>JAXIVB010000006.1:134739535-135939535 GCA_036785055.1 Emydoidea blandingii
AGCTGGGATGGCAGGAGTGTCTGAAGAGCAGGTTTCTGACAGTAAAACTACTTAGCGTTGCCAATTTGCAAAGACTGGTATGGTTCCGACTGACCCACGAGCATGGCCTGAGGTCACAGAGTATGCATGGGGAGGTCTGACTCCAGTGCTGTGTGCGTAGGGCCTTTGGGTGACCACTGCACTGTCTCCATGAGAACTGTGGGCTCCCCAGCGAGGGATTCCCCACCTGTGTCAGTTTATGGACACCTTCATCAACCACAGATCCTCCTGAGGATCATATCACCATAGGTGGACTTGATCACCACACATGGGAACTGGCTGGGTTCTGGAACCATTTTCTGGGAAGGTTTTGCGGTAACATGCTGTGGCAAGCAGTTTTTGGAAAGTGTAGGGGACAATTTCCTGGTGCAAGTGCTGGAGGAACCAACTAGGGGCAGAGCTCTTCTAGACCTGCTGCTCACAAACAGGGAAGAATTAGTAGGGGAAGCAAAAGTGGATGGGAACCTGGGGGCAGTGACCATGAGATGGTCGAGTTCAGGATCCTGACACAAGGAAGAAAGGAGAGCAGCAGAATACAGACCCTGGACTTCAGAAAAGCAGGCTTTGACACGCTCAGGGAACTGATGGGCAGGATCCCCTGGGAGAATAACATGTGGGGGAAAGGAGTCCAGGAGAGCTGGTTGTAGTTTAAAGAATCCTTATTGAGGTTGCAGGAACAAACCATTCCAATGTGTAGAAAGAATAGTAAATGTGGCAGGCGACCAGCTTAGCTTAACAGTGAAATCCTTGCTGATCTTAAATGCAAAAAAGAAGCTTACAAGAAGTGGAAGATTGGACAAATGACCAGGGAAGAGTATAAAAATATTGCTCAGGCATGCAGGAGTGAAATCAGGAAGGCCAAATCACACTTGGAGTTGCAGCTAGCAAGAGATGTTAAGAGTAACAAGAAGGGTTTCTTCAGGTATGTTAGCAACAAGAAGAAGGCCAAGGAAAGTGTGGGCCCCTTACTGAATGAGGGAGGCAACCTAGTGACAGAGGATGTAGAAAAAGCTAATGTACTCAATGCTTATTTTGCCTCTGTCTTCATAAACAAGGTCAGCTCCCAGACTGCTGCACTGGGCAGCACAGCATGGGGAGGAGGTGACCAGCCCTCTGTGGAGAAAGAAGTGGTTCAGGACTATTTAGAAAAGCTGGATGAGCAGAAGTCCATGGGGCCGGATGCGCTGCATCCGAGGGTGCTAAAGGAGTTGGCGGATGTGATTGCAGAGCCATTGGCCATTATCTTTGAAAACTCATGGCGATCGGGGGAGGTCCCGGATGACTGGAAAAAGGTTAATGTAGTGCCCATCTTTAAAAAATGGAAGAAGGAGGATCTGGGGAATTACAGACCAGTGAGCCTCACCTCAGTCCCTGGAAAAATCATGGAGCAGGTCCTCAAGGAATCAATTTTGAAGCACTTAGAGGAGAGGAAAGTGATCAGGAACAGTGAGCATGGATTCACCAAGGGCAAGTCATGCCTGACTAACCTAATTGCCTTCTATGAGGAGATAACTGGGTCTGTGGATGAGGGGAAAGCAGTGGATGTGTTATTCCATGACTTTAGCAAAGCTTTTGATACGGTCTCCCACAGTATTCTTGCCGGCAAGTTAAAGAAGTATGGGCTGGATGAATGGA
The DNA here is from genome assembly GCA_036785055.1 of Emydoidea blandingii. NCBI lineage: Eukaryota > Metazoa > Chordata > Testudines > Emydidae > Emydoidea > Emydoidea blandingii. The sequence continues at coordinate 134,741,210 of JAXIVB010000006.1, forward strand.
CTATAAGGTGGATAGAAAGCTGGCTGGTTCATCGGGCTCAGCGGGTAGTGATCAATGGCTCCATGTCTAGTTGGCAGCCAGTATCAAGCTGTGTGCCCCAAGGGTCGGTCCTGGGGCCAGTTTTGTTCAATATCTTCATTAATGATCTGGAGAATGGCGTGGACTGCACCCTCAGCAAGTTTGCAGATGACACTAAACTGGGAGGAGTGGTAGATATGCTGGAGGGTAGGGACAGGATACAGAGGGACCTAGACAAATTAGAGTACTGGGCCAAAAGAAATCTTATGAGGTTCAACAAGGACAAGTGCAGAGTTCTGCACTTAGGACGGAAGAATCCCATGCACTGCTACAGACTAGGGACCGAATGGCTAGGCAGCAGTTCTGCAGAAAAGGACCTAGGAGTTACAGTGGACGAGAAGCTGGATATGAGTCAACAGTGTGCCCTTGTTGGCAAGAAGGCTAACGGCATTTTGGGCTGTATAAGTAGGAGCATTGCCAGCAGATCGAGGGACGTGGTCATTCCCCTCTATTCAACATTGGTGAGGCCTCATCTGGAGTACTGTGTCCAGTTTTGGGCCCCACACTACAAGAAGGATGTGGAAAAATTGGAAAGAATCCAGAGGAGGGCAACAAAAATGATTAGGGGTCTGGAGCACATGTCTTATGAGGAGAGGCTGAGGGAACTGGGATTGTTTAGTCTGCAGAAGAGAAGAACGAGGCAGGATTTGATAGCTGCTTTCAACTACCTGAAAGGGGGTTCCAAAGAGGATGGATCTAGACTGTTCTCAGTGGTACCAGATGACAGAACAAGGAGCAATGGTCTCAAGTTGCAGTGGGGGAGGTCTAGGTTGGATATTAGGAAAAACGTTTTCATTAGGAGGGTGGTGAAGCACTGGAATGGGTTACCTAGGGAGGTGGTGGAATCTCCTTCCTTAGAGGTTTTTAAAGTCAGGCTTGACAAAGCCCTGGCTGGGATGATTTAGTTGGGAATTGGTCCTGCTTTGAGCAGGGGGTTGGACTAGATGACCTCCTGAGGTCCCTTCCCACCCTGATATTCTATGACAGTCCAGATGAGCAAGGTGAAACAGTTCTGACATGTTCATAGGAATTTTTGCAGGATCATTTAACAGCCATTTAAAAAATGTTCTGTTCCTATCCATCAGGGACAACACAGGTGTGAAATAAAACTTGAAGTTTCTTTCAAACTCCTCAGAGGGACAGAAAACGTTCAAAAGCTTGTTGGTGTTTATAGATATGCTTCCCACAAATTTAGCTGGAGACTGAATCTTGCAAATGTTCCCATACAATTGACAAACATTTATGCAGGTCTTGGGGGGGGGGGGGGGGGAATCTGCAAATGGATCAAAATGTCCTGCAAGGTGGTGAAGGAAAAATGCCTTTCATTGACATAGGTTGCTCTGTCATTGGCATTCCTGTTGCCATCTTATTTCCTCTTGGCTTGCTGGCATTATTAAGGGGTGCAGGGAGTCATTAGCGTGGGCTCTTTAGCACCTGAGAGTTGCTGGGGTGCATAAGTCCATTTTCACCAGGGTAGATCCAAACACCTCATGCACCAGGCCAGTAAACAGGACAGGAGCACGGCCACAACTGAAGGCCTTTCCCAAGCAAACCGAGGCACATGGCTGTCCTGCCCTGTGGAGTTCAGCGCTCTCCTGTATCACTACTACAATGTCCTACTGTGACCTTCGCCAAAGCTGGCTGCCACGATACTGGATGATCAACTAATTCTTTCCTGTTTCTTTGCAAAATTCCCCAAGGAGGCAAACACAGGAAGTGGCTCCTTATACACATAGTTTTTCACACCTCTCCTGCAGTGCCCTCAACATAAGAGAAGAGCCCAACGGGACTGCAGTTAGATAGTTGTGAATAAAAAAGGAATGGTGGAGTTTTTCTTCTACAGCATTGGCTGGCTGCAGAGTGAGAGCAAGCACCAGAGCAGCCGTCAGCAGGGCTCAAGCAAGTTGACTGAGGCATTAGACGGATCTTGTATTAAGCCTTAATTCTGTTGGATTGAAGTCTCTATTAAAAAAACTTAATATTGGCTCAGGGCACGTAGGCTGCCATGTACATTTTCCATGCCACTGCTAACCTCTTGAAAAGCTTTAATGACTTTCTCCAGCCATGTGATTTTATCAAATGTGCCCAGTGCCACAAGCACAGCACTGCAAAACTGATCATTTTTCACTGTTTTTTACTAATTAAATGGGGACCTGGAAGCATCCCCATGTGGCATTCTTGGATGGCACAGAACGGGCATAGAGGCTCCTTTCCCCTGCCGCCATAGGAAAGGGGGGGGCCTGATGCCCCATGTTGCCCTGATGCCCACCTGCTCTTTCATTCACTCCCTTGTGGGCCCTCCACAGTTGGCATCAGTCCAAGCAGCCTTGGCATGGGCACCGCAATGTGCTCAAAAGCCTGAGGCAGTTTTTAGAAAACCACTTGTAGTTACTGAACTGAGAACTGGCTAAAGTGGTCAGACCAACTACGGTAGGTTGAACTATGAAACAGTAAGAAATTATTGAAGCCAACTTAACCAGGGGAGTTATATTTAGGACCCTTCATAATCCAATCCTCAAGTTACACCATTTGGGGGACGTTTTAAGGCTTTAGAGCAAATCAACGTAAAATAGACCTGAAATCAGTTTTCATCTGTTTCATTATTAATGACTATATCATGGTGGGTCCTGGATGCCAGAGCCGAGATTGGGGTGTGGCACGTACCGAACAAGCCTTACCCAGCCCTGAAAGTCTCACAATCTAAGTAGTCAAGACAGACAAACGGTGGGGAAAGAACGTACTGACCAAGAAGGGGAAGAGCATCTTTATACCCCAACTCGCCAACCTAGTTCGGAGAGCTTTACAGCAGGTTCAGAGGGGTCAGGTGACAAATGCCCACAGGTAAGATTTAAAAAGGTGACCTTTACAGAGGGCTAGGAAGTATTAGCACATAAGCTAACTTATGACTTAATTGGCCTCACAGAGACTTGGTGGATTAAGTCTTATGACAGGAATATTGGTACAGGGAGGTCTAATTTGTTCAGGAAGGACAGACAAGGAAAAAGGGAGGCGGGGTTGCATTATCCATCAAGAATATATACACTTGTTCTGAGGTCCACAAGGAGGAAAGCAGGACAGTTGAAGTTCTCTGGGTAAAGATAAGAAGGGAAAATAGGGGTGACAACATGGTAGGGGTCTACTATAGACCAGCCAATCAGGAAGAGGAGGTTGATGAGGCATTTCTAGAACAAACAACACAAATATCCAAAACACAAGAAAGTGTATAAATATGCTGAAAATTGCCAGTTTTGGGGGGAGGCTGAGTCCCCCCAAACACAGACACCTCGCCTTCAAGGCAGGAGGGGGCAGAAAGGAGTGAGCAGTGGGCAGGAGATGCTCAGGGGAGAGGACCTAAGGGGAGGGGGCAGAGCGGGGACAGGAAGAGGTGGAGTGGGGCAGAGTGAGGGCGGGGCCTTGGGGAAGGAAGTGGAACCGGGATGGGGTACCCACCCGCAAAACCAAAAGTCAGCACCTATGCCTGCATCTGTACCACCCCGATGAGCCCCCCCCCACACCCACCCCACTGAGCCCCAACCACCTACACCTGGACCCCCACCCAAATGAACCCCACCTCCCCTGCACCCAGACACCCCCCCCCACTGAGCTCCAACCACTTTCACTTGGTCTCCCCTGCAGACTCCCATTGCCCCTGCACCTGGCACCTCCCTGTGCATCCAGATCCCCCACTGAGCTGACTGCACCCAGACTGCCCCCCACAGAACCCTCTTACCCCCATCTGGATCCCCCCACACTAAGTCCCTCTGCACCTGGATCCTGCTGCCGGGCTGAGCCTCCTGCCCACATCTGGTGTGCCTGGCCCAAAACTGCAGAATTTTAAAATATGATGCACAGAATTTGATGCAGAATTCCCTCAGGAATATGGGGCACTGTACAGCTGTGATGGTGGGACTGTGAAGGGGGTGCTGGACAGGAGGGGCTCTGTGGGTGGGGGAGCTGGGCAGGGTGTATAGTGTGCAGGGTGCTGTGCAGTTGTGGTGGGAGGTCAGCGGGAGGGGTCTCTGGGCAGGGGGTGCTGGGCATAGTGGGTCTGGGGGCATTGGGCATAGGGATCTGTGGGGGAGGTCTCTGGGCAGAGGGTGCTGGGCTTAGGGATCTGTGGGGGAGGTCTCTGGGCGAGGGAGCGCTGGGCGTAGGGATCTGCGGGGGAGGTCTCTGGGCGAGGGGGCGCTGGGCGTAGGGATCTGCGGGGGAGGTCTCTAGGCAGGGGGCGCTGGGCGTAGGGATCTGCGGGGGAGGTCTCTGGGCGAGGGGGCGCTGGGCGTAGGGATCTGCGGGGGAGGTCTCTGGGCGAGGGGGCGCTGGGCGTAGGGATCTGCGGGGGAGGTCTCTGGGCGAGGGGGCGCTGGGCGTAGGGATCTGCGGGGAGGTCTCTGGGCGAGGGGGCGCTGGGCTTAGGGATCTGCGGGGGAGGTCTCTGGGGGAGGGGCGCTGGGCGTAGGGATCTGCGGGGGAGGTCTCTGGGCGAGGGGGCACTGGGCGTAGGGATCTGCGGGGGAGGTCTCTGGGCGAGGGGGCGCTGGGCGTAGGGATCTGCGGGGGAGGTCTCTGGGTGTGGGGGCGCTGGGCGTAGGGATCTGTGGGGGAGGTCTCTGGGCGAGGGGGCGCTGGGCGTAGGGATCTGTGGGGGAGGTCTCTGGGCGAGGGGGCGCTGGGCGTAGGGATCTGTGTGGGAGGTCTCTAGGCAGGGGGCGCTGGGCGTAGGGATCTGTGGGAGAGGTCTCTGGGCGAGGGGGCGCTGGGCATAGGGATCTGTGGGGGAGTCTCTGGGCGAGGGGGCGCTGGGCATAGGGATCTGTGTGGGAGGTCTCTAGGCGGGGGTGCTGGGCGTAGGGATCTGTGGGAGAGGTCTCTGGGCGAGGGGGCGCTGGGCATAGGGATCTGTGGGGGAGTCTCTGGGCGATGGGGTGCTGGATATAAGGGCAGAGCACTGGGCAGGGGGCAGTGTGGAAGGGACATGCTGGCAGTGCAGGGCTGGGCAGGCCAGTGTGCGTCTAGCAGCTGTGGGTTTGTAACCAGTGCCCTTGTGCTGGGCTGAGTGGGGCCACTCCCACTGCGCTGCGCCTCATTGCCCCCAACCAGCCCCTCGCTCTGTGGATCGCTCCCCATCACATGCCCTATTTCCCCAATGGGGCCCCACAAATATGTTTGGCGCCGGGCCCACAAAAAGTTAATCCGGCCCTGCCAACAGGGAACAATTTGTTGCAAATCTGGAGGTGGAAGGCATCGTGGGTGAAAGTGATCCTGAAATGATAGATTTCATGATTCTAAGGAAAGGAAGGAGAGGAGCGGAATAAAGACAATGGACTTCAAAAAAGCCGACTTCAACAAACTCCGAGAACTGATAGGGAAGGTCCAATGGGAAGAAAGGAGTTCAGGAGAGCTGGCAGTTTCTCAAGGAGACAATATTAGAGGCACAGCTGCAAACTATCCTGATTCAAATGAAAGACAGGAAGAATAGCAAGATGCCAATATGGCTCCATCAGGACCTCTTTAATTACCTGAAAATCAAAAAGCAATCCTGCAAAAAGTGGAAAGATGGATGAATTGCTAAAGACAAATACAAAAGAATAGCACAAGAATGTAGGGACAAAATCAGAAAGGCTAAGGCACAAAATGAGTTACACCTAACAAGGGACATAAAAGGCAATAAGAAGAGGTCCTTTGAATACATTAATAGCAGGAGAAAGACAAAGGAAAGTGTAGGTCTTCTACTTAGCAGGGAAGGACAACTAATTTGATAGCAGCTTTCAACTACCTGAGGGGGGGTTCCAAAGAGGATGGAGCTCGGCTGTTCTCAGTGGTGGCAGATGACAGAACAAGGAGCAATGGTCTCAAGTTGCAGTGGGGGAGGTCTAGGTTGGATATTAGGAAACACTATTTCACTAGGGAGGTGGTGAAATCTCCTTCCTTAAAGGTTTTTAAGGTCAGGCTTGACAAAGCCCTGGCTGGGATGATTTAGTTGGGGATTGGTCCTGCTTTGAGCAGGGGGTTGGACTAGATGACCTCCTGAGGTCTCTTCCAACCCTGATAATCTATGATTCTAATCACTGATGACATCATGAAGGCTGCAGTGTTTAATGCCTATTTTGCTTCTGTCTTCACTAACAAGGTTAATGGTGACCAGATTAACAATAAAGGGGAAGGAACAGGTTAAAGAATCTTTAGACAGGTCAGAGGTATTCAAGTTGGCAGGGCCTGATGGAATTCATCCTGGGGTACTTAAGGAACTAGCAGAAGCAATCCTGGAACGGTTAGCAATTATCTTCGAGAACTCTTGGAGGATGGGTGAGGTCCGAGAAGACTGGAAAAGGACAGATGTAGCACATATCTTTAAAAAAAGGAAGAAAGAGGACCCAGGGAATTATAGACCAGGCAGCCTAACTTCTATACTTGGAAATTATTGGATCAAATTATTAAACAATCCATTTGTATGCACCTGGAGGATAATAGGGTTATAAGGAATAGCCAGCATGGATATGTCAAGAACAAAATGTGCCACCCCAATATAATTTCCTTTTTTAACAGAGTTACTGGCCTAGTGCATGAGGGGGAAGCAGTAGATGTGATATATTTTGATTTTAGTAAGGCTTTTGACAGCGTCCCACATGACATTCTCATAAGCAAACTGGGGAAATGTGGTCTAGATGAAAATACTATAAACTTGGATAATGGAGGGGAGAGTGTGCGTCTAAAATTTGTGGATGACACCAAGCTGGGAGGGGTTGCAAGCACTTGGGAGGACAGGATTTGAATTCAAAACGTCCTTGACAAATTGGAGAACTGGTCTGAAATCAACAAGATGAAATTCAATAAAGACAAGTACTACACTTAGGAAGGAAAAATCAAATGCACGACTACAAAATGGGGAATAACTGGCTAGGTGGTAGTGCTGCTGAAAAGGATCTGGGAGTTATAGTGAATCACAAATTGAAATATGAGTCAAAATGTGATGCAGTTGCAAAAAAGGCTAATATCATTCTGGGGTGTATTAACAGTGTTGTATGTAAGAAATGGGAGGTAATTGTCCTGCTCTACTTGGCACTCATTTGGAATACTGTGTCCAATCCTCAGCACCACACTTGAGGAAAGATGTAGATAAATTGGAGAGTGCAGAGGAGAGGAACAAAAATGATCAAATTTTAGAAAACCTGACCTACGAGGAAAGGGTAAAAAAACGGGGACTGTTTAGTCTTGAGAAAAGAAGAGTGAGGAGGGACCTGATAACAGTCTTCCAATATGTTCAGGGCTGTTCTAAAAAGGACTGTGATGAATTGATCTCAATGTCCACCAAAGCTAGGACAAGAAGTAATGGGCTTAATCTGCAGCAAAAGGAAATTTAGGTTAGATATCAGGAAAACTTTCTAACTCTAAGGATAGTTAAGCTCTGGAACAGGCTTCCAGGAGAGGATGCCAGGGATGGTTTAAGTTGACTTGGTCCTGACCTTGTGAGGTCCCTTCCAGCCCTATATTCCTGTGATTCTATGATTCTACTGTTATCCCCATTTCACAGATAGGGAACCAAGGCCTGGATCCACAAAAGGACTTAGGTACTGTGTTGCTGAGTGTTGCAATGCCTAACTTTTAGGCACCTAGGAAATCACAAGAACAGCACTGAGACCCACACAGCCTTAGGCCCCGTCTACACTGGCAAGTTTCTGAGCAGTAAAGCAGCTCTGAGCGCTGTAACTCCCGAGGTGTGCACACTGCCAAGCCACTTAGTGCGCAGAAACTGCGCAGATGCAGCGCTCTACAAAAATCCACCCTGACGAGAGGCGTACAGCTTTCTGCGCCGGGGCTACAGTGCTGCGGTGCCAGTGTAGACACCATGGTGATTACAACACTGCGATTGGCATCCGGGAGGTGTCCCACAATTCCTGTTCTCACCTCTCTGGCCATCGGTTTGAACTCTACTGCCCTGCCCTCAGGTGACCAACCGTCAGCCCCACCCCATACATTCCTTTGCAAATTTGAAAGTCCCCTTCGTGTCTGCTCAGTGGCACGTGCAGTGGTCTCAGCGCATCTTTCCAGGTGACCATGCCTGCTCCACGCACCAGGCGATCCCCCGCTTGGAGCAATGCCAAGCTGCTGGACTTCACTGGCATTTGGGGAGAGGAGGCTGTGCAGTCCCAGCTGTGCTCCAGCCGTAGGAATTATGATACCGATGGACAGATTTCTAGATGCATGATAGAAAGGGGCCGTGACCGGTACACATTGCAGTGCAGGGTCAAAGTGAAGGAGCTGCAGAACGCCTGCCACAAGGCGCGGGAGGCAAACCGCCGCTCCGGTGCTGCGCCCACGAGCTGCCGGCTCTACAAAGAGCTGGACGCGATACTCGGCGGTGACCCCGCCTCCACTGCCAAGGCCCCTGTGGATACTTCGTTGGCTCGCGTGCCAGTCGAGAGTGGACCAAGCCAGGAGGAGACAATCTTGGACGAAGAGGGGGAGGGGGACCCAGAGGCAGAGGATGGCTCGGAGGTCAGAGATGCATGCAACCAGGAGCTCTTTTCTACCCCGGAGAAGCCTAGACAGTCACTGCAGTCGGAGCTTGGCGAAGCGCAAACAGGAGAGGAGGCCCCTGGTAAGTGGATCTGATTTTGGGAATCGCTGAAGCGAGTTGTTGGGGGCAGGAGGGCTGCAGAAATCAGGCTTGTCTCCCACCTCATGCCTAGTTTGAGTGTCAGAACAGGCTGTTGATAGACTCCCTCACTTCACAGGAATCTCCCTCCGAGATCTCCAGGAAACTCTCTTGGAGATACTGGGCAATCTGCTCCTGCGGGTTCCTTGGCAGAGCTGCTTTGTTTCTTGCCCCATTAACGGTAATTTTCCCGCGCCACTGTGCCATCACGGGGGGGGAGGGGAGGACCATAGCTGCACACAGGCTAACCGCATAGGGGCCAGGGTGGAAGCTGCAGGCTTGGAGAAGACCCTCCCTTGATTCCCTGCTCACCCTCAGCAGCGTGATATCTTCCATAATGATCACATCCTGTGGAAAGTGTGGGGACAGGAATGATTATCAGGCCCCCACTACAGTGCTGGCTCTCCCCAGGTGCACAAGAGCCATGTGCCCAGTGTACATCATGGTCCGGGAACAGTGATTTACCCTGCCCCTGCGGCAACTCACCATTTTGGGGGTCTTGTGGCTTATGCGTGCTTGCCTAGGGTCAGCCAGTTAGTGACAGGTGTGTGAGTACTGGCTGTGTTTTAAAGCACTGAATCGGTGTTGTCTGTGTTGCAAACAATACTGCTTCTGTAAAATGTTGCATTTAAACTTCACAGAGATGACCTTGGGAGGCCAGCCTCCCTTATAGGCGGCAGAACAATTGCGAAGAATTCAAAAGCGGCCAAGAAGAACTAAGGAGGACTTTCTGCGTGAGGTTATGATGCACTCCGCCGCTGAGAAAAAGGAATTGAAGGAGTGGCGGGACAGCGAGAAGAGGGACCGAAAGGAGAACGCGGCACACCAGAAAGAAGCCATGGAGCGACTCTTAAGAGTTATGGAGCGCCAAGCGGACACACTCCAGGCGATACTAGCTCTCCAAACCGAGCAGCTCCGTGCCAGCTCTCCCCTGCAGCCGCTGTCGCAAAACTCTTTCCCATGCACCCCCCCCCCACACACACACACAACACCAACACACTCTTATCAACCTCCTGGCTCCATTCTCTACCCGCAGCATTCCACTCCTCCCTCCTCACAGTCCAGCAGTGTGGACTCCCAATACCCACTGCACTCAACACCCAGCCATCTGCAGTCTGGCCCTGCTGAAGTACAGCACCCGCCGCATCGTACTCCAAAGGAGAAGGTTGGGTATGATCCCTGGACATACACAAATCTGTAGCCGTCCTGGGATCCCTCCTCCTCTTGAGACCTTCCATTCCCCCATTCCTTCCATTCCCCCATCCCTGCTGATGAATTTTTTCGTTTGACTCTCTCCTCTGGTTGTTGTCTTTCAATAAAATAATTGCATTTGTTTGAAAGCAATCTTTATTCTATTAAGTGAAAGCAAAAAGAGCACTGCAAAGCAACATACATACAGCTATGTTAAGGCCCCTTCTTGCATCATGTGCACCAATCACCTCCTAGCATTGCAAGCACTGCAATCCTGAGCATAGCAACAAATATTACTGGCTTTCAGCTTCAAATCGCTGCCTCAAAGCATCCCTGATCCTTATGGCCCTGTGCTGTGCCCCTCTAATAGTCCTGGTCTCTGGCTGTTCAAATTCAGCCTCCAGGCGCTGAGCCTCTGCAGTCCAGCCCTGAGTGAAGCTTTCACCCTTCCCTTCACAAATATTATGGAGTGCACAGCATGCAGCTATAAGCATAGGAATATTATCATCAGCCATGTCCAGCTTCCCATACAGGCATCGCCAGCGGGCTTTTAAACAGCCGAATGCACACTCCACAGTCATTCTGCACTTGCTCAGCCTGTTGTTGAACCGCTCCTTGCTGCTCTCAAGTTGCCCCATGTATGGCTTCATGAGCCACGGCAGGGTCTCCCAGGATCACAATGGGCATTTCGACTTCCCCCACAGTGATCTTCTGGTCTGAGAAGGAAGTCCCTTCTTGCAGCTTCTTGAACAGGCCAATGTTCCAAAAGATGCGTGCGTCATGCACCTTTCTGGACCAGCCTGCGTTAATGGCCGTGAAATGCCCACGGTGATCCACAAGTGCCTGGAGAACCATTGAGAAATACCCCTTGCGATTAATGTACTTGGTGGCTAGGTGGTCTGGTGCCAGAATTGGAACGTGCGTGCCATCTATCGCCCCTCCGCAGTTAGGGAAGCCCATTTGTGCAAAGCCATCCATAATGTCGCTCACGTTGCCCAGAGTCACGGTCTTTTGGAGCAGGATGCGATTAATGGCCCTGCACACTTGCATCAACACCAGTCCAACCGTCAACTTTCCCACTCCGAACTTGTTAGCGACTGATCGGTAGCAGTCTGGAGTAGCCAGCTTCCACAGTGCAATTGCCATGGACTTCTCCAACGGCAGGGCAGCTCTCATTCTCGTGTCCTTGTGCCACAGGGCTGGTGTGAGCTCATCACACAGTCCCATGAATGTGGCTTTCCTCATGAGAAAGTTCTGCAGCCACTGCTCGTCATCCCAGACGTGCATCACGATGTGATCTCACCACTCAGTGCTTGTTGCACAAGCCCAAAAGTGGCGTTCCACTGTGGTCAGCACCTCCGTGAATGCCACAAGAAATCTCGTGTCGAAGCTACTACGCATGGCGAGATCAATCTTGCACTCCTCTTGCCTTTGTAGTTTAAGGAATAACTCCACTGCCACTTGTGACGTGTTGGTCAGTGCGAACAGCATTCTTGTCAACAGTTTGGGATCTATTCCTGCAGCCCGAAAGAGGCAGGGCGCGCAGTACACAAACAGTTGAAAGATGGCGCCAAATGCGGACAGAAGCACAGGGATTGCTGGGATGCGAAGCAATGCATCACAGGGCATTGGGACAGGACCCAGGATGCCCCGTGACCCCTTTCGCCTTCCCACAAGTCTTAGTGGCAAAAGAGAAAAAGGTGCTCTGTGAGATAGCTGCCCAGAGTGCACCGCTCCAAATAGCGCCGCAAGTGCCGAAAGTGTGAACACGCTATTGCGCAAGCAGCTGTCAGTGTGAACACACAACAGCGGTTTTCCTTCGTCGCTCTCTGAGCGGCGCTGTAACTTTGCCAGTGTAGACGTGCCCTGAGTTAGGCACCTAGGCCTCCTATGCAATGAACGGGGAGAGATAGGCACCTTAGAATGTGATTCATGAAAGCCAGCACGGGGATCCAATGGGAGATGCCAATGAGAGGGCTGTGTGCTAAGCCCCGCCCCTGTCAGGGAGATCGGTGCCTGTGTCTGGGCTGCAGGGAGGTGCTGATCTCTGCTAGCGACCCGTGAACAGGCACCAGCCGCCCGGAGTCTGGCGACGTGGGCACCAAAGGCATTTCCTGCAGGAATGAGTCAGGCGCCCGCCTCGCTCCGCATGAAACAGGCGCAGGAGGAGGAGATGCCACCTTATGACTTTCAGCCCGGTGGCCAGAGCGCTCAGCTGGGATGTGGGAGACCGAGGCTCAATCCCCCTCTCTGCCAGAGTGGGAGAAAAGGTCTGAACAGCATCTCTCACCCCAGCACGCTAAGCACTGGGCTCTGGGACTCCCCACTCTCTTCTGTTGAAGCTGCTCCACTCTGGAGAAATACAGAAAGGGTGATTGGAGCAGGGGGACTGGACCCTGGGCCCCCCTCCGCCTAGGTGGGTGCCCTAAGCACTGGGCTACAGAATCATTCTTGCTCTTGCTTGCCCAGTGACTGTTGAAGTATTTATCCCCATTGGAACAGTCACTGGGTCATTAGTCCAGTGGTTAGGGTACACATGGGAGACCCTTGTTCAAATCCTCTCTCCCCCTACAGCAGAGGGGGAAATTGAACCTGTGTCTCCCACATCCCCGCTGAGTGCTCTAACCACTTGCTTAAAAGTTACCAGGTGGCACCACCTCCTCTGCACAGATTGTGCATGGGCCCTGTAAAGCGGTTCACTTACTGCAAGAGGACTCCTTGTGGCCTGGCATGGTGTGGCAGCTGTCTGTCACTCTGGTGCCCCCTGCTGACAGTCACCATGTCATTGCGGTGGTATCTCTTCTGTAACTGCACCCTCCGGCCAGGTCACAATATTTGTGTCCACACCTTTTGGAGTAACAAAGTTCAACAAACAAAAGTCCAATCAGTAATTCCAAGGCCTTGTGTCAGGTCTCTGTCCCCTGACTCTGGCCCAAAAGTCATTGCATCCTTCCAGGTTCTGAATTATCCTTATCCCCTTATGTCAAAGGGCTTTAGGCCACCTTCCCTGTGGCTTGTGGGGAACCCAGGCTCTCCCTCTACACTGGGTGCCAGCCCTGGGACCCTATAACAAGCAGCCAAGGTCTGCACAGTCCTATTCCTTGCTACAGTTTTCTTGGGCTTCTTCCTCCCCAGTTTTTCTCAGGCTTTCTTCCCCACAATTTCTCCGGGTTGACCCTTCTTGCAGGAGTAGGATCCGAGGGTTTATATTCCCCCCCACAGGTTTCATCCTCACCACCTCTCTGTTCCCAGGGAATCACTACACACTCCCTGCATGCAGCCCCCTTCTGCTACAAACTTCCACACTTTTGCTAACCAGCCTGCTCCTGCCCAGCTGGGCTTCAGGATCAATTTAGCCTGGCTCTCCTGCCAGGTGCAGCCAGACATAACTGCCCTCTTAGACTCACATTAATTCATTTGGGGCCTGTGTGTGGTACACACCCCATCGCAGGTCCGTTTGTGGATCACTTTGGGGCTTGGGCAGGAGGTAAGCCCCTAGAACAGGGGAGGGCAAACTACGGCCCGCGGTCCGGATTCAGCCCGTCAGAGCTTTCAATCTGGCTCACGGGATTGCCAGCCCCATGACGCAACGGGGCTAATGCAGGAAGCGGCCGGCACCATATCTCTGCAGCCTGTGGAGGGGAGGGGAGGAGCAGAGGGCTCCGTGTGCTGCCCTCGCCTGCAGGCACATCCCTCCCCCCTCCCTGCAGTACCCATTGGCCGGTAACGGGGAAACGTGGCCAATGGGAGCTTTGGGAGTGGTACCGCAGGTGAGGGCAGCGCGTGGCGGTGCCGCCTGCCCCACCCCATCCCCAGGAGCCACTGCCAGACATGCTGGCCACTCCCGGGAGCGGCGCATGGCCAGGGCAAGCAGGGAGCCTGCCTTAGCCCCGCTGCCACCCCGGAGCTGCTCAAGGTAAGCGGCGCCGGGCCAGAGCCTACACCCCAAACCTTTCCTGCACCCCGCACCCCAACCCCCTGTCCTGAGCCCCCTGCCGCACCCCTCCTGCACCCAACCCCCTGCCCTGAGCCTCCTCCCGCACTCCACACCCCCTCCTGCACCCAACCCCCTGCCCTGAGCCCCCTGACCCCCTGCCCTGAGCCCCCTGCTGCACCCCGCACCCTTCCTGCACCCCAACCTCCTGCCCCAGCCCAACATTCATGTCCCTGCATACAATTTCCCCACCCAGATGTGGCCCTCAGGCCAAAAATTTTGCCCACCCCTGCCCTAGAGGGAGGCAGCGGTGCACATGGCCAGAGGCAGGAACATAGGTGTCAAGGGAACTTTTACCCTCAAAACTGAGGTGCTGAGTGGGTTTAGGTACCTCCAGGGTTCAGCAAGAGTTTTGTGGATTGCAGCAGAGCCTAAACTGGAACGTAGGCACCTATACACATGATTTAGGCACCCAAGTCTGCAGCTTAGGTGCCTAAATAACTTTGTGGATCTGGGCCAAAGTGACAAGCCCAAGGCCACACAAAAGGTCTATGATAGAGCTAGGAATTGAATCTAATTCTCCTGAGTCCTAGTCTGGTTCCTTCACGAGAAGACCCCACTATCTCCTTCCAATAGCATGCACACCCACAGAAAGTTCTATCTAAAGCATCCTTCAGGGATGGATCCTGGCAATATTTTAGCTTTCCAGTCTCTCGAATTATCATTTCACTGAAAGCAAAAACACTGGAAGCACTGCTGGTAAATCTTGTAATGGAATGAAGACTTGAAGAGATTCTTCTTTCATTAGCAGCAAGCCTCAGGGAACAGAAGGAGCACTTGACCGAGCTTAGTAAAACTTGAAGAACCTCTCCACCCATTCACTTACTAAAATGAGACTAAAAAGACTCGGGGGGGGAAAAAAAAACCAACAACAAGCCAAGACCCACTTTCCGCAGCCTCAGTTTTCAGCACACTTTAGGCTTTTGTAAAGCAAACTCATGTTTGCTCAGCAGCTGAGTGCACTGAGATGGGATGCAGCTGCATTCTCCAAGATTAGACTAACATTACAAAATGCATGTTTGTACTGCTGGCCTCCCAGCCAAGGAGATGGATGGCTTTGTGCTGTGCCTTTAGCCAGCTGCAGAGACTCAAAAATGATCCTAACCAAACTGATTGACTAATGAGACTAATGTTATTACATTGACAAAGATTCTTTTGAAAGGTTGGGGAGACATTCTTGCTGGGATAGAACTTCTCCAAGCATAGATTAATGTAAGAGATTAGTTCAGAGGCACACTGCTGGACACGAGAGGTGGGGAGTTTGGGGCTGTAGGTACAGTGTATTGAGTATTTTTGGTGCTAGTCAAACTCCAAACAAGGAGTATTCCCATATAAATTATTAACATTCCTGGAGATATGAGAAGTGCTACTTTTTTTCCAAGACAACACTGAATGGCTGAGGTTGTCATGTCACTCTTAGGAGTTGTCCACCCAGAAGCAGCATTTTTGGACATCAGAGCAAGGTTGGACTTCTCACACCTCTCTTGGGGATAGTTTAGGGGTAATGAAACCAGCTCCTGCCATAATATAGGAAGGCATACTTGAAAAGTCACTAGAGGTCTTCAGGGCTGGGGTTGTCAGGAGGGGATTAGAATTGATGAATTAACACTAATGATTCCATCAGCTGAACGATCCCATGAGGAAATGTAAAGAAACCTCAAAGGGAGTCAGTGGTTCCAGATTCTATTTAGTTAGTTTGTTCCAGTGCTTGCCTTTTAAAATAAAATTATGCTTCATTTTAAGGGAGGCTTCAAGTTCTTTATCTTTTTACTGCCCTCCCATTAATGGCTATCTCCATTGGTGGTACCACCCCAATGGCAGCTGCAAAGATGTTCACTGCTGAGAGTGTATAACATGATGATTTGTGCACCTATATTTGCCAAAGGAAGGAGGAGGAGGAAGGACCTCAAGAAATTACAGATGGAAAGGACCCATTAGTACAGCTGGGCAGGAACAAGAATTTTCAGTTTGTGAGAAATTCCACAGTTTTTGAATTTGTTTTCATTCTGAATTGGAATGAAAACAAAGAATTTCAGAATTTCCCATGAAATAAAATTTTCTAAAACAATTTCATTTTGTGTCAATCAAAACATTTCATTTTAATAAAATCAAAACATTTTATTTCAATTTCAACTTTTTTATTTTTTCCTGTAACATAATATCAAAAACACCCCTCAAAATGAAGTAATTTCTTCATGAACAATCAAAATGTTCCATTCTGATACGGCCAAACCAAAAAGTTTTGATAATGCTTCATTTCAATTGTTTGATCAAAACAAAATTTCATTTAATTTAGCATGTTCTCATGGAATGTTTCAACTTTGAGGAATCTTTGTTTCCTGACCCAAAAAAAAGTTCCATCTAAAAATTTCCACCAGCTCTCCCTGTTGGGTCACACACAGCATTGCAGGGCTGCTCTGCACAGAACAGATACAAAATCCTGGGCTACACACAGCTTTTGTACCAAATTAAGTGTCTTGGTGCAGGATGTGATTTTCACCAAAATAATGAAATTATTATAACCTCTAGTTAAACTGATATTACTCCATACAGGAATAAGCTATACTGCTAGAAGCACCTTCATTCTGGTATAGCTGAATCTACACTAGACAAGATTTCATTGCTATTCAAGTATAGTTATAGCACTGCAATTTTTGTGTGTAGACAAGACTCATGAGTTGTTCAGTCTAGATTTACATAGCTGTGGTTTTGGTTCATTCAAAAGTACAGCTGCTCTCTCTTCAGTTGCTGCTTCTCTCTGAGCTACTTTCTTTCAGTACTGAAAACAAAACAAAAAATAACAACCAGCAACTAAATAAAGCTTCACTGTCCCATTCAAGGCCGCCTAGTGTGAATTACAACAGCAGTAATCTCACCACCTTCAAGTTCTGCTGGGGGAAATTTCCCTCCTCTAATCTTAACGTTCTTTTGCCAGAAGCATGAACACACAGAAAACTGAACTTTGCCACCATTATTTGCATCCATTGTTCTATAAATGACAGATTTAGAGAGAGGTGGGGGGGGAAAAACCAACCCAGAGGTTGTCAGTTGTGTAAAAGCATTCCTTCCTTCTTTTCAGTGTGGGTGGTCCACTTGGCAGTTACTATGGTTTCAACATAAATGAGCACAAAAGAAGATGAGTAATGTGTGTGCAAATGCAGCAGTCTAATTGCATTGTGTTTTGAAACCAGATTAGCCATGTGATTCATCTGTATATTGAATTGTGTTTAATGCGTGTATTTCACTAATTGGTGATCAAGTCAGAAACAGTGCACAGATATCATTACTACCATAGAATAACAAAGACATGTAAATATTTCGCTCTTTAAAACAAAGATGGGCATATCACTGACTGGTTTAATGGGCGACCCTGGGCAAGTCACTTCACCTGCCCATGTCTCTGTGTCCTATAAAATGGGGACCTAGTGATACTGACCTCCTTTGTAAAGCCCTTTGAGAGCTAGGGGGTTTATTATTAACTATTCATTATTAAGGATTATTTTACAGATGGGGGAACAGAAGCAAACAAATTCAGGCCAAACATTTCAAAAGTGCTCACTGATTTGGGATGCTTCAATTGCACCCAAAAGTTCGTTGCCCAATTTGAGATACTAGAGAGACAAGGTGGGTGAGGCAATATCTTTTATTGGACCAACTTCTGTTGGTGAGAGAGACAAGCTTTCGAACCACACAGAGTTGCTCTCCGGGTCTACAACAACACTGCATACAATTTGAGATACCTCAAATGTGATTTTCAGAGATGCTGAGCACTTGCAGCTCCCACTGATGTCATATACTCTATATTTGCATAGTGCCTAGCCCAACATGGGCCTGTCCAGGTCGCAGCCTCTGGGCACTACAACTATATAAATGTAAAATAATAATACATTGAAGCTGTGAATGTTCTTTGTCTCTGAAAATTAGGCAAAAGGTATCTAAAGCTGTGCCCCCAAAAGCTGAGGTATCCAAACGTAGTGACTTTTGAAAATATTGGTCTAAGTGACTTACCCAAGGTCACTGAGTGTGTCACTAGCAAAGCTGGGAACAAACCACAAATCTTCCAACTGCCAGTCTTGGGTCCTCTTCACTGGACCACCTGACACAGAATCTAGGGTATTTCCCTGACAATGGGAAATGCTGAAATTCTATTGCTTTTGAAGATACCTACTCATGCTAACACCCCATACAAGAAAACATTCAAATGAAGGTTTTATTATTAGGGTATTTATAGGTACAATGTAGGAAAAGTCTCCCTTTTCCCTCACTTTTTGCTGTTGCAGAAAACAAAGATGCAGTCAAGTAAGGGGGCCACAACTGGCGTTACTACTCAGGCAGAACTGCCATTGAGCTAGAGGGGAGCGTTGTCTGCATATGGACTACAGAATCAGGCCTTAGGTCTGATTTAATTAATCCTAGCTTGCTTGTGTTGAATAGAAAATGCACTTTGAAATGTACAGTTCACTTTCGTGGTTTAATTAGTTTTCCTAGTAGATACTATAATAGCTCAGCTGCGTTCATAGACAAATAATTGCACCCTCCAGTGGTGAAAGTGTAACCCTGATTATGCTTGCAAGTGTCAATCAAAATCTGTTTAGTTTAGTGGTTAATGTGCCTGCTTTGTAATTCAAAGGGGCTGCACTGAAAGGTGACTTAAAGACATCATATATTTTTCACTCTGTATCTATCAGATCACTACATTTTCAATATTACCTTTTCTTTATCATCCAAAAACTCTGCAATTAACAAAAAATATTTTAATTCTTTTAATTGAAGAAAATAAAAGTAATCTTAGTTTGCTAGTATTGGTCTAGATATCCAGGGAAGTCCCACAGAGTCCTGTAGAGATCAAAGTAGGGACTGACTTGACTAGGGATCAACGTATGCAGATGACACTAAGGCCTGTTCTACACTACAAAGTTGGGTTGATATAAGTGCACTTGGATTGACCTAGTTATGCATGTGTCTCCCACCAACCTAAGTGGTCTGTTACAGTGATGCAGTAATACCCCCTCTTCAAGTGCCACAGAGTTCCAGTCGACCTACTTAAGACAACACAGCATGAGTGCAGATACGGCATCATTTGTGTCGACCCTAACAGTCCTCCATCAGCTGTCCCACAATGTCCCTGTCCCCACAACAGTGACCACTCTGTTCACAATTTTGAACTCCACTACCCAAGGGTCACAGAAAATGGAAACCATCTCTTACCTCCTCCCCCCCATTAAAAATGCCCATGTGTTTTTGAAATGCCTTTTCCTGATTGCCCACCATGGCTAGCACACCTAGCAGCTCACCTTGTTGTGTGCATCCAACTGACCAACCAACCATGCCAGCTACACACACACACAGAACTACTAGACAAGTTCCTGTCTGAAGTCTTGGATCTCCTTGGGCTGTGTGAAGAAGAGGCTGTGCAAGCTCAGCTGTGGAACAGCCATAGAAACAGTGACATCTTTGAGCAGATTGCACAGGGGATGCTGGCAAAGGGGCACAACATGGATCAGCAGCAGTGCTGTGTGAAAGCAAAAGAACTGAGCCAGGCATATCACAAAGTGAGGGAAGGCAACAAGAAATCTGGTGCTGCCTCGCAGACCTGCCCTTTTACAACAAGCTGCATGCCATCCTTGGCAGTGTCCCCACCAGCACCCCACAAATGACTTTGTATATACCCCAGAGGAGCCCAAGACAGAGACACGTGCCATGAACAACAAGGGGGGGGGGGGACGCAGAGTAGGAATCAAACTATGCTGTGAGCAAGGAACCAATTGAAAATCTGCAGGATCTAGCCAGTCCCACCAGACGAGCACATGTAAGGGGACTGTTGCCCCCTTACTAACATTCAGTGGGGGTGTTTTGGCTGGCTAGCTCCCAGCACTAAAAGGGGAAGGGTCGATGGCAAATCAGGAGTCTGAGACTGACAGTCCCCAGGAACAATGGGGAGAGGCCAATGCTCCAGATCAGCCTGATGGACAGGGCGGGCAGGCTAATCAGAGAATCAGGAGGCCAGGGGGGTCCCGTCCTCCGTGTGAGCTGGAATGGCCTGAGTCAGACAGAGTGGGGCCGAGCTAAGGAGAGAGCAGGGGCCCGAGCTAAGTTGCTGGAAGCAGAGCTGCAGCCCCAAAGCCAGAGCACAGCCCAGAGAGAGCAGAGCTGCCCTGGGAGGAGAGCTGCAGCCACCAGAGCCAGAGGGGCCAGACAAGCAGCCAGGAAGCAGGTCAGAGCTGGGAGCAGAGTCACAGAAGCAGCCTGCAGAGCAGACCTGTCCTGGGAACAGAGCTGCAGCAACCAGAGCCAGAGAGGCCAGAGAAGCAGCCCAGGGAGCTGAAGGCAGAGCAGCAGCAGCAGCAGCCGTGCTGAGGCCGAGTGGAGCTGGAGCCGGGGCTGGAGCAGTCCGGAGCTGGGTGCGGTGAGCAGCTGGGGAAAGTGAGGGGGACCCTGGGCAGTGGGCCCAGCGCAGGGAGACACCTGAGCCAAGAGGCCTTGCAGGCCAGACTTGGGGGGATCGTAACCCTGACAGGGCGGGGGCAACGCTGGGAAGAAGGGTCCTGCCACCTAGAGCCTGAGAGCGTGTGGCCACCGCCAGAGCAAGTGTCCAACCCGCAGCATCTCTGCAGCACAGCCAGGGCCTGAGAAGGAGGCCTGGGACCTACAAGGAACAGACTGTGAACTGCCCTGACATTACAGAGACACTGCTTGTGATGTTCCCTGCCACAGAGCGGGGTGATGTGTTTTCCTTTAACCTTTCCCATTTTTCCTCATTCTTTTTTAAAATTAATTGTTAATTAAACAACTTGTATTTGCTTTAAATTATATGAAATGATCAGTGGGTCAGGGAGGTGCCCAGTGCAGAGAGAGTACCCCGGAGTGGGGACACCCTAGCCCCTGTCCTGGGTGACCACAGCAGGGTTGGGGGTCAAGCCCCCCAGGAATCCTGGGCCCAGCCTTGTCAGGGTTACGAGGACTCTGCCAGACAGGAGAGTGGAAGGGGAGTCCTCAAGGGCAGGGAGGCCTCTGGGTAAGGGAAGTGGGAGCGAGGACTCGGATCCTTTCGCTAGCCCACTTCACCGGGGTAGTGCAGAAGCCAGGAAAGTTCCCCACAATAGCGGGGCCATTCCCCCGCTTACACACAGATGAGCCTGCCGACAAACGGGAAGGGTAGGTATGTACAGGCATTATACCTTGCAATGGTTTTTGGTCTTTTCTTTCCCTCAGACCTTATCTCCCTCACTTCAGCTCTCCTCCCCCGGCCTTTGTTCCCCATTTAAAAATGGCACCCAGCCAGGGCCGGTGCCACCATTTAGGCAAACTAGGCGGTTGCCTAGGGTGCCAAGATTTGGGGGCGCCAAAAAGCGGTGCCCCCAATTTTTTTTTTTACAGCGTTCCTACGCCCTCTCCCCGAGCGCGCGGTCACCACTCCACTTCTCCCACCTCCCAGGCTTGCAGCGCCAATCAGCTGTTTGGCGCCGCAAACCTGGGAGGGGAGGAGAATTAGAGTGGGGGCGGCGTGCTCGGGGAGGAGGCGGAGCAGAGGTGAGCTGGGGTGGGGAGCTGCCGCACGGCTCCCCGGGGGGGGAGCTGCTGCGGGGAGGGCGCCTCAGGGCGGAGAGGGGGGGTGGGGAGCTGCCGCAGGGCTGGAGGGGGGCGCAAGGTGGAAGTTTCGCCTAGGGTGCGAAACTTCCTTGCACCGGCCCTGCACCCAGCCCATCCACAAGTTGAGACAAAGGTAACGACTTTTCATTACTTTACTGGTATAATGTTAGAAAATAAAAGCTTCGGGATTACATTCTACAAAGGGTTGTATGGCAGCCCAGTTACACATTCCACCTCAGATCAGTGTCCTGTGCTTGGGTAGAGGTACAACAAACAGAGGCAGAGGCAGCTCCCACTTCTCATTTCGTTGGTTTGTTGGACTAGGCAGGGGGGGCCATGTGGCCATGTGGAATACTCTGTTTATCAGAACAGGGATGTCCCTTTCATCATTTTGAGAGATCTTGATTCATCTTTCATGGAGATACTCAGAAATCCTCTCCTGAAGTTTTCTAGGGAGGCAGACTTTCTTCCCCCATGATAGGACACTTTCCCACACCAGTCAGTGATGAGTTTGGCTGGCACCATTGCAGTAAACAGGCTCACAGCATAAGGTCATGGGCAGCTTCAGAACGACAGAAACATCTAGGTTCTCTGTGCCTTTGGAGTGAGGTATCAGCCAAAATCACTGCCTGGGAAACAGTGCCGATATATTCACTGTCATTTTCCTATATCTGTATCCAGTGAGGGGGACCAAGCGGTATAGTTACATGCAACGGAGCACCCCCCCCTTCTCCTAGCCACAGGGCCACCCAGAGGATTCAGGGGTCCTGGGGTAAAGCGGGGGAGCTGCGGCCAGGGCCGGCTTTAGGCACCGCGGGGCCCAATTCGAAGGAGCTGCCGCCAAAGTCCCGCCGCTGTCTTCGGCGGCAGCTCAATCGCTGCTGTGGAGGAAGGTCCCTCCGCTGAAATCATAGAATCATAGATTATCAGGGTTGGAAGGGACCTCAGAAGGTCATCTAGTCCAACCCCCTGCTCAAAGCAGGACCAATTCCCAACTAAATCATCCCAGCCAGGGCTTTGTCAAGCCTGACCTTAAAAACCTCTAAGGAAGGAGATTCCACCACCTCCCTAGGTAACCCATTCCAGTGCTTCACCACCCTCCTAGTGTAACTTTAGCGCCCTCGTGGCCAAGATGGAGTCTGCTCTACAGGCAGCTCTGGCCAAGAGATGGCGCGCGCAGGAATGCAGCAGGAGAAATCCCTTCCACCCCAGGGGTACCTGTTCCAAATCCCCCAAAGTGAACACACACACCCACAGGAAAAGTACAGTGGATATAACAAGGGAAATATTTATTTACAGAGGGATGAGACGAGAAAAACAACAAGGGGAAATATAGGGGGAGCAGTAGAACAGGGCTGCATCCAAGCCAAGACCCCACAGGCCCAGTGGTAGCACAGTCTGGAAGGGCAGACACTGAGCAATGTGTCTGCACACAGAGTTCGGGAGTCCTGAGCAAAGTTCCAGTCCAGTGGTGATTCTTGGGTGCTCCTGGTCATCTTCGGCGCCAGTGAACTTTCCCCCAACAAACCCCTCCGGTGCCCTCTTCTGCCGCTCTCTGCAAAGCCACACAGAGCGACCCCCTCCCCACTTAACTAGCTACAGCCTCCCTCCTTGTTCCCAATGCAGAGTCACAAGCCCCAGTACTCACAGCCCCATGCAGCTCTGGGCAGCCATGATACTGGGTCCAGCTCCAGCCTGTCCTTCTCGGCAATTCCTCCCTGGCACAGTGCTCCTGGCTCCTGTCCTGGGGTGTCCCCGATCGGCCCTGTCCTTCCCAGGCTTCAGGCAGGTTCTCTGCTGCTTCACTTTTCCAGGGCCTGCAGGCTGCCTCTCCCTCTCCTTGGAGCTCCAGCCCTACCCCCTGGAGTTTCCCTCCTTTTTTCTTACTCTCCCCCTCCCCCTTAGGAAAAAGATTTAAAGGGCCATGCTCTCTAAACCCCAAAGGGGTTACACTAGTCAAAAAGTTTTTCCTAATATCCAACCTAAACCTCCCCCACTGCAACTTGAGACCATTACTCCTTGTTCTGTCATCTGCTACCACTGAGAACAGTCTAGATCCATCCTCTTTGGAACCCCCTTCCAGGTAGTTGAAAGCAGCTATCAAATCCCCCCTCATTCTTCTCTTCTGCAGACTAAACAATTCCAGTTCCCTCAGCCTCTCCTCATAACTCATGTGCTCCAGCCCACTAATCGTTTTTGTTGCCCTCCGCTGGACTCTTTCCAATTTTTCCATATCCTTCTTGTAGTGTGGGGCCCAAAACTGGACACAGTACTCCAGATGAGGCCTCACCAATGTCGAATAGAGGGGAATGACCACGTCCCTCGATCTGCTGGCATGCTCCTACTTATACAGACCAAAATGCCGTTAGCCTTCTTGGCAACAAGGGCACACTGTTGACTCATATCCAGCTTCTCGTCCACTGTGACCCCTAGGTCCTTTTCTGCAGAACTGCTGCCTAGCCATTCGGTCCCTAGTCTGTAACAGTGCATGGGATTCTTCCATCCTAATTGCAGGACTCTGCACTTACCCTTGTTGAACCTCATCAGGTTTCTTTTGGCCCAATCCTCTAATTTGTCTAGGTCCCTCTGTATCCTATCCCTACCCTCCAGCGTATCTACCACTCCTCCCAGTTTAGTGTCATCTGCAAACTTGCTGAGAGTGCAGTCCACGTCATCCTCCAGATCATTAATGAAGATATTGAACAAAACCGGCCCCAAGACTGACGTTTGGGGCACTCTGCTTGAAACCGGCTGCCAACTAGACATGGAGCCATTGATCACTACCCGCTGAGCCCAACGATCTAGCCAGCTTTCTATCCACCTTATAGTCCATTCATCCAGCCCATCCTTCTTTAACTTGCCGGCAAGAATACTGTGGGATACTGTATCAAAAGCTTTGCTAAAGTCAAGGAATAACACATCCACTGCTTTCCCCTCATCCACAGACCCAGTTATCTCCTCATAAAAGGCAATTAGGTTAGTCAGGCATGACTTGCCCTTGGTGAATCCATGCGGACTGTTCCTGATCACTTTCCTCTCCTCTAAGTGCTTCAGAATTGATTCCTTGAGGACCTGCTCCATGATTTTTCCAGGGACTGAGGTGAGGCTCACTGGCCTGTAGTTCCCCGGATCCTCCTCCTTCCCTTTTTTAAAGATGGGCACTACATTAACCTTTTTCCGGTCATCCGGAACCTCCCCCGATCACCATGAGTTTTCAAAGATAATGGCCAATGGCTCTGCAATCACATCCGCCAACTCCTTTAGCACCCTCGGATGGAGCGCATCCGGCCCCATGGACTTGTGCTCGTCCAGCTTTTCTAAATAGTCCCAAACCACTTCTTTCTCCACAGAGGGCTGGTCACCTCCTCCCCATGCTGTGCTGCCCAGTGCAGCAGTCTGGGAGTTGACCTTGTTCGTGAAGACAGAGGCAAAAAAAGCATTGAGTACATTAGTTTTTTCCACATCCTCTGTCACTGGGTTGCCTCCCTCATTCATTAAGGGGCCCACACTTTCCATGACTTTCTTCTTGTTGCTAACATACCTGAAGAAACCCTTCTTGTTACTCTTAACATCTCTTGCTAGCTGCAACTCCAAGTGTGATTTGGCCTTCCTGATTTCACTCCTGCATGCCTGAGCAATATTTTTATACTCCTCCCTGGTCATTTGTCCAATCTTCCACTTCTTGTAAGCTTCTTTTTTGCGTTTAAGGTCAGCAAGGATTTCACTGTTAAGCCAAGCTGGTCGCCTGCCATATTTACTGTTCTTTCTACACATTGGGATGGTTTTTTCCTGCAACCTCAATAAGGATTCTTTAAAATACAGCCAGCTCTCCTGGACTCCTTTCCCCCTCATGTTATTCTCCCAGGGGATCCTGCCCATCAGTTCCCTGAGGGAGTCAAAGTCTGCTTTTCTGAAGTCCAGGGTCCGTATTCTGCTGCTCTCCTTTCTTCCTTGTGTCAGGATCCTGAACTCGACCATCTCATGGTCACTGCCTCCCAGGTTCCCATCCACTTTTGCTTCCCCTACTAATTCTTCCCGGTTTGTGAGCAGCAGGTCTAGAAGAGCTCTGCCCCTAGTTTGTTCCTCCAGCACTTGCACCAGGAAATTGTCCCCTAAACTTTCCAAAAACTTCCCGGATTGTCTGTGCACTGCTGTATTGCTCTCCCAGCAGATATCAGGGTGATTAAAGTCTCCCATGAGAACCAGGGCCTGCGATCTAGTAACTTCTGCTAGTTGCTGGAAGAAAGCCTTGTCCACCTCATCCGCCTGGTCTGTTGGTCTATAGCAGACTCCCACCACGACATCACCCTTGTTGCTCACACTTCTCAACTTTATCCAGAGACTCTCAGGTTTTTCTGCAGTTTCGTACCGGAGCTCTGAGCAGTCATACTCCTCTCTTACATACAATGCAACTCCCCCACCTTTTCTGCCCTGCCTGTCCTTCCTGAACAGTTTATATCCATCCATGACAGTACTCCAGTCATGTGAGTTATCCCACCAAGTCTCTGTTATTCCAATCACATCATAGTTCCTTGACTGTGCCAGGACGTCCAGTTCTCCCTGCTTGTTTCCTAGGCTTCTTGCATTTGTGTATAGGCACTTAAGATAACTCGCTGATCGTCCTGCTTTCTCAGTATGAAGCAGGAGTCCTCCCCTCTTGCGCTCTCCTGCTCGTGCTTCCTCCCGGTATCCCATTTCCCCACTTACCTCAGGTCTCCTTCCCCCGGTGAGCCTAGTTTAAAGCCCTCCTCACTAGGTTAGCCAGCCTGCTTGCGAAGATGCTCTTCCCTCTCTTCGTTAGGTGGAGCCCGTCTCTGCCTAGCACTCCTCCTTCTTGGAACACTATCCCAGGGTCGAAGAATCCAAAGCCTTCTCTCCGACACCACCTGCGTAGCCATTCGTTGACTTCCATGATTCGACGGTCTCTACACGGGCCTTTTCCCTGCACAGGGAGGATGGACGAGAACACCTCTTGCGCCTCAAACTCCTTTATCCTTCTTCCCAGAGCCACGTAGTCTGCAGTGATCCGCTCAAGGTCATTCTTGGCAGTATCATTGGTGCCCACATGGAGAAGCAGGAAGGGGTAGCGATCCGAGGGCTTGATGAGTCTCGGCAGTCTCTCCCTCACATTGTGAATCCTAGCTCCTGGTAAGCAGCAGACCTCTCGGTTTTCTCAGTTGGGGCGGCAGATAGATGACTCAGTCCCCCTGAGGAGGGAGTCCCCGACCACCACCACCCTCCTCCTTCTCTTGGGAGCGGTGGTCGTGGAACCCCCATGTCAAGGCTGTATCCCCACTTTGAACTTTAGGATACAACTGTGGGGGCCTGCATGAAGACTTCTAAGCTTAACTACCAGCTTAGATCTGGTCCGCTGCCACCATTCCCAAAGCTAATTCCCTTCCCTGGGAAGCCTTGAGAAACCTTTCACCAATTCCCTGGTGAATACAGATCCAAACCCCTGGGAAGCCTTGAGAAACCTTTCACCAATTCCCTGGTGAATACAGATCCAAACCCCTTGGATCTTAAAACAAGGAGGAATTGACCATCCCCCTCCTTTCTCCCACCAACTCCTGGTGAATACTGATCCAACCCCCTTGGATCTAAAACAAGGAAAAATCAATCAGGTTCTTAAAAAGAAGGCTTTTAATTAAAGAAAAAGGTAAAAAATCGTCTCTGTAAAATCAGTATGGAAAATAACTTTACAGGGTAATCAAACTTAAAGAGCTCAGAGGACTCCCCTCTAGTCTTAGGTTCAAAGTACAGCAAACAAAGATAAACACTCTAGTAAAAGGTACATTTACAAGTTGAGAAAACAAAGGAAAACTAATACACCTTGCCTGGCTGTTTACTTACAAGTTTGAATTATGAGAGACTTGGTTAGAAAGATGTGGAGAACCTGGATTGATGTCTGGTCCCTCTCAGTCCCAAGAGCAAACAACCACCAAAACAAAGAGCACAAACAAAAGCTTTCCCCCCCCCCCCAAGATTTGAAAGTATCTTGTCCCCTTATTGGTCCTTTGGGTCAGGTGTCAGCCAGGTTACCTGAGCTTCTTAACCCTTTACAGGTAAAAGGATTTTGGAGTCTCTGGCCAGGAGGGATTTTATAGTACTGTACACAGGAGAACTGTTACCCTTCCCTTTATAGTTATGACACGCCCCCCAAATCACAGATAGTGTTGGACGTCCGGTTCCACACTGGCTGTGATTTCTTCCTGGAGCTCTAGGAGAAAACAGAGTTAATAAGACACATCTACCTTTAGACATACTACTGATTATATAAAAACTAACAATATGTTCCAGTCCAAGAACAATTTTTAACCAGTTGACTCTGGGAAACTTTCCCGGGAGAGTGCATCAGCCACTTTGTTAGAAGCTCCTGAAATGTGTTGTATTTCAAAATTAAAATCTTGGAGAGCTAAACTCCACCGAAGAAGTTTTTTGTTATTCCCCTTGGCGGTATGAAGCCACTGTAGTGCAGCATGGTCGGTTTGTAGTTGGAAACGCCGTCCCCAAACATATGGGCGTAGCTTTTCCAGCGCGTACACAATGGCGTAGCATTCCTTTTCGCTGATTGACCAGTGGCTTTCCCTCTCAGACAGTTTCTTGCTGAGAAACACGACAGGATGGAATTCTTGATCCGGTCCTTCCTGCATTAAAACTGCTCCCACGCCCCGCTCGGACGCATCCGTGGTTACTAGGAACGGTTTGTCAAAGTCTGGGGCCCTTAGCACAGGGTCAGACATGAGTGTCGCCTTAAGCTGGTTAAAGGCCTTTTGACACTCATCAGTCCACTGAACTGCATTTGGCTGTTTCTTTCTGGTTAGGTCTGTCAGCGGGGCGGCGATTTGGCTGTAGTGTGGTACAAATCGCCTATAATATCCGGCCAAGCCTAAGAAGGATTGGACCTGTTTCTTTGACTTTGGAACCGGCCACTTTTGGATAGCATCCACTTTGGCCTGTAGAGGATTTATAGTTCCTTGACCCACCTGGTGCCCCAGGTAAGTCACTCTGTTTTGGCCTATTTGACACTTTTTAGCCTTAACAGTTAGTCCTGCCTGCCGGATGCACTCGAAGACTTTTTCCAGGTGCTCCAGGTGTTTTGTCCATGAATCAGAAAAAATGGCCACATCATCGAGGTAGGCAACTGCAGATTCTCCCAATCCCGCTAGGAGACCATCTACAAGTCTTTGGAAGGTGGCGGGTGCATTTCGCAACCCGAAAGGGAGTACATTGAATTCATACACCCCTGCCTGGGTGACGAAGGCTGACCTTTCCTTAGCGGGTTCATCTAGTGGTACTTGCTAGTACCCTTTTGTTAAGTCTAAAGTAGAGATGAATTGGGCATGTCCCAATTTTTCCAATAGCTCATCTGTGCGTGGCATTGGATAGTTGTCAGGACGAGTTACAGCATTTAGCTTACGGTAGTCCACGCAAAAGCGTATTTCCCCATCTGGTTTGGGAACTAGAACCACTGGAGATGCCCATGCACTGTTAGAGGGGTGGATTATACCCATCTGTAGCATGTCCTGGATCTCCCTTTGTATAGCAGTTTGGGCATGAGGTGACTCCCGGTAGGGTGGGGTTCTAATTGGGTGAGCATTACCTGTGTCAATGGAGTGGTATGCCCGTTCGGTCCGTCCTGGAGTGGCTGAGAAAATTGGTGCAAAGCTTGTGCACAGCTCCTTGATCTGCTGTCTCTGCAGACGTCCAAGGGTCGTGGACAGGTTCACCTCTTCCACGCCACCATCCTTTTTTCCTTCGTAGTAGACACCTTCCGGCCACTCCGCGTCATCTGTTTCCTGGGCTGTAAACTGGCAAACGTTTAATTCTCTGGAATAAAAGGGCTTAAGAGAATTAACATGGTATACCTTAGGCTTTATGTTGGAGGCGGGGGAGGCTATGAGATAGTTAACAGCTCCTAGGCGCTCCTGGACCGTGAATGGTCCTTCCCACGACGCTTCCATTTTATGGGCCTGGAGCGCCTTTAAGACCATGACTTGGTCTCCTACTTTGAAGGACCGTTCTCTGGAATGTTTATCATACCAGGCCTTTTGCTCTTCCTGAGCATCCTTTAGGTTTTCTTTAGCAAGGGCTAAAGAGTGTCGGAGGGTGCTTTGTAGGTTGCTTACAAAGTCTAGAATGTTAGTTCCTGGAGAAGGCGTAAACCCCTCCCATTGCTGCTTCACCAACTGTAATGGCCCCTTAACCTCGCGGCCATACACAAGTTCAAATGGTGAAAACCCTAAACTGGGATGTGGTACAGCCCTGTAGGCAAAAAGCAACTGCTGCAACACTACGTCCCAATCATTGGAGTGTTCATTTACGAATTTACGTATCATGGCCCCCAAAGTTCCATTAAACCTCTCCACCAGGCCATTGGTTTGATGGTGATAAGGGGTGGCAACCAAGTGATTCACCCCATGAGCTTCCCACAGGTTTTTTATGGTCCCTGCCAGGAAATTAGTTCCCGAATCTGTAAAATCAGTATGGAAAATAACTTTACAGGGTAATCAAACTTAAAGAGCTCAGAGGACTCCCCTCTAGTCTTAGGTTCAAAGTACAGCAAACAAAGATAAACACTCTAGTAAAAGGTACATTTACAAGTTGAGAAAACAAAGGAAAACTAATACGCCTTGCCTGGCTGTTTACTTACAAGTTTGAATTATGAGAGACTTGGTTAGAAAGATGTGGAGAACCTGGATTGATGTCTGGTCCCTCTCAGTCCCAAGAGCGAACAACCACCAAAACAAAGAGCACAAACAAAAGCCTTTCCCCCCCCCAAGATTTGAAAGTATCTTGTCCCCTTATTGGTCCTTTGGGTCAGGTGTCAGCCAGGTTACCCGAGCTTCTTAACCCTTTACAGATAAAAGGATTTTGGAGTCTCTGGCCAGGAGGGATTTTATAGTACTGTACACAGAAGAGCTGTTACCCTTCCCTTTATAGTTATGACACCCCATCCCTAGGACAGTGCATCACATGCCTTCCAATCGGTGGAGTCTCCTTCTGCTCCCTTCCCTCAGATGTATCATCTAGTCCACTCTCCGCATTAGTACCTGTGAAGAGAACATGAAAACGGTTGCTCACCTGTATCTCCATTGCTGGTACATGGACACTCCTCTTTCTTCTTCTGGAGGTCACATGCTGCCAAATTTCTTCACTGTCCCTCTGTCCCCTCTGCGCAGCCTGCTCCGATTCTTCAGAACGTTGTGCCCGTAGAAGCATATCCCGACATCGGTCCAGGAAATCTTCATTTTCTCGTATGCAACGCAGGGTCGATACTTGTTTCTCCAGACCGCGAACCTTCTCTTCCAATATGGAGACCAGCTTGCACTTTGTACAGACAAAGTTGCTTCTGTCCTGTGGAAGAAAGACAAACATGGCACAACCTGTGCAGGTTACAACAGCTGAACGCTCACCTTCCATAATTTCTTCCTTCTAAGAGCTTTCTCAGCTGTTGCAGCAACTCACAGAAGCCCGCAAGATGAAAGCCTCAGTGGGCTCTCCCCAGGCAAACTCCCTCTGTTAGCCTCCGCTGTTCGCCGTTCAGCTGGTTCGCTGCTGACTGCCTTTTTATAACAGTCAGGCCCACTCAAGGCCCACCTGGAACAAAGCACTCCCAATTCACACTTTTCAAACAAACAAGCAAGCAATCAAGCACACAGTCAAACTGACAAACTGTCCCCGCAACAGACACTCACCAATACAGCCCCCCTAATGCAGCACTTAGCGTACCTCCTCTCGGACAGATCCCAGGCAAACTCCCTCTGTCGAAGACAGCAGCAACGATTGAGCTGCTGATGACGACAGTGCCGGGACTTCGGCAGCAGCTCAATTGGCTGCCGGTGCCTTCGGCGGCACTTTGGCGGAGGGACCTTCCTCCGCGGCAGCGATTGAGCTGCCGCCGAAGACAGTGGCGGGACTTTGGCGCAGCTCCTTCGGGACGTTGCAGGGCCCTCTTAGGGGCGTGGGGCCCGATTCCGGCCCTGCTGCGGCGCTTGTACTCACCAGCGGCGGTCCGGGTCTTCGGCGGCATTTCGGTGGCGGGGGGCCCTTCAGTTGCTCCGCGTCTTCGGCAGCACCGAAGGGCCCCCCCACTGCCGAAATGCCGCCGAAGACCTGGAGCGACTGAAGGGCCCCCCGCTGCCAAAATGCTGCTGAAGACCCGGATCGCCGCCGGGCCAGAGCTCGCGGGGCCCCTGCGGGGCCCGGGGCCTGGGGCAAATTGCCCCACTTGCCCGCCCCCTGGGCAGCCCTGCCTAGCCAGGCCATACTCACCATGGGTTGAGCTGGACAGTGGTGCTGTAGTGGGGCATTCCAAAGCTAAAGTGTCAATTAGCATTTCTTATGAAGGGTTTACACGGGAATAATATCAGGGAGTTTGGGGACTTACTTTCCCTTTCCTTTGTGACTGTCAATATATCAGTCTGTCTGTCTTGTTTTATTAGCAGCTTCTGCTGTGGTGGCCTTATAGGATGCACCTTCCACACCCACTGAATGCCTGACCCTGATCAGGCAAGCCACAATTGCCTAGGACTGTCATCAAAGGGCTTGGAGGGCCCATCAGAATATGAACAAGGAGAAAGACGAAGCATGGAGAGAGCAAGGGATAGGCTGGGTCCCCCAGAATCATTATTGGCATTTCAACATCACCAATGGTAACGTGCCAGTCAGGAAAGGAAGTCCCTGCTTGCAGCTTCTGAAAAAGCCCTGTGTTCCTAAAGATGCAATTGTCATGCACCTTCTTTGACCAGCCCATGTCAATATCAGTGGAGCATCCCCAGCGATCCACCTCACTTACATATCCATGGGAAGGTATCCCTTTCTGTTGATGGAGTCTGTGGTAAGGTGGGCTAGTGCCAAAATAGGGATGTGTGCTATCATCCCACTGCAGTTCAGACACCTCCTTACTGCAAATCCATCCACTATGTCCTGCACATTGCCGAGAGTCACAGTCCTGCATAGTAGGAAATGTTTAATAGCCCTGCACACTTGGATCATAACTGTGGATTGTCCAACTCCAAAATGATTGCCCACTGACTGATAGCAATCCAGTGTTGCAAGTTTCCAGAGTGTGATTAAGGGCTTGTCTTCACTACCCGCCCGGATCGGCAGGTAGAAATCGATCTCTCGGGGATCGATTTATCGCGTCTCGTCGGGACGCGATAATCGATCCCCGAATCGACGCGCGTACTCCACCAGCCCAGGTAGGAGTAAGCACCATCGACGGGGGAGCCGCAGCGGTCGATTTGCCGCCATCCTCACAGCGGGGTAAGTCGGATCAGAGACGTCGAATTCAGCTACGCTATTCCCGTAGCTGAATTTGCGTATCTGAAATCGATCCCCCCGTAGTGTACACGTAGCCTAACACTTGTTTCTCCACTGTCAACGCAGCTCTCATCTCAGTGTCCATGTGCTGCAGGGCAGGAGCAAGCTCTGCATGCAACCCCAGGAATGTGGCCTTTCGCACCCAAAAGTTCTGCAGCCAGTGCTCATCATCCTAAACCTACATTATGATACAGTCCCACCAGTCAGTGCTCATACCTCCTGTCCACTGTGGGGATTAGTTCCTTCCAGGGGCTGTGCCTTCCTCTGACGGTCTCCCCACCAGTCATCCTTTCTCACCCTGCGGTCCCTCTCGCTCTAGGAGCTGCAGCTTCCTCTTCATGGCTAGGCCCTTTGGTCAGGTCACTATGGTCTTCTCTTACAGGGTATCAAAGTCTTTGGGGGCAAATTGTCCCAGGCAGTCCGTCCTCCATTGCCTGGTCTGTGCCAGACCCAGTGGCTGGTAGGGGAACCCTGGCCCACCCTCTAAGCTCAGGGGCCCTCTCTTCAGCAGCCAAGGTCCACACTCTCCTATGCCTTGTTGCTTTTCCCCTAAGCCTTTCTGACTCTCCCCCTCTCTGAGTCTGCAAACCACACACCTCCTTTCCCCAGGGAGTGACTGCAGGCTACTTCCCTGCAGCCCCAACTACTCTCGACTCTTGGGCTTTATACAGGCCCCCTCCTCTTCCTGCCCAGCTGAGACTCCTCTCCAATTAATCCCTACTCCCTGGCTCCTCCTCCAGGCGCAGCCTAGGCAACTAATTGGCCCATCTAGCTACCTTAACCACATCAGGCCTTGTGTGGGCTGGACACCCCATTACATTTGCCTTCTCCTCATAGGCTATGAACAAGGTAATTCATAGAATCATAGAATATCAGGGTTGGAAGGGACCTCAGGAGGTATCTAGTCCAACCCCCTGCTCAAAGCAGGACCAATCCCCAACTAAATCATCCCAGCCAGGGCTTTGTCAGGACTGACCTTAAAAACCTCTAATGAAGGAGATTCCACCAGCTCCCTAGGTAACCCATTCTAGTGCTTCACCACCCTCCTAGTGAAAAAGTTTTTCCTAATATCCAACCTAACCCCCCCCCCCCCCACTGCAACTTGAGACCATTACTCCTTGTTCTGTACCACTGAGAACAGTCTAGATCCATCCTCTTTGGAACCCCCCCTCAGGTAGTTGAAAGCAGCTATCAAATCCCCCCTCATTCTTCTCTTCTGCAGACTAAACAATTCCAGTTCCCTCAGCCTCTCCTCATAAGTCAAGTGGTCCAGCCCCCTAATCGTTTTTGTTGCCCTCCACTGGACTCTTTCCAATTTTTCCACATCCTGCTTGTAGTGTGGGGCCAAAACTGGACACAGTACTCCAGATGAGGCCTCACCAATGTTGAATAGAGGGGAATGATCACATCCCTCGATCTGCTGGCAATGCTCCTACTTATACAGCCCAAAATGCCGTTAGCCTTCTTGGCAACAAGGGCACACTGTTGACTCATATCCAGCTTCTCGTCCACTGTAATCCCTAGGTCCTTTTCTGCAGAATTGCTCCTAGCCATTCGGTCCCTAGTCTGTAGCAGTGCATGGGATTCTTCCATCCTAAGTGCAGAACTCTGCACTTGTCCTTGTTGAACCTCATCAGATTTCTTTTGGCCCAGCCCTCTAATTTGTCTAGGTCTCTCTGTATCCTATCCCTACCCTCCAGTGTATCTACCACTCCTCCCAGTTTAGTGTCATCTGCAAACTTGCTGAGAGTATAGTCCACGCCATCCTCCAGATCATTAATGAAGATATTGAACAAAACCGGCCCCAGGAACGACCCTTGGGGCACTCCGCTTGAAACCGGCTGCCAACTAGACATGGAGCCATTGATCACTACCCGCTGAGCCCGATGAACCAGCCAGCTTTCTATCCACCTTATAGTCCATTCATCCAGCCCATACTTCTTTAACTTGCTGGTAAGAATACTGTGGGAGACAGTATCAAAAGCTTTGCTAAAGTCATGGAATAACACGTCCATTGTTTTCCCCTCATCCACAGACCCAGTTATCTCCTCATAGAAGGCAATTAGGTTAGTCAGGCATGACTTGCCCTTGGTGAATCCATGCTGACTGTTCCTGATCACTTTCCTCTCCTCTAAGTGCTTCAGAATTGATTCCTTGAGGACCTGCTCCATGATTTTTCCAGGGACTGAGGTGAGGCTCACTGGCCTGTAGTTCCCCGGATCCTCCTTCTTCCCTTTTTTAAAGATGGGCACTACATTAACCTTTTTCCAGTCATCCGGGACCTCCCCCGATCGCCATGAGTTTTCAAAGATAATGGCCAATGGCTCTGCAATCACATCCGCCAACTCCTTTAGCACCCTCGGATGGAGCGCATCCGGCCCCATGGACTTGTGCTCGTCCAGCTTTTCTAAATAGTCCCAAACCACTTCTTTCTCCACAGAGGGCTGGTCACCT
Source organism: Emydoidea blandingii (assembly GCA_036785055.1). Taxonomy (NCBI): domain Eukaryota; kingdom Metazoa; phylum Chordata; order Testudines; family Emydidae; genus Emydoidea; species Emydoidea blandingii. Next base: position 134,776,498 of record JAXIVB010000006.1, read on the forward strand.
CCTCCCCATGCTGTGCTGCCCAGTGCAGCAGTCTGGGAGTTGACCTTGTTCGTGAAGACAGAGGCAAAAAAAGCATTGAGTACATTAGTTTTTTCCACATCCTCTGTCACTGGGTTGCCTCCCTCATTCATTAAGGGGCCCACACTTTCCATGACTTTCTTCTTGTTGCTAACATACCTGAAGAAACCCTTCTTGTTACTCTTAACATCTCTTGCTAGCTGCAACTCCAAGTGTGTTTTGGCCTTCCTGATTTCACTCTTGCATGCCTGAGCAATATTTTTATACTCCTCCCTGGTCATTTGTCCAATCTTCCACTTCTTGTAAGCTTCTTTTTTGTGTTTAAGATCAGCAAGGATTTCACTATTAAGCCAAGATGGTCACCTGCCATATTTACTATTCTTTCTACACACTGGGATGGTTTGTTCCTACAGCCAGCTCTCAATTGTCCAGTTATGTTACCACACAGCCCCTCCTAAGCAAGCACATTTATTCTTAAAGTGAAAGCATTACAGAGAAAACAGATTAAAACAATAAAAATCCTACACACATGCTAATAAACTTACCAAAAGGCAACCCCTCCCCAACTCCAGCAAGGGCTCTGACAGTCAGTCCTTCAAACCTCCCCCCCCACCCTCCAACGTTTTTTTCTGTGGTTACAAGTTCGTAACAACCTTAGCTCAGAACAAGCACACCTATGCATAGGTTAGTCTTTCCTTTATACAGCTTAGGCTTTTGATCTTGAGACTCACAGAAGAGGTAATCAGCTGACAACGGTCCCTTCTTCAGGGCACATCTTCAAAAGGCTGGAATTTTGCATAACCAGGGCAGACGGGAGGAAGGGGGAGGAATTTGCATTCACCTTCCCCTAGATATTTCCTAGAAATTCCACTTCACTTGTATTGTCTCAAAAGTCCACTCTTGTCTGCCACATTGTTCAATATAGTTCTTTGGTCATCCATGTCCACAATAATACATAACTTTTGCATTTAATACTGGACTCCAAAACACTAAAACTTAATTCAATAAGGTTTAATAAGGATATTGCAGGAAATTACCAGATCTGTCGCAATTATTAAATGTGAAGAGGCATTTAAGGGCAGTGTCCTGTATACCCCATCCACAATGGGACCAAATTCCACGGTAAAGCAACTTTAAATTCTGCTGCAATGACCACTAAATTCCATGGCAAAAACCCCTACCTTCTGCAGCCACATTAATATATTCCATCTCCACATAATTCCCTTTCACTCCCATCCCCACCATAACTAAATAAACATAAAACTCTGGCTCAAAGGTGAAAATACTCGTTGATGTAAAAGTTCAATGACTGTTATAGCAGGTGGGGTTTTCACCATGCTCTTTGGGTAGCCCAATTCTACTCCTCAGGCCTCAGATGCCATGTATTTTCAGGCAGCCTGGTTTGCAACCTCCCTCCTCACCATGTGCCCTAGGGAAGCTGCTGGCTTCAGCAGCTCAGATCTCCAACTCTCTAGGCCTTGGTTACAATGCTGTTCTCCAATCAGCCCAGTTGACCAAGCTACACTTCTGGAACAGAATGGAAGAGTGCAAGGAGTGTGACCTTTTATCCAGTTAACTCCCCCTTTTTTCAAAGGCTGCAGAGCAAGAGGAAGCAGCCCCCATGTCCTGGCAGGGCAGGGAGACACAAAGCATAATGTCAGGTGTCTGGCTGCAGCCAAACAGTGAATTCCATAACAAGAAGTGTTGGGAAAATGCCCTGACTGAGGTGCTTGGAGCAGCTCTTCTAGCTGCGGTCTCGGGCTCTCTACAAATGCAGGAATATAACACTCCCATTGTTCATGTTTACAGCATTAACTCTGTAATCATAAGGCCTCAATATATATTATTTAATTAAATTAAAAATGAGATTTAATGAGATTTTAGAACACAGTACTGCTGCAAGAGTGAATTCCATGGTCATGGTATTACAGGATACACGGGGCCCTGTTTATAAGCTTTACAAACTCACTGAAATTGAAAAGCTGAGTACAGCCTTAAATACTGAGTCACTATAGACACCTCCATAATATTTTTCAGTAAACAAGCTGAAGCCAAACACTGAAAAAGTGGCAAAAATGCTTAAAAGATTTCTATATAGCCTTTTGCCAAACCATGCTGGGTAGATGCATATGTAGGATACATAAGTATCATGAAAGCGGGCTGGAGCTAGAAGAGGAAAATATATCACAAACTTGGGCCTGGTCTACACTATGACTTTAATTCGGATTTAGCAGCGTTAAATCGAATTAACCCTGCACCCGTCCACACAACAAAGCCATTTATTTCTAAATAAAGGGCTCTTAAAATCGATTTCTGTACTCCACCCCGACGAGCGGAGTAGCGCCAAAATCGATTTTGTCATTTCGAATTAGGGGTAGTGTGGCCGCAATTCGATGGTATTGGCCTCCGGGAGCTATCCCACAGTGCACCATTGTGACCGCTCTGGACAGCAATCTGAACTCGGATGCACTGGCCAGGTAGACAGGAAAAGCCCCGCGAACATTTGAATTTCATTTCCTGTTTGCCCAGCGTGGAGAGCACAGGTGACCACAGATAGCTCATCAGCACAGGTAACCATGCAGGCCGATAATCGAAAAAGAGCACCAGCATGGTCCATACGGGAGGTACTGGATCTGATTGCTATATGGGGAGAGGATTCAGTGCTAGCAGAACTTCGTTCGAAAAGACGAAATGCCAAAACTTTTGAAAAAATCTCCAAGGGCATGATGGAGAGAGGCCACAATAGGGACTCAGATCAGTGCCGCATGAAAGTCAAGGAGCTCATACAAGCCTATCAAAAAACAAAGGAGGCAAACGGTCGCTCCGGGTCAGAGCCGCGGACATGCCGCTTCTACGCCGAGCTGCATGCAATTCTAGGGGGGGCCGCCACCACTACCCCACCTGTGACCGTGGATTCCGGGACGGGGATAATCTCATCAGCTACACCTGAGGATTCTGCGGATGGGGAAGAGGAGGAGGAGGAGGAGGACGAGCTTGCGGAGAGCACCCAGCACTCCGTTCTCCCCAACAGCCAGGATCTTTTTCTCAGCCTGACTGAAGTACCCTCCCAACCCTCCCAAGCCAGTATCCAAGACCATGACCCCATGGAAGGGACCTCAGGTGAGTTTACCTTTTAAAATATAAAACTTGTTTTAAAAGCAAGCGTTTTTTAATGATTACTTTGCCCTGAGGACTTGGAATGCATTCGCGGCCAGTACAGCTACTGGAAAAGTCTGTTAACGTGTCTGGGGATGGAGAGGAAATCCTCCAGGGACATCTCCATGAAGCTCTCCTGGAGGTACTCCAAAAGCCTTGCCACAAGGTTTCTGGGCAGTGCAGCCTTATTCCGTCCTCCATGGTAGGACACTTGACCACGCCATGCTTGCAGCAAGTAATCTGGTATCATTGCCTGACAAAGCCTGGCAGCGTATGGTCCCGGTGTTTGCTGGCATTCAACCAACATCCGTTCTTTATCTCGCTGTGTAATCCTCAGGAGAGTGATATCGCTCATGGTAACCTGGTTGAAATACGGGAACTTAATTAAGGGGACAGAGGTGGCCGTTCCTACTGGGCTGTTTGCCTGTGGCTGAAAAGAAATCCTTCCCTGCAGTTAGCCAAGCGCAGGGTGGGAGGAATTGGCCCTGAGCTTTTCGCGTTTGGCTAGCAGGGATCTTCCCTGTTACCAGCCACGCGGTGGGGGGAGGGGTACAGCGATCATCCCAGATAATTCATGGCGGGAGGGGGGGGCGGGGGGGTTACTTTGGTTTCTGCAGGGATCTTCCCTGATACCTGCCACGCAGTGGGGGGGAGGGATAAAGCGATCATCCCAGAGAATTGGATGGGGGGGGGTTAGTTTGTTTTCTGCTGCTGAAGGTTAACAGGAAAACCACAGCAGTCAACGGGCTTTGCTTGGTATGTGGGAAAGGAGGGCGCAGAAGCCGAAAGACAATGGCTTACCATGGCTGCATGCAAGCTGAATTCTGTTGCCCGGACCTGCGTCTGTGATCTCTAACACCAAAGCCACAGGCACTCAATATTAAGATGGAAAATGCGACCTTGTACTGAAATCACATGTGCTATGTAATGTGAATAGTTTTGTTCACCGTGAAAGAGTATAAGCATTGTTCTGTAAAATGTATCATTTTAAAAACTTCTCTCCTTTTTTTCAACCCTCCCTCCAGCAGCTGCAAATTTTTCAAGCCTCCCTCCTCCGTCCCGAAGGCTATCTCAGATAAGGCGGCGTAGAAAGAGGACACGAGACGACATGTTCACGGAAATAATGGAATGCACCCGCAATGAAAGAGCTCATTTGAATGAGTGGAAGGACACGGTATCTAAATTTAGGAAAGATGCCAGTGAACGTGAGGTCATGAGGGACACTCGAGATGAGAGGTGGCAGGCTGCAACACTGGGGCTGCTGCGTGATCAAACGGACATGCTCCGGCGTCTGGTGGAGCTTCAGGAACAGCAGCAGGATAACAGACTGCCGCTGCAGCCGCTGTATAACCTCCCTCCCCCCTCACCATGTTCCATATCCTCCTCACCCAGACGTGTAAGAACGCGGGGGGGGGAGGCTCCGTGCACCCTCCCACTCCACCCCAGTGGACAGCCCAACCAAAAGGCTGTCATTATATTGAATTTTTTCAGTGGCCTTTTACTTCCCTCCTATCCTCCTCCCAAACCTCACCCAGATTACCTTGTTGGTTCTCTCCCTATGTTTATAATCACTTAATAAAGAATACATGATTTTTAAACGATAGTGACTTTATTTCCTTTGAAAGCAAGCTGGGGGAATGGGGAGGGTGGGTTCCTTACAGAGAATGAGTCAATAAAGGGGGCGGGTTTTCATGAAGGAGAAACAAACAGAAATTTCACACTGTAGCCTGGCCAGTCATGAAACTGGTTTTCAAAGCTTCTCTGATGCACAGCGCTTCCTGGTGTGCTCTTCTAATCGCCCTGGTGTCTGGCTGCGTGTAATCAGCAGCCAGGCGATTTGCCTCAGCCTCCCACCCTGCCATAAAGGTCTCCCCCTTACTTTCACAGAGATTGTGGAGCACACAGCAAGCAGAAATAACAATGGGGAGATTTCTTTGGCTGAGGTCAGAGCGAGTCAGTAGCGATCGCCAGTGACCTTTTAAACGGCCAAATGCACATTCTACCACCATTCTGCACTTGCTCAGCCTGTAGTTGAACAGCTCCTGACTCCTGTCCAGGCTGCCTGTGTATGGCTTCATGAGCCATGGCATTAAGGGGTAGGCTGGGTCCCCAAGAATAACTATTGGCATTTCAACATCCCCAACGGTTATTTTCTGGTCCGGGAAGTAAGTCCCTTGCTGCAGCCCTTTAAACAGAGTAGTGTTCCTGAAGACGCGAGCATCATGAACCCTTCCCGGCCAGCCCACGTTGATGTTGGTGAAACGTCCCTTGTGATCCACAAGTGCTTGCAGCACCATTGAAAAGTAACCCTTGCGGTTTATGTACTGGGTACCCTGGTGCTCCGGTGCCAAGATAGGGATGTGGGTTCCATCTATCGCCCCACCACAGTTAGGGAATCCCATTGCAGCAAAGCCATCCACTATGACCTGCACATCTCCCAGAGTCACTAGCTTTCGTAGCAGCACCTCAGTGATTGCTTTGGCTACTTGCATCACAGCAGCCCCCACAGTAGATTTGCCCACTCCAAATTGATTCCCGACTGACCGGTAGCTGTCTGGCGTTGCAAGCTTCCACAGGGCTATCGCCACTCGCTTCTCAACTGTGAGGGCTGCTCTCATCTTGGTATTCTGGCGCTTCAGGGCAGGGGAAAGCAAGTCACAAAGTTCCAAGAAAGTGCCCTTACGCATGCGAAAGTTTCGCAGCCACTGGGAATCGTCCCACACCTGCAACACTATGCGGTCCCACCAGTCTGTGCTTGTTTCCCGGGCCCAGAATCGGCGTTCCACGGCTATAACCTGCCCCATTAACAGCATGATCTCCAAAGCACCGGGTCCCGCGGTTCGATAGAATTCCATGTCCATATCCTCATCACTCTCGCCGCCGCGCTGCCGTAGCCTGCTCCTCGCTGCCTGGTTTTGCAGGTTCTGGTTCAGCATAAACTGCACGATAAGGCGCGAGGTATTTACAATGTTCATGACTGCTGTCTTGAGCTGAGCGGGCTCCATGCTTGCCGTGGTATGGCGTCTGCACTGTTCACCCAGGAAAAAGGCGCGAAACGGTTGTCTGCCGTTGCTTCCCTGGAAAGGGGGGAGGATATACCCAGAACCACCCGCGACAATGTTTTTGGCCCCATCAGGCATTGGGATCTCAACCCAGAATTCCAATGGGCAGAGGAGACTGCGGGAGCTATGGGATAGCTACCCACAATGCAACGCTCCAGAAATCGACGCTAGCCCCGGTACATGGACGCACACCGCCAAATTAATGTGCTTAGTGTGGCCGCATACATTCGACTTTATACAATCTGTTTCCCAAATTCGAATTATATAAATTCGGATTAATCCCGTAGTGTAGACATACCCTTGGCAGATGGCTGTTGCTAGTTCCTGGCCTTCCTCATCTCCCAGCTGTGTGCACTTACTGCAGAGCAGAGATGGGACTTATCCATGATTCCCTGGGCCAACCCATGGGGTTCAAATGGTCTCCAAAGGAGATATTGCAGCAGGGAACTGGCCAAAGGGTTGGGAACAACTAACAGCGAGGGAGCTGCACATGGATCTCTCTGCTCACTTTGTGGAGTGCCCACTATTGCATCCATCTTAGTGTGATCCATGGAGAGAGCTGCCAGAGGACAGCGAGAGTGAGAGCAGCTGCATCTCAGGCATGTACAACAGACAGGCTGCAGATAATCCGGGACAGACCGTCAGACACTTAGCACATGGGTTCCAGTGGTGGCGAAGGAAGGCAACAAGGGCTGGGGGGAGGAGGAGGGCCACAGGAAGCCTTGTTTCATGGCTTACCCAAGGCAACTGATGATCTTAATACAGCCCTTGGCCCAAGTGAGAGTCAACCATAGTGGTTCTTTTTGTCCCTTCAGTGTTATTGCTCTTCCTCTCCTTACTTATAGCCAGCACTCTTGTGACGTTTAATAGTTTGCAGCTCTGCTCCCAGCCCCGCCCCATTCCCAGCCCTGATCCTGCTCTGGCCGCAGACCGAGCCCCAGCCTTGACCCCCTTACTCCCGTCCGTGCCCTCCACCCCCAGAACCGCAGCCCCACTCCCGGCCCCAGCTCGGGGTGTGTGGGGAAGGGGCATGGACAGGGGTAAGGGGAGGTGCAACCTTGAAAAGTTTGGAAACCACTGCATTACAAGTCCCTTAAGCCAGCCACTCACTGATGGGGTAGCCCTCCTGCCAAGTCCTTTATGTTCAGAAAGAATGATCATATGCTCTATCTGGCTTTTGCATTGAAGATACTGTCATTAAATGGCTGGTATCCCCTGCTGCAACATATGTGTGGTATTTTGCCACAATTCTCAACTCTTTTTGTGCAGGAAGGCTGAAAGCTGCTCTTCCAGAACAAGAGGATTTGACTTGTAAATCACAGTGGAAAAGTTTTTCATTTCCTGGAATACTGACTGACAACAAAAGTGATGAGTAGCGTGATAGCAATCTCAGTACCAGGAAAATCAACTTTTATATATGTCACAACCTGGTATTTCCTGTTCACAAATGTTAAATCAGTGAGACTTTCTATGGGTGAAACCTGGGGGTGCTGCAGCACACACCGCACCCCTAGTTCCCGTGCCTATGCGTAAATTGCTGTATGCATTAATCTTACTTGTAATTTCTGTATTCGATGCTACAAGGTAAAATATGTTTGTTTTATAATAGTAAAAATGCCTGCTCGGAACATATGAACTCAGATGGGAAGAGTGGTTCTCCCCCACCCATCCAGGAGGACTATCAAAATTAAGTGGGACATCATAGTACCAAAGCTTTGTTAATTACCCCATGGACAAGTTCGTGCAGAAAACCTCATTCCATTGGTTTGAATGCTGGAAGAGGGAAATACAAATAGCTAACTGTGGTAGGAAGAGAGCCTGAGACATAAGCTCTTGTATCAGAGGCCTGGTATGAGGCATGACCTGCATGACCTGCTCACAGAATCTGGCAAGAACAGGACTGATATTGCAGAAATACACATTCCTAAGAAGTGCTAGGCACAGAGTGCTCACGCAAACACCCTGACATCAAGTGGTACAATAACATCGTAGTATCAAAGATGGTACAAAAACATTCCTCAATGATAACAGAAACACACTGACCCCTCCTAAAAGATGTCAGGATAACAGTACATAACTTGTTTATATCCAGGTATTTCAGAGGGAGTATCTTTGGCCAGCCTAGGGGGCAGTGGAAAGTCCCACCACTGACTGAGCTGCATCCATTGTCACAGGCATACATGTCTTAGTATTCTCATAGAGTCTGCCAGGTGCTATTACCGTGCTTCATCGACAATAAACCTGACTGGGTGACTTTGTACCTTAACGGATCTTGTGGTCATTGGGTGGTTCGTTAGAGGTCTGCTGTGCCAACTGTCTGTGGAGAGCTAGGACAGTACACAGGGAGAACACACACACAGCTGAACATCTAACATTAATATGAAGATTTTTCATCTCTTTGCTGTTTAGATTTTCACAAAGGTTGGAGCTAAGAAACAAAAAGCAGAGAGCCTCAGGGTCGACATGGGTTAAGCCCTAAAAGACATTCAATGCTGACGGTTTACTACATCTGTTACCTTTTGAATCACAGACAAACTCATTTGTGCATATATGCTTGTTTGCTTTAACCTGTAAATAACTCTCTTATTTTTTTCCTAGTTAATAAACCTTTAGTTAGTTTATTACAGGATTGGCTATAGGGGTTGACTTTCGTGTGAGATCTAAGGTATAAATTGATCTGGGGAAAGTGACTGGTCCCTTGGGAAGGGCCGTCCTTAGGATTTATGGGGCCCCACACAGTATTATTAAACTGGTGGCCCTATACCCAAGTGCAGCCCAGGCTCACAGCCCGGGGGGGTGGGGGGAGACGAGGAAGCAAAGGATACCGAGACGCCCGGCCCACCTCATGGCGGTGGAGAGTCACAGTTCCCTGCAGAGACCCCCGTACCCTCTCCCTCACGCAGAATACGCTGCACTGGTGCATTCGGCTCTGTGAATATGCCCCCTGCCTAAGCAGACTGCAGTGCGTGCTGGGTGTGCGGGAGCTGACCCGCTCTTACCTGCTGTCATGGGCGGTGGGTGAAGCTGCCCCTTGGGGAGGCTAGCTCCCCAGCCCACCTATTCTGCCTGTGGCCCCACCCATACTCCACCCCTGCTCTGCCCAGGGCCTGCCTCCCCCTCTGCCCAGGCCCCACCCTCTCCCCACTGTCTCCCTCCTCTCTTCCCTCCCCCTCCCTGCTCACCTCCTTTCAGCCAAATCCCTGAACCCAAATAAAGCAAATGACATTTGAAAAAAACACTCTTCTGCAAATTCTTTCTAAAGAAAATGGGGCATGTTTTCCACTGCATGCCAGATGGTGAAGACTGGACATGCAGAAGGTACCTAATTAAAAGCACTAAACTTGGGAATAAAAAATATCTGTCACAGGTTTTTTGATATGCCCTGAAGTTTGTCAGAGATTTATTTGCAAAAACTTTGTAGTAAGGACGAGTCAGCTGTCCTGCTGAATACAACATTAAATATTATGGAATACATGATGCAGCTCTTCTCTGTTTTACATTTTCTTAATCAGTATTTCTAAGCTGATTTTATATTTTAAATGTACTCTTAAGCCTTCATAAAGTGATCATTCCAGATAACTACATATCTAACCCACTGAAACAAAGACATTATTTTAAATTAATCAGTCACAGAGGTTTAGTGTGTTCATAACAATGTTCATTGCTTTTAGAAAAAGGGAACACTAATTTACTTTGTGATCTACATAATAATAGACATGTTTATGAAATTTCACCAATTTTAAAAAATATGTTTCCAAAGATTTTAGGCATAACAAAGGATTTTATATCTTGTTAGGTACTGATTTTGCTGGAGGGTTCTCTTAAAACTAGTTCATCAGATAGTTTCCCTTTCTTTACTTCTGACTCTGTCCAGCTATCTGGAAGGAAAGGGGTGTTATCCCTTTAAGGGCTCTCTTCAATGGGAGAGAGGAGGGGGGTGAAGGGAGAAAGGGAAGGACAGAAAGGACAGGAAGACTTTGGAAGCAAGTTTTTTTTACTATAGTAATTAAAATTAAAATGTGTATTTTAGATAAGGGTGGTCTTTTGAAAGATTTATTTAAAAAACCATATGTCTGAAGATCCAAGCATTTAAGGCTAAAGTTGATTGTGCCTCTAAAAATCTATGCAAGGATTTTTTAGAGATGTGATTTTATAATCTTCACTAACTCACTGATGAAATATTTTTAAAGCAAATTTTAAACTAAGGTCCTATAGACTGACACGTTCTGAGTAAATATTACAGTGATGCACAACTGGTTTTGTCAGTAAATTCAGAAACGGACAGTATATACCTGGGGGTTGGCAAATGCCTGTTAAATGGCTTCATTACCACTTGAATGGTTCTTTAACAGTTTCAGTGTTGTGCTAATAGGGCTGGCAGGCTGGAGGCTTTTTCACTGTCAAGTACTAGATCCCCTCTGTAGTAAGAGTCACCGGGCTGCAGCAGCCAGCTGTGGGAGCCTGCAGGAAGGGTCAGAACAGGGATAGGAAGAGGCGGGAGGGTGGACACTAAGACCCAGCGGTGCCCCAAATTTTCAGATGCCCTACGCAGCCGCATATGCTGCGTATGCCTAAGGACGGCCCTGCCCTTGGGACTGGAAACAACCTGAATCTTTTGTGATTTTTGTGTAAGTGACCATTTATCACTAAGTCCAGCTTGCCTGCATGGCAAGATAGATGGGTGAGCCCAAGGGAACTGTCTGTGACTCTATGGTAAGACTGGTGATCTGCAAGTTTATATTTGTTACTGGACTGGTGAAATCTAATGATAGAATATACCACTCGTTTGGGGTGTCTGCCCTGCTTTTGACAGTCTGCTCTGAGGTTGGCACTCTTGGTCATGAACCACTCCAGACACCATGACAATAATAACAACAACAACAAACTTGCATTAAAATCTCCTGTCAGGGAAGGATGGGTGTCTGGCTGGTGAGTCTTGCCCACATGCTCAGGGTTTAGCTGATCGCCATATTTGGGGTCGGGAAGGAATTTTCCTCCAGGGCAGATTGGCAGAGGCCCGGGGGGGGTTTCGCCTTCCTCTGCAGTGTGGGGCACGGGTCACTTGCTGGAGGATTCTCTGCACCTTGAAGTCTTTAAACCACGATTTGAGGACTTCAATAGCTCAGACACAGGTTAGGGGTTTGATACAGGAGTGGGTGGGTGAGATTCTGTGGCCTGCGTTGTGCAGGAGGTCAGACTAGATGATCATAATGGTCCCTTCTGATCTTAAAGTCTATGATTCTATGCCAATTTTTGTCCATTGCACATTTACACTTCACTTCCTACATACCTGTTCTTTTCAAATCTGGTGCTGTGGCTTTCATCACTTTACACGTTTCTTTAATTACCTATCAGTCAAGATTGGAGACAATAACTGGGGGATAATAAATGAAGCAGAAAGACAGGTCAAACTACTGAGAAGATCCACTCCCACAGGCAGTGGGCAAATGAGAATTATGACAAATATAATTACCTTGGCAGTTCCCATTCTGTGTCATAGTGAGATGACTCACCGCATCAATCTCTGATGCATGGCGTACGGTGTAGGCTAACTTGTAAAGAGGACTTGCAAAGTGGAACAGGTGCACTCTTTTTGTATTAGGAAATCAATTCATTTTATTTTGCATAAACTCTGTGTTTATTTTTCACCAATAATCTAGAGATATTTTACCTCAAATAAAAACACATTTAATAATGGCAAAAGTAGAAAATATGCATGACAAACCAAAAAATATTGATAGAGGAGCTATCTCAAGGACTATGCATATAAAGCTTTAAAAAAGGAAATCAATTTGTCTGTCAAAGTGCTACTCCAAAAACATACTAGTTAGTGCGCTGTTACCAGCTAGTGTATGGCTACTGCACTGAGAACTAGTTAGTACACAGCTAGCATTTAGTGCATGGCAGTAGTTGAGTATTAATTAATGCATAGCTACTAGTGTGCAGCTGCCAGTAGATTAGTATTAGTACTGGCTTCAGAAGTTGAGCACTAGTTAGTGGTTAGACCAGTTGTCAAGTACCAGTTAGCAGACAGCTACCAGTAGTGAATACTAGCTAAAGCATGGCTACTTTTATGAGTACTACTAGTGTATGACCTCCAGCTAGTATGTGATTGCTAGTGGGAGCAGAAGCGGATTAAGATTTACTAGGGCCCTGGGCACAAAGAACATTTGGCCCCATCCCAGGGGCTAGGGTCACTGCAACCAGAGGGGCCAAGGGGGCTATGCCCCACACACACACACTTTTAAAAGTGCCTGCTCACTTTTTAACATGGGCATAGTAGCGTGGTGCTGAGTGGCGACGGCAGCCTCTTCCCAGTGCAGGGCTGAGCCCCCCTCGCCACAGGGCCCTGCCCCATGCTCCTCCTCTTCCCCTCAATGCCCCACCCCTGGCCAGCCTGGAAGCTGGAGCCAGGCCATGGTAAGAGCCCAGGGGCGCCATTTCAGATTTTTTTTTGGGGGGGAGCAACTTTAACCATGATTCCATGGGCTACTTAGGCACCTGAAAACTGTAGATTTTTTTGCAGATAACTTAGAAATTAGCTGACAGGAGGACTGTATCTAATTCCTATATAAAGACAGACAAAAACATATACAAACACCAATTAAAGTCATATTTAAGTTTATATGTAAGTTTAGAACAATCAGGAGAGAATAAAGCAAGATATTACTAATCCCAATACTTGAGGTATCATAAGAATGGCCATACTGGGTCAGACCAAGGGTCCATCTAGCCCAGTATCCTCTCTTCCAACAGTTGCCAATGCCAGGTGCTTCAGATGGAATGAATAGAACAGGCAATCACCGAGTGATCCATCCTCTGTCATCCACTCCCAGCTTCTGGCAAACAAAGAATAGGGACACAGCGCATGGGTTACATCCCATCCTGGATGATAGCCATTGATGGACCTATCCTCCATGAACTTATCTAGTTCTTTTTTTAACCCCATTATACTTTTGGCCTTCACAATCTCCCCTGGCAACCAGTTCCACAGGTTGACTGTGCAGGGTGTGAAGTAGTACTTCCTTTTGTTTTTTTAAACCTGCTTTCATAGAATATCAGGGTTGGAAGGGACCTTAGGAGGTCATCTAGTCCAACCCCCTGCTCAAAGCAGGACCAATCTCCCAGACAGATTTTTGCTGCAGATCCCTAAATGGCCCCCTCAAGGATTGAACTCACAACCCTGAGTTTAGGAGGCCAATGCTCAAACCACTGAGCTATCCCTCCCCCCATACCTAACCCTAACCCTATTAATTTCATTGGGTGACCCCTAGTTCTTGTGTTATGTGAAGGAGTAAATAACATTTTGTTATTCATTTTCTCCACACCAGTCAAAATTTTATGGACCTCTATCATAATCCCCCTTTAGTCGCCTCTTTTCCGAGCTGAAAAGTCCCAGTCTTTTTAATCTCTCCTCATACAGGAGCTGTTCCATATCCCTAATCATTTTTGTTGCCCTTCTCTGTACCTTTTCCTATTCCGATATATCTTGTTTGAGATGGGGCAACCAGATATGCACACAATATTCAAGATGTGGGTATACCATGAATTTATATAGATAACAACACAGAAAATATCATAATGTCTCTCTCTCTTTCCTAATGGTTCCTAATATTTTGTTAGCTTTTTTGACTGCCACTGCACATTGAGCAGATGTTTTCAGAGAACTATCTACAATGATTCCAAGATCTCTTTCTTGAGTGGTAATGCTAATTTAGACCCCATCATTTTGTCTAGTTGGGATCATGTTTTGCAATTTGCATTACTTTGCATTTACTGTCCTATATCAGTTTTGGAGCCTTAATACAAGAACTTTAACCGATAAATAAAATTCATGCAGAATATTTGCTCAGTATCACTGTCCTTACAACATCACACCAATCACCCTCAAATATCCATTTCAGGGTTCCCTCCCCACTCTGAACTCTGGGGTACAGATGTGGGACCTGTCTGAAAGACCCCCTAAGCTTATTTCTACCAGCTTAGATTAAAACTCCCCAAGGCACAAATCCTTTGCTTGTCCTTAGATGGTATTGCTGCCATCACCAAGTGATTTAGATAAACATCCAGGAAAAAGGGCCACTTGGAGTCCCTGTTTCCCCAAAATATTCCCCCAAGACCCTTCACGCCCTTTCCTGGCGAGGCTTGAGAATAATATCCTCACCAATTGGTACAATGTGAGCACAGACCAAACACCTGGGTTTTTAGGACACTGAAAATCAATCAGGTTCTTAAAAGAAGAATTTTATTAAAAAAAAAAAGTGAAAGAATCACACCTGTAAAATCAGGGGTAACTTTACAGGATAAATAAAAAGATTTAAAACACAGAGGATTCCCCTTTAGGCTTAGCTTCAAAGTTACAAAAAACAGGAATAAAACTCCCTCTTAGCATAGGGAAAATTCACAAGCTAAAACAAAAGATAATCTAACACATTTCCTTGCTATTACTTACAATTTTTGTAATCTTAGATGCTCATTTCAGGTATGTTTTTAGGAGATGTTTTTTCCTACCTGGTCCCTCTCATCCAGAGAGAGAACAAACAAAAAGCAGCACAAACAAAACCTCCCCCTCCCCCCAGATTTGAAAGTATCTTCTTTTCTTATTGGTCCTTTTGGTCAGGTGCCAACCAGGTTATGTGAGCTTCTTAACCTCTTACAGGTAAAGGAGGGATTTTATGCTACCCTTAGCTGTATGTTTCTGACAATCCACATACCTATTTTATTTGCATTTATATTACCTTCTGGAAAACTATAAGCAAGCAAATATATGCACTCTTAATTTGTATATCTCATTTCTCATTAAAAAGTTATAAAGTCTGAAGCAGTTGAGTTTCCCCTCAAACATTCTTCTAAAATATGGAATAACTAACAAATTAGAGAACAGATTTGTTTTGGCTCTGGCTTAAAAAAAAGGAAAGATGAAAAGCTTTTAAAATGATAATTGGAAAGAATATACTACAATCGATTGGCCAACATGGGTTTCCTACTAGCTCTGACACACCTGAAGGTGTATTTCCAGTATATAAAAATGTTATCACTTTTTCCAATGGCAATGTGTTTTCTTTTCCTATTAAGTTACTCAGTAATTAGAAATAAAATCTTAAACATTGTAATCTGTTTATACAATGCATTTGATATTTCTCCAGCACCAATGAAAACACATTTCATTTCAAGGTACTAAATGTTTAAAGATTCAAAACATAAAAATTAATTTAAAAATTGAACTTGCATTTCATCATCATCATCATCATATTCCTATTATGCCTCTGGCATTTAGGGCAGTGATGAAGCTCCTCCACTCCTGTCTGTTTCTGGCAAGTCTTTCAATGGTCAGTTTCAATCCGAATCAGTTTCCATCCGAAGCATATGACCTCCTGAGGTCTCTTCCCACCCTAATCTTCTATGATTCTATGACCAATCCATCGCCAATGGCTCCTGGCAATGATGGTGCTCAGATCCTCTTGGCTGCACTGTGTCAATAGATCTTGGTTTGAGATTGTTCTGGGCCAAAAGATAGGGAGGATTTTTCTGAGGCAGGTTGTATGGAATGAAGATAGTTTGGACATGTCATACTTTCTCATTCCCCAGCATTCTGCACTATAAAGTAGTGTTGAAAGTACGCAGCTCTGATAAATCTTGAGTTTGGTTTTGGTGCTGTATTTTGATGATTTCCAGACTGTATTTAAGCTCCTGAAAGTGCATTTACAAACAACTAAATCAGGGGTGGGCAAACTACGGCCTGCAGGCCGTATCCAGCCTGTCGGACCTTTTAATCTGGCCCTTGACCTCCCGCCAGGGAGCAGGGTTGGGACTTTTCCCTCCTCTGGTGTTCCAGCCGGGCAGCAGGGTTGGGGGCTTACCTTGCTCCGCTTCACGCATGCAGCAGCTCCGCACAGCTCCTGGAAGCAGGGGCAGCCAGGGGGTTCCACACGCTGCCCCCGCCCTAAGCGCCAGCTCTGCAACTCCCATTGGCTGGGAACTGCGGCCAATGGGAGCTGCGGGAGCAGTGCCTGCGGATGGGGCAGTGTGCAGAGCAGCATGGCCCCCGCCTCTGCATGGGAGCCGGAGTGGGGACGGGCTGCTGATTCCAGAAGCCACTTCAGGTAAGGGCCACCCGGATCCTGCACCCCTGAGCCCCCCTCTCTCCCGCGCCCCAACCGCCTGCCCCAGCCCTGATCACCCTCCAAACCCTTTGATCCCAGCCTGGAGCACCCTCCTGCACCCCAAACCCCTCATCCCCAGCCCCACCCCAGAGTCTGCACCTCCAGCCGGAGCACTCACCCCCACCCCGTGCACCCCAATCCCCTGCCCCAGCCTGCCCTCCATATAATTTCAATACCTAGAGGTGTCCCTCAGGCCAAAAAGTTTGCCCACCCCTGAATGAAATACTAGCCTTTAAATCTTTCCTATGATTATGATAGGATAGTAATTCTATGTTTGGACTCTTCTGATATGATCGTATTCACAGGAGGAACATCGTTCCATGTTAACAGCATGTCAGTGTTTTTCAAAGTTTGGGTTGTGACCCAGTACTGGGTCACGGCATGTAAGGCACTGGGTGTCGCCTTGCTCAGCACCCAAGGACCCTAGCGGCTCTGGTCAGCACCGCCGACTAGGATGTTAAAAGTCCCATTAGCGGTGCTGCCCAGCTAAGGCAGCCTAGTGCCGACCTGTTCCGACACCATGCTGCACCCCAGAAGCGGCCAGCAGCGGGTCCAGCTTCTAGGCAGGGGGGCCACGGGGCTCCTCACACTGCCCGCACCCCGAGCACTGGCTCTGCACTCCCATTGGCTGGTTCCCGGCCAATGGGAGCTGGGGGGGTGGTGCTTGCAGGTGAGAGCTGCGCGGAGCCACTTGTGCACCTCCACCTAGGAGCCAGACCTGCTGCTGGCCGCTTCTGAGGTGAAGCACGGTCTGTGGTGCCAGGGCAGGCGGGAAGCCTGCCTCTGCACCTCAGCTTTGCCACTGACCAGGAGCCACCAGAGGTAAGCCCATGCCCCAATCCCCTGAGCCCCCCCCAAACCCAGAACCCCTTCCTGCATCCCAAACCCCTCGTCCCCAGCCTCACCCCAGAGCCTGCACCCCAGCCCAGAGCCCTGACCCCCTCTACACCCCAATCCACTGCCCCAGCCCTGAGCCCCTCCTACACCCCAAACCCCTCAGCCCCAGCTCCGTTGGGTGGCAGGCATCAACAATTTTCTTCAACTGGGTCCCCAGAAAAAAAGTTTGAAAACCACTGCTCTATGTGACACCATGAAGAAAAAAGATTAAAAATCTAATGTCTTTTTAAAAATCAGTCTCATCTAATAAGACTATAAACACCATTATGCATTAATCGTAATCATATGGTTATTGCATGGCATCACTACAGGGCAGAGTTAAGACTGATTAGTGGCATTTCATTTGTTTATATCGGCATTTCTTTTCAGTTTAACCCTAACTCTGAATTTCCTAGTTTTATAATGCTTGTTTTTGTGATAATTACAACATTCCTATAATATTTTTACACTTAACCTTAACTCCATTTAAATTTAGTTTTTGTCTGTGAAATTATATAGAGCTGTAGATTTGGGTGTAAGGGTCTTGATGCGGTTCCATAAAGGGTTGTGGGATTTTAATCTCGTTTTTGGCGAGTTCTGCAGGTCATTGTGCAGTAGGATCCTCACGTTTGCATTGACATGGTTAAGTGAGATGGCTGAACAGCTCTTCTAATCTGCGGAGGCTGGATGTGTGATAAGACCGGGAGCCAGTCGACTGGAGTCGATTTGAACGTCTCCGACACTCTGCGCACAGTGTTATTGAGTGTCAAGGAGTTTAGTTTGACAGCTTTGAGACCACACTGGCACACGATATTCAGCTGCAGAATATACCAAGGCAATTGTTGCAGTTCGTAAGGTCTGTGGACTGGCGCCCCATGATGTTCCGGCCAATTTTCTGATTAGCGCGACACGAGACCTGACCTTATCACGGGTGTTCTCAAGGTGTTCTCAAAAGGTCTAATTCCAGTCCAGTGTAACGCCAAGATACTTTGGATTAGCCTCATGGCTGACGCTCTCACTGCAGAACTGCACATCAAGTTTGGTATTAGCTATTTTATTGTTCAGCAGGAAAGCGGTTACCATGGGTTTTTCGGGTTAGGCCTGAGTTTCCAGCGTTGGAAATAATCAGCCATTGGGCTAAGATCTTGGGTTAGGGTGCAGCTGATGGTATGAAGGCTTGTATGCTGAACAGCTAGGGCAATGTCATCCGCAAAGATGAATTTCCTCGACTCCATCGCTAGTATATCCACGATGTACAGAAAGTCAGCCATGGCTATAAAGGATTGGTAAGAAATCTACCTTGAACCAAGGCTGTATCTTCTTGAGTTAAGTCTTAGCCACTAGAAGACATATTTTCTTTTCATTACCCTGTAACCATTTTGTCTTTATCCCTTAAAACCCCTCTTTCGTTTAAAGTAAAACGAGTTTATTAACAATCTAAACCAATCCAGTGCTGTGTTTGAACTGAAGTGATTGTTAACTCTAGTTAAAGCACTGGACATGAATGAGGACCTGTTCCCTGGATGCACCTCTCGCCAATCGTCCAAGCACAGGTATACGTGAACTCCCCTTCTTCTGAGAAAGGCCACCACCGCCGCCACCACGCATTTGATGACAGGCAAAAGGAGAGAACAATGTACTGGTAGTGTTGGCTGGGGATGAGGAAACTCCTGTGGTATTGAAGACCACCACACAAAAACAGGCATTTTGGAGACTGAGAGCAGCAAACCAGTCATTGTGATTGAAAGCGGGCATAGTAGCAGCCAGAATAACCACATGGAATCTTACGTACTTGATCAATTTGTTGAGTCCACAGAGATCGAGGATACGTCTCATTCCTTCCTTGGGGATCAGACAGTACCGAGAATAAAACCCCTTTCTGCGACCTCCTCTATAGCTCCCAGAGCAACCTCCTCTATAGCTCCCAGAGCACACAGGGTTATACCTGCTGCAAAAGCAGTGACTCGTGAGGTGGGTCCCTGACAAAGGACGGGGCAGGGGTGGATAGGAAATGAATGGCATAACCCAATTCCACAGTGCTCAGGAGCCATCTATCCATAGTTATGGTCTCCCTAGCACTGCAGAAGCGAGACAGCCTGTCTCTCTATAGATGGGACAGGGATACGATGTTCACAACTGGAGTGATGCTCTTGAAACACAAGTCAAATAGGCTGTCTAGTCAAACATGGGAAAGAATGGGCCATTTGGCTAAAATTAGACCCAGAAGGTCTAATGTGATTTATGCCCCTTTCTGGGGAAATACTGCTGCCTTGCAGGCTTGGAGGACTGAAGGAAATATCAATGGGGATAACCCAGGGGGCTTTAAAAAATGTAATGTCTTGTCAGTTTTCTCCAAGAACAGAAGGCAAACAACAAACTGCAATTCCTCTATGCTCGGCGGGATCTCAGGAGCTATGCCGGAGTTTTGTAACCATGAGATTCTTCTCATTATTTCAGCTGAGGACATGCCTGGACAAAGAACATAAGAATGGCCATACTGGGTCAGACCAAAGGTCCATCCAGCCCAGTATCCTGTCTGCCGACAGTGGCCAATGCCAGGTGCCCCAGAGGGAGTGAATCTAACAGGTAATGATCAAGTGATCTCTCTCCTGCCATCCACCACCCCTCTCTGACAAACAGAGGCTAGGGACACCATTCCTTACCCATCCTGGCTAAAGCATCTGTTATATCTAGGGCTGACTGTAAGGATGTCTTGACCACTAAACAGCCTTCTGTAACAATGGCCTTGAACCCCTCTCTGGAGGATTCTGGTAACTTATCCACAAATTTAAACACCCAGTTCACAAAATCATACTTCAACAGCAGAGCTTGCTGGTTGGCAATAAGCATCTGCAAGGAGGAAGTCAAGTAGATCTTCCTCCTCATCAAATCAAGCCTTTTCAACTCTTTTTCTTTAGGCACAGATATATTTTCCCTGTTTCAGTCACTCATTTGCTGTCACCAGAGACTTGGTGGGATAACTCACATGACTAGAGTACTGTCATGGATGGATATAAACTGGTCAGGAAGGACAGGCAGGGCAGAAAAGGTGGGGGAGTTGTATTGTATGTAAGAGAGCAATACTGCTCAGACTGCTCAGAGCTCCAATATGAAACTGCAGAAAAACCTGAGAGTCTCTGGATTAAGTTTAGAAGTGTGAGCAACAAGGGTGATGTCGTGGTGGGAGTCTGCTATAGACCAACAGACCAGGGGGATGAGGTGGACGAGGCTTTCTTCCGGCAACTAACAGAAGTTACTAGATCGCAGGCCGTGGTTCTCATGGGGGACGTCAATCACCCCGATATTTGCTGGGAGAGCAATACAGCAGTGCACAGACAATCCAGGAAGTTTTTGGAGCATGTAGGGGACAATTTCCTGGTGCAAGTGCTGGAGGAACCAACTAGGGGCAGAGCTCTTCTTGACCTGCTGCTCACAAACAGGGAAGAATTAGTAGGGGAAGCAAAAATGGATGGAAACCTGGGAGGCAGTGACCATGAGATGGTCGAGTTCAGGATCCTGACACAAGGAAGAAAGGAGAGCAGCAGAATACGGACCCTGGACTTCAGAAAAGCAGACTTTGACTCCCTCAGGGAACTGATGGGCAGGATCCCCTGGGAGAATAACATGAGGGGGAAAGGAGTCCAGGAGAGCTGGTTGTATTTTAAAGAATCCTTATTGAGGTTGCAGGAACAAACCATCCCGATGTGTAGAAAGAATAGTAAATATGGCAGGCAACCAGCTTGGTTTAACAGTGAAATCCTTGCTGATCTTAAACACAAAAAAGAAGCTTACAAGAAGTGGAAGATTGGACAAATGACCAGGGAGGAGTATAAAAATATTGCTCAGGCACGCAGGAGTGAAATCAGGAAGGCCAAATCACTCTTGGAGTTGCAGCTAGCAAGAGATGTTAAGAGTAACAAGAAGGGTTTCTTCAGGTATGTTAGCAACAAGAAGAAAGTCAAGGAAAGTGTGGGCCCCTTACTGAATGAGGGAGGCAACCCAGTGACAGAGGATGTGGAAAAAGCTAATGTGCTCAATGATTTTTTTGCCTCTGTCTTCACAAACAAGGTCAGCTCCCAGACTACTGCACTGGGCAGCACAGCATGGGGAGGAGGTGACCAGCCCTCTGTGGAGAAAGAAGTGGTTCGGGACCAATTACAAAAGCTGGATGAGCACAGATCCATGAGGCCACATGCACTGCATCCGAGGGTGCTAAATGAGTTGGCGGTTGTGATTGCAGAGCCATTGGCCATTATCTTTGAAAACTCATGGTGATCGGGGGAGATCCCGGATGACTGGAAAAAGGCTAATGTAGTGCCCATCTTTAAAAAAGGGAAGAAGGAGGATCCGGGGAACTACAGGCCAGTCAGCCTCACCTCAGTCCCTGGAAAAATCATGGAGCAGGTCCTCAAGGAATCAATTCTGAAGAGGAGAGGAAAGTGATCAGGAACAGTCAGCATGGATTCACCAAGGGCAAGTCATGCCTGACTAACCTAATTACCTTCTATGACCAGATAACTGGCTCTGAGGATGAGGGGAAAGCAGTAGACGTGTTATTCCTTGACTTTAGCAAAGCTTTTCATACGGTCTCCTACAGTATTCTTGCTGGTAAGTTAAAGAAGTATGGGCTGGATGAATGGACTATAAGGTGGATAGAAAGGTAGCTAGATCATCAGGCTCAATGGGTAGTGATCAATGGCTCCATGTCTACTTGGTAACCAGTATCAAGTGGAGTGCTCCAAGGGTCGGTCCTGGGGCCGGTTTTGTTCAATATCTTCATTAATGATCTGGAGGACTGCACCCTCAGCAAGTTTGCAGATGACACTAAACTGGGAGGAGTGGTAGATACGCTGGAGGGTAGGGATAGAATACAGAGGGACCTAGAGAAATTAGAGGATTGGGCCAAAAGAAATCTAATGAGGTTCAACAAGGACAAGTGCAGAGTCCTGCACTTAGGACAGAAGAATCCCCTGCACTGCTACAGACTAGGGACCTAGTGGCTAGGCAGCAGTTCTGCAGAAAAGGACGTAGGGGTTACAGTGGATGAGAAGCTGGATATGAGTCAACAGTGTGCCCATGTTGCCAAGAAGGCTAACGGCATTTTGGGCTGTATAAGTAGGAGCATTGCCAGCAGATCGAGGGATGCGATCATTCCCCTCTATTCGGCATTGGTGAGCCTCATCTGGAGTACTGTGTCCAGTTTTGGGCCCCACACTACAGGAAGGATGTGGAAAAATTGGAAAGAGTCCAATGGAAGGCAACAAAAATAATTAGGGAGCTGGAGCACATGACTTATGAGGAGAGACTGAAGGAACTGGGATTGTTTAGTCTGCAGAAGAGACGAATGAGGGGGGATTTTATAGCTGCTTTCAACTACCTGAAAGGGGGTTCCAAAGAGGATGGATCTAGGCTGTTCTCAGTGGTACCAGATGACAGAACAAGGAGTAATGGTCTCAAGTTGCAGTGGGGGAGGTTTAGGTTGGATATTAGGAAAAACTTTTTGACTAGGAGGTTGGTGAAGCACTGGAATGGGTTACCTAGGGAGGTGGTGGGATCTCCTTCCTTAGAGGTTTTTAAGGTCAGGCTTGACAAAGCTCTGGCTGGGATGATTTATTTGGGGATTGGTCCTGCTTTGGGCAGGGGGTTGGACTAGATGACGTCCTGAGGTCCCTTCCAACCCTGATATTCTATTATTCTAATCTGGGAATTCGGAACTGGATGAGAGATAAAACATTTGAAAACCTGCACGGGTACAGAATATCTTTTGTCACTGCATTTTGCTATGGGCATTAATGAAGCCAGGGGATTTAGCAGGCTCTCATACTACTTCATTTACAGGGAGGGTGACTCTCCCAGGAGCTGAGGGATGGAGGATATCCACCAATTGACACTGTTTTCCTGAACAAACTCGTCTTTAATACCTAAGGCTGGCACCATACATCTGAGTGGATCCTGATACAATATGAAATGCCGAGGTGCCAGAGATGAGAACCGTGTCATATGCTGACGAGGAGGAAGATGGAAGTGAGATGAGGGGAATCCCTTGTGGGATAACATCCGACATCCCTCATGCAGTGGTGGGAACAGGGCCAGGGGGCCACTCTGTGCAGTGGAGGGGAGGAGGAAGGAGGCCAGGGGTCTCTCTGTGAGGAGGTGGGAGGGGCCAGAGAGGGATTCCCCTTGGGTCAGTGGGGGAGGAGGAAGGGGGCCAAGGTCTGGTCTCCCTAGAGTGACTAGATGTCCTGATAAAATTGGGACTGTCCCAATATTTAGTCATTTGTCCTGCGTCCCGACCGACGTATGGTCAGGACACAATTTGTCCTGATATTTTGCTTCGGCGGCAGCACTCCGGCATTTTTTTATTGTTGTTTTGGCTTCGGCGGCGGTCCCCCCATGTGTCCCGATATTTTGTTCTTGTCATCTGGTCACCCTAGGTCTCCCTATGTGGTGTGTGGGAGGGGATCATGGAGGGATTCTCCATGGGGCAGTGGGGGAGGAGCCTCAGAGGAAGGGGGTGGGGTCTCCCTGTATGGTGTGGGGGAGGTGTGAGGGGGCCAGGGTGGGGTTTCCCACAGGGCAGTAGGGGAGGAGGAAGGGGGTGTGGTCTCCCTGTGGAGGGATTCTCCATGGGGCAGTGGGGGAGGGGGAAGGGGTGGCTCCCTGTGAGGTGTGGGGGAGGTGGGAGGGGCCAAAGAGGGATTCTCCATGGGGCAGTGGGGGAGGAGCCTCAGAGGAAGAGGGGTGGGGTCTCCCTGTGTGGTGTGGGGGAGGGGGGCACGGGGGGTAGTAGGAAGGGGAGAGGGACTCCCTGTGTGGTGTGGGGGAGGGGGCCGGGGGGGGAAGTATGAAGGGGGTGGGGTCTCCATGTGAGGTGTGGGGGAGGGGGCCGGGGGGGGTAGTAGGAAGGGGAGAGGGACTCCCTGTGTGGTGTGGGGGAGGGGGCCGGGGGGTAGTAGGAAGTGTGTGCTGTGGGGAAGGTGGGAGGGCCCCACGGAGCAGTAGGGGCGGAGAAAGCGGGGGGGGGGTGGCTCGCTGCACGGTTGAGGGGAGACGGAAGGGGGGGCTGGAGGTAGGTCTCCCCAAGTGGTGTCTGGGAGGGAAGCGGGGCCGGGAGGGGTTCCCCGGACGGGGGGAGAGTGAGAGGCAGGGAGCCCGCAGGCAGGAGGGGGAGCGAGGCCTCTCCCGTGCCGCCTGAGGCGAAGGCCGCCAAGAGAAGAAGACGCCGCGCGCCTCTCGGCTGCCCGGCACTAGCGCTGCGCGCGCCGGGCATTGCCCGCCCCCTTCCTTTTGGCGCATGCGCAGCAGCGGCTCGTCGCTTTGGGGACGGTGCTGTTGGTGGCCGCGGCCTGAGCCCGGGGGGTGCGCGCTCCCTGCCCCCCCGCCAGGTGATGTGCGCGAGCTGGTCGAGTGTTGTGGGGCGGGGACTCTGGAGGGATGGGCGGAGTGGGGAGGGGGCTGCTGGGACGGGGAGCGGAGGGGAGGGGGCTGTTGGGTCGGGGAGCAGAGGGGAGGGGGCTGCTGGGACTGGAGCGATGGGGAGGGGGCTGCTGGGACGGGGAGCGGAGGGGAGGGGGCTGTTGGGTCGGGGAGCAGAGGGGAGGGGACTGCTGGGACGGGGAGCGATGGGGAGGGGGCTGTTGGGACGGGGAGCGATGGGGAGGGGGCTGCTGGGTCGGGGAGCAGAGGGGAGGGGGCTGCTGGGACTGGAGCGATGGGGAGGGGGCTGCTGGGACGGGGAGCGATGGGGAGAGGGCTGCTGGGTCGGGGAGCAGAGGGGAGGGGGCTGCTGGGACGGGGAGCGATGGGGAGAGGGCTGCTGGGTCGGGGAGCAGAGGGGAGGGGGCTGCTGGGACGGGGAGCGATGGGGAGGGGGCTGTTGGGACTGGAGCGGAGAGGAGGGGGCTGCTGGGCATGAGGGGGGCTGAAGGAGGGGTATCCTGGGGCCATTGTGTGAGGAGGCCCCCCAGGGAGGGGCAGGGCTCTGTGGGTGGCTGGTGGTAGGCGCTGACATCTCCCCTTTCCTGACTGTAGGTCACTGGCCATGGAGGGCACGGGGCCTGCTGGGGAGACGCCTCCCCTCTCTGCGGCAGTGCGGGCAAAGATCGAGCGGAATCGCCAGCGGGCGCTGATGCTGCGACAGGCCCGGTTGGCCGCCCGGCCCTACCCTGCCGCCCCCAGCGAAGGTTTGCTCTGACCCCTGACCTCTTCTTGGCCTGTTTCCAGGCTGTGTGAACTGAGGGCCAGACTGTCCTGGTGCCTGTGGTGTTGGCCCACAGTAGGCAGCATCACCTGGAGTGCACCACAGTCACCAAGCGCAGGTCCTTGTACTGTGTAAATGAAAATGGTTACCGTAGCCACTGCAAAGGCACCAGCTGGGTCCCAGCATGCCTTGCTCCATCCTGGTAGTCTCCACTCTGATCTGAATGGTGCATGGCATGCTGGAAGCTCTCGGGCCTGCCCAGAATAACAAGTTAGTGCATTGTGTAGTTAAACAAAACTTGATGAATCACTTGGTGATTCATAGAATATTAGGGTTGGAAGGGACCTCAGGTCATCTAGTCCAACCCCCTGCTCAAAACAGGACCAATCCCCAGACAGATTTTTGCCCCAGATCCCTAAATGGCCCTCTTAAGGATTGAACTCTCAACTCTGGGTTTAGCAGGCCAATCCTCAAACCACTGAGCTATCCCTTATCCCTATTTTGTTCATTCCCTCTGGGGCACCTGGCCACGGCCCTGGCCACTGTTGGACGACAGGATACTGGGCTAGATGGACCTTTGGTCTGACCCAGTATGGCCATTCTTATGTTAAAACAACCTGCAAGTTAAAGCCAACTGATATAGATGTTAGTAGTACTGAGTCATATTGGCTTCTATTCTAAGAAGCAATGAATCATGGGACGGGAAATACGAATGGTTGACAAATGGAAAAGGCCAAAGTTGGCAGGGCAAACAGGCTTCTAAGAAAGTAATGCTTACGACTGAGAATTTAATTGATTAAAACTAAGAAAAATGAATAAAAATGATTATCTTATTATGGCCAAGCCTGGATAAAACTGATTATTCATACTCATTCTATGAACCTATCGTAATCTGTTTTTTCCCATTTGTGAAAAGACTTCAGAAATATGAGTTTACCATGTCATTTAAAATATATTTTTAAAAGTAGCATTATCTTTTTATTTGGATCACAGAATACAACAAGAATTTACAGGCATAATTTACACTAACTTAAAATGTTTCGGAGAACAAAGGTGTCCAGTTTGTTGGTTTTTTGTTGTTGGTTTTTGTTCATTTGTTTTTTAAAAATCCCAAACATTCATTTGTTGTGGCAACTTGTGCTTTATGAACTTCATGGGTTTTCTGTTATATAGTTGACAAATAGGAAAAGTCCATCTGGCAAATGTTAAATCTTCTTATATGATCACATAGTTCAACGTGCATTTATTTTGCTGTAGAATTGACTTATTTCAAAAGGCTTTTCAGCTTCACCTTGTTCTAAAGCTTTTGCACTCTGGCTCCCAAGTATAGAAAAGTGCTTTATTAGATTTCTGCTTTCTAACACATACCTCTCTGTTTGTTTCATTTAATTTAGGTAAAAGCATGCATTTTATAATCTCTGGACCCATGCGTCACAGGCATTAGGTATAGCTAAGGTTAAGATTTTGTCACGATTATTTTTAGTAAAAGTCAGGGACTGGTCACGGGCAGTAAACAAAAATTCACAGAAGCCCTTGACCTGTCCCTGACTTTTACTAAAAATAACCGTGACAAAATGGGGCTGATGGGGTATGAGAGCCCTAGCCCAACTGCAGGAGGGAAGAGGGAGGTCCAGCAACCAGGGTGGATAAAAATCAATGATTTAAAAAAAAAAAATCGGATTTTTTTTATTTAAATCGGATTTTTTTGATAAAATGCTTTTTGAGGAAAAAACCTATATAAAGATAGTTTTAATTAAGATACATTATAGCTCAAAGATATCTCATCATGGAATAGGGATTATAAATTCTAATTCTATAGTATGAGACAATATATTCATGTAATGTTTAAGAAAAGTTTTGTAAATGAGTTCCAATAGTTCATGGATTAGGGACTCAATTTTAAGGGGTTCCAGGGGCTTCTGTATAGATTATTTAGGTTAATCTTTCTATCTACCCAATTGAACTCAGTGCTCAGTCTAAAAGATACCATCAGAGATGCTTAGTTTTGCAGTTCTTAAACTGTGGATTTGTGTCTCCAGAGATAACATGCTTGTTAACAGCAAAAACGTTTTTAAATAAATAAATAATATATAGAGGTGAGAAATAACAGACCTCAACTCTATTGTCCCTCTGCAAATTTGTGTACACAGAGTCAATCCCTTACCTCTCTCTAAAGGTGCGAAGTTTCAAAAAGTTCAATGAATAGAAGATTGTTGGGGGCGGAATAGATCTGGACAAGGAGAAGAAGTCTGGGGATAAATGTGAGAAAGGAGGGACAGGCAGTAGAAACAAAAGTGAAACTGTTTGAGCAGCATATTCCATAAGTCTTGAGGTTTGAGATCTACCATACCATTCTCTCACTAGAAGGGAAAACCTGTAATGGCAGCAGGCCGTAAAAGAGACCCAGTTTGGGAATATTTGAATGAAGTTCCTCTGGTTGGGCATATGTGCAAAATGCAAACAGTGCAACAAAGAAATACAAGGCCTGGTTGCCCTAATGAAATAACATCATGAGAAGTGTTCCTTCTCAGGAGGGAGCTGCGTTAAAGATGATGAAAGGAACATGTCTGAACATGCAGGATCTTCAGGTTGGTAAACTTTTTTTTATTTCATATTTCTTTCTTAAGGACTGCCTGTCTTCCTTCTGGACTATTCTTGAATTCTTATGTTTGAGCAAAAATATAGTTGTTACTCTATGGTACTATCATTTCAGATGCAGTTGTGATAAAAAATAAGTAGCTGAAATAGGCAGAACTTCCTTTTATAATGTCACCTTTAAAGTAGTGCTGAGTTTCAGTGAATGCAATGAGTAATACTAAATGAGCGGTATGGTAATAATAATTAAATAACTGCACTGACTTATTTTGTTTAGGAGAATCCATCCTCAACATACAGCATTCTGAAGACTATCTACCTTCAAGATCACCATCATTTTCTATAGTTTCAGAGTTATCTGCCAATGATAGTGTTTCAGTCACATCACGTATGTCACATAGCCACAGTATATCACCTGTAGCAAAAAGAAAAAAAAATCTCCATCATCCAAAAACAACCATAGATAAGTTTGTGATAAGAACCAGCAGATTACAAAAAGAGGTAATTGATGAAAAAATTACCCGGTTTGTTTATGCAACAAACTTTCCTTTCTCTATGATTGAGAACCCACACTTCATTAACATGGTTCAGTCATTAAGACCAGGACACAGTCCACCCAACAGAGCAGATGTCGCAGGCAAATTGCTGGATAAAGTGTATGAAAGAGAAATTGAGCAGTGTGCAAAAGGTCTAGAGGGTGAAATTGTTAACTGAGTCTTGATGGGTGGAGCAATGTCCACAATGATCCTGTTGTATGTGCTTGTGTGACAACAGAAGAAGGGAATGTCTTCCTTACAGAAACAATTGATACATCAGGAAATGTACACACAACAGAATACTTACAAGACGTAGCAGTAAAAGCTATAACAAACTGTGAACAAAAATTCAAATGTCTAGTACGCAGCTTGGTCACAGACAATGCTGCAAATGTATCCAAGATAATAAAAAGAAGATTTCGAAGAGAGTCCCAAGCTAATAACATACGGTTGCGGTGCTCATTTGATGCACCTCCTAGCCAAAGACTTCAGTGTTCCAGAAATAAAGGCTAATGTTGTTGAAATTGCAAAATACTTCCGTAACAACCACTTTGCAGCAGCTGCTCTGAAAAAAGTGGGAGGAACCAAGCTAACTCTCCCACAAGACGTGCGATGGAACTCAGAAGTGGGCTGTATATCAAGAACTGGCCTAATCTGATGACAGTTTGTGAACAAAATTGTGAAAAAATAGATGGCACTGTCACAGCCAAAATTCTCAACATTGGGCTTAAGAGAAATGTTGAACGCATGCTGAGTACCCTGAAGCCTATTTCTGTAGCCTTGAACAAAATGCAGGGAAATAGCTGTTTTATTGCTGATGCTGTTGAAATTTGGAAGGAACAGAGTGAGATCTTAAAAAGAGAAATATGCAATGACAGAGTTAAATTACAAGCATTAAAAAAATGAATGGGACAAGCAATACCTCCAGCTCATTTTCTTGCAAATATTCTCAATACTCGGTACCAGGGTCAAACCTTAACTGCTGAAGAAGAGGAGTAGGCTATGACATGGACATCCAGCAATCATCCCTCCAGAATGTCAACTATAATAAACTTCAAAGCTAAGGGTGAACCATTCAAGAAATATATGTTTGCTGATGATGTTTTAAAGAAAGTGACACCAGTGAACTGGTGGAATTCACTTAAGCACTTGGATTCAGAGACTGTTGAAGTGATAATCTCACTTTTAACAGCAGTAGCTTCTTCTGCTGGTGTAGAAAGAATATTTTCTTCCTTTGGACTAATTCATTCCAAATTGAGAAATCATTTGGGACCTGAAAAAGCAGGAAAGCTTGTTTTTCTTTTCCAGATTATGAACAAACAGGAAAATGAAGGTGAAGACGACTGAGTTAGCTGCAGAAGCCAATATTTTAAGTTTCTCATGTTGATTTAATTTTTGTGTTTTTTTTTTAAATATTTCATTTAACTATTTTAGTTAAAAACAATTTTTACAAAAGCAATCCTGATTTTAAAAAACTTGAATGTTTAACTAAATTCAAAAATTCATATGTTTGTTTTGTTAAAATATTATATGTTTGCTGTTGAAGAAAAAAATCCAGAATACATAATGTTGTTGTTTTAGTTAAATAAAACAATTTAAATGTCTGTCTGGTGGTGATCTCCTCCTAATACAGCATGGCAAGAAAATCCTCCAAATATTAATGATTAACCTGTTGAATTGGAGATAATTCACCTCCCAATGACTTCATAAATATCTGTTTCAATTACCTTTGGTAAATGAAATAACCAAACAATCATTCATTTCCTGATATAGCTGTAAAACTAATCTGAAAAGTTTTCAAAATAAATCACTTCAAAAATGTATAGTGTGTACCTTCTAAAAATGAAACCTACATCTACCTCTGAGTAGCGAAGAATATGTATTAAGGTTATAACAACCAACAAGAATGCACTTTTATGTAGAAATCCATGATTAAATTGAGTCTTCCTGACTAGTGATTTAAATCAAATCCACCCTGCCAGCAACTGCTGTCCATGGTGGCTCAGCTGCAAGGAACCCCTGCCACCTGTGGTGGCTCAGAGCTGCAGGTTTGGTGGCTTGGAGCTCCGGGGTTCCCTCGCCGACCCCGGTGGCTGGGAGCTGCGGAGGAGGGCTGAAGCGGAAAATGTCACAGATCTCTGGAAGTCACAGAAATTGTGACCTTCATGCCATAATCTTAGCCTTAGGTATAGCTTTCAAGAACAGTCTTCCACCAAGTTTGGTTCTTTTGTTGCTTTCCTTGCTCTGCAGTAACAGATATAGTGCAACCTATGCATGTGTATTTTCCTTTGTACAACAAATGAATTCCCTTCAGTTGTTAGAAACCTGCCCTTGGAGTTGAATGATTCTCCACGTACCCTGCATGTCCTGGTCTCCTAGATCTAGGAGTAGTACTGACAGTGTATTTTGAAAGCAGAAAGATCTCCATGCTAGCTCATGAATGTTGGATGTGAAGGCCACATTTTGTAAATTAGTTTTGCAAATAATTTTGCATTTACATTGATGCATGCAATTCTTTTAGCCTTTAAATATGTTGACTTCTCTTGTTTGTCTTTTCAGGAAGTGCTAAAGTTAAAGCACCTCCAAAGATAATTGACACAGGGGGAGGGTTCTTTTTGGAAGAGGAGGAAGAGGAGGAACACAAAGTTGAGAAAATTGTCCATCAGCCAGGTAACATGATTAATTTTGCAGAAAATGGCTATACTGGTCATTTATAGTTAATATGAACACACTACTAAAATGAATAAGCTGCTCCATTTTGTGGCACGCTAGCTGAACAGGAATTATGAAAAGTCAGCAATGGCTTCAGAGAAACCTGAAATACATTTGTGTGAAAAATGTGGCTTATTATACGTAAGCGTTATACGTAATGTATGGAAAGCTACTTGTTGGTAGTGAAAATGGTCATGTATTTTTCAATAATTAACCAGACACTTAATTTAAGATAAATAAATGTCTGATGGGGGAAGGTGAGGATCCTAAGTAACAGAATCTGTACAGTCTATACTCTTCTGGGTGCTTACAATTTTTACCTAGTATATTCTGATTCCTCATTCTCTAGTAACAAATACTGATGCAACAGTCCCCTGCTGTATAAAAGGTTTGAACACACTAGACCAGATCCTGAACTGGTGCAAATCAATATCTCCATTGATTTCAATGGCATTGATAAACTGTACAGTCAATTGCTTGACCACACTTTGGTTTGTTATTTTGTT
Organism: Emydoidea blandingii; assembly: GCA_036785055.1. Taxonomy (NCBI): domain Eukaryota; kingdom Metazoa; phylum Chordata; order Testudines; family Emydidae; genus Emydoidea; species Emydoidea blandingii. The sequence continues at coordinate 134,808,322 of JAXIVB010000006.1, forward strand.
AAGAAATATACTTGAGACCAAATAACCGTCAGACAGGCTTAATTAATACGGTACAGGAAAAAGGTTCTATATGATGCCAGTCTCCAAAGAGCAGACTTGTGCAGCAATGTTACGGTGTGCTCCCCAAAGTTACACCTCTAAAGCAATCCTTTTATATACTAAATTGTTGATCAGTAAAAGGTGTGACGGGTTGGACCCTTTGGGAAGTCACCTGATGTGCTGAGATACCACTGAGTCTACCTGTTCTGCCAGCATGGGCCCCCTTTACCCTGTCTTGCTGAGCCAGGCTCTTAAAACCTCCTCTAACAGACACACAGGCAGGGCCACACCCAGCTGCAGATCAGCTCTGGGAAGACTCAGTTTAAGGGACTTGCGCCAGCACTCAGATGTCCCCCTCCCTTGGAGTACAGACCCAAAGATATATTCTATTTGCCTCTTCCCCCAATGTGGAAGAGGGTATGCACAATTCCCTCTCCCCCCCCCCCCCCCCGGATAGAAATCACATAAACTGGGTTATATTATAAACCAGAAATAAATGTATTAACTATAACAGGTATATTTTAAATAGTTAAGGTGGTAGCAGACCAGAACAAGGCAGATTACTAAGAAAATAAAACAGAGCACGCAAACTAAGCTTAATACACTAAAGAAACTGATTACATGTAAGTTCTCACCCTAAATGTGGTTCTAATAATATTCTTCACAGGCCAGACACCCTTCCAGCCTGGGCCCAGTTCTTTCCCCCAGTTCAGTTTTAGTTGTTTCCAGCAGTCATCTCGGGTTGGGTAGCAGGGGAGAACTGACTACCTCACTCCCCACCCTTAAATAGGATTTGCATAAAGCGGGAGTCCTTTGTTTCCTAGTTTGACCCCCCTTCCCTTACAGTGGAAAGTTACAAGAAGTCCCTGGTAGTGTTTTAGCATCAGGTGACAAGACCACCTGACTCTGTACAAACTAATGCATACAAATAGGATAATCACATTCAGTAAATCATAACCTTTCCAGTGATATCTCACATGAGCCATCTTGCATAAAGTATATCTGTTATGTCATAGTCACATCATAAGCATATTTTCATAAAGAATATGGAATGACACATCACAAAAGGTACCATGTACAGTATTTGAAACTGGATTTAATTAATTAGCTTTCTACCTTGTTTGTTTCTGGTACCATGGTGTAGCCTTTTATCTTTTGTTCTGACCGTATGCATTCCAGGTACTAAGGGGCATAAAGACACCTCTTAGGTTTGTGTGGGTAACTCCTTTCCTGCTGCTATGAGGAAATAATTGTATGTCCAGATACTAACAGTTTTCCTATTTACTCAAGCCAAGGCTTACTTCAGCTAATGCAAGGTGTTATGGGATACTTACATAAGTGAAGAGGATTATGGTATAGGCCAGTTTAGGTAATATCACTGTTATAATATTTGTGCTTAATGTTATTGGTGTGTCTTGCATACTAATATATATATGGTGCAGATAATACATAATCTCAATAATATTTATATACTAACCAGCATATATTAGTCAACAATGGGGCTGTACCAATTTATTACAGCTGACGATCTGATCCATGGTGTCCAGTAGTACCATTCTGGCAGTTGTGGGAGTACTTGCTTAGGAGTGAAGTCAGCATTGTGTCCCATTACATAGTTAACAGCACTTCTTGTCAGTCACAGAAAGGGTGCTGTCTCAAGAATGATGGATTCAGGCATGAGGAAGTGGCAGGAGCAATAGGGAAGGGCCAAGTCCCCCGATAGAAGGTAGGCTAACGGGCGGGGAATGAAACTAAATGACAAAAGTGAAGAAGGGTGGGATGGGTGCTATTTTCTTGGCTGTTAAAATGCTTCCAGATTGCATCATTTCCCCACACTTTTCTGGGGAGGATCCCATGCATGTCCTTCAGCCCTACCTGCATTTTCTCCCTCCCCACATCTAAATTAATGAATAAAAACCTCCAGCAAAACCAACTTCTTCCTTTGTTATCTCTTCTTGCTTCATTCCATTCTGAATCAGCTGCAGGGCAAGTAATCACCTACAGGGCTTTGCCACTGAATCTCAGCTGTCAGTCGTGCTGCCCCAGATGCTCCAATATTTAAAATTTCAATAGTTAGGATATGGGCATCTACACTTCCGCCATTGCTGTTCAACCACTGGTAACTTCATTGTATTATTGTCCTAATAAAAATAGCTTTATACTGTTACTAATTAGTGGGAGTATGGTTTAATAATTACACAGCCTAATGCTAGAACTTGATTTTGAGACACTTTCCAATATAAAATGTAAATTGGGATAACATTTAATTTTTGCCAGGTTAGGTCTGCTATAGATCTGAGTCTATAATTAGAATTGTCTGATACTTGAATGTCAACACTTCTAGGGTTTTAAAAAAAAAAATCTAAAATATAAAGCTCCTCATTTGGCCTGAAGCAAATAGAAATGTATTGAAATTACTGTATGGTTAACTTTATGTTCTCCCACTCTAACCTGGTGCCATGTTAAGGGAACACTTCCCATATCTGACCTATCTGTAACAATCTAAACCAGAACCCCTTCTTGCAAGCTGTGAGTGTGCATGTGCACACATGCATACACTTCGAATGTTGAAATCGGAGAACTCCTTTTTAGAACTTTTATTTTTGGGATCTGTTACTTGTTATTTTGAAAGATAAAATGGCTTCAGTGGGACTCCAGACAGACAGAGGTCCATCTGCAAGGATCCAATTGCAAGATCATAGCCTTAGTTTGTACTACAGAATTTTAGAAAACTCTTCAGAAGGGAAAACATGAATAGTGCATATTAAATATACGATATAAAAGCTACATTGTAAATTAATGTTAAGCTCTAGTAAGATCAACCCCAAATACTTTACCTAACTCAAATTATTTGTTCCCTTCCATTAGGACCTGTACTAGAATTTGATTACCTTATTTGTGAAGAATGTGGCAAACAATTCATGGACTCATATCTCATGCAGCACTTTGATTGGGCAACATGCGATAATTGCAGGTATTGTAAATAATGGGCAAAAACTGTTTGGTAAATTATTAAATTAACTTAACTATTATTTTACTAGAATAAAAATTTGATTTTAATAATTTATACAGTTAAAAACACATTTACATTAAAGAGCTATCAGAGGAATGTTGTTGAATAAGATATTGTCAGTTGGAAAATTATATGAATAGAATTGAATAAGTTTGTGTTTTTCACAGTGGAAGTGCAAAAGAACCACATCTTTCACACATGCCTCTTAGTGCATGATGTGAAAAAAATACATAGTATGTTAGAAATGTTTAGTCTCTTTACTTTACAGCATTCATATTGCATTGTTTAAATATGGTAATGGAGATTATTATCCCATCAAGATTATTACATATGTTCAAAGAAGTGAAATTAGTAAATAACAGATCAGCCATGCAAAGATCTATTTTTAAAAAACCACTGTGGTAGAAAAAGTGTTCAGCTATTTAAATAGTCAAATTAAACAAGACTTTTTATAGCTTTTGTAAGTTGGAGTAGATCTGTGATGGGGATGGTCAACTGAGTTAGCCCTAAGTATGTCTTTTAAATGTTGAAAACTGAATATTGAATAAATACTTTTTGATGTGTTTATTTATTTATTGGATCATGTAGACATCACCTGATTGAATCTGACTGAATCCACTGTTTTTTTTCCCACTGACATATGGCAATTTTTAAAATTTCAATATATCTATATATTTGTAGCAAATTGGGGAATATATTAAAATTATCTCCCTGATAAGGATTTAATTTATGTAATCATTTGGGCATATGATAAAGAGATTCATGTGATACTTTGGATCAAGACAAGTGAAATAAATTTTTCAGATGCTCACTAGTACCTTGTGTAACCAGAATGTTCAATTGTCTCATTACTTATCCAATAAAAAATGAACACTTTTTTATTAAACCTTTTGCTTTATTTTATTATTCCTTGTGCATGCCAAATGTCTTGCATTTGAAAACTGCTTTGGCTGTATAATTTGTATTTGAAACAATGAAGATTTGAAAATATAGTATCCAATTATCCCCTCTTGTAGGAAAACCTGTGGTAGGAGACAAACTCAGGTAGAAGCTTTGAGGTGATTCTGGTAGGAGCCCATTCTCCTTTCCCCCCCACCCCCAAAAAACCCCAAAACAAACAAACCAGAGGGGTTTCTAAATTAGTGTGTTGATACTGGAGTTCAGGAGGACTACTCGCATGACTAAGTTTGCAAGATCAAGGCCCACATTACAGTAGGGATGTAAGGTGCATTGTACAGTACATAACTGAACTTTAATATTAGCCTGTTACATAATGCTTTTCACCTGTCTCTTTTAAAAAAAAATCTGTTTCAGAGATGTTGACGGTAAGCATAAGCTTATAACAAGGACTGAGGCAAAGCAAGAGTACCTTCTTAAAGACTGTGACTTAGATAAGAGAGAACCGGTGCTCAAATTTATTTTGAAGAAAAACCCTCATAATTCACAGTGGGGTGACATGAAGCTTTATTTAAAATTACAGGTATGAAAATGTTTGTAAATTTTTCAAAATATATGGTCCTTTTTTGCATTTTCATGACATTACCACTAACATCCATAATTTAATCATTGTGGTACTGAACCCAGAATCTTTACCATTTAACAAAACTAAATATGTTGTACAGTACATGCGATAGAATTTCAATTGCCCCTGAAATAAATGGGAAAGGTTGAGTTTCTCCTATTCAGTAAGGAAGTTGTTTAGTGATAAGTTGTTGACTGAACTAGTATGTTGCAGAGGAAAAAATAACTTTTCTTTACTGACACAGAATCTGTATGGATCTGTTCTTTGAGTAAAAACATTTGCAACCCATTTGAAAAATATCAAGTTGCTTAAAGACATGTACATCTTGGAAGAAAACAACTGTCTTGAAATATGTTGGATCAATATTTTGATTCCCTTAGAAATATAATTCATGCCTTAATATTCTTAAATGTGGATGTGTGAGAAATCAATTAGAGTTGGATTAGGCCCTTAATTAGTAGGTAACACTAGTTTTCCATGCATGAAAATCCATTTCAAACAAAGTAACCTCTCTTTTGTTTTATAAGGAAGCTTTATTAATGTGTGGGAGTGTCACAGGGTGCTCTACTCACAGCTGGGTGGCATCCCTTTCTGGCAATTCTGGGATTAGCTCCACCAGGTTCAGCGCCCCCTTTCCAGTCTTCCACTATTGTTGCTCTCCTCCCGCTCATGGAGTCACAGTACAGCTGCTTCATGACTCAGCCCTCCAGTCAGGTCACACTGTGATTTCCCCTTCCACAGGAGTTTTTCAAAAATCTCTCTGTACATTCAGCATCAGGCAGCCCTCATGCATGCTTCCCTGACTATGTCACTCCCACAGTGATTCAGGCAGTCTTCCCCTTCACTGCTTTTAGCAATACCAATCCGCAGTGGATGGTATGGGAACCCAGGCCCACCCTCTATTCTGAGTTTCATTCCAGGGCCCTATAGCAAGCAGTTAAGGTCTGGGTCGTCACCAAGCCTACTGCTCTCTTCCCTAAACTACTTCCTACCATGTTTCTTTAAACTCTTTTTTCCCCCAGCCTTCTAGTCAGACCCATCTCTCTCAGGCCTACTCGATAAACCCTTCCTCACAGATTCCTGTTCCCCCTTCCTTCTCCCTTACCGCAGGGAGAGCGACTGCAGGGTTCCTCCCTGTTGCCAGTCTCCTGGCTTTATAGGTGAGCTTCCTTCTAATTAGCACCCTCTACATCAGGGGTGGGTAAACTTTCTGGCCCGAGGGCCACATCTGGGAATAGAAATTGTATGGCAGGCCATGAATGCTCATGAAATTGGGGTTGGGGTGCGGGAAGGGGTGAGGGCTCTGGTTGGGGGGTGCGAGCTCAGAGGTGGGGCCAGAAATGAGGTGTTCAGGGTGCAGAAGAGGTCTCTGGGCTGGGGTGGGGTGAGGGTTGGGGGTGCGGGCTCTGGGCTGGGGCTGGGAATAAGGAGATTGGGATGTAGGAGGGTGCTCTGGGCTGGGACCGAGGGGTTCGGAGGGCGGGAGGGGGATCAGGGTTGGGGCATGAGGAGAGGCTCGGGGCGGCGCTTACCACAAGCGGCTCCCAAAAGCAGCGGCACATCCCTTCTCCAGCTCCTATGCTGAGGCACGGCCAGGCAGGCACCGCCCCTGCAGCTCCCATTGGAGCACGTAGGAGCTGGAGGGGGGCCATGCCGCAGCTTTCGGGAGCCACGTGGAGCGGCCCCCGACCCTGCTCCCTGGCTGGAGCAGGGCAAGCCCCAGATGCCGCTCCCCAGCGGGAGCTCAAGGGCCGGCTTAAAACGGCTGGCGGGCCGAATCCAGCCCACGGGACGTAGTTTGCCCACCCCTGCTCTACATAGCCTAAGTCTCCCCTCTGTGCAGCTTAACTGGATGATTGGGCCCACTTGGCCTAATTCAGCTCTTTCAGGGGGTGCACTCCACACACTGCCATCACAAGGGTCACAGGCAAAGAGGGAGCTAGCCAGGTAGTGGAAGAGGGATTGTTGGTGGGATATAGCAACACAATAAAATTGTGTAAAGGAGAGTTCCATTCTAAACTAGAGCAGTTTATCTTTATCATTTCAGGGTAAAAAGGAATACACTTGTGGTCTATCCCGTAGGTAATAAAACGTTCGCTTGAAGTTTGGGGTAGTGAAGAAGCGTTGCAAGAAGCAAGAGAAACCCGCCAAGATAATAGAGAAAAGATGAAACAGAAAAAGTTTGATAAAAAAGTTAAAGGTAAATGATTAGAATTTAAACTAAGATTTTTTTTTTTTTAAGTTTATTTTTTATAGGCCATCAAATAAAACCAGGTAGTAATTGTTTGCTTCGGGACATGGAGAGTTAGTGTAAATAATTTTTTACTACAGCTTCAGCTAGAGTAGTGTCTGTCTGTATTCATATTTATTTCCACATCTAGTGATGTAGTGGGAAACTGACACTTTAATAATATGGCCAGATGAAAATTTTCATAACCATTAGAAATATGGACACAACTTTGATAGTTTGGTACCACTGTTGTCTTGTTTATGTTCCCTGATGTACACCCACAATATATCATAAAGCTGCCTATCCAAATAACTTTTTCCTCACTTTGTTTGAATGAGAACATGTATTTTGTCTCCAGGAGCCTATTTTTGCCATTACTTATATGCATGCAGCAATATCAGTGGGAATTGATTGTATATGAAAGCTGAACTTAATCTGTAAGGTACAACATACCTTTCCTTCCCTATATTTAGAACATTCAGCTCTGCAGTTTTTACTCGGCTGCATTGTCTTTCTAGATAAATAAATTGAATACCTTGCAGTTTAATATCGAGGGGAAAGATGTTAAAACAAAGATCCAGTTTGAAAATATATTTTAATGAGACCAGAGTGATGTAGGCTTCTTAATAGCAGTATAATAAGAAAAAGGCTATACTGGCATGTTTGGGTTTCCTTTACAGTATCTCTAATTTTGAGGCTTTATGCAGAGGTCCTGAGGTGGATAAGAGGTATTATAGGTCAGGACTGAAGAGTGATGAGGAATTTTACAAAATTACTCCTTTTAACTCCAATTTACCAAATTAAGTAATTCCAGGAACAAACTTTATAGGTAGGTAATGGGGCCTCAAATACTCACAACAAAGTCTGGCATATGAGATCACATCTTGGTTTTGTAAATCAAAAAAGTCAAAATTAAACCCTGGGCACCTGGCAGCTTTGAGGACTCCTATGTTTAGTTTCACAAAAAAAATACCACACAGCCTCAATAATAAACTTGGAAGAATAACTAACCCGAATGCTCTTTCAGAGCTATTGTAGTCTCTTCATACAAGTAGTCCGTGTGGCTTGAATGGCAATACTTGCATGAATAAGGCAATCAGAATTTGGCTCTAGATATGTTTCAGAAACAACAGACATTCTCTCAGAATACATAAGTAATGTGAGTCTCCCTAAATACTGAGTTTCTTGTCCCCTAATCTGTTGTGAAATCATAGAATATCAGGGTTGGAAGGGACCTCAGGAGGTCATCTAGTCCAACCCCCTGCTCAAAGCAGGACCAATCTCCAGACAGATTTTTGCCCCAGTTCCCTAAATAGCCCCCTCAAGGATTGAACTCACAACCCTGGGTTTAGCAGGCCAATGCTCAAACTGCTGAGCTATCCCTCCCCTTTGTTTGTTCTCTTCCCAAAGGTGTTTATCCTTAGTGCTGACTTTTTTTTTTAAATAACTACCATTTACTTACCATAGACTTTGTTTACATTTTTCATCAGAGCTCCGTCGAACTGTTAGGAGCAGTGTGTGGAAAAGAGGAACAAGTTCCCACGAGCATGAGTACGGACCCGAAGAAAACATTGAAGAAGATACATACAAAAAGACATGTACTATATGTGGCCATGAATTAACATATGAGAAAATGTAATAGCCCTTGATTGATTTTACATAAAATGCACCTTTTGTAATGTTAATATTTTGTATCAAGTAAAATAAAAATGATTGAGAGTAAATCTGTGTGGGATTGCAGAGAAAACAGTACTCTTCAATCATAGAGGGATCTTTTAGACAAAATGGGTGATTTGTGACAAAACCCATGGCTTAAATCAAGGGGGTTTGATGAGTGGTCATCGGGCTGTTGGGGCTGTAATTTAAGGGTATGTCTACACTGCAATTAAAAACCCGTGGCTGGCCCATGCCAGCTGACTCGGGCTTGCAGGGCTCGTGCTAAGGGACTGTTTAATTATGGTGTAGATGTTTTGGCTCAGGCTGTAGCCCCAGCCTGCATGTTTACACTGCAACAGTCCCTTAGCCCAAGCTCTGCAAGTTCAAGTCAACTGCCAGGGGCCAGCTGCGGATTTTTAATTGCAGTGTAGACATACAGTAAGTTCCCATCCCTGTAGTGTAGCGAAGAGTTGGGATTAGAAGAAATGAGTCCCAGCTCACTGTCTTCTCTAGCGAAGCTCTTGGCAGGTATAATATTACAATAAAGGTGTCAAGGCTGAATCCCCACTCTGTCATTTCGAGTGCAGAAGGTGGGGGCCCGCAAGGATTTTAAAAATTAATACTTGCCACTCCAGGCTTTTATTAAACTCCCAAGGTTACAGCTTTTCTCTGACCTTGGCTTGGTAAACTCTGCCACCTCCCAAATGCAAAAAACCCCTTTGGACCCAGGAAGGAGCACTTGGGAATAGGAATTGGTTCCCTGTGGGGTACCCTCAAGCCCTTTCACCCCCCCTCCGAGGAAGAACTGAGAAAGAAAACAAAGGAAATTAGCTGTTGCTACCAGCTAATCAAACAACATGCACAAACTTCTTAGGACATCAAAAATCCAATCCTGTTCTTAAAGGTAAATTTTATTAAAAACAAAAAGGAAGAAAATACATCTGGAACTAGATGCTAGATTTTTAAAAGAGCAATTCCAAAAATTAAGCACCCAAAATAGCTTCTTGGGGGTTCAGCTTAAAGGTTACAAGCAAACAAAAGCATCCGGGGTTCGCACAGAGGAGTTCACGAGCCTTAAAAAATAAACAGAAATAAACCTAATCGCGTCTTCCTAAACATTCCTAATTTACTTACATATTTGGGTTGTTAAAAGTAGTTCTAGATGTAATCCGATGATTTTTATATCTGGTTCAAACTTGACACAGCATTCCTGCTGCCTGTCTCTTCAGCCCAGAGAGGGCAACAGACAAAGGGAAAGTTTCTTTCCCAGTTTTAAAAGTTCTACCTTCCCATTGGCTCTTTTGGTCAAGTGCCCACTTTTTTTTCCTTTTCTTTACCTGGGGGACTTTTTAACCTTTTACAGGTAAAGCAAGTAGAGAACAGCTACCAAGAGGGATTTTACAGCTAACTGGCTGGCTGGGTGTCCATCAAAGGGAGCTACCCCTCCACACACACACTTCATTTATCACAAAAGGCAAGTGGGGTGAAGGTGGGAGAGTGGCAAAAGGGAAGTCGCATTTTGCTATCAAACTTTGATTAAATTAATTACATTCAAAAGTTTCTGTAACTTAGCAATTCTTTTTCCCAAACACTTCCCAAAACCAGCATGGCTTATTCTGAGCCTGAGCCCATTTATGCCCCATGCCTTGCCAATGAAGGTGAGGTCACAGGACCATGCATACTTAGTCTTGTCTGTTTTCGGGAAAGCTTCATCTCTCTACAGTCCTAGTTATAATCAATATGCTTCTGAAATTTGGCTTTATCTGTACCTGGTGGGAAAGAGGGAACTGGATTTTTCCCTTTCTCTGAATTATTTTTTAAATTGCACATTGATAAAACTCTCAGGGGTATGTTGAGATTGCTACTGTGGAACTTTCTTCTTGAAATATTTCTCATAAGCTTTTTATTTATTTACTTATTTAAACTGGCCCTATCTGATTTTGGAAAAGCCTTTTGGTGGCTTCACCGATTAAAAGTTGGCAGGAGTCTTTCTTGAAAACTAACCCTAAATATAATAGGGGAAATAGTTCTTTGATGCAATTCTTGTAATTTGGGGAGCTTCTTTCACTCAAATTGCTGGTGGGTGGGTTTTTGTTTTTTCTAAATAAACCAGTTTCATTTCTTTGGAGAACAAACTTGACAGGGAAACATTAAAGTAAGCTGAACTGGAAAAGTAAACAATCTGCAGAAAAAAATAAAATGAAATTCACACTAAATTGAAAATAGTAAAGAATAAATGCTTGTTAGAGCTTTAATTAAAGATAACAGGTGAACTCTTTGTTCCACTGAAGTCAATGGGAGTTTTGCCATTGACAATGCAGTGGAGCCATGATTTTCTCCCTGGTGAATTATGCTAAAATTTATAATGTATTAGGTTTTCCTGAAGTATATGAGGGACAGCAGTGCTTCCATAATGAAGGGTTATGTTGAGATTGCACTTAAAATATTATGCAATGTGCAACACGTGGCTATGACCATGGGAACATTTTCCTCCTTGAGGCCTAATCTGCCATAAAGGCATCGCCAGCACACCTTTAATCTGCCACATGCACATTCCGTGGTCATCCTGCACCTGCTCAGCCTATTGTTGAACCGCTCCTTACTGCTATCTGGGTTTCCTGTGTACAGTTCCATGAGCCATGGCTTTAAGGGGTACACTGGGTCTCCCAGGATCACATTCCCTGTGGTGGTGATCTAGTCTGGAAAGGAAGTCCCTGCTTGCAGCTTTCTGTAAAGGCTGGTGTTCCTAAAGATTCATGCATCATGCACTTTTCCAGACCACCCTGCATTGATGTCCGCGGTGATCGACAAGCACCTGCAAAACCATGGAGAAGTACCTCTTCTGTTTGATGTACTCCATCACAAGATAGTCCAGGTCCAAAATTGGAATACACGTGCCATCTATCGCCCCTCCACAGTTAGGCAAATCCATTTCTGCAAAGCCATACACAATTTCACGCACATTGCCAAGAGTCACGGTTTTTCACAGCAGGATGCAATTAATGGCCCTGCACACTTTCCTTAACACAGCCCCAATGGTTGACTTCCTGACTCCAAACTGATTCGTGACCAGCTAGTAGCAGTCTGGAGTTGCCAGCTTCCACACTGCGATCACCATGTGCTTCTCCCTCGAGAGGGCAGCTCTCATCTTGGTGTCCTTGCGCTGCAGGTCTGGGGCGAGCTCAGCACATAGTTCCAGGAAGGTGACTTTCCGCATCCGAAAGTTCTGCAGACACTGCTCGTCATCCTAGACCTGCAGAACGATGCAATCCCACCACTCAATGCTAGTTTCCTGAGCCCAGAAGCGACGTTCCACCGTGTGCAGCTGTTTCATGAATGCCAAAAGCAATCTAATGTTGCTTCTATCCATGTCGGACAGCGCATCAGGCAACTGTAACTCCTGTTGCCTTCGCAGCTTCAAGATTAACTCCACTGCCATTGGTGATGTGCTCCTGACAACTAGCAGCGCAGTGGAGAGCAGCGCAGGATCCATTCCTGCAGACAGAGATGGCGGGGCGAGCAGAAAACAAGGGACATTGAAAAATGCCACGAGCTGAAGATGGAAGCACATGGAATGCTGGACGGAAAGCAATGCATCATGGGACAATGAGCCTAGACCCATGATGCACTGCGATCTGCTCCGCCTTCCCACAACACCTAGCAGTAGAAGGTGGAGAGCTGAACTGTGGGATAGCTACCCAGAGCGTATTGCTCTCACTGTTGATGCGACCGCCCCACGTGTGGACGCGCTATGCCGACAGAGGAAGACAGTGTGAACATGCAACGATATTCTTTAAACGCTTTTTGATCATCGACCAAACTTTTGGTGAAAAAACTCTGCCAGTGTAGGCATAGCCTAAGAGGTTAATTCGATGGGGAGAAAAATGTATTCAACCTCATCATTGCAAATGTGCATTGTGAATCAGCAGGCGCTGTTATCTAAATATGACCTCATAAAGTGGGGAGCTATGCCCAGATTTACTGATAAGTTCCCAGAATCCTCCAGGGTAAAATTTAAGGGGTTAATTGCAGAAGGTCATCTCATGGCAAAGACATTGTTGCAATCAGCACTGAATGTGGCAGACTTGGCCTCAACTGTAATTATGAGAAGGGCTTTGCGGTTGCAGAACTCCCTGAGGGCCATAGAGTTTTCAATGGTTGGGCTTGAATTTCCGAGAGCGCTGACAAGACACTACATTCTTTTAAGGACTCCCGTGCTACTTTGCATTCATTGGGGGTTTATACCCCAACTGTAAAGAGACGTCATTATGGAAGTCTGCAACAACACTGCTTGCAGTGATGGTGCCAGTAGTTGTCCTACTATGCTAGGCAGCAAGACTACTCCAGGAAGGGACACAAGTTACAGCCTTCTGGGTCCAGTTTTAACCAGCCAGCCTGTCCTCTGCCAGCTTCGAGCAAGCACCCATTTTGACTTGCATATCAAGAGCAGCATTCCAGTTGTGAACTCCCCAACCATCTCTCTCTCACTGGGGGACAGGCAGTCTCACTTGTACAGGGCTTGGGAAACAATAACCACAGAAAAATGGGTCTTAGGCACTGTGGGATTGGGTTCTGCCATTCAACTTCTGTCTATGCCCCCTTGCCGCCCCACTACCCCACCCCTTTTCAGGGACCTCTCTCACAAGTCACTTCTCCTTCAGCAGCTCCAGCCTCTGCACACTTCAGGAGCTATAGAGGAAGTTCCCCTGCAGCATCGGGGAAGGGATACTACTGATGGTATTTCTATCAGCCATGTAAAACTGAAAAATCAAGGGCTCAGCAGTTAGGAAATGCAGCATTAACGCTGGACACTCAATCTGAATTCTCATTTTATGTATGTCTTAAAATATGGTCTTTCTTGATATGTATTATTATTTCAGTTAACACAATATATAATACAATCAGAATTTCTTATTCAACCTTTCATAGAGTAAGTTCCTGTACAGTTTGTAGCCTTCAGCCTTGGTTTGAGTTTTAAGTGTTGTCAAGGTCTACAGTAATGCAAGTTTGCAGGAAGTTTGTTCAGTGGTTTAAATGTTACAGATGTTTAAAATCAGTCAGGTAAAGCTTTTTTTGGATTGATTTTTAAGCTAGTGGCATTCAGAGTGTTGGGTTGTCTGAATCTCTGGGACAGCTCTAATAGGATTGTCTCATTTTGGAAATCATCAAAAAGTTGAACTCATCTCAAACACCAGCCTGTCACATCCAAGCTGTTTAACTTCAGAAGTTCATAATGTGACATACTATGCCTTGGGGGGCATCTTGTAACCCCCATATTCCTCATCTGTATAGAATTGTGATATTGCATATAAAGCATGCCATGTGAGGTCTCTGGGAAAAGGTTATGATCGGCTGAAAGTCACTGTTCTATCTAAATATGTATAGCTTTAGTGCATATGAAGTTATGAGAATTGTGTTGTATGGTTGTCACTAAAACATGCTGTAAGTCGGGGAATCAGACAGATATTAGCTCCCCAGAGACAACAGCAAGGAAAGTAACCAACGCCCGGGCGGGTGTCAAACCACCACCAACAGCCATGGTCCAGCAAGGGAGCTACAATGCAATGACTCACCTGCATGAGGCCACACCAGGGGAATTGCTCAACCTTGCCTGGGGACTCAGCAATGCCCCACAGACATGCCTGGACTTGTGTTCTCCAAGCACGTGGACTAAGGGTATAAAACAGAACATGGGGCCCACACTTCACCTTTCTCCTGCCCCTACCTATGCTGCAAGCAACAAGGACACTGAGAAGACTTAAGACTCTAACAGAGGAGACTGGCCCAGGTTTCAAGGGTGAAACCTGTGTACTATGAACTGCAGTATCCAGTGGGGTGAGAAAAACTACTTAATCTAGATGTTGCCCAATCTAATAGGGTTGAAAGTTTAGACTGCGTGCTTATATTTTATTTTCTGTTGGTAACCACTCAGATTTTAAGTGATAGGCAAAAAGTAAATCTTTTGTCAATAAAGTCAATAAACTTCTTTTACTGTTTATCTTTACCAGTGAGTTTGCCTGAAGTATGGGGCAAATCTGCTCAGATTTGCAAAGGCCGGTGTATATCCACTTTCAATTGATGAAGTGGTGACCCAATTAATAAATTTGCAATGCTTATCTTGAGCAGTGCAAGACAGTATATTCCTGAGGTACAAGGCTGGGTGGGGGGTGGGGGGGGGGAAATGTGGCTGGTGCCTTGCTCTGTATGATTCGTGAGTGGCTCTGGGAGCAGTCATGCAATCTAGCTGGGTGTGGGGCTCCACATGTGGTTGTGCTGAGTGGTAACAGCACCTGGAGGGGTTTGCTGGTTGTCACTAGCAAAGCATTGTGAGAGACAGCCCAGGCTGGAGAGTTAAGGGGGCACAGCAGTCTCACAGTTCCAGGCTGCACCCCGGGGATCCCAGCACACACAAATTAAAAATACTGAAGTGATTTTCTCAAACTTGGCTTGTGTTGTAGATCTCTTTGCTGGATTAAACAGCAGATTTCTAATTTTGATTACATATGGTTTCTTATCATTTGACAAGGCTACAGAATAATACGCTGGGAAAATTCATCAGATTGACCCAAACCCCCATACTCTGCCCTGTTGAGGAACGATGTGCCTGAGGTAGTTAGGGGCTGTCAGGAATAGAAGGCTGTTAACATTCTTCTGGTGGAGAAATCCTCCAGGAGGAGAACTGGTAGACTGGTTACCTACTCTGGACACTAATGATTTTTACCGTTTGGGAGCTGATTACAGGAAAACCACCATTCTGGGATCAATGGGCATCTTTGAACAAAGATGAGCCTTGCTGTATGGCTGGCTTCCTAAGTGGTAGACAGCAGGTAATAAAGGATGATTGTATTCTCCTTTGCCTTTGTGAAAGTGACTACCAGCTTTTCCCGAGAGCACTTCCCCCCCATCAGAACAGGGCCAGCTCTAACTTTTTTGCCACCCCAGGCAAAAAAGAAGAGCGCCACCCCGCCGTAACACCCCCACGCCGGGCCGCCGAAACCGCCCCCCCCCCCCCGATTGCCGCGCCGGGTTGCCTAAAACCCCCGGAGCGCTGGGCCACCGAGCGCCGCGCCGGGCCGCCGAACCCACCTGAGCGCCTCGCCGGGCCGCCCAAACCCTTGGAGTGCCGCACTGGGCTGCTCAAACCCCCGGAGCGCCGCGACACGCCGCCCAAACCCCCGCCCGGCCAGGCCGCCCAAACCCCCGAGCACCATGCCGGGCTGCCCAAACCCCCGCCCCCCCGGAGCGCCACGCCGGCCGCCCAAACCCCCGCCCCCCCGGAGCGCCACGCCGGCCGCCCAAACCCCCGAGCGCTGCGCCGGGCCGGGCCGCGCCGGGCCACCCAAACCCCCGCCCCCCCAGCGCTGCGCCGGCAAAGCCCCCGCCCCCCCCAGCGCCGCGCCACCGAAACAAAAACAAAAAAAAAACCCTCGAGTGCCGCCCCACAAACAAAAACACCGCGAGCGCCTCCCGCCACCCCAACATTGGCCGCCCCTTATACGGTGCCGCCCCAAGCACGTGCTTGGTCGGCTGGTGCCTGGAGCCGACCCTGCATCAGAAGGTGATTTCTCAAGCTTTTGCTGCACTTCCTGCTGCAGACCAGAAGCTCACAGCAGACATACATCCTGTAACTTCTGTCCAATGGCTGCATTACAGACATCAAAGGTCGATCAAATAAACCAACTCTTTGACATTCTCTGTGTGCTCATACAGTTATACCAGGGTCTTTCATTCCACAATCACACAATACTGGTCAATGTGACATAGAAGCACAGCCAAAGACACAGTGTAACATAACAGAAAAGAACTGCACCCTAGCTAAACATACAAAGGCAGGAACCCATCCTGCAATGACCTTCACATGTGCTTAACTTTAAGCAGGTGATTAGTCCCATTGACTTCAATAGGACTTTCCTGCTTAAAATTAAGCATGATTGTGAATAAGTGAATAATCAAGGCCACAGCTTGTAACCTTGTCAGGGCAGCACATATAGGGTGATGCTGTAATACAAAAAAGAACGATGAGGTACAGTACAGTTATATGAATGGGCTGTGCTGGGTCACAATGTTGGGATATTTAAAATTGCCTGTGTTTGTGGACAGTGGCTGTACATTTTGGAAGGGCTTATGTATTCCCCTGGGCAATTTTTGAATAATGAGATTTTATGATGTAGGCAACCATCGAGGAATGTTTATCTTTAGGATAAATTTGCCCTATTTAGATCCAGCTTGAATTTCCTAATTTTCATTGAATTAAAATCTCATACTTAGCAGTGCATTAACATTAGTTGCATATAATATGGTATGTATAAAATATACGGTGGCTTGTTTATATCATTTATATTACAATATATACGATAAATGAACAAGTTTTGATACCAGTGATCAGTTATAACCACTCCCAGTTAGCAGGGTTTTTTATATTTCTGTAGAAATAGTGGATATCAGATCGGGGCTACAAGTATGGAGTATAGCTAAAATGCACCCATGGTAGAGTGGGAGCCAATAGCAGAGGCTAATCCTTATCCAGGATGAATAAGTATTTGAGGAGTAAGAATAATATTCCCATTGAAAAATGTAATTCCTTTTGGAAAGGAAGGAGATGAAGTGCTAGGTTCTTTGCATCAGAATATGTTTCCCATTCAGTATTAACCCTAAGTCTCCTGACCTTTGAGCATTTATTTCCGTTAATGTATTTCAGGTAGGAAGGGGGAGGAGGAGGACAAAAGAAACCCCGTTGAATAAACTTTTATGGTGAACAGAAATATGGCTAGGGAGGAAACAGATGAATTGCTGCACCCAATTCACGTACATGTTTGTTTGTGATGAGCGTGACACGGGGGGAATTGGATGCTCGAATGGGTCCAGCGCTGATGTAAGCAATTACCCATTGCTCACACACACTCACCTCACACAGACGTGTCCACGGGCTGTCTTTGCAGGTGCAGCAAGCAGAGGCACAAACCTTACCCTCTGGAACATTTGGCCAATGAGAGTGAGTCCTTTTCTGAGCCCTCTGGGTAACGGCTAGAGCCACAAGAGACTCAGGTGCCTAACGGACATTTTAAGTGCCACTGAGATCCTCAAAACCCCTACTCAGCTGCCAGCTAAGCTTGTAGGTGCCTCAATTCTTCAGGCACCTAAATCTCCGCTGGTGGGCACATTCAAAACTACCTCTAAACCCTAAAGCCGCTGAGCAGCTCAGCGCCTAGCTCATGCCTGAACCCTGCTGGGATTCTCAAACTTGGCATTCCCCTGCCAAGCCTGATGTCAGGTGTTCTCAGAGCAGGCCTGCCAGGCCTGGCCCCACGCCAAGGGCAGCAGCCAGCCAGCAGATTGGAGTGCCAGCAGTGCGCATAGAAGAGCCCATAGCTCAGTGGGTCAGGCGCTCACCCAGAATGCAGGGGACCTGTTCTCAAATCTCTTCTCTGTCTGATTTGGAGCAGGGACTTAAACTTGGGTCTCCCACCTCCCAGCTGAATGCCCTATCCTCCAGGCTACTGGCTAGTTTGGGGTAGGGCCCCTCAATCTCTCCTACTGATGCGATTCTACTTTGAATAAATGAAATATTCATTGGGCCAGAGAGAGCGATTCCGCTACAGCCTGGTGGCTTGGGCACTCCCCTGGGATGTGGGAGACCCAAGCCTTGGCTCTAATCAATAATTAATTACTCAAAGAGTGGAACCCCTCCCCCAGGCAAGACAGAAAGGCCCACCCCAGAATACCCAACCCCCCAGTGGGTGACGCACACCCCAGGGCTGTAAGACGTGTGTTCAAGTCCCTGTTCTAGAGCAGACACCTGAGGATGGGTCTCCCATGTCCAAGGAGCCCTAACCACCAGGTTATGGGTTGTAACGGGATGGGAAACCCCGCGCTGGTTTGTCACAAGAAAAGGCCGAGCCTCCAGGAGAGGGTTCCTGGCTGTGAATTCAGAGCTGAGCGAGGCACCTACCTAGAGCTGAGAGTGGAGTGTAGCCCAGCCCCACCCCACTCCTTGGCGTTTCCTACTGGCTAGCTTAGGCTTCTGTGCAGCCCAAACTTGGGTACCTCACTCTCCCTGCATTGTAAGGGGAACCTGGGCACCGAACTCAGGCCTGAGAATTCCCCTGGGCAGCAGGGCAGCTTGCAGTCAGGTGCTGCAACGCTGAGCTTTGCAATGCCCCGTGTGGATTAGCCCCAAGAGCTTTCCCACTGGCTCCGTACGGGGTGCCCCAGCTCTGTGATCCCAGCACCTCTAGCAGCATGCCTTCTCCTCCCGCTCCGTATGGGGTGCCCCGGATCTGTGATCTCTGCCAGCACCTCTAGCAGCATGCCTTCCCCTCCCGCTCCGTACAGGGTGCCCCTGCTCTGTGATCCCTGCCAGCACCTCTAGCAGCATGCCTTCCCCTCCCGCTCCGTACAGGGTGCCCCAGCTCTGTGATCCCTGCCAGCACCTCTAGCAGCATGCCTTCCCCTCCCGCTCCGTACGGGGCGCCCCGGCTCTGTGATCCCCCGTGGTGCCAGCACCTCTAGCAGCATGCCTTCCCCTCCCGCTCCGTACGGGGCGCCCCGGCTCTGTGATCCCCCGTGGTGCCAGCACCTCTAGCAGCATGCCTTCCCCTCCCGCTCCGTACGGGGCGCCCCTGCTCTGTGATTCCTGCACCTCTAGGAGCATGCCTTCCCCTCCAGGCTTTGGCCAGGGCCCCTTTCACCTCCTTGGGCCTGAGGCTGCAGCTGTCACCACACCACAGAAAGGGACCCCAGCTTGGCCAAGGCCAGCAAGTCTTTGACTGGGGCCATCTATAGGTGAAAAGGGTGGCCCAGCAGTAGGGGACCTCCACAGCCAGGTGTGCCGGGCAGGGAGAGTAGGCCTTGTGCCTGCCCCCGGTCAAGTGCAGCCTCGGGCTGATGGAAACAGGGCCGGCTCTAACTTTTTTGCTGCCCCAAGCAGCAAAAAAAAGCGCCGTCCCCCCCCCGCCGAGCGCCGCGCTGCCGGAACCCCCCCGAGTGCCGCGCCGCCCCCCCCCCCCGCGGAATGCCGTGCCGCGCTGCCCCCCGCCACCCCAAGATTGGCCGCCCCTTACCAGGTGCCACCCCAAGCATGTGCTTGGTTGCCTGATGCCTGGAGCCGGCCCTGGATGGAAAGAATGAAAACACAGGAAACAAAGATGAGCAGCAGGGGAGCAAGCAGGAGGAAGAGGCTGCAGACCACCATGGTCACTTCATTGAGACAGGTCCGCACCCACCAGCTGCAGCATGGCCAGGATCTCACATGCAAAGCGGTTGAGGATGTTTTGCCCACAGGGCAACTGCAGGTTGCTGGCTGTGCCAGCAAGTTGCTGGCACCAGTTATCCAGCACCCTGCATGCAGTCTCCTATTCATGACAAAGGGGCAGTGCAGGGGGTTGCACGTGACCATCTAGCGCCTGAACGCCATGACAGTCAGAAGCACGCGCTCCCGTGGCCCCCAGGAGAGGGAGAGAAACATTTGCACCATACACCCCACACAGGAGCTGGGTTTGTGCTGGGCAAGGAGCTGGTGCAGCAATGGTGGGACAGAGATGTCCGTGTAACACATCCAGGCCGGAGAAATACTTGGGGGTGTGAAGACCAGGATCTAGTTTGCTTAGGGCATTGGCCAGCAGGGTGATCAGATACATGGCCAAGAAAGCACAAGCAGGCCTTCTTGAGTTCAGGTGGGTGAAGAGCCCCTGCTGTGCAAGAGCCAGCCTCAGCTTCTCCCACAGCTGGAAACAGAGGTTGCTTCTACTGCAGAAGAGCAAAAGACCTTCCCTTCCACCCTCAGCAGGTTCTGGGACTTTCCCGCTCCCCTGCAGGACTCCAGCACAATATTCCCTTTGGCTGGGGGTTACCACACTACTAGCTTGAGACATAAGTAAAATAGCATCCCCAGTCAGAATTTCAACAGGGATATTACCCGGCACCCCCACAATCCAGACACCTTCTAAAAACTTCCCTGGTCCACATGCACCTTGGCTAAAGACACAGGAATCTTATGTCCACCCACTGCCAGAAACTCCACGTCCTGGTCAGGTAACAAGACAGTCTTTTGGAGTATACTTCCCTTGAGCAGAGAGAGCTGGGCTCCGGTGCCACTGCCCTAGGCACTGCTTGGTCTCTACTTTGGTAACCTTAATAAATTCCATATCTACCCTCTTAGGGTCAGTCCTCACAAGACGCACCAGGTGAACTGTAGGGACCGCTGGGGCTTTGTGTTAAGGACAGCTGCATGAATATGGGTTATATTCTTTTAGCTCACGGCCCTGATTTCTCAGGTTCTCAGTAGTTACACTGGAAGCACCTTCTTGGACCCTCTTCCTTTGCAGGAGGCTTGTGAGAGGGATTTCTAGGAATGGAATGATCCAGAGGCAGGGGTATGAGTGCTTAAGCTCCCAGCTACGCTTTCTTCCCGGGGGAAGAACAATCTCCCCCTTTACACTGGGTTTGTACCCTTCATTCTGTGGCCTGGGCTTGCACAAAGAAATCAGGCAGAGTGGCCATTGCTTGAATGGAATCTCAAGATTTATCCCAGAATATATTCCTAACCTCATCTAGGGACCAAAAATTGATTCAAATCCTCAGCCCCCTTTCCCTTTACCCATTTTCTCATTAGCCGGGCAGCATCGCCAAGGGGACTTTTAACGGCCCGATCAGCGGTGCTGACCAGAGCTGCTGTGACCCAGCGCCTTCCATTCTGCGACCCAGTACTGGGTTGTGACCCACAGTTTGAAAACCACTGGTCAACTGGGGGGGGGGGGGGGGGGGGGGCTGTGTGCTGAGCGCCTAGTTACCTGCTAGGCAAGGCTGAGAACTTCCTAACGGGTCTCGAGCCCTGCCCTTTGATCCCTACTCCCTTTAGGGTCCCTTGACAGGGGGGCAGGGCTAATTAAGGATGAACAGGGATTTAAAAAGCCAGCTCATAAGTGACCAGACGGGCCAGTGAACACACAGAGCCAGCAAAGAGGGGAGTTTTGTGAGGGAGGGGAGAGAGGGAGTGTGAAAGCCAGATACACCTGATTAACAAAGCTGAAGGACCAAAAAGAATGCAGGCAGAAGTCCAGCAGCAGAGTGGGGCTATCCAATTTATTGCACTGAATACAGCACATACAAGTACCCGCCTTGTGGGCAGGTGGCGAACGTGTGCATTTGCTGCAAGCAGCTCATAGCCTTCAGAGACTGAGTACAAGCTCTGGAGACCAGAGCGGCTGAATTGGGAGACAGAGAGGAACAGAGTAGAGTGGTCCTGCCCTCAATCTGAGGCTATGTCTACACTACTGCGGCAAGTTGACCTACGCTACGCAGCTCCAGCTCTGTGAATAACATAGCTGGAGTCGACGTACTTTAGGTCGACACTGTGGAGGTCAATGGGAGAAACTCTCCAGTTGACTTCCCTTACTCTTCTCATCCGGGGTAGAGTACAGGGATCGACTGGAGAGCGATCTGCCGTCGATCTGGCAGGTCTTCACTAGACCCGCTAAATCGACTGCTGGTGGATCGATCTCAGAGCGTCCATCCGGGCTGTTGTGTAGACCTGCCCTGAGAGCCGCTGTGCTGTTGAGGAGGAGGAGGAATATCTTGGGAAAGGAGATCATCAAACTGGAATGAAGGGAAATGATCCCATAGTTGGGACCATCCTTCCAGCTGATGTCATGGTGTCCTCTTGCACTGAGGAAACCCCTCCGAGGGAGGGGACCCCCATTATTAGGGGGAGACAGGTAATAGTAATGGGGGATTCAATCATTAGCAATATAGATAGCAAATCCAGCTATGACCGGGAGACTGTGAAATGCCTGCCAGCTACATGGAAACTTTTTAATTTTTAATACAGGCTAAAATTAAATGTTTATCTCAAATACAAAAAACAAAACAAAAAAACCCAGTAAGAGGACCAAAAAAATGAGAGTGGCTAAACAGAGTCAAAGAGGCAGTTGCAGGGAAAAAAAGCATCTTTTAAAAATTGGAAGTCAAATCCTTCTGAAGAAAATAGAAAGGAGCATAAACCCTGGCAAGTCAAAAGTATAATAAGCAGGCCAAAAAAAATCCAAAGAACTAGCAAAAGATAAAAATTAACAGCAAAAATATGTAAGTACATCAGAAGCAGGAAGCTGCCAAACAATCAGTGGGGCCACTGGACAGCTGAGGTGCTAATGGAGCACTCAGGGAAGACAAGGCTGTAGCAGAGAAGCTAAATGAATTCTTTGCATTGGCCTTCACTGCAGAGGATTGAGGAAGATTCCCACACCTGAACCATTCTTATTATGTGACATATCTGAGGAACAGTCTCAGACTGAGGTGTCAATAGAGGTGGTTTTGGAACAAAATTAATAAATTATATAGTAAGTCACCAGGACCAGATGGTATCACCCAAGAGTTCTGAAGGATCTCAAATATGAAACTGCAGAACTACTAACTGTGGTATGTAACCTATCGCTTAAATCAGCCTCTGAACCAGATGACTTGAGGATAGCTAGTGTGACACCAATTTTTAAGAAAGGCTCCAGAGGCGATCTGGGTAATTACAGGCCAGAAAGCCTAACTTCAGCACCGGGCAAACTGGTTGAAACTACATAAAGAACAAAATCATCACACACAAGTAAATACGATGTTGGGGAAGAGTCAACAGCTTTTGTAAAGGGAAATCATGCCTCACCAATTATTAGAATTCTTTGAGAGGGTCAACCAATGTGGACAAGGGTGATATAGTGTACATGGACTTTTGGAAAACCTTTGACAAGGTCCCTCAAAGGCTCTTAAGCAAAGTAAGCGGTCATGGTGTAAGATGTAACGTTCTCTCATGGATCAGTAACTGGTTAAAAGACAGAACACAAAGTGTAGGAACAAATGGTCGGTTTTCAGAACGGAGAGGGGTAAATAGAGTCCCCCAGGGATCTGTTCTGGGACCAGTGCTGTTCAACATATTCATAAATGATGTGGAAAAGGGGGTAAACAGTGAGGTGGCAAAATTTGTAGATGATACAAAATTACTCAAGACAGTAAAGTCCAAAGCAGACTGTGAAGAGTTAAAGGGATTTCACAAAACTGGGTGACTCGGCAATAAAATGGTAAATAAAATTCCATGTTGATAAATGCAAAATAATGAACATTGGAAAAACATAATCCCAATACATACAAAGCAATGGGGTCTAAATTAGCTGTTACCATTCAAGAAAGAGATCTTGGAGTCATTGTGGATAGTTCTCTGAAAACATCCATCCAATGTGCAGCGGCAGTCAAAAAAGCAAACAATGTTAGGAACCATTAGGAGAGAGAGATAATAAAATAGAAAATATAATACCTTTATATAAATCCATGGTACGTCCTATACCTTGAATACTGCATGCAGCTCTGGTCGCCCCATCTCAAAAAATATGTATTAGACATAGAAAAAGTACACATAAGGGCAACAAAAATGATTACAGTGTGGAACAGTTTCTGTATGGAGAGAGATTAAAAAGACTGGGACTTTTCAGCTGGGAAAAAAGACAACTAAGGGGGGATATGATTGAGATCTACAAAATCATTATTGGTGTGGAAAAATAAGGAAGTGTTATTTACCCCTGCGCATAACACAAAAACCAGGGTCCCCCAATGAAATTAATAGGCAGCAGGTTTAAAACAAACAAAAGGAAGTATTGCTTCACACAACACACAGTCAACCTGTGGAACTCATTGCCGGGGACGTTGTGAAGGCCAAGACTATAACTGGGTTCAAAAAAGAATTAGATAGAATCAATGGCTATTAGCCAACGTAGTCAGGGACAACCCCATGCTCTGGGTATCTCTAAACCGCTAAGAGATGCTGGGACAGGATGACAGGGGATGGATCACTGGATGATTCCCTGTTCTGTTCATTCCCTCTGAAGCATCTGGCATCAGTCACTGTCAGAAGACAGGATACTGGGCTAGATGGACCACTGGTCTGACCCAGTGTGGCCATTCTTAAGTCCTTAGGTGACCACAAGACTGTTGGTGGAAAAGTTACAATCAACGATAAAAGATTAACCTATTTACATTTTGTATTCAGTCTCTTCTTGGGAGAGAGGTTAGCATTTAAGGACGGCACACTGTCCACGGTGTTCAAATGGGAACTGCCTGATTCAGAGAGCATCCAAGGAGAATCTAATTTGAAGGGGAAACACCCTGCATGTGCTTCTATTATCTGAATGATTTAGATATTTTGACAGGCACTGTAAGGTCGTAACTCATCTTTTTAGGGTGTTGGAAAGTAGCAATATATTCCTCAGAAGAGGTCAGCATGAAGCTTCCAATTGTTAACACTTCCTACAAAAATCTTTTGTAATGAACAGTTATGTTTATGAGCAGCATAATGTTTGTAATTACTGTAATAAAAAAAGACACCAGACAACAGATTTAAAAAACATATTTCAACTGTATTTCAACCACATTCTCTTTCAAACTGTGAAAAATCTATTCAGTTTGGTAATAAACCCATATGCTCTAGACTACTTTGTAAGCTTGACTCAGCGTTTCACATGCCTGAAGTTAAGATACTTTTCCTCTGCCTAACTAAAGAGAATTTATCAAGTTGCTCACTGAAGAGTTGCATGTCTGTCACATTCACAAGACGCTCTATGACCTGCTTCACATTATGGTAATTCGGGGATTTGTTTGGCTTAAGGATTAGGCAGAGGTAACCAATTCTCTAATATTTTTCCTATTTATTTTTATATAAACGACAGAGGGGAGAAACAAAAAACAAACAAATGCTATGATGAAGCCAACATTCAAACCATTTAAAATTAAAGGACAAATTAAAAGAATTCATAATTATTCCACACCAGTCCTCTATCAGTCATAACAAAGGCCTATGTCGCTAAAACAGTTGATGTCTGTTACAGTACTGTATCGTTTACACAGAAGAACATGGTAAGCCATCTTGAATTCAAAGCTTCTTCCTTCCCCATGTCAAGTTTTCCCCTTTTTGTTTAAAAATATGAAATCAGTTTAAGTCCTGTAGATAAGACTCAGCATGTGAAAAATTCTCAGGCCTGCAGAGCACAGAATTGCTGAAATACAGCCAATATGTGATGGTCCAATTCAGCTGTAAACAGAAGGTTCTCCAAGGTCAGCATGTACTGCTGGATTATCTGATGATGCTGCAGACAGAGACAGACACCTTTATTACTCTTATTTGCCTTTATGTACCAAAACATGCAGAGAACAGAACATGCATCAAACACAGCAGCCAAATTTTTGGCCAAAACTTAGGGCTACACGGGTGCTGGGCTGGGCTGCACGTAATTTCTACCAGCTGCTAGGAAGGTGTAGCCTGGAGAGATGACAGGATGTAGGAACTGCATTTGCGTTTATATCTTGTATTGCTAAGTGCTTGTACTCTCCCTGTGCAAAACAAGCTGGAAGATGCTAGCAATGGTGACTCTACAGTCTGATCCTGAAGTGAGTTGGGGGGGGGGGGGGGGGGGCCTCTGCACATGCATGGAGGTAACTGTAGGCTTGGGCCCAAATACACACTAGGAGGCCATGTAAACTTTGTTTACACATACGGGAGAGGAATCCACGTGAAGAATTACATACCACATCCTGTGCAGTCACCAACCAGTATTCACAGAAAGGAACACTTTCAATTTCCTGGCCTGTCACTTTCAGCCAAGTCATCTCAAACTTTAATCTTTTTCCACAGGTTACCAGATTTTAAAGAGAGACAGCAGAGTTCCAAAATTCTTGTGGTTTAATAGGGGTCTTTAAACATTCCCTCCCAGGGCTGCAGTCATTTCATAGATATGTTACAACTACCCTCTCAATCAATTCTTGGCACTTACATATAATAGCACCTCTTAGTGGATCTGAAAGTGCCTTTACAAGCATCAAGTCTTGATATATCCCTTCCGCTTTGTATTTACATCCATTTTACAATGGAGGGACAGTTAACAAATCGTTTACCTACAGTAACAGTCACTGGCAAAACTGGGATTAGAAGCAAGGAGACCTGCGCACAATCCCCTGTGCTAACCAATTAGGACAATCCTGCCCCAGCCAGCTGTATTTTAATGAACTGAAGTGGATGAGGCTAGATGAACAGGACTGATTCTCAAATCACGAAGCATTATCTACCTGCTGAATGAGACCAACCTGTAAGAAGATCTGCTGCAGTCTCTCTATACAGTTCTTGTACCAAGGCGTAATTACATCAATCCCACCAGTTTCACACCGCACTAAATGCTCTGTTAATATCATAATGAAACGCTAAAAAAAAAGAATAGTTTTAAATGAAGTACTGGTTAAGCAGGTCTTGGAACATGAAGGAAACTCACTCATCTTAGATAAGTATGTATTATTCTGGACAAAATAATCCATGAGATATTCTACAGAAGTTATGAACAGTCAAGTCTGAATAATTCATTTAAATTGAGAGATACTAAACACTGCATTTAGACAAACACTGCCTTTTGCTTGTTCAAGAAAGGCGCAAGCCAGTATAAGAACTCCTTTATGCAAACACTTTGAAGTTGAACAAGTCCTCTCTAGGGGAAACCTAGAAGTTTCTTGCTCTGGAGTGGCTAGACCACATTACTAGCTTCCATAGTAAAGCTATTCATCCTTCCCCACACCTTCCAAATTCTAGTCCCCTTAAAAGTTGAGAGTTGCCAGAGGGATGAAATCCCACACCGTTACCTGGAATATAACAAGGAAGAGATTCTTTTGTTCACTCTGAGCAGACTCTACTTTCTCCTGCAAGCGTTCTATCTGCTCTTCCAAGGGTCCATCTTCCCTATCGCTGCTTCGGTCATCGTCATCGTCGTCATCATCACTGTCTCGCTGGAAGTGAAAGTAATGAAGTTACTGACACAGCTAACCTTGGTAAAGTTCGGCTAGTGAGATCCGGGTAGTGCCCATAGTACGAGGCACGTGCATGGCTGCTCGCAACTTGCCTAATGAGGCTTGATGGAAGTGGAGCTGCTCTGTAATCATTTATCACTACCGTACATTGACTGCATTCGTGGGCTGTTTGCTATATGAATATGCTGCTTTAGTTTACGTGGGGCTGGAAGGGAAGAGGAATAGCTCAAGACAGACCACTTTTGAGCAAAGACTTGCACTGAGAAGAGACACCGCCAGGACAGGACAAGGCCTGGGAACCAGGAGATCAAAAGAACTGCGACAGGTTTAAAAAGGAAGATTCCTCCTCCTCCTCCCCCCCCCCCCCCCCGAGAGGTGGGGAGTTGTCCGGTGGAACCAGACAGACACACGCCCACACTCAGTGGGGATGTCTGAAGAAGTTAGGCCGGCTTCATTTACCTGCCAGGGACGGTACGATTGTTTTAAAATCTTTGTTTCTACTGCTAAAAAAACCATCTTGGTGTAGAAAGGCTGTCTGGTCAATGCACACACCACTGGTCACAGACTCCTGAATGGAAGAACAGCAGGTGCCAGAACTCAGTAGAATCTGGTGGGTGTGCACAGTTAATAGCCTGGGTGCTGGGCCTGGTCTAAGAGTACCCCGAGAGAGGTAAAGGCACGAGGCCTGACACTGGAGAGGGTGCACTCTGACACCAGGAAGGGGACAGAGGTGCAGTTAGCCCTTGTAATTGTGACATGGGCTCATTGTGATGCTCCTTACCAAAGAAAAATTTAGATAACAGTTACTGTCTGTCCCTAATCTATTTAAAAAAAACATCTTCAGAACCTCTTAGCAACTAGCCATGAGTCAGTTAAGGGAAGTTATACAAAACTAAATGCAGTTTAGTAGGAAATAAGGAATTGGGCAGATTAAGGTTTTGATTGCAGGTATTATTTGCTTTGTTAGTCTCACAAAATATAGATTGCCTGCATAAAAACTGACAAGCAAGTACTTTTCTTCCTCTGCAGCCCCAGACGTAACCTTTCTTAAAATGGCTGATATCAGCATTACAACATTAAAGGTCCAGTCCTCTAAGGATGTAGTGCAGGGGAGCATTGTTCACACAACACAGCCTACAATATTGTTCAGAACTGAATTTCAGCATAATTGGAAGTGCATTAAATAAAACTAATTATGCTAAAGATAAATGGAGAAGACATTCAAGGTACTAAGTGCTTCTAATGCACATACAGACTTTGCGTGGAGGGGCAAGACTAAATTTTTTCCACAAGTATAGTTTGGGATGTCAGCAATCAATCAGTTTCTTCAGACATTATCAGCTTTCCCATTTAATCTATTTTGGTATTCAGTTATCCTTGGAACCAAAATGTAGCGTTTAAAGACTTACCTTCTCATATAGGAACTTTTGGGGGTACAGTCACACATGAGCATTCAAAATCAGGGTGGATAAAAATCAATGATTTAAAAAAAAATTGGATTTTTTTGATAAAATGCTTTTTGAGGAAAAGACCTATTTTAATTAAGATATCTTTGAGCTATAATGCATCTCATCATGGAATAGGGATTATAAATTCTAATTCTATAGTATGAGACAATATATTCATGTAATGTTTAAGAAAAGTTTTGTAAATGAGTTCCAATAGTTCATGGATGAGGGACTCAATTTTATGGGGTTCCAGGGGCTTCTGTATAGATTATTTAGGTTAATCTTTCTATCTACCCAATTGGACTCAGTGCTCAGTCTAAAAGATACCATCAGAGATGCTTAGTTTTGCAGTTCTTAAACTGTGGATTTGTGTCTCCAGAGATAACATGCTTGTTAACAGCAAAAATGTTTTTAAATAAATATATAATATATAGAGGTGAGAAATAACAGACCTCAACTGTATTGTCCCTCTGCAAATTTGTGTACACAGAGTCAATCCCTTACCTCTCTCTAAAAGTGCAAAGTTTCAAAAAGTTCAATGAATAGAAGATTGTTGGGGGTGGAATAGATCTGGACAGGGAGAAGAAGTCTGGAGATAAATGTGAGAAGCGAAGGACATATGCTTTTTTTTAAAATATTGTATGTTTGCTGTTGAAGAAAAAAATTCAGAATGCATAATGTTGTTTTAGTTAAATAAAACAATTTAAATGTTTGTCTGGTGATGTTCTCCTCCTAATACAACATGGCAAGAAAATCCTCCAAATATTAATGATTAACTTGTTGAATTGGAGATAGTTCCAGTGATTAACCTGTTGATTGGAGATCTGCAACTACAGTAAAGCTGAAATACTGAAAATACATTCTTGTGTAGCAATGGAAATTGTAACAGAAAACAAGATTGAGTTAGGTGAGAGGTAGCTGTCACTGAAGCATCTATAATTGGCAACAAAAAATTAGTGTTCTTTTGTAGTTAACTTATGAGAAAGACCAAAAAAGTAGTAAAGGAATGTAAACTGAGCTCCATTTACTTTGACTTCTTGGCTGTAACAGCCTTTACAGCTGTATCTGAAGATCATGTTAGTATCACAATCCCTGTGGAATCCAAGTCAATATCTAAGTGCTACTGATGTTGTAGAAACATTAACAGCATATTTATTTTGTCTCTCACAGAGCAAGTCTCTCATCAGCCGACATGCATCTTGCCACAGAAAAAGTAGGATTTAGTCTGAAATGCAGTAAATGTGAAAAGTACATGGCTTTACTTCAAGCTAATATATTTACAAGATACAAAACAAGATACATACTCGTTTGTGTTGCCTGGCTAATCTTGCTTTAGTCTCCTCTAGCTCCTTTTGGATCTTCACTACGTGCTTGTTCATCTTACGAATCGTGGAGTGTAAGATCTCCCAGATATAGAACCTAGCAGAGAACCAATTATAACCTTACTGTAGCCGATAACAAAATACAAAACACAGTAAACTGATAAAGAGCAGAGAAAAAAAAAAAATCACACGTCTAAAATTTTAGCTGTATTTTAGCCTCAACCTTCTTACTCAGACTAACAGCAACAATACAGGTTTCAAGTGTTACCAGAATGTATTAAGTGTACATACTTTATTATAGAAATACATGTCCAGGAAGAATTTTCCAAAGTTTCAACTATAACCTGAATTCCTTTGCAATTTATGCAACTTATGCACATGAAGTACAAATAGTAGTAGTAGGGGAGTACACTTAAACAGGTGTGGCTTCCTATTACAAACAGTGGGATCTTTCCTCTATTTTACCTTGAAATATTAGTGGTGTTTTATTTTGAATTCATTCAGGAATGCATGAGGCACATCATGGATCTGTTTTGTTAGAATGTTTTATGTCAAGGGAGTTAAAAAATGTCAAGATGCTAGAGTCTCCTTAGGATACTGCCATGTGGTATCCTTTTCTCTCAAGCCTTGTTTACTTTAAGAGATTCTTTAATGGTTTGGATACTCACTGTAACTATAACTATATGAACAAATAAATTGACTTAAAAAAGTAATTATCTGAATACAATGTACTATTAACTTATAGAACTGTGAGTGATAAGTATAATTCACAAAAGGTACTAACAACAATAGTACTTGCAATTATAGAAGATAGTTACATGAACCACAGTGTGTGTCTGGGACATCCTCCCCACTCCCAATTACTTATTATTTGTATTGCAGCAGCACCTAGGAACCTCAGCCATATACCATGTCCCCATTGTGCTAAGGTGCTAAACTAGTGCAGAACAAGACAGTCCCTGTGCCAATGAGCAGTTTGCATGGTGACTGTAGAGGTGTACCTTCCTCAGAGGCACACTGAAGTTATAAGCCATTGTCCAGAAACTAGACGAGATGGATTCTTGGGTTCATTATACCTGCACCTCAACTCTAAATGGAGAATGTTGAATGACAAATATCCTTTTGGAGGGGTTGACACGTAGGTTGTGTATGAAGTGCAAAGGTAATTTTTATTTTTTTTTAAATTGTTTGCTTACCATAATAAAGCCAAGTAAAAAACTAGTATTCAGTGTACATTATCCACAAAGTGAAAATATGTCTAACCCAACTGAATGTTAGTTTCAACAGAATTGATTTTGTTACCTAGTAAAATCATGAGCAAGCTCTGGAGAGAAGATCCAGTTTGCTACGGCAGCACAATCAACTATCTGCGTCCGAATCATCTTATCCACAAGCACAGCAATCATCTGCATTGTGGGGAAAAAAGAAAAAAAATCTGTTTACTATATTATAGCATCACGATACCTATGGTAATAAGAAATATTCAATCCTACCTGTTCATTGCTGGTGTGAAACATAGGATGCAACAGGTAAAAATACCCCAGTGACCCCTCCGCTCTCAACAGCTGTCATTAGCTAGTGTAGCATGAATGCCCTCTGTAAAGGCAGCTGCTTCGCTAGAAGCCTGCTGCAACAGTGTGTGTAGATGAGTTTAACTAAAGGTGCAATTTTAACCAGATATGGGTAAGCTGGTGTGACTGTCACACTGAACTAGTTTTAAGATTGTCCACACACAGTGTTCACACTAGAAGACCTGCAACAATTTAACTAAATCTGTATCTACATTTAGTTCAATTGGTGCACTACTTTGAAGTGAACACTAACTACTGCTGAATCACACAGCCAAAGAATTAAGGTTATATTTACCTCAATTAAGTAACAGCCACATCACAAAACCAGTCTGCCAGATCAGTTGATCCAGTCAATTCTACAAGCACATTGCCTTGAGCCCATGTTTATCGTAACCACTTTTTATTTTTCATTTCAAGTAATATCTGCATTCAGAGCAAGTTCTAAGTGATAGACTTCTATTTCTCACTTTGAAGCATTTGCCCAAGTTTAGATTTTGTAAAACAAACTCTTACAAAACTTAAGACCAAGAGAAATGATTCCATAATATTACCCCCCAATGGAAATGGCTGTTTTAATAAGAGACATTCTCTTGCAGGGTTAGCAACCCAAACGTCAAATTGCCATCAATTGAAATAAATGCTGAAAGGAGGTAGCATAGTGAGAAACAGATAAAAATTTGATATCTAATCTAAGATGCTGTCAGTAACACCAGTAAATACATTTTGAATTCTTTCTAATATACAATTTAAGTAAACAGTGGCCAGGCCTCTCTTTTTTTTTTTTTTTAAAGTGAGAATAAATTGCAACTTTGTCTTTGCAAACAATTCAGTTTCTAGGCTTTTCAGTGTTCATTCTGTTGTTTCCCATTATCGTGAGAATGTAAGCTTCAATAAACATCTGAAACCACCCCTCTTACCTGTGGATGGTTCTTCCAGACCTCATACACAACCCTCAGCACATGGAGCTTCCCCTCATCACTTTCAGCGAGGGTTTTGAAGACTTCATGAAACCTTATTATAATAAAGAAAAGCGATCAGTGGATGCACAGCAAGTAGTTGAAGTGGTCCAGTAAAAGTTTGGTAGAGAGTATGCCTATGCAGCCTATGGTAGTGAGCCTCCCAGTCCAAGTCAACAGACCTGGGCTTGTACTACAGCACTAAAAATAGCCATGTAGACATTGCGGCTCAGGCTAGAGCTAGGGAGGAGGGCAGGTTCAGAGGCCAAGCTGCAACTTCAAAGCACTGTTTATGCAGCTATTTTTAGCACAGTAATATGAACCCCGCAAGCCCGAGTCCATGGACCCGGGCTGGGAGCCTCACTGCTACAGGCTGTGTAGACATACTCAAGAGTACCGAGAAGTCACCTACTACAGGACAGGCCCAACAAAGAAAGTAACAGACACCACTAGCTGTCACCTACAGCCCCCAGCTAAAACCTCTCCAGTGCATCATCAAGGATCTACAACCTATCCTGAAGGACGATCCCTCACTCTCACAGACCTTGGGAGACAGGCCAGTCCTTGCCTACAGACAGCCCCCCAACCTGAAACAAATACTCACCAGCAACTACACACCACAACAAAAAAAACACCAACCCAGGAACCAAACCCTGCTACAAAACCCCAGTGGCAACTCTGTCCACATATCTATTCAAGGGACACCATCATAGGACCTAACCACATTAGCCACACCATCTGGGGCTCGGTCACCTGCACATCTACCAATGTGATCTATGCCATCATGTGCCAGCAATGCCCCTCTGCCATGGACATTGGCCAAACCGGACAGTCTCTACGCAAAAGAATAAATGGACACAAATCTGACATCAGGAATCATAACATTCAAAAACCAATAGGAGAACACTTCAACCTCTCTGGTCACTCAATAATAGACCTAAAAGTGGCAATTCTTCAACAAAAAAACCCTTCAAAAACAGACTCCAATGTGAAACTGCAGAACTGGAATTAATTTGCAAACTGGATACCATCAGCAAACTGCTGTTGATTGATTTATCTCGTTAGACTGACCTCACACTTGGTAAAGCAACCCCCATCCTTTTGTGTATTTATACCTGCTCCTGTATTTTTCACTTCATGCATCTGATGAAGTGGGTTCTAGCCCACGAAAGCTTATGCCCAAATAAATTTGTTAGTCTCTAAGGTGCCACAAGGACTCCTCGTTGTTTTTGCTGATGCAGGCTACCACAGCTACCACTCTGAAACCTGCCACTGTGACCAATTCATGGCAATTCTCTAATAGGCCATGTCTACACAGGAACACTTCGGAAAGTTAAGGCATATGAACTATTAGTTAGAAACCGATGAGGGTTAAGTCCCCCATGTGGATGATCTCAATTCGGAGTAAAGCAGAACAATTAGGCTGCGGCAAGCCAGGGTGCAAATCTTCCCCACACTAGCCTGCTGTGGTCTCTTGGTCTGTGCATGCCCTGATGACACGTTAATGCATTCTAACAAACTGTTACAGTGAGTCATCAGGGTGCCCACAGTTCGACCACAGCAGGCTAGTGTGGAGTAATTCAGACCCCGGCTGGACGCAGTCTAATTGTTCATGTAGACAAGCCCTTAATGGAATTTAGTCTACAGCGAAGTATTGCCACTTTTCTCCTGAATGAGAGCAGCCACGCATGGATTTAACATATGAACATTGACTTTACACCTTTAGTTGATTTGCCTTAACGTATCTGAGTGCCCCAGTGTGGACATGCCCTTGCAGCATATAATCCCATATGCAGAACTAGTCTAAGTTTCATCAAGAAAGCCTAAATTAGTGAGAGACACCAAGCCTCACTCAGTACAACTGCCAAAAGAAAAATATGGAATTTTTAGACCATGCTACATCAGTTATGAGCAGGAAAAATGACTAGGATGGTGTTTGATACATGAGATAACCCCTTTCTGAGCGGGCACTTCTCCCATGCTTGGGTGAGCTTACCTCCAATTTTCCTAGAAGATTATAGCACGCTGGTAGAAGGTCAGCTATGATATTTCAGACAGATAGCTTTCTGTTACAGCCTCCATTTCGATACCACTCCAACTATCACAACTGAACCCATCTTGTATCTTAACTACGGAAGAGCTTGCAGTGTCTAATACCAATATATAAATGATGTTGTCAGACCTACTTCCTTCCTTAGCCATACTCTGATGGGACTAAAAGACTCCCCAGTTCTTTTACGAGTCCCCCCAGGACTCTAGCAGGGTTCACATGTGGGCATTAAAACATGTACCCATGCCATGCCCACTTAAAGTGCACTGGTCCGGGCAGGTGTGGCGTGGGCAAAAGGATGCACAAATTTGCTGCTGTGTCCCTCTGGGCTCACTGTGGGCACTGGGAAGTGTGCTACCTATTGCTGCACTCTTCCAGGTGAGCAACAAGCTAAGGCATGTCTCAGAACATGCAGAATCTTGACCTATCCACATGGAGTAAAATACACATTATGATCTCTGCTTGGATAGTAAGATTCACACTACCACTCTCTTTAATTAAAAAAAAAAAGCTATCAGCTCTTCTCTCCTTCCTTACTTTCACATTACACTGTGCAACATACAAAACACTGACGCTTGTGGCAGAATAGCTCTACCAAGCAAGTCACTGTTCTAATCAAAATGCGTTCCATAAACCCAGAAATAATGCATTTATCACTTACTTTGCCAGAGCACTGAATGAGTGGCTGAACGACTTGGCAGCTAAATGGAGCAGAGTCTGTACAAAAACTTCTATTTTCAAGGGGTTAAAGGTGAATCCTTCATCTGAAAGTTGTTTTCAAATTGAAACAGTGGGTTAAATTAAAATCAATATTATAAGTATTTATCAAAATCTAACCCTGCAAACAAAGCACTGAAGATAATTCATGGTTTCTTTATTTTGCAAAACTTAAGATTTAGCGCTTGAGCTTTGCAGCCTGAACAGGGAATCAGTCAATGCTTTCTAAAAGCTGCAGTTTTATCAGCAACTCCCTCAGGCTGCCAGGTGCCGCCACGCAGAGATAGTCTTACCTCGCTGACACGCAGCTACTGGAGTACATTTAGGACTACACTACATTATTCCCTTATCCTCTATAGGAGGCGATCCTCAAACTCTTGTTTTGTACTAGCAGGGAAGACTCCACACCCATTTGAAAGTTTTATCAAACCTAGCAAAATCTACTGCTGACTTTCAAAAGCACTCATATCAACATCTTTCTTTTCAGAGGATAAACAGCAGTTTTATCCCTTTAGGATTCCTATAACCCAGTGGTTCTCAAAACTCCCCCCCCCCCCGCGGATCATTTGAAAATTGCTGAGGGTCTTGACAGACCACTTAATGATCTTTCCAAATGTTGTTTGTACTGTTAGCTAACTATTTGTAAAGCGCTTTGGATAAGAGGGCTATATAAAAAAACCCAAATAATAAACAATGTGTTTTTGTTCTACAAATAAAAGCACACAACTCATATTTTAACATCAGTAGTCTCTCCCTCTCTCCCCTGCCACAGCAGCCTCCGAGCTGGGGCTGGGAAGGAGGGGGTTCTCTCCCCGGCAGCCGCAGCCCTGGAGCTGGGGAAAGTCGCCTCTTTCTCTGACCACTGCAGCCCTGCACGTCCCAAATTCCCCCCATCCCCTCTTCTCACCCCACTGCCTCCCCAACTACCTCCTATTTCCCCCACCTCACCCCACTGCCCCCTCCCACCTACCCCCTATTCCCCCCCAAGGCCACCACCTCGCCTTACATGTGCATCTTCTCCAGGGTCCAGGCACCTAATTAGTGGAGCCACGCCTGCACGGCTCCACTAACTAGGTGGGCAGCCCTTCGTTCTCTTGTGTGCGGCCGCCCAGGCGCACACCTTAGAGGGAACTCTCCACAGTTTGAGAACCTCTGCTCTAACCCATTTTTCCCCTGACTTGACACTCCTACACCACTTTATTATCTCCATGTATTTTGATTTTTATATATTGATCTAGGTGCCTGTACAATCTCACATATTACTGAATTATTCAAGTTCTTTTTCACCCAAGCTACCAACTTTAGATGTGACTTCTCAAACCTCTCTTCTAAGACATCTGAGAACAGATAAGCCCTGGCCAGAAAGACGCTGGATGTTTAGAGCAAGGGTGAGGCTGGGAAGCGAGCTCAAGTCAAGGCCCCCTTACAAGAATGTCTATTTTGTTTAGACCAGGGGAATGGCAGCTTGAGCTCTTAGCTGTTCTCAACTGCTAAGGTAATCTATAAAGAGGCAATCTCTCTCATACTTAGGACACAAACCCTGTTACATTTTCTTCTAATGCCAAGATCTGCATCCTGATGGTGAAGTTTGGGGGACTATTTCATTCTTTCATACTATCCTTGTCAGCAACAGCCACCCAATAGTACATCCCATACCAGTTTACTCCTTCCTACCACTATTCCATTGATAAGAATGGGTCCTGTCTGTGGGGCAAGAGAAACAAAAATACACTCAACGTTTTATATTGGTTCCGTTTTCTGTTAAGTGATGCTAAATGGAGAAAGTGTACAAGTCATGAGGCAACGTACCAGGCACAACTCCTACTTCGATAGGATGGTGAAAGTAGTTTTGAACACAGAAGAAATGACCTTTAATGCCCAATGTCAGATATCCTTACCGTCATCATCATCCTGGTTAGGATTGGGCACATCTTTTAAGATGCCGAAGATTTCATCATTACTTGTCTTATTTTTAATGGCAATGGTCAAACAGAGTGCAACAGTGTATCCCGGAAGAGACTCTAAACAGAAGACAAAAGGTCTGATCATCTTCAAAATTAGTTGCAATGAATATGGGTTACTTTTATGTCAGCTTGTGCATTTTTCAGAAAAGCATACACTTTTCCTTGAACAATTAAAAAAAAATCAACAATTACTGCTTTGTATTAATAGAACTGAGATTTTGGCATGGTGGAAATGGGATTTTGCAGCAAGCTGCAGGCTCTCATGCGATGTCTGGACCACATGCAGCCAACTCACAAATCTCTAATTTCTCTCAAGATGTGAACTTATTTTAATATTCAGTGAATAATTAAATTATGTAATGACACTTCAAACCGCATCCACAATTCCAGGCAGCGAGGACATCAAGAGCTGTGGCAGCACCTCCCCACATAAAAGCTTTGCAAAACCAGTACAGTCCTTTCTTCCTCCCAAGTCCACCTTTTCCTCTCTTCCAGCAGCAAAAAGTTATCCACACCTAGATACGTCTAATCTTTTCTGCCTTTCAACTCTCCCCTTTTGGATCTACCCAAAATCTTGCTGCTACCACCCTGCTCCTCACGTCACTGTCCACATCAGCAGCCCCAGAGAATCCTTCCTTCCTATCTGCTACATCAAATTCAATCCCCCCTTGGCCTCAGCTTTAGAGGGTTTACATAACCGTTCCTTTGCCTACATCTGTGCTCCAATTTCTTCCTATTTTGAAGAGTCTCTTCATTTCCTTCTCCTGCTCACCTTTGTGCCTTCAATTGTGACACTCCTTATACTTATGGCACTCATCCGTTTTTTCTTCACAAATAATCTCTCCATATCACTTTTCACCTTAACTATTGTCTTACTCCTGTCTGTTTGCTTGCTTCACTTATTAGACAGAGTTCTTTGGAGCTTACCAAGAGCTCTTTCGTTTGTTTCTGAAACAAATGTGGCACTCAAAGAATAGTAAGTTATCTTCACTATGCTGTTCAACTTTTGCACATCACTCAGCTCAGACACTGAAAACAGAAGCCAGATTGACTTGTAGGCTTTCTTGCAACTAGCACAAGGCTGCAGTGTTCAGGCTGCAAACACTGCAGGGTAATTAACTTCAAACCAAGGTGCTTACATTGACATTTTAAAGTTTTTAGGAACCCTTTTTAGTGAATTCCCTCCCAACCTGCCCCAAATCAAAGTTTTAGACCTAAACTATATTACTGTGCCCCACTCAGGCAATGTTTCCAGGTCAAAAGTCAGCCTTTTTATTTCCACTGTGAATTTTCTTCTATAAAGATAACTAATTTGACTCAGAAACTAGAGGTTTCCTTGCCTGATCAGATCTCAAAACAGATAATATTTTGATAACCTTTTCTTCAAAATGCGAACGCCTTCTAAGTAGCTTTTATACTTACTATTGCTTTCATCTCCATATTTATAAATACATGATGGGTTTGCAGGACTAAGGACAGAGAATGTAGCAGGAACAATATCTATTATTCGCTGATGGTATGAAAGCCTGCAAGAGAAAATTTCAGTTGTAATAGAATTACCAGTGGAATATTTTGAGGGATACCCCATGGTGTTGCCTTAAAGATGCTCTTATTTTATTATGTTTTAATTTTGCCAGAACAAAAACCAAGAAGTCTGATTATTACTACATTTTATTGAGGATAGTTCCTTCCAGACATTAAGAGTCAATGAAACCAGTTTATGCATTGACCTTCCAATGGACATTTTAGATTTGAATAACTTAAAAAAAAAAAAAAAAGTTATATTCTCAACTTCACATACTTAACCTTTCAGTATGAGCAAAGTTAAGAGGAACCGTCAGTCAGGGCCACATTTTATTCAAACACTGCACATGCTATGTGGATCACAGGCAAGATACTGGTGCTACAATTTAAAAATCAATGAAATAAAGTCACCTTGACTTCTCCATTTTAACCCTCAGTTCCATCCAACCTTTATAAACATTTAAGAATTAGCCTACCACCATTTGAGGTGAGATGGAAGGGATCCACAGACAAAATATTTCTCTTTTGCCAGTCAGTGCTTTTACTCCTTCTAGGCTTCCTGACTCAAAAAGGAGTAAGTGAAAACAGTTTTCAATTGGGATTCTAAGGGCTTGTCTACACTATAAATTAGGTCGACTTAGTTTAGGCTGACAAAGAGCCACCGGCTCTTTGTGTCCACACTATTCTCCTTCTGCAGGTGGAGCGCTTCCTCACCTGGTGCGCTTGCACCAACTGGAGTGGGGCATTGGGGGGCACTGACAGCCCCACAGGGCTCAATTTCCCAGCACAGAGCCTACCAGCAGAGAAACTGACATTCTTGTCAATTTCACATTGCTATTGTCTTTGCTCAGAGCAGCCAGGCTTTGACAGCTCTGGGAGCTCCATGGGGAGCTGGGAGCCCAGGTGCTCAGTGCATGGCAGCTGGGCTGAGAGCGGGGAGCCAGGGGAAACCAGGGCTCCAGGCGGGGAGAGGGGAGCCTGGGCACCAGCCTGCTTGGAGCAGGTAGCTGGGAGCTCGGGGGCCAGCTGGACTCTAGCTGGACCCCCCCACCCCAGGGTGACAGCTCGAGCTGTGAGCCAGGTACAGAGTTCACAGCAGGGAAATCTACCCACCTTTCTTGTCAATTTTATGACTCCAGCACAGAGCCATGAAATTGACAAGAATTTTAGCCAACTATAAATGTAAGTAATGCAGTGTTTACACGGACACGGTTGCCCTAACTACACTGACATAAGCCCTACGCCTAGGATGTCGGTGTAATAGGGCACTTACATTGGTGGGAGCAAGGCTGTAGCGTAGACACTACCATAGTTAGGTTGACATAAGCTGCCTTACATCAACCTAACTGTACTGTAAACCAAGCCCATGTCACTTAAGCACTTTGAAAAGTTTTTCCCTTATTCCCTCCCCATCACCAATTGCTGGACCAATCCTGAGCACTGACAACTTCTTTTTAAGTCAATGAGAATCCTGGATCCTCATAACCAATCAAAATTAGGCCCTGTGTTACTTGCAAGCCATTAATAAGGTAGAACTCAAAAGTACGTTCCTTCCTGCATTTAGTTTATGAATGACCAATACTTTCCAGCAACATTACTTCCTCTGCCGCCCCCCCACAATCAACGTCCATCACGTAAGTCCAAGTAAAGGGAATGTCTAACCCTCTGGCCTTGCATCTAAAAGTGAAATGTAGGTGTGGATATTTCACCTCCTATTTAAAGGCATCACTTCTCCAATTTATTAGGAGAGTGGGAGCGTCCCATTATTTCCAAGAGTCCTATCAGCCAAGACAACAGAACCGATGAACATCTACTGAAAACATGAATTAATAGAATGTGCTGCATGGGAAAGAGTTCATAAGTACATATACAGGCACAAAATTGAAAGGAATCTGGTTAATAGGATCTAAAAGTAAACAATGATCAAACAAACTTCATAGTAAATACCAAGCTCCTAAAGTGGTGTGTTCAAAAGCTTCACTTACCTCATGCATTTTTCCAAGACTTCTCTTACAAACTTGGGTTTGGGCTTGTCAAGGTCGTGAGTAAGACAATCTGACCTATCAAAGTGCAAAATTTGATAGCATTTAACAAGCATTGTATTTGCTTCTTAATCTGCTCTTAGATTGGCTCAGTGCTGTACAAAGCGTTCACAGGTTAAGCACAGTTAATCTACAATGCTCTTTCCCGTTCTCTACGGGTCTCAGCAATTTTGAGATGGGGTACTAACACATAATGGTATTAGAATCTATGAACTACCAACATGGAGTCTCATCTTCACAAATACATACTGAAATAAGTGATTTCTAATTACAGTAAAAACTGTTAACACTATTTAGCAGGTTGTGATATATTAGTTACACAAGAACAGTATTTTGCATCCTGTCTAAATTTAAATGGTTATAAAGTAAAGGCACTGTGGTGATAATTCTATGGTGATTAGTGCTTTTGAGAGATGTTAACTACAGATAGCTAGGGACAACTATTAGCAGCACCACTGGCAAGTTCTGGATACGTTCGAAAGTTGTACGCAATACAAATGGCTCAAATGGGGACCCCAACAGAAACTTACCAATCTTCCCAGCTCCAACGGAACTGAAAGTTACTCAGATGGTGGGAAAACCAGTTCATGAACCTTTAAAAGAGGGAAATGTTATAGTTCTATTAAGCATGCAACAACTCACAGAACAACAACAACAACAAAAAAATCAGATGAGAGTTTCAATTATACTTTTCAAAGGCAAGCTTAGAGTCATTTCAAGTCGAGAAAAATGTGTTCCAAAAATGATGAACAGAAAAAAGTCACACAGTAAGTCATTAGGGAGTCACCCATTCAGGTTAAAAGACATACTAATGTCTGGTATGTTGATGTTAAAGGACCGTTTATAACGGAACGGAAACAAACTGCTAAACTAAGGTCAACAATGTTTAGCTTCTTTGCTTTAGGCGCCCAAGTTAAGTGGGATATTTTCAGCAGTGTATAAGAGACTTGGGATTTCCTCTGCAAATAAGTGAGACTTGTGTTCTTAAGTCCCCTCGACACTTTAGAAATTTATCCCTTACACAGTCTCCCCCACCACCAATTGAACTCCAAATTAAGCCAAATTTGTCAAGTGTATAAGTCTATCTACAGAGGTCTTTGGTCATATTCATAGAAAAGTGCAACAGGCAATTTCAAAAGGGGGTTATTAGATTTTTCTTTTTCATTCTCATCACTATTTTATCAGCTAAAATATGATTCAGGCATGCAGAGTAGTTTCTCTTATTTGGCAGATAACTGTCTTTACACAGTCCTTTGTAAGGTACAGCTTCTCTCTCAACTACTAGAAGCCACTGATTAATCAGGTCACAATGTAAGGTTTTAGAGCAATTACTAGCCTGCAACATTTAAAAAAAATTCACATGAAGTCCATGAAGCATCAAACAAGGAAGAATGAAAAGTGACAACTCTGCAGTTTTAGCACACTACCTAAGCTCCCACCAAAATAACGCCAAAACTATGTTATTTGGTTCCAGGTGAGAGTCATTTTGGCCTTTTTGAGATAGAATGGAGATAGTCTCATGCTCTGTCAGATTCACCACATTGGTCCCATTCTATCTATTTATTAACATAAGCAAAGATAGCTGACTGCAAATATGTAGATAGTCTTAATGATTTTCTCCATAGCAACTGCAATTCTTACATGTTGCACAAGCTTCACGTACCCCTTAGAACAATGAATTGTCACCTCCTTGCCTGCTAACCCACTGTAAACCAACTCTCAACCCCTCCCTCAGGCCAGAGGATGGAAGTGGCATGCGTGAGCAGAGCAGAGTGTGGACTGAGCTCATAACTGCACCATGCTCGTAGGCAGAGCAGTGATCTGGAGAGCAGTGGGTTGGCAGTATAAGGCAACTGTCCTTCTGAGAGTAGGGAGAGAAGGGTCTCAGCACACAGCAGAGAAGGGTGAGCAAGTGCTAAGTAGACAGCCATCCTTCAGTTTAGAAGGCTCAAGACTAGAGCTCAAACGTTAACACTCTACTTAGGATTTACAGTTGGGTTTTTATGGAGCCAATAGGTAGTAAGAAGAACTTCATGTGACCCATTTTCAATCCATCAGTGTACAATGAGGAAAACATTCTGGTGTTCCTGAAATGCACAAGCACTTACCGGTCTATACACGTAGTGTTCATTGTATCCAAACGCATGTACAGCATTTCTGTGGCTTGTGCAAGCTACAAGTGTCTAATTAAGGCAAAGAGGAGTCCGATAAATCAGAGCTTATACTAACTCTTTCCACTTTCTACGGAGGGTTTGCAGAAGGATGTTTCCCCCCAGTAACATCTCACTTTTCAACTATCCCACGCTAGGGTAAGTCCTGGTAATTTCATGGAAAACAGGGCAACTGCAGTTTGCCCACTAGGTAGACTCTTGTCTCTGCTCATAAAGAGAGTACTTTATAAGAGAACAGAAGCTGCACACCTAGTGATACTTGCTGCCATCCAGCTCATTATGGAGACCCAGCACCTCAGTGACCGCAGCACTCTGGCTTCTGAAGAGACAGAGCTATTTGGAGAGGATGCAGTCTAACACACTAACGAACTCAGTAAGAAGCAACAAGGACAAGCCACCTTTACTCATTTTAATCTTCATTTCTCTGAATACTGCACTTGTTTTGCCACATTGTTTTCACCACTATGGTTAGCAGAGATTTTGGGGGAAGAATTTAAACAGAAGGCAGCTCAAAAATGGATGACAGTCCTCCATGATTCTTAATTGCTAATATTTTTAAAGCTATGGGACAATGTAAGATGGCAAGGGGAAGACATCCCCGCTACGATGCAGCAAGAAAACTGCAGCAGCTATTTCAGTGACAAACTTGTTGCATAAATGTATATGCTAAATCTATTAATCTGAGTTGAGTTAGAAACAGACTGAAAATGTTCACCCAATCAAGTCATCCACAGTCAATTTTTTATAACACTGATCTTCTAGAAGCCAGAGTGAGCCTTTAAAGCTGGTTCATTTCAGATTATGACACCACTGATATATAACAAGTGTGCCAAAGACTTAACTCTAAATTTCAGGGACTTTATCTGAGCTGTAAAACAAACTTTGATAGGATCTGAAACTTGATATTTCAGAAGTCTTAAACCATAAGGACTTTTTAAACTACCTGCACTGTTTAAGTGATGTCCTTGTCTCTTGCAGGACAAAGATCTCTACCTGAGTCTTTGCAGGTAAGTAAGGAGAATATAGTCTAACAATTTACTTTTTTAAGTTTATTTATAAAACAACATACATTTTGCTGTTGGTCATGAAGTGATCTCAACATTAACAAGCCTTAGAACCTCTATTCACTTACAAGCGAAATTCCTAGTGGTACAACTTACACAAATGCTGCTGCTATTTGTAATCTAATTTTAGAACCTGATATTAACGAAGAGTTAATA
Organism: Emydoidea blandingii; assembly: GCA_036785055.1. Classification (NCBI taxonomy): domain Eukaryota; kingdom Metazoa; phylum Chordata; order Testudines; family Emydidae; genus Emydoidea; species Emydoidea blandingii. The sequence continues at coordinate 134,852,583 of JAXIVB010000006.1, forward strand.
TGCAGAGACATTGTAACTGAGAAACCAACGTGCATATGCCAGGTTTACTGACAGACAATCTGTTTCCCGCATTATGATTCAATGATACAGCATAATTACTGTTATTGCTAGTCTAGCATTTGGGACTGATTTTTAAAATTAGTGCTTAAAACACTGGAGATTTTTCCCATCACTTTGACACTAGAGACTAGGATAACAGAACTACAACGGCTATTTGTCTGCACTGTTCTTTCACATATGCAGTACTGATGGTCAAAATATTTGCTTGTTTTATTCAATTGAATAAAGGGAGAAGGAAATAGAGTCACTGCTAAAATTCATGCCAATACTCAGTTTTCCAGAGAACAAAGGAAAAAGCATTCAAAGCTACTGTGCTCCTTAACAAGGAAGGATACAACTTGTGGTAAAGAGCCAGGTTGAAGTTTGCACAATTCAATCAGAAGTGTTGTGTACATGACCTCAATGTGTGGTGGAACTGGAAGCTGAAACAGTTCTGCAAATACTACCTGGGGGGTGGGGGGTGGGGAAGAGGAGGAGGAAAAAAAACATGTTATCAGAGCTCAGTCTAGCCACATGCACACATTTCCATCATCATGTCCAAGTCTGCACAATTCTGACGAACAACAGTATCATGCGACTATGTACCACAAATAAGGCACGTTCTATCTGTTAAACTCTTGCTATGAGGACTATAAGGTGTGTTTATAAAATGGATAGCTTGAAAAGAATGCCTCTCTTACTGAGAACACATGCATATACTATTCATCTGCAGCCTTTTAAAAGTTTTTGCAACAAGAACTACCGCAAGATCCATTCAGGACCCTCAACACCAGGGGTCTCAAACTCAATTTACCTTAGGGCCAGTGCCAGTCCTCAAATCCTCCCAGCGGGCCAATAATATCACTCATGCCACCCAGAACCCGCCCCCCCAAGACTTTGGAAGTGAGTTTGGGTGGGGGAGGAGGTCTGGGGTAGGGGATTGGGGTGCAGGCTCTGGGAGGAAGTTTGGGTGCAGAAGGGGTGAGGTTGGGCTCTGGGAGGGCATTTGGGTGGGGTAGAGGGTCTGGGGTGCAGGCTCTGGGCTAGGCCAGGGGGTGGGGCTGCAGGAGGAGGGGGTGGGGCTGCGTGGGAAAGGGGTGGGGTTGCAGGCTCTGGGAGGGAGAAGGGGGAGGGGTACAGGCTCTGGGAGGGGAGCGCAGCGCTTACCTGGGGCTCCAAGGCAGGGCAGGCTAGGGGGGGCCTTCGCACGCTGCTGCCCCCAGGCACAATCCCTGCAGCTTCCCATTAGCCACAGGGGCACTCGAGGCGGGGGCAGCACGGAGGCACAGCCCCACCCTGCCGCCGCAGGGAGGGGCCAGCAGACTCATGGAGTGACAGGCAGACGCCGCTCAGCTCCGCTGCACTGCCGGAGCCCCAGGCCATTGTAAGTCGCCTGGGGGCAGGGGAGCGGCAGATGGGGCCAAGGGAGAGACCCGGCCCCAAAACTGCTGGAGCCCCACGGGCCACATTGGGGCGGTTCACAGGCTGGGAGTTTGAGACCCCTGCTCAACACAGTGAGACACTAAAAACCCACCACCTTAAATGCCACTCTCCCACTCACTCAACACCCTACAGTAGCTTACTGTACAATCTTCCAAGTGGGCTTGATTTTGAGAGAGACATCTTAAGTTTGACTCCCTATTGGCTTGTAAACAAAAGAGTCTTGTAAAACTATCAATTAAAACATTTTTTTAAACTGAGTTATTCTCCTGCATTGTCTACAATCAAAATATTGCACCAGTGAGAACCTGAATGTGAAACCATAAACAAAAGTAGTCAGTTAAGTTTCATGACCCAAACTAGAGAAGTTACAGAAGTAAAACAGCAAAAAGGGGAAAATAAAACGTTTAGTTTTTATTTAAAGGGGTTAAGGAAATCAGTTAAAATACATTTAAGTTGATGTTGTCCTAAGATATTGCAAAAATCTATAAATTAAGTTATATTTGAAAAAAAGAAAGTTCAGTAGTTAGGAGCATTCCAAACTATACTGCAAAACAAAGTTTCAACTAAGTGGCTTTAAATATTAATGCTACTGAAGTAATTTTCTTTAAGCTTGTCTTATTTTGCAAGTTTCTATGAGATTTAAAAAAAAAAATCAAACTAAGTCTGAAAATTGCACTGTATTATAAACCTCACACTATGTACATTTGTATTAGATCCAATCTGTATGGATATAAGTAGCACAGGTAGTGATGCCTACAGTTCAGGATGCCAAACACTTGTTTTAACACCCTGTTTTCAGTTGATTAACATTTTGACAAAGTTAAATTGCTTGGTCTGAAATTCTCCACAACAGGTGTTTGGATCTGCATCAAGTTGATTTTTGGGAGAAAATTGCAGCAAATGGTTCAGCCCTTTCACAGAATGAAGTTTGAAAAAATATGTTTTATCCAAATTTAAAAAATTCGTAACCATTTCACTGAGACGTTCTAGCACAGGGATGACCAACCTGAGCTTGAGAAGGAGCCAGAATTTACCAATGTACATTGCCAAAGAGCCACAGTAATACATCAGCAGCCCCCCCACCAGCTCCACCCCGCTCCCAGCACCTCCCGATCACGTGGCATGCAGGAGGTGGGGGGGAGGGGAGAAGGAGGAGCGAGGGCACTGCAGGCTCAGGGGAGGGGGCGGGAAGGGGTGGAGTGGGGGCAGGGCCTGTGGCAGAGCCAGGGGTTGAGCAGTGAGCACCCCCCGGCACATTGGAAAGTTGGCGCCTGTAGCTCCAGCCCCGGAGTTGGTGCCTATACAAGGAGCCGCATATTAACTTCTGAAGAGCAGCATGTGACTCCGGAGCCCCAGGTTGGCCACCCCTGTTCTAGCGCCTCCATGCTCTGGAACAATCTTTGGAAGGGCGTCACCCTGATGTCAGGAATTTGCCGTTTGCAGTCCTCATGAAAATCTGCCTCAATCTGGCCAAGTTATAAGCCAATGAAAATTGGAGTTTGTACATGCTTAGTAGAGACATATTAGAGTCTGGAAGCTAAGCTCTCTGAATAGAATAGAATATCAGGGTTGGAAGGGACCTCAGGAGGTCATCTAGTCCAACCCCCTGCTCAAAGCAGGACCAATCCCCAGACAGATTTTTGCCCCAATCCCTAAATCGCCCCCTCAAGGATTGAACTCACAACCCTGGGTTTAGCAGGCTAATGCTCAAACCCTGAAGATCCCATCTGTATCAAGCATGCTCCATTCTGGGGATGAGCAGGACTTTCCAGGCTCCTGGAAGCCAAGGGCTGCTCTGACATGAGGCACAGGCACTGCAAACAGGGAGACTGTCTCATCTGTGTGCTCCATGATCTTGTGCTGGCAAGCAGCCAAGAGAAGGAAAACACAAAATTAAGGTTGCCTGTGTGTATGTATTGATAACTCCTGCCTCATTCAGTGAGCAGGATGAATTGTGCGAAGGGAATGAAGTCAGGGCTGTACAGTTAATGAGGCTGTTGTTGCCTTCTGTCTGACCCCAGACACACTTTTTTCAGAAGTTGGACAGTATAGTCAAATGAGGCAGAGGACTGCAAGAGGAGAAAGGATGGTCTCATGGTTTAGAAAATTGACTGCAACCCTTGAGTACTGGATATCCCTGTCTCTGCCACAGTGTTTGAGAGATTATGGGCAAGTCACAAAACAAATTTTTCACAGGTAGCCACTGTTTTCTCATTTTTGGGTGCCCAATCTGAGACATCTGGAGTCTGATTTGTAAGAGTGCTGAGCACATTCAACTTCAACTGCAGTCAGTGAGAGCTTTGCTCGAAGTACATGAAATTCATTAAAGTGCTAAGTACACTGAAAGAGTCAAGCCATACACTTCTCTGCACACGGAATCAAGTAGGGGTCGTTTATTACATATGATCATGTAATAAAGACCATCATAATGGATAAGAACAAAGGGGGCCTGTAGTGGGGCAGCTGCCCCACTCCCGCAGAACAGGGGTTAAAAGTAGCCCTGGAGAGGGCTGCGGCTGGGAAAAGGAGTGAGAGCAGCTGAGGGAGTGGCTGACCATAGGTGTGGGCAGCCCAATTAGGGCCCAGCTGGCCCTGATAAGAGGGCTGGGGGCCAGGAGCTGAAGGAGTCTCTCTCTAGCTGTGGAGAGAGAAGGACCTGGCTGCCTGGGAGAAAAAGGTACCTGGAGCTGGAGCATTGCTGGGGAATAGGGTAAGGGAGCTTCAGCCTGGTAAAACCCCAGGCTGCAGGCCTTGTTGAAGGCCTCCAGAGGTACTGGGGCTGCAGAGATACAGCCTGGGAATAGGCAAAGGCAGCAGGTCCTGACCCCCTTGCCAGTGATGAGTGGCCATTACGGACTGCAGGGGCTAGATGGTGACTGGCAGTAGCCATTGAGGCAAGGTGGGTTGGGGGTTTCCCTGGGAGGGGAGACCCAGTGTGTGGGGGTACTGCGGTGGGCAGAACCCCAAGGTAAAGAGCACCGGGTTCCAGGAGGGCATGGGGGCCAGCAGCAGGTGAGACACCAGCCAGGAGGAGGCGCTCCCTATGCTGGAGAGCTAATTCCCGAGACAACCAGCAGGAGGTGCCACGCTGGTGAGTCGTCGCTTCGCTACAGGGCCAAATTAAGAATTCCTAGAGAACGTTAATTCCCCAACAACAATATGGGTGAAAACGAGACAATCACTAAGCTCATGAATGAAGTCACACAGAAAAAATGATAAAGACAAAAATGCCATACAACTTGAGGGCAAACATTTTTAACGAAAACCATCTCTCCATATCAGATCTCTCAGTCCTCATCCTCAAAGAAAGCCTGCACAACACCTTAAAAACAAGCCTGGGAGTTTAAATTCATAACTTTGCTAGAAGCTAAAAATCATGGACTCAAAGACAATGGATTTATGGCTCATTATTACAAGCTGTGATTCACTAACCCTCCTTTTTCACACTATTGGAGAGGTGTCAACTCCCCGCTTCACCTTGAATGGTCTCTTGCAATGTATTAGCTCCTTATGCTCAGGGCCGGCTCTAGGCACCAGCAAAACAAGCTGGTGCTTGGGGCGGCACATTTTTAGGGGCGGCATGGCCGGCGCCAGAATGCCGCCCCTGCAAATGTGCCCCGGCCGCCCTAGCTCACCTCTGCTCGCGCGCCGTGGCGCGCGAAACAGCTGATTCGCGCGCCGCTGCTCGCCCTCCCTCCCAGGCTCTCAAACCTGGGAGGGAGGGGGAGATCCCGAGCCGTGGCACGCAAAACAGCTGATTCGCGCGCCGCTTCTCCCCCTCCCTCCTAGGCTTGAGAGCCTGGGGGGAGGAGGCAAGGCTGGGGATTTGGGGAAGGGGCAGAGTTGAGGCGGGGCCGGGGGGTGGGGTAAGAAAAAAAACGGGGGGCGGGGGCGGCCAAAATTGATTTTGCTTGGGGCAGCAAAAATCCTAGAGCCGGCCCTGCTTATGCTTAACAATCTGTTCCATGTTGTATCTAGCTGTGATACTGCGTACCTTTCCCAGACCTAAAGAACTCAAGCAGCGAGCAGCGGCACCCAGGAGCCGGCAAACAGGGCTGCTAACAGGGGAGTTTAAGTGGGAGTTTACAGGGGGAGGTGGAAGGGGAGGCAGGAGGGTGCGGTGGGGCGTCTGTTCTGTTTCCCCAGAAGCAGTGGGCAGAGACCACAGCAGCCATGAGCCAAGCAGCGGGGGACACAATGCAGATGATTGCATGTGGCAGCTGTGGTATGTACATGGTCCTACCAGGGGCGCCTGAACAGAGGTATGTCTGCATGAAATGTCGCCTAATCGGCCTATTAGAGGAAAAGGTCCGTGGGTTGGAGATGCAGGTAGAGACCATGGTAGAGTTTAGAAGGGGATTTGAGCAGCTAATGGAGCAAAGGTAGGGAGTGGCAGAAGGGGACGGCCCAGGGGTACAGGTGGAAGCAGGGGCTATGGTCTGTGAGGGGGGAATGTCGGGGGGAGAACAAGAGCAGTGGAAGCATGTTACCGTGAGAAGCAGGCCAAGGAAAAGGAGGGCTAGTGAGGGGGAAATAGAGCTCAGGAACAGGTTTGGGTGTTTGGATAACGAGGAGGGGACGCAGCAGGTGGTAACTGATGGTGGGAGGCAGAGGAAGAAAAGAAGGGCAGCTAGTCCAATAGAGAGAGGGGAGGAGTTGATGGAGACAGCATCAATACTGAGCCCCAGGAGGATACAGGATGGCACTAGGGGGACTATAAGGGAAAATAGAAACAGACTGGAGTTACGACTACAGGGAACAGGGGACAGATTAGTAGATCACTCTGTCACCAGGCAAAGGCAGGTTTATGTGATTGGAGACTCCTTACTGAGGAGGTTAGACAGGCCTGTGACCAGGGCGGACCCGGAAAACAGAAGGGTGTGCTGTCTGCCGGGCGCTAAGATACGGGATGTGGACCTGCGGTTGAAAAGGATCCTAAAAGGAGCAGGTAAGAACCCCTTGATCATCCTTCACGTAGGAACGAATGACACAGCTAGGTTCTCGCTAGAGAGAATCAAGGGAGATTATGCCAGGCTGGGGAAGACGCTTAAGGATGTCGAGGCTCAGATTATCTTCAGTGGGATTCTGCCTGTTCCTAGAGAAGGACAGCAAAGGGCTGATAGAATTGTGAGGATAAATAGCTGGCTAAGGGAGTGGTGCTATAAGGAGGGCTTCGGGATGTATGGCCACTGGGAGGCTTTCGGGGACAGACAGCTGTTCTCACGGGATGGACTTCACCTGAGTAGGGAAGGAAATAGACTTCTGGGAGGGAGGCTGGCTCATCTCATTAGAAGGGCTTTAAACTAGGAATTTGGGGGAGACGGTTGGGAGATGTCCAGTTAATCTCCACGCCAGATTCCAACACTGAAAAAGAGGGCGAAGAGATAAGCACAGATATAGGTAGGGGTAGGGAATTGGACATAAGAAGGAGGGGACGGATGGACAGTACGGGGTCCGTACCAAATTGCATAACTAATGGGAGAAAGGATAGACAGCATACAGTAAGATGTTTATACACCAATGCGAGAAGCCTAGGTAACAAAATGGAGGAAATGGAGCTCCTGGTCCAAAAAATGAAACCTGATATCGTAGGAATAACCGAAACGTGGTGGAACGGTAGTCATGACTGGTGTACAGGTATGGAAGGGTATGTGCTGTTTAGGAATGACCGGAAAAAAGGTAAAGGTGGGGGAGTGGCATTGTATGTCAATAATGAGCTAAAATGTAAAGAAATAATAAGTGATGGAATGGATAAGACGGAGTCTGTATGGGCAATAATTACACTGGGTAAAAGAACTACTAGAGCCTCCCCTGAGATAGTGCTTGGGGTGTGCTATAGACCGCCGGGATCTAGCCTGGATGCAGACAGAGAACTATTTAATGTTTTTAGGGAAGTAAAAACTGATAAGAACTGTGTCATCATGGGGGACTTTAACTTCCCAGATATAGATTGGGGAACAAATGCTAGTAACAATAATAGGGCTCAGATGTTCCTAGACGTGCTAGCAGATGAATTCCTTCATCAAGTAGTAACTGAACCGACGAGGGGGGATGCCATTTTAGATTTGGTGCTGGTGAGTAGTGAGGACCTCGTTGAGGAAATGGTTGTAGGGGACAACCTTGGCTCGAGTGACCATGAGCTAATTCGGTTTAAACTAAATGGAAGGATTAACAGAAATAATACTGTCATAACTATAAAGGGAAGGGTAACAGCTCTCTGTGTACAGAGACTCCAAATCCTTTTACCTGTAAAGGGTTAAGAAGCTCGGGTAACCTGGCTGACACCTGACCCAGAGGACCAATAAGGGGACAAGATACTTTCAAATCTTGGGGGGGGGAAAAGGCTTTTGTGTGTGCTCTTTGTTTTAAGGGGTGGTTCGCTCTTGGGACTGAGAGGGACCAGACATCAATCCAGGTTCTCCCCATCTTTCTAAACAAGTCTCTCCTATTTCAAACTTGTAAGTAAAAAGACAGACAAGGCGTCTTAGTTTTACTTTGTTTTCTCAACTTGTAAATGTACCTTTTTACCAGAGTGTGTATCTTTGTTTGCTGTACTTTGAACCTAAGGCAGAGGGGGGTCCTCTGAGCTCTTTAAGTTTGATTACCCTGTAAAGCAATTTCCATACTGATTCTACAGAGATGATTTTTACCTTTTTCTTTAATTAAAAGCCTTCTTTTTAAGAACCAGATTGATTTCTCCTTGTTTTAAGATCCAAGGGGGTTTGGATCTGTATTCACCAGGAGTTGGTGAAAGGAGGGTGGGAGGAAGGAGGGGGGATGGTTAATTTCTCCTTGTTTTAAGATCCAAGGGGGTTTGGATCTGTGTTCACCAGGGAATTGGTGAAAGGTTTCTCAAGGCTTCCCAGGGAGGGAGTTCTTGTGATGGTGGCAGCGGACCAAAGCTAAGCTGGTAGATAAGCTTAGGAGTCCTCATGCAGGCCCCCACTCTTGTACCCTAAAGTTCAAAGTGGGGATACAGCCTTGACATGGTGGCAGCGGTGGGATCGTTTTAACCCAAAAGCCAGTAAGAGATTTTTTTTTCCTTCTAGCTGCTTGGAGAGCAGAGCTGAAGGTAGATGCATATCTTATCTCTCCTTGCCTGAAGGCAGAGGTGTTAAGTTTTTTTTAACGAGGGGCTTTGTTAAGAGAAGGGTTCAAAGGGAGCAAACTTTGACTGACTGGTAAAGGTAATTTACATGTTGAATTGTTTTTTTTTTTTCTTTTTACATCCTCGGAAGTAGCTAGTTAGAAAGTCTCTGTTAACTCAGCAGCAGCCAGAGCTAAGTACATCCCAGTTTCAGTCAACTGCAGAGGGGTGTGACCCAGCACAAGAAAACAGGAAAATGACTACCAAAGAAGAAAAAGCTAAAGAGGAGGCCCACAAGAGAGCTATGGAGCTAAAAGAAAAAGAGATAGAGCTGAGAGACAGAGAAGAGAAAGCCAAAGAGGAGGCCCACAAGAGAGAGATGGAGCTGAAAGAAAAAGAGATGGAGCTGGAAAAAGCCAAAGAGGAGGCGAGAGAAAAAGAAAGGAAGCATGAACTGGAAGCAGCAAGGGCTAAGCAGGATGCATCAGACCATCCTAGCAACTCCTCTCCAGGTACCACTTCCCATCCCAGGAAATTCCCCACCTACAAGGCAGGCGATGATACTGAGGCCTTCTTAGAAAATTTTGAAAGGGCCTGCCTTGGATACAGCATCCCTCCACCCCAGTACATGGTAGAGCTGAGACCGCAGCTCAGTGGACCCTTAGCAGAGGTGGCGGCTGAAATGCCTAAGGAACACATGAACAGTTATGAACTTTTTAAAAACAAGGCCAGAATCAGAATGGGGCTAACACCTGAGCATGCCCGTCGGCGGTTCAGAGCCCTAAGGTGGAAACCTGATGTGTCATTTACCCGACATGCCTACCACATTGGAAAAAATTGGGATGCCTGGATATCAGGAGCAAATGTTAAATCTACGGAAGAGTTGCCCTTCCTATTGCAAATGGAGCAGTTTTTAGAGGGTGTTCCTGAGGAAATAGAAAGGTACATCCTAGATGGGAATCCCAAAACTGTAACCGAGGCGGGGGAGATTGGAGCCAAATGGGTGGAGGTGACAGAAAAGAAAAAAACTAGTAGCAGTTGGAGCGAATATCAGAAGGGGCAAGCCGAAACAAAACCTTATCACCGGGGACAACCCAAGGCCCCACCCACATCCCAAGGGAAACCCCAGACGCCTTCTCACCCCACCCCACCAGTCTCCACCAACCAACATCGCCCCGGTGATACCTTAGCAGGGCGATGTTTTAAATGTAATGAACTGGGGCATATAAAGGCTCACTGCCCCAAGAACCCCAACCGATTACAGTTCATTATACCCCAATCACACCACAGATCCCCAGACCCAGATGCCTCTCTCATACCCTCGGAGCGAAGGGAAACCTTGAGAGTGGGCGGAAAGAAGGTCATCGCTTGGAGGGATACTGGGGCACAAGTGTCAACTATCCACCAATCCCTAGTGGACCCCAAACTCATCAACCCAGAGGCTACAGTGACAATTCAACCCTTCGTGTCACAGTCTGTAACCTTGCCTACAGCCCAGTTGCATGTCCAGTACAAGGACTGGGCAGGAATGTGGACTTTTGCAGTCTATGACAATTATCCCATCCCCATGCTGCTGGGGGAAGACTTGGCCAACCATGTGAAGCTAGCCAAGAGGGTGGGAATAGTCACCCGCAGCCAGGCTAAGCAAGCTTTCACCCCCATCCCTGTTCCTGAGCCGTCCACCAGGGCCCCGTCTGTGTTACCGGAGACCCAAACCCAGGTGGTGGAACCGGATCCCCTTCCAACGACTGCAACAGCCGTAGTGGATCCAATCCCAGAGACCCAGCCAAAGCCAGTCCCAGAACCGGAACTGGCAACGCAACCAGCACCAGAACCATTGCCAGCACTGAGTCCAGCGCTTGCAACCCCGTCTACAACTCCAATGCCAGAGGGCACCAGCGAGCCTGAACTGGCGGAAGCAGCAGATAACCCTACCCAAGAGGCTCAGCCAGAGCCTGAAATACCACATAGTGCACCAGCGGACAGCGGTTCACAGTCAATGGAAACAGCCCCAGCACCTGCATCGCTTCCAGAGGGACCAAGCCCCAGTCCACAGTCCAAGGAGGAACTGATGTCTCCAGCATCAAGGGAACAGTTCCAGGCCAAGCAGGAAGCCGATGACAGCCTTCAGAAAGCTTGGGCGGCGGCACGGAGCACCCCACCGCCTCTCAGCTCTTCTAACCGATCCCGGTTTGTTGTAGAACAAGGACTTTTATACAAGGAGACTCTTTCTGGTGGGCACCAGGAAGACTGGCATCCTCAAAGACAGTTGGTGGTTCCCACTAAGTATCGGGTAAAGCTCTTGAGCTTAGCCCATGATCATCCCAGTGGCCATTCTGGGGTGAACAGAACCAAAGACAGGTTGGGGAAGTCCTTCCACTGGGAGGGAATGGGCAAGGACGTTGCTAATTATGTCCGGTCTTGTGAGGTGTGCCGACGAGTGGGAAAGCCCCAAGACCAGGTTAAAGCCCCTCTCCAGCCACTACCCATAATTGAGGTCCCATTTCAGCGAGTAGCTGTGGATATTCTGGGTCCTTTCCCAAAGAAGACCCCCAGAGGAAAGCAGTACGTACTGACTTTCATGGATTTTGCTACCCGATGGCCGGAAGCTGTACCCTTAAGCAACACCAAGGCTAAAAGTGTGTGCCAGGCATTAGCAGACATTTTTGCCAGGGTAGGTTGGCCCTCCGACATCCTTACAGATTCGGGAACTAATTTCCTGGCAGGGAACATGAAAAACCTGTGGGAAGCTCATGGGGTGAATCACTTGGTTGCCACCCCTCATCACCATCCAACCAATGGTCTGGTGGAGAGGTTTAATGGAACTTTGGGGGCCATGATACGTAAATTCATAAATGAACACTCCAATGATTGGGACCTAGTGTTGCAGCAGTTGCTTTTTGCCTACAGGGCTGTACCACATCCCAGTTTAGGGTTTTCACCATTTGAACTTGTGTATGGCCGCGAGGTTAAGGGGCCATTACAGTTGGTGAAGCAGCAATGGGAGGGGTTTACGCCTTCTCCAGGAACTAACATTCTAGACTTTGTAAGCAACCTACAAAACACCCTCTGACACTCTTTAGCCCTTGCTAAAGAAAACCTAAAGGATGCTCAGGAAGAGCAAAAGGCCTGGTATGATAAACATTCCAGAGAACGGTCCTTCAAAGTAGGAGACCAAGTCATGGTCTTAAAGGCGCTCCAGGCCCATAAAATGGAAGCGTCGTGGGAAGGACCATTCACGGTCCAGGAGCGCCTAGGAGCTGTTAACTATCTCATAGCCTCCCCCACCTCCAACATAAAGCCTAAGGTATACCATGTTAATTCTCTTAAGCCCTTTTATTCCAGAGAATTAAACGTTTGCCAGTTTACAGCCCAGGAAACAGATGACGCGGAGTGGCCTGAAGGTGTCTACTACGAAGGAAAAAGGAATGGTGGCGTGGAAGAGGTGAACCTCTCCACGACCCTTGGACGTCTGCAGCAATAGCAGATCAAGGAGCTGTGCACAAGCTTTGCACTCTCCCGGGAAAGTTTCCCAGAGTCAACTGGTTAAAAATTGTTCTTGTACTGGAACATATTGTTAATTTTTATATAATCAGTAGTATGTCTAAAGGTACATGTGTCTTATTAACGCTGTTTTCTCCTAGAACTCCAGGAAGAAATCACAGCCAGTGTGGAACCGAACGTCCAACACTATCTGTGATTTGGGGGGCGTGTCATAACTATAAAGGGAAGGGTAACAGCTCTCTGTGTACAGAGACTCCAAATCCTTTTACCTGTAAAGGGTTAAGAAGCTCGGGTAACCTGGCTGACACCTGACCCAGAGGACCAATAAGGGGACAAGATACTTTCAAATCTTGGGGGGGGAAAGGCTTTTGTGTGTGCTCTTTGTTTTAAGGGGTGGTTCGCTCTTGGGACTGAGAGGGACCAGACATCAATCCAGGTTCTCCCCATCTTTCTAAACAAGTCTCTCCTATTTCAAACTTGTAAGTAAAAAGACAGACAAGGCGTCTTAGATTTACTTTGTTTTCTCAACTTGTAAATGTACCTTTTTACCAGAGTGTGTATCTTTGTTTGCTGTACTTTGAACCTAAGGCAGAGGGGGGTCCTCTGAGCTCTTTAAGTTTGATTACCCTGTAAAGCTATTTTCCATACTGATTCTACAGAGATGATTTTTACCTTTTTCTTTAATTAAAAGCCTTCTTTTTAAGAACCAGATTGATTTCTCCTTGTTTTAAGATCCAAGGGGGTTTGGATCTGTACTCACCAGGAGTTGGTGAAAGGAGGGTGGGAGGAAGGAGGGGGGATGGTTAATTTCTCCTTGTTTTAAGATCCAAGGGGGTTTGGATCTGTATTCACCAGGAGTTGGTGAAAGGAGGGGGGATGGTTAATTTCTCCTTGTTTTAAGATCCAAGGGGGTTTGGATCTGTGTTCACCAGGGAATTGGTGAAAGGTTTCTCAAGGCTTCCCAGGGAGGGAGTTCTTGTGATGGTGGCAGCGGACCAAAGCTAAGCTGGTAGATAAGCTTAGGAGTCCTCATGCAGGCCCCCACTCTTGTACCCTAAAGTTCAAAGTGGGGATACAGCCTTGACAAATACTGTGACTAAGGTTTACAATTTCAAAAAGGCCAACTTTAATAAATTAAGGCAACTACTTAGGGAAGTGGATTGGGCTAACATACTTAGGGATCTAAAGGCAGATGACGCGTGGGATTATTTCAAGCTGAAGTTGCAGGAGCTGTCCGAGGCCTGTATCCCGAGAAAGGGAAAACGGTTAGTAGGCAGGAGATTTAGACCTAGCTGGATGAGCGGGCGTCTCAAAGGGGCGATTAAGAAAAAACAGAAAGCGTACAAAGAATGGAAGAGGGGAGGGATCGGCAAGGAAACCTACCTTATTGAGGTCAGAGCATGTAGGGATGCGGTGAGAAAGGCCAAAAGCCGTGTAGAGTTGGACCTCGCGAGGGGAATTAAATCCAACAGTAAGAGGTTTTATAGCCATATAAATAGGAAGAAAACAAAGAAAGAGGAAGTGGGACCTCTGAAGAATGTAGATGGAGTGGAGATTAAGGATAATCTAGGCATGGCACAATATCTAAATGAATATTTTGCATCGGTCTTTAATAAGGCCAATGAAGGGCTTAGCAATAGAGGGAGCAGGACAGAGGGGAATAAAGGAGGGGGGATTGACATTACAGTATCAGAGGTGGAAGCCAAACTTGACCAGCTAAACGGGACTAAATCGGGCGGACCGGATGATCTTCATCCTAGAATATTGAAGGAACTGGCGCAAGAAATTGCAAGCCCCTTAGCGATAATTTTTAATGAATCTGTACACTCGGGGGTGGTACCGTTGGACTGGAAAATAGCTAATGTGGTTCCTATTTTCAAGAAGGGGAAAAAAAGTGACCCGGGTAACTACAGGCCTGTTAGTTTAACTTCTGTAGTATGCAAGGTCTTGGAAAAAATTTTGAAGGAGAAAGTAGTTAAGGACCTTGAGGTGAATGGCAATTGGGACAAATTACAACATGGGTTTACGAAAGGCAGATCGTGCCAAACCAACCTGATCTCCTTCTTTGAGAAAGTAACAGACCTTCTAGATAAAGGAAATGCGGTGGATCTAATATACCTCGATTTTAGTAAAGCGTTTGATACTGTACCGCATGAGGAATTATTGGTTAAATTGGAAAAGATGGGGATCGATATGAAAATCCAGAGGTGGATAAAGAACTGGTTAAAGGGGAGACTGCAGCGGGTAGTACTGAAAGGTGAACTGTCAGGTTGGAGGGAGGTCACCAGTGGGGTTCCTCAAGGTTCGGTTTTGGGTCCGATTTTATTTAATCTATTCATTACTGACCTCGGAACCGAATGTAGGAGTGGGCTGATAAAGTTTGCGGATGACACAAAGTTGGGAGGTATTGCCAATTCGGAGAAGGATCGGGATATTCTGCAGGGAGACTTGGATGACCTTGTAAATTGGAGTAATAGTAATAGGATGAGATTTAATAGTGAGAAGTGTAAGGTGATGCATTTAGGGATGACTAACAAGAATTTCAGTTATAAGCTGGGGACGCATAGGTTGGAAGTGACGGAGGAGAAGGACCTCGGAGTCCTGGTTGATCGCAGGATGACTATGAGTCGGCAATGTGACGTGGCTGTGAAAAAAGCTAATGCGATCTTGGGATGCATTAGGCGAGGTATTTCTAGTAGGGACAAGGAGGTGCTGCTTCCGTTATACAAGGCGCTGGTGAGACCTCATTTGGAGTACTGTGTGCAGTTCTGGTCTCCTATGTTTAAAAAGGATGAACTCAAACCGGAACAGGTACAGAGAAGGGCCACTAGGATGATCCGAGGAATGGAAAATCTTTCCTATGAAAGGAGACTCGAGGAGCTTGGTTTGTTTAGCCTAACCAAAAGAAGGCTGAGGGGGGATATGATTGCTCTCTTTAAATATATCAGAGGGATAAATACCAGGGAGGGAGAGGAATTATTTCAGCTCAGTACTAATGTGGACACGAGAACGAATGGATATAAACTGGCCGTGGGGAAATTTAGGCTTGAAATTAGACGAAGGTTTCTAACCGTCAGAGGGGTGAAATTTTGGAACAGCCTTCCGAGGGAAACGGTGGGGGCGAAAGACCTCTCTGGCTTCAAGATTAGGCTAGATAAGTTTATGGAGGGAATGGTTTGATGGGATAATGTGATTTTAGTCAATTAGGCAATAACGTGCCATCGCTGGTAAAATGAGGGTCCGGCTGGAGAATCTTGCCTGTATGCTCGGGGTTCTACTGATCGCCATATTTGGGGTCGGGAAGGAATTTTCCTCCAGGGTAGATTGGCAGAGGCCCTGGAGGTTTTTCGCCTTCCTCCGCAGCATAGGGCAGGGGTCGCAAGCTGGAGGATTCTCTGCGACTTGAAGTCTTTAAATCACGATCTGGAGACTTCAACAGCTGAGTTAAGGGAAAGTGGGTGGGTCAGCTTTTGTGGCCTGCATCATGCGGGAGGTCAGACTAGATGACCATATTGGTCCCTTCTGACCTTAAAGTCTATGAGTCTAAGTCAGCGCAGTAAAAGATATTACACCTGTCGCTCCAATATTGTGGGACCAGCACAGCTACAACATTGCCAAATTAGGAAATGCCAGAATTCGGGTTCAGTCTCTGACTTTGCAACTCTAGTGTTCTTTTCTTTATGTAATTTTACTTGATAAGTAGTTATTCCCTAAAATACTGCAAAAAGGCACAACAAAGGTTCAATTTTCAACATAAACCCTGAATTTCTAGACTTGACTACTTGTTCACTCAACTCTAGTGTTCCTAGCGTTAGTCTGCTAATGCCTTTGCATTTCCTTTAAAGGACAGAAAATACTTAATGGGCTTTGTAAGTTCTCCATCTGACCCTAGTGTGTTCTTGATGGAGATCCTGATACCTTAGAACCCAGCCACTTCAAATTCTACACCAGAATTAAATATCAATCCAAAGTGAAAGCACTTCACTGCACTCTATTATTCCGAGATTCTAGCTTTAGAAGTATCATTAAGACTTAACAGTAAATTCTACTGTGCATACATTAAAGACCTTAAACATTCAATTTTTAAAAATGACGAACATTGCTTCAAGTACAGCCGATTCCTAAATGAGGCAAGCTCGAACAAGACAGCTGTTTAAGTTAAGTATGCACAAAATTTCTAATTAAAACATAGTGATTTAAGAAACACCATGTACAAATGTCTACTTAACCAATTTAAGTCAAAGATTCCAAAATTAATTTCACCTCTGATGAGGCCAAGCCAGGAAGATTGCAGCCCAAAAAAGTCATGTTTTCCAAAGTTACGAATGATCAAAAGAGGAGGTTTAGAGTGCTTACAGCAGGAGCTACTGCAATATTAGAAGAGAACCAAGAACAGTAAGGAAATTAAGGTAATTTGCTTCTGGGTTGAGAATTGTAAAATAAAATATAAGTATTATGCATAATTGCCATCTTGGCCTTTACTACAGCACTGCATTCTCCCGTGCTGCCATCGTAAATGGCTAATCATATGGACTTCCAAAAAGTTACATGAGAAATGTGTTAGCATCCTAAATAGTGACTGCGATTTCAACTTGAATCTCTTAAGCAAAAAAAAAAAAAAAAAAAAAAAAGAGGTTACAAGATTATTCCTGGACAATAAGGTAAAGCTTTTAGTTTTCCCAAAAGGATCGTTAGTCAGAATCTCTTGATTTAAGAAAGTTTGTGATGGAGAGGTTGGCATGTAACCACAGTTAAGATAGACCAAGAGTTTAATTTAATCCAGCCTCAGAATTGAGGCTGGTCTGTGTCCCAAGATGTGGTGCACAAGACCAAGTTTCTAAAATGACAAATGCCAGAGGTCACTAAATGCTGAAATGGGACCTTCAGATTGGCACATCCTGCTTTGTAAGTACCATCAGTACCCCAAGGAACCACAGGACAATCAGGGCACTGATGATCTCTACCAAGTTCAGACTGATGATTCCACTCCACCATCATCTCATCCAGCACACAGTAAGGCACACTGGGCCATCACTTAGCACAAGACACTCGAGTATGTGGGTTGACAGGGTACTAAATGCATCAAGGCACTGAGTGCTAGATACCTGGACTGTTCATCAGAGACCAACTGCAGGACAGGAGCCCCACATCTGAGGGGCTAACCTGGATTTTTTTTACAGCTAGTTGTAATGAGGAAGGAAGAGTTCTGGGCCTGCCTTCAGAAACTTTATGGGATGAAGTGAGCTAAACCCTAGGGCATGAATCCTTTAAGCACCTAGCATAACTGGGCATGGTTTGCATGGCACTTTGAGGAAAGATGGAGCACCTTAGCCCTCCATCAGAGGGAGAAGTACACATGTATCGAAGCTTAAATGACATTCCTTTTCTATTGGTTAGTTCACATTATTTCTATTATTCAAATGACTTTTTGAAAAGAAGGGAAATTCCCCAGACAAAAGCATTACTTGAACTAGCATTAAGGTTGCTTCACTGACTTGAATGTTAGAGATCTTACAAGAGCATAGCAGTTTTGTTTTTTTGCTAACACTGAATTTTCCAGTTTCTCAGACAGAAGAAACCTAAGAACATTGTAGTTTTGTTAAAGACACATTCATAGACAGGAAGGTTAACAGTCACGGTTAAGCAACCTGTAATACCCACTTTCCCTTTCCCCTTGTTACCTTCTTACCTACAAACCTTATTCCTTTCATATCCTACTCAGATAAGTGATTGAAGAGGAGGCCCCTACGTATGTTTCTGATTTGGAATTTTTTGAAGGCCTTTAAGCAGTCTTTAATTGGGAATGGTAAATTATTTCTTTTGGAGATTGTGTACAGCCAGCACAATGCCAGATTCTGTACAACCATTCTCTGATTAACACTAAAGGCAGTTTAGGATTTGTAGCCACTAATGAGATAAAACTGTTATGGAGAGATAAAGCAATCTCCATTTCTGATGTTTCTTTGGCCTGACTAGGGGTAGAGACGAGGTGGTTTGGTTAGCCTTAAAATATGAGATTCCTGGTTTTTAAAATATGTGGGGATTTTGGATTGTAAACCTTTAATTCCCGGAGTGATTTTGCTTAGCCATTCACCCACAAGATTACCACCTGCTTGTAAGTTTAACTGAACTTCCTAGTTCTTAATGTTTGCTTTTTAATAGAGGCCTTGCAAAACAAATTGCAGTTAACACTCAAGTCACCACATTCATCCTTATGTCCAGTTTAATGTACAAAGTTCTGCATGGCTGCATCAGCCTTTGAGAGTTCTCTGAATAGAGGAACTGACTGAGAACCTACATTTGTCTTCCCACTCATATTTGTAGTCATTAAAAATCCCTCCACCTGGAGAAGTGACTATGGAAAAAGAAACATCACTAAACAGCCAGAAATTGACTTCAAATTAAAAGCTAAAACCTTTTGGGACGTGACATACAGTGCTCTAAGCAACTCAGAAAAGTAGTAAGAGAAAGGTTTTTTGGGGGTTTTTTTTGGTTTAACTAAGTTCTTTTCAGCTCTAAAAATCTTAAAGAAAGACCCATCTCAGAGATGATTGGCTTATCAGTACATTGGCCAGCTACGAAAAAACACAGGTAAAACTTTGGAAATGCCGTTATTTGAAATTCTATTGCAATAGTGGTAACTGAACTTGATCCACGCATTAAAACTGCAGGACGATAATTTAAGTCAGTGAGAAACTACACCCTAGCCTTCAGGCCACTCTGATACCCAAAGAATGGACTACAATGGTTTGGAGTCTATTATTTAGGAAGTAAAGGTATCAAGTATGTGCACAAGATGCAGTGTGTAAAATGCATACCTCAACTATGTGATAGTTCAAAGGGATCTTGTTATTTCCTGGATAGCTCAGTAGCTGTGCAGCACTGCAAAAATAAATATATGCAAGTTAGAATGCAACACATTAGATATGGTCTAGGTACCAAGAAATGATGATTTATGGAATAGTTCTTTTTTTGCATGAAGGCTGTCAGATTGACAGGTCTGAAGACTGAAGTCAACTATTTACACACACAACAGGTGCAACACAAGCATCAGTGCAAGCTTATCCACAGATACGCCTGAACCATAACCTGGAGGGACATGTTCATTTCCATGCATATGCAAGTCTTGAATACTCGAACTACTAACAAAGATACCATCTAGTATAAGTTTTGTGGTAGTCTGCATAATGTTGGTACCTGCCCACCCGAAAACTGGACTGAAACCAAACTCAGCTCATATAAGCCAGACAAAAACCTGTCAGTCACCACTTGCCTTGCCTGGATTTGATTTATGAACCAAAATGAAGAGTCTATCCCATTAGCAAGTGCCTGCTGAGCCACCTCCCAATGGCCCTTATTTTACCATTGATATTTGAATATAGGACGAGCTAATGGAAAATACAAGAAGCCTTCTGACTTTTGCAGTATCGTTTAATGAACGCTTCATTAGCCAGCATTTTTCCCAAAGGAAAATAATGCTACTCTTCAATTATTCTAAGCCTAGTCTACTTGCACTAATTTATAACTACCTCTAGATAGTCTTTCCACTTCCCTTGTGGAAATTAAGACAGGAATCTTCCCGTTAATTGTAACAGTCAGTCTTCACAAGAATACAGGATTTCTAGTTTCTGTGGAATCAGAAAGCTGTACCAGTCATTGTGCAAGACCCCTTGCCACAAACACAAATCCTGCCTGTTTATCACTAAGGCTACTGGCTCTTTTTTGGAAGTAATTTTAAATTTAAAATCTTAGTGGAATGCCTGTTTTTCTAACTTCCTAACTTCTTCATCTCAAGCTTTTGGGCAACAGTCATTTCAGGATTTTAAAGGTCTCCCGTGAAAGTCACGATGCTCAAGACAGAAAGCTAAAAAAATTCAGGAAGGGGTATTGTGGTATCATATCACTTTTCCTTTATTCACTCAGTGAAAAGACTTCTTACCACGTTTTTCTCTCTTTCCAGTGGGATTTGATGATGCAGTGAAGATTCTCTTCTATTACAAATCTCTCAACTGAATGACTGCCAGGCATAACAGGACCCTATTAAAAAAAGAATTAAGATATATGAAAAGTCACTGTTACAAGTTAGAAAAGTGACTCGTTCTGGGGAAGTGAGGAAGCAGAATGACAGAGTGAGACGGGTACCCAGAAGTCACCTACTACAGGACAGGCCCAACAAGGAAAATAACAGAACACCACTAGCCATCACGTACAGCCCCCAGCTAAAACCTCTCCAGCACATCATCATCGATCTACAACCTATCCTGGAATACGATCCCTCACTCTCACAGACCTTGGGAGGCAGGCCAGTCCTTGCTTACAGACAGACCCCCAACCTGAAGCAAATACTCATCAGCAACTACACACTACACCACAGAAACACTAACCCAGGAACCAATCCCTGTAACAAACCCCGTTGCCTACTCTGTCCCCATATATACTCTAGCGACATCAGAGGACCCAACCACATCAGCCACACCATCAAGGGCTCATTCACCTGCACATCTACCAATGTGATATATGCCATCATGTGCCAGCAATGCCCCTCTGTCATGTACATTGGCCAAACCGGACAGTCTCTACGTAAAAGGATAAATGGACACAAATCAGACATCAGGAATGGTAACATACAAAAGCCAGTAGGAGAACACTTCAAATCTTCCTGGACATTCAACAACAGATTTAAAAGTAGCCATCCTTCAACAAAAAACACTTCAAAAACAGACTTCAAAGAGAAACTGCAGAGCTACAATTCATTTGCAAATTTAACACCATTAATTTGGGCTTGAATAGGGACCGGGAGTGGCTGGCTCACTACAAAAGCAATTTTCCCTCTCTTGGTATTGACACCTCCTCATCAATTATTGGGAGTAGACCACATCCACCCTGACTGAATTGGCCTTGTCTACACTGGCTCTCCACTTGTAAGGTAACTCCCTTCTCTTCATGTGCCAGTATATTTATGCCTGCATCTGTAATTTTCACTCCATGCATCTGAAGAAGTGGGTTTTTTACCCACGAAAACTTATGCCCAAATAAATCTGTTAGTCTTTAAGGTGCCACCGGACTCCTCGTTGTTTTTGTAGTTCTGATAATTATTCACAGGGATTTAACACTTTGTTTGCTTAGAGGAAGTTTTTATACCCAACAGCAATCTGTTTCATCAAGTGTTTTAAACTGCTAAAATACAAAGGGCTAGTTTCAAATAAAATGACATCTTTAAAGACAATTTTAAACAAAACACAGACAGCACTAGAACTCATATCTAGGTTTTTGTATCAGGTTGTCTTGTTTGTAGATGAGACCACAGGTCAATTATATTAAACTTCTAATACCCAGCTACAATTTCAGCTGCGCCTGTTTTGACCAGTTACTGGTCATTTTCAGCACTCAACGTTGTTTTTAACCTGAGCTTCCAAGAATATATTCAGCTCTTCTGTACAATTTCATGCTATCATATTCCCCACTGCCCCGTACACCACCTTTACCCCAACTGCTTCTGAACATTACACAAAATGGCTACAATTCATAATAAGAGTTACTCTACACCTAAGGACCACATCAATAGGCACATTGATACTGCATCCTTTTCAGCTACCACAAGGAAGGTCAGACTATGTCATTCATATCAACCAGATGAAACAAGATTCGAAGCACCCCCTTCCCACATTTATAGCAAGCAAAGTTGACTTCTCACTTCCCACACTGGGCAGGCTTTTCATGTTTCCAGATATAGTAAAGGGTTACATAAATATACTAAAATAGACAGGAGTAGCTCACTAAATGTATCGCTATTTAACGGTAATGCATTCTCAGATTATACCAATGGTCCTTGAAAGGCAATCAATGGCAGTGAGAAGGTTACTTGCTCTTCCCAGAATGATTAGGATACCAGCTCCTGTTCACAGGGAGATTTAGAAAACATTTTTGAATACACAGGAGGTTAAAATTATTGTGTGTAGTATTTGGCACTGTTTAAAAAGTTTTAAAACAGAATACATGACAACATGGTATAATGGTTTTATTGATGAGAGTCTGGCATAACACTGCACTACTCACAAACTGCAAAAGCCAAGAGCTAGGCCAACCATCCCAAATGAGTACCAAGAAAACATTTAAACCATGGTATCATGTGCTATGCATACCACATATTACTGAATAACTTCTACAATTATTTTATAAAATCTAAAAGCTTCATGGAGGTTTTTTTAATGCATTTCTGCCTGTTAAGCCAAGCGCAATAGTTACCATGCACCCTAAATGTACAGGGCTCTGCAGGTGATCCAGTAATTTTACTACACCTGAAAGTGCCACAATTCAAAGTCGGTTATTTCAAGCACTAGGTCTCATCAGAAGCAGAGATTCTCCCATTTTCAACAGCATAAGGATCCTGTTTCTAGCTCAGCAAGGTAGTGTAACAACAGACTTGAATGCTTTGATTTTTTTGAAGAAAAGTTATTAATGTTCTAGGACAGAACATTGCGCCCTTTGGGCCCAGGTACATTTTGGTGGAGGGGAGAAAAGGACATTCTGTATTTGGGGGAAGGTTTTTCTGGCAGACTTTTTAAAAAACCCACTCAGCTGTTTGAAGCTACTCAGGGATTTGGAACATCAGAAGTCATCTCAGTGAGACAGTGAGGTAGCTAAAGGTGCACCTTAAATTCATTTATCATATATCTTACACATACGTTATGACATATTATAAATGTTTGTATATGTTAAGATATTAACTCAGGCAATTTTCAACTGTCAAACAAAGCTGACATGTATGATTACATGAACTGCCAAAGTAAATTTTTCATGTTGGTGTCTTCCCAGTGGCATCAAAACATACAGCATTACCGCTGATCTTCACACTCCATAAAAAGGGGAAGTCTCACCCTGCACTGGCCTGGGTTTCCACCAGCTTTGTGACCCTTGCTTTAGATTTAGATGTCAGTATGCAAAACCCTCACTTTCCTCCACCTCCTGAAGATCACATACCTCAGGATCATCTGTGTAGTCAAACATTCTAAAGATGACTCTCGGCATAGGGTAAACTGAATCTTCAGTGTGAGGTGGTGGAGTAAAAGGAGGCAGATTGTGCTGCAGTGCTTCACAGAGGATGCTATCAAAGGCAAGATAGGGCCTCAGAATGTGTCTTTCCTGCCAGCGATCTTTTTTCAACTTCTGAATCTGAGCCCAAAGGCAGTCTAAATACTGAAAACAAGACAGGAAATATTTTTAAATATCAGATACAGTATCTCAGAAAATTACAAAATTCTATATCGTCACTTGCAAGAGCTTAGTTTCTCCATCAGCCACTCCAGAAAGCCCTTCAGACCGCCAGGCATTTTCCAAAAAAGGATTTCTTCATTACCGAACTCTATCGCTCACACACTCAGAAAAGCAAAGCATCTGGCTAGGCTGCTTATTAGCAACCATCTATTCATTTAGGATGGAAAGACTGATGTTTGGTTAAATTTAGTAATTCTATACACAGAAGAAAGTAGCCTTCATAGTTCCACATATTCACAAGTGCTGTCACTTTTAAAATTCTACTACTAATAAAATACCCCAGTGCTCTACTATTGTTAGTGATGGGGCGCATATAAGCCTATGATACATTCAACATAAGCAGGAGCAGCAGCAAATTATTTCCTAAGTTACAAATGAGAGAAAATAAGGGAAATACTGAGACAAGAGACAATTGCTTCTAAGTGCAGTTTTCTATGTTTCGGGTCAACAGAAGCTATAATTCTTATTTGCTGTATTTCTTGACTTTAGAAAACAAAATCAAAACTTTGTTAGAGAATCTTTCAGAAATTGATCGATACTTTGACTCAGTAATCAGCACTTTTAAACATGCTACATCCCTATACATTTTGCATCTTGCCTGTAGCTTCTCAATATCCTGGTGGTAGCACATTCCCATGAGGACAGGGGGTGAGGAGTTGTATTCCCTCTTTGCTTGATGAGCCTTCAGTGCAGAATCTAGCACACCCAGAAGTCCATATCGACTGGATCACAGTACCTCTTACCAGGGGCACCAGGACGCCCCCCCCCGAGGCCTGGCCCATCCACTTTTTGCCACAGACTCGGCTCCCTGCCCCTCCTCTTCCCCCCCAAGGCCCTGCCTGTTGGGCAGGCCACAAGTGGATCCTGTCCCAGATAAGAGTGGCCCTGAGAAGCTGTGGGGAGCATGGACCATCCACCTACATGGGGTGGGAGGGTCTCCCCCCTCTCCCCACCAAGAGCAGCCCCTGGCCCAGGTCCCCGCCCCCAGACCCCCCCGCCCCACCCAGGGCAAGTGGAGGGTCCGTGGCTCCCCACAGCTGCCTGAGCAGCTCTTACATTGGCCCAGCTCCAGCTCTTCGGCCCCACTGCCAGGCTGGAAGCCGGAGCGGGGTATGAGCCACGTGGGCAGCTGTGGAGCCTCCACCTGCCCGGGGTGGCGGGGGGGTCACGCAGCATGGGCCGGGGTCTGCTCTTGGGGCCCCCATCCCAGCTTCTGGCTTGACCGGGGCCTCGTGACCCCCCACTTTTAAGCAGAATCCGTCATCCCTGGCTCTTACTCAGAGTCTATGCTTACTCTGTGACAGAGCTTTTCCTGTGAGCTTCAGAGACACATCAAGCTTCAGAGCCTAAGGAGATGCTACAATCTTGAGTGGGAGGGGTCAAGAGTACTGAACACATTCGCTGAAGGGGGAGCATCTTTCTCTGAGCCCCTTGTGCTGCTCCATTGCCTGCTATGTTACAGAGGGTCTGAACTATGCTAATAGTCCTGCATTTCACAGGAAAACAGTTCCTCTGATTTCCCACATGAGGCGGCCAAGCTGGGATCCCTGGCCACCACTATCAATGCAACTCTTCATACATGTCTTCTAGGGGGGAGGAGTGGGAGTGCTGCCTGTGCTTCTTGCCACACGACAGCAGGTGGGGTCCTTTCGAGCGTGAAGGAGACAAAAGGCCACTCAGAAATCAAACCTACTGGTGAACACAAGACAGCTGCAAAGAATGAGGTCACAGAAGGGCAAACAGTGCAGGTTCCCTTTCTGTCAAGGTCAGTGTTGTTTTCAAACACAATAACTCTCCCAAATGGTGACTAGATAACTAGTTCCATCATGATACCCAAAAAAGGGAGCCTCACAGAACTCTTCCTTCAGTGATCTCAGTCTGCAACTACTGCTCAATTGAGCAGCAAGTGTTTTCCTAAGTGGGGTGCCAGAAAACAAGTGTCTCCCCGTAGAATGACCAAGTTTTGCATAGGTTTAGACCTGAGAAATTGAAGACAGCTGGACCTAGAACCTACTGGGGATAACAGAAAACATGGGGAAAGGGAGAAATATTTGCTTCAACAAGGTAACTTTTTCAAAAGGAAAAAAAAATGTCCTTTAGCCCCAGATTTTTCTACTTTTGTTACTACATAGCAAATAAAATCCATTTACCTCTTCTTGTGGATGTGGTTTGTCAGCAGACCAAACTTGTAACATGGGTACATGGATCTTCTGACGCCGTCTATTACATATAGAAAGAAAAGCTATCCATTTTAAAACTGTAATCTAGACAAAGTAATGTTTTCTATTGTGCATGTACAGCATTTGAGCTCTTCAGCTGAGTAGCTTTGTAGTAAACTAACATTTACTAATCTGTCAGGTATTATTTAAAGTGCTACTATGGGTTGTCCTCGCTGCAGTGTTGAGTTAACTCATCCAGGTATAGTGGACATTTCGCAGCACAGAGTGACTATTAGCAGCATCCAGTGTTTGAAAAGAAACACAGAGAAGTTGAACCCCCACCACATTCTTAGCTTGAGTGTTAGCAGCACTCAAGCTTCAACCCATAGCCCAACTGGCCAGCGAGCTCAAGTTTAAAGCACTATTTAACTTAAGCTATAGATCTGTATGTGGACAGGAGTTGGGTTGGGGCACCACACAAACCAACACTGCAGTAAAGACAAGTCCTATATCTTTAATGAGCTGCTGTTAAAGGAACAATCCAAAATTAACAGAGTTCTAGCGTTTTTACATCACAATTATAAAAGTTAAACAAGTTTTGGACAACTGGAAAGAACTAGGAACATCTACTAGTATGAAAGAGGTGCTTAAATCGTTTAGTGTTAAAAAAATCCCACAATCTATGCCATTTCACTGTGTCAGACTTCTGAGAATTATCAAGTTTTACAATTTTAGATTACTTTTGAATGACCAATAAGCAAAGCTATTTATTCTACATTTCACCAGGTATCAGGGAAGAGGGGACTGATGTTGGCTGTAGTCTTACTTCAAATAGCTTTCAGTCTGGGACAAAATGCGGTCCATCTCAGCGTCCTTTTTCTCATACAGTTCTTTTCCAACCCAGGGCAGAGATGACAGAAATGCAAACACATACCAGTCACATCGCACCTGCAGAGAACAAGGACCAAAAAAAATTAAGGAATTTCTCAAGAAGCATCCCATTTTACTTGGCAAGGATTAGAGAGAATAAGGTCCTTTGAATACTATGGAAAAAATCACCTAGAATCAAAGAAATAACCATTACTTTAGAAGTGCAGTTATACTTCAATGCTAGTTCACAGAGCCACCAGAACCCAAAGGTGTGTTCAGCAGCTCTGCGTTTGAAAGCGTGAATGTATTTCAATGTATGGATCTCAGATATATGCATGTTCATGACATTAAGTATTTGGATAACCACACTTAAGTTAAGACAAGGTGGTCGAGGTAGTATCTTTTAATTGGACTAACTTCTTAAAAGAATTAGAAGAAAGATATTACCTCACTCACCTTGTCTTTCTAATATCCTGGGACTGACAATGACTACAACTACACCGCATACATACTTAAGTTGGTAAGGTAAAAATATTGTGCATTGGCAATATTAATTGTAATGATTTAGCAGTCAACTTAGAGATAAAGGAATCTTTATCTCATCAATATTTTAGATTAGAAGCAGTAAATATTAAAAAAACCAAAACCAATTTACTTGCCACTACGTGTGCTCTTTGGCCAATGAAACCAATCACTAACATATAGGTTTTGTTTCAAACACTGCAGGAAAGCATAATAAAATTCCATTGTCTGTTTTTAACAGTCTCAGGTTCTCATTATTAAAAAAAAAATGTAGTTTTTAACAACATTAAAATTTTGGTTCAAATTGAAGTTGACAATTGCTTTTCAAAATAGAACTATGCTTTAAAGGAATAGTCTGTAAAAATGGCCTCTTTCGTCATGAGTTCTCCCCTACGGGTGTATTCAAAAGCGTATCTGCCAACTTTCATAAAGACAAGACCTGTATTCAATTATGACTTCTGTATCCCCACAGTATTCTTGCCGGCAAGTTAAAGAAGTATGGGCTGGATGAATGGACTATAAGGTGGATAGAAAGCTGGCTAGATCATCGGGCTCAACGGGTAGTGATCAACGGCTCCATGTCTAGTTGGCAGCCGGTTTCAAGCGGAGTGCCCCAAGGGTCGGTCCTGGGGCCGGTTTTGTTCAATATCTTCATTAATGATCTGGAGGATGGCGTGGACTGCACTCTCAGCAAGTTTGCAGATGACACTGAACTGGGAGGAGTGGTAGATACGCTGGAGGGTAGGGATAGGATACAGAGGGACCTAGACAAATTAGAGGATTGGGCCAAAAGAAATCTGATGAGTTTCAAAAAGGACAAGTGCAGAGTCCTGCACTTAGGACGGAAGAATCCCATTCACTGTTACAGACTAGAGACCGAATGGCTAGGAAGCAGTTCTGCAGAAAAGGACCTAGGAGTTACAGTGGACAAGAAGCTGCATGAGTGTCAACAGTGTGTCCTTGTTGCCAAGAAGGCTAACGGCATTTTGGGCTGTATAAGTAGGGGCATTGCCAGCAGATCGAGGGACGTGATCATTCCCCTCTATTCGACATTGGTGAGCCTCATCTGGAGTACTGTGTCCAGTTTTGGGCCCCACACTACAAGATGGATGTGGAAAAATTGGAAAGAGTCCAGTGGAGGGCAACAAAAATGATTAGGGGGCTGGAGCACATGACTTATGAGGAGAGGCTGAGGGAACTGGGATTGTTTAGTCTGCAGAAGAGAAGAATGAGGGGGGATTTGATAGCTGCTTTCAACGACCTGAAAGGGGGTTCCAAAGAGGATGGATCTAGACTGTTCTCAGTGATACCTGATGACAGAACAAGGAGTAATGGTCTCAAGTTGCAGTGGGGGAGGTTTAGGTTGGATATTAGGAAAAAACTTTTTCACTAGGAAGGTGGTGAAGCACTGGAATGGGTTACCTAGGGAGGTGATGGAATCTCCTTCCTTAGAGGTTTTTAAGGTCAGGCTTGACAAAGCCCTGGCTGGGATGATTTAGGTGGGAATTGGTCCTGCTTTGAGCAGGGGGTTGGACTAGATGACCTCCTGAGGTCCCTTCCAACCCTGACATTCTATGATTCTATGAATACAATTGTTTTCTAACTTTCAGTTCTATGTGAAAAGTCTGTTTGAAGACTGTCATAAACATACAGCGAAGGGTAGCATAAAATCCCTCTTAACCGTTTACAGGTAAAAGAGGAATTAACTCTTTACAGGGTAAAGAAGCTCAGATAACCTGGTTGGCACCTGACCAAAAGGACCAATAAGGGGAGAAGATACTTTCAAATCTGTGGGGGAAGGTTTTTGTTTGTGTCTTTGTTTTTGTTCTCTTCGAGTCAGCAAGGAACCAGGGAAGGAAAAATACATCTCCTTAAGCATACCTGGACTAAGCATCTAGTATTGCAGAAATAGTAAGTAATAGGAAAGAAATGCATTAGGTTATCTTTTGTTTTAGCTTGTGAATTTTCCCTGTGCTAAGAGGGAGGTTTATCCCTGTTTTTGTAACTTTAAAGTTTTGCCTAAAGGGGAAATCCACTGTGTTTTTGAATCTTTCGTTATTCTGTAAAGTACTTACCATCCTGATTTTACAGAGGTGATTCTTTTACCTTTTCTTTAATTACAATTCTTCTTTTAAGAACCCGATTGATTTTTCATTGTTCTTAAGATCCAAGGGTTTGGGTCTGTGTTCACCTGTACCAATTGGTGAGGATATTATTCTCAAGCCTTCCCCAGGAAATGGGTGTAGAGCTTGGGGGAATAGGACTCCAAGTGGTCCTTTCCCTGATTCTTTGTCTAAATCACTTGAAGACAATGGAATTGCATGGGTGTCCCTGAGGCCCTCATCTGGCCTTCAGAATCTTTACACTACTGATGATGACGCAGAAGAAGCAAAGTGCACAATCTGATTCTCAGAGACCATGGTGGATTTGCATGGCCGGCTGTTAGAAAATAAAATGTTTTTCTTGTAAAATTGGGTCGTAATTAATTTGAAAGTCACTGAGTGACAAAAGCCATTTTTAGAGTCATTTTTCAGATTAGATCAGTATTTTAAAGTTACAGACACAAACTTGGCAGAGTCTGAGGATTATGTATATGCCAAATTTGAACGTAAAGAAAGCCATCTGAGCCGACTGACTGTATAAGGGCCAAGTACTTACTGTATTTTTTCTCCAATTGCCACTGCTACCTTCTAGCCATACTATGGAACTAGAGTCAGCAACCCATTTAGGGAATTTACCATTGCGCCAGCCCATTTTAACCCCTTACATTGCTGGTACTGTAAGTGCTTGGCTGTGAAAAATTCCTGATGGAATAGCAAGTCATCCACAAAGTAAAAACTCCTTTGCTTACCTGGGGCACGTCTTCCTCTTGAGTCACACTCACAAAGTTCTCAAACATGGCTACCATTGAAGGTGCAGCTATTACATGACAATTCACAAGGTCAGATAGAAAACGAACCTAATAAGGTAAAGAAAAGTTCTGATGTTATACATTTTTAAACTATTCTCTTACTACAAACTTGCTGAAGTAATTGCAAGTCTGAGACCTGACAACAAATATAAATATTCATTCAGCTACTAAAACAAACTACTAGGACAAAAAAGTTACTAGCACTTGCCTAGTAGCACGAAGGAAGCATGCAGTGTAAAAAGAGTCCCTCCCTGAACAATGCATACTTTAAGCCCTGCCCCTTAAACTATGTCATAATAGTCGCTCTCTAAAAGAATGAATTACAATTATTTCTTTTGGGAGGAAAAATCTCTTGCACAGCTCACATCTTCTTCTAGTACACCTATGGAATACTGCATGTTGACTTTAGAACAGACCAGTTTCTCCAGGATCACAATTAGAGACACCCTACTTCTCACAGGTGTAACAGGGACAGCACATCAGGTTAAGGGGAAAGGAGCATAAGAGGTGAAAAAAAAATACTACTTACTAAATACACAGCTTCATTATACATATTGGCTTTCAAACATTCTTTGAGCTGACGAATCATAGCTTCTACAAATTCCCCACCAAAATTGTAGTTCCTGGCGTTCAGCAACCCAACTAGTGTTGTGTAAACGGTAAGCTTTTCTGGTAACAGACGTGCACTGATTGAAATGCAAAAAAGACAAAATATTGCATCAGATGTTAATCTGTGTCATATGCATTAATATCCGTCAGTGGTAGCCTTTGTCTCACATTGAAGTTAATGTGAATTGGATAGAAGTTGTTGTTGACAATAAAAATGGCATAAGAGCCTAGAATGGCATTTATTGGAAATTTTAAACACTTTATAGAGGTGTTTTGAGAACTATTTTATAAAGAGGCTTTGAAGTTTAAAAGCCACAAGACAGCATCATTTCACAGAAGACTCACAATTTAATTTTAGTGAACCAGCAGCTGAACTTGAAAGGGTCAAAGTAGATTTTAGGATCATAGAGTCCTAAAACTGAATTTTTGTAGGTTTTTTAAAAAAACTAAACTAGAGTAGAAATAATGATTCTCACACCCTCTTTTCTCATCCATTTCATATATATTTTTATATGAATATGACTAAGCCGTTCAAGAGCTAAAGGCTGTGAAGATTTTTATGCCCTACTAAACTAGTACTTTTTGTTTGCCCTTGTGTAATTCCTTTAAATACAGTGAAACATCAGGAATACATAAGAGACTCTATACTTTCTGTATCTTGTGTAAGATGAGGTGCATTTTGCATTGCATATAAAAATATTAAAATTTAAACACAAAAAGGCTATTGCATCAACATGACTGATTTTAAATGGAAAGTGCTTAAGAAATTCAAAGGGATTGTTCCGATGATAATTTTAGGTCATCTCCTTAACTATGTTTTGTATTCATGTGTACTTTTATATCTTGACACTTGCATTACTGTTGTGGGAAACAAATTAACTGCTTGACTAAGATTGTAACTTGCATTACAATTGTCAGAAAAGCGTGGCTATAATATCATTTGACCGTGCATTCAATTCTAATTTCACTTACCCTGGAGCTTAGCACC
The DNA here is from genome assembly GCA_036785055.1 of Emydoidea blandingii. Classification (NCBI taxonomy): domain Eukaryota; kingdom Metazoa; phylum Chordata; order Testudines; family Emydidae; genus Emydoidea; species Emydoidea blandingii. Next base: position 134,883,989 of record JAXIVB010000006.1, read on the forward strand.
TCATCTTATACAAGATACAGAAAGTATAAAAATGCAACACCAAGGGCCAGAAGAAATGCCACCAGTTGACAGCTTCATCTGAGGTGGCTCAGCATCAAGGCCCTCCCCTGCAGACCCACACTACCAATAATGAAAGATGGCTTGCAATGGTGGGGAGTAGGTCTGGGACCCTCTGTCTGCTTAACTGCTCTTGGAGCAGATTAAGTCCTTAAGACAGGGGTGGGCAAACTTTTTGGCTCGAGGGCCACATCTGGGTATGGAAATTGTATGGTGGGCCATGAATGCTCATGAAATTGGGGGTTGGGGTGCGGGACGGGGTGAAGGCTCCAGCTGGGGGTGAGGGCTCTGCGGGGGGGTGAGGGCTGCGAATGAGGGGTTGGGGGGTGCAGGAGGGTACTCCAGGCTGGGACCGAGGAGTTCGGGGAGTGGGATCAGGTCTGGGGCAGGGGGTTGAGGTGTGAGAGGAGGGCAGGGGTGCAGGCTCCAGGCAACGCCTGACGCTGCTTCTGGGAGCTGCTTGAGGTATGTCCCCATTCCGGCTCCTATGCAGAGGCGCGGCCAGGAAGCTCTGTGCGACGCCCCTGCAGCTCCCATTAGCCGCGGTTTCTGGCCAATGAGAGCTGCAGGGGAGGTGCTTGGGGCGGGGGCAGTGTGTGGAGCCCCATGGCTGCCCCTACGCATAGGAGCCGGGGGGGTGGAGGGGGGGTAAAGGCATGCCACTGCTTCCAGGAGCCACACAAAGCAGGGCAAGCCCTTGACCCTGCTCCTCGGCTGGAGCACAGGAGCGGGGCAAGCCCCGGACCCCGCTCCCTAGCTGTAGCTCGGGGGCCGGGTTAAAATGTCTGGAGGGCCGTAGTTTGCCCACCCCTGCCTTAAGAGAATGCAGTGTGTATGTTAGTTTTTCCTCCAGTTGTTACTGTTGCCAATTTCCTTGGCTAAAAGTAAACTTAAAGTGTCAGTAATGTACGAGCTGTTCATAGGAACATTTTAAATATGTCATGTATGTTTGAAAAGCATTTAGTGTAGATAATACATCATCACCTGGCTCCACAAATCTTTGGCATACATACACTGTACAAAGAATTCTTAATATCTTGCTTTTGTAGTTCGGCAGATCAGCCTCCAAGACACCAGCTAGGCCTTCCAAGTTGCTCTCCAAAGAAGAAGTACTCTAAGAAAGGAGATAATTAGAAACCCATCACAACCAAATCAAGAGATAGCCAGCCAATCCTTCAGTAACAAGCCTGTTTGAATAGAAGACTATTTTATTGTGCTCTAAAAGATAAATCTGGGTAAGAATAAAATTTTGCATTTTGTTTTTTAGTGGGAGTGATGCAATACCTCCTGAATTCCACACAGAACTGTTGAAGGCAGTCCATTTTTATTTCTTTGTTACTCTCAATCTACTGCAAATATATTAAGGGGGAGGACCATCCTAATCTCATTTAAATGTTTTTAAAAAGAGAACTAAAACAATCCCTTAAGTATCTATAGCCTGGATTGTGAAACATACAGGGCCTACCATCCAAGTGAGATATCTGTGCTGCCATGCCCCCTGAAATTTAAAGAATTAGAACAGTTGTGTACGGCATTTAATTGAAACATTGCCAATTAGCTTTCCACAAAGGCATTTCTAAGGTTTTTACTATTTTAGCAATCTGGACAGCAGGAAAAGTTAGTGAGCATACTATTCAATTAATTTCGCCAGTGTTCAACAAGCAATATATCCACAGAGTAGTATCCAGTTAGAGCAGGGGTTCTCAAACTGGGGGTCGGGACCCCTCAGGGGGCCGTGATGTCATTACATGGGGGGGTCATGAGCTGTCAACCTCCACCCCAAACCCTGCTTGCCTCCAGCATTTATAATGGTATTAAATATATTAAACAGTGTGTTTAATTTATTGGGGGGGGGGGGGGGGGTGTCGCACTCAGAGGCTTGCGATGTGAAAGGGGTAGCCAGTAATGAAGTTTGAGACCCACTGAGTTAGAGCTAGGAGAATATGACTAAAGTATTTATGGAAAACTGGGTGAAATTAAAATTAAGTTAGTATTTACAAACACTAACCAGTCAGTCCTACTTACTACTTATTTTATACCTTCTTTTGTTACCTGTCTTCATGCCATTTTTTCTTCTCTATAATAGACTGGTCTTTTTCTGGAGCTGTCTTCAGTGTATTTCCTGTTTTCCCCTTCTCTCCCTGTCCACCCTCACTTTTTGATTCCCATCCATAGCAGTATCCCCTGCATTTGGGATCTTCCTCTTACTCTATATTTTGTTTATCCCTTCCTCCATCAAAATCCCTCAATAAAAACCCTGCACTTCTCTTTTTGAATTTATTCCATCAGTATCCTTTTTCCCCTCCAACACCCACTCACTAGATTGAGGATTACACTACTAACCACTGATACAAAAGTCTCAATTCATGTACTAGACAGAGCTCTCTCAGAAGCCTAAACTCTTACATCCAAGGATTCAAAACCAATAGCTCAACTTGTCAGAAGAAATTGCTACTCATACCTTCTCTCCCACTCTGCATATTAAAGATTCCAGTCTCTCTTCAATTTCAGATGGCTCAGATGTTCTCCTCCTTTTATGAGGTTGTCCTCCTGTTTCAATACATTCACGAAACCATGAATACCAGTTAAATAATTCCTTGACTGCTTTAAAAAAAATTTCTGAACAATTCCGTCAGCCTCAGCTCACGTTCCAGTTCTGTACGATAATAAAAATTACCCACAAGACATTCAGGTGTTGCTACTATTTAAGACAGACCCAACAAACATGAATACAAAGCTAACGTATTAATTAAAACATATCCAGTTTCTGTAGCCATTTTACTCTCTAGGATTTTATTCACAGCTGATCAAGTCCTTTTCACCCTCTTATTTGAAAGAAGTTTTTGGAAGTGCATTTCCGCTTAAGTGGCAAGATACAGTATCAGTGGTACATGCAGAATAAGTTAAGCACATGTTATAGAGTTAGCAGTACCTAAATACTGCTCATCTGAAGTACCATTTGGGATTATCTGGCACCAAAGATAACATGAGAACATGCCTAAGCAAGGATGCTCATGTAGCCTTTTACTTATCAGGTTTTTTTATTTTGGAAAAAAGACTAAACAATCACTAAAGACCTTTTAGAGTTGGTATTAGTTAAACTCAATGCTCAGTAAGAGCTGAAAATGTTGCTAGCAAAAGTAGTAGAGTCTCTGTCTGTAGGATTGCATCAAGTTAACTATATATGCCCCAAAAGCTGCATCTAGTCTATACATGATCTTATCACACTGTCATCACCAGGGCATTAAGTGACATGACTGATGGATATCACATGTGGTTCATTTTCTCACCATCTCCCCAGGGTAGAACTGTACATACTGTGTACTTTGTTTTAGTAGAGTTTCATCTGTTTTAAAAGCTGTACACTGCTGAATAGGTGGTAAAGAAGGCAAGGTGGAAATTGTGCCCCTTGCAGCTGGAGCAATGGTGGCGAAGTTTGTAATGGTCCTTCGAACTCCCATAGGAGCTGTGACCAGCCTGGAACTGGCCACTGAGAGTCTGCATCCTGCACAGATGAACCTTCCCCTTATGGTAGTAAATTCTATTGTGCCAAGGGAGTGAAGCTGTCGACCACAGTCCTCATGCCAGAGCTTTTTAGCTGATCTTTTAGACATGATGGGCCCAGGTCATTGAGCACCTTCAAGATAAAGGATTGAGACCTTGATGTGATTCTCTAAGAAGCCAGTGTAGAGTGCAGGACAAGTTCAATGTGCTCCCAGTAACCTGTGTTGTAGCGTTCTGTACTAGGTGGACTGACGGCTTTATGTCCAGGTATATCACATTAGTATTAGTGCCAGCAAGGAACCCAGGAGCGTTGCTAACCTACAGACGGACAGTCTGATCAGTTGTGGGTGTGTACATACCTTTAATAAAAAGACTGCCCCATGGCTGCAAATTCTCCAAAGCAACCACCATAATCTGTCTTGCTTGAGTTCAGCTTCAGCCAGCTGTTCACATATCAGCTGATACCATCCAAGCACTGGACTATCTTGGTGATAGTGGCAGGGCTGTATGCAGTGACGAATAGGTAGCGGTGGTTGTCATCTGTATATTGCTGGCACCTGAATCCAGTCATCTCACCAATTTACCTAGTGGCTGCATGTACAACTGAACTGGGGAAACCGAGGTGGCCTGTTTGTTGGCAGGCATGACACAGATCCATGCAGTTTGGGAAGCCTTCCTAAGTGTGCATTCCTTTCCAGTGAAGTAGAATGCTAGTTCTTCCCAGTGCTTAGCGCTGGTGTGTGCTGTAGGCACTCGGTACAGGTGGTTTAGCTCCTTAAGACATGATTTGACAGGTTCAGCAGAGATTGACAGGAAGGTTCTTGTGGCCTGTAATACAGCCTCAGCGTAGGCTGGCAGAAATTCTTTGTTTCAGCCTTTGTTTTCCACCTTCTCTCCATCTAATGCAGGTTGTCAAAAAACCAAGGAGATCTATGTGGTGATGGGGAGGAAGGGGACATTTGGGGCCAGCATATTGATGGTTGAGGCTACTATACAATGATGATTCACAATATTTTCAACTCCTGAGTGACAATCTGCTAACATGCTCGCAGGAACCTATACACACCCCCATTGCAATCAGATGGGCTCTGCACAGTAGAATACTAGGCCACATTCAGCAAGCAGGTGGGGGTAGATATAGTTTAACATGTTTTTAAAAGAGCATAGAATCACAGAATATCAGGGTTGGAAGGGACTTCAGGAGATCATCTAGTCCAACCCCCTGCTCAAGGCAGGACCAATCCCCAGACAGATTTTTGCCCCTGATCCCTAAATGGCCCCTTCAAGGATAGAACTCACAACCCTGGGTTTAGCAGGCCAATGCTCACACCACTGAGCTATCCCTCCCCCCAATGCTATTCAAAGCTGCTGTTGCTACTGCCATTAAGTGAAACAGATTAGCAAAAGTTCTTGGCATCTAGATTGTCTACTACAGTACTTTATAAATCAAGACAATATAACAGGCAAAGGCCTTCCAGAACATTAAAGATCACAAATTAATTCTCCTCAAACAGAAACATGAACTCAATTTATTATACCAGGGTGAGAGGCAATGAACGAATACGCTCTCCCAAAGCACCTTGCACTGTTACGGGTATGTTTTCATTTTGGGGAGATACGCTCTAGATATTCACCAAAGAAATCAAAGGAAAGACACACCTAGTATATACTGGGAGACCCTTGGGTGAGGGGGCAGGGACCTTTATGCTGAGTGCTCAGGGCATCTTCACACACTACATACAGGACAGAACTACCGCCTGACCTGCAAACACGCCATGCTACCCGCAGCGTTACTCAGGTGATTAAAGTGGCCGGGAACCAGAGGGTTACTCGCCTGCCCAAAGCACAGCACGTGCCCGGCTCGGAGCGGCGCTGAACTCCCGCAGCGCCAGCGCCGGGCTCCGGTTCGCATCGCTACAGGTAGCGCGACAAGCTCCGCTCCGCTCCCCGGACACGGCCCCGCCCCCGCCGGCCTTTGTCCGCCTGACACCGGAGAGGCGCGGGAGAGCGAGCGAGCCGGGCCCCCGCCCCGGCCCCCGGGATTCGCGCTGCGCAGCCGCTCGGCTCGTGCGTTTCCCCCTGGCCCCTCGGGCCACCGCAGGGCCCCGCCGCCGCGCTCCCCTCCCCGCCGGCCCCCGGGGCGGCCCCGCCGGCCCTTCCCCGCTCACCATCGTTCTCGTCGCTGTGCCGCCGCCGCGACATGCTGGCGGCCGGGCCGGGCGGGGCGCGGGCTGCGGGGGCGGGAGCGGGAGCGGCGCGAGGCAGGCGGCGCGGAGCAGGGGCCCTGGCGGCGCCTAGAAGCGTTTCCCTCCGGCCGCCCCCTCCCAATCCAGCTTCCGTCCAGCCGCGCCCGCGAACTACTTCCGGGGCAAAGGGCGGCGGGAGAGTTGCCACTACGCCCCGCCCCCTTCCTTGCGAACACTGAGCGCCGCTCTATCTGCCACTCTATGGTACGGCGGAGGATGACTTCCGGGGCGGGCAAGGGATAGTCGCGAAATTATCAGAGTCCCTGGGAGGCGAAAAAGCAACCCATCCCAGGAAAAGGGGCCCGAGTAAGGGCCCGATCCTGCCCGGGCCCGTGACTCCCCCAGCTCCCACCGGCCCGATCCTGAGGCGCTCTTAGCGCCCGATCCTCCTCGGAGTGAAGCCAATGTTCTAGCTCCTGTGGGCACCAATGGGCCCGATCCTGAGGTCCCCCCCCCCAGCGCCTCACGGGCCCGATCCTGCCCTCAGTGGAGTCAGTGTCTTAGCCACTGCTGGCTCCAGTGGGCCCGATTCTGAGCCCCTGCATCTGCCAGTGCCCGGCCAGGCCAGCGCTGACAGGCCAAGGAGCGGGACGGGCGCGTGGCGATGGGAGCCCAGGGCTGCCGGCAATGGCAGAAGCTTTCCCCAGAGCGGGCGGCGCAGCCCTGTGTGCAGCCAGCGCAGCCCACACCTGGGCCCTGTGCAGGGGGCACGGCTGGGGACATGGCCCCATCGGTCAGGCCCAGGCTCACGGTACCAGTGGCTGGACAGACTAAACCATAGGGTTGCCAACCCTCCTGGCGTCTCCTGGAGTCGGCATCCGTGTCCCGGTGACCACTGAAAGCAATTCAGGAGATTTTAATAGGAGATTTTAAGACAATGACATTATGTCATGTTGGGGGGAAATCTCCCGGAATAGCTTCAGTCAGAGTTGGCAATCCTACTAAACCACCGGGTTCCCCCCATGCCTTACAGTGTTTGGTGTGAGCACTTCTGTTACTGTTGCCCACGGGGCTGGGTGCAGCGGGGTGATTCCTGTGTCTAGACACCCCGAGCACTGTCTGGCTCCTGCGCTGGCCTTGGCCACGGGTGGGCGGTACACCCACACCACCAAGCAACACGCTCAGCGAGTGAAATACTATCACAGGTATTTCGGTGCCTGACTGAAATGATTGGAAGCTGGGCTCTTAAATGCCTTTGAGGAGCTGGGCCATTGTTACTAGTTTGGGCGCAATCATGCAAATGCATCCATATGGGAGACTCTCTAGGCTTCATGTATTTATACCGGCTCCTGTATTTTTCACTTCATGCATCTGATGAAGTGGTTTCTAGCCCACGAAAGCTTATGTCCAAATAAATTTGGTAGTCTCTAAGGTGCCACAAGGACTCCTTGTTGTTTTTTCTCTAGGCTTTGTAAATCTTTAATTAGCTCTCCAAGGGACCAGGAAAAGTCAATTGCCTGTTAGAATGTGGCACACGCCACTCCAATGTAAAAATCAAACAAGGAATTGTACCAGGAACCAGATGGTACCTTAACACAGGTGTAGTCAACAGGTGGACCGCGGGCCAAATCCAGACCACCAGATGCTTTCAAACAGACCCCAACATCTCTTTATTTACTTATTGACTACCCCTGCCTTAAAGTGTTCACACTATTCAGGGAGTTGCCTGTTGGATTTCATACTGCAAATGGAATTACAAATGTAAAACTGTCTCACAATCTGTTCAATGTATGTTATTCACTGAAAAAAATAGAGCTGGTTGAACTTTCCCCCCACATAACAGTTCTCCATTGGAAAACGCAGTTTTGTCTAAAAACATTTTGGAGGACCATGTAAATTTTCAACAGCAAAGTGTCAAATTATTTTGGCTTTCTTGATTTTATGTCAAAACATTTTGCTTCGATAAGGTAAAATATTTCATAATGACTTCCTTGTTTTGTTATATTTCGTTTTGACATTATACGTTAAATATATTTCTATATTATATTTCACATTTTAGATTTTACTGTTGTGTTTCAACATTTTGTTTTGATAATGTTCCGAATCAAAAAATGTTGGCATTTCCATTCTGTGAAAATGTTCAAAAACTCAACTTTTTGTTCCAAAATAAATTTCAGAATATTGGCATTTCCTGCAGGATGGAAATTCCTTTTTCTGGCCAGCTCTACTGAATGCATTTCATACTGTGTGTGTCGTGAAAGTCCCCTATGGTACAGAACATTCCCTGGCAGGGCAAGACTTGAATTCCTCTTGCACTCCAGTAGAAAGCTCTGGAAGAGGAGCAAGATGGACACAAGGAGGCTAGAGACACAAGAAGTGCATGTTGGTGTCACAGATACGACACATTTCTCTCTCTCTCTCGCTCTCCCTCGTTGTAGCAGTTTTACATGGTTCTGGTTTACTTGTACGAATAGTAACACCATCAAGATGAGCAGTCCATAACTGTTATTTTGTCAGTATAGTTATTGTAAAAAGGTTGTGAATTGTGAGTTGTCCCTGAGGTGAAGTGTTTCCAGGAAGGAGATGTGAGATGAGACATGCTTCCTCCAGTAGAGAGAGAGCAGAACCATCTACCTTCCAGAGAAGGCAGAGAGAAGAGAGAGAGAAGAGGGAACCACAAAATCCATAGCCTGCTATGCAGTATTTAGCATACGGATCAGTCACGCTTTCCAATGAACTGGTCAGGGTTTTTGAAACCATGATTATTTCGGAATACCCCTATCCAGCAAAACTTGTGAGATAGGAAGAGATCATGGGGACTTACTGTTCTGAGCTTAGTTGAAAATTTCTGTCTCTGAAAGCCTGGCATAAAGATCTCCAGACAGCTATCTGGTAACTTCTGTGAACACTGTTTTTATGGTCTTAAATTCTTAAAAGGTTAAGGCTTGCTGCTGGTTGACTTTTTTGCTGTTGTAGGGCAGTGACAAAGGCTGCGAAGACAAAGACTGCCTTTAGCAATGTCTGTCTGCAGTGAGCTTTTATTGTTTTGAATGTATAGTGTTGATAATACGTTATTTGCTGTGTATGTTTGATCAGAATATAGACAAATCTGTTTTGCCTGCATCTTCCCTAGATCACAGAACAGGATTTATGCCTAACTGCAGTGACACAGCAATGATATCTTCTTCTGTGCTGCTGGATGGAGGAGATGAAGTGGAGTGCAGTATTTTAAGATTTCCAGATCTGGACTTGAAAGATCCTCTTCCTTTGACAGCCAAAAGCAATCTCAAAGCGGAATCAGATACCAGTGTCAGAAAGAAGTATGCATTTGCAAAGAAGAAGGTACATTTTAGTATAGTACTTCATTGCGTATGTTCATAATGCAGATTATGCAATTGCACAATTTCTTTGTTATCTTGTAAGAACTTGCTTTACAGAGTTTCTATCTCATTCCTGCTACACCCTTAATTCTTGTTATAGTAATAAATTAAAAATAATTTGGCTCCACTAATATCATATTTAAATGAAAGGAGTCTGCAATTACTACCTTTAAAGCAGTGGATCTCAACCTTTCCAGATTACTGTACCCCTGTCAGGAGTATGATTTGTCTTGTGTACCCCCAAGTTTCACCTCACTTAAAAACTACTGGCTTACAAAATCAGACATAAAAATACAAAAGTATCACAGCACACTATTACTGAAAAATGGCTTACATTCTCATTGTTACCATATAATTATAAAATAAATAAATTGGGATATAAATATTGTACTTACATTTCAGTGTATAGTATATAGAGCAGCATAAACACGTCATTGTATGAAATTTTAGTTTCTACTGATTTTGCTAGTGCTTTTTATGTAGCATGTTGTAAAACTAGGTAAATATCTAGATGAGTTGTTGTACCTCCGGGAAGACCTCTGCGTAGTCCCAGAGTTACGCATACCCCTGGTTGAGAACCACTGCTTTAAGGCAAATGGGGATGTAATGACCTGATTCAACAAAGCACTTAAGTATGTGCTTAAATTTAAGTGCTTTGCTGAATAGGTAGGGATTTTAAACACTTGCTTAAAGTTTAGCTATGCTTAAGCTGTTTGTGGAATTGGGCCTAAGAGAGGATGTTAGTGCATTAAAGTATTGTCAATGGTTTACTGCTGTGGGATAAATGAAAAGGTGAATCTGAAACATAGAATTCAAACACAGAGAAACCAATGTTTAAAGAGACACTCTCCACTTGAAATCTAGTCAGTTTAAAGAAAAAAATTGATTAAAAGTTTCCAATCCGAAATCTGCCTCTTCCTCCTGCCAGTTTTTGCAGGTGTGGAGCAATATTTTCTTATTTAAAAAAAAAAAAATTCCCATTTTAATGTTGCTTTATATGAAAGACTCACACATTCACTGTGGTCAGGTGTCCTCTGGTGCAACAGTGAAACACACTTTACATACAGTGATTCTGCCTCTCTGTAGTAAACAACAATAGCAACTGATTATAGTGAAACAGACTGTTACACCGAGTACTGTCAAATACACTGACAAATCACTGGTGTTAGAGGGCTTATTCCTTCATCCTCTCACTTCCCTGGTCCTTCTCACATGAACAGAGAGCAACAATACCCGAAGTTCAAAGGCGCAAACAATTCAATGTTTATTGGGGTGAACTTCCAGCAAGCATGATTCCAGTTTCCTTCCTCAGTGTCCCCCTTCCCAGCTCTGACACCACAGAGCCTTGCCTATGTCCCTGTTCCCATTCCCCCCCCTTAGCAAAACATGATTCCAATTTCTAACCCACCCCTTACTTCCTGACTGACTGCAGACTAGGTAGTAAAACTTGAGTTCTGCTCAGCTATACCTTAATCATTTTACTGAAATTTAACTAACTAATCCTAACATATTGTAACATGATTATCTAATTAATTATATCCCACCACCTTAATTAGTTTACACCCAGCAAAATTAATTATACAGCAGACAGAAACAATCACAGAACCAGACAGAGATTATACAGACAAACAATAGAGAAATGGGGATTACAGTGATAGAACAACAAAGAAATGAGGATTTCACATCCCAGCAATTGATAAGTGAGTTCTTGCCAGACAGGATGCTATCAGACTGAGGGCTTAGCTACACTTGCGAGTTACAGCGCATTAAAGGAGCCCCGGGGCGCACTAGCTCACTACCCGTCCACACTGGCAAGGCACGTAGAGTGCTCTGACTCCGTGGCTAGAGCGCTGCTGGTACTCCACCTCAGCGAGTGGAATAACGTTTGCTGCGCCCCCGCTGGAGCGCCCCAGCGTCAGTGTGAACGAGGTGTTGCATTACTGCGCTCTGATCGGCCTCCGGAAACGTCCCATAATCCCCTTAAGTCAAGTGGCCACTCTTGGCATTGTTTTGGATATGCCCTTTGAAAGCTCCGTTTGACAGCCGGCTGCTTATCTGCTCCGAGACAAAGCAACCATTACTGTGGAATGCTCTGTGAGCGAGAGAGGCGGTGGGGAAGGGGGGGGGGGTCTGCTGCTGTCTGAACTTACAGGACAGCATGCTGACATGCTCTCAGCCCCCCAAAAACCCACTCTCTCTCCCCCCCCATACACACAACACACTCCCTGTCACACTCCACCCCACCCCCCCATTTGAAAAGCACGTTGCAGCCACTTGCATGCTGGGATAGCTACCACAATGCACTGCTCTCTGTGGCCGTTGCAAGAGCTGCTAATGTGGCCATGCCAGTGCGCTGTCAGCTGTCAGTGTGGACAGACTGCAGCACTTTCCCTGCTGCACGTTACGAAGGCGGGTTTAACTCAAAGTGCTCTACGTCTGCAAGTGTAGCCATGCCCTGAGTTTTCTTTAAATCTTCTAGGCTCTTCCCTTTCTCTGGAGGTGATAGATTGAATCACCTTTTTAACAGCCCAAAACTGCCTTAATTCAGTGTGACTGGCGAGGGCGTGACCGTTGGCTTCCCAGCTTATGGTTGCCTCTGCTGCTTAGCCACAGGCCTTAGCTTAAGAACAAGGCCTCAGACAGTAGGAGAAGGCTCTTACACAGGCAGACAGTGATTTTAATTCTTTCTTTTATACCTCTATAACTAGCTAAATAATATGAATACACCTAAATTCTTAAAGTATAGGCCTTTGCAGACAGGCCTAAATATTTACATCCTAATGTAGCGGGGTGGTTACCCCGCTCCTGCCCGGAAGGGCTTAAAGCAGCCCGGGAGAGGGCTGTGGCAGAGGAAAAGCTGGGCTGATTGGGAAGCAGCCACAGCTGTAGCTAGTGCAATCAGGTCCCAGCTGGCCCTCATAAGAGGGCAGGGGGCCAGAAGGAAAGAGTCTCTCTCTCGTCTCTTGAGAGAGAAGGACCTGGCTGCCTGGGAAGCTGAGGAGGGGACCTAGGGTGGAGCGGTGCTGGGGAAGGGCAGAGGGAGCCGGGGAGCTCCAGCCTAGCAAAGCCCCAGGCTACAGGCCGAGTTAAGGGCCCACAAAAGGGTGCTAGGGCTGCAGAGGGGCAGCCCAGGAATAGGCAGAGGCAGCTGGTCCAACCCCCCCTCGCTGATGATGAGGGGTTTACAGACGGCCGTCTGCCGCAGGGAGCGGGGGCTAGATGGAAACTGGCAGTAGCCACTGAGGCTAGGTGGGGATAGGGGGTTGGGGGTTCCCCTGGGAGGGGAGACCCAGTGTGAGGGGGTAATGTGGTGGGCAGAACCCCTGGGCAAAGGGTCCGGGAGGGACACGGGGGGAGGCAGCGGCAGGCGAGACATCAGCCGGCAGAGGGCACTCCGGAGCTGGAAAAGATCTAATTCCCTGGACAACCAGCAGGAGGCGCTGTGCCGGTGAATCGGCACCCGGCCACACCGAACAACTGGGTTGCATGCAACAATCATGGGTGGGAAAGACACTCCTTATCAGACAGAAATATGACATATTAAAGGGATAGCTTTATTTTAATAATGTTATTCCCCACTTTTGTACCTAAAAACTGGTATTTGTATGTGAAAGGAAATTTTCAAGATGCCCTGCAAGGATGCTCACTACATTTCCAAGGCTAAACCAAATGTATTGCATCGCTCTGCTACAGTAAAACCGAACAGTGCTGAAAATCTAAGTGTGCAGAGACTGCCTCGGTAATCCTGCTCACAGCGAAGAATGAGGTTTTTGATTTATGAGGAGAGGCTGAGGGAACTGGGATTGTTTAGTCTGCAGAAGAGACGAATGAGGGGGGATTTGATAGCTGCTTTCAACTACCTGAAAGGGGGTTCCAAAGAGGAGTCCTGGCCCCCAGTTTGAGAACCCCTGATTTAGAAGCTACAGGGGGGATATTTAAGGCTCCCAGCGGTTGGCTCAGCTCTGCTCAGACACAAGGACATGCACTGCAGGCTATCTTCTGATACCATCTGCTACACTTACTCAGACACATGGGGTTGCTGAATGTACATAGTATGTGGCGCCATGCACATATCTATGTACACATCTTCCCAAACGGCCGTGTGTGACAGAGCCCCCCAAAATAGGAGGCAGAGAGGGTTGTGACTCCTGAAGTGACACCTCACTCTCCTTCCCTTTCCTCTGCAGTCTAAGCCCCTATCAAGCCACTGTTCTCCCCTTTCCCATCCTCCCTCAGTCTGCCGCATATCCCACCTCCCTGTCCTCCTCTGGGTGATGCTGGAGAGCTCACTAAGCAGGTGTTTCCCTCGCTGCCTGGGCTCAGGCAGGGGGCTGCTGGTGGAAGTGCACATCTCAGACAGGGGCCAGGCAGCAGGGAGGGCAGACACAGCCACTCTGGCAATGGAGTTAACTGGACTCAGCCGTAGGCAGCTGCATGCACTCACGCAAGAGGTCGGTGGGGGCAGAAGATGTGGGACATTCTAGGGATGTGGCAAGATGGTGGGACCCGCCCTCCAAATGTGTGATGTCCCAAGAACCACAGGGTAATTGAGGGGCTTGCCCATGAACAGGAGAGCATGGTTATATTTAAAACATAAGACTTAATTACCCCAACAGTGGGTTGATGGGGCTGGAAACTGCCGAGTTGTTGCTGATTGGTGTATCCACTTACTGTGATCATATGTTAATGCTGAGGTCACTGGAATGCATGGAAATATCGTTCCATGACAGCGTCCTGGGCAGCAGCATGTTTCCGTGAAGCAGGCAGTGGGGGTTCTGTCGGGGGGCTGCAGGTGCAGGTTGTGGGGACTGATGGGGGTGCTGTGGCAGCACTGGAACAGTGTTCCCAAAAGAAGAGGAAGTGCTTGTGTTTCTGTCGTGGTTTGGGGCCTAGTACTGCAAAGCTTCCCAATATGGCACCCTAGGCTGGGCCCAGAGAATAACTCTCCAGCTGGTTAATGTGGCAGCTGTTTGTAATGAAACCAAGAGCCTTGGCAGGGCAGAGCGACAGCATCACGAGAAATGGCATTGCCCAGGGTGTGTACTTACCCTAACACCGTGCCCAGGAACTGGGCAGCCTGTTTAAAAGCACCACATCACTGGGATTTGTCCTTCATCCAGTCTCGAGTTGTGTGACAGGATCTAGGAAGAAACCAAAGCCTGACTGACAGTGTTTGTAATGCATTGCAGGCATTTGCCCTCTTTGTCAAAGCAAAGGAAGTGCAGGTCACAGCTAGCTGCCCTCCAGCTATGTGCAGAGCGGGACTGGGCTGGAAATGCTGCAGACAAACCTTTAACGACCTCACCGGCATTCACGTACACGTCGCCACGCAGCATTCCAGTGACGTCCGGCAGCAGACAGGTGTGATTCTAAAGCAGTTGGCTGCTGAAGCCAGCACCTCAAGTAACCCAGCTTCTGCAGACGAGGCAGATAGGCGAAGCGGTCCCACCTGTAACAGCCAGGAGCTCTCTGATAGGCTCCCAGACACAAGCCACATTAGTTTTGATGAACTGACAAGGTAAGAAATTGCCTCAACAAAATGAAAACTGTGTTTCTCACTGTAAGCCTGGGGTGAGCCAATGCAAAGGCATCCATGTCACTGTTTGCACCAGTTTAACTACAGCCATTTAAAGTTAGTTTTAATTAAACTGTTGCAACTTTTGTGTATGACAAGGCCTTAGTTGATGCAACTTCCCACCTTTGTCTGATCCCTCTAGACCCCCTAGTAACCTAGAGCCCCCTGGACTCATTCCCACTTACTAAATTCACCTTGTGCAGCCGTTCTGACCTGTGCGAAGGGAGTGTGAAGTCCCACCATGCTGATCTGGGAGCATTTCACCCCCACTTTACACTGGTGTAAATGACTGCACACCATGCAAGGCGGTGGAGAATCAGGCCCCATCTCTGTATTTTTCCCACCGAGTCAAAGAAGGTCTGGGGTGGAGGAACTCACACACTCAGAGGCCATAAAAAGGCTTCTCTCAAGGAAAGCAGCTAGCAGGAGAGGGTGAGAATATGCAACTACCCTCTACTGTCACCCTCTCCTGGCTCTCCAGCGTGTGGGTTATACCATTTGTCTGAGTGTAAGAGCCCAGCTTACACCACCTCAGAATTTGGCCCCTGATTGATTGGCCCTTTAAAAAAAGTGGATGTTTTTTGCACTTGGCTAATTCAAATTTAAGTTTAGTTTTCAAACTTCAGCCTTAGTCCTCAAGGAGCCTCTGACATGTCTGGAAAACACAAGTCCTCGCGTTGCATGTGTTTAAAGAAATCTGGTTCTCAAATGCAAATGAGATATGAGCTACTGGCAATGAAATGCCATGCAGGGCTAGTTAGTTTTTTTGTCAACATTGGCAAGGCCAGTATAGGGATATAGAGATCTGCACCATCTCTGACTTATTTCCACTTCTTGAAGTAAATGAAAACAAACAACATAGCCCCACAAAACCTTGTGACAACAGCCTGGAGGAAACTGTCCAGTTCTCTAAGGATGAATTCCCTGTCTGTCACCAATCACAGTATTAACTGCATAGTCTTGTGTGCTGCTGAATCTAAAATACTCTTCCTATTTGTTCTCCTGCGCGGCGCTTGTGGCAGTGGAGTGGGAGAAGTGCTGTTATATTACTGTTACCGGGAGGTGAAAGACCCAGTGAGGCTCTGTGCTTGGCAGAGGTCTCTGTGCCAGCACCTTCATCTCACTGGCAAGGTAAGTCTTTAAGGAGCGGCTGTTTCCCCTCCCCATATTTGTCTCTGTTTAGCGAGAAACGGTGGCCCAGGAGAGCCAGGCTGTAATCGCACTATTGCATGGAGGGAGAGAGCAGAGTGTTTAACGAGTTACATCGAACTGCACAATGGAGAGCCGCATAAGGGGGAGGATTGTTTGTCAGGCATGGTTTTGTGGCTCACAACTTCACAGACATTAGGGGCCCCAGTCCATCATCTCATGGTGAGGCATGGTACTGCAGGCCGGCCTCTACCTCAGTTTCTTCAACTACTGTTTCCTGCCCACTCTGGTGGTTTGTGTTTCAGCCCTCCAACCAGGTCGCTACAAAAGCTCAATCCCCTTCTGGGCTAGCAGAGTCCAGAGTCACAACCACAAAATAAAGGAGAGTTCTCAGCCCCTTTAAAGTTACTCATCCATCCACCCTCTGCGCTCAGCTCTCAAGCGCTGTACTGCCCCTTCAGGTGAGACACGCCCTGCCAGGTCCCAGGTACCTCCAAATAGTCCTGTGCCAGGGCGGTTCCATCAGTCCTAGCCCAGCTTTTCTCGCCACATGAAGGGCGTCCATCTGTGTTCCTCCCCCAGCTGAGCAGGCTCTCCCCGCTTCAGCCCTTCCCGTCCGACCAGTGCAACAGGTGGGACTGATTTAGTTCACAGCAGCACATTTAACCCTTCCAAGTCTGGGTGGGGTTTGGCTCATCCAGCCTGATTCCCTGCATTGTGTAGGATTAGTCACTATACGACAGTACATAACACCATGAACATCTCCAGCCTTTCCTGAACATCTGCAGTGATGGTGCCCTGACTACCTGCCTTGCTACTCTGTTCTGCTGCTCCAGTGCTCCTACAGTCTTTTCCCCAGTGCCTACCCTAAACTTTTCCTTCCTTAGCTTCAGATCTTTGCTTCTTGTCCTACTATCTTCCTAGAGTACAAATAGTTCCTTTTCAGACATTTGTAGTCTAGCTCCCTTGAAATTATTCATGAACTGGGTCCGTAACCCCTGACACTTTTTTGATGGACTACAGTAGAACCTCAGAGTTATGAACACCAGAGTTACGAACTGACCAGCCAACCACACACCTCATTCGGAACCAGAAGTAAGCAATCAGGCAGCAGCAGAGACAAAAAAAAAAGCAAATACAGTACAGTACTTTGCTAAATGTAAACTACCAAAAAAAATATAAATAAAGGGAAAGCTAAAAAAAGATTTGACAAGGTAAGGAAACTGTTTCTGTGCTTGTTTCATTTAAAGTAAGATGGCTAAAAGCAGCACTTTTCTTCTGCATAGTAAAGTTTCAAAGCTGTATTAAGCCAATGTTCAGTTGTAAACTTTTGAAAGAACCACCATAACGTTTTGTTCAGCGTTACGAACATTTCAGAGTTACGAACAACCTCCATTCCCGAGGTGTTCGTAGCTGAGATTCTACTGTATGTCCTTTTCTCTCAGTCTGTCATTCTGTCTCTCATCCCCACTCTGTGCATCATTTTTGTTGCCCCTCTTTGTATTTTCTTTAGCTTTTCTGTATCCTTAGGGGTTGGGGACCAGAACAGCACAGTATTCTGAGCTCACAAACCAGCCTATGTCTGGCCTATGAAATGCTTCCCAGAATTGATGGTGTTTAAAACCGAATAAACCTCAAAGCCCTTTATAGACAAAGTCATGCTCCTCTATCCAGGAGGAAAGAGAAAAAGCACCTTTATATTCTTGCTGGTTTTTTTATGCAGCTCCTAGATACCACAGTGAAATGCCCTGACACATTCATTTCCCCTTCTTTGCTCATATATTTTACTTGGTAGTTTCTCAGTCCTTCCTTCTCAAAGAC
Source organism: Emydoidea blandingii (assembly GCA_036785055.1). Lineage (NCBI taxonomy): Eukaryota > Metazoa > Chordata > Testudines > Emydidae > Emydoidea > Emydoidea blandingii. The sequence continues at coordinate 134,901,661 of JAXIVB010000006.1, forward strand.
AGGTGTTACATTTGCCCTTGTCAGCTGCATACTTTTCCTCTCGCTCTTGATTTAGTCAAAATTTGCTTCCATCCGTTCTGAGATTGTCTTCACTTTAAAAAAAAATTCTCTATTGGTCTAGCTATAATGCATCTGAGTTGGAGAGATTTCATTGTAACACGGGCACTTTCACCCTTTCTTTCTACCTGCTTTATTGGGACTAATACCACAGTCCTCACTCGGTTAAAACTCCCATTGGAGGTTCTGTCTGACTAATTACTGCAGAATTTGCCCCTTCCTTGTAATTGTTTTTTCTGCTCCTGCACAAGGTTTTCTGCCTTCCTCATTATCCTTTTTATGAGTACAGAGCAAAACCGGCCATAGAACAATTCCTACCTCTTGCAGTTTCTTTTGCTGCACTTCTCCTCTCTCATTCAGGATCACTATAGTTTTCCCCCCACTTTTTCTCTTTTCCTGAACACTTTTCTACAACTCTCCTCTCATTCCCAGCTGGTCCTGGTTCATTAATTTCATTTTGATTGGTTTGCATTGACTAGATCTTAATCTAGCTTTCCTTTCTGGCTTCTAGGTGCGCATTGCTTCAGAAGGCATTAATGGGACAGTTGGTGGAAGCAAAGTAGCTACCAGTCTTTATATAGAGGCAATGCTTTCCCACCCTCTGTTCAAAACGATTTTGTGCAGAGAGGATTTCAAGGTAAGAGAAAGGGACCCACATACAGTTATTATTTACTCAAATGTTTGTTTTCATCCTCAGAATTTCTTTTAGAAATAAATGTTACTGCACTAAAAATCCACATTGAACCCAAGGAATTCAGCTCCTGCAGTATTGGCCCAAGGAACAGTTTATTTGGGGATAAATGGTTTTGTTTCATTATTATTTACTGTCCTGTGGATAGTTTTGTCTCCAGTGAGAAAACTTTTGTATGTTGTAAATAAGTTAATCAGATGGAATCATTGAGCATCATGAAACTAAAAGTCCTTTATAAAATTCTAGTGCGGATTTAATCTTTTTTCATTAGGGCCCTAGCAAAGCCTTCACCTGTGTATGTGCGAAGTTGCACATGTGCACTCCTGCATCACATTCTCCCAGCTCAAACACCAGCATGTGCAATTGGCATGTTCTCACACCTGCCCACACAGAGCTCCTCCTGCATACACGCTGCTGTTAGTAAAACCCTGAATCTGGCTAGTCCCTCATGCATTACACTAGGGTCCAGCGAGCCTCATGGATCACTGCAGATTGCCATTACATACAATGGACAAACGGTGTTCTGTGTCAGGGATCATTCTGACTGGAGATCGCAATGAACCACACCGACACCAGCAGAGCCAGAGATCAGAAGGGAATTTTATTTATTCTTTTAAATTTGACGTGAATTTAGCATTGGTGAATGGTCCCAGCTTGCCAGCCCCAGATAACGAAACCTTTCTTTAATCAGCAAAATAGACTTCGCACATTCAGTGGCAGGGCAGGCCTCCCCATACTGCCTGCTAACAGGTCTTGTTCCTGCCCAAGAGGAACCACTGCTAGCAGAGAGTGGCTGGCTCCGTGTCCCTGGCCCACTCAGCCCTTGGCATCTCTCCATTAGTGGCCAGTTGACTTTTTTAAAGTGATTTGAATAACTGTCCACTGGGAACTGGACTGGAACCACCACCACTCTCTGGTGGATTCAGAGAGGCAACCATGAAAGGGGAGAAGCCATCACCAATCCCCCGTGCCATCCAGTCCCCCAAAGCGACTTGCTTATATTGACATCTCACATGAATTTAGAAACTCGAAATACAGTGGAGTTTCAGCAAGGGATCTGTTCATCTGTTGGTGTGTCTTTAATGTGGTGGCATGACCTCATTTTTAATTTCCCAGAGCAGTGCTGGAGGAGCTCACTGTTTCCCAGACCTTCGAGTTGGCGTATTTGAAGAGATTGTACCCATGGGCATCAATCCAAACAAAGTCTCCTACAAAGAAACCGGTACATTAATTTTATGACCAATAACAACTTGTTGATAAGAGATTGGAACTGAACTGTAAGGCAAATGATAGAGTAACGCACTGTCACCAGAACACCATCTTTGCACAGTAACCAGGATATGACAAAAGCATAGATAGCATTGTTAGAAAACGTCCAGGGAAGCTGCTGTGCCTGCGATGGGGGTTCCCTTCATAGGGAAACTGCTGGATCAGGTCATTGATTTGCACAATATTTAGCTGCTTTGACAGCTCAAGATTAAGCTGTCCATTTCATTCCACCAAATTAGTAGTAGTTAAGGTCATTGAGTCTTGCCCATAGTTTTGAGAATGAACCACATAACACTTGAAAAGTCATCCTGGGTAAGAGAGGATGTAAGGAGAAACTATATATAATTAATAATGCAATGATTTGGAGGAGTTTTTGAGCACAAGAAATATTTATAATTGCTTTAAATATGCATGAGATGTGGATATTTCAGACAGCTGTGAAATTGCCTTTACAGCACAAATACTGTAAGCCCAGTAGAGATTGCGGTGTAAGTATTGCTGCTGCATTTGGTATTTCACAAAGAGCCAATAATTACTGCAGATAGCCTGTTAATTCCTCAGATCCAAACTCTACATCAGGGGTCGGCAACCTGCGGCACACGTGCCAAAGACGGCACGCAAGCCGATTTTTAATGGCACCCTGCCGCCTGCCGGGGTCCCGGCCCCACTCAGCCCCCCCGCCCACCGTTCTCTCCTGCGGGGGCAGGAGGCAGAAGCTTGGTCTTGCCGGCAGCAAAGCTTCCCCCTCCCCCGCTTCTTCCCCCAGCGTGGTGCTTCCCTGCCTCTCCCACTCCCACTCCCTCTCCCTGCCGCCGATCAGCTTGCGAGGGGGAGGGGGAGCGGAGCCACAGCATGCTCGCTGCTCCAGGGAGGAGGCAGAGAAGAGGTGGGCACGGGGCCCTGGGAGAAGAGGTGGGGACGGGGCATATCCCCTCCAGCCCTCTGCCCTGACCCCCTGAACAGCCCCCACACCCAGCCCTCTGCCCTGACCCAGCACCCCTCACACACCCCCGTTCTGACTCCTGCACCCCCACACATACCCAGCCCCCCCCCACTCCATGCCCTGACTCTTGCACCCCCCCACATCCTCACCCCCACCCTGAGCACCAAACGGGAGCTCCTGCACCCCCCCCCCCACATTCCCACCTGCACCCCCGGTCTGGGGTCCCAGCCGTCGGCCCCGCTCAGCCCGCTGCCGGTCTTGGGTCCCGGCTGCCGGCCCCTTGCCAGCCGGGGTCCCGCAAGCCCCGCTCAGCCCGCTGCCAAACTAGGTGAATGGAACCCCAGACCGGCAGCGGGCTGAGTGGGCCGGCGGCGTAAGATCAGCATTTTAATTTGATTTTAAATTAAGCTTCTTAAACATTTTGAAAACCTTGTTTACTTTACATACAATAGTTTAGTTATATAATATAGACTTATAGAGAGAGAGACCTTCTAAAAAACGTTAAAATGTATTACTGGCACGTGAAACCTTAAATTAAAGTGAATAAGTGAAGACTCGGCACACAACTTCTGAAAGATTGCCGACCCCTGCTCTACATGAAGGGCCTAATCCAAAGCCCATTGGGGTTAATGGGAGACCCTCAATTGGTGTTGTTAGGTTTTGGAACAGATCCTAACATCCCACTTCAGCAAAGCACTTAAGCCTGTGCTTAGCTTTAAGCATGTGCTTAAGTGCTTTGTTAAACTGGGACCTAAGGCCCTAGTCTGGCTCTGGGTGAAGCTAATGGCAAAGCTCCCATTGATTTCAGTGGAGCAGGATCAGGCCCTAACTGTGAGTTCTGCTGTTATACTGCTGTAGACTTCAGGTATCAATATGATCTTCTATTTTGTGCTGTCTTTACCACAAGCTGTTTAGTGCAAATTATGGCCCCACTCCTGCACTGGGATCTTCTAGCCTAGGCCCCTGTGTGACATTACCCAGGGTACAATCTGGACTGTTAAACTGCATCCTCAGTTCTCCAACCTGGGGTGCTTTTTACACTGCCTGGCTGAGAGAACAACCACTCCTGGTCTGCCCACACACAGCCTCCAGCATGTAAATTACTCCCAGCTATACTGTATGAGTCCCATGGCCAGCCACTCTTGGATTGTACTGCAGGGCAACAGCAGAAAACTCCCAGTCCCAGACTTTCCCTCAGAAATGTGCATCTTGTACTGCCCAGCTCCCTCCTGCACAACACAAACTCATATAAAGTCCGTCATTTTATTAATAGAAAATGATTTGCACAAATCCTGTTACCTCACATGGAGTTTCCCAAGCACTTCAATCCAAGCACACTGGTTTAGATGAAACAGTAAAACAAATGTATTAACGACAGAAAGAGAGATGTTAAGCAATTACAAGTAATGAGGCATGAAAGTCAAAATTGATTATAAGGAAATAAAAGGTAAAACACAAACTAACACCCAACTTAACAAGCTAAGTGAATTCAAAGCAAAAGTCTCTCTCCTCACCTGTTATACCAGCCTTGCTGGCTGAATTCCTCTCAGCCAGGATCTCTCCCCAGTCCAGTGATGCTTCCTTCGTCCTTCAAGTGTTGTCAGTGCCATGACTAGAGATGAAGGGAGACATCTTTGCGGGCATCTGTCCCCCATTCTTATCCCTTCCTTTTCTTGGAGAATCATCTCCAGCTGGGGTTCAGGAGACAGGAAGTCTGTAGGGATGGGAACGTCCAGCTGTTTCTTTTCCAAGATGTAAATTTCTTGCTCACACCCTTTTTCCTGCCCAAAAATGGCTGCTTTCCCAGATGATGGTCCATTTGATTTCATTGACACCTGGCTGAGACGTCACTTTGCCTTTTGTCTCTGAAGAACTGCTTTGTGGCTACTTTCCCAGATTTGAAATATGTCTTCGTAATATCATATAGCAGAATCTTATAACTTTACATGCAATGTTGCCACATATATTTTACCATGACAATAAAAATCAACAAATCATGAGTTTTCAGATATCAAAGGGGTAGCCGTGTTAGTCTGGATCTGTAAAAGCAGCAAAGAGTCCTGTGGCACCTTATAGACTAACAGACGTATTGGAGCATGAGCTTTCGTCGGTGAATACCCACTTCTTCGGATGCATCCAAAGAAGTGGGTATTCACCCACGAAAGCTCATGCTCCAATACGTCTGTTAGTCTATAAGGTGCCACAGGACTCTTTGCTGAGTTTTCAGATGATACCTTACAAGGCATAGTTTGTACATAATTTATCATGGTCTTGAAAATGAGGTGGACATAGGGCTACAGACTGTCACACTCTGTACCTGCGGCGAGGGACAGTGAAAGAAATGGGACGCAAAAGAACATTTAGGTCCCGATCCTGCACCATGACTTGCTAATACAGCCCTATATGTCTGGTGTCCCTTGTTTATTTCACTGGGATTCTGCAGATCAGGGTCTGAATGTCCCACTGAGTTGCATTCATTTCACTGGGGCTCTCCCCAGGTGTAGGAGTCTGTGCTAGAAGATCCCAGTGTAAGAGCAGGGCCACGGTTTACACTAATCAGCATGAGGTAGCAGGAGCATGGAATAAACTTAACCTCTGTGTTTCCTGTTCTCCAGCAGTAGAACAGTAGCTCACACAGGAAGTGTGTGGCAAAGTCAGGTAGTGCCTTAGCCAGTCCAGTACCTTAGGCACAGAACCATCCTTTTTCTTTCAGGGCAGGCTTCCCCCATTCGCTGCACAGGAGTTCCATCCTGTGCAGCAGCTATTTGGTACTTAATTGGTGTGTCTCAGCAGGGCCTGAAGTGGGTGTGCAGGAATCACACATAGAATCATAGAATATCAGGGTTGGAAGGGACCTCAGGAGGTCATCTAGTCCAACCCCCTGCTCAAAGCAGGACCAATCCCCAACTAAATCATCCCAGCCAGGGCTTTGTCAAGCCTAAAGAAGGAGATTCCACCACCTCCCTAGGTAATCCATTCCAGTGCTTCACCACCCTCCTAGTGAAAAAGTTTTCCTAATATCCAACCCAAACCTCCCCCACTGCAACTTGAGACCATTACTCCTTGTTCTGTCATCTGCTACCACTGAGAACAGTCTAGATCCATCCTCTTTGGAACCCCCTTTCAGGTAGTTGAAAGCAGCTATCAAATCCCCCCTCATTCTTCTCTTCTGCAGACTAAACAATCCCAGTTCCCTCAGCCTCTCCTCATAAGTCATGTGCTCCAGCCCCCTAATCATTTTTGTTGCCCTCCGCTGGACTCTTTCCAATTTTTCCACATCCTTCTTGTAGTGTGGGGCCCAAAACTGGACACAGTACTCCAGATGAGGCCTCACCAATGTCAAATAGAGGGGAATGATCACGTCCCTCGATCTGCTGGCAATCCCCCTACTTATACAGCCCAAAATGCCGTTAGCCTTCTTGGCAACAAGGGCACACTGTTGACTCGTATCCAGCTTCTCGTCCATTGTAACCCCTAGGTCCTTCTCTGCAGAACTGCTGCCTATCCACTCGGTCCCTAGTCTGTAGCAGTGCATGGGATTCTTCCGTCCTAAGTGCAGGACTCTGCACTTGTCCTTGTTGAACCTCATCAGATTTCTTTGGGCCCAATCCTCTAATTTGTCTAGGTCCCTCTGTATCCTATGTCTACCCTCCAGCGTATCTACCACTCCTCCCAGTTTAGTGTCATCTGCAAACTTGCTGAGGGTGCAATCCACGCCATCCTCCAGATCATTAATGAAGAAAATCGGCCCCAGGGCTGACCCTTGGGGCACTCTGCTTGATACCAGCTGCCAATGGGGGTCTGCCTCTGGGCCGCCTCCACCCCTCGGTTGGTGGAATTTTATCCCGGATGTTACAAGCCACCCGGAGAATGGTGTTCGTGGCATCCTTGCGACATGTCCGAAAAGCATAAGGCGCTGCCTGCGGACAATGGCCCCAGTAGTCTGTAGACTTGAATGACCATAAACATCTACATTACAAATGAAGCTACAGAGCTGCTCACTAAGCCAAGCCACTGATTGCTGAGCCAGCCTGATCTGCTTCATTCTCCAAGGCTGACAATGCAACACCTTTCATGAGCACGTGTGCTGCCCCCCAAGGTAGCTTTCTGTAAACATGGCATTGTTATCCAGTCTTTGGCGCCATCGGGCAGGCGAGCCAGCCTGTTCCCTTAGATGTGACGGGGCCCTCTACAAAGACAAATGACCCCCAGGGGTGCTGTTGCTCGGAGATGCTGTGGAGAGCAGTGGAGTTCGTCTGGGCTTACATTGACATAACAGAGCAGCTTGGCTCTGCGTGAGCCACTTCTTGATACCTCCTCTAGGACAGGCTCATTAGTGTAGAGGCGGCAGGTGGGGATACCTTTGTGCGACCTTTGTTCAGACCCTGCTGGCCCAGACCATTCAGGGCCTGATCCTCCCCAGCCCTGCACCTTGTGTCACCATTTACCCCCGGTGGAGTGAGTGTAAAAGGCCACCAGTCAGCAGGCCAGTGTTTTGCACACGAGGGGTGTAAATGACCGGGCAAGGCAGCAGAGGATCAGCACTGCTGTTCCACCCAGCCCACTCTAAGACAGATGACAGCTTGGCATCCTTTGTGCCCTTGACTCCTGCTGTGATGCATTTGTTCATTCACTGAGCCTGTGGAGTGATGTCACAGATAAATGTGCCCAGTATGTTTGGGCTGAGACCAGCTGACATTTCAGTAGCACTCACTTCCCAGAGAAGCTTGTCATACACATGGGTCACTGCTGGGTTAGAGGGGAGGCCAAGCGGAATTGCTCAGCTGGTCAGCATTTAAATCAGCTCAGCTTTTAAGAGCTTCTTTCCATGTGGTGTTTTATTTCTAGGAATCCATTTATCCCCTGAGGAATTTCATAAAGAAGTAGAAAAATATTTATCTCAGGCTCCTCAAGCACAAAGCGACACCATTTTACTGGACTGCAGGAACTTTTATGAAAGTAAAATAGTAAGTGCTGTGCATTTGCTCCCTGCGAGGTGGTGGTGGTGGCTGGGGGGATCATTTCACCCTGTCCGCACGTGTGGGTGATGTGACTGAGGGGAAGGGATTGCCATGCTACCTTGCAGCTCTCTCCTGGTGCCAGTTCACGAATGGTACGTCGCCCCAAGCAGCAAAGGACCTGCCTGGCTTCTCAGGGCCGTGCTGAGGGGTGGTCCTACAGCGCAGCGCACAGCACACTGTCCTGCAGCATGGAGCAGCATGTGTAGTCTGACGTGAAACAGACGGGGGACGCCAAAGCTTTAACAACAGAGAAAAGCCATTGAAATCTAGCTGAGCCAGCCAAAGCCCACCCTGCCTTGGCCATAGTGCAGCAGAGAGACATCCTGACCAAGTCCCCATCCTCCAGCTGCAGGGAGGAGTCTCGGTGGATCCCTTCACACTGGGGTGACAGGGTAGGATGTCTTGGCTATAGGACCAGATTCCAGATGCTGTGAGGCACAAAGGTCTTTAGGCGCTTAACTAATTCCCATTGAAATCAGTGGAAGTTAGGTGCCTAAATACTCTTAGAGGAGCCAAGGTAGCTGCAGTGACCTGGAGGGTCAGGCCCAAAGGGTTTTCTCCCCTTTCTCCAGCGCTGTCGATCACACAGCCGTCTCTTCTTGTTACAGGGTCATTTCCAGGGCTGCCTGGCTCCAGACATCAGGAAGTTCAGCTACTTCCCCAGCTACGTAGACGACAATCTCGAGCTTTTTAAAAACAAGCGCATATTGATGTACTGTACAGGAGGGATCCGCTGTGAGCGCGGCTCCGCCTACCTCAGGACCAAGGTGAGGGGCCATTCTGGGGGCACGTGGGTCAGGGGCTTGGGGCAGTCATTGCCCAGCCCGGGAAGGACTATATGGGGTGGCTTTTTCTGTTGCTGGTTGGTGAAGTTGTGTTCTATAGGGTGGATGGAGTGTCAGGCCCATCGTGTTTGTACGTCTGGTGGGAATCAGAAGAAGGGCAGAAGGCTTGTGCCCAAAACACCCATTCCAGGTTGGAGCCCCCTGTCCAATGAGAATCGCAATGGGGGGGCATCTCAATTTTCAGCCCCCCCCACCTCTCCTTTTACAGTCTGACCTATGTAGAGCCTGGGTTTGTTGTGCAAGGAATGCTGGGTAACTCCGTGTACTTCCTGCTTGGGTGGAGAGGCATGTCATATACACACATGCACCTCCTGCAGCTGAGGACAGACTCAGGTACTTCCAGGATCCTGTTTTCTGGGAAGAGAAGCTTGAGGCCCAGGCTCAAAGTGTAGGTAACCTTCCCCTTTCCTGTTGTGTTGCTTCGTTCTCTTGGCCACAAATGTATATTCATATGCTTACACTGCCCTGTAACAGGGGTCCCCTTGCCCCTGGAGCACCCCATGGCAGCCTGGTGCAGCGTCACAATTACGTCTCGGCCTCACTTTCCCCTAGTCGGCTTTCAGTAGAATCATAGAATCATAGACTTTAAGGTCAGAAGGGACCATTATGATCATCTAGTCTGACCTCCTGCAGAACGCAGGCCACAGAATCTCACCCACTCACTCCTGTATCAAACCTGTGTCTGAGCCATTGAAGTCCTCAAATCATGGTTTAAAGACTTCAAGTGCAGAGAATCTTCCAGCAAGTGACGCTGCAGAGGAAGGCGAAAAACCCCCAGGGCCTCTGCCAATCTGCCCTGGAGGAAAATTCCTTCCCGACCCCAAATATGGCGATCAGCTAAACCCTGAGCATGTGGGCAAGACTCACCAGCCAGACACCCAGGAAAGAATTCTCTGTAGTAACTCAGATCCCACCCTATCTAGTGTCCCATCACAGGCCATTGGGCATATTTACCGCTAATAATCAAAGATCAATTAATTGCCAAAATTAGGCTATCCCATCATACCATCCCCTCCATAAACTTATCAAGCTTAGTCTTGAAGCCAGATGTCTTTTGCCCTACTACTCCCCTTAGAAGGCTGTTCCAGAACTTCACTCCTCTAATGGTTAGAAACCTTCGTCTAATGTCAAGTCTAAACTTCCTGATAGCCAGTTTATATCCATTTGTTCTTGTGTCCGTATTGGTACTGAGCTTAAATAATTCCTCTCCCTCCCTGGTATTTATTACTCTGATATATTTGTAGAGAGCAATCATATCTCCCCTCAGCCTTCTTTTGGTTAGGCTCTTTGAGTCTCCTTTCATAAGACAGGTTTTCCATTCCTCGAATCATCCTAGTAGCCCTTCTCTACACCTGTTCCAGTTTGAATTCATCCTTCTTAAACATGGGAGACCAGAACTGCACAGTATTCCATATGAGGTCTCACCAGTGCCTTGTATAACGGTACTAACACCTCCTTATCTCTACTGGAAATACCTCGCCTGATGCATCCCAAGACCACATTAGCTTTTTTCACGGCCATATCACATTGGCGGCTCATAGTCATCCTGTGATCAACCAATACTCTGAGGTCCTTCTCCTCCTCTGTTACTTCCAACTGATGCGTCCCCAGCTTATAACAATAATTCTTGTTATTAATCCCTAAATGCATGACCTTGCACTTTTCACTATTAAATTTCATCCTATTACTATTACTCCAGTTTACAAGGTCATCCAGATCTTCCTGTATGATATCCCAGTCCTTCTCTGTATTGGCAATGCCTCCCAGCTTTGTGTCATCCGCAAACTTTATTAGCACATTCCCACTTTTTGTGCCAAGGTCAGTAATAAAAAGATTAAATAAGATTGGTCCCAAAACCAATCCCTGAGGAACTCCACTAGTAACCTCTCTCCAGCCTGACAGTTCACCTTTCAGTACGACTCATTGTAGTTTCCCCTTTAACCAGTTCCTTATCCACCTTTCAATTTTCATATCGATCCCCATCTTTTCCAATTTAGCTAATAATTTCCCATGTGGAACCATATCGAATGCCTTACTGAAATCGAGGTAAATTAGATCCACTGCGTTTCCTTTGTCTAAAAAAATCTGTTACCTTCTCAAAGAAGGAGATCAGGTTGGTTTGGCACAATCTACCTTTTGTAAAACCATGTTGTAATTTGTCCCAATTACCGTTGACCTCAATGTCCTTAACTACTTTCTCCTTCAAAATTTTTTCCAAAACCTTGCATACTACAGATGTCAAACTAACAGGCCTGTAGTTGCCCGGAGCACCTTTTTTCCCTTTCTTAAAGATAGGAACTATGTTAGCAATTCTCCAGTCATACGGTACAACCCCTGAATTTACAGATTCATTAAAAATCCTTGCTATTGGGCTTGCAATTTCATGTGCCAGTTCCTTTAATATTCTTGGATGAAGATTATCTGGGCCCCCCGATTTAGTCCCATTAAGCTGTTCGAGTTTGGCTTCTACTTCGGATGTGGTAATATCTACCTCCATATTCTCATTCCCATTTGTCATCCTACCATTATCCCTAAGCTCCTCATTAGCCTCATTAAAGACTGAGGCAAAGTATTTGTTTAGATATTGGGCCATGCCTAGATTATCCTTAACCTCCACTCCAGCCTCAGTGTTTAGTGGTCCCACTTCTTCCTTCTTTGTTTTCTTCTTATTTATATGGCTATAGAGCCTTTTACTGTTGGTTTTAATTCCCTTTGCAAGGTCCAACTCTACATGGCTTTTGGCCTCTCACACTTTATCCCTACATGTTCTGACCTCAATAAGGTAGCTTTCCTTGCTGATCACTCCCATCTTCCATTCCTTGTAGGCTTTCTGCTTTTTCTTAATCACCTCTCTGAGATGCTTGCTCATCCAGCTTGGTCTACAACTCCTGCCTATGAATTTTCCCCCCTTTCTTGGGATGCAGGCTTCTGATAGTTTCTGCAACTTTGACTTGAAGTAATTCCAGGCCTCCTCCACCTTTAGATCCCCAAGTTCTTCAGTCCAATCCACTTCCCTAACTAATTTCCTTAATTTTTTTAAAGTTAGCCCTTTTGAAATCAAAAACCCTAGTCACAGATCTCTTTTTGTTTATCCTTCCATTTAGTTTAAACTGAATTAGCTCATGATCACTCGAACCAAGGTTGTCCCCTACAACCATTTCTTCTATGAGGTCCTCACTACTCACCAAAACCAAATCTAAAATGACATCCCCTCTTGTTGGTTCAGCAACTGCTTGGTGAAGGAATCCATCAGCTATCGCATCCAGGAAAATCTGAGCCCTATTATTATTACTAGCACTTGTCCTCCAGTCTATATCTGGGAAGTTAAAGTCTCCCATGATCACACAATTCCTATTAGTATTTACTTCATTAAAAACATTAAAGAGGTCTCTATCCATATCCAAATCGGATCCCAGTGGTCTATAGCACACCCCAAGCACTATCCCAGGGGAGGCTCTAGTAGCTTTCTTCCCCAATGTGATTTTTGCCCAGACAGACTCTGTCTTATCCATTCCATCCCTTCTTATTTCTTTACAGTCTACCTCATCATTGATATACAATGCTATTCCACCTCCTTTGCCTTTATTTCTGTCTTTCCTAAACAGCACATACCCTTCAATACCTGTACTCCAGTCATGACTACTATTCCACCATGTTTCTGTTATCCCTATAATATCCGGTTTCACTTCCTGCACCAGTAACTCTAGTTCCTCCATTTTGTTACCTAGGCTCCTCGCATTGGTGTACAAACATCTTAATTCTTGCTGTTTGGCCTCGCTCACATTCTTTACCCAATTAGGGACAGACATTCTACCGCCAGTGTCACCTATTAGACTGGTATCTACACAACCCTTCCTCCTTACGTCCATTCTCATACCCACGGCTGTATCCTTTCTTACTTTGTTTTCTTCCTTCTCAATGTTAAATTCCGGCGTGGAGATTACCTGGACATCTCCCAACCATCTCCCTCCAATTCCTAGTTTAAAGCTCTCTTAATCAGTTGTGCCAGCCTCCATCCTAGAAGTCTATTTCCCTCTCTACTAATGTGAAATCCATCCCGAGAGAACAGTCCTCTGTCCATGAATGCCTCCCAGTGGCCATACATCCCAAAGCCTTCCTTATAGCACCACTGCCTGAGCCATCTGTTGATCGTCATAATCTTGTCACACCTTTGTTGCCCTTCTCTAGGAACAGGCAGAATCCCACTGAAGATCACCTGAGCCTCGATTTCCTTAAGCGACTTCCCCAGCCTGGCATAGTCTCCCTTGATACGTTCCAGCGAGAATCTAGCTGTATCATTCGTTCCCACATGAAGGACAATCAGTGGATTCTTTCCCGCTTCCGTTAGGATCCTCTTCAGCCTCAGGTCCACATCCCATATCTTAGCACCCGGCAGACAGCACACTCTTCTGTTCTCCGGATCAGCTCTAGTTACAGGCCTGTCTATTCTTCTCAGTAAGGAGTCCCCAATCACGTAGACCTGCCTTTTCCTGGTGACGGTGTGATTCTCCGGTCTATCCCCTTTCCCTCTGGCTGCAAGTCCTCTCGATTCCTATTCACCCTTGCAATCCTCCGCAACCCATCCCGTATCCTCTTGGGGCTCATGTTTGGTGGTGTTATCTCCATTGACTCTTCCCCTCTTTTTATAGGACTAGCTGCTCTTCTCTTCTTCCTTGCCCTCTCACCTTCAGCGACCACCTGCTGTGCCCCTTCTTCATTTTCCAATTCCGCAAACCTGTTCCTGAGCTCTATTTCTCCTTCACTAGCCCGTCTTTTCCTCTGCCTGGTTCTCTTAGTCACGTGCTTCCACTGTCCACTTTCCTCACCCAGCAGTCTCCCCTCAGAGTTCTTTGGTCCTGCTTCCATCTGCAACTCTGAGCTTTTCCATTCAGACTCCTCAGGTTTTTGCTCCATCATCCGCTCAAACCCCCTTCTAAACTCAACCAGAGTTTCCACCTGCATCTCCAATCCTCGGATCTTTTCTTCCATCAGCTCTATCAAGCAGTACTTCATGCAGACAAAACTCTTATCAGATACTCCCTCCAGGATCATGTACATGCCGCAGGTTCCACATCCAGTCATCTTCATTGTGTCTTCCACTGCTTGGGTCACTACCGCTGCTGCCTCTGTATCTGTCATAGCCTTCTCACCTAAATCCTATGAATCTGGGAAACACAAACCAAAACACCACCACCCACAGCACAACAAACCCCCAACAAGCACCAAAACACTGCTAGAACACTGCACCCTCCCTTCACTAGCCTGTCTGATCCTCTGCCTGCCTCTCTTAGTCTTCCCCCAAACTCCCCCTGCAAACTCCCACTCAAACTCCCCTGTTTACAGCTCTGTTTGCTGGCTCCTGTGCCAGTCCAGTGAGGCTTATGGATCTTGAAGAATGCCCCTGCCGGGTCTAGTTTATGTAACCCAAAGGTGGAATATTACACAAACAGGCCTCCACCCCAGCATCCTCGCTGGATGGGGAAGGGGCTGTGTAAACCTTAGTCCATAAAATCCGCTTATGTCCAGGTCCTGTACCAGCAAGGCCTTCTGCACTCCGGAACTCTCTTCTGGAGCCAGGGTAGGGTCTCTCTCCTCTTGGGTCTAGGTCCCCCTAGAGGTCAAACCAGAAAAAAACAAACTAGGGAAATGCAACCTAGATGGAGCTACTATAAGGTGGGTGCAAAACTGGTTGGAAAACCATTCCCAGAGAGTAGTTACCAGTGGTTCACAGCCATGCTGGAAGGGCGTAACGAGTGGGGTCCCGCAGGGATCAGTTCTGGGTCCGGTTCTGTTCAATATCTTCATCAGTGATTAAGATAATGGCATACAGAGTACACTTATACAGTTTGCGGATGATACCAAGCTGGGAGGAGTTGCAAGTGCTTTGGAGGATAGGATTAAAATTCAAAATGATCTGGAGAAATGGTCTGAAGGAAATAGGATGAAATTCAATAAGGACAAATGCAAAGTACTCCACTTAGGAAGGAACAATCAGTTGCACACATACAAAATGGGAAATGACTGCCTAGGAAGGAGAACTGCGGAAAGGGATCTGGGGGTCATAGTGGACCACAAGCTAAATATGAGTCAACAGTGTAACACCGTTGCAAAAAAAGCAAACATCATTCTGGGATGTATTAGCAGGAGTATTGTAAGCAAGACACGAGAAGTAATCCTTCCGCTCTACTCCACGCTGATTAGACCTCAACTGGAGTATTGTGTCCAGTTCCGGGCGCCACATTTTAGGAAAGATGTGGACAAATTGGAGAAAGTCCAGAGAAGAGCAACAAACATGATTAAAGGTCTAGAAAACATGACCTATGAGGGAAGATTGGGGGAAAAAATGGGTTTGTTTATCTGGAAAAGAGAAGACTGAGAGGGGATGTGATAACAGTTTTCAAGTACATAAAAGGTTGTTACAAGGAGGAGGGAGAAAAATTGTTCTTCTTATTCTCTGAGGATAGGACAAGAAGCAATGGGCTTAAATTGCAGCAACGGAGGTTTAGGTTGGTCATTAGGAAAAACTTCCTGTCAGGGTGGTTAAGCACTGGAATAAATTGCCTAGGGAGATTTAAAAATCTCCAATGATGGAGATTCCACAGAGCAGGTTAGACAAACACCTGTCAGGAATGGTCTAGATAATACTTAGTCCTGCCATGAGTGCAGGGGACAGGACTAGATGACCTCTCGAGGTCCCTTCCAGTCCTATGATTCTATGACAGCCCTTTCTCAGAAGAACATGTAATTCCTCTGATCTGGGGCTCCTGCTGCTTCCTGGTGAAGTCCTTCCGTGGGGATCAGGTTTCACTGAGACGTGGCATCCATCCTCCCTTTCAGAGCCTCTCCCACTCAGGAGCACGTTTCCTTTCCCGGTGACCCCCCTCACCAGCTCCCCTGAGAAGTTTTCCCATTGAGAGCATTCTCTTTCTGTGTTCTGGGGACCGTTTCTCTTCCCCAAAGTCTATGTTGTCTAGGGAGAGCCCTCTGGGAGCAGCTGCCTAGCCAGCTCCCCTGAGGAGTTCATTCCCTGGGTACTTCCTGCCTGAGCCCACGCCATCCTTCAGAAGGCCTAGGTTTTCCTTACCTGATTAACTACTGCCCAGCTGCTCAGGTTGCTGGTTATTCCCAGATGGGTCTGGGCTGGCTCCTCTTCAGCCGAGCCTGGCACAGGGAGGCTGGGAGCTGACTGCCTTCGGGGCCAGCTGCCCTGTGCCATGCGCTCCTCACCCCAGTATCGGAGCACCTCACAGGCATGATCCTCACAAGACTCCTGGGAAGCTCTGGAGGCTTATCCTCTTTCACAGGCAGGGAACTGCGGCACTAGATAGAGTAAGTGACTGGCCTGAGGTGTCAGAATGGATCAGTGGCAGAGCTGGACATGGAGTCTAGATCTCCCAGGTCCTAGTCTAGCACCCCGTCCGCCTGACCAGCCTCCCTCTCTCACATCTCTATTCCTTATCCCCTGCCCAGAGAGAGCAAGAGATCAGTCCAGATAAACTTTCTCTGGAGAGATGAGGCGTGATCCATTTACACCAGTGTAAACCCAGAGGAAATCCACTGAAGTCCCTAGAATTACACTGGTGTAAAACTGGTGTAAGTAATGGGCGAATCTGGCCCTAAGAGCTGTTACTGTATAATGCAGCGACCGTTCTTCAACCTAGTGTCCTCTTGGGCCTGGAGCTGGTCTGGATTTCCACAAACACCGTTCAGTAACCGCAGACGCAGTGACCCTTTGGCCCCGTGTCAAGCAGCCACTATTCAATATTGGCAGCCACAGAAATACCCAGTAGGGACTGACCATGGGCACATGGGTCTTATGGCTGTCACCGGGATATTGCTCCTTTTCCTAGGCGTCTAGTTCCCTGAGTGTGCACTGGGCAGTCTGGCACAGCCGGCTGGCACAGCCTAAGCTAGGTTTCTGGTGCTTTGTTTTCAACAGGCTGCATGCAGGGAGGTTTACCAGCTCAAGGGTGGCATCCACAAGTACCTGGAAGAGTTTCCGGATGGGTTCTACCGGGGGAAGCTGTTTGTGTTTGACCAACGTTACACCATCTCTGCCAATGAAGATGTCATTGCAGGTAGGGCCATCACGTCTCAGATCACAGAACGAGAGCTGTCAGAGTCACCCGAGAGCCCTCTAGGACAGAGGCTCGCACACTGTGGCCTGGGGAGCACCCGCAGCAGAGAACAGGCTGGGCTCAGGGGTGCTGGCCTTGCTGCCTTGTTTCCAGCTACTGAATTGCTTTAAGGACAGATAAAAATCCATGGAATGCTGTAGAAGTGCGGGACTCACCCCTGCGGCGCCTCCTGCTGGTTGTCCTCGGGAATTAGCTCTCCCAGCCTTGGAGCGCCCTCTGCAGGCTGGTGATCCGCCTTGCCACTGGCCCCATGTCCCTCCCAGGACCCCGGTGCCCCTTTCTCTGGGTGTTGCCCCCGGCAGTACCCCCACAGTTCTGGGTCTCCCCCTCCCAGGGGAACCCCCACCCACTATCCCCACTTCGCCTCAGTCTTGGCTACTGCCCAGTCTCCATCTAGCCCCGTTCACTGGGGCAGACTGCAGTATCAGCCACTCATCACAGGCCAAGGGGTTCGGACCTGCTGCCTCTGCCTACCCATGGGCTGCCTCCTGCAACCCAAGTGCCCCTTTGGCCTTACCCTAGGCCTGCAGCCTGGGGCTTTCCTAGGCCGGAGCTCCCCAGCTCCCTTGGCCTTTCCCCAGCCCTGCTCCACTCTAGGCACTTAGTTAAGCTCCCTGCAGCCAGGCCCTTCTCTCTCTACCACTAGAGAGACTGTCTGTCTGCCCCTGGCTTCCCTGCCTTTATAGGGCCAGCTGAGTCTGTTTGGGGCATGGCCACAGCTGAGGCTGCCTCTCAATCAGCCCAGCCTAAGGCTTCCAGCCCCAGCCATCTCCAAGGGCTGGCTTTTAACCCTTTCAGGCCAGGAGCGGGTAACCACCCCGCTACAAATGCTTTCCTAATACGGCGTTTCTGACCGCCAATGGCCCAGGGATCTCTGTGATCAGGAGTGAGGGGGAGGTTGTCTGCACGCAGGGCTGGAAGGGCAGGGGCCACGAGATAATGTTTCTGTGACGTCATGGGCAGCACAGCACACTGTCCCACAGGGAGGAGCCGCTAGTAATGTAGGTCGCTAGCACGACTAGTCCCTTGACACTGATCAAACCATTCTGAGCCAGCACAGCACTAGAGACCGAACCACTACTCGGAGTCGGCTCCACTAACCAGAAAACCTGGTAGCAACAGCCCACGGGGTGCTTGGCTGTTCCTGGCTTTCAAGGCTTATGCAGCCCAGAGAATTGTATTTCACGCTAGTAAAAGTTGAAGATGGGTGAACACACCCTGGCTTTCCAGCTGGGTTGCGCTTCAGCTGTTCGGCTCCAGCTTGCTGGTGAGAGGTGACCAGCAAAGGACTTGGGCTAAGCTTGCCTGTGGCTTTTCTGCTCCATCTGAAGAGGAGTCGGTGCTTTCTTATGCTCAGAGGATGGTGCTGCTGTCTCTAGATGGAGAACCACTTTGAGCTCAATCGCAGCTGACTCGACTTATTCATTTGCCGTAAGTTTATCCATCTGGAAGGTGACAGGCTTAGTGCTGGGAATACAATGTCCTTCTGAAGCCCTGGCCGTGCTCAGGAGGGACTGAAGGGGAAGCGGCACGGCTCAGTGAGCAGCTACCCGCTGGACTAGTCAGGGTTAGCTGCCAGCAGTGCAGCGGTGTCGGGAGGAAAGCTGCTCAGTAAAGGACAAGTTGTGCGCTGGGTTGTTTAGGGATGTGTAGCCTTAGGACTCTGTCCCCCAAAGCCTGAGCGCAGATTCCAAATGCAGCCCTACCATTCCTGTTTGCACACGATAGCCACAGGGAGGCACGGGCCACTGCCTAGGGACAGCCAGCTCCTGCGCATGGGGCCCTGGACGGCAGGAAGGAGTTTGCCTTAAGCTTGTTAGCATCGAAATCAAAGTAAAAAGCCCCTTTTGTGGGCAGGGGCTAGTTCTCATTCTGATGAGGAAGGGCAGGGAAGCAGGGCCAGAGCGAGACTGCAATACCCTGGAAGATGAAGGGTCACCATTTGAATGAATTTTGGCAGCCCATTCAGCCCAGACTGCAGGACATTCTCAAGGCAGAGCCAGATTGCCTAGCAGGAGAGCACAGTGCCCCAGTGCAAGTGGGATAAACAGGGCAGGATGGGTTTTAACTCCACTTCTCCTCTCCCCAGAATGCAGGTACTGCGGGACGCTCTGGGATCAGTACAAACTGTGCTCCAGCCTGCACTGCCGGCAGCTCGTCCTGACCTGCCCAAGCTGTCGAGCGAAGGGATTCACGGCTTGCTGCCCTATTTGTCAGGAGAAAGGGCTCAAGCTGGTTTCAAACCCTTCTGGATGGATGGTCAAGGAGGAATGTGAATGCACGGACAGACGGCAGCGGGTCCCAGGAAAATGTTAGACATTCAATAATATACACTCGCGTTCTAGGGCATGGGGCTTCCGAATGTGGGTGCCCGCTTCCCAGTTATTTTCATTGGATTTGTACATTGAGACCCCTGAGGGGGCTTTGAATCGCTCAGCCCCAGTGTCTCTTTAGCACTTGACAGTGAACCATGAACTACCCCCGGCCAAGTGTAAATTAATGGAGCGTCAAACACCACAGTGGTGCTACAGGATTCCTCCCACTGCAGCAAAGTTACTGTTCTGCCTCCCACAATGTGATGGGCGCCAGAGAGAACTTGATGATTACAGCACATGCCATGGGATTCGACCACTCACAACCAAGCAGGAGCCAGAAGGTGAAGGAACAAGCAAGGTCTGTGCTGGCTTTGCCAGCATCATTGAGCCGTGTGTGTGTTCTGGGCCCACCCCACAGACTCTGCACGGGCTAGGGAGATGGAGGCAGCAGGTTTTTAATCACTGGGAACACAAGCAGACTGTGGTTGAGGCTATTTTCCACATAAACACCAGCAGCCAGAGTCTTCTCTCCCTTACACCAGTGTAAGTCAGGCTAGCTACACAAGTCCCTGGGTTTACAATAGCGACCAGCAGGTGTGAGACCAGAAGCTGGACCCACGACTTCATCAGAGCAAAAGCTGGCGACACTCAATGGCCATGTACAACCTCAGGCATGTTCATCTGGCGGGGCATGTTGTGTGGGAAGAGGGAGAAGTATAACCCACTCACTGCCCCTCTCTCGTGGCAGTCAGTGTCCATGTCCTACCATGCAGAAGGGAATTCACGTGACTGAGTTTTTAAATGTCCAAGATCCAGCCCTGAGCCCAGGACTTGCATTGTGCTGTGTGTGCTGCAGAAAACTGGCGGGGTTCTGAAATGCATTGAAATGCAGCCATTTGCTGAGGAAAGTACAGGGGCATGATGTAAATAGTAATGAGCACCGTAGGAGTAGGAGTGGTGGTGTGTGGAGTCCCCACGTGATTGTGCGCAATGGACACACAAGAGCCGTGTAGCCCGAGGGGGTTAAATGCATCTCCATGGATCCAGAGTGGTACTGCTACACTTATTGGCATGGACTGTGTAGTTCTGCTGCTGCTGTTTCCCCTTTGAAACGTATGCCCCCATCTGTACCGGTAAAGTCAGTCAGTGGCTAGGTCCTGACAATGGCTTTTAAAAAACCCTTTGCTCAGTGTCACAGGGTCTGCTACTCACTGCTCGGCAGCGCCTCCTTGTGGCTCATCTGGGGAACTAGTTCGCCACTGTCTGGCGGTCGTTCAGCCTGTTGCCTCTGTCACTTTCACTGCAGCCCTTTGCTCTCTGCAGCGCTGCTCCTTCATGGCTTAGCCCTCTGGTCAGGTCACCCTCAGTCTCCCTTCCTCAAAGGCTCAGGCCGTCTCCATCTCCAGTGCACTGCCTGCGCCACTCCCGCACGGGCTGGTAGGGGAACCTAGGCCTGCCCTCTACACCAGCCTCCAAGCCAGGGACCCTCAGCCCAGCACGTCAGGTCTGTCCCTGTCACCCTTTACTGCTCCTCCTTCCCTGGGCTGTGTCCAAGCCTGCCTTTGTCACGCGCCTACTGTCCCACTTGTACCAGGGAGGGTGCCTGCAGGCTCACCTCCCTGCAACCCCCTCCTCCCCTACCTGTTCCTGCCCGGGTGAGCTGTGATCTCCACCAGGCTCACTGCCCCGTAGCTCCCCAGCAGGTGCAGCCTAAGGCTCCTTGGCCTCTCTTGCCACTTGACCCCATCCATGCTAGCGTGGGGGGCTGCCCCATCACACTCCGTTTCTACAGTTGCTTATTGTCAGTTACAGCCATTTTATTTTCCATGCGGGCTGTAAAGGGACCTTCTCCCTTTCCAGAGCGGGGGGAGGAAGGCATTGCAGCAGACTTAGATTTGATGTTAATTTAATGCACTGGTTGTGTTAAATCCCACAGCAAGGCCTGACTTCTCTGACATTGTTCCCATGACTACCTGTTCAACAACTGCCGGGGTGCTGCTTTGTGTTCTCCAAGCTGGGCTTTCAAACCTGCTCTAAGCTCCACTGTGGGACCCTTCCCCAGAGCTGATATTAGGTGGTGATGATAATGCAGGGGCTGAGACCAAGCCTCTGATGTGACTAACAAGGCCCACTGACAACACTGGCTTTTGGAAGGCCCCTATTTCCCTAGGCAGCTGGTGTCCCCAGCCCTGGGTCGATGCTTGTTTGCTTACAGCACCTTTCCCAGGTGCGTTGGCGAGCTGGCCTAGGTGCAGTGTCCTGCCCTCAGGCACACGTTGCATTCCCAGCCTACATCATTGCCACTAGCTGTGGTTGGGAACAGGAGCCCACAACTGCTATGTTGCACTGTGGTATTTTTCAGGTGTTCTGTTTTAAAACCCCCGACCAGCTGACAAACCTACCGGCTAGATGACCATCCTGTAACTCCCGCAAGAGGCCCTGCCCGGGTCCGTTTTCAGTACAAATGGGAAACGGTGTCAACAGTATATTAGCGTGAACTTCTAAAACTGCCAGGGGGACCCATCATCCTTGGCGCTGCCACAGAGCTGTACGAACACTCTTCATCCGTGCGCGGGCTGCTCTTATCCCTTTGGAAACCTGTGAATGGCAGCTGGGCTTCCGCTCATTCCTAAGCAAGCAGCCTGCTAACCAGGTGCTGGTCTATGGAGGGTTTCTGGCCCCTAGGAGGGGCTCTGCCCCCAAACCACACTGCATCCTGCCCCCCAGTGTTGAGAAAGTCTCCCCATTACCCATGCCAGGGGTGAGATGGCCAGGTGGGTCAGGCACTGGCGAAGGAGGCTGGACCAGTGCTGAGTAGGACGTAGGCCCAGACCTGCTACAAGGCAGGAGAAGCAATAGGCTCCTTTATGCAGGGGGTGAGGTGGTTCCAGTGCTTTGTGCGGGAGGAGCAGGAGACTGGGGGGGTTGCTATTCTGGAGCGGGAGGGAGCAGGAGGTAAGAGGGGGCAGCTGCCCCCATGACTGTTTCACTCATCTCCAGCATAGAAGGCAAGTACATTCCATGTCCTCCATATTCTAAGGGTTAGTGCATAGGCAACCCCTGGGGTCTGGCTGTGTGCTGGTCTTTGTTAGCTACATCTAAAGAACCACTGACACAACTTGAAACGCTGACTCGCCGTTTAGCTGACTCAGCACAACTGCTGTGACTCCTCTGAGACGGTACCTTAGCTCCCTGGCTCGGCAGGTCCAAGCAGGAGAGTCTGCGCACTAGCAGGCATGGTGCTCGCTGTAGGGAGGGATCCCCTTTTCCTCAAGAGCTAGTGACCATCATTACTGCTCGACAGCACAGCTGGTACAGAGCCTGATGCTTTTCCCCAGGCAACTGTGCAACGCCTTGCTCTGCTTGGTAAGCGCTTGCTCACTTACCCATGTAATTCCAGCACAGTCACCAGCATGAGTATGCCTGTCACACACAAGCCCAGAGTCCTCCCACAATATGTTTCAACTGCCAGGGGAGTTTAGATGCCACTACAGCCTGGAAAAGGGACAGGTTATTGCTTAAAATCCTCCTCTCAGGTCTGCAGGGCAGGGTCCCTCTTAGCAGATTCTGCACTGTCCCCACACACCCAGATTCCCCCTGGGCATCAGGGCGAGCAGCATTTACCGTCCAGGGGAGAACAATTTCCATTCCCCTGAGTCAGTGGGAGAGCAGACACTGATGCTGGGTTAGTTCTGTGCAAATCTGAGCAGGCAACTCTGCCGCTAGCTATCGAGTGGCATCTGGCCTGATGTTTTCATTGATTTTTCTAAAGCCTTTGGGAGGTGCCTGGTGGGACTAGGGCTGTCCAGCTGGCATTGGGCTTATCGTGCCGCTTTCTGGTTTTGCAATATTCTCTAATCTTTTGTGGGGGGGTTTACAAAACACTGCACTGAAGCATTTTATTTGTGATTTCGGACACATTTATTACCATTTGAAGAGCAACAATCAAACACGTTTGTATTTCCCACTCAAGGTTAAAGTGATATAGCAAATCAGGGCCAAAGCCTGCAATCCTGATTCATGCAAAAATTCTGTTGAAATGAGTGGCAGTTTTGCTGTACCCCAAGGCACAGACTGCAGAACTTCACTGGGAACAGCAGCAGGCAGAAGGTTGTGTATTAGATTGTTAGGATGGATTCTTTAGTGTATAAACAAAGGCCACCATCTGGCAATGGCTCTGCAGGGGCAGACTTCCTGCTGTGCAGCTCAGGCTCCCCCTGGAGTCAGTGGGATTGGGGTGGGTTAATGGAACTCACTGCATGCTCAGAGGCTGCATGTGTCTGCTGGAAATTCCTCCCTAGAAAGGCAGTGGGGTTTTTATCACCACACAAACCCAATTGCCTGGTGTGTTTATCCAACTCCACTCAAATGGCACCCTGGACTACATGGATTCACAGGCAGGGTATTTGCAAGTAATTTCTTTATTAGGGTGCACTATTCAGAAATTTGGGATGTTGGTAAAATAAAATCTCTAGCAGAACAAGAAGTTTTACAGATAAATAAAACGGTCATCCAGCCAGAAACCCAGAATTACGAGTCAGGGCTCCAGCACGACCCAGTAAAAGCACAGGAGGCACATTTCCAGAGAAAATCCAGGGGGAAATCCTGCCCCTATTGAAGTCAATGAGAGTTTGCGCCTGACTTCAGTGGAGTCAGGATTTCATTCCCAATCTCTTAAAGCAATGGTTTTACATATCCATGCGAAAGGAGACAGGAAGATTTTAACGTCCCATCTAATACCTACTGCTCTGTTTTTATGGAGCCATTACTTTATAATCAGTGGCCTTACGTTCTTTTCATTGGGGGAGGGGAATAAAAAAGACGAATTCTTTTGGGGGAAAAATATGGGTGCTTTTAACATCCTGTCTGCAAATAAAGTCAGCAAATGTTGGTAATTAATTGTAATTTACAAGTCCTCGAAAGGGATGGGATAGCATTGTGGTGGGAGAGTAGAAATGCTTGTCAAACAGATAAACAAGTTGAAAAAATAAAGTATTTTTTAAATACTTATGCAACTTGTGTAGAGCAGTAATTTTTTCCACTCATGCATAACACATCCTAAATATATCTGAAACACCACACAGGAAATCCTAAGAGAAATTAAGTCACGGGTGAATTAACAGTCACTTTTGTGCTGTGATGTATTCTAAACCAAGACTGCTTAAAATTGGCAACTTGTAACTGGATTGACTCGGCTTGACTCTAAAGAAAACATCATTAGTGATATTTGATCAAATCGTCACCTACAATCGCTAGTTAATTTAAACCTTTAGTGCATAATTATGCAACACAGAACTGAGGCACCACAGATATTTTGTGCAAGCACTTTGCCTTCGGATTTCCAGG
This sequence comes from Emydoidea blandingii, assembly GCA_036785055.1. Taxonomy (NCBI): domain Eukaryota; kingdom Metazoa; phylum Chordata; order Testudines; family Emydidae; genus Emydoidea; species Emydoidea blandingii. Next base: position 134,926,286 of record JAXIVB010000006.1, read on the forward strand.
GTATAGCACAAACCACCAGGCACGATCTTCACAGCCGGGAACTACACCCCAATTCGGCACTTGGGATAGAAAGGCCCATTCAAGTCTGCAAGTCTCCTCTTCCTCACTGAAAAAAACAGGAACAAGGGTCAGTCAAGGCAGACGCTGCACACGTGGATAGCAGGTGTATCCACAGACAGTTTAAAACCAGAACAAAACTCATGTGATGGGAAAAGTTTGGGGGGGTTTCCATAGATTTTAAGGCCAGAAGGAACAATTAGATCATCTAACCTGACCTCCTGTATAGCACAAGCCAGAGAATTTCACCCAGTTACGCTGGCATTGAGCCCAATAACGTGTGTTAGGCTAAAGCATCTCTTCCAGAAAGGTATCCAGTCTTGTTCAGAAGACATCAAGAGATGGAAAATCCACCACTTCTCTTGGGTGTCTGTTCCAGTGGTTAATCACCCTCGTTAAAAATGTGTGCCTAATTTTTAATTTGAATGCGTCTGGCTTCAGCTGCCATCCATTGATTCAGGGTTGAGATTTTCAAAGCAGTCCAGAGGATTTAGCCTCATCTCTTCTATTAAAGTTGATGTGTGACCTTGAGAACACAGACCAGGGTCTTTAACATCAGTTTAAAAATCTACGTTGTTTAAAAAAAGAGCCCCAAAATTGAAGTAACTATCATTGACTTCTAATGGGGACAGAGTTCATAGGGTTCTGTTAAACAAGAGTTTGCTAGCTCAGTTACATCTCTCCCTGATTGCTTCAGGTCAGGTAGTGATCAGCATATAAGAGGCAGGGACAGAATAGCTGGTGAATGCCTGCAGCTGCACAAGGGGAGTATGGCTTCTTATCCAGTCCTTATCTTTTACTGCTTCCTTATAGCTTAATACAGGCCTTCCTACCTCAGAGAAAGTGTCCCTGCCAAAACAGGCTTTCCCTCATTAATCTCTGAGCTACATTTTTCTGCTCCTCTCCACACATTAGTGAGCATTTTCAGAGAAGGTTTTAAAGTGGATACATACACAGTTTATATATTTGAAATAAATACAGAGGAAAAGAAAAAGCAGCCAGAAAAGGGAGATTGCAGAAATGAGCTCATAGGATGAATGTAAAAAGCCTTCCCTCCCTCTAGCATGCTAGATCATACAAAGTACCCTGAAGAACAAGAGTGCCTGCAGCTGAGCCAAGAGCAGTAAAACCGAAGCTAGAGAGAGTAAAACCAAGTTTGAGTTGAGCCAGGTGGTGGCAGCGGAGAGCACAAGTAGTGGAGCACAGAGAGAGAGCTATTGCCAGTAGGGAAAAAATTCTGTCTGTACTTAGACATCGTCCAGTTGCAGAGCTGAGAAGTTATGCCAGGGGCCATCAGAGCGATGTATACGAGCTGCAAACAAGAACCAAACCAGAGATCTTCTGTACAGTTCTCATGTTCAAGGAGGCAAAATATACAACAGCTGCATGACAGGCAAAGTCACCAATTGATCAACCAAAAAGAAGCAGGAGTGAAAAATAAAATGTAGTTCCTTTTTTCTGATTAACATGGTGATGCGCATACATTCCAAGTTTATGAAAACCAGCTCTGATCTGAGAGTCAGTGAGCAGTGAATTTCTGGTTGCACATGTGGCTTTTATCCATTTACTAGTTCCTAGTAAGGAATCTATTTGTCAAAAAAAAAAAAAAAAAAATACTCAATCTTTTTTTGTTGTCTGTATTGTCACAGACATAATTGTTGACAGGTATTTTGAAAAAAATTACCAAAATAATTGAAACTGATGTGATTATATTGGGTTATTTTGACAAATAAAATATGCAAAATTTTACAGAATTTTAAAATATTGTGCGCCAAATTTTCCATTTTTTGGTGCAGAATCTCCCCAGGAGTATTACACTGCCCTGCGAACAGCAGACTAGCTGGAGACAAAATCCAGTCCATTTGTTTAAAAACCTCAACAGGTTGAACACATACACAAAGTAATATACAGAAATCTGCATGGAACAGAGAGCACCAAGTCATAAGTCAGTGCTTTTCAGCACAGCAGTCCTTAGTCTCATTTAGAGGTACACCTCTACCTCGATATAACGCTGTCCTTGGGAGCCAAAAAATGTTACCGCGTTATAGGTGAAACTGCGTTATATTGAACTTGCTTTGATCCGCCGGAGTGTGCAGCCCTGCCCCCCCCCCGGAGCGCTGCTTTACCGCGTTATATCCGAATTCATGTTATATCGGGTCGCGTTATATCGGGGTAGAGGTGTACTCTAATTCAGTAGCTTTTTAAATTGAAGTAGACTCACGTCGTAAAGGACACAAAATGGTTAGACTATGCTGGTGAACTATGTTAAAATTAACAGTTTATTGGTGTTTATTCAGGGCAGACATTTATATGGTAAATCTTTTCCCAGGCACCTCCTCTTAGCCAGTCTGTCTAGGGAGCTGTATGTTAATTTCATCCTTGTGTAAGCTCACTAGAAATGAGGTCGGTTCTTTTACTTGTGTTCCAACAGGCTCCACTGGGTACTCTTCCAGTTCAGCATGTGAGGCTGTCGCCAAGCAACTGTCAGTCAGCTAGTGCCCACAGCACTGCCCAGATCAGTGAGAAATGATGGGGAAGTACTGTCATCGCATGCAGTTCTGTTAACTTCAATTGGGGTGCCCAGATCGAACTGGGAACAGAATTTGGCCTTGTACCCCTAAACACACCTGATACTTTCAAAAGAATGTGCCAAACTTGTCAGTCTTCAGAGCTTGACTCTTCTGCTTGCCCTCTCCCCATTAAAGCGGGGATGGAAGCAGTGTCTGTGGAAGGGTGGCAGCCCAGGAAAGCGAAGGGCTCTGCTAATCCAGTTCAGGGCAGCAGCCGCCCGGGTTTCCCAGCACTAACCCTGCCAACTACGGCTTAACAAAGCACATGGAAATGCCAAACTCCCCAGCACTAGAGCTCACTGCCTCTGAGTATCACTGGAGACCCTGTTTGGTTAAGGCCAGATTCTGCCACCATTGCCCTGCACAACATCTTACTCTGGGCCAGAAGCCGATTGTCTTACTCACGCTGAGTAGCGCTTTACTCCACCACCAGCCCAATGACCAAGTGGAACGGCTGGTGGAGCCGGTACCTCTCAGCAGGAGAAAGCAGGAAGAGAATCAGGCTCTCCCCTAGCAAGCACCAGCCCCTTCCGGTTCAAGCGGGTGAAATTTCACCTGACTTGTTTATTTCTATAGATTCTCGGTCAGTGTGCCCGCCAGAGAGCAGGAGGGGAAACACGCACCAGCTACATTCACAGCTAATGGGAATTGCCGAGAAGCACACCTCTGGGGAGCGCCAGCACCACGGACTATGGGGAGCATGGAAGAATGCATGCAAGCAGGCGTGTAGGCAGACTCACCAAGGTCGTTGTTGTTCATCATGGCGTTAGATGCACGAAGCCGGGGACCTTGCTGTGTAAAGTGATACCCGAACTTCAAAAGGGAGCTATTTTTTTCTAACATGTTTGCAATCTCCATTTCCACCTTGTTGCCCAGCGGCTGGCTCTTTATTAAAAGAGAATGGAAAAGCAGGTTACAACTGAGGGCTGCCCTGTTATTTTGGTCTTTGATCCCCTGACTGCCTCCTGCTGACTCTACAGTACATCTCACAGTGCCAGCAAACACTGCACGGGGCCTCCCCCCACACTGCCCGGCCAGAACCTTCAGCACAGCGCTCTACCGCTCGGCCTCAGGGAGTTACTCCATTAGCTGGCAGTAATCCTCTATGTGGACTAGCCACTTGTCAAGCCATCTACACATACTATCCCCCACCACCAGTTGTTGGTTTTTTAGAGTGATTGTCCAGAAAACATCAGGTGAGCCAAACCCCACATTTTCTGATACAAGGCCCCCCAACAGAATATTTTTTATTCAATCTAAGAGGTCCAGTTGGGGTTTGTTTTACCTGGTTGTCAATTTTGAGCTCGATCAGTGAAGTATTGTGCTGGAGTGCTTCGATCAGAGCCAGGATCCCGGACCCAGAAATGAAGTTGGATTCCACATTCAAGCTCTTCAATACACCGTTGGCTTTTAACATCTCAGCCAGTGCCTGCAGTCACAAAGGGGAGAGCATTGGTATTGAATAATAAATAGGAAGAGTGGCCCAGTGCACTAGCCTGGGACTCTGGAGACCCGAGTTCAAGCCCCTGCTTCTACACAGACTGCCTGTGACACCTTGGGCAAGTCACTTAGTCTCTCTGTGCCTCAGTTTCCCATCTCTGGCATTTTTCATACTATATAAAGGTACAAAAAAAGGACACCAAGATTTTTTTTTCCCTTTGCAGGTTGCTTTAAACAATTGCCCTTGCAAGACAACAATTCCACTAACAACCTTCCCACAGCAATTAGCCTGTCATCACACACAGCATGGTCTGGTACTTACATAGGCTACCGGGTCATTGCTTCTTGTTCCTACTATGCTTAACTTCTTTACATAGGAATTATTCTTCAGTGCTTCAGCATATGCTTTTAAAGTTGGTATGGGAATATTCTGTGAAAAGAAGGCCCAGAAAGGCAGTCATCTTTATTCAGATTCCAGGTACACTCCTTAAACAAATATTTTAAAAAGGAGCGTGCACTAGGTGTATGAAATACAACAAGCTTTCTTTATAGTGGAAATGGCACAACTGGATTATTTAGGAAGAGGCAGAAAGCTAAACCTAGATCGTAAAGTAGTGCTTGTAGTCCAGCAATGGTCAGCATGGCCCAAGCAGCACACGAATGCCTCCCCTCTGATTCCAGCTCTGCCACTCACTCACTGCCTGGATTTGGGCAAGTCACCTCACCACATTTTGGGTTCCCCACTTGTCAGATGGGGCCAATAGTCACCGGCTCACCTCCCTGGGCATTGTGGGGCTTTATGTAGCTAAGGTTTACAGAGTGCTTTGAGTAGGTAAAGCACTGGGTGTACACGAGTTCTAATATTGCTATCGCACTGCACCAGCCACCGCCAAGTCATGGCTGGGAAATAATCGCCCTTCTCAGGCCTGGATCCAGCGAGCGACCTGCATGGTGCTTATGCTGGAAGGCTCCACTTGCAGGATCACAGCCTGACCCTGACAGTTAAGCAGCTCGTGGAGGGGCAGTGTATTCTCAACTCTCAGAATCAGGCCCACTCTTCTCCCTCCCTCTGTCACTGGTGACTTTCGGGGGAGAACTAGGAGAGTTTGGCAAGTATCTGTGTGCCCGTTCCGAGCTCTCACAAGCTAAGAGTATTTCTTTCCCGTTCAATACTTTACAAACCCTTTTCAGACGCTGATAACTTCCAAGTGACTCTTTAAAATTTCAAACTGACCATTTCCATAGTCCTCAATGAGGAGTGCTTCCCCGGGATCACTGGCGTGCTATGGCTTTAACACGACTACTCGTACGCCCATCTGTGAATAGTGCAGTCATGGATCTTTGGCCCATGTTTTCAAAAGTGGCACTTCAGATCATTAGTCCAACTAGAGACGCCTCGAGAGCCCCTGCCACCTGTGAGTCAGGCTCCATTCCAGGGGTCTCAAGTTGCACCCCCAAGTCACTTTTGAAAATGCAATCCTTTATCTATGGAACGTTGCAACTGGCTGGATGTGCACACGTGCCAGGGTTTTAAGGACTGTGCGCATGCAGTTAATGGCACCAGCATTGCTAACTGCACACACAGGAACCTCATCTGCATTTATCTGAATACATAATCACTCAAATACATACAGAGGGCGTAGGCCGGCAAGGAAGGGAGCTGAAGCCATTATCATTCAGCTGGCGTGTATGTATTTGGTGCTGTGTGTACATTTAAAAGGTGACCTGCAAAGCTGTGCATGTGCCCTGATTTGCTTCTTTATGGGAGGTCTGTGGAAAAAAGAAAGAGCTGGTAGGGAAGAGTGGGTAGTTCTGCTTGTTTTAACTTGAGTATTTGGTTTTACCTTCCATGGTTGGACTGGACTAGAAAACAGTAATGGGTGCTTTCCCAGCCGCCAAACGAAAACAGCAACAAAGGCACGTTGCCCATGCACAGGAGTTAAAGAGAAGTTAACAGAAACCAAGTTTTTAAGGTACAAGACTAGAACTCCTTTCCCTCTCCTTTAGCAGGTTTAAAGAGAAATATAAGCGTATTCAAGCACAATTTCTTGTCCTTTGCACGTCACCTTTAACAAGAAAAGCCCAGAGAAAAGCCTAGATTTTAATGAGCCATGTCAGGTAATGTAGAATGGTGGTTTCTCACAGCACTTTTAACTTCACAGCCATGCACAGATGCCTACATGAGCTCTTTCATTACAAGCCATACCACATTGTTCAGTACCACACAGCCTTTGGCAGACAATACAGTATCATTAGCACAAGAGGGCAATGCGAAACACTGTCTTTTGTGTAATTAAATTACCAGCCTTAGTGTTACATCAGTGTAATTTTTCTGCACAGAGTTTTACTAATAAATTCCTGCAGTGAAGCAGCTAACATTGACCTAGGGACTCCGTGTGTATTATTTTGAAAGCTCCTTGCTCTGCCAGTCTTGCACCGTGTTTGTACATGACATCTAGCCACATGCACTGTTAGGTTTCCCTGTAAATACAATGCAAACCCAAAGCACAGTATTTTTTCTGACTGTAGGCAGGCTCTAATGACAGACTGTGAAACCCCCTCAAAAACATCCTAAAACAACCCAAAGCCAGATTCTGATGCCTAACTTCTGTTGAGCAATGCCTTATTCTGCAAGCAGCCCTGTCGATTTCTACATAAGCAAGGAGTTCAGAATCTAACCATAACTTGTCCTTTTGCCAATAGTGGCCAACACAGGCTGCTGTGACAATAACCTATTCTCCTGCACAGCAAGGTGTGCTTGGCCTTTGTCCTCTAGATAGCACACATCCTGTCTCCCTGTGAAGTGTTAATTGCAGTAGGAAGGGGAAGCTGAATACCCTAATATTATTAAGGTTGACTTCCTCGAGTTTAGGGTCATTGTTCTTTACTCGTTCCAAAGTTTCTTCTACATCTGTTGAATTGGGTTCTTCATCGGGAACTGGTTTATATTGCGTGGGCTTAATCACACCTGCAATTAAAAAGCAACATGAAAAAAATCAGATGGGGTGGAAAGACACTTTCTTTAGGCCACTCTCAGTTTTGGGCTGGTTTTTTCCTGTCATAAAAAGGACACGAGGAAAGGAGGAATCAACTGGTTGATGAAGGTTCTAACTGAAGATATCAGGTTACGTAAGTAACCTTCGTCTGTCTTGTCTGTTTAGACTGTAAATTTGTCAAGGCAGGGACTAGCTCTTACAGTGTATGTATTGGGATGGGACCCCCATCGCTAAAAGCTACTACAGCCCCTCTGCATCTAGGGGCAGTAACAACTCACATCCTCTGAGAATTGGCACAGATGACACCCTACAACACACACACACCAGTGGGTTAAATACGTACAGTGCCTGGCGCAAAGGGACCCTGATCTCAGTTGGATCTTGGCTGTAACATAAGGAGAGGTTACTTACTTGTATAGTAACTGGAGTTCTTTGAGACGTTCTCTCTCTACAGCTTCACTTTAGGTGTGCATGCACCTGTGTGCTTTTGATAGGAGATTTGTGGTAGCAGTGTGTGGGGTCCGTACCTACGCTCTATATATCCTAGTGCCCCAATCTGAGGGCATATGGGAAGGACAGTCCCTCCGCTGCTCCAGTTCCTTCTCACCCACGAAACCTGGTCAGAAGCAAGGACTCCAAAGTAGAGGGGAAGGAGGACAGATAGCAGAGCACTCATACAGAGAGAGCATCTCAAAGAACTCCAGTAACTGCATGTGACAATCAGGGTCCTGACACCCCAAGGGGAGAACAGGGTCTGAACCCCAAAGAATAAGCTGTTGAATCAACTGGTTTTATGCAACTGTAAAAGTGTATCAAGTAAAGTCTTTTATGAAATGGTCTGAACTTGATGATCATTATGAGACTTGTACACAGCCTGGGGTTCTGTATGTATTTCTGTCTATAGCATAGTATGCTCATGGCCGGCACTGCGACGCCAAGTACGCCTCACAGCAGGGAGCGGATCCTCCCTAGCTAGCTGTTCACACGAAGCTTAGGCCTTGTCTAGACTACAGAGTTTTATAGATAAAAGTTACGCCACTTTAATTAAACCACTGTTGCATGTCCACACTATGCTCTTTGTGTTGGCAGAGTACATCCACACTAGCAGCTCTTGCATCGACACAGAGAGCAGTGCATTGTGGTAGCTATCCACTGTGTAACTGGCTGCAAGGTGCTTTGGGAAGCGTTTGCAATGCCTCATGGGGCAGGTTCAGCGTCACATGATGCAGGTTTCTCAATCCCATTGTTCCATGGGCATCCAACTAGATTGCCAGCTGCTTTTCAGCCCAAGTGTGTGGTGGGGAGAGGAGGGGGTGAGTCTGTGACAGGGAGTGTGTGTGTGTGTGTGTGTGTGTGTGTGTGAGAGAGAGAGAGAGTGGAGTGACAGAAACAGTGTGTGTGTGTTGGGGCAGTGTGTGAGAGATTGCAGGGGGAGTATATATGTGAGAGAGAGACACAGTGTGTGTTGAGGAAGTGTGTGTGTTGGGGGACAGTGTGTCGGCAAGCTGTCTCTGTAAGTTCAGACAGCAGCCTGAGCAACCAATCCTGGGGGAGAGGGACACCCTCCCACATCTGCCCCCGGCTCTGCACAGCACAGCCGTCTCTTCCCCACATGCAGCAGCCCGCTCTGCCTGCCGCCGATTCCACATTAATGGTTCTGTGATTCCCTCCAAGTTCTCCCACAGCCTCCGCTCTCACCGCTGAGGAATGTCAAAGCTTCAGGGAGCTTTGCAAGGGGAGGTAGCTAGATGCAGGGCAGCCGAGTTCAAAATAGTGAGCAGAGCGGTCACAGTGGGCATTGTGGGATACTGGGGGAGGCCAGTTATGTCGACATAACGAATGGCAGCATCTACACTGATGCTTTGTCACTTTAATTTTGCTGCAAAAAGCTCCATGCCTCTCGTCGAGGTGGTTTTATTTTGTCGGCAAAACAGCAGTTTTGCCGCCAAAAGTAGTGTGTACACCACACCTCCACTGTTTTGTCAGCAAAAGCTGCCTGTTGCTGACAAAATCGTGTAGTGTAGGCAAGGCCTCACTTCAAGTACCCACCCGTTGTCCAGCCAAGAAAAGACAATGGTGGACCATTAGAATTCAGTTAACTTGAAACTAAAAAGAAAACCCCAGTCTTGGAAAACTCAGGCCTTGTCTACACTACAGAGTTTTGTTAGCAAAAGGCAGCTTTTGGCAGCAAAACAGTGGAGGTGTGCACACTGCAGTGCCACTTTTGGTGACAAAACTCTTCAGTTTTGGCGACAAAATAAAACCATCTTGACGAGAGACATAGGGTTTTTAGCAGCAAAGTGCCAATGTAGACACCGCGCTTGATTTTACTGCTTTAATTGGCTCCAGGAGGTGTCCCACAATGCCCATCCTGACCACTCTGGTCAGCAGTTCGAACGTTGCTGCCCTGCGGCCATATAAACAACCATCCACCCCTCCCCATTTAAAGCCCCACAAATTTTTAAAATTCCACTTCTTGTTTGCTCGGCATGAAGAGCTCACATCGCATCTTCCCAGCTGACCATGGTGGCTCCATGCTGCAACCCGGGTCAATCTCCCATTGGGACTAATGCAGAGCTGTTGGATCTGCTCAGTATTTGGGGAGAGGAGGCTGTGCAGTTGCAGCTGGGCTCCATAGGAATTTTGATACCTAGGACCAGATTTCTCATGGCTTGTGTGAAAAGGGATACAATCAGGACACAGAGCAGTGCAGAACGAAGATAAAGGAGCTGAGGCCAGCATACCATAAGGCAAGGATGGCAAACTGTCGCACTGGTGCTGTCCTGAAGGCCTCCTGCCTATTCTATAAGGAGTTGGATGCATAGGCACCGACTGCGTGGGTGCTCCGGGGCTGGAGCACCCACGGGGAAAAATTAGTGGGTTTTCCGCATCCACCAGCAGCCGAGTTTCCCCCACCTCTTCCCCGCCTCCTCCCTTGAGCGTGCCACGTTCCTGCTCCTCGTCCTCCCTCCCAGCACTTCTGCCCACTGCCAAACAGCTGTTTGGCGGTGCTCCAGGAGGGAGGGGGAGGAGTGGGGACACAGCGCGCTCAAGGGAGGAGGCAGGGAAGAGGCGGGGTGAGGACTTGGGGAAGGGGGTGGAATGAGGGTGGGGTGGAGGCAGAACGGGTGGGAAGAGGCAGGGCGGGGGTGGGGACTTGGGGAAGGGGGTGGAATGAGGGCGGGGTGGAGGCGGAACAGGGGTGGGAAGAGGCAGGGTGGGGCCGGGGCAGAGGGGGGTCAAGCACCCACCAGTGGGAACAGAAGTTGACGCCTATGGTTGGACACTATCCTCGGCGACGACCCCACCTCCATTGCCAAGAGCCCCATGGATGCTTTGGTGGGGCTGGAGGCGGTGGAAAGGTGACCTAACTCAGAGGATGGAGTCATGGACAAGGAGGTGGAGTTAGGGAATTATGTGGCTCCCACGGCGGGTTTGCCAGGTGGGCTGGCCAGTCAAGAACTGTTCTCCACGCTGGAATGGTCTAGCCAGTCCCAGCACTCCCACTCTGGCATGCAAGAAGCAGGAGAGGAGACCCCTGGTAAGTGTTTTTTTTTTGAGTTGATGGTGCTCATTTGCTTCGTGTACTGCAGAAGTAGGTGAAAGGATAGAAAATGTACAAGTCTGGCTGTGTTTCTGTGTGCTGGACATTTTCCTGTGCAGCTAAGCAGTGCCGTGGAATACTCAGATGCACACTGAGATTTCACAGGAATCTTCCAGAGAGATCTCTAGGAAACTTTCCTAGAGGTACTTGGTAGTCCTTTGTCGGAGGTTCCTTGGCAGAGCTGCTTTGTTCCTTCCCCCATTGAATGAAACTTTCCCACGCCACTCAGCAATCACTTGTGCAAACCAAAGCTGCACACAGGCGAGCAGCACAGGGACCAGGTCGGAAGCCGCAAGCATGCAGCAGTTGCAGCCTTGCTTCCTTGGTTACCCTCAGGAGTGAGATATCTGCTTCAATGACCCCCGCCTGTGGAAAAGTGTTGGAGCATTTACAATATTGTCCCTACTCACCTGCACCACAACCCTTTCATAAGCACCACTGCTGTTTACCCCAGGTAGAATGCCCCTCCCCCCTTGGACTAATCTCACCGTGCCTGGTGTGTTCACTGAGATGTGTGCTTGCCAAGGGCAGTGAGAAAGTGCTTGGTATGTTACAAGGGGTGTGCTAAACTGCAATGATTCAATGTTGTGCATGAACTAACAATCATGCTTCTGTGTATTGTTTCTTGTGCTGATGCAGATGTGGCCTTCAGGGGAGCCCCCTACACACCAGGGGAGCGCTTCCGCCAGATAAGAAAGCGGCTAAGATGGAGCCAGGAGACATGTTCCAGGAGGTCCTGCAATACTCTGATGCAGTAAAAAGGGAACGCAGGGAGTAGAGAGAAATTGAACAGCCGGACCGAAAAGAAAATCAGAACTTTTTCTTGGATGTCACTAAGCAGATGATAAAAACAGAGATGCATAAGTTTCTCATAATACTGCAGTCACAGCAGATGCGTGCCTTCCCTCCCCTGCAGCACATTCAGAACTGTTTTCCATGCCCCTCCCAACTCCACCCATACATTCCCTTACGCTTTCTGGAACATCTCCGTTTTCCATTCATCCCACCCCCTCAAACAGCTTTCAAAATGATAGCTGGACCTATGCACAGCTCTTCCGTGGTCCCTTCTTTTCCCACTAAGCGTTTGTGTGTGTGTTGATTGTTTGTTTAGTAAAAACAAAGAATCTGAAAGATAACTGCTCTTTAGTTATGTCCTACAAATTGAGATAGAAGGCAGCAGCAAGACATACACAGGCAGTTTAATCCTTTGCTTACTGAAATCCTAGACCATGAATCATCGCAAGTGCTTCCTAAGAAAACTCGATTTAATAAATCATTGCAGTTTGCAGCATAGAAATATACATTATTGGTTCTCATTCTCAAAGTGTTGGCTCAAAGCTTCCTTGACTCGAATTGTCCCCTCCCCCATTGTGCCCCTCTAATAGCCCTGGTATCAGGCTGCTCAAAATCAGCTGCCAGGCGCAGTGCATCAGCAGTCCACCCCTGAGCAAACCTTTCACCCTTACCCTCACAAATATTATGCAGCGTACAATAGGCGGCTATGACCATGGGAATATTCTCCTCATTCAGATCTAACCTGCCAGAAAGGCACCACCAACACGCCTTTAATCTGCCAAATGCACATTCCACAGTCATCCTGAACCTATTATTGAAGTGCTCCCTACTGCTATCCAGGTTTCCCGTGTAAGGCTTCATGAGCCATGGGAGTAAGGTGTATGCTAGTCTCCCAGGACCACTATGGGCATTTCAAAATCCCCCACTGGCATCTTCTGGTCTGGAAAAAAAGTCCCTGTTTGAAGCTTTCTGTACAGGCTGGTTGTGATTCTTTAATTTTTTTCTTTTTAAATAAAGTTCTTCTTTTAAGAACTTGATTGATTTTCAGTGTCCCGAAGACAAATGGTCTGGTCTGTACTCACATTGCAAATGCAATTGGTTGGTATTTTATTCTCAAGCCGCCCCAGGAAAGGGGGTGAAGGGGCTTGGGGGGATATTTTGGGGGGATAGGGATTCCAAGTGACCCTTCCCTGAATTTTTGTGTAAATCACTTGGTGGTGGCAGCAATACCATCCAAGGACAAGGAAAGGAATTTGTGACTTGGGGAAGTTTTTAACCTAAGCTGGTAGAAATAAGCTTAGGGGGTCTTTCATGCGGGTCCCCACATCTGTACCCCAGAGTTCAGAGTGTGGGGGGGAAAACCCTGACATGTGGCAATGTGGTGGGATCATTTTGAACCAGAAGCACAGACCTCAGGATTTTAAAAGGACACATTTTTCCTTTTGGCTGCCTGAAAGCCAGGGAGTGTTTTTTTTTCCTTTGCTGCCTGAGGAAGAACAGGCAGGCAAAAGGCTCAGCCTGAAAAAAAAAACGGAGTTTTTTTAAGGGATACTTTTTTTTTTTTTAAGCTGAGAGCAGCTGGAGTTTTTTTTTCTTTGCCTGAGGGCAGAGTAGTTAAGCTACAGAAAGAGAATTCACAAGCTGTTTTTTTTCTAGCTCTCGGGCTAGGCTACAGTAAGGGCAGGAAGGTTAGCAAAAATGACGGAAAGTGAGGTCCAGAAGAAATTGGAATTAGCCAGGTTGGAGGCTGAAGAGAAAAAGAAGGAACGTGAAAGACAAATGGAATTCAAACAAATGGAGATTGATGCACAAGTAGCCAGAGAAAAAGTTGCTCAGGAGGAGAGGGAAAGAGAAAGGCAGCATGCTCAGGAGGAGAAGGAAAGAGAGAGGAAGCATGAACTGGAGGTGATGGAGTGGAAGAGACGGAACCCTTCAGCAGCTGGCTCCACTTCCCCAAAAAATCCACAAATGGGAGCGACTATGTCCGCAGTATGATGAATCCAGTGACATTGCTGAATATTTCATCACCTTTGAGAGACTGTGCACCCTCCATGCAATTCCTGATGATCAAAAAATGACTACGTTAATGGCAAAATTGACTGGAAGAACTCTGGACATAGTCAACAAGATGCCTATTGAGGATGCTTCTGACTATGGTAAATCTAAGAATTTGGTTTTGAAACAATTTCAAATTACACCTGAAACTTGCAGAGTAAAATTTAGAACCCTTAAGAGGGGGTCTGGACTAAGTAATGTGGCTTATGAAACCAGATGAAGGATCTGTTAGATAAATGGGTCAAAGGAAGAGGTGTAACTAGCTTTGAAGGAATGTGTGATTTGGTTGTACAGGAGCAGTTCCTGACTATGTCCAATGATGATGTAAAACAGTGTTTATGGGATAAGAAAATGAACTCAGCAGAAAGTCTTGCTTCTCATGCTGATCAATACAAGCAGTCCCAGACCATCAGAGAGGTGGGGCAAATCGGAACAAGACAGGTGGAGGTAGCAGAGAGGAACAACCCTGGTCACAGTTTGGGCGGATATCAGAAGGGACACCCCGAACCAATACCCTACCACCGGGGGCAGTCCAAGGCCCGACCTACACCCCAAGGAAAACCCCAGACACCTTATCGTCCCACCACACCATTCTCCAGCAACCCACCTCGCCCCACTGACCAGTCAGCTGGGTGATGTTTTAAATGTAACAAACTGGGGCATGTGAAGGCCAACTGCCCCAAAAACCCCAACAGATTGCAGTTCATTGCACCAGGGTCACAACAAAGGTCCTCAGGCCCAGATGCCTCCCACATACCCTCAGAGCGAAGGGAAACTGTGAATGTGGGCAGGAAGGTTATCATGTGGAGGGACACTGGCGCACAGGTGTCAGCTATCCACCAATCCTTAGTGGACCCCAAATTCATCAACCCAGAGGCCCAAGTGATGATTCAACCCTTCGTGTCAAACTCTTTTAACTTGCCTACAGCCAAGTTGCCTGTCCAGTACAAGGGCTGGTCAGGAATGTGGACTTTTGCAGTCTATGATGATTATCCCATTCCCATGCTGCTGGGGGAAGACTTGGCCAACCATGTGAAGCTAGCCAAGAGGGTGGGAATTGTCACCTGCAGCCAGGCTAAGCAAGCCTTCACACCTAGCTCCATTCTTGCGCCTTCTACAAGAGCCCTGTCTGTGTTACCAGAGACCCAGACTGAGGTGGTGGAACTGGACCCCATGCCAACATCTGCGACAGCAGTAGTGGATCCAGTCCCAGAGACCCAGACAGAGCCAGTCCCAGAACCGGAACTGGCGGAGCAACCAGCACCAGAACCATTGCCAGCACTGAATCCAGCGCTTGCAACCCCGTCTGCAACTCCAACGCCAGAGGGCATCACCGAGCCTGCACCGGCAGCAGCAGCTAAACCTGCACAAGAGGCTCAGCCAAAGCCTGAGATACAACCTAATGTACCAGCGGAGAGCGGTTCACAGTCAACAGAAACAACCCTATCACCTACATCACTTCCAGAGGGACCAAGCCCAAGTCCACAATCCAGTGAGGAACTGATGTCTCCAGCGTCAAGGGAGCAGTTCCAGACCGAGCAGGAAGCAGATGAGAGCCTCAAGGGAGCTTGGACGGCAGCACGGAGCAACCCACCACCTCTCAGCTCTTCTAATAGGTCCCGGTTTGTTGTAGAAAGAAGACTTTTATATAAGGAAACTCTTTCTGGTGGGCATCAGGAGGACTGGCATCCTCAAAAACAGTTGGTAGTTCCAACTAGGTACCGGGTAAAGCTCTTGAGCTTAGCCCATGATCATCCTAGTGGCCATGCTGGGGTGAACAGGACCAAAGACCGTTTGGGGAAGTCATTCCACTGGGAGGGAAATGGGCAAGGACGTTTCTACCTATGTCCGGTCTTGTGAGGTGTGCCAAAGAGTGGGAAAGACCAGGTCAAAGCCCCTCTCCAGCCACTCCCCATAATTGAGGTTCCATTTCAGTGAGTAGCTGTCGATATTCTGGGTCCTTTCCCTAAAAAGACACCCAGAGGAAAGCAGTACATACTGACTTCCCTGGATTTTTCCACCGGATGGCCAGAAGCAGTAGCTCTAAGCAACACCAGGGCTAAAAGTGTGTGCCAGGCATTAACAGACATTTTTGCCAGGGTAGGTTGGCCCTCCGATGTCCTTATGGATTCGGGAACTAATTTCTTGGCAGGGACCATGAAAAGTCTTTGGGAAGCTCATGGGGTGAACCACTTGGTTGCCACCCCTTACCACCATCAAACAAATGGCCTGGTGGAGAAGTTTAATGGAACTTTGGGGGCCATGATACGTAAATTCGTAAATGAGCACTCCAATCAGGGCCGGTTTTAGGACCTGCGGGGCCCGATTCGAATACCAGGCGGCGGTCCGGGTCTTCGGCGGCACTTCGGTGGCAGGGGGTCCTTCACTCGGTTCCGGGTCTTCCGCGGCACTGAAGTCGTCCGTCCCCCCCCCCCCGCCGAAATGCCGCTGAAGACCCAGAGCGGACCTCCGCCGGGTGAGTACAAAAAATTAAAAAATTAAAATGGTGCCTAAGGTGCAGGGCCCGATTCCGGGGAATCGGCCTAAAGCAGGCCCTGACTCCAATGATTGGGACCTAGTGTTGCAGCAGTTGCTCTTTGCCGACAGGGCTGTACCACATCCCAGTTTGGGCTTTTCACCAGTTGAACTTGTATATGGCCGTGAGGTTAAGGGGCCATTACAGTTGGTGAAGTAGCAATGGGAGGAACTAACATTCTGGACTTTGTAAAAACCTACAAAACACCCTCCGACACTCTTTAGCCCTTGCTAACAAAAACCTAAAAGATGCTCAGGAAGAGAAAAAGGCCTGGTATGATAAACATGCCAGAGAGCGTTCCTTCAAAGTAGGGGGCCAGGTCATGGTCTTGAAGGCGCTCCAGGCCCATAAGATGGAAGGGTCGTGGGAAGGGCCATTCACGGTCCAAGAGCGCCTGGGAGCTGTTAACTATCTCATAGCGTCCCCAACCTCAAACCTAAAGCTTAAAGTGTAGCATGTTAATTCTCTAAAGCCCTTTTATTCCAGAGAATTAAAGGTTTTTCAGTTTACAGCCCAGGGAGGAGATGACGCAGAGTGGCCTGAAGGTGTCTACTACGAAGGAAAAAGTGATGGTGGCGTGGAAGAGGTGAACCTCTTCATGACCCTCGGACGTATGCAGCGACAGCCGATCAAGGAGCTGTGCACTAGCTTCACACCGATGTTCTCAGCCACCCCAGGATGGACTGAATGGGCATACCACTCCATTGACACAGGTAACGCTCGCCCAATTAGAGCCCAACCTTACCGTGTGGCTCCTCAAGCCAAAACTGCTATAGAACGGGAGATGTGTTATTAGCAGTGGATGTGTTATTCCTTGACTTTAGCAAAGCTTTTGATACGGTCTCCCACAGTATTCTTGCCGGCAAGTTAAAGAAGTATGGGCTGGATGAATGGACTATAAGGTGGATAGAAAGCTGGCTAGATCGTCGGGCTCAACGGGTAGTGATCAATGGCTCCATGTCTAGTTGGCAGCCGGTTTCAAGCGGAGTGCCCCAAGGGTTGGTCCTGGGGCCGGTTTTGTTAAATATCTTCATTAATGATCTGGAGGATGGCGTGGACTGCACTCTCAGCAAGTTTGCAGATGACACTAAACTGGGAGGAGTGGTAGATACGCTGGAGGGTAGGGATAGGATACAGAGGGACCTAGACAAATTAGAGGATTGGGCCAAAAGAAACCTGATGAGGTTCAACAAGGACAAGTGCAGAGTCCTGCACTTAGGATGGAAGAAACCCATTCACTGTTACAGACTAGGGACCGAGTGGCTAGGCAGCAGTTCTGCAGAAAAGGACCTAGGGGTTACGGTGGACGAGAAGCTGGATATGAGTCAACAGTGTGCCCTTGTTGCCAAGAAGGCTAATGGCATTTTGGGCTGTATAAGTAGGGGCATTGCCAGCAGATCGAGGGACGTGATCTTTCCCCTCTATTCGACATTGGTGAGGCCTCACCTGGAGTACTGTGTCCAGTTTTGGGTCCCACACTACAAGAAGGATGTGGAAAAATTGGAAAGAGTCCAGCGGAGGGGAACAAAAATGATTAGGGGGCTGGAGCACATGACTTATGAGGAGAGACTGAGGGAACTGGGATTGTTTAGTCTGCAGAAGAGAAGAATGAGGGGGGATTTGATAGCTGCTTTCACCTACCTGAAAGGGGGTTCAAAAGAGGATGGATCTAGACTGTTCTCAGTGGTAGCAGATGACAGAACAAGGAGTAATGGTCTCAAGTTGCAGTTGGGGAGGTTTAGATTGGATATTAGGAAAAAAATTTTCACTAGGAGGGTGGTGAAGCACTGGAATGGGTTACCAAGGAAGTGGTGGTGGTATCTCCTTCCTTAGAGGTTTTTAAGGTCAGGCTTGACAAAGCCCTGGCTGGGATGATTTAGTTGGGATTAGGTCCTGCTTTGAGCAGGGGGTTGGACTAGATGACCTCCTGAGGTCCCTTCCAACCCTGATATTCTATGATGCTATGATTCTATGATCCGGGACATGCTACAGATGGGTGTAATCCGCCTCTCTGAGAGTGCATGGGCATCTCCAGTGGTTCTGGTTTCTAAACCAGATGGGGAAATACACTTGTGTGGACTACTGTAAGCTAAATGCTGTAACTCGCCCAGACAACTATCCAATGCCACGCACAGATGAGCTACTGGAGAAACTGGGATGTGCCCAGTTCATCTCCACCTTAGACTTAACCAAGGGGTACTGGCAAGTACCGTTAGATGAATCCGCCAAGGAAAAGTCAGCCTTCATCACCCATAAGGGGCTGTATGAATTTAATGTGCTCCCTTTCGGGCTGCGAAATGCTCCCGCCACCTTCCAGAAACTTGTTGATAGTCTCCTAGCAGGATTGGGAGAATCTGCAGTCGCCTACCTTGATGATGTGGCCATATTTTCTGATTCATGGGCAGAACAACTGGAGCATCTACGAAAAGTCTTCGAGCTCATAAGGGAGGCAGGACTAACTGTTAAGGCTAAAAAGTGTCAAATAGGCCTAAACAGAGTGACTTACCTTGGACACCAGGTGGGTCAAGGAACTATCACACCCCTACAGGCTAAAGTGAATGCTATCCAAAAGTGTCCTGTCCCAAAGTCAAAGAAACAGGTCCAATCCTTCTTAGGCTTGGCCGGATATTACAGGCGATTTGTACCGAACTACAGCCAAATCGCCGCCCCACTGACAGACCTGACCAGAAAGAAACAGCCAAATGCAGTTCAGTGGACTGAAGAGTGTCAGAAGGCCTTTAACCAGCTTAAAGTGACATTCATGTCTGACCCTGAGCTAAGGGCCCCAGACTTTGACAAACCTTTCCTAGTAATCACAGATGTGTCCGAGCGTGGTGTGGGAGCAGTTTTAATGCAGGAAGGACCGGATCAAGAATTCCATCCTGTCGTGTTTCTCAGCAAAAAACTGTCTGAGAGGGAAAGCCACTGGTCAATCACACAGAAGGAATGTTACGCCATTGTGTACACTCTGGAGAAGCTACACCCATACGTTTCCACCTGCAGACCGACCATGCTGCACTGAAGTGGCTTCATACCGTCAAGGAAAATAACAAGAAACTTCTTCGGTGGAGTTTAGCTCTCCAAGATTTTGATTTTGAAATACAACACATTTCGGGAGCTTCTAACAAAGTGGCTGATGCACTCTCCCGTGAAAGTTTCCCAGAGTCACCTGGTTAAAATCATCTTTAAAATGTGGAAAATACTGTTAGTTCTTTATATAATCAGTAGTATGTCTATAGGGGCATGTGTCTTATTAACTCTGTTTTCTCCTAGTGCTCCAGGAAGAAATCACAGCCAGTGTGGAACAGGCTGTCCAGCACTGTCTGTGATTTGGGGGGGGTGTCATAAATATAGAGAGAAGGGTAGCATAAAATCCCTCCTTGGCAGCTGTACTGAATCGCCTTACCTGTAAGGGGTTAAGTAAGTCAAATAACCTAGTTGGCACCTGACCAGAAGGACCAATGAGAAAAGAAGATACTTTCAAATCTGGGAGGGGAAAGTTTTGTTTGCTCTCTCTTTGTTTTGTTCCCTCTCTGGATGGAGGGAGAGACCAAGCAGGTACAACATCTCCTGAAAATATACCTGGAATAATAGATCTAAAACCACAGAAATTGTAAGTAGACAAGGAAATGCGTTAGGTTATCTTTTGTTTTAGCTTGTGAATTTTCCTATGCTACAGAGGTAGTTTTATTCCTGTTTTTGTAACTGTGAAGCTGAGCCAGAGGGGAATCCTCTGTGTTTTAAATCTTTTATTTACACTGTAAAGTTACCTTCCATCCTGATTTTGCAGGTGTGATTCTTTTACTTTTTTCTTTTTAAATAAAGTTCTTCTTTTAATAACCTGATTGATTTTCAGTGTCTTGAAGACAAAGGGTCTGGTCTGGGCTCACATTGCTAAGGGAACGGGTTGGTATATTATTCTCAAGGCTCCCCAGGAAAGGGGGTGAAGGGGCTTGGGGGAATATTTTTGGGGAATAGGGATTCCAAGTGACCCTTCCCTGAATTTCTGTGTAAATCACTTGGTGGTGGCAGCAATACCGTCCAAGGACAAGGAAAGGAATTTGTGCCTTGGGGAAGTTTTAACCTAAGATGGTAGAATATAAGCTTAGGGGGTCTTTCATGCGGGTCCCCACATCTGTACCCCAGAGTTCAGAGTGAGAGGGGGATCCCTGACACTGGCGTTCCTGAAAATATGTGCATCATGCACCTTCCCAGACCATCCAGCGTTTATGTCAGTGAAACAGCTGCGGTGATCCACAAGAGCCTGCAATACCATGGAGAAATACCCCTTTCTAGTGTTGTACTCCATTGCAAGGTGGTCTGGTGCCAAAATAGGGTTATGTGTGCCATCTATCGCCCCACCACAGTTAGGGAAATCCATTTCTGAAAAGCCGTCCACTATTTCAGGCACATTGCCAGAAGTCACAGTCCTTCGCAGCAGGATGCGATTAATGGCCCTGCACAGTTGTGTTAATGCAGCCCCAACAGTCAACTTCCCAACTCCAAACTGATTTGTGACTGTAGTGGGGCGGCTGCCCCACTCCCTGAGAATATGGGCTGCGCCAGGCCAGTGGGCCTGCGCAGACGCACAGCCAATAGGAGAAGAGCTTACTGGGAGCCAATCAGGGCCCAGGTTGGAGACAGCCAATCAGGGCCCGGCTCAGCCCTATAAAAAGGCTGCTCAGAGAGAGAGCAGTCAGTCTGTCCCAGGCCTTCGACAGGGGAAAGTCTGTCTCCAGAGCAGGGAGACCAGCACCGCGGACAGTGCAGTGCTGGCCAGGCTCAGGGAGCAGAGGGGAGCTCTAGCCTGAGGCCTGCCAGGCTGCAGGCCCTGAAGGGAAGGGCCTAGCGGGTGCAAGGGGCCGTAGGGGAAGCGGCCCAGGGAAGCGGACAGATGAGGGGAGAGAAGGAGGACAGTGAGGCTGCCGCCAGAGGGTCCCTGGATCGGGACCCAGAGTAGAGGGCGGGCCTGGGTCCCCCCGTTCCCCCCTTGCAGTACACCCCGCCATTGGCCGTAGGGAGCGGCCATTACAGACCACACCAGATACCTGACAGGAGGGATTAGACTTTGGGGTGTGTGGTTGACTACGGTGGCCAGACATAGAGACTGCTGATTGACACCCCCGCCCGGAAGGGGGTGTGGAAGGACTAAGGGGCACTGCCTGAGGGCAGTGGTCCTGAAGAGGACGCTGCGAGTTGGTGAGCGACGTGGGCTCAGAAGCCAACCGAGGGCAAGACAACGGGCGGAATACCACCAAGAGGGGACGCTCCATTGGACTGAGCTAATTCCCGGAGTAACCAGTAGGAGGCACCGCGGGGGTGAGTCCCGACCTTGTTACAGTGACTGACCAGTAGCAGTCTGGAGTCACCAGCTTCCACACTGCAATTGCCACACGCTTCTCCACCAAGAGGGCAGCTCTCATTCTGGTGTCCTTACACCGCAGGGCGGGGGTGAGCTCCACACACAGTTCCAGGAAGGTGGCTTTCCACATCCGAAAGTTCTGCAGCCACTGCTCGTCATCCCAGACCTGCATGACAATATGATCCCACCACTCAGTGCTAGTTTCACAAGCCCAAAAGCGATGGTCCACTGTGTGCAGCTGCTTCGTGAATACCAAAAGTAATCGTACGTTGCTCCCATCCATGTCACAAGGCAAGTCTGAATCCTGTTCAGTTAGGAACTTTAAATGCACTGATGTGTTAATGACATTTAACAGAGCAGCAGAGAGCAATGCAGGATCTATCCTTTCACACAGAGATGGCAGGCAGACAGCAAATAAAGGCCACTGAAAAAAGCTGTGAACCAAAGCCAGAAGCCCATGGAATGCTGGGACAGAAAACAATGCATCATGGGACATTAAGCCCACATGCATGATGCGCTGTAATCCATTCCACCAACCCATAAGTCCTAGCAGCATAAGGTGGTGAGTAGCACTGTGGGATAGTTACCCACAGTGCACTACTCTCACTCTCCATGCTAGAGCACCAAATATGGACGCTGACAGAAGGAGCATAGTGTAGGGTTACCATATTTTAAAATAACAAAAAGAGGACACTCCAAGGGGCCCCACCCCCAACTCCGCCCCTTCCCCACCCCGGCCCCACCCAACTCCGCCCCTTTCCCAAAGTCCCCGCCCCAACTCCGCCCCCTCCCCTGAACGCTCCGCCCCCTGCTCCTCCCCCTCCCCTGCTTCCCGCAAATCAAATTTTCACGGGAAGCCTGAAACAGGCAGGCAGCAGGTAAGCTGGGGTGGGGGCGCGAGGAGGCGCGGCCCAGTCTGGCCCCCCCGGCTGAGCGACTCTGGCCCCGGCGTCTCCGGCCCGGCTTGGCTCGGGCCCTGGGGCGCCGGCCCTGGCCCACCCCGGCCCTGGCGGCTCCAGCTCGGCTCGGGCCCCGGGGCACCGGCCCTGGTTCCGTCCGAGTGCGCCGGCCCCGGCCCGCCCTGGCCCCGGCGGCTCCAGCTCGGCTCAGGCCCCGGGGCATGGGCCCCGGCCGAGTGGCTCCGGCCCCGGCGGCTCCGGCCCGGCTCGGCTCGGGCCCCGGGGCACCGGCCGAGCGCGCTGGCCCCAGCTGAGCGGCTCCGGCCCGCCCCGGCGGCTCCAGCTCAGCTCGGGCCCCGGGGCACGGGCACCGGCCCCAGCCGAGCGGCTCCAGCCCCGGGGCACCGGCCGAGCGGCTCCGGCCCCGGCGACTCCAGCTCGGATCGGGTCCCAGGGCACCGGCCCGTCCGGCACTGGCCCCGGCCCCGGGTGAGCGGCGCCGGCTGGCAGCCGAGCACCGCCGGCCCCAGCGGCTCTGGCTCCGGCCCCAGCGCGGAACCAAGCCCCACAACCCCGCCCTATTTTCCCGGACATGTCCGGCTTTTTGGAATTCCCCCCCGGACGGGGATTTGAGGACCAAAAAGCCAGACATGTCCAGGAAAATCCGGACGTATGGTAACCCTAGCATAGTGTGAACATGCAATAGCAATGTTATTATAGTGCTTTTTGGTCGTCGACATAACTTTTTTTGATGAAACTCTGAAAAGGCCTAAGAAAGAGGGCAATTTAGAACAAATTGATAAATTAAACAATAAGAAGTCACCAGGACCCAGTGGTATTCACCCAAGATTTCTGAAGGAACTCAAATGTGAAAATGAAGAACTACTAATTATGGTATGAAACCTATCATTTAAATCAGCTTCTGTACCAGACGACTGGAGGATAGCTAATGTGATGCCAATTTTTAAAAAAGGTTCCAGAGGCGATCCTGGCAATTACAGGCTGGTAATCCTAACTTCAGTACTAGGAAAACTGGTTGAAACTATAGTAAAGAACAAAATTGTCAGACACACAGATGAACATGATTTGTTGGGGAGGAGTCAACATGTTTTTTGTAAATGAAAATCATGCCTCACCAATCTACTAGAATTCTTTGAGGGGGTCAAGAAGCTTGTGGACAAGGGTGATCCAGTGTATATAGTGTACTTAGATTTTCAGAAAGCCTTTGACAAGGTCCCTCACCATAGGCTCTTAAGCAAAGTAAGCTCTCATGGGATAAGAGGAAAGGCCTTTTCATGGATCAGTAACTGGTTAAAAGATAGGAAACAAAGGATAGGAATAAATGGTCAGTTTTCAGAATGGAGAGAGGTAAATGGGGTGTCCCCAGGAGTCTGTACTGGGACCAGTACTATTTAACATATTCATAAATGATCTGGAAAAAGGGGTAAAGAGTGAGGTGGCAAAATTTGCAGATGGTACAAAACTATTCAAGACAGTTAAGTCGCAAGCAGACTGTGAAGAGTTACAAAGGGATCTCATAAAACTGGGTGACTGGGCAAAAACGGTTAATTCTCTTGAGGTAGAATGCAAGGGCTCGTCTCACATCTGGAGCATGAAAACTAGCTTCTTCCCTTGAAGTGTGAAGTCTGTGCTAGTCTGGAAACTAAATGTCCTGGTTTACGTGGAAGTCCGATGAGTCCTTGGGCCGGAAAGGAGAATGTGGATGGAGTCACCTTGTCCCAGTAAAAAACCGTGAAGGGTGGATCTGCCATAAGGGCTGCCCTGTTCAAAGTGCACGGACAGGCGCACACCTCCCGTGGGGCACCCACAGTGACAACTTCTCTGAGAAGGAGTCATAATTTTCTGAGGAAATTCCCTGTAGCCATTGTGTTAAATGCAGGTGGAAGGGAAATACGGTAAAAAGAGTAAAAATCTTCCTGTGTATTTTTTCTTTAAAAAAATGTTAACAACTGGGGCTGAGGGAGGATCTTCCTTTTATTTCTTTTTAACAATGAGGTCCCAGCTACAACAAGAACATTGTTGGTAGCTGGCATGTGACAGGTCAGACATCATCACAAAGGCCAATCAGAATGTCGCTATGGACAAAGCCATATTCTAATACACAGTAACATGTCATCAGTTTGTTCCTCAGTCAATGACATTTCTATAATTCATATATGGGGCCAGATCCTCAACTGCTACAAATCAGCATCTCTCCATTAAACTTCAGTGGCACCACACCGATTGACACCAGCGGAGGTTCTGACCCACTGGTTTCCCTGTAGTAGACTAGAGTACATGGATACTATAGAATAAGGGTGGGGAGAGGAGGAAGCAATATGCACTAAGTGTCAAACAAGTCACAACTTAAATGCTTCAGCCATTTCAGGATTTGCTCTGACTGCATTCTGTTATTTGTCTGTTTGAAATGAGATCTGGGGCCACGGTTCTGCCCCCATGCCAGGAACCGGCCCTCACAGGCTTGGACTCCGAGCACAGAACTAAAGCTGTTCCACATTGTTCATGCAGAAAGTTCTTTCTCGGCCAAAAAACACAATTTCATTCTGCCACAGGAAAATATCTAAACAAACATTTTCATTTTTTTTTTAAATGTCGCTTTGTTTTTTTGGTTTAAAGAAAATGAAATTACATTTAAATTGAAATTCCAGGTCAAAACAAACCTTTTGTTTTAAAACTTCCAATGGGAAAACTGAAACTTCCAAACCAAGGACTTGTTTGAAATTCCTTGTGAGAAAAATGTTGATTCTCGGACTAGCTCTAGAGAGAACGTACCATCTCCTGTAAGGTCACTGTCAGTCCCATTCTATTAGGTGAGCATCAGGGGGCGCTATCGAGCAATGAAAGCCACATGCTTTCCCCTTCGCCCATCCCAGATGCACCAGATTTCACACTTTTACAATTCTGGCAATATAAGTGGGTCCTGTGTTGGTTCATACCTCTTAGGGGAATTTGACATAATCAGAAAAATCAGGTTAGAAAATATTGTTAAAAAATAATCACAGTCAATAGCCCACTAGCAGCTTTGAGTCTTTCAACCAAATACTCCAGAACAGCTGTAAATCATACTTACTGTTCAGGCCTTCCTTGTTAACTATGGTGGTGCTCCCGAGTGCCTCGTAGTACTGCTGGTTACTCATCAGCGTATGCATGCCAAGGATCGCTACATTAAAAAGAAAGGAAAACAAAACCAAGTTATTGCAGCCCCTTATGCGGAGAAAAGAGGGATTCTGTCAAGCCTCGGGAGCACACAGCATCCCAGAAGTGACCTGAAATGTGGGCCTCCACAGTAAGAAATGTGCTTTTGTGCGAACGTAGAAAAGCTAGAAAGATGGCACCCATGAGCCCGCAGCTTGAGTCCCACTGTGCTGAGTGACAGCAGGTACTGACAGCACCCTGAGGCTATGGCCATTTTCTCTCCACTAAAGAGTAGCATGATTTGTGCAGGGAAAGGTATGTGCATTGCGGGCAGCAAGGGTCAGGGCTGCACGTTAATGCCAAAAGCTATTAAATGGAGGAAGCACAGACGTGGGAACAGTTTCCCAATGATCAAGCTGAATGGAGTGTCTGGGTTGGAGCCAAACATAAAAAAACGTGAGAGGAAGAATAAATATCACAAAACATAGAAACAGCCATTAGTAGTTACTAATCTCACGCCTGACCCTGCCGTGTACCATGTGCCTTCCACCCGCCACTCGCCTGGGGGGAGGGGCTCTCCACACTTGTATAAGACAATAGCATCAACAGTGTGCCCGGCACACTCAGCAGCAGAATGAGATGTTCTCATCCAGTAAACTACGAAACAGTGTATAGATCCCAGCAGAAGTGCTCTGGCAACGGGCGTTCGGTTTATACCCAACACCAACGAACGGCAGCTTTAACCTGAGCTTTGCACTTTTTAACAGGTCACAAAAACCTGAAGCAGTGCCGGGGTCCGTGCTGACGTGGTGAAGACAGAAACATGAGTCGTATAAACAGAACACAGAACACAGAACCCAGGTTTCAGATAACTAATGCATTTCAGTCTCTAATTTTCTAAAACCACACACACACACACACACAGGCCCGGTCTACACTAAAAACTAAGTTAAGTCGACCCAGCTCCGTTGCGTGAAAATCCATACCCCTGAGCGAGGCAGTTAAGCTGACCTAACCCTGGCGTAAGACAGCACTAAGCTGACGGAAGAATTCTTCCGTTGATCTAGCTGCTGCCTCTCGTGGAGATGGATCACCTACAGTGTCGGCAGATCCCCGCCCGTCGCCGCAGCGAGTGGCTGCACTGACGTTGCAACTGTGCCATTGTAGCGGCTTAAGTGTAGAGACAGCCTCAATCTGTGTCTGTTCCATAACCTCAGCAGTCTGGCACCTACCAGAGTAGGCAGCACAAAGCCCACAGACCAAACGTAACATTTAAAAAAAGAAATCCTGCTGCTCTCAGAAAATTCATTTTGGAAAAAGCCCTGTAGCAACGAATTGTCCATTCTCACGTGGTTCGATATAGAATGTTACATGTGTGCATGTGTGTATAAACAGACATGTGTAAACATATGTTTATTAGGGATGGGCAAATCATATCAAACAAACAAAGAACAAAAATTCCTCTAAACTTCACACAGAACAGACCTTCTTCAAGGTCCCAACAGCTGTTTTCTCTTAGTTTTTCCACAAACTGTTCTTCCAGGGTTTGGCTGGCACCAGAAGCAGAAATTGCCAGAACTTCCCTGCCCATGTGGAGTTTTGGCTGCAGAGTGCTGGGACTGTCATGAGAAGGGTGGTTCTTGCTAGGGACCTACCAGGTGAAAAACTGCCGGGACAAATAATTGCACACCTACAGTTACTGGCACCCACTATCTAGTTCCCTCAGACACGTAAATTCCTGCTTCAACCCACAAATCAGACTCTCGGTCATCCAAGAGACCTGTGCTGCAGGTGCAAATAGCTATAGATGTGGGATTACACCTGTGATTATTTATGCCCACAATTGGTACCTGCAGACAGGGAGGCCCCTGGTCTCAATGTCTGGCTCATATTGTACAGGGACACATGAAAAAGAGCTTCACAATTCCCACACGAGTACCCACTTCCTTGTCTTCTGCTTGTCTGCTCCTGTATTGGGCAGCAGGAAGACAAGCACACACAGGCCTGCAGAGAAGTTCTTCCAGGGCATGGGGTGCATAAGAAGAAGTAGTAGTAGAGGGGAGGGAATGGAAAGGGTTAATTTACTTCTAGGACGATTTTGTTGTTAATTTTGAATTAATGTCAGTTTGATGTCAGGTCAGGCTATGCCTGTTACCGTAATGAGAGTAGACGGTACTACCTGCGGCTCATCAAACCCACTGCCTTGTGGGTAGCCCGGAAGGGCATAAGGCTAAGGGAGCAACCCCTGACAGAAAAGCCTCACTGCCTTGTGGGTGAATTCAGGAGAATGTAAGGCTATGAGCGTAAATTCAGACAGAAAATCTGGAGTGGAGCCCCAAAGGCGGTCAGGTCCTAACATCTTAGTATCTTTCTGGCAACTCCTGCAGTGGATCGGGTACCAGATGTATTGTTTTTTCCTCTCCTCGGGGTTTTACTATTGATGCTGAGATGGGGGTCCTGATGCATGGGCAATTCAGGGCCTCCATATCATCTGCCCAGGTTTGCGCCCTGGAGAGGTACTCCATCTTCACCTCAAGCCTCAACACAACATGGGAGGCAGCAGTCACTGGTTCTAAGCTCCTACTCTATCGGCGTAGAGTTGAGCACCAAGAGCTGTCTCTGGCGGTGGGAGAGATCATCGTATCTCACTGGACAGCCACCACCCACCATAAAACTGGGTGGCCCCCGGACAATAGGGTGTTGTCCCACCACAGTCTGCCTGCTTCAGTGGGTGCTTGGAGTTTAGAGTTTCAAAACTTGACAAGTGGACTGTGACCAATGCACCAGGCAAATCAAGTAAAAAAAGAAAACATCCTTAAAGATAGGGTGCTGGAACGTTCGCACCATGACAACTGGATTATCTGAGGACCTTCAGCAAATGAACAATGCACGTAAAACTGCCATGATCAATGACAAGCTGAAACGACTCAATGTGGATATCGTAATCCTCCAAGAAACACGGCTAGCATCAAGTGGATCTCTCAGGGGAAAAGTCTACACATTTTTCTGGCAGGGGAAAAGCGCTGAAGAAACGCAAGAGCACAGAGAGGGATTTGCCATCAAGAACTCACTTCTGGGGATGACTGAGCCACCTACAACTGGATCAGAAAGAATTTTGGCACTATGGTTGTTCTCATCTGAGGGCCCAGTCAACCTTGTGAGTGTGTTTGCCCCAACGCTCTCCTCATCTTCTGACATCAAGGACCAGTTCTACGACCAGTTGAACACCACCATCAGCAGGATTCCGAAGCACAAATATGTTTTCTTGCTAGGGGACTTCAATGCAAGAGTGGGAGCTGATCATGAAGCATAGTCTTGCCCAACACGGAACTGATAAAAGAATGGAAACGGTCAGAGACTGCTAAAAGTTTGTTCCTATTACGACCTCTGTGTAACAAACTCATTCTTCCAGACAAAGCCGCAACACAAAGTGTCTTGGAAACATCCCAGATCTGGCCATTGGCACCAACTGGATCTTATCATCACAAGGTGTACCAACCTTAACAGCGTCCTCATTACCCGCAGTTATCAAAGTGCTCACTGAGACACAGGCCACTCTCTGGTATGCAGCAAGGTCAGACTTAAACCAAAGAAAATAAACAGATCTAAAGTAAAAGGACGTCCTCGTATTAACATCAGTACTTTAGCACAGTGGTTTTCAAACCGTGGGTCGCGACAGAACTGGGTCGTGGAATGGAAGGCACTGGGTCACAGCGGCTCTGGTCAGCACCGCCCACTGGGATGTTAAAAGTCCCATTGTCGGTGCTGACCAGCTAACACAGACTAGTCCCTACCTGTTCCGACACCGTGCTGCACCCTGGAAGCGGCCAGTAGCAAGTCCGGCTGCTAGGTGGGGGGGGTGGGGCACGGGGCTCCGCGTGCTGCCCCCACCCCAAGCACTGGCTCCGTGCTCCGGCCAATGGGAGCTGGGGGGGGCGGTGCCTGTGGGCGAGAGCCGCGTGGAGCCACTTGCGTGCCTCTGCCTAGGAGCTGGACCTGCTGTTGGTTGCTTCAGGCACAGCATGGTCTGTGGTGCCAGGGCAGGCGGGAAGCCTGCCTCTGCACCCCGGCTGTGCCGCTGACCGGGAGCCACTGCAGGTAAGCCTGCACCCCAGGCCCGTGCCCCAATCCCCTGCCCCAGCCCGGAGCCCCCCCCAACCCAGAGCCCCTTCCTCAACCCCAAACTCTTCATCTCCAGTCCCACCCCAGTGCCTGCACCCTCAGCCCAGAGCCCTGACCCCCTCCCACACCCCAACCCTCTGCCCCAGCCCTGAGCCCCTCCACACCCCGAACCCCTCATCCCCACCTCTGTTGGGTCGTGGGCATCAACAATTTTCTTCAACTGGGTTGCCGGAAAAAAAGTTTGAAAACCACTGCCTTAGCGGACCAAGAAAAGTCACAGCAGTACAAGAACATTTTATTAAGATGATGTTAAAAAAAAATAGTGAACAGAGTTTGAGCATAGAAGTTTCTGGTTATCAGGGAATAACATACAGATTATCAAGGGTGCAAAGTTTGGTTCAAGATCAGGTGGCATGAGGAATACATAATCTGCAGTATCCTCGATTGGGGGTAAAAGGTTGATGGGTCAAAGTACAGGCATTGAGATATGAGGGTATGAAGTTCATAGAGTAGCTATGTTCGGGTGTGGAGTATAATGAGTGGATATGATGATGAGGATGGATTGACCCTCATTTGGTGAGATTTAATGTTCAGGGAGTTTATGGTTCCAGTTCATATGATCCAACAGAGAAGGTCACTTGGTCCCTTTCTCGTAGTGGGAGAACGATGTCACTCTGGCTCACGCCTCCTGGTACTGTCGGTGGCCGGTGATGTGCTCGATGTAGATGTCCCTGGACCATCGGATGGCGTCTGAGACCATGAGGCACCGCATGAGCCATGCGTAGCGTCGACCGATCCCGCAGGTCCGCAGCACACGCTCGTTGCAGGGGTCCCAGGCGCCCAGGGCTCCGACAATCAGGGCGTCCATCTGCACCTCATAGCCCTTCGCTCTCAGGGTCCTTGACTCCAGTGATTGTGCCAAAAGCGTCCACCTGAAGTGGGAGCAACTGAAGAACACAATCTACGATGCAGCTCTGTCAGTCTTTGGGAAGAAGGAAAGCAAGACTAACAACTGGTTTGATGCATATTCCAATGAATTGATACCAGTCATAGAGGCCAAATGCCCAGCCCAAACCAACTATAAGAGAGGCCCAAATAAAAAACCTTGTGTTGAGAGCAGCAAGAACTAAGGTACAACAAACTGCTTGATGCTGCGCCAATGACTATTGGCTGCACTTATGCAAAAGCATCCAAGTAGCAGCTGATGCAAGCAACATCAGAAACATGTATGATGGGATCAAGAAAGCCTTGGATACAACTTCAAAGAAGACAGCCCTACTGAAATAAACAACAGGGGAAACAATCAGCGACTGCACCAAGCAGATGGATCGCTGGGTAGAACACTCCTCTGAGCTTTACTCTTGTGAAAATAGTGTTCTGGATGCAGCCATCAATGCCATCGAAAGTCTACCTGTTATGAACCAACTCGACAATGAACCAACAGTTGAGGAGCTTAGCCTTGCCATAGATGGCCCTGGAAAAGACTGCATACTGTCAGAGGTTATAAAATGAGTTGCTCTGCCTGTGCTGGAAAGAAGGCGAAGTACCACAAGAAATGAGAGACACCAACATCACCACTCTATAAAAACAAGGGTGATAGGAGCGACTGTAACAACTACCGTGGCATTTCCCTTCTTAGTATTATGGGAAAAGCCTTCGCCTGAGTTGTCCTGAACAGACTTTAGACCCTTGTAGACAGAATCTATGCTGAATCACAGTGCAGCTTCAGAGCTGAAAGGTCTACTATCGACATGATCTTCTCGCTGAAACAACTACAAGAGAAATGCAGAGAACAAAAGAAGCCCCTCTACATAGCCTTCACCAATCTCACAAAGGCTTTTGACCTTGTCAGTAGAAGTGGACTATTCGTGCTTCTAGAAAAGATTGGATGTTCCCCCAAGCTCTTAAGTATGATTCAATCCTTCCATGAAAACATGTACAGCACAGTCCAATACATGTACAGCTCAGTGTCTGAGGCTTTCCAGAATCGTAGCAGAGTTAAGCAAGGCCGTGTACTTGCCCCAAGTCTGTTTGGGATCTTCTCCCTGCTACTGAAACAAGCTTTTGGTTCCTCAACAGAGGGAATCTACTTGCACACAAGATCTGATGGAAAGCTGTTCAATCTTGCAAGGCTCAGATCTAAAACCAAGACTCAGGAGGCCCTCATCCAACACCTTCTCTTTGCTGACGACGCAGCAGTGGCACCCCACACAGAAGCCCATCTCCAAAACCTCATGGACAGTTTTCCCAAAGCCTGCCAAGCCTTTGGCCTTACTATAAGCCTAAAAAAGACAAACCTAACGTCCCAAGGAGTTGAGGAAGCACCCTCCCTCAAGATCAACAACTATGAACTTGAAGTGGTGAACAAGATCATATACCTGGGGTCCACTATTAGTCAACCTTTCACATGAAACAGAACTCAACATCCACATTGGAAAAGCCACCACAACAATGTCTAGACTCAACAAGAGGGTCTGGCAAAACAACAAACTAACAGAACACACAAAGATCTGTGCACGTGTTATCAGCACACTTTTGTATGGGAGCAAGACAGGGACCTTATACTCTCATCAGGAAAAGAGGTTCAACAGCTTTCATGTGCGTTGCCTTCGTCAAATCTTTGGAATCTCCTGGAGGGACAGAGTCACCAACACTGAGGTGCTCAAACGGGCCAGCAATACCCAGCATGCAAACACTTGTCCAACAGAGACGCCTCCGCTGGCTTGGGCATGTGTGCCGAATGAATGATGGGTGCATCCCAAAGGACACCCTCTACGGTGAATTGGCATCTGGAAAAAGACCCAAAGGACGCCCAACACAGTGTTTCAAGGATGTGTGCAAGCGAGACCTCAAAGAAATGGACATGGATGTGGACAACTGGGAAGATCACACTCAGGACTGCAGCCTTTGGAAACAAGAGCTTAACAGAGGTCTCCAGAGTTACGAGAGGAAGCCGTCCAGCTTAGCAGAGGAGAAAAGAGCTTGCAGAAGGCAGAGTCCAAAGGGTTGAAACACCACCTTTAAATGTGACAGATGCGGCAGAGAGAGATTGTCTCTCTCGAGTGGGTCTCTTCAGCCATGGCTGTGGCTGCCATAAAACCAACTGAGTAATTGCTTTATCTCTCAGGGGCACATACCCATGGTCTCTTGAGACTGAAGGATGCCCACTAAAACTACTAAAAAATGTCAGTTAGTCTTTTTAATTCTTCATTTCTATGGTTAAGAAAAAAAGGGGTCCCACAAACATTTATATTCATTATCTCAAATATGATGGGTCATGGAGAAATTAAAATAGAGACTGAATTTACTGTCATCCACCACAAAGATATAATAGGGCCTCAAGCAGACGTGACCCTAATGTGCTATGGCATTCCCCAGGCTGTATAGTCGGGGGGAATTGTTTTACAGACAATCACCAAATAACTTCCATTGTTGCTTGCAGTGTCGTTGTAGCCGTGTCGGTCCCTGGATATGAGAGAGACAAGGCCGGTGAGGTAACATCTTTTATTGGACCAACTTCTGTGGGGGAAAGAGACAGGCTTTCGAGTTACACGGAGCTCTTCTTCAGGCCTGGGAAACATACATGGAGCATCACAGCTAAGTGCCTGGTGGAATAGATATTCTAAGGGACCATTCGAGGTAGAGTGGCCTGTTAACACCCCTGCAGTCATAGGACAAAAAGGGGGGCTAATGGGTTACAGATTGTGGTAATAAGCCATAAATCCAGCGTCTTTATGAAGACCGTGATTTTCGTGTCCAGCAGAGTTATGGATTTAAGCTCCCAGGCTCACCCTTTGAAGGTGCTGTGCCTGTGACCTTGGAGGAGGGGGACAGAGACAGGTATGACTGGGCTTAGCTTAAATAAAATCTGTTACACACAGTGCCACCTAGTGGCTGAATGTGTAATACAGTTTAGTATCCACTACAGCAGGCCTGCACAACTTGTAAAGCGGCGAGGGCCATATTACTCCAAAGAAAATAGCTGAGGGCCGAAACCCCCTGGCCATGCTGAAACACCCCCCACCTCAGCGCTGCCCAGCCCTGCTGAACCCCGCCCCTCCCCCCCCAGCGCCGCCCAGCCCCCGTGTAAGCAAGCAGGAGTCACCCCGGCGGCGCCTCCTGCTGGTCTTCTCGGGAATTAGCTCATCCAGCTGTTGGAGCGACCTCTGCAGGCCGGTGTCCCACTGCCGCTGGCTCTGTGTCCCTCCTGGACCCCGGTGCCCTTTGATCTGGGGTGCTGTCCCCTGGCAATACCCCCACACTCTGGCTCTAGGTCTCCCCTCTCTGGGGAACCCCCAATCCTCTAATCCCCACCTCACCTCAGTATAGGGCTACTGCCAGTCACCAACTAGCCCCCGTGCCCTGGGGCAGACTGCAGTATATCAGCCACTCATCACAGGCAAGGTTGGGTTTGGACCTGCTGCCTCCCTCTATAGCTGGGCTGCCCCTCTGCAGCCCTGGTACTGGTCTTAGGCCCTTAGCTAGGTCCGCAGCTTGGGGGTTTTCCAGGCTGGAGCTCCCCAGCTCCTCTAGCCTTCCCCAGCCCTGCTCCACTCCCAGTACCCTGCTCAGCTCCCTAGCAGTCAGACCCTTCTCTCTCTACAAGCAGAGAGAGACTTCCTCTGGGCCTCTGGCTCACAGCCTTTTTATACAGGCCAGCTGGGGCCTGATTGGGGCATGGCACAGCTGCAGCGGCTTCCCCAATCAACTCAGCTTTTCCCCTGCCACAGCCCTCCCCCAAGGCTGTTTTAAGTCCTTCAGGGCAGGAGCGGGGTAACCACCCTGCTACACCCCCCAAAACACATCCCCCACCCCAGCGCCGCCCGCACCGTGGAAACAAACCCTCCTTCCCCAGCGCCGCCCTGCCGAAACAGCTGTGGGCCGAAAAGGAAGGGTTTTTTTGGGGGGGGGAGAGTGATACTTTATTAAGAATTTTTAAATTAAAGCAAACAATTTTTTAATTATTTTAATTTTTTTTTATGAATCATGGAAAAATGAAAAACACCTGTTCCGTTGAAAGAAAACATATGTACTTTTCATAATTATCTTGCAAATTTAATGAGAGATATTACATCTCTTTTCGGCAACATGCTTGTCGTATTCGGGGGTCATATTTGAAGTGGATATTTTCATAATGTCTTCCAGAGAAGAACGTTGCTTGTTTTTATTCATGTTCATGATGGAAAATGTTTGTTCACATATGTAAGTGCTTCCAAAAATGCTGAACGTTTTCAGTGCAACTTTGATAAGATTCTTGTATTTTTCATCGTCCAGACTTTTGTAGAAGTCCCACAGGCTGCTTTTTCTGTGCTTATTTCAGTAAACTTGCGAACATTGACGTTCAATAACCTCCAACTGCAAATCTTGTGGCACTTCCTCTGGATCCACAGAAAAGGGATCTTCAATCAGCTTCAACTGGATGTCATCATCTTTAGACAAAGTAAGTCTTCTGTCAAATTCTTCAATCAAAAGATTGATGTGCTTTGCGTATTTTTCTCCTAACTCGGTGTGTCTGTGCTGAGGGATACGCTGTGCACAAGTGGGAAAGCGACACATTTCACCTTTTGACAGTTGACTTCTGAAAAGTTTCAATTTCATTTTGAAAGCTTTCACTGCTGCACACATTTGAAATATAAGTTGATTTTTTCCCTGAAGTTGAATGTTGAGATCATTCAGGTGTGCTGTAATTATCACAAAAGAAAAAGAGATCTTGATTCCAGGACTCATTTTCAAGCTCTGGGAATTTTATTGGCCCATTTTCTAGGAATTTTGCTACCTCCTCTTTCAAAGCAACGAAACGCTGTAGCACTCTTCCTCGATTCAACCACCTCACTTCTGTATGGTAGATTAAGTCGCTGCACTTGGCGTCTTCCCCTTCAAGAAAGGCTCGAAATGTCCTATGTTTTAGTCCTCTAGAATGTATGTAGTTTACAATGGAAACTACCACTGACATTACATGCTCAAATTTTAAGACTTTGCTACACAAAACCTGCTGATTTATAATGCAGTGATGTTTGGTTATTTGTCTCCCGACAAATTCTTCAAGAAGAGTAACTGCTCCAACATTTTTTCCGCACATAGCTGGAGCACAATCAGTACAAATGGCCACCAAGTTTGTGAAATCTAATCCCAATTTATCCTTCATGCACTTTATCACTTCACTGGAGATTTCTTTTCCGGTTGTGCGACCTGTCATGGAGCACATGCCAACAAGTTCTTCAGTAATTTCAAAGTTTTTATCAATACCTCTAATAAAAATAAGAAGTTGGGCGGTGTCTTTTAAATCAGTGCTTTCATCCATAGCTAGGGAGTAAAAGCAGAATTCACTGACTCTCTGCTTTAACTGATCACTTAGATTAGTAGAAATGTCGGCTATTCTTCTCTGTACAGTCATGCGTGATAGACTGACATTCTCAAATATTCCCCTCTTTTCTGGACATAACTCAGATACAGCAATCAACATACACTTTTTTAAAAACTCGCCTTCTGTGAAGCATTTCCCACCAGCAGCAATTTCCTTAGAAATTTGAAAGCTTACTTTAGTAACTGTATCGTTCTCAGTGCTCACTTTCTTGAAAATTTGCTGTTCTCCACTAAGGTTTTTCACTAAACTGGCTGCTTTAATTATTTTTTCATTTGGGTTCAATTTGGCGAGATTGGGATGTTTAGTTTCAAAGTGCCGCCGAAGGTTGTATTCTTTCGGAACGGCTAACGTTTCGCGACACACGAGGCACAGTATTTTGTCTTTGGAAACAGTACATAAGTATTTATTTGTCCATTCAGTGTTGAAAACTCTGTGCTCTGATTCTATTTTTCTCTTCACTCATGGTAGCCATTATGAAGCTCAAGATTTTGTTGAATAAATTCACACACAAGGGAAACACTCACAGTCACACACAAAGAGAAGAGATATCTAATGGCGCATGGCACACTAGCAAGGCACTGACAGTGTGTGGAAGCCTGTAGAGGGGGAAAGAAATGGCACGCATAGGGTAACCAGATCACAGCAGTAAAATAGGACCCGCCCCCTCCCTGCTCGGCCCCACCATTACACCCCTCTTTAACCCCCCAGGGGTCACTATATTACTGCACACAGCAGTACCAAAAATTAAAATACTGAAAATTGATGCCTCCCTCCAGCCACCGACTCGCCGCTCGCCTCCTCACCCCCCCCCAAGTATAAAGCCTCGCCGCCACTACCTGCCCACCCGCCCGCTCGGTTCGTCATCCCCCCATGAAATAAGGGGAGGGGAAAAGGGGGACAGTTTGAAGGGATTTTCTGGGGGTATGAACTAAGCCGGGGAGGGGGAAGGAGAGCAGTGTGAAGGGATTGGATGTGACTGTCCCACACACAAACACAGGGGCCGCAGGGAGCCCGGGGGGGCGGCAGTGTGATAGGAGCTGGGGAGGGATAAGGTCCCTGGACCAGGGAAGGGGGCAGCAGTCAGGGCAGGGCAGGTGCAAAACACACACACACACAGGGCCGGCTTTAGGAAGTGCGGGGCCCAATTCGAACATTTTCGGCGGGGCCCCAGCAGGGATGACTTCCGTGTATTATTTACTTTCCATAACTATATAAATAATAAAATTATATATTATGTACATTGTGTTATATATGCTGTTGATCAGTTATTAATGAGCTCCATTTCACATGTGTGGGTCCCCGCCACTCCCTGGGGGTGTCCTAGGGTGACCAGATGTCCCGATTGTATAGGGACAGTCCCAATTTTTGGGTCTTTTTCTTATATAGGCTCCTATTATCCCCCACCCCTGTCCCGGTTTTTCACACTTGCTGTCTGGTCACCCTAGTGGTGTGCACATGTGTGGGTCCCAGTTGCTCCCTGCCCCCTCATTGAAGCAGGTGTGCAGGGTTACTGCCCTGGGAACTGCAGGGCACCACGGGACAAGGGGCTGGCTGGAGGCAGGGCAGGGGCTGACTGGAGGTAGGGTCTGGCTGCAGGCAGGGCAAGGGGTGCAGGGCTGGCTGGAGACAGGGGGGTATGGGGCGGGCTGGCTGGCTTCAGGCAGGGCCGCAGGGGGGTACGGCAGGGGTTGGCAGGGCTGGAGATAGAGGAGTGCGGGACTGGCTGGCTTCAGGCAGGGATGTGCGGCAGGGGTTTGCTGGAGACAGGGCAGGGGTGCAGGCCTGGGGCGGGTAGGGGTGTGTGTGGGGCTGGCTGGCTTCGGACAGGGCTGCAGGGAGGTGCGGCAAGGGTTGGCTGGAGACAGGGCAGGGGGTGCGGCAGGGGTTGGCTGTGGGCAGGGGATGTGGCAGGGGCTGGCTGTGGGCAGGGGGTGCAGAGCTGGCTGCAGGCAGGACAGGGGGTGCGGGGCTGGCTGGAGACAGGCTGGTGCAGGCAGGGCAGGGCTGTGGGGCTGGAGGCAGGGCAGGGGGTGTGGGGCTGGCTGGAGACAGGGGCTGGCTGCGGGCAGGGCAGGGGGTGCGGGGCTGGGGCAGGCAGAGGTGTGTGTGGGGCTGGCTGGCTTCGGGCAGGGCCGCAGGGGGGTGTGGCAGGGGTTGGCTGGAGACAGGGCAGGGGGTGCAGGGCTGGCTGCAGGCAGGGCAGTGGGGGTGGGGCTGGTACGGGCAGGACAGGGGGTGCAGCAGGGGCTGGCTGCGGGCAGGGGGTGCAGGGCTGGCTGGAGAGAGGGGCTGGCTGTAGGCAGGGCAGGGGGTGCGGGGCTGGTGCGGGCAGGGGGTGCAGTAAAGGCAGCTGGAGCCCCAGCCCTTTAAATAGCCCCTGAGCCCCTGGCTATCCCAGGGCTCTGGGGGCTATTTAAAGGGCCTGGGGCTCCAAAGCCCCAGGCCCTTTAAATTGCCCCCAGGGGAAGCCGGGCCACCCCGGTACGCCATACCGGGGCTTGGGCGCGGGGCCCGATTCAGGGGACTCGGTTGAATCGGCCTAAAGCCGGCCCTGCACACACACACACACTCTCTCTCTCCCTCCTCCCCCCTGGGATTTCCTGGCTGCCCACAGACAGTTCAAACCCCCCCCCCCATCACTAGAGGCCACCCTGGGAGCAACCAGCGCAGTAGCCACCCCGCCCCCAACCGAAGAAGGGGTTTGGGGGGGGTCTCGGCCCAGTCCGCCCCAGCTGCGGCTCGAGCCCAGGCCGGGCGCCCCTCCCCTCGCTCACACTTACCATCTCTGCCTCGTGCCCAGCGCTTCCCTCCTCAGCAGGCCCCGGAAGTGACGCACCCGTTGTACGCCAGGCGGGGGGAGCGGGAGACGGAGACACGTGCACGCGTGTGCGCGCTTCTGGCCGTTCGGGCGGATGGAGCGCGGCGCGCGCATGCGGGGCTGTGAGGTTGTCCCCCCTCCGGGCAGGGGGCGAAGTCGGCAGCTGCGCTTCTCACCGGCTGGCCAGCTGGTCGTAGCACGGCATGCACGCGCGGGGCTGTGAGGTCAGCTCTGCCCCCGCCGCTCGCCCGAGGGCCGCACAGGGAGCGGCCCGCGGGCCGCATGTTGTGCAGGCCTGCACTACAGGCAGCCTGTCTGGGAGCTTGATGCTTGTTTCCCGTTTCTCTAGCCAGATCTGGGCCGTCCCTGGCACAATTTGGAGGAGCCTGGGGGCTGATTTACACTATGCCACCTGGTAATGGTCCCCAAGGAACCACCTGCCAGATGGGGTCAGCTGCAGCTCAACACTCCCTCTCCACCCGCAAGCAGGGCTGCAGAAGAGCTGTTGGGTGGGCACTGGGGACTGGTGGCTGGTCTCTGCTCCCTTTGTGCCGCCTGAGCAAAAGCAAATGCTCTACTGAAATCCTGCCACCTCTAGCACATCTGTGCTCTTCAGCTGGAAGCACAGCAGCATTGGCTAGTGCCTGCACCGACACCAGCCAAGGTATGATGCATGGTGAGAAGGGGGAAAGCAGATCTTCCAGAAAGGCATCCAGCCATGATCTGAAGACCAAGAGATGGAGAACCCATCACTCCCCTGGGCACCATCCTCAGTGCTTGTCCCTTTGTTCAGGCTGGCTTCAGACGAGGATGCTATACCCAAAACCAAGTCACTCACTTAATAGAAGACACTGAAGATGCCTTTGAGAAGAGCAAGAAAGCTGGTGCTGTTCTGGAGGATCTGTCAGCTGCAGATGATACCGTCTGGCATGTGGGGCTGACCACTAAGTTGTTGCAGACGTTTCCCTGTAAGCCCATGATGTGGTTTATCATGGAAATGATAACAAATCAGAGCTTCATTTTGCCAGCTGGAGCATAGGTGCCGACTCTGTGGGTGCTCCAGGGCTCGAGCACCCACGGAAAGAAATTAGCGGGTGCTTAGCACCCACTGGCAGCCAAGCTCCCCCCTTCCCCCAGTGCCTCCTGCCCTCTGGCGGCCCCACCGATCAACTCCTCCCCCTCCCTCCCAGCGCCTCCTGCACGCTGCGGAAAAGCTGTGGAGGGGGGTGTCGAACACTCCCTGGGTGGAGAGGAAGTCGGCGCCTATGAGCTGGAGACAAAGTCAGCTGGCTTAGACAGCTCTGTAACAGACTCCCACAAGGATCCGTTCTAGCTGCTCTCCTCTTCAACATACCTACTTACGACCTACTCACAAGAAAGGCCGATAAGTACATATGTGCAGATGACATCTGTCTTGCTGACGTGGGTGACGATGTACATGATAGCAAAGGGTCACTCAGCCAGGACATGAATGCTCTGGACACAGAATGTAAGTCTCCACTGACAAAGGTAAGTGTGTCTAAGACAGTGGCCACAACCTTCCAGCTGAAGGATCCCCTGACCAATCAACCCCTTATAATCTGTGTTGAGGATCATCCTCTCCCTTTCCAGCCAGTTGTCTTTACTTAGGAGCCAAACTGGGCCACATTCTAACAAAGCGCCCCCTAGAGCATGTAAAGAAAATGATCACCTCCAGCACTGCTGTGATACAGAAGCTAGCGGGAACCTCCTGGGGAGCAGAGGCAAATGTTCTATGAACCTCGGTCCTGGCGGTGGGATTGAGAATAATGTGCAGCCTGCTGCACACAAGGCTGACAATGGTTCCAATAGATGCAAATGAGCAATGTGCACTTCCCAAAAGAGCCACCCAGCTTCAGAAGAAAACACCTACACCTGCAGTTGCTGCTGGCTTGCCATGACTGACTTCACAAGATCCTTTTGTGGCGGTAGTTCATGCACCGCCACAGCACTGCTGGCCCAGTGCCAATCTCGGCTGACAACACCATACCAGGGCTGACAGCTACGTCCTTGTAGTGTGGCAGCAACTCTGGGCTAGAGAGACAGGTATGCCAACGAATTTCAGAAGCCCTAACTTACGTCCACATGTTTGCAACCTGGGACGCAGATCCTGGACTAGGCTTAACTGGCTGGTGACTGGAATGGCCAAAGTGGCTGCCACCATGCAGAAACTTGGGGTTAGCCCCATCTTCACAGTGTGAGTGTGGGGCAGCAATGAAGACAGTCAACGTGGTGGAGGAGAACTCAGTTAGAAGACTGGAGGGTGGGCTGTAACTCCTGACTACCCGTGATGACGCAGCCATTAGATGGCCAAACAAGTAGAGATCGACTTGCGATGCATATGAAAGGAGATCATCCTACTGTTACAAATTTGTGCCTTATTTCTAATTTGAATTTGTCTTGCTTTAACTTTCAGCCATGGGTAGTTGTCATGCCTTTCTCTGCTAAATTAAACAGCCCTTTAGTATCTGTAAGAAATTCACCTTTTGATCTTCTTGACATTCCCTAGCGAATCCTAGGGTGCTAGATAGAGGGCAACACTGACATTCAGATTCACCCTCTTCTGCAGCTAACAGCAAAATTTGACTATCAGAAAGAATTGCAATGAAACAAAACCTTTCCAATGCTCAGAAAGGGTCTCTTTAGAAACTGGCCCCCTCCCTGCTACAGCTCTAATCCACCAACTCTCAGATCGGTGCCCAAACAAAACAAACCCATCATGGACGAGAGTCAGACTAGGTTCTATGTGCTTCGTTTAAAGGACACACTCGCATAGGATGTGCATTCATGTGCAGAAGCTGCGTGTACTGGGAATAAATGCAGAGACTCAGAAAGAGAAAGAAGCAAAAGCAGAAAATATTTCCTCTTTTTTTGAGTAGATACTTTAACACCCTCCCCACCCCTAGATCAATCTGGCCTCCGGTTTGGAACAGACAGATGGGCAGACTTTATTCTATAATTCCTTTGTAGTCACTAAGTAAATCCTACCAAACCCTTTACCTGTGCAGGGTAGACTTTGTAACCAAATCTTAAGCAACAGCATTACAATAAAAAGCAGAAAGCAGCATTTGTGAAGAAGGCAGTAACCTGTTCCACACCACAAATAAGGAGGATTAATAGTAGACAAGTCTGTAAGACTCTCCCCCCTGGAACTGGATCTTACCAGCAATATCGCAGAGTTCTGCATCAGACGCATTAGCCAGGGCTTCCTCCAGCTCTGGCTCCAGTGTTACTCGTTCCAAAACAGGATCAATTGGCTTCTGCTTGGGGACCCAGACTTTTCCTATAAATACAAAGTGATGTCAATGGCATTCCGGCTGCTGGCTCCTGTTTAGCGATCACTGAGTCAGATTTACTTGGTGCACAGATTCACTTCCAAAGAACTCTAGGTGAAATTCCCTGGAGTGCAGAAGGCTGGGAGAAGGA
Organism: Emydoidea blandingii; assembly: GCA_036785055.1. NCBI lineage: Eukaryota > Metazoa > Chordata > Testudines > Emydidae > Emydoidea > Emydoidea blandingii. The sequence goes on from JAXIVB010000006.1 coordinate 134,968,504, forward strand.
CGTATACGGTGCTTAGTCCTGCTGCTGACCCTCTGCATGGAGTGTGTTCTGCCCTCTGACTAGCTTTACCCGGAGGATGAGTTATGGATCCTAGAGCAGTGAGCAAAGAAACCCTCACCAGAATTAGGAAGTCACAGGCGAGCAGACTCCAGAGCCAGGGCCGGCTCCAGCATTTCTGCCGCCCCAAGCAAAACAAAACAAAACAAAACAAAAAGCCGCGATCGCAATTGGCGGCGGGGCAATTGGAAAAAAAAAAAAAAAAAAAGCCGCGATCGGCGGCGGCAGTTCAGCGGCAGGTCTTTCGCTCCCAGAGGGAGCGAGGGACCTGCCGCCCCCAAATTGCCGCAGGTGCCGCCCCTCTCCCTTGGCCACCCCAAGCACCTGCTTGTTAAGCTGGTGCCTGGAGCTGGCCCTGTCCAGAGCTTTGCAAATCCATCTCAGATTTATTCTAAATGGGCTCCTGCAACTGTCTGGGTCAGAAGTGACTTGCCTGACTTCTTAGGCCTGGGGATTTTATATATTTACTGGCCTCTCTATAACAACAGTACCTACAAACTGAACAACATTTATCAAAAACACAGTGCTCAGAGCTCATACATGTCCCGCCCTTCACAGAAATATGCCTGGCCGAAGGCATCCAGCTAACTAGACCAGGACAGACCACAGCAAATGCACAATCGAAAAACAGACAACAACATTTAGCCGAAAGCCTAGCAGCCTGATCTGGAGCTGGCTCAAGCTCTGATCTGAAGGGCAGTCGGGGGAGCAAGTTCCAGAGGCAGGTCCTGCCCTTCCACTGACCTTGGAAACATAGCACCACAGCATCTCTCCAAGAGACCTCCGCTCATGGGTAACCTAGGGAAGGAGAGGCCTCAAGTTCAAAAGGGCTTGGGTAACCAATAACCCAGTTCTCCCGTGTTACTGTGAACCCCAGGCCAAGTTTGGATTCACACACAGTCAGGGCATTGCAGGCTCACTGCGACCACTGGCCATACTGGAAAATATCACTGTGGCTTACGTAGGAGTAAAGACAGGTCTCAACTGGGACTCCAAGCTCCCTCCCCAGGTTTCTGGAGTGGTGGTTGTTGATGGTTCAGACTAGAAAGCCCAGATCCAAACCAACCCCTGTGGTTCTGAGTTTGAGTTTTCCACATCCAATCTGGATTTAGTTCCAAGGCAGGAGAAGTCTGGTGAGAATCACTGATCTCATGAGATTTCCACCACTTGGAACCAAAAATCTCAGAAAACCAATTCACAAGGATTTGGACTGTCTAATCCAAACCCAAAGCCTCCCCTAGACCTAATCTGGGTCTGAGCACTGCCTTTTCACCAACTATCTAGCTGGTGTGTGCCTATGAGTCAACAGTGTGCCCTTGTTGCCAAGAAGGCTAACGGCGTTTTGGGCTGTATAAGTAGGGGCATTGCCAGCAGATCGTGGGACGTGATCGTTCCCCTCTATTCGACATTGGTGAGGCCTCACCTGGAGTACTGTGTCCAGTTTTGGGCCCCACACTACAAGAAGGATGTGGAAAAATTGGAAAGAGTCCAGCAGAGGGCAACAAAATGATTAGGGGGCTGGAGCACATGACTTATGAGGAGAGGCTGGGGGAACTGGGATTGTTTAGTCTGCAGAAGAGAAGAATGAGGGGGGATTTGATAGCTGCTTTCAACTACCTGAAAGGGGGTTCCAAAGAGGATGGATCTAGACTGTTCTCAGTGGTAGCAGATGACAGAACAAGGAGTAATGGTCTCAAGTTGCAGTGTGGGAGGTTTAGGTTGGATATCAGGAAAAACTTTTTCACTAGGAGGGTGGTGAAGCACTGGAATGGGTTACCTAGGGAGGTGGTGGAATCTCCTTCCTTAGAGGTTTTTTAAGGTCAGGCTTGACAAAGCCCTGGCTGGGATGATTTAGTTGGGATTAGGTCCTGCTTTGAGCAGGGGGTTAGACTAGATGACCTCCTGAGGTCCCTTCCAACCCTGATATTCTATGATTCTATGAAACACACAGGAAAGAGCAACCACACACATTCACAGGCACACTTCTCAAAATAACTGCGGGAGAGAGGAGGGCAGAGAGGAGGGCAGAGGTAGTTACGGCAAATCAGGGGGCATGGGTAGAAGTATTGCAGCGAGAGGGAGAGAAGCCACAGAATGTGGAGAGCAGATGTGCATCATCAGGGGAAATGGCACTAGGAGGGGCAAGTCTTACCCTGCAGATTAACAGGGCACCAGTGTACTCTAGAGTCTGGTGGTGCAGGGGATACCAAGTCGTAGAGAGAAAGAAACTGGAGTCTGAGGAAGTGTCTGAGTGAAGACCACAGAGACGGGCTAATACCTACGGACAAAAGGGAGGGCAGGGAAGGGTGCAGACAGCGCTGTGGTGTCAGGAAAGACAGTGGTCCCAAAAGAGGGGTGTGGGATGTGCCCGGCTAGTGCAGAACCCTAATCATTATGGGTCTACAGCAGCTGCCATCCAAAAATCTCAAAGCACTTTACAGACTTTCCTGAACGTCCCCTTGACACATGTCGCCCTCTATCTCACTCGAGGGGCTGCAGAGGCTCCGAAAGTTGAGGTGACTTGCCCAGGGTCAGAGGCAGCCATAGGCTTTGCATCATGGCAGAGTGGGAAGTCCAGCTCCGGCCCTGATGGAAACTAGGGTTACCATATTTGGAGCCTCCTAAAGGAGGACACTCCACGGGGCCCCGGCCCCGCCCCCAGCCCCGCCCCAACTCCGCCCCTTCCCCAAAGTCCCCGCCCCAACTCCGCCCCCTCCCCTGCTTCCCGCGAACATTTGATTCGCGGGAAGCAGGAAGCAGGTAAGCTGGGGGGGGTGGGGGGAGGAGGCGGCCCCAGCTCCCGGCCCAGCGCGCCCCCGGCCCGGCGCACCCCCCGGCCCCCGGCGGCCCAGCGCGGCCCCGGCCGCCCAGCACCGCCGACCCCGGCCCCCGGCCCGGCGCACCCCCCCGGCCCCCGGCCTGGTGCAGCCCCCCGGCGCGCGGCCCGGCGCACCCCCCGGCCCCCGGCCTGGTGCAGCCCCCCGGCGCGCGGCCCGGCGCGGCCCCCGGCCTGGTGCAGCCCCCCGGCGCGCGGCCCGGCGCACCCCCCGGCCCCTGGCGGCCCAGCGCGGCCCCGGCCCCCGGCCCGGCGCGCGGCCTGGTGCACCCCCCCCGGCGCGCGGCCCGGCGCACCCCCCGGCCCAGCGCGCCCCCGGCCCGGCGCACCCCCGGGCCGCCCAGCGCCGCCGGCGGACCGGCCCCCCAGCACCCCCGGCCCGGCCCCCGGCCGCCCAGCACCAGCGGGGCTGGATTTTGCCGGACATGTCCGGCTTTTTGGGATTTCCCCCCGGACGGGGATTTGAGTCCCAAAAAGCCGGACATGTCCGGCAAAATCCGGACGTATGGTAACCCTAATGGAAACCGCATCAAGCCAGGGGGTGCAGCAGCCTCCCAGCACCCCTAGTTCCAGCACCTATGCTGCTGGGGAAGCTGGGCCTGTCGGGAGGTTGTCATCTCTTGCCAGCGAGAGAGTCCCCAGTCTCTCCCCCTGAGCAGTGAGAGCAGGAGTCCAGAGGCCTGCCCTGCACCTCGAGGGGAGATCGTCCCCCTCCCCATAATGCATAGGGAGATCAGGGACTTCTCTCACTCAGGGCCGGCTCCAGGCATCAGCCGAGCAAGCTGGTGCTTGGGATGGCAGCTTGTACAAGGCGGCATTCCGCCCAATCCTAGGGCGCCAAGGCCGCTTTTTTTTTTTTTTGTCCTCGTCCTTCCCTCCCGGCCGACCAGAGCGGCGTGGAGGCCACCCGGCAGGCAGCGCGGCGGGAGGGGCCACGTGGCAGCGCCCTGCTGAAGTCCTGGCCGCCCCCCTTCTCTCTCTCCCCCCCCGCTCCCTCCCCCTCGCCCCTGGGGCACATCTGCCGCGCTGCAGGGTTGTTGTTTTTTTTTTTTGCTTTGCCGTTCTGGCCGCCCATTTTTTTTTTTTTTTTTGCTTGGGGCGGCCAAAAAGCCAGAGTCGGCCCTGCTCTCACTGGCCAGAAGGGTCAGTCACCCCAGAGCAGCCGCACTTTCAGCATTATACAGCTAGTGTCAACCGAGAAGATAAAGGGGCAGACTTTCAAAATGCTGTTGCAGGGAGGGGTTTGTTTCAACTCTTCTGCTGGAGGATCTTGTGGCCAGAGGGTCGCAGGGCGGTAGTGCAAGGGGAGAAGTCACGCACAGCACACAGAGAACCAGGACGCGTTTGGAAAATGGGCCTGGCAAAGGAGATCGCACGCACCGAGCTCTCAGCATGGAATGTCACCCAGCACTATTTCTGTCCTCTGTCTGAAGGCAGGGTCAGCAATGCTACACTAACTGAAAAGGAGAACAAAGACTGCGCTGCCACAGCTGTTAAGAAGCAGCACACAGCCTGAATGTGGCTATATTTAGGCTGCACAAAGAAGCAACTGCGTTGTGCTGTCTCTCGAGATGAAATGGAAAGCCACAAGGTGCTATGCATGGTACTTCATGGAACGGCCCGTTTTCACTTTCCATTCCATGTGTGATTACACTGAAACAAGGGGAAGGAGTTTTACTGGGCTACTGTAGCCGCTCTGGCAAAAATAAAGTGTCTTGTCTGTTCTCGTAATAGCACTTTGTTTGGTTTAGGAGCATTTTAGATTAAAATGGCTGGAAGGCATTGAGTGATTGACAATCTCAGCTCTGAGCTGATATATACAATTAAAACTGCATCACTGTTTTCTTTTTCCACTAGAAGTCTGATTTCTTGCCAGCATTGAGCCGAGAGGATAAATATACATAAATTGTGTTGGAACCATACAAAGCCCATGACCTGTCCCTGACTTTTATTAACAATAACAGTGACAAAATGGGGCTGAGCCCCAGCCCCGCTGCAGGAGGGGAAAGGAGGGGGGAGTCCAGCACTCGCTGCTACTGCAGCTGGGAGCTCTGGACTCCCTCAGCTGCCCGCTCAGGGGACCCTGCTGCCTGGAGCTCTGGGTCGCCCTGCTGCTCGCAGCGGCTGGGAGCTCTGGACTCCCTCAGCTGCCCGCAGTGGCTTGGAGCTCTGGGTCCCCTGGCTGCTTGTGGCTGCTGAGAGCTCAGGGGACCCTGCTGCCTGGAGCTCTGGGTCGCCCTGCTGCTCACAGTGGCTGGGAGCTCCGGGTCCCCCCATCGTGTCTAGGAGCTGCAAGGACCCCACCCTCACCCATGGCAGCTTGGACCTCCGGACCATGGTGGCTGGGAGCTGCGGGGGGCCCCACTGCTCATGGCAGCTCAGAGCTTCAGGGCCTCAGTCAGCTGACAGCTCCAGCCCCCTGCACCGAGACTGAAGTGGAAAATGTCACGGAGGTCACAGAAGTCATGGATTCCGTGACTTCTGTGACTTCAATGACATAATCTTAGCCTTAGCAATCATGCACAGTACTCTTATTTAACAAGGAAATTACAGCTGTTTGGAAACATTCCGATGGGATAACATTCTGTCAGAATATGCAGTTCTATCAAAATGCTTCCCAAAACTGACATATGCAGTGTTGTTGTCGCCATGCTGGTCCCAGGATATGAGAGAGACAAGATGGGTGAGGTAATATCTTTTATTGTTTTAAACCTGCTGCCTATTGATTTCATTGGTGACCCCATAGGTGCTGGAACTAGGGGTGCTGTGGGTGCTGCCACACCCCCTGGCTTGAAGTGGTTTCCATTCATATGCAGGGTTTACAGTTTGGTTCAGTGGCTCTCAGCACCCCAACTATACACATTGATCCAGCAAACCTGGGTAACAACGGTTCTTGTGCTATGTGAAGGGGTAAATAATACCTCCTCATTCACTTTCTCCGCACCAGTCACAATTTTATAGACCTCTATCATTCCCCCCCGCTCATTGTCTCTTTTCCAAGGTGAAAAGTCCCAGTCCTTTTAATCTCTCCTCTGGGACATTGCACTCTGTATGATTTTATGAAAATATGCTAATGCATGTGAATATAATGTAACTGGAATATGCTTCATGCAAAAGGTTGCTTTTAAGGTATCATTACAAAGCTTATAATTTACTGAGTGTGGTTATTCTATTTGTATGTATGTATCATTCTTGTATCTGAAACTAGAAATATGAAATATAACTCTGAGGGCCTATTGTAATTATGCACAGTGTGGGCCATTAATGGCGGTGTGGAATTTTGATGACTCCCATTAACCCGGACAATTGACTGTAGATGCCTCTGTTTACTTGTAAGACTTCCTGTACACTTGTGTGCTGGCAAGTGGGCAATGAAGTCTTACAGTGACATGTGATCATGTCGCCTGAACTGGAATCCATCTTTAACCTGGTGCTTTTCCATTTAGAAGGAGGGGTGGGAACCCAGAGAGGGACAAAGGATTCCCGCCTTGTGCAAAAGATATATAAGGGGATGGAACAGAACAAAGGGGGCTGCAATCATGAGAAATCCTTTAGCTACCACCTGAGCTGGAACAAGGACTGAACCAGGGGAAAGATTGGGCCCAGACTAGGAAGGCATCTAGTCTGTAAAAGAAGCTTATTGGAACATCTCTGAGGGTGAGATTTCATCTGTAATCACTTTCTTACTCTATTAGGCTTAGACTTGCGTGTTTTATTTTATTTTGCTTGGTAATTCACTTTGTTCTGTCTGTTATTACTTGGAACCACTTAAATCCTACTTTTTGTATTTAATAAAATCACTTTTTACTTATTAATTAACCTAGAGTATGTATTAATACCTGAGGGGGAGAGGGGGGACATACAGCTGTGCATATCTCTCTATCAGTGTTATAAAGGGCAAACAATTTATGAGTTTATCTTGTATAAGCTTTATACAGGGTAAAACGGATTTATTTGGGGTTTGGACCCCAATGGGAGTTGGGTACCTGAGTGTTGGAGACAGGAACACTTCTTAAGCTGTTTTCAGTTAAGCCTGCAGCTTTTGGGGGTCGTGATTCAGTCCTGGGTCTGTGTTTGTAGCAGGCTAGCGTGTCTGGCACAACCAGGCAGGGCACTGAAGGCCCAAGCTGGCAGGGAAAACGGGCTCAGAGGTAGTCTCAGCACATCAGGTGGCAGTTCCCAAGCGAGTTTCTGTGATCCAACCCGTCACACTCTCCTCATCCGGAAGCTGTTCAATACCCCCGATCATTTCTGTTGCCCTTTTCTGAACCTTTTCCAATTCCAATATATCTTTTTGGAGATGAGGCAACCAGATTTGCACACAGTATTCAAGGTGTGGGCGTACCATGGATTTATATAAAGGCAATATGATATTTACTGTCTCAATATCTAGCCCTTCCTAATGGTTCCCAACATTCTGTTCACTTTTTCGATTGTGGCTGCACATTGAGTGGATGTTTTCAGAGAACTATCCACGACTCTAAGATCTTTCTTGAGTGGTAACAGCTAATTTAGATCCCATCATTCTGTATGTATAGTTAGAATTATGTTTCCCACTGTGCATAATTTTGCACTTATCAACGTTGAATTTCATCTGCCATCTGACTTATAGTTCCCTGGTTAGAGCAGAGAACTAAAGTCAGGATTGTCCAGCAAGTGCATGAAACTTTTGGGTTCTATTCCTGGCTCTGTCACCTTGGGAAAGTCACTTAACATCTCTGTGTCTAAATGGAATATAAATACATATCTACCTCCCCAGAGTGTTATAAATAGTTTAACTAGCTGTAAAGATCATTGGAAGGAATTATAATTCCTAATACCTCAGACTCTGGAAATGCTAAATACCTATAATACATTCCCCCTGCACCACTGTAATAGTGTTCCCTATTGTCTTATGGAGGCATGTTGGCTAGTTAAGCTTGTGCTGTGACTTGATACTTAAAGCATTTTAATCCTTCTATTTTACACCATAGCCATTGAATTTAGTCTTTCCATTTATCATCATACCTCTGCCAAGGACAACGGCATTTTCCATGGTATTTTTTCACTAAAATGTACTGACTATGGCAGAGGAAAGAGGCCTGAGCCCTCTAATGCACACAGATCAGTGCCAGAGCACAGGAATAAGGCAGCTTTCAGAGCCAGTGCAGGGGAAAGCTGACAAACTGCTCAGATCCACCAGCACTGCCCAGCCAACCCCCAACTCCCCAGCTGCATTCTCACAGACATGCCCACTGACTAGATGCTGTGGGGAGGGAGTGGTGGGAGCTGAAAGGGGTTTCTGCTGGATGGGGCCATGGTTTGGAGGGAGAAGTGAGACCAGAGAAGAGCTGCATGCTGAGGAGCCACAGGGAATTCATCAGAGCCATGGGGGAGTATGGGCAGAATGGGACTGGGCCGGGGCAGAGGGGGATGTTCAGTGAGGTTATGGGACAGGAGAGGGGACATGCAACCACAGAGGAGCTGAGCTCCAATGGGCTTCCTAAGGGTCAGCAGAGGAAAGCTGTTCACCACCACTTCCCCAACCCGTGCCCACTAACCAGAAACCCTGCTCTCTTTCTTCCATAATGCCCACATAGCCTTTCTGCCCTACCCATAACCCCTCAATACAGCCCTGCTCCCCACATCCCCTTTACCCCAGCATCTTACTGCTCCTTCTACAAGTACCCCAGTCCTAGGCTCTGCCAGCGCACGTGTCTCTGTAATTTACAGCTGATATCAAGTGAAGGTTGGGCATTGAGTGCACAGTGGCTGGCTGCCAGATGGCTCTGAAAGGGCATTTTCTGAGGAGGCTGGGTGCTGGGAGGGAAGGCATGCCGGAGGAGGCTTGTGTGGACATGGCTACTGAGCTAGCTGGTGATTTCTGGGTTTTAGTGAATGCACTGCTAGGAAATGAACCACAGTGATGTTCCTGACGGAGGTTTGGTGTAGGAGTATTAACTGGTGCTCGGGCAGTCCAGGGCTGAACGTGCCAAATGAAGGGCCTTCCGCCTCATCCTTTGGGGGCTTATTCCACAGGCGAATAAATCCCATTGTGGAGACATTTATAGTGATATTCCCTCTTCATTTCATCCCACTGATCCTAGTTATAACCCCTCGGTTGCACCACAGCGTGTCGTTGCAGCCTTGTGCTTCCACCCTTCATGTATTTGCAGGCGGTTATCACGATCCCCTTTAGTGTTCCCTTAGCCAAGCTGCACGTAATAAGCTCATTTAATCTTCCCTCCCCAATACATTCCCATAGACCCAGAACCAGTCTGTTGTTTTGTTGAACTCCCTCCAATTTGTGAGGATCCCCCTGGAGACATGGCACCTGGAACTGGGTACGTTATTCCACGTGCCGTCACTCCAGAGGCCAGCAGACAGAGGCCAACGTTCTCCTAAACGGGCACCTAGAGTTAGGCTTCTAAATCCATATCCCGTCCTCTCAGAATGAATCATTATGGGCATCTGTTTCTCCGCCAGCAAGGCCCTCACCTACGGAGTCCTGCAAGACTCAATCGTGTTCCCAAAGCCATTGGGACAGCTGATGAGCCAATACAGGCCCATGTGCCAGCAGTACGCAGATGACAGCCAGCTCCAGATCTCCTTCCCAACAAGTGTAAAGACGCCATCCCTCGGCTCGCTCTGTGCCTAGCACCAATGGGTGGCTGGCTGGAGCCAAGCCCATGCAACACTCAGGATGCTGACAGGAAGAAAGAAGAGCTTTGAGGACCTTGATACGTGGTAGAGGAAGAACTGGGAGGACTTGGACAGTCTAGAGGTGGAGGAAGGAAAAGCTGATCCCCACATCAAGGGCTCGGGGATGGGGGAATTGGGGGCATTTTCACCAGTGGCATTGGACGGGGGAAACAGAAGGCTCAATAGGAAAAATAAGGAGTGCCGTTTTAGCCATATTGTGCTAAGCTGCAGGTTCAGTGTTCGGGGGAGATGACAGAGCGAGAGCCTGGCATGTGGGACTGGTCTGCCGGGGTCAAGAGTGGAGGGGAACATCTCCGAGTCATCAGCACAGAGACTGCTTGAAACTATACAAGTGGGGTCGACCAGCCAGGGACAGGGCACATTGGGGACGAGGCCCCAGAACTGCGCAAGTCCCACAGGTAGTGGGAGAAGGGAAGAGGACCCACCAAGGAAGCAGTCGGGGTAGGAGGAGCGAAGAGCAGTCATGCGAGCTGAGGGAGGACAAGGAAGGAGTGAGCAATGCTCTCACACAGGAGTCAGGGAGAGTAGAGCTGTAATTTTCCTGTGTGTGCTGCAATCTCTCACCCACACACAACTGCTTCCAAGAGCCTTGGCTTGGTCTACGTGACCAAATCTGGCTCCGGGTGCCAGTCTGGCATCTGCCTCTGCCACCAGCTGGTGTTGAGAACAGCTGTCACGCCGGTGGGATCAGCACCAGCAGCTTGCAGGCTGCTGCACTCTACATCCAGATCTCAGCCCCAGCAGTTTCCGTCGTGTACATGGGTCACGCTCGTCCTCCTCTGGACTGACTCACGCCACACAGCAGCCCTCACCCAAAGATCTCTGTGTGCCCCCGGGATCCTCTGCACTACAGCACGTGTTACAACCAAAGCCACATGCAGCCATACCTCTCTTTTCCCCTGTGAAAGGGACCAGGTCTTCTCGATCTTTCATATCTTTCGCCTGCTTTTCTAGGTGGTCCAGAAGCTCGTCCCTTTTGAATGGGCCAGTCGGTGTCTTTTTGGTCTGGTCCCTCTGTCTGAGTCCCACAGGCAGCAGGTCATTCTGGATTCAAAGAGCAGGACACCAAGATTAGCTATTCAGATTAAAACAAACGACTCCATCATCTTTTCTTTCTCTTTTATTGAATTGTTTTCTTTGTGCACATCAGCCAACTTGTCTTGCAAATGGGAAAATGAATTCATTGTTGAACTCCACAATTGTATAGTTCCAACACAATTTATGTACATTTATCCTCTCGGCTCTCTGCCAGAGCACCCAGTCGCTGAACTTGGACTTGCTATTGCTACTGAGTGCAGACCAGAAGTTCTCTCCCCCCTCCCTTTAGGTTATAATGGTCTTTGCCTGATCTCTACTCCCAGTTTACTACCTTGATCTATTTATCCATCAAGGGCCAAATCCTGCTCTCACTTGACTCATGCGAGGAAAGCAAGCAAGATTTGATTCCCCCTATCCTCGTGTGTCAGTTCCTTGCTCAGCCTGAGGAGTGAAGAGAACAGGACCACACCAGAAGGAACCTGCTGCTCAGAGGGAGTTAAGGGGGACAGTACGGAGCCCATGTAGACTGGGGCTTGCATCTGTCAGAGGCCTATTTTTGAGCCAAGTTGGCTTGGCCCAGAAAATGTGCAAATTTGGGGTTTGACACATTTCCAGTTTGAAAACAGCCACGTCGGTGAATTACATGGAACAACAGAAAAAGAGCATCAGGAATATAAAATCACCTGAAAGGAAATGACACGACAAATGTACAATGAGGTTTCACACACATTTTCCCCTCCCCAATGTTTTGCATAGCTCTGAGAGAGAGCCAGTTACCTGCAAAGCTTTGTGGGGAAGGTCATTTTAGAAATATTGTGTCTATTATCTTACTGCAGAATAAAAATGTTATAGACCTTATGCCTTTTTAATAGTAACTACATAGTATGCAGCCATTGTAGCCGTGGTGGGTAGGCAGCAATGGCCTGACATAGCAACGCACTTAAGCACATGCTTACATTTAAGCATAGGATAATCCCGTTGAAGTCAACAGGATTACTGCCTGCTTGAAATGAAACACGCACTCGAGTGCTTTGTTGGAACAGGGCTAAAATTTACATATTACGAAGTCTCATGACCTGGGAGCAAGAAGTTGCTTTTCCCAATGTCTGCCTAATAAATGAAATCATTAGTTGCTAATTGATTCAAAATACAAAAAGCTACAAACCAGGCAGATTCAGTCACCACTAGCTGACCATGCAGAGAACCATGCTGAACTGCAACGCACTAATCTGAATGCTTTGGAATAGCTCTGCCCTTGGCTTTCTCAGGCCTGATACCCTGAGAGGTCACGACCCATATACTTTACCTTAGCTGCTCCGCACTGTCTCTTTGAGTGATGTTTTCTTTGATCATTAGCTTTCCCAGGACACTCTCTGGCTCAGCCTCATTGGGGAAGCAATAAGTATAATCCAGGAAGATCACTGAATGTCTGATTATTCTTTGTCTGTATCATGTCACTGGCACTTTTAATCCCCAGGGTAATCTGCACAACCCACTGCTTTCCCATGGGATATTACAGGGAGAGTCCGCCTCCCACTGCACTTGGCGTCACCCACCCTAGTATTGGAACAATCTGTTTGCCTGCCAGCTGGCTCTGTGCAGGTCTTAGTGTGGGTATAAAATACTGTCCCAGCTAGATGGCTTCATTTAACTCCCTGCACCCAACCACCCCATCATTTGCACATGTGGGACTTCTCTAGATTCTAGTGGCAGCTCTGACATGCAACTGCTGGGACGGTCAGCGGGGCTCCCCAGAAAACAAGAAGTCTGGCTAATGAAAACTGTCAAGGTTTCGATGTGTGTTTCCATTCCAATGTGGAATGAAAACAAGACCTTTTTGAAATGTTTTGCAAAAAGCGCAAGAGAGACACCCTCTTCCCCAGAGCAGCCAGTAGCCGGTGGTGAGGGCACTCACATGGGGTGTCGGTATCCCAGCCACTAGGTTCTAGAGTCTCTCTCTCTCTGGCCCAATGAGTACTTAATTATGTCTATTAAGTGGAGACGCTCCAACAGGAAACATTGACAGATGCCAAGGCCAGAAAGTCTGACGAAGTGGGCATTCACCCACGAAAGCTTATGCTCCAATACATCTGTTAGTCTTAAAGGTGCCACAGGACTCTCTGTTCCCAAGGCCAGAAAGGACCATTGTGATCATCTAGCCTGACCTCCTGTGTAACACAGGCTAGGGAACTGCCCCCAAATAATTCCTTGAGCAAATCTGTTAGAAAAAACACCCTATCCTGCTTTAAAAACAGCTGGTGATGGAGATTCCACCACAATCCTTGGTAAATTTAGGGTTACAATATTTGAACTTTCAAAAAAAAAGAGGACACTCCGGGGGGGGGGGGTAGCCCCACCCCCTAGCCACTCCCTCCCACTTCCCGCCCCCTACAGAACCCCCAACCCATCCAGTCCCCCCTGCTCCTTGTCCCCTGATCGCTCCCTCCCGGGACCTCTGCCCCTAACCACCCCCGGGACCCCACCCCCTATCTAAGCCTCCCTTGTCCTTGTCCCCAACTGCCCCCTCCTGAGACCCCCTCACCCTAACTGCCCCCCCTAGGACTCCACTCCCTACCTGTCCCCTGATTGTTCTGACTCCTATCCACACCCCTGCCCCCGCCAGATCCCCGGGACTCCCACGCCTATCCAACCGCTGCCTGTCCCCTGACTGCCCCCCCCCCGAACCCCCAACCCATCTAACCCTCCCTGTCCCCTGACTGCCCCAATCCCTCTCCACACCCCTGCCCCCTGACAGCCCCCCCACAGAACCCCCGACCCATCCAACCCCCCCTGCTCCCTGTCCCCTGACTGCTCCGATCCCTCTCCACACCCCCGCCCCCTGACAGCCCCCCCATAACTCCCGACTCATCGAAACCTCTCCCTGCTCCCTGACTGCCCCCGGGACTCCCCTTACCACCATGCCGCCGAGCAAACAACCCCTCCCCCACAGAGTGCTGAGGCAGGGGGAGAGGGGAGCGGGGGAGGGGCTCTGGCTGCTGGAGGCCAATGGGAGCGGCTCAATCGGGCCCAGCCACCCTATCAGCCGCGCCACACTCTGCATGGAGGGGAGGGGGGAGAAATCCCGGACCTTTCTATCTTATTACCAATTCCTCCCGGATGGCTATTTAAAGACGAAAAAGCCAGACATGTCTGGGGAAATAGGGACGGATGGTAATCCTAGTAAAGTGTTCCAGTGGTTGAGAGCCCTCATTGTTAAAATGTAGGCCTCATTTCCCATTGTAGCGGGGTGATCAGCCCGCTCCGGCCCTGGAAGGGTAAAAGCAGCCCTGGAGAGGGCTGTAGCAGGGTAAGAGAGATTAATAACGGCTGGGGAAGCTGAGTGGGTTGCTGACCACAGCTGTGGCTGGTTTAATGAGGGCCCAGCTGGCCCTTATAAGAGGGCTGGGGCCAGAAGCCAAGAGACACTCTCTCTCTAGCCTTTGGAGAGGGAGGCACCTGGCTACCTGGGAAGCTGAGAAGGGTATCTAGGGTGGAGCAGTGCTGGGGAAGGGCAGAGGGAGCTGGGGAGCTCCAGCCTAGCAAAGCCCCAGGCTGCAGGCCGAAGTAAGGGCCCACTACAGGGTACTAGGGCTGCAGAGGAGCAGCCCAGATATAGGCCAGAGGCAGCAGGTCCAAACCCCCCTTGCTGATGATGAGTGGCAATTATACTGCAGTCCGCCCCAGTGAGTGGGGGCTAGACGGTGACTGGCAGTAGCCAAAGACTGAGGCGAGGTGAGGATAGGGGGTTGGGGGTTCCCTGGGGAGGTGTTGACGTCACCAGGCATCACCATCACCCCAGGTGACTCAGGAGGGTGGAAAATCACAAGTGTCAATGAAGCCTTCCTGCACTAGGCCTGAACCAAACTCCTTCCATGTTTAAGCTCTAGTCGACCTCGGGGGCCAGGTGCAGGTGGGGTGTGTGAGCAGCTTGATATCAGTGGTAAACCCCCCTTTGCAGTATAATGAGGCCTGCATACCTCTGGCCGAAGGAAAGATAATAAATCAAAGGAACGGGACAAGATAGTAGTTCAAGAAGTTACTAACGAGCTGAACTTATAGCTGCCAACATAAACTAACTGCTTAAATGTAATTGCTATTTGCTTAGTAATTGTTACCAGGGATGGGAGGGGTAGAGAGAGAGAGGAATGGGGGGAGGGAAGGGAGGGGTAGTGGGGGAAGGGGGGGGATGAGGCTTGACTGTAAAGGTATAAAGGAAAAAAAACTGTTTCTGTTACTGTGCTTGATTTGAGACGTGCCAGTCTCCTTGCACCGCTTTGAGATCTCAAATAAACTTTGTTTGCTTCTCCACCTGGTGTGTTTATTGGCGCGAAGCACGCCGGGCAACGAACCCCTGTTGCTTTGCCTCGGGCACCTTTGTGCCAGCAACAGTTTTTGGCGCCCATCGTGAGGCTCGAGGCTGAAATTTAGCCTTGCCCGGATCCCTCCTGGAGGCCGACGGACTACGGCGACGACCGACGCCCAGCGCGCACCGGTGACTTCATCGGGGGCCTCAGCGGAGACGTGGTTTGGTCGACCCCGGAGGGCACAACGGTGCAACGCGCTTGAGTAGTGGAGAA
Source organism: Emydoidea blandingii (assembly GCA_036785055.1). Lineage (NCBI taxonomy): Eukaryota > Metazoa > Chordata > Testudines > Emydidae > Emydoidea > Emydoidea blandingii. The sequence goes on from JAXIVB010000006.1 coordinate 134,983,714, forward strand.
GCAGCTGTGGCCGCGGGCGACGGTGGGGAACCGGTCCTGTGGATAAGGTAGGAACAGTCCAGTGGGGACTTTATCTGTCTTGACCTGGGGACGCCCAGTGTCTACCTGTTTTGACTTGGGGACGCCCAGAGTCTCCCTAATATGGGGCAGGGACAGAGTACGGCAGGCAGGGCAAGGTGTACACCCTTGGAATGCATTCTGGTGAACTGGAAAGTGTTTGGATCGGATCCGTTGATTAAAAGTAAACTGAAAAGATTCTGTACAGTAGACTGGCCTCAATATCAGCTAGAGGACCAGGAAAGCTGGCCACCGGAGGGATCACTCAATTATAATATGATCCTTCAATTGCTTTTGTTTTGTCAGCGTACGGGTAAATGGAATGAACATATGTATGTACAGTTGTTTATGTTGTTAAGAGATAGGTCAGATCTTTTGCAAAGGTGTAATTTGACTCCGACAGGTTCGGTAGTAACTACTGTTAGTCCCCAGAACCCTCCTCCGGTTGTGATGGCAGAGTCGGTGTCCCCTTCGGCTCCAACACCCCCACCATATAAAGACAGGGTCTCTCAGGTCCCAGAGATTGCCCCCTCAGTGGGATTCTATCCATTACTTACTGAGACTCGGATAGCCCGCCCTGGATCAGACAATCGCCCGGCCACTACTATGCAGGTTTACACCCATGTGCCTTTTAACGCAGTGGACCTGGCAGCTTTTAAGGCACAGGCAGGGGAATTCTCTACGAACCCAAGCAAGTTTATCTCAGCCTTTGAAGGGTGTCTGGCTAGCTGTAAACCTGACTGGGATGATTGTAATGTCCTTATGCGGACCCTGCTGTCTGAGGTAGAGTGTAATCAGGTTGTGTCTAAAGCAAGGGAGGAGGCACAGAAGAGACATGAACTGAATCCACATCACGTCCCTACTGTTGCAGTCCAGGTCCCCCTAGCAGATCCCGGGTGGAATCCTAATGACCCTGCGGGCCAAACGCGTCTCACTGTATACAAGGAGCTCCTATTACATGGTCTCCGACACTCAGCTGTCCGACATAACAATTGGGCTAAGCCTTATGAGCTAGCACAGGAGCCAAAAGAGAGTCCGGTTGCTTTTCTGCAGCGTATTCGGGATACCATCAGGCAAACTACTAATGCAGACCCTGATGAACGGGAAACTGAGGCAATCATAAAGGGTATCTTTACCAGCCGTGCAGCCCCTGATATTAAAAGGAAACTACAGAAAAAGGAGGATTTGATGGGCATGACCATAGCACAGATTCTGGAAACTGCAAACAGGGCTTACAGCCTTAGGGAGGAAGAAAAGGAAAAGAGGCAAGCGAAAATGATGGTTGCAGCAGTACAGGCCGGTGGCAAGGGAAAATTCCAGGAAGGTGGAAGGGGCCGGGGAATGAGAGGACGTGGACGTGGGCGCTCTGGCTCACAGGAAAGGCGTCTGGGTCGCAACCAGTGTGCCAGATGCCGAAAGGAGGGACATTGGAAAAATGAGTGCCCCGAAAGGGAAGGTACCCCTATGATGGCAGCGGAGGATCAAGAATAGGGGTGTCAGGGGAGACGGACTATCCTGCCCCCGGAACCCCGAGTAAAAATGCGGGTGGGAGATTCAGACATAGACTTTTTAATAGACTCTGGAGCTGCACGAACCGCTGTAAACCAACCCCTGCAGCTGCCTGTGGCAGATTCCCTCACTGTGGTGGGAGCCACAGGGAAAGGAACCAAGTGCCCAGTATATGCCCCAGCGGAATGTGCTTTGGGAAACAGAACTCTATCTCACAAACTGGTTTACCTCCCCGATTGTCCAACGCCTCTATTGGGACGGGACCTGCTTTGTCGCTTAGGTGCCACCCTGCATTTCACCCAGGATGAAATAACCCTCACCTTACCCCCAGAGAATGCCTGGATAATGACTCTTGCAACTGAGCCCTCAGCCATGCAAGCCCCAGAATGGAGCCAGTGGGAAAAGCAGGTTTTTCCTCTGGTATGGGCATCAGGGGTCCCAGGGAAGGCAAACCGTCAGACCCCTGTTCATATTCAGCTTCTCCCAGGCAAAAGCCCAGTGCGAATCAAACAGTATCCGATTAAGAGGGAAGCCAGAGAGGGACTGCAAGAGACTATAGATCGGTTCCTAGAGTGCGGTGTACTACGAGAATGCCAGTCAGCTTGGAACACCCCCATTCTGCCCGTGCGAAAGCCCAATGGCACATACCGGCTGGTTCAGGACCTGAGGGCGGTTAATGAGCAGGTTAAGACTCTGCACCCCCTTGTTCCAAACCCGTATACACTGTTGGCCTCTATAGGGGGGCAGTACACCCATTTTTCTGTCCTAGATTTGAAGGATGCCTTCTTCACAATTCCGGTCGACACCCAATCTCAGGAGATTTTCTCCTTCGAGTGGGAGGACAACAGAAGGGTTAAAAAGCAGCTTTGCTGGACTGTGCTGGCCCAGGGATTTAAAAATTCCCCCACTTTGTTCGGCCAGGCTTTGGCCAGAGACTTGGAGGAGTGGGACAATGAGGACAAAGTCCTCCTCCTGCAATATGTGGATGACTTGTTGATTGCTGCTGTGGGTCTAATCCCTTGTCTTAAAGCCACTGTAAGCCTCCTGAACTTTGTTGGACTCAGAGGATATCGAGTAGCACAGAGTAAGGCTCAGATTGCTCTCCCAGAAGTACGGTATTTAGGATTTTACATCAGGCAGGGGGAACGTCAGCTTTCAAGTGAAAGAAAGGAAGCTATCTGTCAAATTCCTATTCCAAGCAATCGTAAACAACTCAGGGCGTTTCTGGGCATGGCAGGCTTCTGCAGAATATGGATCCCAGAGTTTGGACTGTGGGCTAAACCCTTGTATGAATGCGTTAAGGGAGCGGATCATGACCCCTTTCACTGGTCCCCAGAAGCGGACAGGGCATTTAAAATCTTAAAAAGGAAACTAATGGAAGCTCCAGCTCTAGGCCTGCCGGACCTAGTTAAGCCATTCCAACTGTATGTGCATGAACGGAGAGGGGTGGCCCTGGGAGTGCTTACCCAGCTATTAGGTGCCTGGAAGCGTCCTGTGGCGTATTTCTCTAAACAACTGGATCAAGTTTCAAAGGGATGGCCAGCCTGTTTGAGGGCGGTCGCAGCAACTGCCCTAGTGCTTGGGGAAGCTGAGAAATTGACACTGGGAGGAGTTGTGCAAGTGTATACTCCCCATATGGTTCAAGCCCTGCTGGATACTAAGGGTGGTCTCTGGCTTACACAGGCTCGGGTTGCTCGGTATCAAGCAAAACTGTTAGAAAATCCTGAAGTTACCCTACAGACCTGTCCCTCCCTTAACCCAGCCACCCTGTTACCGGAGACAGAGGAGCAGGAACATGACTGTCTGGAAATCATAGATGTCCAATACTCCAGCCGCCCAGACTTAAAAGATCAACCCCTCCCTAATGCTGATTATGAGTGGTATACTGACGGCAGCAGTACAGTTGTAAACGGACAGAGGAGGGCAGGCTATGCTATTGTATCTCTCCATGAGACTGTGGAAGCAGAGGGTTTACCTGCTGGGACATCAGCTCAGCTGGCTGAATTGGTAGCCTTAACCCGTGCACTTGAACTGTCAAAAGGAAAAAAGGTTAACATTTTTACTGATTCCAGATATGCCTTTGGAATACTACACGCCCATGCCGGTCTGTGGAAGGAAAGAGGAATGTTGACAGCCCAAGGTTCTCCGGTTAAACATGGGCCTCAAATTCTCCGGCTTTTAGAAGCGGTACAGCTCCCCTCAGAAGTAGCAGTGATGCACTGCAAGGCTCATCAAAGAGAAGATCAAGATGTGGCTAAGGGTAATGCCAGGGCGGACAGAGAGGCCAAGCAAGCTGCTACCCTGGAACCACAGGAAGCTAAAGATGCCCATATGCATGCCCTCATCCCATCAGTGGGGGAGCTCCCGACCCCTCAGTACTCTCACGAAGAGAGGAACCTAGCCAACACACTTAGGCTCCGGGAAAAGGAGGGATGGCTCCACTCCACGGAAGGAAAAATCCTCCTACCAAGGAATCTAATACGGCCAGTACTACAGAAACTACATCAGTCTACCCACGCAGGTAGAGAAGCTCTTTCCCAGCTTATGAATAAATACTTTCTAACCTCTGGACTTAGGCCTCTGGCCTCCCAGGTGCAGGCTGAATGTTTAGTCTGCCAAAAGAACAACCCTCGACCTGGAGTGTCAGTGCCACCAGCCACTCTGGAACCTACCCCAGGCCCAGGACTAGTTTGGCAAATAGATTTTACTGAGTTCCCCCGGACCCAAGGATTCAGATACCTTCTCGTCTTAGTGGATCGATTCAGCGGATGGCCTGAAGCCTTCCCATGTCGTAACAACACTGCCAAAACGGTGGCTCTTAAGTTTGTCAAGGAAATCATTCCTCACTTTGGACTCCCCCAGTGGATGGAATCTGACAACGGAACACACTTCACATCCCAAGTTGTTCAGAAGATATCGGATGCCCTGCAAATCCCCTGGAAGCTCCACACTCCATGGCGACCGCAGGCCAGTGGGGTAGTGGAACGCACAAATCAGACACTTAAGCGGCACCTCTCAAAGGTCTGCCAAGAGGCTTCCCTTAAGTGGCCTGATGCTCTACCCCTTGTTTTGCTCCGCATTCGCGCTCTCCCAAAGGGCAGGTTAGGGCTCAGTCCCTTCGAGATTATGTTTGGAAGGGCATGGCCTATGAACGGTACACCGGTTCTGGCAGGGGAGTGGGAGGTAGGCTGTGGTTTCTTATCTCAGTACATGTGCTCTCTGTCTGCTGTTCTTTGTTCTCTCCACAGGTACACCAAAGATTTGCAGCCTCTCCCGCTGGATGCCCCGATCCACTCCTTGCAGCCAGGTGACTCCGTACTCGTTCGGACCTGGAAGGACGAGCCTCTCCAAGAGAAGTGGAAGGGACCCCACACCGTCCTGCTGGTCTCCCATACAGCAGCAAAGGTCGAAGGACACAAGAACTGGATTCATCACTCTCGCCTGAAAGCAGTGCCTGCTCCTGAACGGTGGACCGTCCAGCCTGCAGAGAAGACTGCCAGCGACGACCTGGGACTTAAGCTGTTATTCAAAAGACAATAAGGCCTGCTGGGAATGCCCTGTGATCTCTTTGGACAGTCACAGCGCACTCCCCGCGAGAACTCTGAGCGTTGGTTGTGTTTGTTTTCACAGGGCCGGCCTAACCTGGTGGCCTGGTCCCTTTTGCTTTTAGTCTGCCTGCTATTGGTAATTGTTATTTTGTGGGTATTTGGGGAATTGTAATTGTCAGGCCCTAGGGTCACCTGCCCAGCATGAGTTCAGGTCCAGGGTCTGCCACAGTGGTACTCTTTGCCATAGGGACACTCCTCTCGTTACCTCCTGTTTCCCCCCGACCACATGCGGGATGGAAAGAAATCCCTACTAACTTGGAAACAAACACATATGAGTCCTTGAAGGTTTGCTTTGCCCAAGAGTTCAACCTCTCTAACTGCTGGGTATGTTCCCCAGAATCCCGGCATACCCTCTCATTGAGGACCCCAGCTTCATAGCACTCAATCATATCTTGTCCACAAAATATGAGAAAACTCAGCCAAAAGCTTGTTGAGTATTCTCAAAGGAGGGAGTTGTTGACGTCACCAGGCATCACCATCACCCCAGGTGACTCAGGAGGGTGGAAAATCACAAGTGTCAATGAAGCCTTCCTGCACTAGGCCTGAACCAAACTCCTTCCATGTTTAAGCTCTAGTCGACCTCGGGGGCCAGGTGCAGGTGGGGTGTGTGAGCAGCTTGATATCAGTGGTAAACCCCCCTTTGCAGTATAATGAGGCCTGCATACCTCTGGCCGAAGGAAAGATAATAAATCAAAGGAACGGGACAAGATAGTAGTTCAAGAAGTTACTAACGAGCTGAACTTATAGCTGCCAACATAAACTAACTGCTTAAATGTAATTGCTATTTGCTTAGTAATTGTTACCAGGGATGGGAGGGGTAGAGAGAGAGAGGAATGGGGGGAGGGAAGGGAGGGGTAGCGGGGGAGGGGGGGGGGATGAGGCTTGACTGTAAAGGTATAAAGGAAAAAAAACTGTTTCTGTTACTGTGCTTGATTTGAGACGTGCCAGTCTCCTTGCACCGCTTTGAGATCTCAAATAAACTTTGTTTGCTTCTCCACCTGGTGTGTTTATTGGCGCGAAGCACGCCGGGCAACGAACCCCTGTTGCTTTGCCTCGGGCACCTTTGTGCCAGCAACAGAGGGGAGACCCAGTGAGACTGCGGGGTACTGCAGGGGCAGAAGCCCTGATGTAAAGGGGCACCGGGGTCCGGGAGGAACACGGGGGACAGCGGCAGGCGAGACACCGGTCTGCAGAGGGCGCTCCGGGCTGGAAGACGACCAGCAGGAGGCGCCGCGCCGGTGAGTTGTCGCCCCGCCACACCCGTCTAAATGTGTCTGGCTTCAACTTCCACCCATTGGATTGTGATATACCTTGGCCTGCTAGATTGAAGAGCCCATTATTAAATATTTGTTCCCCATGTAGGTACTTATAGACTGTAATCAAGTCACCTCTTAGCCTTCTCTTTGTTAAGCTAAATAGATTGAACTCCTTGAATCTATCACTATGGGTATGTCCATATGGCTATTATCTTTGGAAAATCATGGGAGACAGGAGAGATTCCAGAAGACTGGAAAAGGGCAAATATAGTGCCCATCTATAAAAAGGGAAATAAAAACAACCCAAGAAACTACAGACCAGTTAGTTTAACTTCTGTGCCAGGGAAGATAATGGAGCAAGTAACTAAGGAAATCATCTGCAAACACTTGGAAGGTGGTAAAGTGATAGGGAATAGCCAGCATGGATTTGTAAAGAACAAATCGTGTCAAACCAATCTGATAGCTTTCTTTGATAGGATAATGAGTCTTGTGGATAAGGGAGAAGCTGTGGATGTGGTATACCTAGACTTTAGTAAAGCATTTGATACGGTCTCGCATGATATTCTTATCGATAAACTAGGCAAATACAATTTAGATGGGGCTACTATAAGGTGGGTGCCTAATTGGCTGGATAACCGTACTCAGAGTTGTTATTAATGGTTCCCAATCCTGCTGGAAAGGCATAACAAGTGGGGTTCCGCAGGGGTCTGTTTTGGGACCGGCTCTGTTCAATATCTTCATTAACGACTTAGATATTGGCATAGAAAGTACGCTCATTAAGTTTGCAGATGATACCAAACTGGGAGGGATTGCAACTGCTTTGGAGGACAGGGTCATAATTCAAAATGATCTGGACAAATTGGACAAATGGTCTGAGGTAAACAGGATGAAGTTTAACAAAGACAAATGCAAAGTGCTCCACTTAGGAAGGAAAAATCAGTTTCACACATACAGAATGGAAAGAGACTGTCTAGGAAGGAGTACGGCAGAAAGGGATCTAGGGATTATAGTGGACCACAAGCTAAATATCAGTCAACAGTGTGGTGCTGTTGCAAAAAAAGCAAACATGATTCTGGGATGTATTAATAGGTGTGTTGTGAGCAAGACACGAGAAGTCATTCTTCTGCTCTACTCTGCGCTGGTTAGGCCTCAACTGGAGTATTGTGTCCAGTTCTGGGCACCGCATTTCAAGAAAGATGTGGAGAAATTGGAGAGGGTCCGGAGAAGAGCAACAAGAATGATTAAAGGTCTTGAGAACATGACCTATGAAGGAAGGCTGAAAGAATTGGGTTTGTTTAGTTTGGAAAAGAGAAGACTGAGAGGGGACATGATAGCAGTTTTCAGGTATCTAAAAGGGTGTCATAAGGAGGAGGGAGAAAACTTGTTCTCCTTAGCCTCTAAGGATAGAACAAGAAGCAATGGGCTTAAACTGCAGCAAGGGAGGTTTAGGTTGGACATTAGGAAAAAGTTCCTAACTGTCAGGGTGGTTAAACACTGGAATAAATTGCCTAGGGAGGTTGTGGAATCTCCATCTCTGGAGATATTTAAGAGTAGGTTAGATAAATGTCTATCAGGGATGGTCTAGACCAGGGATAGGCAACCTTTCAGAAGTGGTGTGCCGAGTCTTCATTTATTCACTTTAATTTAAGGTTTCGCGTGCCGGTAATACATGTTAACGTTTTTTAGAAGGTCTCTCTCTATAAGTCTATATTATATAACTAAACTATTGTTGTATGTAAAGTAAACAAGGTTTTCAAAATGTTTAAGAAGCTTCCTTTAAAATTAAATTAAAATGCTGATCTTACGCCGCCAGCCTGCTCAGCCCACTTCCAGCCTGGGGTTCTGTTCACCTAGGCCTGCAGCAGGCTGAGCGGGGCGACTCGAGGTCAGGGCAGAGGGCTGGGGGGGGGGGGGTGGAGGTGCAGGGCAGAAGGCTGGGTGTTGGGGGGAGGTGCAGGGCAGAGGGCTGGAGGGTGTGGGGGGGGTGCAGGGCAGAAGGCTGGGTGTTGGGGGGAGGTGCAGGGCAGAGGGCTGGGGGGGCATGGGGGGTGCAGGGCAGAAGGCTGGGTGTTGGAGGGAGGTGCAGGGCAGAGGGCTGGGAGGGCGTGGGGGGTGCAGGGCAGAAGGCTGGGTGTTGGGGGGAGGTCAAGGCAGAGGGCTGGGGTGTATGGGGGGGTGCAGGGCAGAAGGCTGGGTGTTGGGGGGAGGTCAAGGCAGAGGGCTGGGGTGTATGGGGGGTGCAGGGCAGAAGTCTGGGTGTTGGGGGGAGGTGCAGGGCAGAGGGCTGGAGGGTGTGTGGGGGGTGCAGGGCAGAAGGCTGGGGGCTGTGGGGGTGCAGGGCAGAAGGCTGGGTGTTGGGGGGAGGTCAGGGCAGAAGGCTGGGGGCTGTGGGGGTGCAGGGCAGAAGGCTGGATGTTGGGGGGAGGTCAGGGCAGAGGGCTGGGGTGTGTGGGGGGGTGCAGGGCAGAAGGCTGGGTGTTGGGGGGAGGTGCAGGGCAGAGGGCTGGAGGGTGTGTGGGGGGTGCAGGGCAGAAGGCTGGGGGCTGTGGGGGTGCAGGGCAGAGGGCTGGAGGGTGTGTGGGGGGTGCAGGGCAGAAGGCTGGGTGTGTGGGGGTGCAGGGCAGAAGGCTGGGTGTTGCGGGGAGGTGCAGGGCAGAAGGCTGGAGGGTGTGTGGGGGGTGCCGGGCAGAAGGCTGGGGGCTGTGGGGGTGCAGGGCAGAAGGCTGGGTGTTGGGGGGAGGTCAGGGCAGAGGGCTGGAGGGTGTGTGGGGGGTGCAGGGCAGAAGGCTGGGGGCTGTGGGGGTGCAGGGCAGAAGGCTGGGTGTTGGGGGGAAGTCAGGGCAGAGGGCTGGAGGGTGTGGGGGGGTGCAGGGCAGAAGGCTGGGTGTTGGGGGGAGGTCAAGGCAGAGGGCTGGAGGGTGCGTGGGGGGTGCAGGGCAGAAGGCTGGGTGTGTGGGGGTGCAGGGCAGAAGGCTGGGTGTTGGGGGGAGGTGCAGGGCAGAAGGCTGGGGGCTGTGGGGGTGCAGGGCAGAAGGCTAGGTGTTGGGGGGAGGTCAGGGCAGAGGGCTGGAGGGTGTGTGGGGGGTGCAGGGCAGAGGGCTAGGGTGTATGTGGAGGTGCAGGGCAGAGGGCTGGATGTGTGGGAGGTTCAGGGGTAAGGGCAGAGGGCTGGGGGTGTGTGGGGGTACAGGGCAGAAGGCTGGGTGTTGGGGGGGACTCGGTCAGGGCAGAGGGCTGGGGGTGTGTGGAGGTGCAGGGCAGAAGGCTGGGTGTTGGGGGCAACTCGAGGTCAGGGCAGAGGGCTGGGGTGTGTGGAGGTGCAGGGCAGAAGGCTAGGTGTGGGGGGGGTTCAGGGCAGAGGGCTAGGTGTGTGGGGGGGTTCAGGGCAGAGGGCTAGGGTGTATGTGGAGGTGCAGGGCAGAGGGCTGGGGTGCTCAGCTCGTGGGGGTGCTCCCAGCCCCCTGCCCTGAGCAGCTCATGGCAGGGGGCTGGGAGGGATATGCCCTGTTCCACCCCCTTCCCCCAGGCTCCGTTCCTACCTCTCTCTGCCTGCTCTACAGAGCTGTGTGCATGCTGCCGCTCAGCTCTGCTCCGCTCCCCCTCGCAAGGGCCGTCGCCAGCAGGGAGAGGGGGGATGAGGAGGGGCCGGAATGCACCACGTTGTGGGAAGAAACGGGGGGGGGGAGCGTGGCTGCCGCAGGACCAAGCTTCTGCCTCCTGCCCCCGCAGGGGAGAGCGGTGGGCGGGGGTGCTGAGTGGGGCGGGGGGCCGGGACCCCCCCCGCTCTCCCCCGCGGGGGCAGGAGGCAGAAGCTTGGTCCTGCGGCAGCCACGCTTCCCTCCTCCCCCTTCTTCCCCCAGCGTGGTGCTTTCCGGCCCCTCCGTCCCACCTCCTCCTCCTCCTCCTCCTGCCATTCAGAATCGGCTCGTGTGCCGTGTTTGGCACGCGTGCCGTAGGTTGCCAACCCCTTGTCTAGACAGTATTTGGTCCTGCCATGAGGGCAGGGGATTGGACTCGATGATCTCTCGAGGTCCCTTCCAGTCCTAGAATCTATGAATCTATAAGAAAACCCCATAGCACTGAGACTCAGAGCCGGGTCAAATGATGCAGGCTTGTGGGGTTCAGGTTGTGGGACTAAAAACAGCAGTGGAGACATCCCCACTCAGGCTGGACCCCGGTTCTGAAACCCAGGGATGGGGGAGGGCCTCAGAGCCAGGCTCCAGCACAAGTGGGAGCGTATGCACTGCTATTTTCTGCAGCCTTAGCTCAAGTCAATTGACTCTGGCTCTGTGACTCGGCGCCCTGACATTTTCTTTGCAGTGTAGACATACCCGACAAAGCAGGTTTTTGAATCATTCTCATGGCTCTTCTCTGAACCCTCCCCAATTTATCAACATCCCTCTTGAATTGTGAGCACCAGAACTGGACACAGCATTAATGCACCAATGCCAAATAGAGATAAAATAACCTCTCTACGGCCACTTGAGAGTCCCCTGTTTATGCATCTCAGGATCTCACTAGCCCTTTTGGCCACAACGTCGTACTGGCAGCTCATGTTCACCTGATTATCCATCACCACAACCCCAAAAGCTTTTTCAGAATCACTGCTTTCCAGGACACTCTCCCCAGCCTGTCAGTACGGCCTGCACTCTTTGTTCCTGGAGGTATCCAGTGACATGTATCAGGTATCTAAAAGGGTGTCATAAGGAGGAGGGAGAAAACTTGTTCACCTTAGCCTCTAAGGATAGAACAAGAAGCAATGGGCTTAACCTGCAGCAAGGGAGGTCTAGGTTGGACATTAGGAAAAAGTTCCTAACTGTCAGGGTGGTTAAACACTGGAATAAATTGCCTAGGGAGGTTGTGGAATCTCCATCTCTGGAGATATTTAAGAGTAGGTTAGATAAATGTCTATCAGGGATGGTCTAGACAGTATTTGGTCCTGCCATGCGGGCAGGGGACTGGACTCGATGACCTCTCGAGGTCCCTTCCAGTCCTAGAATCTATGAATCTATGAATTTATGAATCTATGTAGCCAGGTTAAAACACATCTCGTTAGTTTGTGCGAAGCTTGCCAAGCAATTGAGATCGCTCTATAGTGGTGACCTGCCCTCTTCATTATTTACCAGTCTCCAATTCTGGGTTTATATGAAAACTTTATGATGATTTTATGTTTTCTTCCAGGTCATTCATAACAATGTTAAATAGCGGAGGGCCAAGAACAGACCCCTGTTGGACCCCAATAGAAACTCACCAGTTCGATGATGATTCTCTGTTCACAATGACATTTTGAGACCAATCAGTTAAACAGCTTTTAATCCATTTAATGTGTGCCATGTTAAATGTATCTCTTTCCAGTTTTTTAATCAAAATGTCATCTGGTACCAAGACAAATACCTTACAGAAGTTTAAGTATATTGCATCAACACCGTTACCTTTATCAACCGAAGTGTAATCTGATCAAAAAAGGTAACAAGTTAGTTTGACAGGATCTATTTTCCATAAACCCATGTTGATTGGCATTAATCATATTACCCTCATTTTGATTCTTTATTAATCAAGTCCTGTATCAGCTACTCCATTTTCTAGCCTGGGATTGATGTCATACTGACAGGCTCATCTCATTTACCGTTTTTAAATATTGGCACAGCATTAACTTTCTTCCAGTCTTCTGGAACTTCCACAGTTCCACAAAACTTATTGAAAAATCAACAACAACAAGGAGTCTGGTGGCACCTTAAAGACTAACAGATTTATTTGGGCATAAGCTTTCGTGGGTAAAAACCTCACTTCTTCGGATGCATGTTTTTGTAGATACAGACTAACACGGCTACCCCCTGATACTTGAAAAATCAACATTAACAGTCCAGTGAGCTCCTCAGCCAGCTCTTTTAAAATTCTTGGATCTGAGTTATCTAGACCTGCTGATTTAAAAATGTCTAACTTTAGCAGTTGTTGTTTAACATCCTCCTAAGATACTAGTGGAATGAAGAGAGTGCTATCATATGATATGACTTCACCTGCTTCTTCCCCTGAAATACAGAATAGAAATACATATTGAATATGTCTGCCTTTTCTGCATTATTATTGATTATTCTACCATTTTCATCTAGTAATGGACAAAAATGCACAAGAGCAAACTATCCCACTGCGTAGAAAAGATAGGAAATATGGCAAGAGACCACCCTGGCTTAACCAGGAGATCTTCAATGATCTAAAACTCAAAAAAGAGTCCTACAAAAAGTGGAAACTCAGTCAAATTACAAAGGATGAATATAAACAAATAACACAAGTATGTAGGGACAAAATTAGAAAAGCCAATGAACAAAACGAGATCAAACTAGCTAGGGACATAAAAGGAAACATTCTACAAATACATTAGAAGCAAGAGGAAGACCAAGGACAGAGTAGGCCTGTTACTCAATGAGGGGGGGAAAGACAATAACAGAAAATGTGGAAATGGCAGAGGTGCTTAATGACTTCTTTGTTTTGGTTTTCACCAAGAAGGTTGGTGGCGATTGGACGCCTAACATAGTGAATGCCAGTGAAAATGAGGTAGGATCAGAGTCTAAAATAGGGAAAGAACAAGTCAAAAATTACTTAGACAAGTTAGATGACTTCAAATCACCAGGGCCTGATGAAATGCATCCTAGAATAGTCAAGGAGTTGACTGAGGCGATATCTGAGCCATTAGCAATTATCTTTGAAAAGTCATGGAAAACGGGACACATTCCAGAAGACTGGAAAAGGGCAAATATAGTGCCCATCTATAAAAAGGGAAATAAGGACAACCCAGGGAATTACAGACCAGTCAGCTTAACTTCTGTACCTGGAAAGATAATGGAGCAAATAATTAAGCAATCAATTTGCAAACATGTAAAAGATAATAAGGTGATGAGCAATAGTCAGCATGGATTTGTCAAGAACAAATTGTGTCAAACCAACCTGATAGCTTTCTTTGACAGGGTAACAGGATGGGGGAAAGCGGTAGATGTGATATATCTTGACTTTAGTAAGCCTTTTGATACGGTCTCGCATGACTTTCTCATAAACAAAGTAGGAAAATACAACATAGATGGAGCTACTATACGGTGGATGCATAACTGGTTGGAAAATCGTTCCCACAGAGTAGTTCACAGTCATGCTGGAAGGGCATAATGAGTGGGGTCCCGCAGGGATTGGTTCTGTTCAATACCTTAATCAATGATTTAGATAATGGCATAGAGCAGTGGTCCCCAACACGGTGCCCGCCGGGGCATCTAAGTGCGCTTGCGTACGGGCCGGCAGATGAGCATCCGCCGAAATGCCGCCAACAAGCAGCGTCATCCAGAGGCGTTGCCGCCGATTTTCGGCAGCATTTCGGCGGCGATGCCTCTGGATGATGCTGCTTGTCAGCGGCATTTCGGCGGCAACGCCTATTGACGTTGCCGCTTCTTGGTGGCATTTCGGCGGATGCTTGTCCGCCGCCACGGTCCTCCGTGGCTCGTCGTCTGAAAAAGGTTGGGGACCACTGGCATAGAGAGTACACTTATAAAGTTTGTGGACGATACCAAGCTGGGGGGGGCTGCAAGTGCTTTGGAGGATAGGATTAAAATTCAAAATGATCTGGACAAACTGGAGAAATGGTCTGAAGTAAACAGGTTGAAATTCAATAAGGACAAATGCAAAGTATTCCACTTAGGAAGGAACAATCAGTTGCGCACACACACAAAACGGGAAATGACTGCCTAGGAAGGAGTATTGCGGAAAGAGATTTGGGGATCATAGTGGATCACAAGCTAAATTTGAGTCAACAGTATAACACTGTTGCAAAAAAAGCAAACATTCTGGGAGGTATTAGCAGGAGTTCTGTAAACAAGACATAAGAAGTAATTCTTCCACTCTATTCCACGCTGATTAGGCCTCAAGTGGAGTATTGTGTCCAGTTCTGGGTGCCACATTTCAGGAAAGATATGGACAAATTGGAGAAAGTCCAGAGAAGAGCAACAAAAATGATTAAAGGTCTAGAAAACATGACCTATGAGGGAAGATTGAAAAAATTGGGTTTGTTTAGTCTGGAGAAGAGAAGACTGAGAGGGGACATGATAACAGTTTTCAAGTACATAAAAGGTTGTTACAAGGAGGAGGGAGAAAAATTGTTCTTCTGAACCTCTGAAGATAGGACAAGAAGCAATGGGCTTAAATTGCAGCAAGGGAGGTTTAGGTTGGACATTAGGAAAAATTCCTAACTGTCAGGATGGTTAAGCACTGGAATAAATTGCCTAGGGAGGTTGTGGAATCTCCATCATTGGAGATTTTTAAGAGCAGGTTAGACAAACACCTGTCAGGAATGGTCTAGATAATACTTAATCCCGCCTTGAGTGCAGGGGACTGGACTAGATGATCTCTCGAGGTCCCTTCCAGTTCTATGATTCTATGAAAACCATTGTCAGGATTCTTTTTGTTCCTAAAATACTTTAAAAACTCCTTCCTGTCCTTAACTCTGCTAGCCATAGATTCTCCTTGTGTCCCTTTGCTTCCTTTATCAATTTTCTAGAATATATATATTTTTATAACTGCCTTCACTTCCCTTCTAACCCAGTTTTTTAACCAATATGGCAGTGGTCCCTAAATTTACTTTGCGCACCCCCGCTTACCCCTGTCTGCAACCCCCACACCGCCCCTTGGAGCCAGGGCCGGGGGGGACGCAGACAGGGGTAAGGGAGCCGAGGCTGGGGCCATAGCTGTGGGTGGGGGTTGGAGCGGAGCCTCGGCTGGCAGCCGGTGCCCCAGGCGCGGGGCTGTCAGCTGCGGACGGAAGCAGAGCTGGATCCCCAGGCATGGGGCCAGCAGCCGGATTCCCGGGCACAGAGCCAGCAGCCGGGGCAGGCGCTAGGAGTGGAGAGGGGTGGTGCTCCCATTGGTTTTAATAATAAATGAGCAATTCCAGTTTCTGTTGTTTGTGCCCCAGGTTCACAGCGCTGCTGTCTAGGCTATTCAAGAATTTGTTCTCTTCGTGCCTTTGGTTCCTTGATTAATTTTATTCTCAAATCTCAATTTTGTGCTGAGTGCTCAGATCTTCCCTCTTTTTACCCTCCCCTATTGCTGTTAGTTGAACTCCCTCCTGGCCACTCGAGCCAGCCTGTCCCCAAGGAGACTGGCCCCCTTCTACTGCAGTGGACATTGACAGAGACCAGCTCTATAGCCCAGCAGTTAGACTCAAGCTGAGCAGGGACTTGAACCAGGGTCTCCCACATACCCGGTGAGTGCGCTAATCACAGGGCTACTGGCTATTCTGGGGGGGGGCGGGGCTGTTCCCCTCTTCCCGGGGTAATTTTTGTTGAATTGATACATTCCCATGAAACATTTTGGTTCCAAGAAAACAGCATTTTTCGACTGGAAAAAAGTGTCATCAAAATTTTTCAGCCAGCTCTGATGGTCAGGACCCTGCAGCCTGAACACACTCAGAATGCCTCCATGACAGGGTGCACCTACCCCGCAGCAGCCTCGTTCTCTGTCACAACCAAACTGCCCTTTACTGGGCACATCCCCAGTCGCGCCGGCCTTCTCTCAATGAACAATCGCAGACACTATAGCAGAAGAGGGATCTTTCTATCGCCACATACAGATGATACAACATTAGGATCCACATAAATCATTATTTGTACTGCTGTAGTTCCTAGGAGTCCCAGTCGTGCACCAGGACCCCACCGTGCTTGGCACTGTATAGACACAGGACAAAAAGATTGTCTTAGTCTGGCCACCCTTTGGGGCAGAGACTGAGACCCCAGTTGGGTGCAGACAGATTGGGAACAGAAGTGAACAATGAGGTAAATACGTGTCCTTCTCGCTGGAACTGTCCCGTACATCAGGATAACTTTTTACAACGTGCTCCTGGGCCATTCCACTTGTGATCTCTCTTCCATTCACCTTGCGCCTGGAGGGATAACCTCTTGCCCAGCTGCTTAACTGTGATGTTGATGTCATGCCACCTAGAAGGACTGTCAACTTCCCTCGCACATTCTCAGACCTGCCACTCCTTCTGCCTTCCTGTGCTTTTCCTGACTCCAACGAGCATCACTCTACACACCTCAGACTAGGTTCTCTAATGTTTACCCGCAATCAGTAACCCATGGTCCAGAGCACTTAAACGTGTGTTTGAAGTTAAGTATGTGATCAAGCTTAGTGGGAGTTAACCACATGCTGACTCCGGGCTCTGTTCCCTTTGAAATCAACAGGACGAATTGTGGAGTTACCGCACTACTCAACAGGAGCAAGCATGGCAGAACAATACACTTGCCTCAACGCCAGTCTAGAGTGAACACAAAGGGGCCCTGCTCCGGCTGCTGCTTCTGCCCAGCTTGTCGAAGGTGAAATGTTCCTGGTGATGCAGTGAGATAGTGGCAGCATGTGAAGCAATGCAGCAGAAACTGGATGAAGAGGCAGCTGTAGGATGATGACAGACTGAGGCTGCGGATGGAACTACACACACCCGGGGCCTGCAATGTACCAGGCAATGAAGATGGCAAGCCAGGCCCAGCTCTTAAGACAAATCATGGAGGGTTTGCAAGCTGCCATAAGGAAAGTGCCCAGGAGCAGTCAGGCCAGCAGCCTGGCACTAGCTTGCACCAGCGACAGGTCCACAGTAGAGTGTAGTGGGGTGATGCTCCCCACACCTTCCTCATACCCCATGTCTGCTGGACTGTCTGCAAGGGCTGGTCGCCACTAGGGTGACCAGATGTCCCGATTTTGGGGTCTTTTTCTTATATAGGCTCCTATTACCCCCCACCCCCGTCCCGATTTTTCACATTTGCTGTCTGGTCACCCCAGTCGCCACAGAGCTCCGCTCTATGAATCTGCACGCTGTTGCCTTCCCTGAACCCCAGTTTGCTATTAAAGGGGCCTGCTTTTTATCGATCATGTACAAGTGAGTGCCCACCTGCCATGCTACCATGAATGTCACATGGGAGAGGTATACGACAGAACCCATGATCTGACAGAGTCACTCCTATTCCCTCCTGCAGCCCCGCCTCACGCATTACTCCACACACTAGAACCTTGATTTGATGAGCACCAGTCTTATGAACGACCAGTTATACAAACCATTGTTCCCCATGGGGGGAAAATAATCAAAATAGGAGTTCTACTGTATCAGGAAGCTAGTGACTCAAATCAGTCAGCCTGCAGTAGAACCCCCGTTTTACACACTAATTGGTGATTGTGCAGTTAATAAAATCAAAACGTTTATAAAATGGATCATCTGCAGAGGACAGTAGGTGCACCGCGACGTCTTCTTCTTGTCCTTCAGACCTCGGCAAAGCGATTTCCAATGCATTGAAGGCACTGGAATGTGAAAGGATGTTGACTTGTTCTTCAGTGACATCACTTTTGTTATGTGATTACTGTATTTTCTCTCAGGAAAAATGGCTTGTAGACAGGTTGTTTGTAAAATTGGTGTTTGTAAAACTGAGATTCCACTGTACATTCTTATGCACTGCACTGGAGACCAAGCAATGTATTCCCATTGCGGTTGCTG
The DNA here is from genome assembly GCA_036785055.1 of Emydoidea blandingii. NCBI lineage: Eukaryota > Metazoa > Chordata > Testudines > Emydidae > Emydoidea > Emydoidea blandingii. Next base: position 135,001,656 of record JAXIVB010000006.1, read on the forward strand.
CAGTGGCAAAGTACTGGTAGAGGGTCTCCTGCATCACATTAGCATGGACTCGTGTAGTGCACCTGTCTCTGCAGAATCTCCATTTTCATTTACAGAAGTAAGTTTCTAGCCCTCATGCCTGCAGAGATTAGCTTCCAAATGTGGCCCAAGTGTAAGCCACGCAGCAACATCTGCCAGAGTCTGTAGAGAGCCTGGAACAGTGACTCAAAAGGGCAAACTCCCAGTCCCTATTCACCTCCTTGCATTACCCATTCTAAAGCCGAGGGATGACACGTCAGTGTCAACGTTAACTATTCTATTGCTGATTGTGTTAGTGGGTGGACAGGGAGCAACAGGAACACCTAGCTTTTATACAGAACTTCCTGGCCCTAGATCTCAAAGAGCTTCACAAAGGAGGTCAGTAGCATTACCCCTAGTTCCCAGACACAGAAATGGACACAGGGAGGGGAAGTGACGGGGTGGGAGCGAAACCCGGGAGAAGTGGGAGTTGCTGCCGGGAAGGAGGAAATGTGGGGGAAAGAAGGGAGGAGATGCAGAGAAAGGAGGGCAGGCTATGCAGAAGGATAAAGAGCAGCAGTAGCAGGGCTTAAAGGGAGCCTAAATTCTCTCAGCGTGATGCTGAATGTCACAATAAGGGACTGAATAAACAATAAACACGAGAGGGTAGACTGCCTGGAGGGCACATTCTCCCTATGTTCGGTGTGTAACCTCCCCTTGACAGCAGTGGGGGATCCACTGTGGATCGAGGGGACTACGAGGTCCTGAATTTATATCCCAACTCATGGACTATAAACAAATATGGAATCCAGCCCTGTCCTCCCTACAGGCTCGACAGCCCAGAGTTATGCCATCGAAACATTGAACAGCATGTGCTCAGCAAGCAAATATTTTCTTAAAACTAGGCAAACTACTGAGTCCTCACTAAGACCTGGACCCTGCAAACGCTTATGCACGTGAGTTGCTTTCTTTTACACACCTGCACAATTCCCATGAACTTACGGGGCTACTCATGTTTGTACAGGTTTGCAGGATGAGGGTCCAAGTCCGTTGTGCCATCTCCAAGAAAGCTTGATGCAGAGTAGGTGGAATATTCACCATTTCCTTGGAGCCAGGGTATTTTTAAACAGGCTCCGAGGAGCTGGGATCAGCAGGAATGCTTCTGCCCAGGGATGCTAATGTTCTGAACTCTCTGCCCAGGCTCATTGGCAGTGGCAGCAGCTGCTGTTCTAGACAGTGTTGCAGGAAGAACAATGAATTATCACCTAGCTAAGTCAGTGGGATAGCACACATACCGTAGGCTCTTTGGGATCTGGATCTTGTGGGCGTGAGTTCTACAGACAGGGACAGGGCTGGGAGGGTTTTTAAACAGGATGCAAACGTACGGCCCAATTCCGCCATCCTTACACAGAATAGGGGTTCTGAGTGATCCCACTGAAATCAATGGGACTGCTAGCATAATAAGAAACTACTCGATGTCACTAAAGTTAGCAGACTCTGGCCCTCCGTCTAAGCTGGCACTTTACCCATCACAGCAGAAAAGAGCTGGTTCAGTAACACTGCACTTTAGCAGACCTCTGCTCCGGTTCCAGATTTTGCTTGGCTTCACCTGCTACTGTATTCACAGGAGCACTGAGAAACTGGAGTAAGACCTTGTGTAACAGCATGAATGGCCTGTATTTTTCAGAGGAGCAATTACATTGCTTAGGTATTAAATTTCTCACATAACTCATTAAATGAAATAAAAAGAACACACAAAGTCATGAATTCAGACCATATAAACTACGGTTTCAGGAGATGGACAGAGAGTTTAGCAGATTAAAGAAGTAAATACTGATAGATCCACCCCAAAAGGTATAAAGGTTTGTGCCACTGTTGCTCAGAATTTACCACCTAGAGGTCATTTAAAATCTACTTACATCAGGGTCTAGTTCTTCCAGTTCATTCTCCAGTGTCCTGAGCTCTTCTTCTGTCAATGCACTAAGGATCTTATCCTCATCCAGATCGCGGTATTTCTCCAATTCCTGTCTGTACGACATTTTAGAGAAATCTCAGTTTTTAAATTCTCACGTTTTATGCTGAAGTGTGACCTATAATAAAAAAAAAGGCAAAGTGAAAACTGAGCTCGCACCACTACTGTTATTAGAATGCAAGATATTCTTCAACTGTGTAACAGCAGATGTATAAGAAGCAAGTAGAAGGGCAGCATGAGCTCACATTCTGAGTTCTAGTCTCACAGTGCAGCTGTGCGGAAGTACTTAGCATTCTGAGCATTACTAGAAATTTACTTCTGTTAAGGTGAACATCAGCACTGACTGAGCAGAGAAGAATATATTGACCAAATTTTACCTTGGTCCATATTTTTTCCTAGAGGGACAATAAATCACTACTTTCACCAAAACAAAAACTCCCCATGGGATCTAATTCTGGTAACCTTACTCAAACTGAGTAATACTTTCCCCTGTGGCTAGCCCTACTGAAAAGCAATGCTCGAGATCAGCAGTGTGGCGGAATCTGGTGCTCTATGCATTTCTGCACACATTCAGAATCTCTGAAAATCTGGACTAAGGCCATGAGTCTCAGAAGGGCAGCAGTTTTCCTTTTAAATTAACTTTCTAAATGGAAGGTGAAGAGAGAAGTCCGGAAGATGTTATCATTTACTCCTGATCCAATCAGGAAGCAGATAGACAGTATATGTAACTCAGGGGCTCATCAAAGTTCAGTAAGCTTTGCTAGGGTTACCATACGTCCGGATTTTCCCGGACATGTCCGGCTTTTTGGGCTCCAAATCCCCGTCCAGGGGGAAATCCCAAAAAGCCGGACATGTCCGGGAAAATCGGGACATGCGGGGCCGGCGGTGCCGGGCCGGGCCGGCGGTGCCGAGCTGGGGGCCGGCGGTGTGGTGCCGAGCCGGGGGCCGGGCCGGCGGTGCCGAGCTGGGGGCCGGGGACCGGGCCGGTGGTGCGGTGCCGAGCCGGGGGCCGGTGCCGGGGACCGGGCCGGCGGTGCGGTGCCGAGCCGGGGGCCAGTGCCGGGGACCGGGCCGGCGGTGCGGTGCCTAGCCGGGGGCCGGGCCGGCGGTGCCGAGCCGGGGGGTGCCGAGCCGGGAGGCCGGGGACCGGCAGTGCTGGGCGGGCCGGGGGTGCTCGGCCGGGGGCCCGGGGGCCGGGGACCGGCAGTGCTGGGCGGGCCGGGGGCGCTCGGCCGGGGGCTGGCCCGGGGCCGGCACCCCAGAGCCCGAGCCGACCCAGGCTGGAGACGCCGGGGGGGCCAGACTGGGCCGCGCCTCCTCCCCCCACACCCCCCTTACCTGCTTCAGGCTTCCCGCGAATCAAATGTTCACGGGAAGCAGGGGAGGGGGCGGAGTTGGGGCGGGGACTTTGGGGAAGGGGCGGAGTTGGGGCGTGGGCGGGGCTGGGGGCGGGGCCGGGGGCCCGTGGAGTGTCCTCCTTTTGGAGGCTCAAAATATGGTAACCCTAGCTTTGCTGAAATGATGCATTTATCTGCATATGTGAACTGATCGGTTAATGTAGTTCTACACTTTAATATTATTTACCTCTGAGAAGGTAAACAATGGAAACTTACTAACTGACCATATGATTTGTCAGTTATGAGCCAGGCTTTTTCTCATGTACTTAATATAAAATAATGAGATATATATATATAGAGAGAGGAGATGCTATCACCTCTCAGTGCAGTAATTGATACATTTAAATGCAATTATCAAAATAGCCAATAATGGAGACTTAGCTGTTAAGATTTAGTTCTTTTAAAACTCTAGATATTTAAAAATGTATTATAACAACCTGAAATAATAGCTAATACAAACACGTATATGCACCCAGGCATAGCTAAAAATATATTTACTTATATTTTTCAGCGGAAAGTTTGCTTTCAATACATAAAGTATTCAAAGCACTTAAGACCCTTCACGTAGGTCCTGTGGAAATTAGATGTCTTTAAAAACATTACAAACATCACCTATCCTATCAATTTCAAGGGGCGGGGGGGGGGGGGGGAATCTTTTCTTGCCATTGTCTTCTGTAGCATCTGGAAGAGGATGATGTATGAGCCCATATGTTTCAAATACTGCCTCCTTTTCATTAAACTGGAATTTTTCCCTATCTCCATAAATGACCATTTTGTCTTTTTGATTTTAGCTTCTTCACTTTCTCTGAGTTCTTTTGTGCTTCACAGTCCTAGCCAGACTTCTCTAGCTTTTCCCAAACCAATCAAAAGCAAATTATGCACTTTTAGGATATATTTTACTTCCCCACTAATTTTCATTAACTAAGAACTTCCTGTATCACAACTGCTATTCTAATTAGAGAAATAATCTTTACACTGGTCACAAAAGTGAACATTAAACATGCAAAATTTGACAGCATGGTGTTAAGTTTAAGGCAGTCAGCTGGTCAAATACTTTGCTTCCCACGTTTGTGATCATAATTCAGATATAACATTCATTTCCTGTGCTCGAAGTCTGTGTGCCCTATGCACTGCAGAATCACACCCTTTACACAATCCCATTCAAAAGCAGTCACAATTTTCCAGGCATGACGACATCAGCTCAGGATTGATACAGTAGGGATGAGCCACTAGCAGGACTCATCTGTTTTAAATTGATAAGTTGGGGCCAGGCATATCGAGGGCAGGAATAATATTACCCGGGTGTCCGGAGAAGGAAGCACCAATTGTATTTGCATTTCCCGGATCTGGCACTTGGACGAACGGAACAGCTTTGGATTCCAGTACTCCTAATCGCCAATGTTGCTTAAGTAGATTTGCAGTGTCAAAGTGCTCAGACATCTCTCACCCAGGCCAGTGCTGCTGAGCAGGGAGGGTGGAAGGGTGTCTGTCATTCATGTTCCCAACTCCAGACTGGTTAGCCTTCTGGGCCAGCTGCAAAGCAGACCCCCTCTGCTGGGTTTCAGAGAAAGGGATAGGCTTTGGGGGTGACTGAATGGGAGGAGATTCTCATTGTTATTTTCATGTTAATGTCTAGTTTGGATGGTCCTAATGCGGCAGGCTGGACCCAATCAGGGCCGCCCAGGGGGGGCGGGCAAGTGGGGCAATTTGCCCTGGGCCCCACAGGGGCCCCCACAGGGGTTTTTCGGGGCCCCTGGAGCAAGGTCCTTCACTCACTCCGGGGGCCCCGGAAAACTCTTGCGGGGCCCGGGCCCCCGGAGCTTCCGCTCCGGGTCTTCGGCGGCAATTCGGCGGCGGGGGGTCCTTCCGCCCCGGGACCTGCCGCCGAAGTGCCGGGTCTTCAGCGGCAATTCGGCAGCGGGGGCCCCCCGCCGCCGAAGACCCCAGGCCCCTGAATCCTCTGGGCGGCCCTGGGCCCAATCCTGCAAAGTATCAAAGGAATCCATTTTGAAGCACTTGGAGGAGAGGAAGGTGATCAGGAACAGTCAACATGGATTCATCAAGGACAAGTCATGCCTGACCAACCTGATTGCCTTCTATGATGAGATAACTGGCTCTGCGGATATGGGGAAAGTGGCGGATGTGATATATCTTGACTTTAGCAAAGCTTTTGATACAGTCTCCCACAGTATTCTTGCCGGCAAGTTAAAGTAGTATGGATTGGATGAATGGACTCTAAGGTGGATAGAAAGCTGGCTAGATTGTCGGGATCAACGGGTAGTGATCAACGGCTCGATGTCTAGTTGGCAGCCCGTATCAAGACGAGTGCCCCAGGGGTCAGTCCTGGGGCCGGTTTTGTTCAACATCTTTATTAATGATTTGGATGAGGGGATGAATTTGCTCCCTCAGCAAGTTTGCAGATGACACTAAGATGGGGGGAGAGGTAGATACACTGGAGGGTAGGGATAGGGTCCAGAGGGACCTAGACAAATTGGAGGATTGGACCAAAAGAAATCTGATGAGGTTCAACAAGGACAAGTGCAGAGTCCTGCACTTAGGAAGGAAGAATCCCATGGCTGGGGACCAACTGGCTAAGCAGCAGTTCTGCAGAAAAGGACCTGGGGATTACAGTGGATCAGAAGCTGGATATGAGTCAGCAGTGTGCCCTTGTAGCCAAGATGGCTAATGGCATATTGGGCTGTATTAGTAGGAGCATTGCCAGCAGATCGAGGGAAGTGATTATTCCCCTCTATTCGGCATTGGTGAGGCCACACCCGGAGTACTGCATCCAGTTTTGTTCCCCCCACTACAAGAAGGATGTGGACAAATTGGAGAGAGTCCAGCGGAGGGCAACAAAAATGATTAGGAGGCTGGAGCACATGACTTACGAGGAGAGGCTGAGGGAACTGGGATTATTTAGTCTGCAGAAGAGAAGACTGAGGGGGGATTTGATAGCAGCCTTCAATTACCTGAAGGTGGGTTCCAAAGAGGGTGGAGCTAGGCTGTTCTCAGTGGTGGCAGATGACAGAACAAGGAGTAATGGTCTCAAGTTGCAGTGGGGGAGGTCTAGGTTGGATATTAGGAAACATTATTTCACTAGGAGGGTGGTGAAGCACTGGAATGGGTTACCTAGGGAGGTGGTGGAATCTCCATCCTTAGAGGTTTTTAAGGTCAGGCTAGACGAAGCCCTGGCTGGGATGATTTACTTGGGATTAGGTCCTGCTTTGAGCAGGGGGTTGGACTAGATGACCTCCTGAGGTCTCTTCCAACCCTGATATTCTATGATTCTATGTTTCTATGAAAGTGCTGAGTCAATAGGAACTGAGGGCACTGTGCATGTCTCAGGACTGGGTCCTGTTTTGTGCTGTGCCTATTTTAATGACTGTGAAAGTAGAATAACTCAAGAGAAACAGACTGAATTAGCTCATTTGATACGCTGACATCCGCGTCATGGTTCAAAATCACTTCCTGTGCCTGACGGCCTGCACTGACCCAGGGTGGCAATGCCTATGTTGGTTGCAACCTTAACTCTGATGTGGTTCCTGTCTCCGTAACAAAAGGATGTGGCTCCACACCTAGCACAAGACAGACAGAGACCAGCAAAGCAAGTGACTCTGCAGCAATCTAACCTTTACCTCACCCACACTGAGAGGGAGACAAAGGCGGGGGAAGGGTTTGATTGCAGACAGCAGCCTGGGACGTTGCTGCTGGAAAGCATGTCCCAGAGTTCGGTGTCAGACTCCTACAGGTTTCAAAAGCATCCACGAGGGAGTGATCTGAGGCCTGCAGCACAGAGCAAAATTCGCAGCTGTGACTGCCCAGGACAGGTGTGAGCACCCGAGCTGCTATCCCCAGAGGCCGAGCAATGTGTGCGGAAGTCTTTCCCGGCCGACTGAAGTATTTGCTAGCGTAGTGGAAGTGAAGGGCCAGTGTTTATGACCACAGAGAACATGCCCGGGGCACTAGCAGTATAACAGGGAAGTATGAGGTTTGGTTTGGGGATAGACCACCTAAGTGGAGCAAGATGGCCCCGTGCGAGAGCCAACAGCCTGTCCCTCAGGAAACCACCTCTCCGACCCCTAGGCAAATGGCCAACACTGGCGAAGGTGATGGGGGATTGTGGGTGCCCAATGTGAGACACGCAGCAGGGGCCTTGTGTGGGGCTGGGGCACCTCTGTGTCCCCACAGTCCCCAATTCAAGTTATTTATAATGACCTCCCTGTTTGTAGCACACAAAGGGTTCTCCAACCAAAGACAAGAAAGGTCCCTTTCCCTCGCTCTCCTTGTGAGAGGGGGTCAAAGAAAAAGAAAAGAAAGGCAAAGGTGCCCTGTCTCTTAAGCCGTCTGTCTGGGACCAGCCCTGGGTGCTTCGTTGATCAGCTGGTCTACTGTCTTCAGTTAGGGTCCATGGTCCACCTCCAGCCCCTCCTCTTGGGACACCCTGCTTTCCCACTGGGCCATGCAGCTTTGGGGTGGTGAGGCCTGGCTGACCAGTCTGTGGTCAGCCATCCCTGAGGTGGAGCAGTCTTCACCCTGTTCTCCACCCCTTTCTGTGGTAGGTTCCCCTTTCTAAGCACCCCCCTCCTCGCAGAGCCAGCCTTACAGGTCTGCCTCGTTAGTGTGGAACAAGCCCAGAGGAGCTGGTCCGTCTACTCTCCACCAGAGCCAGGTGCGGCCCTTCACAGCTGGATTTCCCAACAGTGCAAGGCACCCACCAAATCTCCCCTTTGCAGCCCCTGGTCCCCCCCTACTCTCTCACACTGAGCCACCAGCCAGGGCACTGACAGAGTCTGCCCGAACAGCACCTGGTCCCATGGGCATCCAGAGAGGATCCCGCTAACTTCACTCACATGTTTTAATCACAAAAAGAATTAACCACGCTAGTGCCATACTAGGGATGTGGCTCTAAATGCACAAATGTCAGGAAATTCAACCATAGTCCTCCCCCAATGACCTCTCACATAACAAACACCAGAGAATTTTACTCAGCGATTCCTGTATCAAATTGATTATTTCTGTTTGAGCTAGAGCATTTCTTTGATAAAGAGACTCTAGCTGGATTTAATGACTCCGAGTGATGGAGAATCTCCCATGCCCTTGTGTGAGCTGTTCCACTGGTTAATTAAACTGTCAGTTAAAAATTTGCACCTTATTTCCAGTCTTTGCAATGTATTCTGAAGTGTAGCCAAGCTCGGGCTGTTACTGGAACCCTAACCCTGAATTCCCAGACGTTTGGGCCTTTGAAATCTCAGCTATAACCCAACCTTGGTTAAATATTTTACATTTAAATCCCTTGGTTGGTTTTGTGTTTAAGAATTGTTTTTGATCACACACAAGAGCACATAGTCATACAAATTTAAACACAAAACGACCCTCAGAACCAGGAATGATTTATAGCCCTTGAAGATGCTCCATTATAGTACTGACAATTTTGTCTCATGCTTGGTAACCAGCCCCATTCATTTTCACTCCCTGGTGGTCTCACGCTGTACATCACTTACAGAACAGCAGCACATATACCATTCAGAGGTCATCTGGATTCTAGTTACACGAAAGTGCTAAGAGGAAACAAAGAGTTGTGATCTTGAGACTGTAAACACCTCATCTTGGCAGGCTTCTTTCTGCTCCTGTGTAATTGATCAATCACGACTGATCTTAGCCTAGATCGAGTACTCATACAGCTGTCCCTCTGATAAATCTTATTGTCAACCCGAGCTGCCATGCAGATTTCAGTGTTTGCTGTGGTAAAGAAGATGACATGAACCAGGAGAAGCACAGATATCCATAGGACAAATGAGAACTGTCATGGTCACCCTATGCCTCTGTCATAACTATAAAGGGAAGGGTAACAGCTCTCCTGTGTACAGTACTATAAAATCCCTCCTGGCCAGAGACTCCAAAATCCTTTTACCGGTAAAGGGTTAAGAAGCTCGGGTAACCTGGCTGACACCTGACCCAAAGGACCAATAAGGGGACAAGATACTTTCAAATCTTGGGGGGGGGGGGGGGAAGGCTTTGGTGTGCTCTTTGTTTAAGGGGTTGTTCGCTCTTGGGACTGAGAGGGACCAGACATCAATCCAGGTTCTCCCCATCTTTCTAAACAAGTCTCTCATATTTCAAACTTGTAAGTAAAAAGCCAGGCAAGGCGTCTTAGTTTTACTTTGTTTTCTCAACTTGTAAATGTACCTTTTACTAGAGTGTTTATCTTTGTTTGCTGTACTTTGAACCTAAGACAGAGGGGGGTCCTCTGAGCTCTTTAAGTTTGATTACCCTGTAAAGTTATTTTCCATACTGATTTTACAGAGATGATTTTTACCTTTTTCTTTAATTAAAAGCCTTCTTTTTAAGAACCTGATTGATTTTTCCTTGTTTTTAGATCCAAGGAGTTTGGATCTGTATTCACCAGGAGTTGGTGAAAGGAAGGAGGGGGGAAGGGTCAATTTCTCCTTGTTTTAAGATCCAAGGAGTTTGGATCTGTATTCACCAGGGAATTGGTGAAAAGTTTCTCAAAGCTTCCCAGGGAAGGGAATGGTGGCAGCGGACCAGAACTAAGCTGGTAATTAAGCTTAGAAGTCCTCATGCAGGCCCCCACACTTGTACCCTAAAGTTCAAAGTGGGGATACAGCCTTGACATGGTGGCAGAGCGGTGGAGATCGTTTTAAACCCAAAAGCCAGTAAGATTTTTTTTTTTTCCTTCTAGCTGCTTGGAAAGCAGAGCTGAAGGTAGATGCATATCTTATCTCTCCTTGCCTGAAGGCAGAGGTGTTAAGTTTTTTTAACAAGAGCCTTTGTTAAGAGAAGGGTTCAATTAATGAGCAAACTTTGACTGGTAAAAGGAATTTACAAGTTGAATTGTTTTTTTTTTCTTTTTACATCCTCGGAAGTAGCTAGTTAGAAAGTCTCTGTTAACTCAGCAGCACTCAGCAGCAGCCTGAGCTAAGTGCATCCCAGTTTCAGTCAACTGCAGAGGGGTGTGACCCAGCACAATAAAACAGGAAAATGACTACCAAAGAAGTAGCTAACAAAATAGAACTGGCCAAACTAGAAGCAGAAGAAAATGAAAGAAAACATCAGAGACTGCTTCAAATTAAAAAACTTGAGACAGAGCAGAAAGAAAGAGAAGAGAAAGCCAAAGAGGAGGCCCATGAAAGAGAAGAGAAAGCCAAAGAGGAGGCCCACAAGAGAGAGATGGAGCTGGAAAAAGCCAAAGAGGAGGAGAGAAAAAGAAAGGAAGCATGAACTGGAAGTAGCAAGGGCTAGGCAGGATGCATCAGACCATCCTAGCAACTCCTCTCCAGGTACCACTTCCCATCCCAGGAAATTCCCCACCTACAAGGCAGGCGATGATACTGAGGCCTTCTTAGAAAATTTTGAAAGGGCCTGCCTTGGATACAGCATCACTCCAACCCAGTACATGGTAGAGCTGAGGCCGCAGCTCAGTGGACCCTTAGCAGAGGTGGCGGCTGAAATGCCTAAGGAGCACATGAACAGTTATGAACTTTTTAAAAACAAGGCCAGACTCAGAATGGGGCTAACACCCAAGCATGCCCGTCGGCGGTTCAGAGCCCTAAGGTGGAAACCAGATGTGTCATTTACCCGGCATGCCTACCACATTGACAAAAATTGTGATGCCTGGGTATCAGGAGCAAATGTTAAATCTCTGGAAGATCTGCTTTCCCTAGTAAAAATGGAGCAGTTTTTAGAGGGTGTTCCTGAGGAAATAGAAAGGTACATCCTAGATAGGAAGCCCAAAACTGTAACCGAGGCGGGGGAGATTGGAGCCAAATGGGTGGAGGTGGCAGAAAAGAAAAAAACCAGTAGCAGTTGGAGCGAATACCAGAAGGGGCAAGCCGAAACAAAACCTTACCACCGGGGACAACCCAAGGCCCCACCCACATCCCAAGGGAAACCCCAGACGCCTTCTTACCCCACCCCACCAACCAACATCGCCCCGGTGATACCTTAGCAGGGCGATGTTTTAAATGTAATGAACTGGGACATATAAAGGCTCACTGCCCCAAGAACCCCAACCGATTACAGTTCATTACACCACAATCACACCAAAGATCCCCAGACCCAGATGCCTCTCTCATACCCTCGGAGCGAAGAGAAACCTTGAGAGTGGGTGGAAAGAAGGTTATCGCTAGTGGACCCCAAACTCATCAACCCGGAGGCTACAGTGACAATTCAACCCTTCGTGTCACAGTCTGTAACCTTGCCTACAGCCAAGTTGCATGTCCAGTACAAGGGCTGGTCAGGAATGTGGACTTTTGCAGTCTATGACAATTATCCCATCCCCATGCTGCTGGGGGAAGACTTGGCCAACCATGTGAAGCTAGCCAAGAGGGTGGGAATAGTCACCCGCAGCCAGGCTAAGCAAGCTTTCACCCCCATCCCTGTTCCTGAGCCGTCCACCAGGGCCCCGTCTGTGTTACCGGAGACCCAAACACAGGTGGTGGAACCGGATCCCCTGCCAACGACTGCAACAGCCGTAGTGGATCCAATCCCAGAGACCCAGCCAAAGCCAGTCCCAGAACCGGAACTGGCAACGCAACCAGCACCAGAACCATTGCCAGCACTGAGTCCAGCGCTTGCAACCCCGTCTACAACTCCAATGCCAGAGGGCACCAGCGAGCCTGAACTGGCGGAAGCAGCAGATAACCCTACCCAAGAGGCTCAGCCAGAGCCTGAGATACCACATAGTGCACCAGCGGACAGCGGTTCACAGTCAACGGAAACAGCCCCAGCACCTGCATCGCTTCCAGCGGGACCAAGCCCCAGTCCACCGTCCAAGGAGGAACTGATGTCTCCAGCATCAAGGGAACAGTTCCAGGCCGAGCAGGAAGCAGATGACAGCCTTCAGAAAGCTTGGGCGGCGGCACGGAGCACCCCACCGCCTCTCAGCTCTTCTAACCGATCCCGGTTTGTTGTAGAACAAGGACTTTTATACAAGGAGACTCTTTCTGGTGGGCACCAGGAAGACTGGCATCCTCAAAGACAGTTGGTAGTTCCCACTAAGTATCGGGTAAAGCTCTTGAGCTTCGCCCATGATCATCCCAGTGGCCATTCTGGGGTGAACAGAACCAAAGACCGGTTGGGGAAGTCCTTCCACTGGGAGGGAATGGGCAAGGACGTTGCTAATTATGTCCGGTCTCGTGAGGTGTGCCAACGAGTGGGAAAGCCCCAAGACCAGGTTAAAGCCCCTCTCCAGCCACTACCCATAATTGAGGTCCCATTTCAGCGAGTAGCTGTGGATATTCTGGGTCCTTTCCCAAAGAAGACCCCCAGAGGAAAGCAGTACGTACTGACTTTCATGGATTTTGCTACCCGATGGCCGGAAGCTGTACCCTTAAGCAACACCAGGGCTAAAAGTGTGTGCCAGGCATTAGCAGACATTTTTGCCAGGGTAGGTTGGCCCTCCGACATCCTTACAGATTCGGGAACTAATTTCCTGGCAGGGACCATGAAAAACCTGTGGGAAGCTCATGGGGTGAATCACTTGGTTGCCACCCCTCATCACCATCAAACCAATGGTCTGGTGGAGAGGTTTAATGGAACTTTGGGGGCCACGATACGTAAATTCGTAAATGAACACTCCAATGATTGGGACCTAGTGTTGCAGCAGTTGCTTTTTGCCTACAGGGCTGTACCACATCCCAGTTTAGGGTTTTCACCATTTGAACTTGTGTATGGCCGCGAGGTTAAGGGGCCATTACAGTTGGTGAAGCAGCAATGGGAGGGGTTTACGCCTTCTCCAGGAACTAACATTCTAGACTTTGTAAGCAACCTACAAAGCACCCTCCGACACTCTTTAGCCCTTGCTAAAGAAAACCTAAAGGATGCTCAGGAAGAGCAAAAGGCCTGGTATGATAAACATTCCAGAGAACGGTCCTTCAAAGTAGGAGACCAAGTCATGGTCTTAAAGGCGCTCCAGGCCCATAAAATGGAAGCGTCGTGGGAAGGACCATTCACGGTCCAGGAGCGCCTAGGAGCTGTTAACTATCTCATAGCCTCCCCCACCTCCAACATAAAGCCTAAGGTATACCATGTTAATTCTCTTAAGCCCTTTTATTCCAGAGAATTAAACGTTTGCCAGTTTACAGCCCAGGAAACAGATGACGCGGAGTGGCCTGAAGGTGTCTACTACGAAGGAAAAAGGAATGGTGGCGTGGAAGAGGTGAACCTCTCCACGACCCTGGGACGTCTGCAGCGACAGCAGATCAAGGAGCTGTGCACAAGCTTTGCACCGATTTTCTCAGCCACTCCAGGACGGACCGAACGGGCATACCACTCCATTGACACAGGTAATGCTCACCCAATTAGAACCCCACCCTACCGGGAGTCACCTCATGCCCAAACTGCTATACAAAGGGAGATCCAGGACATGCTACAGATGGGTATAATCCGTCCCTCTAATAGTGCATGGGCATCTCCAGTGGTTCTAGTTCCCAAACCAGATGGGGAAATACGCTTTTGCGTGGACTACCGTAAGCTAAATGCTGTAACTCGTCCAGACAACTATCCAATGCCACGCACAGATGAGCTATTGGAGAAATTGGGACATGCCCAATTCATCTCTACTTTAGACTTAACCAAGGGATACTGGCAAGTACCACTAGATGAACCCGCTAAGGAAAGGTCAGCCTTTGTCACCCAGGCAGGGGTGTATGAATTCAATGTACTCCCTTTCGGGTTGCGAAATGCACCCGCCACCTTCCAAAGACTTGTAGATGGTCTCCTAGCGGGATTGGGAGAATCTGCAGTTGCCTACCTTGATGATGTGGCCATTTTTTCTGATTCATGGACAGAACACCTGGAGCACCTGGAAAAAGTCTTCGAGCGCATCCGACAGGCAGGACTAACTGTTAAGGCTAAAAAGTGTCAAATAGGCCAAAACAGAGTGACGTACCTGGGGCACCAGGTGGGTCAAGGAACTATAAATCCCCTACAGGCCAAAGTGGATGCTATCCAAAAGTGGCCGGTTCCAAAGTCAAAGAAACAGGTCCAATCCTTCTTAGGCTTTGCCGGATATTATAGGCGATTTGTACCACACTACAGCCAAATCGCCGCCCCGCTGACAGACCTAACCAGAAAGAAACAGCCAAATGCAGTTCAGTGGACTGATGAGTGTCAAAAGGCCTTTAACCAGCTTAAGGCAACACTCATGTCTGACCCTGTGCTAAGGGCCCCAGACTTTGACAAACCGTTCCTAGTAACCACAGATGCGTCCGAGCGAGGCGTGGGAGCAGTTTTAATGCAGGAAGGACCGGATCAAGAATTCCATCCTGTCGTGTTTCTCAGCAAGAAACTGTCTGAGAGGGAAAGCCACTGGTCAATCAGCAAAAAGGAATGCTACGTCATTGTGTACGCGCTGGAAAAGTTACGCCCATATGTTTGGGGACGGCGTTTCCAACTACAAACAGACCATGCTGCGCTACAGTGGCTTCATACCGCCAAGGGAAATAACAAAAAACTTCTTCGGTGGAGTTTAGCTCTCCAAGATTTTGATTTTGAAATACAACACATTTCGGGAGCTTCTAACAAAGTGGCTGATGCACTCTCCCGGGAAAGTTTCCCAGAGTTAACTGGTTAACAATTGTTCTTGGAATGAAACATATTGTTAGTTTTTATATAATCAGTAGTATGTCTAAAGGTACATGTGTCTTATTAACTCTGTTTTCTCCTAGAGCTCCAGGAAAAAATCACAGCCAGTGTGGAACCGGACGTCCAACACTATCTGTGATTTGGGGGGCGTGTCATAACTATAAAGGGAAGGGTAACAGCTCTCCTGTGTACAGTACTATAAAATCCCTCCTGGCCAGAGACTCCAAAATCCTTTTACCTTTAAAGGGTTAAGAAGCTCGGGTAACCTGGCTGACACCTGACCCAAAGGACCAATAAGGGGACAAGATACTTTCAAATCTTGGGGGGGGGGGGAAGGCTTTGGTGTGCTCTTTGTTTAAGGGGTTGTTCGCTCTTGGGACTGAGAGGGACCAGACATCAATCCAGGTTCTCCCCATCTTTCTAAACAAGTCTCTCATATTTCAAACTTGTAAGTAAAAAGCCAGGCAAGGCGTCTTAGTTTTACTTTGTTTTCTCAACTTGTAAATGTACCTTTTACTAGAGTGTTTATCTTTGTTTGCTGTACTTTGAACCTAAGACAGAGGGGGGTCCTCTGAGCTCTTTAAGTTTGATTACCCTGTAAAGTTATTTTCCATACTGATTTTACAGAGATGATTTTTACCTTTTTCTTTAATTAAAAGCCTTCTTTTTAAGAACCTGATTGATTTCTCCTTGTTTTTAGATCCAAGGAGTTTGGATCTGTATTCACCAGGAGTTGGTGAAAGGAAGGAGGGGGGGAAGGGTCAATTTCTCCTTGTTTTAAGATCCAAGGAGTTTGGATCTGTATTCACCAGGGAATTGGTGAAAAGTTTCTCAAAGCTTCCCAGGGAAGGGAATGGTGGCAGCGGACCAGAACTAAGCTGGTAGTTAAACTTAGAAGTCCTCATGCAGGCCCCCACACTTGTACCCTAAAGTTCAAAGTGGGGATACAGCCTTGACAGCCTCAGTTTCCCCGTCTGTAAAATGGGGATAAAGATTCTGACCTTTGTAAAGCATTTTGCACTGTGCGGATGAGATGAGCTAGGTAACTGCTAGGTATTATTACTGCCAGAGCCATGGCAATCACTGATTACATCCTAAAGCAACAGGTAAACAGATCAGAGCAGTGTAAGCTACAACTCCAGATTGGAAATATAGGGATACAAATAAATGCTTGCCTGACAAAAGCCAAAAATCTATAGGAAAATATCTCCCAGGTTTACAGATGGAGAAGCAAACAAGGGAGCTTTTTCCCTAATGTGACACCAGTTGACTAAGTCCTTATAAGTAAAAGCATCAATGATGACAGGACAAGCTGCCAACTTTCAGGGAGAAGTGCAGCAAAATGCTCTACGTTCTAAATTCAGCCTTGTTTTTAAATTTCACTAGTGGGTTGTGCAAGGCTTGCTCTGGATTGCCCTAGGTCTAGGACCATTCCTCATGGGCGTGTGCAGTGTTTTGGTTTATATGATCCCTTTGCAGGAGTTAAGTAAAAGCTGAGTCATAAGTCAGAACCATTCTTTTTAAATTATATAAACTTCACATAAATCACCCTCTTTGCAGCTGTGGCAAACATTTTTGCTTTTTCTTTGGCCCGTAGTATGATTTGCGAGATAAACAAGAGATACATTGGATACACAGTAGGTGCCCAATCATTATAAGTTAATGATAACCAAACATTCTGTGACTACATGTAGTGTTAATTGCATGGGCTGGGGCAGGTTATATCTAAGGCACAAACTGAGGGGGCAGGGGGTTACACTGAAGAGACAGAGAGATTAGGGCCTTAAATGTTCTAATTTTGGACCCTTAGATCATGGATCCCAGGAAGCCTGATCTCTCACAGATCCCAGTGACTTCTGTTAGAGTTGTGAGCACTCCACATTTTGGGAACACCAGGACCTCGGTGTCTCAAGCAGAAGTGCCCAGAATTAGGGGCTGATCCATTACCCACTGGAGACATAGGCAGGGAAAGACACCGATTGACTCCAGCAGACATTGGATCAGGTTCTTAGTGAACCCTTCTGAAAATTTGGGCCCAGGCGACTTGCCCAAGGACTTACAGCAAATCAGTGGCAGTGTCAGGTCTAGAACTCAGGAGGATCCTTGCTTGATCTCATTGGCACTGGTTTGAATCAGGAGGAAATCTAGAGAGTTTACACTGGTGTAAGCATATTCAGAAATAGGCTTCTCTGATCATGTTTCTTTCCTGCGTTGCACCTCGTGTTGTCACTTACACCTGTGCTGATGAGTGTAAAATGCAGCCTGTGACGAACTGGGACTGTTTTTACTGTGGTCTTTGAATGCTGACAGGGGAGTGTGGCTAGGATAGTCTGCATTGGGGGATGGGAGACTGGCCGAGGGAGAATACCTGAGCATGTAACATGAGAACCCAGGAAGGGGTTAGAGGCCAGGTGACACCTTTGCCAGGGAAACTGAACAAAGGGCTGTGGGAGGGGTCGCTGAAGAGAGAGTTTTCAGGAGCTGGCTGGTGATATGGCTGGGAGGCAGACGGGGCTCTGACCTCCCAAGGGGGCTGGGGTGCCCGGGGACCCCAAGATGGACCTAACTGAGGGGGATCCTGTTGTCTGTGCCTGCAAGACCGGTCTTGGACTGTGTTCCTGTCGTCTAAATAAACCTTCTGCTTTACTGGCTGGCTGAGAGTCATGGTGAATCGCAGGAAGCCGGGGGTACAGGGCCCTGAGTCCCCCACACTCCGCGACAACTGGTGGCAGCGGTGGGATCTACTGCACCCCATGGATGGCGCTTCCTGCAGTAAGTGACTGGGGAGCAGTAAAACGAAGGGGGATCGACGGGGACCAGGTGGGCTGAAGAGTCAGAGAGAGAAGGTTTCAGGGGGCGATTAACCCCTGGGAGTGTGTGACCAGTGAGAAGGACTGTTGCAGTAACAGTGTTCCCCGGGGGATCGCAGCGAGCGGTCCCGGGGCGGAGGAGTTTGCAGCTCGACCCTGGCAGAGAGGTGGTGACCTGAAGAAGGGCTGGCACACTACGGGTCCCCCTGGAACGGTGGAAAGCAGAGAGCACAGGCCAGCGAGTGGCCAGCAGGAGGATGTATGCTAAACGCCTTAAGAGCGACCTGGTGGAGCTGTGCAGGCAGAGGGGGCTGCGCATTGGGAGGTCCACCAAAGAACAGCTAATTGCCCAGCTGGAGGAGAGGGATCGCTTGGATGAACCGAGCCCTGTCCCTGAGGGAAGCCGCCCGGCGGATGCAGCGTGGGCCCCGGGGCCTGACATGGCTGGGAGGGGTCAGACTGCTGCCGAGGACATCCCGAGACCCTGCCTATCTATACCTAGGGGAGGGGTTGGGGAAAGCCCAGCGAATACCGAGGGCACCCTGACCCCGGTGGCCAGCAGGGGATCGTCCCGGCGGAGCTCCCTGTCCCGGGAGCGGATGCGACTGGAATGTGACAGGGAGCTGAGACTGAAAGAGCTCGAGTTAAGGCAGCAAGAACTGAAGCAGGAGCGGGAAGAGAAGGAGAAACAACGTCAGCATGAGCTGGAACTGGCCAGGCTGAGGAGCAGTGGGGCCCCGGCTGCGGTGAGTGAGGGGGGATCCAGGACTGCAAAGAGCTTTGATAAGTGCTTCCTGGCCCAGCGTAAGGAGGGGGAGGACATGGATACCTTCCTGACAGCCTTTGAGAATACCTGCGAGCTGCTCCAGGTTGACCCTGCAGAGAGGCTCCAGTTTCTCATTCCCTCACTGGACTCCACAGCCAGGGAGGTGTACAGCCGACTGAAAGGGGCGGAGACAGGGGACTACGAACTGTTCAAAAAGGCCCTGCTCTGCGAGTTTGGGCTGACCCCTGAGATGTACCGGAAAAGGTTCCGGAGTCAGCGTAAAACCCATGAGGTCACATACCTACAACTAGCCAACTGGGCGCAGGGGTATGCCCGCAAGTGGACAGCTGGGGCCCAAACTAAAGAGGACCTGCTTGACCTATTCGTACTGGAGCACGTGTATGAGCAGTGCCCATCCGACCTGACCAAAAGCCAGAGAACCCGCAGCACGCAGGCCAGCTGGCCGACGAGTTTGTGAACAGTCGGGCAGGGGATAACAGGGAGGAGTCCCAAAGGAACAGTCCCACCACAACGCAGAGTGAGAGTCACCATGGGACCTCCCAGCGGGGAAATATGGAGAACCCCCACCAAAGGGGAAGATCCAGCGTCAGGTCCATCCAACCCGCTCGAGGGGACCCACGGGACATGGGCTGCTATCACTGTGGCCAGAGAGGTCACATACGGGCCCAGTGCCCCAGGCTCAGGGACAGACTGAGCAGACCGAACCCACAGAGGGTTGACTGGGTAGAGACCCAGCCGGGCGAGAGGCAGCATTCCCAGGGAAGGGGGGCTGGCAGAGTACCACCTGCTAAGGAGGGAGGAGAGCTCCAGGCCAGCTCCTCTGGGGGGGCTGGATGCTCCAGACTCAGGGTTTTTGGTTTATACGGTGGGCGCGGGGCTGCCCCTCCGGAGAGAGTGCCTTGTTCCCCTGGAGGTGGATGGGAGGAAGGTCAATGGATACTGGGATACGGGCGCAGAGGTGACGCTGGCCCGGCCCAAGGTGGTGGCCCCAGATCGGGTGGTGCCTGACACCTATCTGACCCTGACGGGGGTGGGTGGGACCCCATTCAAGGTACCTATGGCGAGGGTGCACCTGAAGTGGGGGGCCAAGGAGGGCCCCAAGGACGTGGGGGTACACCCGTATTTGCCCACTGAGGTGTTGATGGGGGGGACCTGGAGGACTGGCCAAGCCACCCCCAGGGTGCCCTGGTTGTGACCCGCAGTCAAAGCCGAGAGAAGGAGGGGCTGGAGGGGGTTTCAGAGTTGGAGCTACCTGGGGACGAGGAGTGAGGGCAGACGTGGGTGTCTGGCTCTCTGAACCCCATAATGGACCCAGCCGAGGGGTCCCGTTCACCGCTGTACCTACAAGCTCTGTTTTAGACCGTGTTCCTGTCATCTAATAAACCTCTGTTTTACTGGCTGGCTGAGAGTCACATCTGACTGCGAAGTGGGGGGTGCAGAACCCTTTGGCTTCCCCAGGACCCCGCCGGGGCGGACTCGCTGTGGGAAGCGCATGGAGGGGCATATGCTGAATGCTCCCAGGAGAGACCCAGGAGGTGAAGCCATGTGAGCTTCTTGCCCTGAAGACGGTCTGCTCCGAGGGAGAGGAGGCTCCCCAAAGTCCTGACTGGCTTTGTGGGGAGCAGTTCCAGAGCATCGCCCGGGGACTCCGTGACACAGCCATTCTGATCCGGGACCATTTACATGCACGTTGCGTAGGTGTTAACAACGACACAAGGAGCAGGGCCCTGGAGAATTATGCTCTCTGTCTCCCAGTCCCATGAGCAGTGCCCTAGACCATGCTCCCCACTTGGGCTGTGGAGCAGTTAATTTCAGGCACTAGCTTTAAATGAAGCGTGCTTACTGAGATGTGAATATTTTTTACTATTACCAAGTGTCAAGTCTTTGGTCTGGAGAGCAAGAATAAATATCTAAGACCCGTCCTTTTACGGGGCTGCTTTCTGACATGTGTGCGCTGATTTGTTTTCTGGCCGATTTCGTTCTCTTAGTCAGAAAGGAAAGTACCTTTTTAACAAGTGAGAAATATGGACCCTGGCGACTGTGCCAAACACCCCTTCTCTGCTCCAGAGAAGCGGAGGAGGGATAGCTCGGTGGTTTGAGCATTGGCCTGCTAAAGCCAGGGTTGAGAGCTCAATCCTTGAGGGGGCCACTTAGGAATACAGGGCAAAAATCAGTACTTGGTCCTGCTAGTGAAGGCAGGGGGCTGGACTCGATGACCTCTCAGGGTCCCTGCCAGCTCTATGAGATAGGGATATCTCCATATATTATTATAATTTAAGTCCACACTTCTGCCTCTAACACACAGGAGGCTGAGACAGAGCTACAGAGAGACTCACTGCAAAAATACCACTAAATAACACACCCTTTGCAGAACGGAGAGCTAAATTCTGCCCTATCCAAGCTTCCTTGTGTGAGCATATAGGAGCACATGGGATTACACAGGGTGGAAGTCAGGACAGAGTCTGATCCCTTACATTTCAAGAGTGGGCACACATCTTCTGCCCCTATTTATTTATGCTGTTGATTCACTCACTGCTGCTGCCCGTCTTTGTGCACCTTCCTAGTTCAGCTCCCGCCAATTACCAAAACCAACTGATTCCACGGGTGAGTGTAAATATGGCAAGCACAGAGGCAGTGGGGATGGAGAAGGCTGCTCAGGAAGAGAGATTTTGTTTGATCTGCACCCAGGCTGAGCTAATTGCATCATAGCTACATTGGGAAGGTGCCAGGGTTGTATTTTGATAACGGCTAGCTCAGCAGGTAGGCCCCAGAGTACATTTTGCTTTGCAAAGTAGTTCTTGGAAGTTCTTGCGTGTCAGTGCTCTGGGTTCTTGGCACACTTGTGGCTGCCTTTTCGGCAGTCTCGATGAAAACGTAGCAAACATTAGACCCCCAGGAGATCCAATGGCTGGAGCTGGGGAAAGCCTCGTGGGCTCACATTTCTATGGTTTCTCACTGCTCAGATGGGGAGAGTGACTCTCACTGTTGTGGTCAGGTTGTGAGACCAATCCTGACATTGCTGCCCCTTTGAAACTCCCACTGAATGCCACGGGAACACTGCAGATGGACTGGGCTCCAAGACTGGTAAGAAACCAAAGGGGCAGGCTAGCTATTCTAGATCCATTGTTAATTTCCTAACTGCCAGCCCTGCATGCAAACCAAGGGCTCCTACTGACTCACGTTGTACTTTCCTTTCCTCTTGTACGATGCATGGGCCAGAACAGAACCCAGCTCTTGTCTGCTCTTCTAACAGGAGTGTGAGCAGAGGTCTGACAGAGCTCTCCCCTGCCTTCCATTGAGGAACTGGGGGAAGAGACCTCAGGAGCAGATCGTATTTGCACACATGCTTTGCCAAAGTGATCAATTTGGCTGTTTGGGGTTAAAATTCACTTAAGTCTTTCATGCAGGGGTAATGAAATGATGTTATCATTATTGTATGAGGAAAGAGCAGCAGACCTATACTTAATATGCCTATTTTAATTTATTTATTGTGCCTTAATTTAGAGGGGTCATCCTAACAGTCACTAAGCAGGAGGTACTTTGGGTCACTGCTGTGCTGGGCTGGCCTTACCATAAGGCGAACTGAGGCGGCTTGAGGTGTTCCCTCTCCCCTTACTAAAAGTTCTCACTAGTTATACACGACTCAGTGCTGTGAGGGGGCAGTATTGCCTCTTAATCTACAGTTACACTATCTACACTGCAAACTAAGGATGCGATTCCCAGCTCGCATAGATACACTCACGCTAGCTCTCAGCTGAGCTAGTGTGCCAACAACAGTAGTGTTGCCATGGTAGCACAGGCAGCAGTGGCATGGGCTAGTTGCCCAGAGTTCATAACCATCAGATTCAGGTGGGTTTGTACTCGGGGCGGCTAGCCCATGCTGTAGACCAGGCAACCTATGGCACGCGTGCCAAAGACGGCACGTGAGCCAATTTTTAATGGTGCCGGCTGAGCGGGGCCGGCGGCCGGGACCCCAGCAGGCAGCAGTGTGCCATTAAAAATCCGGCCCGGCCTGCTCTTCTCCGCCCCTCCCGCCGGCATTTGCACAGGCTTTGCTGACCTCTGTCATTTCCAGTGGGAGGTTGTGTTTCCAGGTTAGCGTGTCCGGGAAGCGGCACCACTGGCGGGGGTAAGAAGAGGGACCCGGCCCCACAGGAGTCGCAGCGCCCGCGAGGCCTGTAAGTGGGGAAGGGTCTTGGGTCCCAGCTGCGCCGTGCGCCCGCCTGCCCTGAGCATGGCCGGCCCCGCTCCCTGGACTCAGGCAGGATGCCCCAGGGTTGGAGCCCCGGTGCCGGGATGAGCTCGGCTCTGTACTGGGGCAGGGCGGGGAGCGGGGTGGGAGTTGGGACTCCTGGGCTCCGGGAAGGGGCTGGTGTCTCTGTATTGGGGCAGGCCGTGTCCCACAGCACGAACCCGAGCCCGGGGGCTGCGGCTCACTGCCTGCTGGACTCTGGGAACAGCTGGGTCGTGCCTCTTTCGCCACCCCAGGTCACCGGACCCCGCTCCCCTCCGGCACTGAGGGCAGAACCCAGGAGTCCGGAGCCCTAGTCTCCGTCTGCCCCCCACCCCCTCAAACAACTAGAGCCCAGCTGGAAACCTAGGAATCCAGAATCCTCGCTCCCAGCACTCCTCCCCCGAGCATCAGACACCAGACCCTACACCCCAACCCCCAGCCTGCTCCTTCACCCCCAGCCCTGTGCTCAGTGCACTCCCACCCTCAGCTCAGTGCAGAAAGAGAGGAAGAGAATGGGCTAAAACAGGGAGAAGGTAGGTACCCACTCTATGTGGGCAGGGCTGGGACCCCAGACCGGCAGCGGGCTGAGCAACAGCGGGCTGAGCCGCTCAGCCCACTGCCGGTCTGGGGTCCCGGCTGCCGGCCCCGCTCAGCCCGCTGCCGGTCTGGGGTTCTGGCTGCTGGCCCCTTGCCAGCCGGGGTCCCGGCCGCCGGTCCCACTCAGCGCCCGCTGCCGGCCTAGGTGAACGGAACCCCAGGCCAGCAGCGGACTGAGCGGGCTGGCAGCGTAAGGTCAGCATTTTAATTTAATTTTAAATGAAGCTTCTTAAACATTTTGAAAACCTTGTTTACTTTGCATACGACAATAGTTTAGTTATATAATATAGACAGAGAGAGACCTTCTAAAAAACGTTTAAATGTATTACCAGCACCCGAAACCTTAAATTAGAGTGAATAAATGAAAGACTCGACACACCGTTTCTGAAAGGTTGCCGACCCCTGCTGTAGACCTTGCTGCTCAATGAGACCTAGCGCGAGTATTACTTCTGGGGGAATTCTACGCCGCTACACACATGCAGAATTCATGTCCCCCGCAGATTTTTTCTCCCCCATAGAAAATGTATTCTGTTGGAGAGGTGCTGCAGTTATTATTCATTGTTCTGTATTAATATGCCTAGCAAGGAATCTATTCGTCAAAAATCACTTCCTGAATCTTTTTTTGTTGTCTGTATTGTTGCAGACATACTTGTTGACAGGTATTTTGAAATAAATTGCCAAAATAATTGAAACTTATATTGTGCTTATATTGTGTGATTTTGACAAATTTTAAAATTCTGCAAAATTCTGAAAATATTGTGTGCAGAATTTTTAATTTGTTGGTGTAGAATTCCCCCAGGAGTAGAGTATGTCTGTTCCAGCTGGGAACCGGAACCCCAGCCTCTAGAGTAGATGTAGCTTTAGAAGCACCCAGAGGTGGTGTTTAGTTTTCCCAGATTTCTGGGAGGGGGCTCGAGATGGTTCTGTTTTATAATGCTAAGGCCCCCCCCCCAGTTATTGAACCTGGCTCTTCTTGCTGCCAACACCACTTGGCAGAAGGGTTACAGGGATAAAAACTTTTGTTAGCCAGGAACATAAGTGTACAGGAATCTGAATATACACAGGCCCAAGTTTACACACTAAG
This sequence comes from Emydoidea blandingii, assembly GCA_036785055.1. Lineage (NCBI taxonomy): Eukaryota > Metazoa > Chordata > Testudines > Emydidae > Emydoidea > Emydoidea blandingii. The sequence goes on from JAXIVB010000006.1 coordinate 135,026,138, forward strand.
GTGATGTCACTTTTCAGACTAGAACTGCACTATAGGGTGAACTGCAAAGGTCCTCAGCTGTTGTAACTTGGTGTTGCTCCAAGCCAGTCGACTTCAGTGGCACTACAGCAGATGAGGATCTGGCCCAGCACATTAATGCTGAATGGCCATGCCTGTTCTCTGGATTAAGAGAGGGGCTGTCAAATCGCACATTCCACTGGAACACATTTCATTAAAATGGAATATATGTATATAAGATACATGTGTATAGATAGAAACTGTTGAAGCGAATGCACCTCAGAGATTAATTACTGGGGTCCTTAAACGCCTACTGCTATGTCTGATCTTAGCTGAAAAGTAACACGGATTATGGCATTGCAGCAGCACACATTCTAATTACAGGTGAACTGCAGAGCTAAAATTAAAATTCTTTGTACTAAAATAGCTTGTAAGTAATTAAGTACAGGGCCCAATTCTCCATTCTGTTACACTGGTTCCATACCAGCATAGCTCCATGAAATAACGGGAATTGCACCAGCAGAAAACTGGTGTAATGAGTAGAAAATCTGGCCTATAATATTTAATTAAGCTAAATCATTAATTCAAACTATAATAATGAAATACAGGTTGAGTTAAAAAATCTGCAAGTGCTTGGAAGAGAATGAAATCATGGACAATAAACCAGCAATGGATTTACAAAGGATAAATCACAAAGAATTGCTTTTGGGGAAGGAATTACAAATTTAGCAGAAGCAGAGAATAGGGTGATTGCAACACAGTGATTCATGACACCTTACTTGAAAAATTATGTCAGACTGCCTTTGATATGAATACTGTGAAACAGATCAAAACAAGTGCTCAAGAAATAATGGGTAACAAATCACAATGCACTACTTTGTGGGGTGTTAGGACCTGGCTCCTAACATTCCCAAAGATGTGGGAGGGGAAGTGGCATCAATTCTCACTAAGTGCTCTACACTTATAAATACTTTCAACACACTAAACATGAAGGAGAGTCCTCTTTCTGCAAGCCATTTACTAACAAAACACCACTCACAATGACCAAAAGTACAAGGACAGGCTCACAAATTACATCATTTTAACAGATTGATTTTTTTGATCAAGTAGATCCGAATACTATTCCTGGGGAAGTTCTGTGGAAGAGTTGTAAGCAGAAAATGGATGTGTCATGTGTCACACTATCCACAGGCAGCAAGCCCTGAATCAAGATTGGGAGTGACGATTTTATCAACGGCAAAGATTAAGTCCAGGGAACAGCTGCACTTTACAGAAATAACGGAACAAATAAACCTCATGTACAGAAAGGGCAGAGCTGGGGATCTGTGTGTTTCATGGATATTTGGAACCGATGCCAATGTTCATGAAAGTCCCTCTTCACTGTGGCTATCAGGTTCTCTGGAAGTGCGGGTATAATTTAACTTGTGCCTCATTAAATTGTTGTCAGGCTCATTCTTTAGGGCATTTGCCAGGGCTGAGGATCCAACGTGTTATACCAAGTGAAACAAATAGAAAATAAACTGTCGGGCGGGGCGTGAGCTCAGCAGGGTTCAGAACAGCGTTGAGCACTTGCTGGTAAAGTTCAGTGGTAAAAGTTAAACCAATAACCAGAGCTTGTTAAAGGCTCTAACCGCCTGCTTTGGAGCTCGGAGGAGCTTCTCCCTGGGCCAGGCTAGCCCAGAACTGCACGGAGTCTCCTACTCCCCTTTCAAGCATCTGGGGGAGGCATGGGACTGGGATCGATGACCCAGCCATGGGCTCCAGTCTGGCACTGCCCAGGGGCCCATCACTTACAGTCCCCGCGCCCCGGCAAAGCGGGACACCCCCCAGGTCCGCGCAGCCCTGACAGGTGGGCGGGAAGGGCAGGACCCCGACCCCGCTTGTGGTTCCCGGGCAGCTCCTCGGCTTCCAACCCCTGTGCCCCGTTCCCGGCCCGGCCCTGCAGCGGCGCCTCGCTAGCAGCGCCAGCCGGGGGCTATTTATAGAGCCGCTGCGCTGCCGCTCGGTCCCGCTTGGTGACAGCCGAATATTTTGCCCAGATATGGGCTGGGGCTGCGGGGCGCCGGGCGGGGGGCGCGGGGCGCGCTGGGGGCCGGGACCCGCGGGCGCGGCGCTTACCGGGCTCGGGGCGCACGGCGAGGGCGCACGGGCTCGGGGCGCACGGCGAGGGCGCAGGGCCAGGGGCTCACGGGCTGCGGCGGCCGCGTCCTGCCGGAGGCTGCGAGATGCGCTGACCTGCGCCGCGTCCTGCCGGGGAGGCGGCTCCGAACCCGGGCGCGCCGCAGCCTCCCGCGGCTGCCACTCAAGCGGGGGGCCGGGCTCCGGGAGCGCAGCGAGCCCACGCGGGGGCGCCGGGCGCTGGCCACGGCTGCGTTACAGGGACCCCGGGGGGCGTGGGGAGAACAAGCCCCCAAACCGCCCCAGCCCCAATCCCGCCCTTCCACCCCCTCCCCAGCCCTAATCCCCCCACCCGCCCCAATCTACCTTCCACTCCCACCCGAGACCTAATCCCCCCCACCCGCCCCAATCTACCTTCCACCCCCTCCCCAACCCTAATCCCGCCCCCACCGACCTTTCATGCCCACCCCAGACCTAATCCTACCCCAGCCACCCCTACCAACCTTCCAGCCTCCTCCCCAGCACCCAGGCCCCAATCCCGTTCCCCATCCATCAAACCCCACCGCCCCAATCCACATAGCCAGCCCATAATCCCACTCACTAACCCCCACACACACTGGCTGTAGTCCCCCTCCCCAGGCCCTAATCTCATCTACTACCCCCCACCCCAAATACCAACTTCCAACCCCCCAACTACCCAGTTCCCCTCTCCATACCCTACTCTCGCCCTCCAACCCCACTGCCCCATCCCACAGCCCCTAATCCCCACCCCAGACAATAATCCCACACCACAGCCACCATACTGTGCCAAATCCCCCAGCCCCTCATGCCACTCTCCAGCCCCCTGCCACCCCAAATCCCCTTCCAACCTTCGTCCCACCCTCAAAACCCCCACTGCTTCTAATCCCCTTCCCCCAACCTAATCTCACTACTCCATCCCCCTCACCAATCCTAATCCAGCCTTCCTACCCCCCCAACACCCAATCCAGACCCCATATCCCACCTACTAAACCCCCCACCGCCCATTATTCCCTTCTATAGACCCTAATCCCCCTCAAACTCCCCACATCTCCAATCCTCAATCTCAAATGCCACCCTCCAGTCTCCCTCCTCAGACCCTATTCCCACCCCACTGTCCCACATCCCCTTCCTGAGCCCCTAAATCGTCCCCTCCAGCCCCCTGCTCTAATCCCCTTCCCAAAACCCTCATCCCACCTTCCGACTGCCCAATGCCCACAGTCCCCATCCCCGACCCTAACCCCACCCTCCTTTACCCCTATCCCTAATCCCAATTTCCAACCCGCCCACCCCAGTTCACCTCACTGGACCTAAACACTCTCTCCAGCACCGCCATCACCCTCCCCATCCCCTAATCCCACCATTTATCTTCTCCACCCCAGACCCTACTCGTACTTCCAACTTCCAACCCCCACTGCCCCAGTCCTTTCCCCCAGCCTCCATTCCCACCCTCCACTGCCACCACCCCTAATCCCACACTCCAATCCCCCACTTCTCAAACCCAATCCCACCCGCCCACCCTCTCCAATGCCCAACTACAGCCCCCCACTCCAACCCCTTCCCCACCCCCACATTGTTACCCAGCCCATCCCCCCGCAGCACTCCTGACTTGCAGCGTTGCAGGTGTGACTATGTAAATGGCATTTGTGGCTTGCTGCCTGTGGTGCTCCAGGAAAAAGCAAACTGCTGGTCTTGCTAACGAGCCAGCTGTGCCCTGCCAGTGGGAGCACTCTGGGCCTGGAGGCTTTGCACGGTAATTGCCAGATTTCCCCTAGTAATAAAAATAACTCCCCACGTGGTTCCATTTTTTCTTGTGCCCCAGCAGACAGCAGCAGGCTGACGGGGCACAGGGCACTGGAGAAGGGCATTCACTGCAACAACCCTGCAGTGCCAGTCTGTGGCGGGAACACCTGGGTGCATTAACAGGCCCATGTTTGCTGCTGTCAGCTGAGAGACACACGGGCCAGGCTCCTGTCCCAAATGGCAGCAGTGGTGGTACCGGAGTCCACCACCAAAGGGCGGGTTGGATCACGGAAACCCCCTTGGGGCTGCCAACTGATATGCTAAGCCTACTTCTGCCCCTGCTTTCCCTGCCAGCTTGGGACTCCAGCACCCTGTCTTGCTGAGCCAGACACGCCAGTCTGCTCCAACAAAGACCCAGGGTCTGAATTACTTGCCCCAAAGCTGCAGACTTAACTGAAAGCAACTTAAGAAGTGTTCCTGTCTTTAACACTCAGATGCCCAACTCCCAATGGGGTCTAACCCCCAAATAAATCCATTTTACCCTGTATAAAGCTTATACAGGGTAAACTCATAAATTGTTCGCCAAGTAATAACAGACAGAACAAAGTGAATTACCAAGCAAAATAAAATAAAACACGCAAGTCTAAGCCTAATACAGTAAGAAAACCGAATACAGATAAAGTCTCACCCTCAGAGATGTTTCAATAAGCTTCTATCACAGACTGGACACCTTCCTAGTCTGGGCACAATCCTTTCCCCCGGTACAGCCTTTGTTCCAGCTCAGGTGGTAGCTAGGGGATTCCTCTTGATGGAATCTCCTTTTGTTCTGTTCCACCCATTTATATATCTTTTGCACAAGGCGGGAATCCTTTGTCCCTCTCTGGGTTCCCACCCCTCCTTCTCAATGGAAAAGCACCAGGTTAAAGATGGATTCTAGTTCAGGTGACATGATCACATGTCACTGTAAGACTTCATTACTCACATGCCAGCACACACGTATACAGGAAGACTTACAGGTAAAACAGAGCCATCTGCAGACAATTGTCCTGGTTACTGGGAGCTATCAAGAATCCAAATCACCATTAATGGCCCACACTTTGCATAATTACAATAGGCCTCAGAGTTATATTTCTAGTTTCAGATACAAGAATGATACATTTATACAAATAGGATGATCACACTCAGTAGATAATAAGCTTTGTAATGATACCTTACAAGAGACCTTTTGCATGAAGCATATTTTAGTTACTGTGATAGACCCAGACCAGTTGGGAACAGCAGAGTAGCAGAAGGGAGATATACTGGCCACTGGATAAGTAGTTTTCTGTTCCCTGAGTGACCAGAGCAGGGGCTGCTCCAGGCTAATAGACCACCTGACTCCAATTAACCTGCTAAGAGTCAGGTGAGGCAGTTAAGCACCTGACTCTAATTAAGGCCCCTCTGATGCTATAAAAGGGCTCACTCCAGTCAAGCCAGGGGGAGCGGAAGTGTGGGGGTGGGTGGAACTGGGAGCAAGAGGAGTGCAAGAAGCTGAGAGTGAGTAGGCGTACTGCCGGAGGACTGAGGAGTACAAGCGTTATCAGACATCAGGAGGAAGGTCCGGTGGTGAGGACAGAGAAGGTGTTGGGAGGAGGCCATGGGGAAGTAGCCCAGGGAGTTGTAGGTGTCATGCAACTGTACCAGGAGGCACTCTAAACAGCTGCAGTCCACAGGGCCCTGGGCTGGAACCCGGAGTAGAGGGCGGGCCCGGGTTCCCCCCATACCTCCCAACTCCTGATCAAACACAGGAGGAATTGACCTGGACTATAGCTTCTACCAGAGGGGAAGGTCTCTGGACTGTTTCCTGACCCACAGGGTGAATCTGTGAAGCGAGCAAATCCGCCAATAAGCGCAGGACCCACCAAGGTAGAGGAGGAACTTTGTCACAACTGGTGTCAGAAGTGGGATTTGGGGTGCACAGCGCGGCGGAAGAAGGAGGGTGATTTTAAAAAAAAAAAAAAAAAAGGAGGGGGTTTATTTTTTCACCACAATGGATGACGTAGTGCGGGCACTGATACAAGCTACGGCGGCCCAGCAGGAGGCTACCCGTGTCCAGGCAGCCGCCCAACAGGAGGCAGTGCGGCTGCAGCAAGAGACTAATTGCCTGCTGATGGACCAGGCTGCTCAAGTCCGAGCTATGTTGCGAGAACTGGTAAGCCAGGTAAAGACCCTTACAGAGCTGAACCGTGGCCATTATGGGATGCGGCTCATACGGGCCAGCCATTGGCTGCAGAAAATGACGCGGGAGGATGATGTAGAGGCATATCTTCTGGCCTTTGAGAGGACAGCCCTACGGGAGGCCTGGCCTCGAGATCAGTGGTCTGGCATCCTTGCCCCATTCCTGTGTGGGGAGGCCCAGAAGGCCTACTATGATCTGCCTGAAGAGGCTGCAGCAGACTACCCCCAGCTGAAAGCAGAGATCTTGGCCAGATCTGGGGTAACGACTGCAGTGCGGGCCCAGCACTATCACGAGTGGAGGTACCAGGAAAACAAAACCCCGCGGTCCCAATTGTATGACCTCATCCATCTCGCACGAAAGTGGTTGCGAACTGAGTCCCGGAATCCGGAAGAGGTATTAGAGGTTCTGGTCATTGACCAATACATGAGGGGACTACCGCCAGACCTTCGCGCCTGGGTAAGCCAGAAAGAACCCTGCACCTACGACGAGGTTGTCGCATTGGTAGAGAGGCGAAGGACGGCGAGGGAGCTGACCCGACCAGTTAAGGAAGAGGCACCCCAGGTTAAATTAGCAGCACCAAGCCCCAAAGCTCGGATGACTGGGCCACCAAGAGGGCCCAGGTGGAAAAAGAGAGGGGCTGAAGGCCCACTAGAGGCCACAAAGAGTCGGAGCACTGAGGGAGAAGAGGATCGGGATGTTAGACTGCCCAAACCAAGAGACCTGGGAATGCCTAGGGCTCCATACAGATGTTATGCCTGCGGGGAGTGGGGACACATAGCTGCACAGTGTCCCAATGCTGAGGAGCCTATGCAGTGTAACCTGGGGAACTGGGCAGACCCATGCTCCCTAATCCACCTTGTGGGGGTCTCACTAACCCCACATATGTATACCAGACCAGTGAAACTAAATGGGGTAGAGACCACAGCACTGGTTGATTCGGGGAGTGCTATCACGCTTGTCTCGGGGAAGCTCGTGAAGCATAGTCAGCTGTTGTGGGCTAAGCATATGGGGATAACCTGTGTCCATGGGACAGTTGGTTATTACCCTACCATCCCAGTAAACATCGAGATTCAGGGGAACACTACTGAGGTAGCAGCAGGTGTAGTCCCTAAACTCCCATACCCGGTGCTCATAGGGAGGGACTTCCCAGGGTTTGGAGACTTACTCCCGGTAAGGGGATTGGAGAAAGGGGAAACCCTGAAGTTAGTGAGGCATCCACAGTAGACTGTCAACCCCCAGTCTTCTCTGAAATATCCCCAGATTTGTTCTCCACTCCCAGACAGGGTAAAAAGACAAAAAGGGAAAGGAGGGCAGCTAAGGCCTTGGGAACCCAAATACTGACCCAAAGCCAGAGGGTTGCTCTCGTAGGTAGGTGGACCTGAGCAGCTGAAAAGGAGGCCACCCAGGAGGGAGAAGCACCCGAGTCTGACCCCCACCCTAACACTTCTGAACCAGTAGAGGCAACAGAGACTGGGCCCCTAGATCTTGGGCATATTAGCCCCGGGAGAGGAAATTTTGGACGGGACCAGGCAGAAGACCCAAGGTATGACAACATTAGGAAGGAGGTGACTGAAATAGATGGGGTCCCCATGGAAGGGAAAACCCAGAGACCAGGACCCTACTTCATAATGAAGAAGGATCTCTTATATCGGGTTGCACCAGTACAGGGGCAGAAGGTACAGCAGATCCTAGTACCTCAAAAACACCAGAACGCTGTATTAAGTCTTGCTCATAGTCATCTTTTTGGGGGACATTTGGGGGTAGAGACGACCCTGGCCAGGGTCCTACGACAGTTTTTCTGGCCCGGAGTACATGAAGAAGTGCGGAGGTACTGTGCCTCCTGCCCGGAGTGTCAGCTGCACAGTCCCCGTCCCCACTTGAGGGCACCTTTAGTACCTCTTCCCATCATAGAGGTCCCCTTCGAGCGAATAGCCATGGACCTAGTGGGACCCCTGGAGAAGACAGCCCGGGTCCACCAATATATACTTGTCATTCTGGATTATGCTACTCGCTACCCAGAAGCCGTCCCCCTGCGAAACACGGCTTCTAAAACGATAGCTAAGGAGTTGGTGGGGATCTTTGCCCGAGGGGGGCTACCAAAGGAGATATTAACAGAACAAGGAACCCCATTTATGTCGAAGCTAATGAAGGACCTCTGTACGCTGCTCCATATACATACCCTGAGAACTTCGGTCTACCATCTGCAGACTGATGGGTTGGTAGAAAGTTTTAACCAAACCCTCAAGGCTATGATAAGGAAGGTGGTAAGTCCGGACAGGAAGGACTGGGACACCCTACTACCTTATCTTATGTTCGCTATCTGGGAGGTACCTCAGGCCTCAACTGGATTCTCCCCCTTTGAGCTGTTATATGGGCGCAACCCCCGAGGCATCCTGGACATAGCCAAGGAAATTTGGGAGGAGGAACCCAGTGAGGGGAAGAACATAATAGTGAGGGAGCACCTAGAAAAGGCCCAAGAGGCCCAGCAAACCTACTACAATCGTCAAGCCAAGGTTCGTCAGTTTCAGCCCAGTGACCGAGTAATGGTACTGGTACCCACGGCCAAAAGTAAGCTGTTGGCCCAGTGGCAAGGTGTGACAATGCGGTTCTGGCGGAACCCAACTGAGAGTGCCAACTCAGGACAAATTGCTCAAACAGGGCAGTTACAGCCCAAGGCTGGGGTTTTTTCCACCTCTAAGGCAAACCAAACCAGCCAGATTAGGAGGACTTCGGTCTCACCCCACTGGCTAACCGCAAGTCTCACAAGCAATCTCCTTAGACCCTCCAGTTTCCCAGTATTACCACCAGTGCCACTCGTTATGGGGACAAATGGTTATGAAAACCAATACCCCAGTACAAGAAAAGGGTTCTCCTGATCCCAAAGGACCAAGCCCCAGACTCAGGTCAATATACAGATCAGATCTTACCCACAAATCACGCTGTTGCCAATCCTTTAGAATCTAAAATCTAAAGGTTTATTCATAAAAGGAAAAAGATAGAGATGAGAGTTAGAATTGGTTAAATTGAATCAATTACATACAGTAATGGCAAAGTTCTTGGTTCAGGCTTGCAGCAGCGATAGAATAAACTGCAGGTTCAAATCAAGTCTCTGGAATACATCCCCCGCTGGGATGGGTCCTCAGTCCTTTGTTCAAAGCTTCAGCTTGTAGCAAAGTTCCTCCAGAGGTATGAAGCAGGATTGAAGACCAGATGGAGATGAGGCATCAGCCTTATATAGTCTTTTCCAGGTGTAAGAACACCTCTTTGTCCTTACTGTGGAAAATTACAGCAAAATGGAGTCTGGAGTCACATGGGCCAGTTCCTGCATACTTTGCTGAGTTACAAGGCGTATCTGCCTTCTCTCAATGGGTCCATTGTACAGCTGATGGTCCTTAATGGGCCATCAAGCAGGCTAGGCAGAGCTACCACCCATTTGTCTGGGATGTCACCCAGCAGCATAGCATAAGTTTGAAATACAGACAGTATAGAGCCAATATTCCTAACTTCAACTACAAAATTGATACACACATATAGACAGCATAATCATAACCAGCAAACCATAACCTTGTCTTAGACACCCCATTTGACCCCCTTTACACAAGATCTGGGTGCCACTACAGGACCTTGGTTGCAACAATGATCTATATGGTCCCAGATTATATCAATAACGTCACACAAGGGCCCTACGAAATAGTTGAACCCGTAGGGGAAGTGAATTACAAGGTGTGACAACCGGGACGTCGAAAACTAGAACAGATATATCATGTCAACCTTCTGAAACCCTGGCATACCTGAGAGGCATGCACAGTGGTTCGGGAAGACCTACACCCAGGGAACAAAAACCCTGGACAGGTGAGGGTGTCTCCTGATCTAACGACAGCCCAGATGAAAGAGGTAACTGAGATGATCGCCCAATATCAAAACGTATTCTCAACAAAGCCAGGTCGCACAACTGGGACATATCACATCGTCACGAACCCTGGGGCCAGAGTAACAATGAGGCCCTACCGGGTGCCAGCAGCCAAAAGGGAGGAAATAAAAGCAGAAGTCAGGAAAATGCTGGAGATGGGGATCATAGAAGAATCTCAGTCAGTGGTCCAGCCCAATAGTGTTGGTGCCCAAACCTGATGGCACCACGAGGTTCTGCAATGACTTCCGGCGACTAAATGAGATATCCCAGTTTGATGCCTACCCTATACCCCGCATAGACGAATTAGTAGACCGTCTGGGGAATGCCCGGTACTTAACGACCCTAGACTTGACAAAGGGGTACTGGCAGATTCCCCTAGCTGAAGATGCAAAGGAGAAGACGGCGTTCTCTACACCAGAGGGTCTTTTCCAGTATACGGTCCTTCCTTTTGGATTACATGGGGCCCCAGCTACCTTTCAGCGCCTCATGGACAAGTTATTACGCCCCCATGCCAGCTATGCTGCGGCCTACTTGGATGACGTGGTGATTCATACCCCAGACTGGGAAACCCACTTGAAGAAGGTGGGGGGTAGTCCTTGATACCTTCAGGCGAGCTGGCCTTACGGCAAACCCTGTTAAGTGTGCTGTGGGGTTCACAGAGGCCAAATATCTTGGCTACGTGGTAGGGAAAAGGTCTGTTGAAACCTCAACTGAACAAGTTAAAGGCCATCCAAAATTGGCCACGACCAAGTAGCAAGAAGCAGGTCCGAGCATTCCTAGGGGTGGTGTGGTATTACCGGCATTTCATTCCCCATTTTGCCACAAGGGCAAGTCCCCTAACGGACTTAGTGAAGGCCCGTGGTCCGGATCCAGTCAGATGGTCCGACGCAGCAGAGAGGGCATTTGCAGACCTACGGACTGCCCTCTGCAGTAACCCCGTATTGATAGCCCCGGATTTCACCAAGGAATTAATCCTTCAGACAGATGCATCCAAGGTGGGGCTAGGGGCTGTCCTGTCGCAGATGGCTGGGGAAGAGGAACACCCAATTCTCTACTTCAGCAGGAAACTCCTTCCGAGGGAACAAAAATATGCAGTGGTAGAGAGAGAATGCCTCGCCGTAAAATGGGCCATGGAAATGCTGCGTTACTACCTGCTGGGGCACAGATTTGTCCTCGTGACCGACCATGCCCCTCTTCAATGGATGCAACGGAACAAGGAAAAGAACACAAGGGTAACCAGGTGGTTCTTATCCCTCCAACCTTTCCAGTTCCGCATACAGCACAGAGCAGGGAGACGCCATGGCAACGCCGATGGCTTATCACGTGTACACTGTCTGGCGTCCCAAGCTGCCCAACCCCTTGGTGTTGAGCAGGGGGGAGGGATATGTGATAGACCCAGACCAGTTGGGAACAGCAGAGTAGCAGAAGGGAGATATACTGGCCACTGGATAAGTAGTTTTCTGTTCCCTGAGTGACCAGAGCAGGGGCTGCTCCAGGCTAATAGACCACCTGACTCCAATTAACCTGCTAAGAGTCAGGTGAGGCAGTTAAGCACCTGACTCTAATTAAGGCCCCTCTGATGCTATAAAAGGGCTCACTCCAGTCAAGCCAGGGGGAGCCAGGGAGAGGAAGTGTGTGTGGAACTGGGAGCAAGAGGAGTGCAAGAAGCTGAGAGTGAGTAGGCATACTGCTGGAGGACTGAGGAGTACAAGCGTTATCAGACATCAGGAGGAAGGTCCGGTGGTGAGGACAAAGAAGGTGTTGGGAGGAGGCCATGGGGAAGTAGCCCAGGGAGTTGTAGTTGTCGGGCAACTGTACCAGGAGGCACTCTAAACAGCTGCAGTCCACAGGGCCCTGGGCTGGAACCCGGAGTAGAGGGCGGGCCCGGGTTCCCCCCATACCTCCCAACTCCTGATCAAACACAGGAGGAATTGACCTGGACTATAGCTTCTACCAGAGGGGAAGGTCTCTGGACTGTTTCACCCTGTGGGTCAGGAATCTGTGAAGCGAGCAAATCTGCCAATAAGCGCAGGACCCACCAAGGTAGAGGAGGAACTTTGTCACATTACATTATATTCACACTCATCAGCATATTTTCATAAAATCATATAGAGTGCAACGTCACAGCGGGGTGTCAGGGCCTCAGAGAATTCAGGGGGTTCCTGAGCTAAGGAACGTTCACTGGGGCGCGTTTGCAGGATCAGGCTTTAGCGTGGCTTTGTGCCACCCCAGCAGATTCATGGCAGTAGCGTGGCAGTGCTGCAGTGGAGCAGGCTGTGTTCTGTCACGTACAGCCTGATTATTACACGTGGTCACTTAGAACTAAGCAATTATTTCAACCAAGACTAACCTGATCCGTAACAATGATAACTGTTTCCCCCTTTAAACAAGTAGATTCACTTTCAAACTATGGCTTGCCACTAGCAGGGGGCATGCTGGTCATTCTAGCCATTGTTAGAGAGTCAAATCCACACGTAGAGACTCCTTGGGGGACGTTGCTAGTGACCCGAGGCACATCCTATACTGCTGCCCAGGCGTATGCAGTGAAGGTCAGGATGTGAGGGTCGCAGGATTTTGTCAGGGCATCTGGAGCTTGAGGCAGCTGCCAAGGCCTCCAAACAGCCCTATGCAGGGTTGCCTGCTTAGCTCTTTAGGGAGGCCCTAGAAAAGGGGGGCCAAAACACTTGTCATGCCTCTCCCCCCGCGTCAATCCTGGCTGAAATGAAATAAAGTGACGCGCATATCAGCATGTTCGGACGTTGAGCCTAGGAGTCGATCTGGACTCTGACTTCTGAAAACAGCACTGCTAAACCACCACTTGATTAGACTCAGAATCAACACTGCTACATTATCAGGAACTCGGCTCTCTGATACAGCTTCTATCCAAGAGAATGATTAGACTGGTTTCAGAGTGGTAGCTGTGTCAGCCTGTATCAGCAAAAAGAACAGGAGTACTTGTGGCACCTTAGAGACTAACATTTATTTGAGAATAAGCTTTCATGGCTAAAACCCACTTCATCGGATGCATGCAGTGGAAAATACAGTAGGAAGATCTATATATATATACACTCAGAGGACATGAAAAAATGGGTGTTGCCATACCAATTGTAATGAGGGTAATCAGTTAAGGTGGGCTATTATCAGCAGGAGGGGGGAAAAAACCTTTATAGTGATAATCAGGATGGCCCATTTCCAACAGTTGACAAGAAGGTGTGAGTAACAGTAGGGGAAAAAATTAGCATGGGGAAATAGGTTTTACATTGTGTAATGACCCATCCTCTCCCAGTCTTTATTCAAGCCTAATTTAATGGTGTCAAGTTTGCAAATTAATTCCAGTTCTGCAGTTTCTCGTTGCAGTCTGTTTTTGAAGTTTTTTTGTTGGAGTATTGCGACTTTGAGGTCTGTAATCGAGTGACCAGAGAGGTACTCGCTGAAATGGGACCTTGATTATGGGGAGTGGCTGGAGAGGTGCTTTGACCTGGTCTTGGGGTTTTCCCACTTTTTGGCACACCTCACAAGACCGGACATAAGTAGAAATGTCCTTGCCCATTCCCTCCCAGTGGAATGACTTCCCCAAACAGTCTTTGGTCCTGTTCACCCCAGCATGGCCACTAGGATGATCGTGGGCTTTACCCGGTACTTAGTTGGAACTCCAACTGTCTTTGAGGATGCCAGTCTTCCTGGTGTCCACCAGAAAGAGTTTCCTTGTATAAAAGTCCTTGTTCTACAACAAACCGGGATCAGTTAGAAGAGCTGAGAGGCGGTGGGTTGCTCCGTGCTGCCGTCCTGCTCGGCCTGGAACTGTTCCCTTGGTGCTGGAGACATCAGTTCCTCATTGAATTATGGACTTGGGCTTGGTCCCTTTGGAAGTGATGTAGGTGATGGGGCTGTTTCCGTTGACTGTGAACCGCCCTCCGCTGGTGCACTATGTGGTATTTCAGGCTCTGGCTGAGCCTCTTGGGTAGGGTTATCTGCTGCTTCTGCCAGTGCAGGCTCGCTGGTGCCCTCTGGCGTTGAAGTTGTAGACGGGGTTGCAAGTGCTGGATTCAGTGCTGGCAATAGTTCTGGTGCTGTTTGCTTCGCCAGTTCTGGTTCTGGGCCTGGCTCTGTCTGGGTCTCTGTGACTGGATCCACTACTGCTGTCGCAGACATGGGCATGGGGTCCAGTTCCACCACCTCAGTCTGGGTCTCTGGTAACACAGACGGGGCCCTTGTAGAAGGCGCAGGAATGGAGCTAGGTGTGAAGGTTTGCTTAGCCTGGCTGCGGGTGACCATTCCCACCCTCTTCGCTAGCTTCAGATGGTTGGCCAAGTCTTCCCCCAGCAGCATGGGAATGGGATAATCATCATAGACTGCAAAAGTCCACATTCCTGACCAGCCCTTGTACTGGACAGGTAACTTGGCTGTAGGCAAGTTTAAAGAGTTTGACTTGAAGAGTTGAATTGTCACTTGGGTCTCTGGGTCGATGAATTTGGGGTCCACTAAGGATTGGTGGATAACTGACACTTGTGCTCCAGTGTCCCTCCACCCGACAACCTCCTTCCCTCCCACTCTCACAGTTTCTCTTTGCTCTGAGGGTATCTCGGAGGCATCTGGGGACCTTTGATGTGATTCTGGTGTAATGAACTGCAGTCTGTTGGGGTTCTTGGGGCAGTTGGCCTTCACATCCCCCAGCTCATTACATTTAAAACATCGCCCAGCTGACTGATCACTGGGGCAAGGTGGGTTGCTGGAGACTGGTGTGGTGGGACGATAAGGGGTTTGGGGTATTCCTTGGGATGTAGGTGGGGGCCTTGGGTTGGCCCCGGTGATAGTTTTCTTTCAAGTTGCCCCTTCTGATATTCGCTCCAACCGCTACTAGTTTTTTTTTTTTTTTTTTTTTTGCCACCTCCACCCAGTTGGTTCCAATCTCCCCCGCCTCAGTTACAGTTTTGGGCTTCCCATCTAGGATGTACCTTTCTATTTCTCAGGAACACTCTCTAAGAACTGCTCCATTTGCATTAGTAGAGACAGATCTTCCAGAGATTTAACAATTGCTCCTGATATCCAGGCATCCCAATTTCTTACAATGTGGTAGGCATGTCGGGTAAATGACACGTCTGGTTTCCATTTCAGGGCTCTGAACCACCAACGGGCATGCTCAGGTGTTAGCCCCATTCTAATTCTGGCCTTGTTTTTAAAAAGTTCATAACTGTTCATGTGTTCCTTAGGCATTTCAGCTGCCACCTCTGCTAAGGGTCCACTGAGCTGTGGTCTCAGCTCCACCATATACTGATCTGTAGAGATGCTGTACCCAAGGCAGGCCCTTTCAAAATTTTCTAAGAAGGACTCTGTATCATTGCCTCCCTTGTAGGTGGGGAACTTTCTGGGATGGGAAGCGGTACCTGGAGAAGGATTGCTAGGGTTGTCTGGTATATTCTGCTTAGCCCTTGCCCTCTCTAACTCCAGTTCATGCTTCTGGGCCTCCCTAGCCCTCTTGTGGGCAGTTTCTCTCCTGGCTTTTTCTGCCTCCATCCTGGATTTTCTGCCTCCATAGCTCTCTTGTGGGCAGCTTCTTCCCTGGCCAGCTGTCTATCATGTTCTTTTATTCTTTCCTCAGCTTCAAATCTGGCTAATTCCATTTTTTTCTGGACGTCACTTTCTGTCATCCTAGCCTTTCTGCTTAACCTAGCTTAACCCGACAGCTAGAAAGAAAGAAAAAAACCACTTGTTTTTGTCTTTGTTCAGGGTGGCTTTTCTCTCACCCAGTCTCCTTCCCACCCTGGCCAAGACCATCAAAGAGATCATATCTCTGGGTTTATTTTTTGCCATAAGGTGAAGGCTGCAGGAGGAGTCTTTCTGTGTTCCGTATATTCCCAAAGGGATCGTTTCTGTCTTCCAAGGCAGCGAGGCCTCCTGGCGAGTCAGTCTCCTGTGTCTCTGGGGTGCAGGAGCCGAGCGAATTCTCTGTCTCTTGAGGTCAGGCTCAAGCTCATCCCTACTGGCTTAGCTTGAGTGCTTTGTTATGGCTAATATGTAAATGGAGGTAACCCACATTCCTTTGTCTACAACCAACCTGTTTATCACCTTTATATAGCTACGCTCTCATCCTCTTATAGAGGGAATTCATAATGTCATGCATTTTACAATGTTATTAATAACCAGCATGTTATTAGTTTCCCTATGATACCCCACAAGTCATACTTTGTACACATATTATTGCAGTGGTGTGTAGAGTGTGAATACAGGATATCTAGGGTTACAAATGGTAAATATTGTCTCAAAACTGCTGCTGCAATTTCACCAACCAAGTAACAAGTGTGAACTCCTCAGGCACTATAACAACCTCAACAGGGAACAGACAGTCCCCTTGGGTATGCCAATCTATCTTGCTGCCCAGGCAAGCCTGCCTCTGTGATGGTCCCTTGCACCAAAAATCACAATATTAAGGTTGCTCCCAGTCCCAAAGGAGTAGTCACTTACCTGAGGTCAGTTGTACTCAGATCTCAGACCAAAGACAACACGTGTAGCCAATCCTGTAATAAACTAACTCAAGGTTTATTAACTAGGAAAAAGAAACGAGTTATTTACAAGGTTAAAGCAGGTAACATACTCACACCAATGAGGTACAATCTTTAATTTAAAAGGTAATAGAAGCTTCCATAACAAGCAAGCTTTCATGTCCTTTGGGGCTAACCCACCCCAAGCAGCATGGGGATCTCTTGCTTATGTTTAGAAATCTTTGCCCCTCAGAGTCCAGACAGCAGAAAGATCCCAAGTTCTCCTTAACGGGCATTTTATTCCCTTCCTCCAGCATTCAAGCTGCAATGGGAAGAGGGCTTGTGCACATACCCTCGTCCGGGGTGTGAGGGAAGCAATCAGCAAAGTCTTTTGTCCACAATGGCTTGTCCGATGTCTTTGTATATATATAGACAACAGTCAATCCACGGATCATCAGGTGTATATATAAGAGGTCTAGTCAGGTGCCTGATGAATCTGCTTGTGGCTGACAAGCCCAATTCAGGAGCCACACAGCTTGTTACAAATTTCACTGCTCCATGTGTTATTGGAGTTAAAATCCAAGATTACAGCACGCTGCTTTCTTCTTTCTTGCTTTGCTTCCCTCCCCTGGATCGTGCTGAGCTGAACCCAGTACTCCCTCCAGATTGGACAGGACTCGACGTGCTCCTCCCAGCTTTCTACAGTGATGTTGAACGACTTCATATCGTTCTTGCACACGTCATGGTACTGCCATAAAGGGCGACCCTTCTTTCTAGAGCCATCTCGAATCTCGCTGTACAAAATATTCTTGGGGATACAGTCTCTTCCCATTCTTCTGACATGACTGAGCCATCGCAACCTCCTCTTCAGCGTGGTTTCTAAGTGTGTCAGTCCTGCGCACTACAGCACCTCCGTCTTTGGTATTTTGTCTTCCCACTTGATTTTCAGGATCTTGCCCAGGCATCTCAAGTGGAAGCTGTTCAGCCTCCTGAGGTGCCTGGCATATGTAGTCCACATTTCTCAACCATGAAGCAGGGATGACAACACACAAGACTCATAGATTTGCATCTTCACCTTGATCAACAGTTTTCAGTTATTCCGTGCACATTTCTGTAATAGCCTGAAATTCTTCGCTGCTTTTCTGATTCTGTTAGTCAGTTCATTCTGAATGTTGTAGAATCCAAGTACAAAACCTGTCGATGAAACCAGGGTGATGTCAGGCATTGGCTCTTCCACCTTTGGGTACACGATCACAGTCTTCTTGAAACTAATTGTCAGCCCAAAGCTCTTGCAAGACATGGAATATCTACCTAAGAGATTTTGCAGGGAAGATTCACTGTGGGCAACTAAGCTGCGTCATCCGCAAACAGGAACCAGAACCAGCTCTTTCACCTGGCTCTCTTCTCTAAGCCTTGTGATGTTGCACAAGACTCCATCTAGTCTGGTTTGAAGATAAAACACCATCATTGCTGTCCTTAAATGCATGTAAAAGCAAGACTGAAAAGTAGATGTTAAAGATCATGGGGGCAAAGACACACCCGTTTCACTCTGTTACTGATGTCAAAGGTGTTTGATTCTGTTTCCATACGGTACAGTTGCCCTCATTTCTTGATGTAATGAACGAATTATGTTTTACAATTTGTGTGTGTGTGTGGGGGGGGACCAGTTTCTTCAGAACAATAAAAAAGCCCTGTCTGTTGAGTAATAATAATATCTGGAGATATACCAGCCCCCTGCCTTCACTAGCAGGACCAAGTACTGATTTTTGCCCTGTATTCCTAAGTGGCCCCCTCAAGGATTGAACTCACAACCCTGGGTTTAGCAGGCCAATGCTCAAACCACTGTGCTATCCCTCTGTCAGATTGATGAAGGCTATGTACAGTGGTATTTGTTTTTCTCTACACTTTTCTTGTAGTTGCTTTAACTGAAAATATCATATCAGTGGTGGAGAATCCTGAGCAAAAACCACATTGACTCTCAAGATAGATTCTTTCACCTAGAGATTGCAGCCTAGGGCGCATCGTGCGAGTGATAACTTTTCTGATGATGTTCAACAGGGAGGTTCTTCCATAGTCATCACAGTTGCTTCTATCCCCCCTTGTCTTTGTATAATTGTACAAACCGAGCATCTTAGAAATCTTGTGGTACCACGTCCTCTTTCCAACAGAGAAGTATAACTTTACAGCGCCCTTGGAGTAGCTCATCGTTGGCACGTTTGTAAATTTCAGCAGGAGACCAGTTGTTGCCGGATGCCTTATTCCCAGGAATCAATGTAATGGCTTTCTGCAAATCTTCTAATGGAGCCTTGTTGTCCAAATTGATCATAACTTCGAAGTGTGCTAATCCTTTGAGCTCCTCATGTTTGATTTCAGTCTCACTGGAATATAGAATTCTAAGTTGTTTTCATTTATCAATAATGATATTTCCATTTAAATCTTTCAGCGGAGCTGTTTTCTTCTTGCTTGGACCAATTGCTCGTTTGATGCTTTCGTACATTCCACAACTATCAGCTGCTTTCTGAATATCATCACAGAGTTTCAGCCAAAAATCTTGAGCACACCTCCTGGCCTCCTTTTGTATTTCTCTTCAAGCCTTTCTCATTTTTCAGTGTTATGGTGTTGGGAGATTTTTTGTAGATGGTTCACACTGTCCTTTTGTTCTCAACCAGTGGTAGAAGGATTTCAGAATGCTGTTCAAACCAGTCTGTGTTTTTCTTGCATTTTTTGCCAAACACTGTTAACAGCAGCATTATACATGGTAGTTTTTAAGCTTTCCCAAGCCTTGGTGGCTGAGTTCTTAGGGAAACTTACTTTCACAACTTCTTCATTGAATAATCTGCATCTTTCTACTTCTTTATTTTGGCGGATGTCAATCTGAGGGCGACTGGTAGCTTTGCTACGGTAGATTTTTTTGGTATTGATTCTGACTTTGCAGCAGACTAAGGCCCCATCTACACTGGCAAGTTTGTGCACAGTAAAGCAGTTTTGAGTGCTGTAACTCCTGGGATTACACACTGCCAAGCCACTTTGTGCGCAGAAAAACCAGGCGTAGAGCTTTCTGCGCTGGGGCTACAGCACTGCTCTGCCAGTGTAGACACCGTGGTGATTACAGCGCTGCGATTGGCCTCTGGGAGGTGTCCCACAATGCCTGTTCTCACCATACTTTGTTGGCTTCATTGCCAGTCGAGAGTGGACCGAGCCAGGAGGAGACAATCTTGGACGAAGAGGGGGAGGGGGACCCAGAGGCAGAGGATGGCTCGGAGGTCAGAGATGCATGCAGTCAGGAGCTCTTCTCTACCCCAGAGGAGGCTAGCCAGTCACAGAAGTCGGATCTTGGCGAAGCGCAAACAGGAGAGGAGGCCCCTGATAAGTGGATCTGATTTTGGGAATTGCTGAAGCGAGTTGTTGGGGGCAGGAGGGTTGCAGAAATCAGGCTTGTCTCCCACCTCATGCCTAGTCTGAGCGGCAGAACAGGCTGTTGATAGACTCCCTCACTTCATGGGAATGTCCCCCAGAGATCTCCAGGAAACTCTCGTGGAGATACTGGGCAATCCGCTGCTGCAGGTTCCTCGGCAGAGCTGCTTTGTTTCTTGCCCCATTAACGGTAATTTTCCCGCGCCACTGTGCCGTCACGGGTTGGAGTGGGGGGGGACCATTGCTGCACACAGGCTAGCCGCATGGGGCCAGGGCGGAAGCCACAGGCTTGGAGAAGACCCTCCCTTGATTCCCTGCTCACCCTCAGCAGTGAGATATCTTCCATAATGAACACATCCTGTGGAAAGTATGGGGACAGGAATGATGATCAGGCCCACCCTACAGTGCTGGCTCTCCCCAAGTGCCCAAGAGCCACGTGCCCAGTGTACAGCAGGGTCCGGGGACAGTGATTTACCCTGCCCCTACAGCTACTCACCATTGTGGGGGTCTTGTGGCTTATGTGTGCTTGCCTGGCGTCAGCCAGTTAGTGACAGGTGTGTGAGTACTGGCTGTGTTTTAAAGCACTGAATCAGTGTTGTCTGTGTTGCAAACAATACTGCTTCTGTAAAATGTAGCATTTAAACTTCACAGAGATGACCTTGGGAGCCCAGCCTCCCTCTTTGTTATCGGCGGCAGAATGGCTGCGCACAATTAGAAAGTGACCACGAAGAACTAAGGAGGACTTTAGGCGTGAGGTTATGATGCTCTCCACCGCTGAGGAACAGGAATTGAAGGAGTGGTGGGACAGCGAGAAAAGGGAATGAAAGGAGAGTGCAGCACACTAGAAAGAAGCCACGGAGCGGCTCTTAACAGTTATGGAGCGCCAAGCAGACACGATCCAGGTGATACTAGCTCTTCAAACCGAGCAGCTCTGCGCCCGCCCTCCCCTGCAGCCGCTGTCGCAAAACTCTTTCCCATGCGCCCCCCCCGCCCAACGCCAACACACTCTTACCAACCTCCTGCCTCCACTCTCTACCTGCAGCATTTCACTCCTCCCTCCTCACAGTCCAGCAGTGTGGCTTCCCACTACCCACTGCACTCAACACCCAGCCCGCTGCAGTTTGGCCCTGCTGAAGTACAGCACCTGCCGCATTGTACTCCAAAGGAGAAGGTTGGATATGATCCCTGGACGTACACAAATCTGTAGCCATCCTGGGACCCCTCCTCCTCTTGAGACCTTCCATTCCCCCATCCCCCTCCCTGATGATGAATTTTTTTGTTTGACTCTCTCCTCTGATTGTTGTCTTTCAATAAAAGAATTGTGTTTGTTTGAAAGCAATCTTTATTCTATTAAGTGAAAGCAAAAAGAGCACAGCAAAGCAACATACAATTATGTTAAGGCCCCTTCTTGCATCATGTGCACCAATCACCTCCTAGCATTGCAAGCACTGCAATCCCGAGCATAGCAACAAATATTAGTGGCTTTCAGCTTCAAATCGCTGCCTCAAAGCATCCCTGATCCTTATGGCCCTGCGCTGTGCCCCTCTAATAGCTCTGGTCTCTGGCTGTTCAAACTCAGCCTCCAGGCAGTCTTCCTGAGCAAGATCACCAGGTAGGCGGGAGGGGAGGAGGCAACGGCCAGGGATAGCAGCAGCAGGAGGCGAATTGATGGCGGGGGCAGCAAAGAGTGGGAGGAAGTAACAGCAAAAGGATGAAAAGGCAGGGGTGGGGTGGATAAAAGAGGCGGGAATACCAAACTGGGGTTGAGGCAGCAGCAGGAAGGATGAAAAGTAGAGGGGTGGCAAGAAGGAGTAGCAAAAACTGGGGGATAAGTGGATGAGAAGCAGCAGGAGACAGAGGAGCCAACAACACAGGGAAGGGGCAGCAGTAACCCAAAGGTAATGGGGCAGGAGGAGAAGGCACTTCCTAGCAAATGACAAAGTTGCCTATGGTATCAACGTGTCTTCTAGTGCCCAAAGGAGCTCAGCTGAGACCTGTCCATCCAGCCCCTCGCTCGCTCTGCATGGTCATTGCAACGGCCCTTCTCCCTGCTGGTGATGTGTAAAACCAAAGAAATGTGAACAGCTATGACACCACATCATGATCACTAGAGTCCCAGTGCCGTTCTCTCCTGGGGCTCCGTGAAAGGGGAAAGAAGGGTGTCCTGGTTTGTTGTGCAGGGGGAGGTTCAGGGGACATTGTGTCCACTTCCTATCCGCCCCATTGCAGGAAGAAAAAACTCCAGCACACGCCAAATTTTAAAGAAGCCCAAATCAACTCCACAGGAAAACTGGCTTTGCTGAAGCTTTGAACAGGGGGAGGTTAGATAGGGAGTAGGGTCAGAGAATGGAAGGTGGATTGTGGGGGGCAGGGGGATGGGGAGCCAGGCTCCTAGGGAAGAGGAAGGAGATGACTTCTCCTCTGGGAATGGAAGGAAAGCGGTGATCCTGCAGAGCAGAGGGATAGGAGTGGGGCTGGGAGAGGGAGGGAGGAAAATGTGGGGTTTGCCAGTATAGCGTATTTTGCTCGGAGGCTCTGGATAAGATACTGATAGAAGCGCGATTTGGCTGGGATAAGCTAGCTTGGCTAAGTACACTCGGCCGTACAGTAGAGCAGTGCTCTAGCTTCTAGCTAAGTGCTCCTATTGTAGGCCTGGCCAGGGGCGGCGAGTTGTATGGGCCCGTGGTGCCCGTGCTCCACCAACATGAGAGCATGGGGGCCCGGCTTCACCAAAGTTTGGTGCCGGGTCTCTCCCCTGACCCCACCTGCCACCCCCAGAGCATCCCTCTCAGCGTCCCCCCGGCCTCGCCTGCCGCCCCTGCAATTTAAAAGGGCCTGGGGCCCCCGCCGCCACCAGCAGTGCAACGGGGCTAAGGCAGCTTCCTGCCCATCCGCTCTGCTTCCGGAAGTGGACGACACGTCCCTGCGGCCCGGGGATATGTGTCTCCGCATGCTGCCCCTCCCCCGAGCGCCATTGGGAGCTGCAGGGGCAGTGCCTGCGGGCAGCGGTGCGCAGAGACCCCTCTGGCCCCCCGCCTAGGAGCTGCTGCCAGACGGGGGTGCGGGTCGCTTTCGGGAGCCACCCAAGGTAAGTGCTGCACCTCTCACCCTCTCCCGCACCCCAACTCCCTGCTCCAGCCCTGAACCTGCACCCAAACTCCCTCCCAGAGCCTGCCCCTGTACCACCTTATGCACCCCGATCCCCTGCTCCAGCCCCAAGCCTGCACCCAAACTCCCTCCCAAAGCCTGCCCCTGCACCCCTTTCTGCATCCCAACTCCCTGCCCCAGCGCAGAGCCCGCACCCAAACTCCCTCCCAGAGCCCGCACCCCCTCCTACACCCAAATTCCCCCCAGAGCCTGCCCCTGCACCCCTTTCTGCACCCCAAGACCCTGCCCCAGCCCAGAGTCTGCACCCAAACTACCTCCCAAAGCCTTAGGCAGGTGGGGGTGGGGAGAGGACTTGAACCCGTTCTGGGCACCACCAAAAATTATACAAACCTGCCGCCCCTGGGCCTGGCTTCTGTTCCTTACACACCCACCTCTCCTGGCCAGTCATGTACCCTGCATGTGTGCACGGTGTGCAAACCCCAGTCCATTAGCACCAACAGGTATCCCAGGTACACTAGCGCTGACACGCTGGTTGTGACGGTCCCACATGGACAGCTCACCATGGTACAAACACACAACTGCCCACGTAATAACTATCCCGGCCAGACGGTCTCCTTGCTGAGCACCCCAGGAAGTGATTGGATGTTCTTCGGGAAGGCAGAGGCACTGTCCCTCCCCTGTCTGAGGTTGGAATTCACAGCGAGAAGGCATCAATGATTCCCTTCCCCTGCCTGGCTGGGAGCACCAGGATTTGCCCTGGAAACAGGCTCTGCTCCATTATGGTATTTCAAGGCCCAGTCAGGAGCCTGGCGTATTTCATTTCAAGGTGACTGTTGTTGTGAACCCTCTGCTAGGCTAAGGCTGCTCTTTTGTGTGGGGCAGTGTGGGATGTGTCTTGCATGTGTGGGGGGCGGCTCCTTTAATCAGGGCTGTTCTCAAACTGGGGCTTCCTTTGACTGGCAACGTTGATCCCCCCAGCGCTTGTTGAGCGGCTGTGGATTCCCTCCCTGCAGGATGCGGCTGGGGAGCTGAGGGGGATTCCCACCCCCAACCGCAGCAGCTAGAGAGCCCGGGGGGATCGCCCCAGATGTAGTGTGGCAAGGGAGCACCCAGCGGTCCTGCTGGAACTGTTCGGTGCAGAAGCAGCAGCGCTGCGTTCCTGCCCAGGTTAGGAAGGGGGTGATGGGCAGTTTTCTGCTGACTCCTTTTCAGGATCAAAGGAGGGAGCCTAGCAGCAGTTTAAGGCAGTGAGCCCAGCCCAGGCCCCCCTCAACACCTCCCTGTCCCTTTAAGCACGTTTCAAGTGTAAGAAAGTGGCAACAACACCCGCTGAGAAGGCATCCATCAAATCAGCGCTGTGGCTACCACGGCAGCATTGCAGCCTGTGGGTCGGGCAGAGCGCCGCATTTCAGCTGTACTGAGCCCTGGTCTACACTACGAGTTTAGGTCGAATTTAGCAGCGTTAGATCAATTTTACCCTGCACCCGTCCACACGATGAAGCCATTTTTGTCAACTTAAAGGGCTCTTAAAATCGATTTCTGTACTCCTCCCCGATGAGGGGATTAGTGCTGAAATCGACCCTGCTGGGTCGAATTTGGGGTAGTGTGGATGCAATTCGATGGTATTGGCCTCTAGGAGCTATCCCAGAGTGCTCCATTGTGACCGCTCTGGACAGCACTCTCAACTCAGATGCACTGGCCAGGTAGACAGGAAAAGGCCCGTGAACTTTTGAATCTCATTTCCTGTTTGTCCAGCATGGCAAGGTGCAGGTGAGTGCAGATCTCATCAGCAGAGGTGACCATGATGGAGTCCCAGAGTCGTAAAAGAGCTCCAGCATGGACCGAATGGGAGGTACGGGATCTGATCGTTGTATGGGGAGACGAATCCGTGCTAGCCAAACTCTGTTCCAAAAGATGAAATGCCAGAATATTTGAAAAAATCTCCAAGGGCATGAAGGACAGAGGTTATAACAGGGACCTGCAGCAGTGCCGCGCAAGGCCTACCAAAGAACCAGAGAGGCAAACGGCCGCTCTGGGTCAGAGCCCCAGACATCCCGCTTCGATGATGAGCTGCATGCCATTCTAGGGGATGCCCCTACAACTACCCCATCCCTGTGCTTCCCTCCTCCCCCACCCTCCCGGGCTATCTTGGCAGTTATCCCCCCATTTGTGTGACGAATTAATAAAGAATGCATGAATTTGAAACAACAATGACTTTATTGCCTCTGCAAGCGGAGATCAAAGGGGGGAGGAGAGGGCAGTTGGTTTACAGGGAAGTAGAGTGAACCAAGGGGGCGGGTTTTCATCAAGGAGAAACAAAGAACTTTCACACCGTAGCCTGGCCAGTCATGAAACTGGTTTTCAAAGCTTCTCTGATGCGCACCACGCCCTGCTGTGCTCTTCTAACCGCCCTGGTTCTGGCTGCGCGTAATCAGCAGCCAGGCAATTTGCCTCAACCTCCCACCCCGCCATAAACGTCTCCCCCTTACTCTCACAGATATTACGGAGCACACAGTAATAACGATGGCAATATTGCTTTCGCTTAGGTCTAACCGAGTCAGTAAACAGCGCCAGCGCACTTTTAAACGTACAAAGGCACATTCTACCACCATTCTGCACTTGCTCAGCCTATAGTTGAACTGCTCCTTACTACTGTCCAGGCTTCATGAGCCATGGGAGCAAGGGGTAGGCTGGGGTAGGTGCGACTGCGCGGTGTTGCCGACTGGGAGAGCAGCCTGAGGCAGAAGCCTCCAGCTGACATGATATTCCAGGCAGGACTGAATCTCCATTAGATGAAACTTAAAAAAGAGAATAATAGAATATCAGGGTTGGAAGAGATCTCAGGAGGTAACTAGTCCAACCCCCTGCTCAAAGCAGGACCAATCCCCAACTAAATCATCCCAGCCAGGGCTTTGTCAAGCCTGACCTTAAAAACCTCAAAGGAAGGAGATTCCACCACCTCCCTAGGTAACCCATTCCAGTGCTTCACCACCCTCCTAGTGAAAAAGTTTTCCTAATATCCAACCTAGACCTCCCCCACTGCAACTTGAGACCATTGCTCCTTCTTCTGTCATCTGCTACCACTGAAAACAATCTAGATCCATCCTCTTTAGAACCCCCCTTCAGGTAGTTGAAAGCAGCTATCAAATTCCCCCTCATTCTTCTCTTCTGCAGACTAGGGCCGGATTAACTTTTTGTGGGCCCGGTGCCAAACATATTTGTGGGCCCCCCTGGGGAATGATTGTAAAAGGGGCTGGGGGTAAAAGCACAGTGGGGGCAGGAGCTAGGGTTGGTCTCTGGAGCAAGAGAGGGGTCAGGGGTAAACTGCAAGCACAGCAGGGCTGGGGAGGGGGTAAACAGGATCCCCCCTGCCCCTGCCCACATAGAGCGGGTACCTACCTGGTTCTAGCCCATTCTCTTTGTCTCTCTCTGCACTGAGCTGCCCCTCTTCCCACAGCCGCAGGACAGGTTCTCTTCCTGCCCTCGGAGGTGGGTGTTGGGAGTGGGAGGAGCGGAGGCTAATGTGGTTACTCCTATAACCGGACATTTAGTTTCCAGTCAGCACTGCTAACCAGACACTCAGGTCCCATTTTCTACTGGAGTTTCCAGTCTAAAACTGGATACCTGGCAACAGGGCTGCCAGAAAAGCCTGAGGGGGGGGAGAGGGGCAAGCAATCATTTTTAAAAGTGAGAGGGCTAAGCCTTAAGGGTGGGGTGCAAGTGGTGGGTGGGCTAGGGAGTGGAGAGGAGCTAGTAGGCAGGGCCATGTCTGCTATACTGCCCAGGTAGGTTGGAGACTGTGGGGATCAGCTGACACAGTATCCAGGGCCGGTGCAAGGATATTTTGCACCGTAGGTTAAACTTCCACCTTGCGCCCCCCCTCCCCTCCGGAGCATCGCTTATTATAAATTTTCAAAAATGAATACAGTGGAGTCACATCTTATGCGGGGGTTAGGGTCTAAGGTCAGCGCGTAAGAGGAAAATCGCGTATAGTGAAAATTACCATAAACTACAGTACACACAGTATACACTGTCTACACTAGAACAGGGGTCCTCAACGAACAGCACGCGAGCTGATTTTTTTTTTTTGTTTTAATGGCAGGCTGCGGGTCCTGGCCACCACTGATCCTGCTGCCGGCCTGGGGTTCCGTTCACTCAGCTGCCAACTTGGGTCCCAGCCGGCAACTCCGCTCAGCCTCCTGCCGTTCACCCAGGCTGGCAGGAGGCTGAGCGGGGCCAGTGGCCGGGACCCCGACTGGCAAGGGGCTGGTAGCCAGAACCCCAGACCGGTAGCGGGCTGAGCGGGGCCGGCAGCTGGGACCTCAACCTGCTGCCAGCTGGGGTCCCAGCCGCCGGCTCCGCTCAGCCTCCTGCCAGCCTGGGTGAACGGAACCCCAGGCCGGCAGACAGAACCCTGGGTGAATGGAACCCCAGACCGTTCACCCAGGCCGGCAGGAGGCTGAGCGGAGCTGGCTGGGACCCCAGCGGGCTGAGCGGGGCTGGCGGCTAGGACCCCGGCTGGCAGGAGCCGGCCCATTGCTGGCCCTGCTCAGCCCGCTGCCAGCTGAGTGAACAGAACCCCAGCTCGGCAGCAGGCTCAGTGGCAGCCGGGACCCGCAACCTGCCATTAAAAAAAAAATCAGCTTGCGTGCCACCTTTGGCATGCGTGCCGTAGGTTGAGGACCCCTGTTCTCGTGTATACTGTACTTTATGGTAATTTTCAATCCCAGTTCCCACAGCCTCTCCTCATAAGGCATGTGTTCCAGCCCCCTAATCATTTTTGTTGCCCTCCGCTGGACTCTTTCCAATTTTTCCACATCCTTCTTGTAGTGTGAGGCCCAAAACTGGAGACAGTACTCCAGCAAATAGAGGGGAATGATCACGTTCCTTGATCTGCTGGCAATACCCCTACTTATACAGCCCAAAATGCCATTAGCCTTCTTGGCAACAAGGGCACACTGTTGACTCACATCCAGCTTCTTGTCCACTGTAATCCCCGGGTCCTTCTCTGCAGAACTGCTGCCCAGCCATTTGGTCCCTAGTCTGTAACAGTGAATGGGATTCTTCTGTCCTAAGTGCAGGACTCTGCACTTGTCCTTGTTTAACCTCATCAGATTTCTTTTGGCCCAATCCTCTAATTTGTCTAGGACCTGGAGTCATTCCCATTTTTGTTCAGGTGCCCCCCATAGACCTCACCGAGGCCGGTTAGGAGCACCCATGTCTGCCCAGGCACCCCCGACTAACCTAACCGAGGTCAGCCAGGAGCATCTATGGGACAACGACGACGGTTAGCAGTCGTATTGTACTGTCTGCCATCCGCAAGGCAAGGCAAGGGGATGCTGCTGTGTAGCACTGCAATACCGCGTCTGCCAGCAGCACCCAGGAGACATACGGTGACAGTGAGCTGAGCGGGCTCCATGCTTGCCGTGGTATGTCGTCTGCACGGATAACCCAGGAAAAATGGCGAGAAACGATTTTTTGCCGTTGCTTTCACGGAGGGGGAGGGGAGGCCTGACAACATGTACCCAGACCCACCTGTGACAATGTTTTTGCCCCATCAGGCATTGGGAGCTTAACCCAGAATTCCAATGGGCGGCGGAGACTGCGGGAACTGTGGGATAGCTACCACAGTGCAATGCTCCAAAAGTCGACGCTAGCCTCGGTACTGTGGATGCACACCGCCGACTTAATGCGCTTAGTGGGGACATACACAATCGACTGTATCAAATTGATTTCTGCTGCTGGAAAACAACCACCTCTTTGGCTGAAAGTGCGGTAGGTTGGATGGGATGTACTCCCCGACCAGACTGCAATCCTGAAGGGGGTAACAGGATGAGATCGGGGACTGAGACCGGGATCGACTGATCGATCGCTGCTTTAGATATTAAGGACAGCCAAGTTAAAGCTATAATATCACAAGGTTTGTGTAAACCTGACAGACCATTCCCATGACAAAAATCTAGATGGGCACTGTTTTTCCACAACTTATGCTATTACAATAAAGACAAGAGTTAAATTAATGCATCCTCAACTTTATTATTCCCCTGAACCCAGATAGTGCATATTACGAGGCATGGTGGTTGCTTTCTGATTATAGTGCATCTGTATATAATGTATCATGGGTCAGAGGACTTCAAGACTTGTGTCACCTAAGAACATAAAAACAGCCATACTGGGTCAGACCAAAGGTCCATCTAGCCCAGTATCCTGTCTTCCAACAGTGACCAAGGCCATGTGCCCCAGGGGAATGACCAGAACAGATAATCATCAAGTGATCCTGCCCATTGCCCATTCCCAGCTTCTGGCAAACAGAGGCTAGGGACACCATCCCTGTCCATCCTGGCTAATAGCCATTGATAGACCTATCCTCCATGAACTTATCTAGTTCTTGTGTGAACCCTGTTATAGTCTTGGCCTTCACAACATCCTCTGGCAAGGAGTTCCACAAGTTGACTGTTGTGTGAAGAAATACTTCCTATTGTTTGGTTTAAACCTGCTGCCTATTAACTTCATTTAGTGACACCTAGTTCTTGTGTTATGGGTTTCTTGTACTATTTCCTCAGCACTAGTGATGGCGAACAGTGCCGAGGAGAGCACGGTGGTGGGGGGCACTCCCTATGAGGCCGAAGTGCTCGGTGCCCAATCGGAGTGGGATGGCTCCAAGGCTGGTCTAAGTGCCACATCCATTAATAGAGCCTTCAAACAAATGTCCCTGTCCTTTGTGTGTGCGTGGCCTGAAGCCCCTGCAGATTTTACACCTCTCGTAAATGTGGGCTTCCCCGAGGACTGTAAGCAGCTCACATACAGGTCACTCACTGGCATGGGCTTATGGCAGGTGGCACATGTTTGAAACCTGGGGACTGGGGCATGCGCTGTCCCTGGGACAGCATCCCATGATGGGACCACTATCTACTCTAACTTCACAAATTCCTAATACAAGAGTAACAGAATTAAAAAACTACTAGGAACACTTGTGAGCATAAGAGAGAAGTCATTCCAGCAACTGTCCCAGGCAGTGGGAAGGAACTGAGGGCACAGGGCCGGTGGCACCCCTTATACTGGCACATGAGCGCGGGGCTCTAGGGGGCACTAGGGCCAGCCCAATGGATACCACTAAGGGAAAAATCTCCAGCAGCCCTACATTTGGGCACGCACACCTAACACGGAATTGACCTGAGCAAGCACTCGACCTGTAGGCCTGCTTGGCAGACACACTTTGATAACAGAATTCCCAACATTTGTAATTTGTCCTCCATACATATACCACACAAGCATGACACCTTGTACACCAGGCTAAGACAGTGAGTTGGGATACACTGAACTGGTCAGGCCAGCAGAGAGAGACTACCAGATACAAGTCCCTTGCCCTCCTGCATTGGGATGCTGTTAGTTTCAATACCATCTACCAACAAAACCCACCCTCACCCCCATGCTAACCTGACCCAGCTCCCAACAGCAAAGTTCTAGTACATTTGCTCTTTGAGCTTGGAAAAAGAGACGGCTAACGGGAAATCTGATTGAGGTCTATAAAATCTTGACTGGTGTAGAGAAAGTAGATAAGGAAGTGTTGTTTACTCCTTCCCAAACACAAGAACTAGGGATCACCAAATGAAATTAATAGGCAGCAGGTTTAAAACAAACAAAAGGAAGTATTTCTTCACACAACACACAGTCAACCTGTGGAACTCTTTGCCAGAGGATGTTGTGAAGGCCAAGATCATAACAGGATTCAAAAAAGAACTAGATAAATTCATGGGGGATAGGTTCATCAATGGCTATTAGCCAGGATTGACAGGGATAGTGTCCCTAGCCTCAGTTTGCCAGAAGCTGGGAATGGGCGACAGGGGATGGATCACTTGATTACCTGTTCTGTTCTTTCCCTCTGGGGCACCTGGCATTAGCCACTGTCAGAAGATCCAGAAGGGCCATTCTTATGTTTTCTAGAGCAAGTCTACCAAGAAATCTGCCCCCAGCTACTTCTCTCACGTTCACAATAATATAAATAATAAAATAAACACACACTGCTTACCTTGAAACACCAGTGTCCCCATCTATAGCAGAAGTGGCCTCATGGGAAGGTCCAAGGCTTGTTACAAAAGATGTCCTCAAAGAAGTAGAAGGACTTGCCACCCTCCACACCCCGTTGACACATTTTGGCTCACCCATATGCAATAATGGGTCCTACTTTGGCACTGTCTGATCAAGCCAGAATTGCATTTTTCATCCAAGCTCCAGGAGACTGATATGAAGCTCACCAATTTCAGCCATTTTCCTTGGACAACTCCAACTTCACCTGGTGCCCCAGCAGAGTAGGCAGGATCAGTGCACCTTTGAAATAACTCCATGGTTTTCTCTCCCTGCAACCCCTCCCCGCACAAGAGTCCTGATTTTGTTGTTCGAGAGCTCTCTTTGCAATGCATAGGGCCCAAATTCACAATCCATTTTGGTCAATTTCACAGTCATAGGATTTTTAAAATAGTAAATTTCATGATTTCAGCTATTTAAATCTGAAAGTTCCCAGTGTTGCAATTGTAGGGTCCTGACCCAAAAAGGAGTTGTGGGAGGGTCGCAAGGTTATTGTAGGGGGGTTGCGGTACTGCTACCCTTACTTCTGCGCTGCTTTCAGACCTGGGCAGCTGGAGAGTGGCGGCTGCTGGCTGGGAGCCCAGCTCTGAAGGCAGAACCACCCTTACTTCTGCACTGCTCCCTGCAGAGCTGGGCTCCCAGCCAGCAGCCGCCACTCTCCAGCTGCCCAGCTCTGAAGGCAGCAGCCGTGCAGAAGGAAGGATGGCATGGCATAGCATTACCAGCCTTACTTCTGTGCTGCTAGTGCGGCGCTGCCTTCACAGCTGGGCACACGGCCAATAGCTCTGAAGGCAGCACAGAAGGGTGGCAATATCATACCATGCCACTCCCCTCAAGTAACCTTGTGAGCCCCCTGCAACTCCCTTTTGGGTCAGGACCCGAATTTGAGAAATGCTGGTCTCCCCTGTGAAATCAGTATAGCATAGGGTAAAAGCGCACAAGAGACCAGATTTCATGGCCCCCGACACATTTTTCATGGCCCTGAATATGGTAAGGCTCTAGCAATATGTAAGGCAGGGATGGGTGGGGAGGGTGAATGAGGAAAAGTAATGGCTGGCTGCTTTTCTTGATCTGGGGCAAAGACTAAGCAGCATAATTGAGAAGTTTGGTGTGTAAACTGGAGCAGAGAACAAGCCAGACAGGTGAACAGCAGATGGGATAGCGTCACTAATAGGTGGGTGCAGATTATGTTTGGTAAATACAGTGACACTATCCCATCGGCTGGAATGTGGAAGGACAGAACATTCATTTTGAGGCAAAGGCTCTTTTGCTGGTTGTCTAACATGCCTACAGCAAAGGGAGATTTGGAAGATTCATGGCACAGCTCAGAGATGACAGTGCTAAGGCACTCGTCCACTTAGCACTGGTGAAGGAAGGCCACAAGCACTAGGAGGAGACCTCTGAATATCTGGCCATGGCAAGGGCAATGCCACACAATGAAAGCCCAAGCTACCACTGTTGAACCAGGAAACTTTACAGAGAGATGAAGGGCCAGTGGTCGGCTCAGGGGATTGGACGCAAGGACCAGTGAGCTCTGCTACTGACTAGCTAGGTAACCCATGGACAAGCTGCTATCTTAGAGCTTACGGTGAGGCTCAATTAATGTTTGCTGTAAGTGAGTCTAGGCTGGTGAAGTGATGACAGACCAGATTTCTTTCTACTTTGAAACGTTAGACCAGGGGTCCCCAACGCAGTGCCCGCAGATGCCATGGCGCCCGCCGGGGCATCCATGTGCGCCCGCCTACTGGCCGCTGGACAAGCAGCTGCCAAAATGCCGCCGAGAAGCGGCAACATCAAGAAGCGCTACTGCCAAAATGCCGCCGAATTTCCGCGGCATTTCAGCGACGACGCCTCTTCATGACGCTGCTTCACGGCAGCATTTTGGTGGCGACGCTTCACGGCCTTTTCGGCGGCTGCTTGTCTGGCGGCCATGGTCCTCGGCGGCTAGTTGTCCGGCGCTCGCCCCACGGAAAAGGTTGGGGGACCACTGCATTAGACCATAAGTCACTGAATTACTTAGAGATGTGGATCATTCCCCTTCAGCATATCAGATACCACAAGCAGATGAAGTACATACAGTATCTCTGAATCCTTTCAGCTCTCTAGAGCTGGATGGCCTTATGCTACATCTTCCCTTGCATGCATAGGGGATGTGAGGGGTCTGATGTACCTGTAGCAGGAGGTGAAGGACTGAGGCTCTGAGGAAATTTCTCTTAAATATCCTCTAGGGTAAAGGAAGGACATCCCCATTTACAGTGATCTGAACCCAGGCTATATTTACTGTCCCCCCAGAGGGACGGCAAATTCCCGCCCACAGCAAATGTCAGAAGGATCAGCCCAAGCTCGTCAGTGGTACACATGAAAACTGGGGGACTTAGCTGGGAATACACCAAAACCCACAGATCTAACTCGAGACCAAGGTGCACTTAATGGAAATCATTCTCGTGAGAATGTGAGTGTCCTAAATCCAATGAAGAAGACAAGAATAGGGCGAAAAAAGCAGGCGAGGGAAAGGGTTGCTAACCATAAAGAACAGACGGACCATCTGAGCAGACTGCAAGAAGCTGCTGGGTTTTTGGGTTTTGTTTTTAAGTGGGAGGGGAAAAAAATTAGATTGTTGGAATGCATTTTCTTCACCCAAATGCAAAAGCAAGGTGTTTGCAGCATTCACAATGGCCTACTGGCCAGCTGTCAGGACATATGTAGGTTGTTATGCTTCTGACACCTCTATGCAAAAACAAGTATAATTCTTACATTCGGCATTCAGGGATATGATATTTCTGAAACTATCAACAAATGAGGAATCAGTTCAGATGTGATGTTTGTGTTTGTTAAGGAGGGGAATAGCTGTGAAGCAGAAATTAACAGCTTGTAAATAAACTCAAATTTTGACCAGCCTCAAACTCCATTAAGTTTGAGAAGAAGAATGAAAAAAGAGTCCAGCAAGAAAATAAAACAAGTCACCAATAATTTTTATTGATAAATAACATTTTACTTAATCTGTATTTTCACCCCAACATTCTAACACTACACTAGTAAACAAAGTGCAAGTTCTCTGAAAGTCAATTCAAAGAAAACAAACTTGTTAAATATCTTTTCACAGAACACAAGCATCAGACTTTTCAAACCTATCGCATTCATATAGTCAAGGCCATGTAAGAACAGTTAAATCTCTTTAAAAGCCTGCTACATTTTTTATTGCTAAAGAATCTGAATTAGTTGCTATAGTTTCAGAAGCAGTGATTAATTAACCTTTGAAAGCGCCACAAAATATTGAGACATAAAGTCATGAATCCATATATCAGTATCTGGTAGTGCAGTGTCCACTAAGTAGGTCACTATTTTTCGATCCCAAGAGCTTGTGCTTTCATTAACTGCTTGAATCAGCGCCACCAGTGGTTTCTTCTCTACATGGTTTCGAAACACTATTGATGCCTCTTCTGACCACTGTTTGCATTTCACTCCTAGGAAAAATATAAAGCAAATAATTTCATTTAAAGAAAAGACGGATTTACGTGACACACACTCCCAAACCCGAGATTTTTAGTAATTCTACAGGTGAGGAAGTGGAAGACACTCCAAGTAGTGCTATTAAAGAAAGTGAAGATAATAGAGCTCTGTAAAAACATTTAAATCCTTACTCTTGTTTCAGTGGCTGTTCTAGCCTCCCATGTAAGGATTATCAATTGTGTCACATTGTGAAAAAAATGGC
This sequence comes from Emydoidea blandingii, assembly GCA_036785055.1. Classification (NCBI taxonomy): domain Eukaryota; kingdom Metazoa; phylum Chordata; order Testudines; family Emydidae; genus Emydoidea; species Emydoidea blandingii. Next base: position 135,060,940 of record JAXIVB010000006.1, read on the forward strand.
TGCTAACCTTTCTGTAACTGTTGTTCTTTGAGATGCGTTGCACACGTCCATTCCAATGTAGGTGTGTGCATGCCCCGAGCACAGTTGCTGGAATTTTTTCCCCTTAGTGGTATCTGTCGGGTCGACTCCAGTGCCCCCGGTGCTGGATGCTCATAGTGCCAGTATAAGGGCCACGCCAAGCCCAGGCCCCTTCAGTTCTTCTTACCGACAACTCCAACAGAGGGGGCGGCGGGCAGGACTCGGAAGGGACGTGTGCAACACATCTCGAAGAACAACAGTTACAGAAAGTTTAGTAACTTTTTTCTTCTTCGAGTGCTTGCACATGTCCATTCCAATGTAGGTGACTCACAAGCAGTTGCACAGGAAGTGGGCTCAGAGTTCAAGTACAAGCTGACTGCAACACTGCGCGGCTGAAGTTGGCATAGTCTCTGGCCTGTTGGGTAATGGTATAGTGCACTGAGAACATGTGCATCAAGAATCAGGTTGCTGCCCTGCAGATATCTTGAATAGGGGCTTGAGCTAGGAAAGCAGCCGAAGAGGGCAGAGATCTTGTGGAGTGAGCAGTCAGGTTAGGTGGAAGAGGGACTCCCGTGAGTTCGTAACATGCCTGGATACATGAGGTAATGCAAGATGAAATCCTCTGGATGGAGATGGGGAGCCCGTTCATCCTCTCAGCTATCGTTATGAACAGAGAACTCCCTTTCTCCTGAGGAAGGCCACTACTACTACCATACATTTGGTGAAGACCAGTGAGGTGTCCAACAGCCTGAATGACAGAACCACATATTGTTAATGAGTCTGGTTCACAAATCTTAGGCACCTTCTGTGGCTTTGGAAAAATCAATATGTGGAAGTACGTGTCTTTTAGGTCAAGGGCGGCATGCCAATGCTCTAGATCCAGCGAAGGAATGATGGAAGCCCAGGAGACCATGCATAACTAATCTCTTGAGATAGCATTTGAGCTGCCACATGTCTAGGGTTGGTCTGAGGCCCCTCCCTTTAGCTTCTAGGGTTAGGAAGTAATGGGAATAAAACCCCTTTCCTCATAGATGGTGCAGAACCTCTTCCACGGCTCCCACCCAAAGGAGAGATTGGACTTCTTGTTCCAATAGTTGCTCACGAGAAGGCTCCCTGAAGAGAGACAAGGGAGGATGGGTGGAACGGTGCAGTGGACAAAAATTGGCAGGTGTAACCTAATTCTATTGTGTTTAGAACCCAATGGTCTGAGGTAATATGTTTCCAGGCGCTGAGGAAGAGGGACAGTTGGTTGGAAAACAAAGGGTAACTGGATCCAGAATTGAGGGGATTGAAATATCATCCTTGAGCGTCTTGTCAAAACGAGTGCTTCAAGGTTCCTGTATGTGTAGGGGTAGAATGCATAGGCCCTGAGGAGGAGGTTGGGGGAGGGGAATCTAAACCCTAACCCCTTGTTTTTCATCCTCCACTGGTCCTGTCTGGGAGGCCGTGCAAAACAGCATCGAGTCTGCTGAGGCCTGTAGTGTCTTCTGGATGCTGTTGGTGTATACAGACCCAGAAATTTCAGGGTTGCCTTAAGAGTCCTTAAGTTTGTGCAATTTGGCATCTGTTTGCTCTGAAAAGAACAAGGACCCTTCGAGTGGGAGGTCCTGGAGGGTTTGCTGCACCCCTTTACCCACGAGCTCCTGCACACGGTAACAGCAGTGGCCACTGATCTGGCCACAGAATTGGCGGAGTCTAAGGCTGCCTGCAGGGAGACTTGGCCTACTGTCTGCCCTTCTTCAACGAGTGAGGAGAACTCCTATTGACGTCTTGGGGAAGCATGTCCTTAAATTTTTGCATCACCTCCCACATATTAAAATCATAGCGACCAGCAAAGCGTGCTGGTTTGCTATACAAAGCTATAGCCCACCCATCGAATAGACTTTCCTGCCAAACAAGTCCAGCTTTTTGGGGTTGTTTGCCTTGGGTGCTTGACCCTGATGCTGGCTGCCACCACAAGGGATCCTGGAGGAGAGAGAGAACAGAAATTCATATCCTTTAGCTAGCACAAGTATTTTCACTCTGTGTTTAGCCGTTGGCGGAGAGAAGCGGGGGTCTGCCAAAGCGCCTTAACCGGACCCATGATTGCCTTGTTAAGGGGTAGAGCCACTCTTGAGGGACCTGCCCCTGACAAGATGTCTAACAGGCCGTGTGTCACCTCTTTGACCACCTTAGCTTGAATACCAAGTTCGAGGCCATCTGCTTTAATAAGTCCTGGTGAGCGTAGTGGTCACCTGGGGGTGGTGATGCACCGATAGACACCAGCGTCTCATCTGGGGAAGAGGAGGGGGTTAAATCTGGTTGAGGGGCCTCTGCCCCTTCCTCTGTCTCGAACGAGACCTGCGGAACCTGCTCTTGAGGTTTGGCACTGGAGTCTGGGTCTGGTTTCTCTTAGCGCAGTACCAGAGACACCCTCCTTTCCGAGGCCACAGAGTTCGAATGCCTCGAGACAGGTTCCAGAAAGGCCACTGCATGGGTGTTGGTCCCCACAGTCCCATAGGCCAGTGGTTCTCAACCGGGGGGCTGTGAGCCCTTTCAGGGGGGCTGTGGGGGTCCCTGGCTGAAGCCAGGTGCCCCAATGTTCCCTCCAGGCAATAGCCAGAGAGCTAAAGCCCCGAGCCCCGGCGGGGCAGCAGACAGGAGCTGCAGGGCTGCAACCTTGAGCCCTGTACTAAATCCTCAAGCCCCGGTGCCGCTGTGAGGCTGAAGCCCTGAGCCCCAGTGCTGCCACGGGGCCGGTGCCGTGGGCTGAAGCTGGGATCTGTGGCAGAGCCCGCCTACCCCTGAAGGGCTAAAGCTGGAAGTCAGGGCTGAATCTATGAGACCCAGTGACAGTGCTGAAGCTAGCCAACCCTCTCCGTGCCAGTGACTGGTGCCGCGGAGAAGTGCGAGGCTATCAGAGGGGTTTTCCCCACAGAGTGCTCATGGTGCCATGTGAAATCTGGGGGAGGGCTTTCTGCTGCTCATCGGAACTGGCTGTGCCGAGTCCTGGATCTCTGGGGACCCTGGCACAGGCAATGTGAGCAAGTCTCTAGCAGCTGCAAATGCCTCCAGGATGGACAGTACCATGAATTGCTCGGTACACTGCCTGCTGGAGGATGGTACTTCCCATGCCAGAGCATGCAGAGCTGGCGTGGGTGCCGGGGCTGACAGAGGTAGCTGCTGTGCTGCTGGGGAGAGTGCGAGACTCACATCGGGCCGCTCTATCCCGATCCTCTTGCCGGCTTCCTTTTGGCACCAGGGATGACTCTTCTCCTGGTGCTTACGGTGCTGCCTCTTAGGCACTGGCCAGGAGGACCTGTGCTGGGATTCTTGACTGGCAGGAGGCGCACTCCACCCTGAAGCTGAGGTGCTTGGTGACGAGTCCGAGCATGGCTCCAATGCTGGTCTCAGGGCTGCTTCCATGAGAAGGACCCTCAATCTCACTGTCTAGTCTTTTGGGGTGCAGGGTTTTAAGTCCCTGCAGATGTAGCAATGGTCCTTTCTGTGAGCTTCCCCAAAGCACTTAACACAGCTCGAGTGCGGGTCGCTCAATGGCATCGATCTGCTGCAGGAGCCTGGTGACCGAGGCATGCCCCAGCACAGGGGAGTGGACAAGCCTTGCCACTAAGTGTGGAGGCATTCAAAACACACTAACTACTAAAACTACTAGTGCTACTATCAAACTAACGAAAACTACAAGAACTATATACACAAAAAAGGAGAAGCAAACCACTAGGTGAGATTGCCTGAGCAATGAGGTAAGTTCCAGCAGCCATCACGGGCAGTAAGAAGGAACTGAAGACGGGCTCGGCGGGGCCCCTTATACCAGTGCTATGACTGAGCGGCACCTGGAGGGGCTGGAGCCAACCCAATGGATACCACGAAAGGAAAAAATTCCAGCAACTGTACTTGGGGCGCGCACACACCTACATTGGAATGGACATGTGCAAGCACTCGAAAAAGAACTTGGTAGCATGCAGAAATGAGGTCTAAGGAAAGTATACATTATTTTCACCTGTGATCATCTACATTTCTGGAAGAGAAAGGCAAGTGCACTGACTCTGAATAACTGCAAGCAGTGGTCTGGATAATGTGATTATTGAACATTTTACACACATCTAAGAACATTCCTAGTAAGGCACTTTGCTCACTGGCCCCTTCTTCTGGATTCATTGACCCTCCGGCTCGTGGAAGTGGCATATCCTATAGCAGCCTTGTATTTTAGTATTTGCAAAATTGTAAACATGTTCTGAATGTAAGTTTATTTCCACCCCTAAAACCACACCATCCAATAAGATGTCTGCCACTTGTCTGAACCCCAAGGTGGCTCCATAGTGCGGAGGAGATGAGCAGTAGTATTCAGCAACGATGCATTCAGTAGCATTCAGCACAATGCACCTAGCTTTCAGGTGATGAGAAGATGGGGAAGAAGCCACCCTAAAACTGTTAGTGTAGACTGGTTACCTGCTGACTGTCCCTAACCCCTTACACAGCCGTTGATGAGTTCAGCACATTACCTCACTATTAGCTTATTTTTTATGAAATCTCTGCAGGTCACCAGGGCTACACTTTGTGGCCCATGAAGCCTAGTACGACATTCCTCACACTCAATAAGTTTGGAGACCTCTAACTACCTAAGTTCATCCCAGCTTGCATTTTGAAAGTTTGTAGCCTAACAGCGACTTCAAAATTGAAATGAGCTACTATTACTAGAAGTTTGTAGTGACTGACCCGTAAGTCTCAAGTAATTCATAGACCATGACATGACCTGGACCTGCCACGGGTTGCAAAGATCAAGGTTTGCACACTTTTTGAGGGGACCCCAAATCACTGCATGGATGTGGTCCCTCACCCCAACCTAGGCAGATGCCCAGCAAACAACAAGGCTACTGTGAGCTCCCTCCAGGCCAACAGTTGTTTCCCTGCAGCTGAGTTAGCTCCTGTGCTGAGCTGCCAGTACAATCTCTGGTTGTAAGGAAAGCCAGCTCAGCATGTAATTGATCAAAAAGAGCCAGTAAGAAGAGGCGTGCTGCACTGCCCATATTAACAGCCATAATCACCTCTCTCTGAGGGACAGGAGGAGTAAGATGGAGGACAAAGGAAAGGGAACCCATCTCCCACTCTTGTAGCAAGTGCCTTGTTCCACTGACAGAAGATACATGAAAGGTTTGGGGTAGAAAACAGTAGAAGACAGGAACAGAGGAGAGTAATGGTGCATGGAAACAAGAGGATAATGTGGGATGCAAAAGGGACAGAACAGAACACAGAGCAAAGAGACAGTATTGCATGAGAGAACACAACAGAGAAAAGAGCAACTGTTGAAGAATGGGAGGAAAGGAAATACTGACCTAGATAGTCAGCTCCTGCTTTGGCCGCACAGAGCAGGCATAACTATCTACCTAGTAAATTCCTCAATGCCAGAAGAAACCTTGGATACCATAGGGACATGTTCAACTGGATCATATACAACCCCAGAGCAGGGGGATGGCCAGAGTGCAGCTGCATGCCAACAATAACCCTATGGGCACCTCAGCCCCTTGGCAGCATAGCCAGCTGGAGTAGTTTAGAGCAGTCTCAAGGCCACCCTAAGCTACGTGAGAGAACAGACCAGTGGAGAACCAGCTCTACGATTGGACACCCACAAACTGCGCCTTTGTGCCTGATTGCACCCAATACATACTAGGCACAGCTGAAAGTCTGGGCCACCACTTTTCAAACAAAGTGGAGGAGAAAGAAGCAACTGTAATGAAGCAAAGAGTGAGAAAGTGGTGAGGGTTGAAAAGGAGTTGGAAATGGAAAGAAAAAGGTGGAAAGGAAAAAGCAACACATTCACTTTTAGGCAAGCAAATGTTGTTTATTTCCACTCATGCATTAGTTGTGCTTCCCTGAAGAAGTTCTGTACTTCTAAATTGGTGGAGAAGAATGGGTTGGATAGTTACTGAGAAAATAGCAATATTACTGAATACTCTAGACGCCAGAGATCAGCAACCAGAATAAAAAGAGAGAAAATTAAAATTCACCTAAATAAACTCCATTTAGGCAGGGAACAAAAAACGATTGTTGGCCCTCCACAAATCCAGAGTCTACCCTCCTCCCCCGCTCAGATTTTAAAAAGATGTTTATGAGAGTATAATGGACAATGAGGACAAACTTTGCAGTTAATAGAAAATATATAAACATGGCCTTCTCACTACAAACGACCTGAAAACGTAAATTTTATTTCCCTTCTCCCAGTCCCCCTTCTAGAAGTCACTTACAGGACTACTATTTCATCTGCCCCACATTTCATATTGCTTGGAATGTGGCTGCTGAGAAAGTTAAATGAAGGTGCCTTTTAGTTTTGTAATATGTGGTTAATACAAATTCTCTCCCATTAGAGATAAAAAAACCCAAAACCAACAGTGGTAATAAAACAATTACTAACCTCTCTTGTACAAAGATGAAGGGTGGAATAAAAACAATGAAAACAATTCTATTCTATTCACTATTTTGTAAATTTGCAAAATGCTATAAAACTATAAAATTTAAGTGTAGACTATGCCACTATCCTCATAGCTTTATATGCCAATATTCTTACCCACTTGATGCCCTTCTATTGTTTAGAAAATTTTATCCAACAAAACTAAAAATACTTGTGACCTACCTGCAAGCTGAGCTGTTATAGCTTGAAATGGTAGTTTTTTGAACATGTCCACTAGAGGCTGTACTTTTCTGATGCTGACAAGCTCATGTTTACCATAGTCCAATTCATATACTGATACCAACCCATTTGTCAGAATTCCTTTTATTAACACCCTGTGCCACCTAAATGGTATTTAAAAAAGAGTGAAAAAAGAAAACAAAGGGTAGATTTAGAGTATGAGTCACACAAACTGAATGCAAACAAAATATTTTAACTAGAAGAATGGAAAACAATAGAACTGAATAAAAAACTCTGAAAATTTTTGTCTGAGACGGACAAAAAATTGAAATAAGAATTCAAGAGAAGGTGGGTGAGGTAAAAAATAGTTACCTACCTTTCGTAACTGTTGTTCTTAGAGATGTGTTGCTCATGTCCATTCCATTCTAGGTGTGTATGCGCCCACATGCGCGGACAGTGGAGATTTTTGCCTTAGTGGTATCCGTAGGGTCCGGTGTAGCACCCTCTTGAGTGCCAAGCCCATGTGTCGGTATATTAGGCACCGCCAGCCCTACGCCCTCTCAGTTCCTTTTGCTGTCAACTCTGATAAAGGGGCAGGAGGGTGGGTAACGGAATGGACAAGAGCAACATCTCTAAGAGCAACGGTTACGAAAGGTGGGTAACCGTTTTTTCTTCTTCGAGTGCTTGCTCATGTCTATTCCATTCTAGGTGACTCACAAGTAGTATCTCTGGTGGCAGGGTCGGGGTTCAGTCTCACGGCTTGCAGCACTGCTCTGCCAAAGCCAGCATCATCATCTCGGGCTTGCTGGGTGAGCGCATAATGAGACGTAAGCATGTGGACATACGATCAGGTACTGGCCTGGCAGATATCCTGAATTAGCACCTGGGCCAGGAAGGCTGCCGATAAAGCCTGTGCCCTAGTTGAGTGGGCAGTCACAGTCGCGGGTGGAGGCACCTTTGCCAGGTCATAGCAATAATGGATGCAGGCTGTGATCCAGGACGAAATCTTCTGCGCAGACACTGGGCGACCTCTCATCCTGTCTGCCTCCGCAATGAACAACTGTGTTGACTTATCAAACGGCTTGGTCCTGTCGATGTAGAAAGCAAGCGCCCTTTTGACATCCAGGACATGCAATCTGTGCTCCTCTTCTGATTTATGAGGCTTCAGAAAGAAGACAGGTAAATATATGTCGTGGCCGGTATGAAACTGTGAAACTACCTTGGGCAGGAACGCTGGATGCGGCTGCAGGTTGACCTTGCCCTTGTAGAACACCATATAGGGCGGCTCTGACATGGGCGCCTTGATCTCAGAGACCCTACGGGCGGACGTTATTGCGACCAGGAAAGAAACTTTCCAAGAGAGGAGGAGGGAGCAGGAAGCTAGAGGCTCGAAGGGAGGACCCATGAACTGCAACAGCACGAGATTCAGGTCCCAGGGAGGGATGGGATCCCTGACGTATGGGTAGATGCTTCAGGCCTTTCAAACACTGGACTGTCACGTCATGAGTGAAGACTGACTTGCCCTGGAGCCAAGGGTGGAAGGCCAAAATAGCAGCCAAGTGGACTTTGATTGATGACAAGGACAACCCCTGGAGCCTGAAGTGCAGAAGATAGTCCAGGATTGCCTGCAGCGAGGGCTACTCAGCCCATATACCCTGGTCCAAGGCCCAGCCCATGAACCTCTTCCACTTGGAGGTAGGTTGCTCTGGTGGAGGGCTTTCTGCTACCCAACAAGACCTGATGGACCCAGGCCGAACATTCCCGTTCTTCTGCATTCAGCCATGCAGAAGCCACACTGTCAAGTGCAATGCTGCCAGGTTCGGATGCAGAAGACTGCTGTGGTTCTGGGACAGCAGGTCCGGCCAGAGGCAGCTGCAGGGGGGCAGCTACCAAAAGGTCCATCAGCATGCCGAACCAGTGCTGCCGAGGCTACTCGGGAGCTATCAGGATCACCTTTGCCTTGTCCTGTTTGAGCTTCATAAGGACCTTGGGATTGGCGGCACTGGTGGGAAGGCATACATTAGAGCTCCCGACCAAGGGAGCAGAAAGGCGTCCAATCCCTGGAATGAGCAGAACAGGTTTAGCTAGGAAGTCCCTCACCTCCGGATTATCACAGTGACCGCCTCCGGGTAGAGCAACCACTCGTGGCGAGAAGAGAAGGTCCTGCTGAGGTGATCTGCTACCATGCTCTTTGCCCCGGGGAGATGCACGGCCACCAGATGGACGGTATGCTGCACAAAGAAGCCCCAAAAGGCAGAGAGCTTCTTGGCAAATGGCTGACAACCTGGCTCCACCCTGCCTGTTGATGTAATACATGGCTGCGGTACTGTCTGTCATGACCGCACCACCTTGCCCTTCAGGTGGGGCAGGAAAGCCTAGCAGGCCAGGCGAACCGCTCTAAGGTCCCTGATGGTCTTGCGTGCTGTGTTTGTCCAGCCAGATTCCCCAGCCCAGGTCCAAGGCATTGGAAACCAGGGTCAGCAATGGGGACAGGGCCGCGAAGGGAACTCCCTCCAACACCGATTCGGGGCTCAACCACCAATCCAGGTACGATCGGATGTGAACCGGCACCCTGACCACCCACTCTAGATCGTGTCTGTTGGGGCTGTAGACCGACGTCAACCACGCCTGCAGTGGCCGGAGATGGAGACGGGCATGCTGGACCACGTATGTACATGCAGCCATGTGGCCCAACAACCGCAGGTAGGTGTGAGCAGTGGTGAGCAGGCAGTTTTTCACATGGGAGATCAGATCCAACGTGGCCTGGAATCGCGCCTCTGGAAGGAAGGCTCTGGCTTGTGTGGAGTCAAGAACCGCCCCAATGAACTCTATTCGTTGCACCGACCTTAAGGTTGATTTATTTTCATTTATCAACAGGCCCAGGTTGTGGCAGGTGGAACAAACCAGATCGAGGCTCTGTTGCACCTGTTCCCGAGATCTGCCCTTGATGAGCCAATCATCGAGATATGGGAAGACCTGAACCTCTCGATGCTTGAGGTAAGCGGCCGCTGATGCCATACATTTTGTAAACACACTCGGGGCAGACAAGAGACCAAACGGCAGCACCGTGAACTAGAAATGGCACCCTCCAACCACAAAACAGAGGAATTGTCTGTGACCTTGGAAGATGGAGATATGGAATAAGAGTCATTCAGATCGAGGGCGGCATACCAATCTCCCAGATCCAGGGAGGGGATGATGGAGGCCAGGGAGACCATGCGCAACTTCAACTTTTTGAGAGACTTATTGAGGTGCTGCAGGTCCAGAATGAGTCTTAGACCCCCTTTCACTTTCAGGATTAGGAAATAACGGGAGTGGAACCGTTTTCCCCTCATGTCCCAGGGGACCTCCTCCACTGCCCCCAGCTGCATGAGGTTCTGAACCTCTTGAACGAGGAGTTGCTCATGAGGAGGGTCCCTCAAGAGGTACAGGGAATGGGGGTGGGAAGAGGGGGCAGCTGAGAATTGAAGAGTGTAGCCCCGAGATACAAGCTCTAGCATCCAATGGTCTGAGGTGACCTGCGACCAGGTCGAATGGTAGGGACGTAGGCGGTTGAGGAAAGAATGAGGTGGATCCGGGGAGTTGACTGGGGTGTTGCTCTCGAGCGCACCCTCAAAACAAGTGCTTCTGGTTCCCATGAGGCTTCAATGGGCCGGGTTGTGCAGGAGAACGGGAGGAGGAAGGGCAGCGATGACTAAGACTCGTGTCTATCCCTTCTCCTTGCAGGGCCCTGTCAAGGCTGCCAAGGCTTTGGCAGCGAGGGTGGCTGGAACTGCTTCCTCACCGACTGCAGCATATGCAGACCCAGTGAGCGAAGGGTGGCCCGAGTGTCCTTCAGTCCATGCAGCCTTGTGTCAGTCTGCTCTGCGAAGAGACCATTACTATCAAAGGGAAGGTCCTGGATCGAGTCCTGCATTTCCTGAGACAGGCCAGCAGTCCGAAACCAGGAGCTGTGTCTCATGACCGCCTTTGACACGACCATGCTAGCTGCTGAATTGGCCAGGTCCCACACCATTTGGAGGGAGCGCCTTGCAGCCGTCGTACCCTCCTCCATCAGGGCCCTGAATTCCTGGGGCAGTGAGTCCTTGAACTTATGGAGGGAGTCCCATAAGAAGAAGTTGTACCTCCCCAAGAGAGCCTGGTGGTTGGCCACCCAGAACTGAAGGCTGGCCATCAAATAATCTTTCTCCCAAAAAGATTCAGCCTCTTGGCCTCTTTATTCTAGGGGGTCAAACTGGTTTGCCCGACTGTCATTCTCATTGGCCGACGAGATGACCAGCGAGCCCATTTGAACCCTTTGGCCGGAACAAAATATTTTTTCTCAGCCCTCTTGGAGGTGGGAGGAATGGAAGAAAGTTTGCCAAAGGGCTTTTGCTACTTTTAGGACCCCATCATGTACTGGTAGCGCAACACAGGCGGGGGTAGAGACCAAGAGCATCTCCTCTACTTCCATAGCCACCCTATGAAGCAGAGCCTGATGTTCTTTGAAATCGTCCAGCGGGCTGGCGCAGGAGGGGCCTGCCACTGCCTCATCCCAGGAGAAGGATGATGACTGGGTCACTGGGGGGGGCCCCCCGAGGGATCATCACCCGTGGGGGAAGAGGGTTTCGGGGTGGGCGCTTGCTCCTCTACCCCAGCCTCCGAGTGCGCCACGTTCACCGAACTTGGTGCTGCTGGTTGCTGCTCTGAGGCGGTGGCCGAGGAATAGACTGACTGAGGCATCGGCATCAGAGACATGCCCCTTGCGCTCCAGTAGGGCCATTGCACCGGCTACTGGCCTTGCTGCCATGACAGCATCGTGGAGGTCGACGCAGCCTCAGGTGCCCAATCGCACCAGTGCTGTCGCGGGGTAAAGGGCTGAATTCCCTTCCTGAACCGGAGGAAACACCTTCCAGTGACCACGGAAGGGCTGTCAAAGCTTGTGTCTCATGGCTAACTGTTGCTGTGGGAGACCGGTGCCTCAAGGAGGATTGGTGCCAGGGCTGAGGGGGATTGGTACCGCAATGGAGACCGCTCCCACTGCCTAGGAGACAGGGATCTGCACTGAGGAGACCACCAGTGGGACAATGATCGGTGCTGGCAATATGGTGACCGGTGCCTTCCTCTAGGTGACCTGCGTCGGGAGGGCAGAGACCGTGAGCACAGTGCCGGCAATTTAAGATGCCCCAGAGAAGACTGAGACCTGGGGCGTGGAGACGGAGAGCGCTGTCTTGTCTCCGGAGACCGAAGTCATTTGCCCGCCCTCTGGGGGGTCTTTACGGCTGGTTTGCCCTCACCGGGAACCTTTGCGGTGACCTGCGACACATGCAGTGCCAGCGACGCTAGTAGAGGCCTCTGCTCTCTGGGCACAAGGAGAGCCTGGGAAGGCATCGGCACTGCCACCAATCTGGGTCCCTGGAGTCTTTGGCAGATCCCTCGGGGAACTAGGGGGCCCCATCGGGGGGAGGGGTCCCCATGTAGCTCCGGTGTGGGCTGTCAGCCCTTCTTGCTCGGTGCTCGGGCAGGTTCCAACGCCAGGCATAGAGCAGCCCTCAAACAGATGTCTCGCGCTTTCTGAGTTCGGGGATTAAAGTTCTTACAGATGCGACACTTCTCCTTCACATGTGATTCCCCCAAGCATTTGAAGCAGCTGATATGGGGGTCACTATTATGCATAGGCCTGTTACAGTCAGAGCAGGGCTTAAAACCCGGAGACCGGAGCATGCCCCGCAGGGACTCTGTCTCTAACTACATTACTTAACTATTTACTAATTAACTACTGTAAACAAACTATTTACAAGGCCTTAAGGCTCGAAGACTGAAGTAGAAGAACCTCAAGCCCTTGTGAGGCAAGGGAAAGGTGCTCCGACTAACCACCACGGGTGGTAAGAAGGAACGGAGAGGGCGTAGGGCCAGTGGCACCTAATATACTGACGCACTGGCATTGCACTCAAGAGGGTGCTAAAGCTGACCCTACAGATACCGCTAAGGCAAAAATCTCATGGCACTGACATGAGCAAGCACACAAAGATGATGATTATCTTTTATTGGTCCTTCTTCAGGTCTGAGCTGTATAAGAGCTCTGTGTGGTTCAAAAAGTCTTGTCTCTTTCACCAACAGAAGTTGATCCAGTAAAAGATATTACCTCACCCACCCTGCCTCTCTAATACTCTGGGACTAACACAGCTACAAACAAAACGGCAAACATGAAATAAGAATTGTTTTATAATTTCTGGAGTCCCCCTCTTCCCTTTAGTCCCTCCCTCACTGGAAAAAGAGGGAAGAGAGAACAATCGAAAAACGTGGTAAAGCGGGTGTTTGGGGAGGAAAGAAATGAACACTGTCTACCCCTTTCTTTTTTGGTTTGGAATTAAAAAAAAAAAATATGGAGGAGGAATAGAAAAGATCCAAATCCAAAAATTGAAAAATAAATTTGAAAAAGAGTTTGTTTTACAATTTTCTATTGAAAAAAAAATGTAGAAAAACCCATTTTTCAAAGAGAAAAATCTGAAAAATTTTGATCAGTTCTAGGAAACAAGTACACACATTACCTAGCCAGTATCAAAATGTTATAGTGGTATCATGGCAGAGGTGAATTTTAAGGAGTGATTTGAATGACGAAACAGAGGCTTTGCAGACATTTACAAGGAGCTCCATGGGCAGGAGTTTCAGGCTGTTTTGCTGGCCAGGGTGGAGAATGTTTTTGGTGATCCCCACTGAATGGCAGAGCAAAAAACCACCCACAGCTAGCCAATCAGCACTCCCAGGGTGCCCAGGGTCACTGACCTGCCCTCCCTGGGGCAGCACAGGAATGCAAAGGAGACAGCGTGGAAGAACCCTCATGTACAACAACAGTTAAACTGTTCAAGCAGCACGGATGGGCACTGACTGCTTTATGTCATACAGGAAATGATGGGTAACATTTTTAGCAGTACTTAAATGTTTTCACATTTTTTCAAAAAGTGACTGGCTAAGTTTCAATGAATGTCAATGGGACTTAAGTAAAAAGCTTTAAAGTGCCTAATAGCTAGGATACAGGTAAGTCACGAAGGGCCCTAAAAGGGAAAAACAAGTATGAGGTTGAAAAGGGGGAGCCAGTGGAAGGGGAAGGACATGGATGAAATAACAAGGCAGAAAGATTTCTGACTGATGATTTAGATGAATGAAAATGAACCCATCACGAGAGCTCTAGGCACATGTACAAGATGACTTTTGAAGACTCCCCAACATATATTCTGGAACAATAGTAGAATCTGTATGAATTGTTCTTCCGCTAACTTTTACCTGCCTTTTAAATGCTCAGATTGTAATTGTGTGCAACACTACTACTTTAAACAGAGATTTTTGTATGGTATAGTTAAATTAAAATAGCCATTTGACGGAAACAGTTGACGAAAAAAATCGTATACTCACAGTGATAAATAACTAGCAACCAAGGGGCAAACAATTTGCATGTAAATTTACTGCTGGCAAAAAAGTGCTTGACTGAAAGACCTGTGGCTAAACTGAGAGCGTCACATCAGGTACAGCAGGAATAGAAGCAGTGTTTCAATCATTGAGTTCTAACTGTGACCTGGAGGCAAGTACAGTCTACAACCTCATTCACCCCCCTTGGTCTCAGATTACTGACAATCCGAAATGTGGACACTTTCCCTTGTCAACTGGAATGAGGCCAAACATTACCTAGAAATGCATAATTCACATTAATCTAACTCTGAGAAGATTGAGCACCAATTAAGATTTCTCTGTGCATATCTCTAGTGCTAGTGCTGGGCATTTGGACCCTGCAAGTATCACCGTAGACAACAGCCTGCCTCAAGATAATACGTATCTTTTATGAAAGCATCTACTTACTTATTTTCCACTTTAGCAGCATACAGATTGTTCTTCTTAACGGCAATGGGTCTCTCCTCTGCCATGCTGTAGTACAGAATCATTTCTTCCATGAGGACTTCTAGGTTGTGGATCTCTTGCCAAGGCTGGACGACAAAGTGACCAGGGTGGCAGGCCACTGAAATGTAGACATCCATGTGCTCACCAGGTTTCGGTAAGGGTAGAAGAGGTGGCATGTCAAGAGTAGGCACCACACTGCTGGGTTCTGGAGCAGGCTTGATTGACCCCATGAGGCTTTTCTTGAGGCCTAGGCCAATTAATTCTGGAGCAAGGATAGTATCACTTTTCCCTTTCATAGGACTAGCGCCACTGGGTGCAACACTCAAGAAGACATCTTTCTGATGCTTCCACAAGTCTGCATTAGTGATCTGCCGATTGATACTCCGATCGGGATCTGGGAAGTTCTTGGGAGTAAACAAGTAAATATATGCAATTCCCTTTGAGTCATCCAGTTTAGCAACCTTTAAAGGGAAGAAATAAAGTAAACTATTATGAAATGCTTCTGCATCTTTAATTTTGTAGGACCCAAGATTAAAGCTTTTTACGGGAGGAAAAACTGGAATGGTTATGTTAACAGTAATCTATTTCAAAATAAAAATATTTTCAAAGACTTGGCACAAATAGTTTATTGTTAAGGTAAAGCTAACAAAATATGTGGACAAAGTACAGCAAGTACAGCAAACTGCTCAATATGGAAGAGTAGTAGCAACACCATCATTGAGGTTGGGCTAGGGTGACCAGGGTTTCTTCAGGTATGTTAGCAAAAAGAAGAAAGTCAAGGAAAGTGTGGGCCCCTTACTGAATGAGGGAGGCAACCTAGTGACCGAGGATGTGGAAAAAGCTAATGTACTCAATGCTTTTTTTGCCTCTGTCTTCACAAACAAGGTCAGCTCCCAGACTGCTGCACTGGGCAGCACAATATGGGGAGAAGGTGACCAGCCCTCTGTGGAGAAAGAAGTGGTTCGGGACTATTTAGAAAAACTGGACGTGCACAAGTCCATGGGGCTGGATGCGCTGCATCCGAGGGTGCTAAAGGAGTTGGCGGATGAGATTGCAGAGCCATTAGCCATTATTTTTGAAAACTCATGGCGATCGGGGGAGGTCCCGGATGACTGGAAAAAGGCTAATGTAGTGCCCATCTTTAAAAAAGGGAAGAAGGAGGATCCGGGGAACTACAGGCCAGTCAGCCTCACCTCAGTCCCTGGAAAAATCATGGAACAGGTCCTCAAGGAATCAATTATGAAACACTTAGAGGAGAGGAAAGTGATCAGGAAC
The DNA here is from genome assembly GCA_036785055.1 of Emydoidea blandingii. Lineage (NCBI taxonomy): Eukaryota > Metazoa > Chordata > Testudines > Emydidae > Emydoidea > Emydoidea blandingii. Next base: position 135,076,727 of record JAXIVB010000006.1, read on the forward strand.
AGTCAGCATGGATTCACCAAGGGGAAGTCATGCCTGACTAACCTAATTGCCTTCTATGATGAGATAACTGGCTCTGTGGATGAGGGGAAAGCAGTGGATGTGTTATTCCTTGACTTTAGCAAAGCTTTTGATACGGTCTCCCACAGTATTCTTGCCGCCAAGTTAAAGAAGTATGGGCTGGATGAATGGACTATAAGGTGGATAGAAAGCTGGCTAGATCGTCGGGCTCAACGGGTAGTGATCAATGGCTCCATGTCTAGTTGGCAGCCGGTTTCGAGCGGAGTGCCCCAAGGGTCGGTTCTGGGGCCAGTTTTGTTTAATATCTTTATTAATGATCTGGAGGATGGTGTGGACTGCACTCTCAGCAAGTTTGCAGATGACACTAAACTAGGAGGCGTGGTAGATACACTAGAGGGTAGGGATCGGATACAGAGGGACCTAGACAAATTAGAGGATTGGGCCAAAAAAAACCTGATGAGGTTCAACAAGGATAAGTGCAGAGTCCTGCACTTAGGACGGAAGAATCCCATGCACTGCTACAGACTAGGGACCGAATGGCTAGGTAGCAGTTCTGCAGAAAAGGACCTAGGGGTCACAGTGGACGAGAAGCTGGATATGAGTCAACAGTGTGCTCTTGTTGCCAAGAAGGCTAACGGCATTTTGGGCTGTATAAGTAGGGGCATTGCCAGCAGATCGAGGAACGTGATCATTCCCCTTTATTCGTCATTGGTGAGGCCTCATCTGGAATACTGTGTCCAGTTTTGGGCCCCACACTACAAGAAGGATGTGGAAAAATTGGAAAGAGTCCAGCGGAGGGCAACAAAAATGATTAGGGGGCTGGAGCACATGACTTATGAGGAGAGGCTGAGGGAACTGGGATTGTTTAGTCTCCAGAAGAGAAGAATGAGGGGGGATTTGATAGCAGCCTTCAACTACCTGAAGGGGGGTTCCAAAGAGGATGGAGCTCGGCTGTTCTCAGTGGTGGCAGATGACAGAACAAGGAGCAATGGTCTCAAGTTGCAGTGGGGGAGGTCCAGGTTGGATATTAGGAAACACTATTTCACTAGGAGGGTGGTGAAGCACTGGAATGCGTTACCTAGGGAGGTGGTGGAGTCTCCTTCCTTGGAGGTTTTTAAGGCCCGGCTTGACAAAGCCCTGGCTGGGGTGATTTAGTTGGGAATTGGTCCTGCTTTGAGCAGGGGGTTGGACTAGATGACCTCTTGAGGTCCCTTCCAACCCTGATATTCTATGATTCTATGACAGCAAATGTGAAAAATCGGGACAGGGGGTGGAGGGGATAATAGGAGCCTACATAAGAAAAAGACCCCAAAATCGGGACTGTTCCTATAAAAATCGGGACATCTGGTCACCCTAGGTTGGACTCCATTTTGCACTTACTGCAAGAGTTCAACCTCTGAGTTTTGTATGGAAAATGTGTGTCTGCCCCAAATTTACAGTACAATCTCAGAGTTTAGCATTTTCAAGTAAATCTGTTAGTTTGAGTTCTAAACAATTAAAAATTGACCTTAAAGGTCTCATTTTGAGTCTCAGTTTTTCAGACCCCCTGCCTAAAAGCCAGACTGCAGAAAGTTAGAAGTTTGTATTTAGTGCTAGCTCAACATGTTAATTAAAAAAAAAATATTAGTATTCATTATAAGTGACTCCTTCCATGCAACAGCTAAACAGAGAACATGGTATGGGTTGGCTGCAATCATTCTCTGACAAGGTACGTGGGAGCCTTTCTGAACAGTTATGGGGAGGCACAGTGCTGTATTTTGTCATCTGCCCCCACTTATGTCCCCAGTAATGTTCCCTACACCCAAATGGGCGGTTGCTAGTGCATAGGGAACTACTTTTGCTACTCTTCAGGCATTTCTATTGAGATCTTCGACAAAGGAAACGGAGAGAAATCTTGTCTGCTTGTGGTGGTGCTGGAATGTTGGCATCCCCCTTAGGGAAGAATTAAAGTTATGATGTTCCCAGACATATGGTGGTTGTGCATCTGTGTAGCAGAGTAGAAGGCCCACACTGTTGTCTGAACTTTTCAATTCCTTACTTTTTAGGTTGTGTGTTAGTTAGGATTTTGTGTATACTTAACAAACACTGTTTGGTGTGTTTCTGTCTTAACATAAATATTATTGACCGTAACTCTATATATACCAACACATGGTGCAACTTCACATCAAGAACTTCAGGGAAATTAGTAAATTTTTATAATCACTAGAAGTCTCAAGAATGCTGTAAAACTGAATTATTAAAAGCTACTTTTACCATTAACTCAGATTTAGTCAGTGCAGAAAACCAAGTTATTATCAACAGATTTCCACTGTGAATCTATGCATCTTTCCAGCTTTTTAAAACAAATGGAATAAAAGATAAGGTCCACAGGAAGTGAGCATCTTAGGAGGTCTGCAGGAAGGGCTTGGACAGAAGTCAGGACAGCAGAGGGGAATTTCCCCACGGTTAGACAGTGGAAGCCTATTAAATATAGGCCTAGAGTTTCCAAAATGGATGCCTACAGTTAGACTTCCAAGTTCATACTTCGGCCCCTAAATAAAACTGCCTAATTTTCAAATGCTCCGAGAAGATAGCAGCTCCCACCAACTTAGAATACCACCTTTGGGCACCCATTTTTAAAGCATTGGTCTAATGATTTTTGCTATGTTACATTAGTAACAATAGTATTACGGGTACAAGTGCTATGGAGTGTGAATTTGGGAGTGTAGATAACTAATTTCTTACATGTTAATTTGATTTTTCAGAGACCGCACATTCCAGGTCAGAAAAGTGGATAGTAACACATCATACTAGCAGATGGGAGACAAGAAAAAAGCAACCTATTATGGCTGCAGTATTAATCGTCTGGCCTACTTGATGCATTTCTTTAGCCCTCATGGCACATCTGGATTCTCTAGATCCTAAGATTTCATTTACAAGGCCAAGTAGATTCTAGCTTTCATGATAACAATTTCAAGGGTATCTCTGCAAGCTAAGTAATCCAAAGTAATGTTACCTTCATGAATCTGTAGAGACTGAAGCAACAGATTTTGATTCTTCTCTGTCATATGCTGGTGTAAATCAGGAGACAGAACAGTGGAAAACCACATACTCATGGACTGACAAATGTGAACAGCCCTGCCCCAATTACTCTCATTAACATCCCAATGTTAACGCTTCAAGCATCAGCATTAAATATTTCATTGCCAGATCATCTCAGCAGATGAAATGGGGAAGGGAGTAGGAACTGAGCGTTGCTGCAGGGAGGAAAATGCAGACGGAAGAAGGGGGGGGGGGGAGAGAAGAGACACAGAAAGGAGGATATGGAAAGAAAAGAAAGATAAAATGCACAGTCCTAAGGTTGAGCATATTTTGCCATTGAGTGATGCTGAATGCGAATTTGTTCAGAGCAAAGAAATACTAAAAGCTTAGACTGAGATTTTTAAAGGGTATAAGGGGGTTAGGTACACAACTCCCACAGAAATCAGTGGGATTTAAGTATCTAATCTCCTTTGAAAATTCCAACCTTAGTCACTACATGAAGGCCATTGCTTCCTGTCATCTTTGTGAAAACCTCTTGATATCGCTGGGACCACATCTGAAGAAGCAGGTGTGGGGTAGGGGGTCCCACCCTGGCCAGTGGCCCTTAAATGAGAATTTGTCCCTCTGCATAATAATACACAAATATTATGGTTCACTTCTATTGTGAGTGGGGAATGAGAAAGGCTTGCTGGTCCTGCTCAAATTCTCCATTGAGCAGTAAAAATTCTAATAAAATTACACTTAAAAGAAAAAAGTTAGTACTAACTCCAAACCATAATAGTGTGAGTGTATAAGTAAATAAATATTTGGCTTGGTGGTCTAGGTTTGGAAAAGCCTAACAAATAAATAACATCTGTAGTAGAAAAAGAGCCTGAGACATAAGCCCTTGCATCAGAGGCCTGGTTTGAGGCCTGACGCCTAAACTAAAGTAGTGGTCAAAGCTTTGCTATATAAAGCAAAGTCAGCAAGAGACAGGCTGTAAGCAGGAGTCAGACTCTGCCTGCGTACACGCACACAGAGCCTGGCAAGAACAAATGCACACATTCCTAAGAAAGGCTAGGCGCAGGACACTCACACAAACGCATTTCAGAAGAATGGTACCAGAACACCCTGATACCAAGTATGGTACAAACACACCCCAAAGATAATGAGAACACACTGACCCCTCCTAAAGATAAGGTCGGGATGATAGTATAATGGATAGAGATGTTTTGATCGAACCAACATGTACAAGGTAATGGATGGGGGATGAGGTGGACGAGGCTTTCTTCTGGCAACTAGCAGAAGTTGCTAGATCGCAGGCCCTGGTTCTCATGGGAGACTTTAATCACCCTGATATCTGCTGGGAGAGCAATACAGCGGTGCACAGACAATCCAGGAAGTTTTTGGAAAGTGTAGGGGACAATTTCCTGGTGCAAGTGCTGGAGGAACCAACTAGGGGCAGAGCTTTTCTTGACCTGCTGCTCACAAACAGGGAAGAATTAGTAGGGGAAGCAAAAGTGGATGGGAACCTGGGAGGCAGTGACCATGAGATGGTCGAGTTCAGGATCCTGACACAAGGAAGAAAGGAGAGCAGCAGAATACGGACCCTGGACTTCAGAAAAGCAGACTGACTCCCTCAGAGAACAGATGGGCAGGATCCCCTGGGAGAATAACATGAAGGGCAAAGGGGTCCAGGAGAGCTGGCTGTATTTTAAAGAATCCTTATGGCGGTTGCAGGAACAAACCATCCCGATGTGTAGAAAGAATAGTAAATATGGCAGGTGACCAGCTTGGCTAAACATTGAAATCCTTGCTGATCTTTAACGGAAAAAAGAAGCTTACAAGAAGTGGAAGATTGGACAAATTACCAGGGAGGAGTATAAAAATATTGCTCAGGCATGCAGGAGTGAAATCAGGAAGGCCAAATCACACTTGGAGTTGCAGCTAGCAAGAGATGTTAGGAGTAACCAGAAGGGTTTCTTCAGGTATGTTAGCAACAAGAAGAAAGTCAAGGAAAGTGTGGGCCCCTTACTGAATGAGGGAGGCAACCTAGTGACTGAGGATGTGGAAAAAGCTAATGTACTCAATGATTTTTTTGCCTCTGTCTTCACAAACAAGGTCAGCTCCCAGACTGCTGCACTGGGCAGCACAATATGGGGAGAAGGTGACCAGCCCTCTGTGGAGAAAGAAGTGGTTCGGGACTATTTAGAAAAACTGGACGTGCACAAGTCCACGGGGCCGGATGCGCTGCATCCGAGGGTGCTAAAGGAGTTGGCGGATGAGATTGCAGAGCCATTACCCATTATTTTTGAAAACTCATGGCGATCGGGGGAGGTCCCGGATGACTGGAAAAAGGCTAATGTAGTGCCCATCTTTAAAAAAGGGAAGAAGGAGGATCCGGGGAACTACAGGCCAGTCAGCCTCACCTCAGTCCCTGGAAAAATCATGGAGCAGGTCCTCAAGGAATCAATTATGAAACACTTGAGGAGAGGAAAGTGATCAGGAACAGTCAGCATGGATTCACCAAGGGGAAGTCATGCCTGACTAACCTGATTGCCTTCTATGACGAGATAACTGGCTCTGTGGATGAGGGGAAAGCAGTGGATATGTTATTCCTTGACTTTAGCAAAGCTTTTGATATGGTCTCCCACAGTATTTTTGCTGCCAAGTTAAAGAAGTATGGGCTGGATCAATGGACTGTAAGGTGGATAGAAAGCTGGCTAGATCGTCGGGCTCAACGGGTAGTGATCAATGGCTCCATGTCTAGTTGGCAGCCAGTTTCAAGCGGAGTGCCCCAAGGGTCGGTCCTGGGGCCGGTTTTGTTTAATATCTTTATTAATGATCTGGAGGATGGTGTGGACTGCACTCTCAGCAAGTTTGCCGATGACACTAAACTAGGAGGCGTGGTAGATACACTAGACGGTAGGGATACAGAGGGACCTAGACAAATTAGAGGATTGGGCCAAAAGAAACCTGATGAGGTTCAACAAGGACAAGTGCAGAGTCCTGCACCTAGGACGGAAGAATCCCATGCACAGCTACAGACTAGGGACCGAATGGCTAGGTAGCAGTTCTGCAGAAAAGGACCTAGGGGTCACAGTGGACGAGAAGCTGGATATGAGTCAACAGTGTGCTCTTGTTGCCAAGAAGGCTAACGGCATTTTGGGCTGTATAAGTAGGGGGCATTGCCAGCAGATCGAGGGACGTGATCGTTCCCCTTTATTCGACATTGGTGAGGCCTCATCTGGAGTACTGTGTCCAGTTTTGGGCCCCACACTACAAGAAGGATGTGGAAAAATTGGAAAGAGTCCAGCGGAGGGCAACAAAAATGATTAGGGGTCTGGAGCGCATGACTTATGAGGAGAGGCTGAGGGAACTGGGATTGTTTAGTCTCCAGAAGAGAAGAATGAGGGGGGATTTGATAGCAGCCTTCAACTACCTGAAGGGGGGTTCCAAAGAGGATGGAACTCGGCTGTTCTCAATGGTGGCAGGTGACAGAACAAGGAGCAATGGTCTCAAGTTGCAGTGGGGGAGGTCTAGGTTGGATATTAGGAAACACTATTTCACTAGGAGGGTGGTGAAGCACTGGAATGCGTTACCTAGGGAGGTGGTGGAGTCTCCTTCCTTGGAGGTTTTTAAGGCCTGGCTTGACAAAGCCCTGGCTGGGATGATTTAGTTGGGAATTGGTCCTGCTTTGAGCAGGGGGTTGGACTAGATGACCTCCTGAGGTCCCTTCCAACCCTGATATTCTATGATTCTATGAACCCACGTCAGGGGGCAGTAACTAACTATGGTCAGAGGGGTAACACAACTTGTTTGTATTGGTGTATAAAATGGAGTCTCAGAGGGAATGTCTTTGGCCAGCCTAGGGGGGGGAATAGAAAGTCACGCCATTCACTGAGCTGCATCCATTGTCACGGGCATGCATGTCTTAGTATCCCCATAGAGTCTGCCGGATGCTATTACCGTGCTTTGTTGACAATAAACCTGGCCGGGTGCCTTCGTACCTTAAGAGGAGGTTACTCACCCTGTGCAGTAACTGACGTTCTTCGAGATGAGTGTCCCTGTGGGTGCTTCACTCCAGGTGTTGGTGCGTCCCTGCACCTTTGCTCGGAGATTTTTGTAGCAGTACTCGTACCGGCCACGCATGCGCAGAGCCTGCCCCCCGCTCTGAGTCTAGCTTAATAGTACGCATGCATGGCCGGTCTCCTCAGTTCCTTCTCTACGATGGAGGCTACCCCAACTCCGAAGTAGAGGGGAGGAGGGTGGGTAGTGGAGCACCCACAGGGACACTCATCTTGAAGCACGTCAGTTACTGCACAGGGTGAGTAACCTCCTCCTCTTCTTCGAGAGATGTCCCTGTGGGTGCTCCACTCCAGGTGACTTAAAAGCAGTGTATCTCAAGGAGGTAGGGACTTCGGATCTGATAGGAATGCAGTAGATATCACAGCTCTGCCCAATCGTGTATCAGAGAGAGGGCCTTGAGTAAGGGCATAGTGTTTAACAAATGTGTGTTCAGAGGACCAAGTGGCTGCTTTACAGATGTCAGCCAGGGGAACTTTGCATAAGAAAGCCACTGAGGCAGCCAGAGATCTAGTGGAGTGAGTTCTGATGCTGGCTGGGGGTGTAACCTTCTTCATCTGATAGCACAATCGGATGCACTGAGAAATCCAGTTTGAAAGTCTCTGGGTAGAAATAGGAGTCCCTTTGGAACGCTCCACGATGGAGACAGAGTCTAGAAGAATTTCTAAAAGGTTTGGTTCTATCCAAATAGAAGGACAAGGCCCTGCGTACATCTAATGTATGCATTGTGGCTTCGAACGAGTTTGCATGTGGTTTCGGAAAGAAGGTTGGTAGGTGTATCGGCTCATTAATGTGGAATGAGGAATGCACCTTTGGAAGAAATTTGGGGTGTAATCTAAGGGTAACCTTATCCTTGAAAAATAGCGTATATGGTGGGTCTGCCATAAGAGCTGCTATTTCTCCTGCCCGTCTGGCGGAGGTAATTGCCACTAAAAATGCTGTTTTCATCGAAAGGTATAAAAGGGAGCAAGTGGCTAGGGGCTCAAATGGTTGTTGAGTTAGGCAGGATAGTACTAAATGAAGGTCCCACAGAGTGGTAGGCGGTTTAATGTCTGGGTATAGGGCTTGGAGTCCCTTAAGGAAATGCTTGCTGATTGGATGAGCAAAAACAGAGGTATCATCAATTTTGTCATGAAAGGTTGTAATAGCAGCTAAATGGACTCTGATGGAGCTGAAAGAAAGGCCGGATTGCTTAAGGTCCAATAGGTAGTCAAGTATGAGTGGGAGAGATACCGACGTGGGACAAAGTTGTTTAGCTGAATACCAATGTGTGCATCGTTTCCACTTTTGTAGATAGGTGGTGCGAGTAGATTGTGTTCTGCTATGTAGGAGCACTCTTTGAACTTGTTCAGAGCAATCTAGTTCGTTTTGGGAGAACCACGTAGGAACCAGGCTTTGAGGTGAAGCATGGACAGGTTGGGGTGGAGAAAGCGGCCGTGTTGCTGTGTTAGGAGGTTCGGGATGAGAGGCAACAAAATTAGTGGTCGAATCGACATTCTGGTAGGATCGGAAACCACGGTTGTCTGGGCCATGACGGGGCAATCAGGATCACCGTGGCACTGTCTGTTCGTATTTTTATCAGGACCCTGTTGAGAATCGGTATCGGGGGAAAAGCATAGAGTAAGTTCTGGTGCCATGGGATCATGAATGCGTCTCCCAGGGAATGTTTGCCCGGTCCCGCTCTGGAGCAAAAGTCGGGACATTTCGTGTTTTTCGCAGTTGCAAAAAGGTCTATGATTGGGTGACCAAGTGCGGAATATGTTGTGAATAGTTCTCTCGTCTATCTCCCATTCGTGATCCCAGGGAAAGCGTCTGCTTAATTCGTCCACTGTGGTGTTCATCACTCCGGGAAGATAGGCAGCTGATATCCAGATGTTGTTCGCAAGGCACCAATTCCAGAGCTTCATAGCCTCTGTGCAAAGCGAGTGGGAGTGAGCTCCTCCCTGCCTGTTTACATAGAACATGCAGGCAATGTTGTCTGTCATTATGCGTACATGGTGATTCCTGATTAGTGGGAGGAAGTGACGGCACGCATTGCGTATGGCTCAAAGTTCTAGGACATTTATGTGCAGGGAGGTTTCGGTTGAAGACCATAGCCCCTGGATGAGGGATGGAGCCTCCTGGAGAAAGGGGACTCCAGAGCAGAGGTTGGAGTAAACTGTCCACCACAGTAGAGAATCTTTGACTCCGAAAGGTATGGAGAGAGGTTTGTTTAGAGAGTGCACATTCGGTCTGTAAACCGTGCCCAACCACGCTTGGAAGCACCTCATGTAGAGTCGTGCATTTTGGACCACGAAAGTGCACGAGGCCATGTGACCTAGTAGTTGTAGACAGTCTCGGGCAGTGACCTGGGGACTGTTGCGAAGTTTTGTGGCCAGTAGGCTTATGGAGTTGAAGCGGTCAGGTGGGAGAGATGCCAATCCCGTCCGGGAGTCAAGATCTGCTCCTATGAACTCCAGATGTTGGGTGGGGCATAATGTGGATTTGTATTTGTTTATTTGTAGGCCTAGAGATAGGAAACAATTGACGGTAAGCCGCGTGAATCGGAGAGCTTCATCGAACGTTGAGGCTTTGAGGCGGCAATCGTCAAGGTAAGGAAATATGACCCCTTGTTTCCTGAGGTAGGCAGTGACTACGGCTAGGAGCTTGGAAAAAAACACGGGGGGCCGTGGACAGTCCGAAGGGCAGAACCCTGTATTGAAAATGTGTTGAGCCAAGGATAAAAAACGGAGGAAGCGTCTGTGGGCCGGGTGTATAGTCACATGAAAATAGGCGTCCTGTAGGTCGAGGGCTGAAAACCAATCGCCCTGCTCCAGCGCTGGGATTATGGTGGTGAGAGTAACCATCTTGAACTTTTGCTTTTTGACAAATTTGTTGAGCCGCCTGAGGTCAAGGATTGGTCGCCATCCCCCAGTTTTCTTTTCTGTTAAGAAATAATGGGAGTAAAAACCCTTCCCTTTGTGTCGTTCTGGCACAGTTTCTATTGCTCCCAGTTGAAGGAGATGTTGCACTTCTTGGAGGAGCAGTTGCTCGTGAGAAGGGTCCCTGAAGAGGGATGGGGAGGAGGCAAGGAGAGGAAGGGGATGGAGTAGCCAATTGTAACAACCTCTATAAACCACTTGTCGGTGGTAATGTTCTGCCATTGATGGGAAAATGGTCGTAGGCGGTGTCCAAAAATAGGTGTACTCGCTGAAGTGGGAACGCTGTTTTCTAAACCCTCGACCAAGACTTCATATCTGCTTATTAGTTGGAGGGGGTTGAGGCGCCCCCAAAGAATTGGGACGACGATGCTGGAATCTCGGTCTCTGGCATTGCTGTTGTTGTTGTTGCTCCTGTGATCTATGAAAGTGTTGTGTATATGCGGGGTAGCGTGGACGGTGGTAAGGTTGATATCTATATTGTCGCCTTCTGGTCGTAGGGGTTTGGATTCCTAAGGACCGGAGGGTTGCCCTTGAGTCCTTCATTGAATGAAGCACGTCGTTCGTGGTGGAAGCAACGAATTGTCACCGTCAAAGGGAACATCTTCATGGTATTCTGGACCTCTCGAGGAAAGAAAGAGGAGGAGAGCCATGAACCTCGGCGCATGATCACTGCTGTGGCGGTCGATCTTGCTGCAGTATTGGCTACATCGAGGGCCGCTTGAAGAGCGGTACGTGATATGATTTGTCCCTCGGAAACCAGAGCTGTGAATTGTTGTTTCTTCTGTTCTGGAATGTCATCAATCAAGTCCATGAATTTATTATAGTTTCTGTGGTCATATTTTGCAAGAACTGCAGTATAATTAGCAATATGAAATTGTAGCATTGAGGATGCATATACTTTACGACCAAAGAGGTCCAAGCATTTACTTTCCTTGTTGGCCGGGGTGGAGCGGGAATACTGCTGTTTGGTCCTTTGGTTGGCTGTGTTTACTACCAAAGAGTTTGGCGCTGGATGGGTAAAAAGGAATTCAGAGCCCTTAGAAGGGATGAAGTACTTGCGGCCCGCTTGTTTACAGGTAGGTAGGCTTGTAGTTGGAGTCTACCAGATGGACTTAGCAGGTTCTAAAAGGGCTACGTTGATTGGTAATGCAACCCTAGAGGAAGAAGAGGGCTGTAGGATGTCCGTTAACTCATGCTGTTGTTCAGGGACTTCCTCCAAGTTAATTCTCAAGTCACTGGCAACTCTTTAAAAAGGTCTTGGAATTTTGAGAAGTCATCCGACGATGTTGGAGGAGGGGGAAGTAAGGCTTCTTCAGGCATTACCTCCGGCTCTACTGGAATAGGAGCAGGACTTGGTTGATCCTGCAAGTGTGACAGTGCTGCCTGGTGTCGTGTGTCATTGGCAGGTTCGTCAGGTGGTGGTGCTAGGCAGGTGTTGCGCCTGGTTGAGGTGGAGTAGCGCGTGTGTTCTCGAGGGTACGATGCCCATGGGGCCCAATATTGCCATGGTTGTGGGTAGGGCATAGGTGGTGCCATCCAGGGGTTTACACCCCAGGGGGCAGGATCCTGAGAATAGGATGAGGTAATTTTTCTATGACCTCTGTTGACTGGGGTCTGGGGATGGGAGTCTTGATACGGTGAAAAATCCCCCTGTCGTCCAGCTTCCTCTTCACTGGAGGAAGGCTGTTCAGACCCTGACTCAGCCATTGGAGAGAAGCAGGCATTCAGCAGGGGTGACTGCAGGATAGGTGACACAAACAGATCTCTTGCCTGAGTAAACTGCAGTGCTGAATCTCCTGTGTGAGGTGAAGGATGTGCAGGAGGAAGTTGCAGTGAGGAAACATTCCTCTGCATCGGTGTTTTGAGCCTGGGCTCACTGCCAGTCAGCCCAGCGGGTGTCGGTGCCGTGGCCGGTGCCGGGAGAGCAATATCAGCCTGCAGAGGGTCAGGCAGGTTGTGGAATGTCGGCACCGCATCCGTCACAGTGCCAGAAGAGAGGCAGGCAGCTGGAAGCCTGAAGCCTCGGCACCGGAGCTTTGCGCCGCTGCTGCAGCCTCAGGCGGGTTTCGCGTGGTGCCGGAGGAGCCCGGCTCATCAAATGTGCTCAAGTGGGGGAAGCACAGGCAGGGAAGCTGTAGATCTGCCTGAAGAAATCTTATGTCGCATGACTTTCTTTGGTGACAAAAGTTGCCCTTTTTTTGCAGTTTTTTTGTGCTTCTTTGGGGGGGGGGGGGGGGGGCTGTGGCGGGCAGCGGAGCTGGAATCAGCGCCTGGGTCTGAAACTGACCATAGGGATTTCTGAAGGAGGAGCAGTTTCAGTCTAAGCTCCCTGTCCTTCCGTGCCCTGGAAGTTTGCTGCAGTGGGCACATCTTTGGGGAATGTGGGTCTCCCCCAAACATTTTATACATTGTGAGTGGCCATCTGACAGCGTGATAGCCTCCTTGCAGGTACAGCAGCGCTTAAAGCCTGGGGAGCCAGGCATGTCCAAAGCAGCTGCGGCTGACAGGAACGAATTTTTTTTTTTTTTTTTTTTTTTTTTTTTATAAAGATAGAAATGGTAACTAACTATAACTAACAACAAACTAACTAACTAGAAGGGCAATTGTAACCAGAGGAAAGAATTTCTTAACGAGTCTGCTGAGCTCTGTCTCAGGCCGGGAACGGTAGAGAAGGAACTGAGGAGACCGGCCACGCATGCATACTATTAAGCTAGACAAGGGGTCGGCAACCTACGGCACGCGTGCCAAACACGGCACACGAGCCGATTTTGAGTGGCACCCTGCCTGCCCGGTGAGAGGAGGAGGAGGGGCGGAGGGGCCGGAACGCACCAAGCTGGGGGAAGAAGCGGGGGAGGAGGGAAGCTTGGCTGCCGCAGGACCAAGCTTCTGCCTCTTGCCCCGGCCCCCCGCCCCACTCAGCCCCCCCGCCCACCGCTCTCCCCTGCGGGGGCAGGAGGCAGAAGCTTGGTCCTGCAGCAGCCAAGCTTCTCCCCTCCCCCGCTTCTTCCCACAGCTTGGTGTGTTCCGGCCCCTCCTCCTCCTCCTCCCCCTCCCTGCCAGCGATGGCCCTTGCGAGGGGGAGGGGGAGCGGAGCAGAGCTGAGCGGCAGCATGCACACAGCTCTGTAGAGCAGGCAGAGAGAGGTAGGAACGGAGCCTGGGGGAAGGGGGTGGAACAGGGCATATCCCTTCCAGCCCCCTGCCATGAGCCGCTCAGGGCAGGGGGCTGGGAGCACCCCCACGAGCTGAGCACCCCAGCCCTCTGCCCTGCACCTCCACATACACCCTAGCCCTCTGCCCTGAACCCCCCCCACACCTAGCCTTCTGCCCTGCACCTCCACACACCCCAGCCCTCTGCCCTGACCTCGAGTTGCCCCCAACACCCAGCCTTCTGCCCTGCACCTCCACACACCCCCAGCCCTCTGCCCTGACCGAGTCCCCCCCAACACCCAGCCTTCTGCCCTGTACCCCCACACACCCCCAGCCTTCTGCCCTGACCCCTGAATCCTCCCACACCCCTGGCCTTCTGCCCTGAACCCCCCACATCCCCACTGCCCTCTGCCCTGACCTCTGAACCCCCCCCCCCACACCCAGCCTTCTGCCCTGACCCCTGAACTCCCCCCCCCCAGGTCTGGGGTCCCGGCTGCCAGCCAGCCGGCGTCCCGGCCACAGGCCCTGCTCAGCCCGCTAGAGGCCTAGGTGAACAGAACCCCAGGCTGGAAGCGGGCTGAGCAGGCTGGCGGCGTAAGATCAGCATTTTAATTTAATTTTAAATTAAGCTTCTTAAACATTTTGAAAACCTTGTTTACTTTACATACAACAATAGTTTAGTTATATAATATAGACTTAGAGAGAGACACCTTCTAAAAAACGTTAACATGTATTACCGGCACGTGAAACCTTAAATTAAAGTGAATAAATGAAGACTCGGCACACCACTTCTGAAAGGCTGCCTACCCCTGAGCTAGACTCAGAGCGGGGGGCAGGCTCTGCGCATGCGTGGCCGGTACGAGTATTGCTACAAAAATCTCCGAGCAAAGGCGCAGGCACGCACCAACACCTGGAGTGGAGCACCCACAGGGACATCTCTCGAAGAAGAACAGATCTTGTGGTCATTGGGCAGTTTGATCGAGGTCTGCGGTGCCAGCTGTCTGCACAGAGCTGGGACAGCACACAGCGGGAACATACACAGCCACACATTTGACGACATCATTTTACAATATCTACATATGCCAGACTAGACCAGCAGTATTTTAAATGTGCAGTATTCAACACTAAAGCAGACAAGAAAAGGAAAAGCTACAAAGTGTGCCTCTCAAAAGATGCACTCATGGTGGTACTCTGTAATGAAATTAGGGGCAAGATTTTTCAGAAGATCCCCTGTAATGTACTAATTATATCAGACTCTCTGAAGACTTTGAAGGGTGCTCCCAGACAATTAGGTAAGTAGGTCACACTACAAATGGTTGACTTCTACTCAGCATATTCCAAAAAAATATGTGAGATGAGTCTGCAAATGGACTGTACTAAATTAAACTACATTGTGTTAGGGCTTATCTACTTGGCTAGTTACTACATTGCAAGCCAGGGAGCGAATCTATAGCACACCAGTTTGCTGTGCAGTAACATCTGGTGTGGACACTGCTATAGCGCAGTGAAAACCCCAGAGTGTGGCTTAGTGGAACTTTCACTGCGCTGTAGCAGCGTCCACATGGGACGTTACTGAGCAGCAAGCTGCCGCACCGTAGAGTCACAGCCTGGCTTGTGGATAGTGACTTGTCATGTAGAAATAAAAGCAAATAAGAACTAAAAAATTCCTCTCCTAGCCAGCTGGAAGAGTTACCTCCACCTGCTGGAGACATGAAAATAACTGAGCAGGGTCATCCACCCACTTCCTTTTTTATGAGGCGGCACGACAAGAGTTTTGCTTTTTTCTTGCCCTCATTTGCTGGTAAAAAGGAATTATACCGAGCTAGCACAGGAGAATTTGGAAGGAGGAAAATTCTTTGTCTTCTTTAAATGTAGATTCCAAGTATTGTATAAAAAATATTTGCTGGGAAATGCAAGCAAATATACTTTGTATCGAACGTATCAAAAAATGATCAATTCATACAGAATATAAATGTTATGGAAGGTTACAAAGCTGTAAATTGTCTAGTATAATAGCTTTTCAAACAAAAATAATGTAGGTAAACATTTTTAAGCCTGAAAGAATTTTATTTTTTGTATCAAAACCTGCATGTCTTATGGAGGGTGAAGGTACCAAGTTCCTGTAACTTTATGATGACATTTTATTATAACTCTTCATTCACATTTCAATCCGGTATTCCATAGTTTATTGAATTTCAAGTGTTTGAGATATTTACATTTACCTTAATGCTGCAATCAGGACAATTTAATACTGTATCTCTCAGCCACAATACAGCATCTGGAGTCCACATGCCAATGTTACGGGGAAGATCTGCTAAACAGCACTTCATAGCCTAAAAGACATGGAGTATGTTAATGGTACAATTTAATTACATGATGATGTTGTACTATTGAAGTTTACCTGCACAGAAACTACGTAGTTTATTACAAGCTTTAACTCAGATGGATTAAAAGATATATGGTATTAAAAGAGTGAAAGAAGGAGTCTATTATGCTGTAAGTTACTTCAACCATTAAGAATGTGGTGGTCTGCAGAATGGAGTCCCTTTACCCATACAGTAAGACTACTGCCACAGCCTTCTACTGTTAGCACACAAGAACATAATCTGTATTCATTTAAAACTGTACACTATAAGACGTTAGCGTGCACAACGCAACATTAATTCTAAGGCTACATGTACACTGTGCTGAAGTGTGGTCCACAAGGTGTGTGAGAGAGAAGAACTGCAGAGGGCATCCAAGTGTTTTGTGTTAACTGCTGTTTGGATGCTGCTGGCGCAAATTAAAAGGTACATAAGTTCACGTTAATGTAGTCCTGTTTGAAAGAGGATTATGTTAACATGAACTTTGGTTCCTTTTAGTTTGCGCCAGCAACGTCCACAAGAGGCAGTTAGCAGTTCACACCCCTGTAGTCCATAGTGCAGAACAGGCAATCTTAAAACATTTTAAAACCACAAATCATTGCAGAGCACACATTAAAATTATCAAGACTAAGACATGGCCAAGAGAGGTATTGAGGCAATCAGCTTTACTTAAAAATGATGTTTGTACCTGGGGTGGTACTGCGATTATTTCTCTCAGGAACTGTGATGGAATATCTCGAAGCTCCGATACTTTTACAGATGCAACTGTTCCAGTATCCATGAACTGCACATCTAGTGCACGACTACTGTGAACGCTTGTTATCTGAAATGAGAATGCGAGTGGTAAGGAAAACTCGATACTAGCAAGAGATCAACATAGTATCTTTAAAAAGCAAATTAATATTTTAAGGAAATGGAAGAAAATATGTTGTCATTTTATGATGCTATGCTTGGTGAAATGAAATATGTTAAATGACAACACAAAAACAGTAGGTTAGACCTACAGGGATCTATTCCACATTCCATCAGCTAAAGTAAAAGATTACTTATGTGTGTTTACTATTCGAGTAAGTAGCCAGTGTAAAATGATACACATGCCATCATCAGTGTCAAAGAATTCAGATGATGATGATCCAGATTTTAGCCAACCCCCAGACCTGCAAAAATAGCAGATGCTATGTGGGAAATCAAAGAATAGCAGCAATTTTCAGTTGACACATGAAAGTTAGTTAGTGGTAAAAAAAACCAAAACCAACAATCTGTTTCTTACCTCCACACGTGCCCATTTTCCTTTACAAGGGAACAAGCAGATTTTGCCACAGAAAGGTAATGGGATGAAATATTCAGGTGCCTGCTGTGATAAAGAAACAAGGGCAAATAAGTCTGTTTTTGAAGTTTTTTTTGTTGAAGAATGGCTACTCTTAAATCTGCTATTGAGTGTCCCTGAAACAGACTTCAACGAGAAACTGCTGAGCTACAATTCATTTACAAACCTAACACCATCAATTTGGGCTTGAATAGGGACTAGGAGTGGCTGGATGGCTCACTACAAAAGCAATTTTCCCTCTCTTGGTATTGACACCTCCTCCTCAATCATTGGGAGTGGACCACATCCACCCTGATTGAATTGGCCTTCAACATTGGTTCTCCACTTGTAAAATAACTCCCTTCTCTTCATGTGCCAATATCTGTAATTTTCACTCCATGCATCTGAAGAAGTGGGTTGTAGCCCATGAAAGCTTATGGCCAAATAAATCTGTTAGTCTTTAAGGTGCCACCGGACTCGTTTTTGTGGATACAAAACTAACACGGCTACCACTCTGATACTTAAGAAGTTTCTGTTTATCACTTTGGATCTAACCTAAGGGATTTAAAAAAAAAAAAAAATATTCAAGGTTATATTTCCAGGGAGAGAATGAGCACCAAAGCTGCCCTAAACCTTGATAGGCAGAGCTGGAGAAGGTTTAAAAACTGGTCTCCTCCTTAACTGCACTGCTTTTTACTCTGATGTGACATGTGGGTCTTGCAAGTGCCACGGTGGGCTTGCATCTCACCTCTACAAAAGCCATGCCCATCAGAAAAGTCAGACAAGAATGAGAGGCACAAGGGAATCTCTTGGGGGGGGAGGGGGGGGGAAGAGAGAAGAGCATCTTGATCGCTTATATGAGCGGAAAACCTATTGGGTTGGTTGTAAACAGTTCTTATCCAGAGAAGCATAAAAGTGACAGACCAAGAGCAGAGACTACTACAAGAGATGGCTTGCAAAAGCTTCAGCAAGGAGACTAAAACAAACATTCATCAAGCTTTGTATTAGAATGTCAAGTACCTTCAATATCCTGGAGCCAAAGGGGATGACAATGAAATCTCTCCTCATTTCCATCTCAGCCCATTACATATTTGAAAACAGATGTAACCCACATGCTTTATAGTGCATTTGACTGTTTGGCATAAAGAAAGGAATCACACATTTCTGTTTGAATACTCTGCCTGCACATCTGCAAAGACTAGTGCAGAGCAGAGGGACTCACTAAGAGAGGGACAGAAACATCCAGAAATAGGGTGTGGCAGTTGCTACACATGCTCAGTAACTTTTTTAAGAAGCTGTATGAGATGTTTTCATTTAGGGCAAACATTTGAGAATATAGCCAGATTCTGAGGGGAAAGGTTATAAATACAGGAGGTAAAGATAGCCTTGTGGACTTAATGGCTGATCCATACAGGACCAAAACATGTCTGCTGCAAGGGCTGTGTCCCTATCCCTGTACCACTTAGGACACAGGTGAGTGCTAGTCCAGCTTTCCTTATTAAGGAAGCCGTCTATTAAATAATGTTTGACTCCACTGTAGTGTGTTTTACAGACCTAGAGGGACGATCAGGGAAGGGAGAATGTGTCACCCCTAGTGGCTACAGAGACTATGGAACCTACATTTAGCTATTAGCTAATTGAGTTAAACTGCAACCTTGCTCCAGTTAAAAAGAAAACAGGGCAGAGCTCAGTGACTTGGCTTACCCGACTTGGCTAGTGGGGGAAAAGCTAGTGCTTTACAGAATGAGCGTCTTAGAGATCCAGGGACTGGATAGTGGATATGCTGATCCCAATATCTGTGTCACTGTATCGATACAGACTACAGATTTCTGTCTCACCAACAAGGGAGCCAGTCAACTGTTAACTCAAGGGTTGGAATGCTGCTAGCTGGTAGGATCCCCAGACTTTTGTTTGCTGACAAGGCTCCAAAGCGTTTGGCTGCAACTCAGCTTTTTCCATTTTCAAGCTCAGAAGAGTGCAGATGACACACTATATATATCATGATCTGTCTATAAAGACCAAAAAAATCACCTGAGAGAATTAGAGTGTCTGTGTGCGCTAACGTACAGAAGTGTAACTGTCATGTTGAAACCTTGCATTTAAATATATAATAGCAACAAAGTGGGGAAGTCTGTATGAGAGATAACAGGAAATTTACTACATCCAGTTTACTAGCTTTTGTTTAAGAAGTTATGAATAAGTATTCCAAAAACTATTTACAATAGCTTTTGTGTTTATTAAATGTTTTACTAAGAAATTGTGTGGTACTCTGAAGCTGGCTGGGAACAGTTATTAACAGCTACAGTCACGGTTTTAGATAACAGCCCTGTTTAATACTACTAATGCTTTCTGAAAAGTCCTGAAAGACCGAATTCCTGCTCTGTGCCTCAATAAAGAGTAAGGCTGAGATGCAGGGAGTGTAAGACAGTCAAAAATATTACCTCAGCACCTCCCTGCTCATTACACACCTTGTACTGGAAGTAGTCTTCCAACTTTTGCAAGATCTCGCAGAGTTTGGCTAGGCCCTTCGATGGCACCTGGCAATATAGGGTTCCGTCAGAGCAAACGTTGGTTACTCTAACATTTGTATATAAAGCATCTGCCTGCAACAAAATATTTGAAGGAAAAAATTTAACGAGTTTCTGGTATTGTACTCCTTCCCCATGATTTAACACTTCAGAATTTTAAATGAACAAGTATTACATCATAAAATAGTACCTGAAGGTGTAGTTCAAAAGATTTGTCACACAAGGCCTTCAGACAGGTGACGTTGATATTTATATCATCCTCTCCTGATGTGTCATACAGAACAACAAGCGGAATATCACTCTTTTCCAGTATTTCCACAGCGAATATCTTGCCACAGGTTTGTGATTCAACAACTTTCACTAAAACAGGATCATCACAAAAGACTTCCAGCCCTGTGAAATAAGCAGTTCAGAATTTCCACCCATCATTTTCCCTGAAACTTCCCACAGGGAAGTGTAGTATCTCTGCCTGCGTTTGGGAGCTCAGCTCCAAGAATCAGAACACAACAGGAGATGTACTGTATTTGTAAAGAGACCTCCCCCTAGTTTGCTGTAACATTTCTTCTTTAGTGTAATTTTTCCCCCCTAAATGCTTTTGTATCATACACTTTCAAGACTAATAAAGGGGATTTGTAAAGGAAAGCAATATGCCAAAGTAAAAATATTCTCCATGGTCACTCATGGCCATTTTCTTACACAAAAAAAATCACAAATGCAAGTTACAGTAGGTTCTAAGTTTTAATTGCCCTATAAAAAGGGAAAACACAGACCTGGAGCTCTCACTGTGGGAGACAAGATTGGCTAAGGCCAGGAACCAGTGTGGGCTGCTGTCTATCACAGCATCCCTGAGGAAGGGAAGAGTTTACATTCTGTGCATTTACTTGGGATTTTGGGTATCCTGGAAGGGGTGGAAGGCTAAGTCCCCTCAACCTGGAAGGCGTTAGATGCTGGGTGGAGCAGTGGGAGACCAGAAATGAAGCACAGGCAGAACCACTGCCACACCACAGGTCTCTGTTGTGAAGAGTTTACAATGTAATTTAAGATATGGTGAGAGGCACAATGATCTTGTGGCGAAGGCAACTGGACTGGGATTCATGCCTGGATTAAATTCCGAGGTCTGCCACAGGCATGCATGACCTGGGTCAAGTCACTTCAGGTCACATTTACAGATGTAAATAAGTGACTAAAGATGCAGACCGTCACCTAGTAGAGCTGATCAGGAAGTTTTCCAACCAAAGGAAGATTTTTTTTTTTTTTTTTTTTGGTTGAAACTGAAATTTTTCAGATACATATTGTTTCAACAAAACATTCATTAGAAAGGTTTCTCAGGTCCAGGATGGAATTTCTGGACAAAAGAAAGAGATCCCCTATCCCCAAACAGCAAATAGCCAAACGGTTAGGGCACTCATTTGGATGTGGAAAACCCAGGTTCCAGTCCCTAGTCTGCCTAAACCATGCTATCGGCCATTTTGGAGGATAGAGGCCACTCCCACCCTATCTTTGCCTCCCTATCCCCCCATCCCTTAAATTTAAGGAGTCTTGGGTTCCCCCCACCACACACACACACTGGAAGAAGAACAAGTGTCAAAACCTCCAATCTTCTCATGCAACAGAAAAAATGGTTACTTACCTTCTCAAACGCTGTTCTAGATACACTGCAGGCACATGTGCCTCCTGTGCACTGGTGCTGGAGAGTTTTCCCTAGCGGTATGCATAAGGGTGACCACACCCCCATACAAACGGCTCATGGTCTGGAGTGACGGTACACAGTGCAGAATCACCCCTCCCCTTGTTCCTTTGCACAGGAAGTCAATGGTAGACTGATGTGTCAGAGGCGGCGGGTAGGTCATGAATGGACATATCCAACACGTCTCAAAGAACAGTTACGAGAAGGTAAAGTAACCGTTCTTTCTTCAAGGACTTGCATGTGTCCATTACATTGTTGGTGTCTCCCAAGCTGTTACCCCAGGCAGTGGGGCCTGGAATCTCATCGAAAGACGGACTGAAGGACCGCTTTCCCTACATTTGTGTCCTCCCTTGATGCAGCAGACAGTGCATACTGTCTGGTGAATGTATGAACGGAAAACCATGTTGCTGCCCTGCAATTGCCCATAATCGGGACATGAACCACAAAGATGCTGACGTCGAATGTGCTCTAGTCGAGTGTGCTACGAGCTTGTCAGAAGGCATTACCTCTTTTGCAGCATTACCAGCAGCACCATAATGCATTATCCATTTCAAAAGTCTATGAGTTCTGATTGGTTGACCCTCTCACACTCTGTGAGAAACAAAGATTGAGAAAGAAACTTGAAAGGGCTTTCTCCTATCCAGCTACAAAGCTAACAATCAAGGAATGTCAAAGATGTGGAGTCTTTGTTCGTCCTAGTGCATATGCAGCTTTGGGAAGGCCAATGGCAGGTAGATAGACTGATTCAGATGGAAATCCAAGACCACATTCAAAAGGAACTTACAGTGTGGCTGAATCCTGCCTTGTAGAAAACTGTGAATGGGGAATCAGTGACCAGCGTATTCAGTTCTCCCACCCTCCTAGCAGAGGTGATGGCCACTAAGGCGGCTACCTTTGCCGACAGATATAGAAACAAGCAAGCAAGATGCTAAGGCATGAAAGGAGGTCAATAAAAGCAGACAACAAATTTAGATCCCACAAAGGTGCTGGGTCTCTCACAGGAAGAAACACTCTCTAAAGCAGTGGTTTTCCTACTTTTTTTCTGGCGAACCAGTTGAAGAAAATTGTTGATGCCCGCGACCCAACGGAGTTTGGGGTGTGGGAGGGGCTCAGGGATGTGGTGCAGGGGTGAGGGCTGCGGGATGGGGCCGGGAATGAGGGGTTCAGGGTGTGGGAGGGGGCTCTGGGCTGGGGCAGGGAGTTGGGGTGCGGGAGGGGGTCAGGGCCCTGGGCTGGGGGGTGCAGGCTCTGAGGTGGGATCAGGGATGAGGAGTTTGGGGTGCAGGAAGGGGCTCTGGGTTTGGGGAGGGCTCAGGATTGGGTCAGGGGATTGGGGCGTGGGGTGGGGGCGTGGACTTACCTTGGATGGCTCCCAGTCAGCGGCGCAGTGGGGGTGCTAAGGCAGGCTTCCTGCCTGACCTGGCACTGTGGACCACACTGCGCCCCGGAAGCAGCCAGCAGCAGGTCCAGCTTCTAGGCGAAGGCGCGCAAGCGGCTCAGTGCAGCTCTTGCCTGCAGGCACCACCCTCCCGCAGCTCCCATTGGCCGGTTCCCAGCCAATGGGAGTGCGGAGCTGGTACTCAGGGTGGGGGCAGCGCGCAGAGCCCTGTGCCCCCCCCGCCTACGAGCCGGACCTGCTGCTGGCTGCCTCTGGGGCACAACGCTGTGTCAGAAAAGGTAGGGACTAGCCTGCCTTAGCCGGGACTTAACGGCTAGAGCCAGGCTAGAGCTATAATCATCATGGGTCGCGGGCATCAACAATTTTCTTCAACTGGGTCGCCAGAAAAAAAAAAAAAAAAAAAAAGTTTGAAAACTACTGCTTTAGGGGATTGAAAAATCAGGCAGAGGTCCCGTTTGGGGCCAGTTGTTGAACCAGAAGAAACAGATTTATTTAGGCCCTTAAGAAAGCTGGCTGCTGTAAGGTGGCCAAAGACTAAGAAGCCCTGGATGGGTGAGTGAAAGGCTGTGTTAATGACCATGTACTCTGATACTGTACCTATCGTCAAAGAAACAGGTCTCTCTAGCTGGCAATCCAGGATCTTGGAAAGCATACCTTCTGGTGCTTGAGAAGATAGGAGTGAGCACCAGGACAGGAAAAGCATCCACTTTTGGAGGCAAGTCTTGTGAGTACAGACTGGGCTTTCTACTGGATAAGAGAACTGAATGAACGCTATTCAAATAGGTTAACTCCATGCTTGAGAGTCATTGAGGAACCATGCTCTCATATTCAAGGAGGAAGGGTTGTAATGAACAAGGGTCCCTGAGTTGTGTTAACAGATCCTTTGTGATCAGAAGTTTGAGGGGTGTTATCTCAGAGGTGGATGAGGTTTGAGTGCCACTCTGCCAAGCGGGTGCTAGGATGATCACTCTTGCTCCCTTCTCGATGCAATTTGAGAAGGGTCTTGAGAATTAATGAAATAGGAGGCTAGGCATAAAGAAGGGACCTATGCCATGGTGTTACTAGGGTATCCCCTAGAAAGTCATGACCATGACCTCCCTTGAAGAACAGGTGACATTTTTGTACGGTTCAGGGTGGAAAAGGAGGTCTACCACAGTACTGTCAGATGCTGCAGAAGATGGTCCTTGAGCTCCCATTCATGATCCTGTCAGAAGTGTCTGTTCAGGGAGTCTGCAGTTGTATTCTGGTAGATAGACTGATGATATTTCTACCTGATGGGTGATGAGCCTGTTCCACAGCCTTAGTGACTTTGCATAAGGACTAGGACCTTGCTCCACGTTGTCGTCTGATATGGTACACTGCTGTCCTGTTATCTAGCATTACTCTGACTGACAGACCTCATATGACACAAAGGAAGTGTTGGCAAGCCTATCATACTGCTTATAGCTCCAAGATATAGATATGGAGCACAGATTCCTATGCTGACCATGCGATTGTGCTGTCTCCCCATTAGATGAGTTCCCCATCCCAACAGACACCCATCCATTGCAAGGGTTTTCCAAGGCGCTGAATGCAAGAATGGGGTTCCAACACAGACCTTCTCTGGATCTTTCCACTAGGTAAGAGTCCAACACCTGCTGAGGCACTGTGATGCTTTTGGAGAGGCTGTGTTTTTTGGGGGTATACACTGTTCTTATCTGTCTGGAGGCACCTGAGGTGCCTCCTCATGAGGAGTCACGTGGCCCAAGACTTTTAGGCAGGTCCTCACCTGTTTGCAGGCTGCACTGTTATGCTGAGATTAGGTTGTACAGGGTGGAGAGTCTCTGCTTGGGTAGATAGGCTCTTGCTGTTGTGGAGTCGAGTAGCTCCGATAAATAGAGTTTGTTCTCTGAACCTGAGACAGTATGGATTTTCGTGGTTGATGCGAGTCCCAAATATTGAAATAACATTAATGCCCTTTTTGCTTCTTGCCTCTTGAGGTGACTGGCCCTGGAGAAGCCAGTCATCCAGATATGGGAACACGGATATTCCCCACTGACGTAGACAAGGGGTTACCACTACAAGAATCTTTGTGAACACCCGCAGGGATGTGGAGAGTCTGAAGGGGAGAAATCAATATTGATAGTGATCTGCCCCAATCACAAAACTTGGGAAATGCTTGTGTGAAGGGTGGAGGACAACAGAAATAGGCATCCTGAAGGTTGAGCACAATGAACCAGTCTCCTGGATCTAAGGATGGAAACACGGTGGCTAGTGTCACCACTCTGAAGTGCTGTGCTAGGACATCATTCAAGTTCCTGAGGTCGAGGATCGGTCTCCGCCCTGCACTTTTCTTGGGAACCAGGAAGTAATTGGAATAGAACCCTCTTTTGGTGAACTCTGATGGGGGGACTGGTTCTATAGCTCCCAGAAGAAGGAAAAGTGGATCTCTTGCTTTAAGAGTTCCTTGTGAGAGGGATCCCTGAAGAGGGACGGGGGTAGGGTGGGAAGGAGGAATAGAATGGAATTGTACAGAATAATCACTTTGACTACCTCCATTATCCACTTGTCTGAGGTAAGGTACCCCCAAGCAGGTAGGCAACAGGATAGTCAGTTTCCAGAGGAGGGGTAGTTGCACAACCGTTAGTCCAGGGAAAAGGCATACTGAACTCGATGCCCATGACTAAGGTGTCAAAAGTGTCTCAGAGGAAGGAGCTGACTGGATATAAGAAGGGCTTGGAGGCCCGTTGGTCTTTCTTCTGAAAGGATCCGAGTCTTAGGCCCGGTCTACACTGGGGGACGGGGGGAGAGGGAGGGGGAGGAAAATCGGTCTAAGTTACGCAACTTCAGCTACGTTATTCACATAGCTGAAGTTGACGTACTTAGATCTACTTACCGTGGTGTCTTCACTGCGGTAGCTTGACTCCTGACACTCTCCCGTTTACTCTGCCTACGCTTCTCTCTCTGGTGGAGTACTGGAGTCGACGGGAGAGCGCTCAGCAGTTGATTTATCGCATCTTCACTAGACACGATAAATTGACCCCTGCTGGATCGATCGCTCCGGAGGTAAGTGTAGACATGCCCTTCGGAAAAGTATGCTGATGGTAAAGGAATAGTCTCAATCTCTGAGTGGTTTGAGAGCTACTGAATTGTTTTTTTGTTCCAGGCACATCAATCCCCAGTGACTGCAATGTTGCCCTGGGCGTCGGGGTGAGTCCTTGAGCATGGGGACAGAGAATCCTGTTTGCTCACTGAAGAGCTTAGGCCCTTCGATGGGAAGACTTCCATCATGTTTTGAACTTCTCCTGGAAGTCCTGAGGATTGGTACCAGGATGCTCTTCTCATGACCACTGCCACAGCCATGCATCTGGAAGCTGTATCATCAGCATCTAAAGTGGCTTGCAGAGAAGATTTCACAATCAATTGTCCTTTAGTAATAAGTTCTGATAGACAGAAATTGATCTTTTTGGTTTTGTGGCAAATGCTCAATAAAATGCGTAAACGTGGAGTATGTATTGAAATCATATTTTGCCATCAAGGCCTGGTGGATGGCAATGCAAAATTGGAAAGTGGCTGATCAATAGTTCTTCCTTCCCATCAAGTCCCGCCTTTTAAATTCCTTATCTGATGGCGAGGACCTATATCGAGTCCCACAGTTACTCTCATAGGTAGCCTCCACCATAAGTTCCTTGAAGGTCTTGAAATCATTTGCACAGGAGGGAGGGGGTGGCATTACTGCCTCATCCAGAGGTTAAGATGGACTTTCCAGATGGAGATGAGATCTCCTCTGGCCGAGACTCCTATTCCTTTTATACATCTTCTGGTACCAGAGAGATGTGCAGAACCAAGGTGTGCTGTACTAGAGGATGTTCTGTAGAAGCAGGTGGGTATTGGTGCTTTCTCCTAGGCATCCAATGAAGTTGGTAACTGTAATAGCCCCATTGGGGAGGTGGATAAGGAGAGGGACCCCAATGATATTCATAATCTCTGGGCCTACAATGTCTGGTAGGTTCCTCATGCTCGTCTTCATGCCAGGGGCTCATAGGCGTAGAGTACTAGGGTACTGGGAAAGATCCTTGTACAGAGATCTGAGTCTGAGGAGTCCTCCCCTGAATTAAGTGAGGGGAAAGCATGATGATATGCTAAATAGGTACCAAAGAGTGGAGGTGTAAACCAGTCCCAACATGTTACTTTTGTGGCAGTACCATGGAGATGACACTTTTAGATCCTTCTACAATTGACAATTCAGGCTCATCAGAGAAAATCTCCTCTGAAGAAAGGACCTGGAAAGAGGCGGAGGGCTCTGATATCCTTCACCTAAGCTAGAGTTGGTACTGGGTAGTGAGATGGGGGCTGTTGCAGTACCAGGATGGTTGTAGTGTCCTGTCCCCTTTCAGAGGTACTGCGAGATACCGGTGTTGGGATGTGAATGATAGCCCGATGTGTCTCGCTATTTCACAAGGGAGCGGATGGTGCTGCCTCAGTAGTTGCTCTTGTGGTAGACACATTCAAGAGGGGCTTCTTCCCTGGTGCTGGACTCAGTAGGAGCCTCTGCTGTACCCTTAGAGGGATACGAGGTCTCATGTGGTGATCTGCCCCTCTTCTTAGTTTCCCTGCTGGGAGAAGAATGCCTCCTCCCTTTTGAGGTCTTATTGTTCAGAGCGGCAGACAAAGCTGCAACAGTCTGTGATGCAGAGGCCGATGTATAGGGGAGGGAAGTGAACCCTTCAGGAGCCAAGGCATGCTCCATTAGTATGAGCTTCATTTTACTCTCCGTCTTCCTTGGATCTGACCTTAAAACCCAGTCAAATGTTAGCAGGGTTGTGGGAGTCCCCCCAAACACAACAGGCAGCTAGAGTGTCCGTTGCTGTGGGGAAAGGACCAGTGGCAAGTTTCATAGGTCTTAAACCCTGGGGTTTTGGACTTAATCTTGTGTTGGAGTAGAATTGTTAACACAACAAGAAGGGGAAGAGCCCCCCCTCTTCTTCTTGACCAA
The DNA here is from genome assembly GCA_036785055.1 of Emydoidea blandingii. Lineage (NCBI taxonomy): Eukaryota > Metazoa > Chordata > Testudines > Emydidae > Emydoidea > Emydoidea blandingii. The sequence goes on from JAXIVB010000006.1 coordinate 135,104,159, forward strand.
CACAAAATAAAGTGGAAGAAAGGTATAATGAAACAGAATTAAAAGAAAAGCGACAAAAACAGTAAAAACAAAATACACAAGTTAAGGCAGGAAGCCAAACAGCAATAAGTAAAACTCTCCGTCTTGAGCTGCAGGCTGTACAGAAGGCACTGAGCGGCGGCAGGCTCATGCCTCCCTATATGCTCTCATTCAGAGCACGATACACTGTTTTGCGCAGGCGTGGGCCCACAAATACTAGTCTGCAGTCTGTGGTTGAGAACTCACAAATGCATGCACATAGTGCAGTGAAGCACGCACGGGGACATATGCTCAAAGAAGAACCAGGCTGTTTATTCATAGGGAACACAAAAGGTTTCAACTAGCGACCACAGATGGTAAGAAGGAACTGAGGGAAAGTCTTCCAAGTTCAAGGAGTTCACCTGCAGGAGGAACCACCCCTACAGGTACCACTAGAGAAAACTCCCCAACACTGGTGTATGGGATGCACACACAGACACACGGTGTAACCGACATACACAAGCACTCTAAGACCTTGTTTTCTGGCCAGACCTAATGCCTAGTAAGATTTACAAGAGGGTCTAAACTCCCATTTAAGTCAATGGGATTGTGATCCTAACAGCTGCTCAGTGCCCACTGGCAATGGGTTCACTGCCATGTAACAGCAATTCCTATGAAGCCTGACAAACTCACTACACCTTACACGTTGCTGTCATAACTATCTCTAAATAATGTTGTGTGAGATATCAAATGAAAGCCCGTGACACACTGGTCTTTAATATCACTGTAAAATGTATGTATTAACACTGACCCAAACAAAGGGAAAAACAGGGTTTCTTCCAGACAAGAGTTATCAATCTGTCTCTAATATAAATTAAGTATGGTGATGCCAGAGACAATGGGCAGTTCATTTGCCTCTGAGGTAAACACCAATTACCAGAAGGATGAGGAAACACCATGGTGTCAGCACACCAGAGTCTCACCCCAGGGGGTTATCCTGACTCTTGAAATAAAGACAATGGAACTTTGGGGAATATAAGGAGAAGCAAAATGGCATCTTGTTATCCATCACTTAGGGGACAAAGGGGCGAGTGCTCTTTGTATCTCTAAACAGTGGAAACCCTGCCACATGGGTGGGTGATGCTGAAAGGCTGCTTGAAGTAAGACGCTTACTTTAGTCAAGGCTATAACCCATTAAGTTTTAGAGAGAGGTTGGGTGAGGTAATATATTTTATTGTACCAATTTCTATTGATGAAATAAACAAGCTTTTGACCTTATACAGAGCTCTTCAAAGTAATCTCGAAAGTTTGTCTCTTTCATCAAAAGAAGTTGGTACAATAAAAGATACTACCTCACCCATCCTGTCTCTAATATCCTGGGACCAAAATGGCTACAACAAAACTGCAAACAAGTTAAATTTTAGTCACTTAGAAGCATGTTAGCCTTTTGTTTTATTTGTAACCATTTCGGTCTACTATTCTTGCGTGGTATCACTTAAATCAAGTTTTTGGTTAATAAACTTCTTTGTTTTATTATAAGCATATATCAGTGCTGTTACATTAAACAGAGTGTGAATTCCCAGTTAAATCAAACAAGTGGTGTGCGTGTACACACACACACACACACACACACTCTCTCTCTCTCTCGAGCAGACTTGGTAATTTCTGTGAGCGTCCAGTAACGGGATGGATACTGCAGGGAGACACTTCTGGAGGGTTCAGGAACTGAAGAACACAAAGGGTTAACCTATGAGGCAAAGTTAGAACAGAAATCTGTGGGTCTGGCTACCAAAACTGGAGTGGGAAGGAGTTGTTGTAACTCAGTTTAGCACCAGCAGATTCCTTTTATGCTGAGGCAGAAGGGTAACAGGGTGATTTACAATTCTGGATATACCAAGAAAGTGTTACAGGGACATAGGTATTTAACCTGCTTAGGGGTTTTTGTAAGTCCTATTAGGTGTCTATCTGCATCTTTAGGAGATTAAATACCTTTGTAAGTCTGACCCTTAGTCTCTCTGGGCCTCCGTTCCCCATATGTAAAATGGAGCAATGCTGCCTTCCTTTCTCTCCTCCTGTTTTTGTCTGTGTTGTCTACTTAGGCTGCAAGCTCTTTGGGACAGGGACTCATACCATGTGTTTATACAGTGCCTTGTATAATGGGGCTCCAAACTTTGAGGGTCTGGAAGACCTGCCCAGCAACATAAATAAGATGCAACAAGCAAGTGTAATAAAAGGAATGAAGGAGGGAGGGAGGATGAGAGTAACTAGCTTTCTCCATTAAAAAATAAAATAAATACTAAGAAAACCAGAGAAACTTCAGCTGATCTCTTTCTAGTCTTAAATCAAGCTTCGACCATGAAATATACATTCAAGATCCCTCTAGAATCAAGAAAATAATTTATTTTCTTCTGGTAAAACAAAAGCCTTTTGAAAACAGACTCAGCTTTAATAATCTAGCCAAAATAACAGATCAAATTAATGTTTTTATTTTAACTCCATTCCTCCCTATTCCTGACCTTCATTTCCCAGGTTTCTCTGAAGTAGGCAGTAAGGTTTTTGGGGTAAGGGCTCTTTTCCTGCCCCAACCTCTGTTAAGTTACAGGCAAAATTATGGTACTAGATATTTAATAATTCTCTCAAAAAAGTTCCTCTTACCTGCTAGTTTACATTTTGCAGCTTGGAATGGAAGCAAATAGAAGCGTCTACCTAGTTTGTATACTTTGTTGTTTTCAATAATCTCACTGAAGCCATAATCAACATAGCATACCTAATAATTGAAAGAAAAGGAGAAACATTTATTTTTCACATTACAAGTATGTTAGTACTATTTTAATGATTTGTCCAGAAAACACAAACTTGGTGGACTTATTTAGTAACCACATTTTTATATAGCCAGCTGTTAACAAAAATCTGTTTCTCATTAACATGGTATATAATTTGCAATACCATTATATGAAAATTCTTCAAACTAACAATGTCAATAAAAAAAAAGTTTAGAAAAAGTGCTCCACACCCTTTTTCTCTTTCCTGAAATCACTGCAAGATCAGTGCTAGCTGTTCCTTGGAACATCAGCACTTCAAAGGGTACAAAATGATAGTGCTTTCTAGTACATATTGCCTCAGAATGGTACAGAAGATGGCAGTAAAGTGGTAATTCTGAATTTTTTGGCTTTTGTGGGTTTAGGCCAGACCCTTTAATAGTATTTCAATGCAGTTCTAGGTATTTCCCTTTTGTTTTTATGAGACTGGAACCTTTTTGAGTCTCATTTCTGATAATTACATGGTTTGAGAATACAGCAGACTTCATATCATCTCGATAAGTAAATTGCTTAGTCAGTGGGAGAAAATGGCTGATGGTGGTTGGAACAGAAGAAGCTATAGTGATGCTTTGTAGCAGCTTATACAGATGGTCTCTTGTTTTTCTGAACTACACACTGCACCATGCTAACTTCTTGAAGATCACCAGGCTCATGGATAGCGATTTAGAAGCCTTTCTGAAAATCTGATGTGCAAGCCAGACACTGCAGAAAGCCAGACTTCAACAAGAACTCTGGAAGTGATACTTCAGAAAGCCGGCTGTTCTTGCACTGCACCATTGGCCTTCCTACTGTGCAAGCCAGCGCAGTTAGCTGTAATCTGGAGAGAAATCAGAGGCACATTAGCTACTATTGTCCTTGCAGTTTTTCCTGCAGCTAACACTAAAGCCTTCGAATACTGGACAGATTCCCTCATCTCATGATTTCCCAGCTGAATGAGAACTCACACAGTTTTGGAACAGGTACTTAAAACTGCGTGTCTCCACTAAACTAATTTGTGAAGTGGAGTAGTATTAGAAGTGTGTTTAGCAGATCTTAGTGGAAGTATGTCATGCTGACTAGGGAAGTAGAGACTGCAAAAAATAAAAACCTACAATTTAAGGTTAGTTAGTATAACTACATAGTGACACTATGCTTGAAATTTTTCTTAAAAACTCTTCCAGTTCAGTCATGTTCTAATTCTCTAAAAGTAGAGCCACCAAAAATACAACTGTGACTCTAGAGAACAAAGAACAAGAAAAGAAACTGCAGCAGTGTGAAGAGTTCAATAATTTCGTTCAAGGTATTTTATTAACCAGCACGCTGAGTATAATAGCAGTGTAAGTGAGCCTAAGCACTAGTGTTAAGCTGCAAAAAACACAGTAAGGATAGACTTGTGGTAACTACACTAGGACTGGACTCAGGAGATCAGCATTCTAGTTATCTATTGGCATTTACATTCTATATCTGGAAGATGGAGATACTACTGCCAAGTTTCATAATGATGCACAGGATACATTAGTGTATTAGAGATACCAATGAACACAGAAAAGCCTAAAATAAAAATGAGGAAAAATGCAACAGACCATTTACTTTAGCTGCAATGCTGTAATTATTTTAAAAACCACACTGTTTTTTCATATAATGAAGAACAAAAGCAATTTGTTGCTGAGTACTGCAGTGATTCTGCTGTGATAAATGCACAGATATTACCTGTATTATTATTTACACTAATTCTTTTTCACAAAGTGTCAGAATGGAAGAGTTGCTTGCCTTTATTCTATTGTCTTCCACTGAAATTATCTGAGCACGCAACCAGGCATCTTCCTCAGCATGTACAGCGACAAGTTGTCCAATGCTTACAGACTGCATTAGCAATACTGTGGGATTCTGATTATAATATTCTTTCATCTCATCTTCCATTAGTTCTTGAGCAGCAGAATAGTCTTTGCCCACGTACCTACAGTATGTCAGGGGAAACAAATCCACCAAAGGGGTAAGTACAGCAACAGAAAAGTTGAGCAGATGCAAAACAAACAGAAAAGCATACATGTAGATTTTTAGTCACATCGATATCTGAACTTTCCCTCTCCAAAAATGAGGATACAGAAACAGTTATAGTTCCTAGAGAAGTAAAGAATTTAGTAGTACTATCTGAAGCTAGGTAAGGATCTAATGAGACCCCCAATATAACTGCGACACAAATTGGATTCGATTGTAAATATCCAAAAAGAAAATTGCTAGTGGATCAGTCCAATACCGTAAGGGATTTTACAGTACGCTTTAGAACCTGAACTTTTTCAGTGAACGTCCCTAGAACTTCTGGTAGTGAAGGTATATTTCATTTTATAAGCTGAGTGGTGTCTGAAGTCAGATATGATGCAACCAGGAAATTGGAACTTATCTTTGAAACTTTAAGGGACTGTGACCCTCCACAGTCATGGAAACATTAGTTACATCAGTGTGATTTCACCAAAGTTAAACTTTGTGCAAAGGAAATTTTCCCCACACGAACCTCAGGGAAACTAGAGCAACTTTAGGCATCAAACTTGCCAGACCATCTGCTGCAGTCTCTCTCCTGGATCTCCAGACTTGATCCCTAATAGTAGGCTGCTGTCCTCGTTCATCCCTAGACAATTTGTTTCCCAGAACAATCCATTCTTCAACTGTCAGATTCTGATCTCCCTGATTGCCCCTCCATCCATTTCCCTTGGCTGTAACTTGTGAAAAAAGTGAAGTTATTTTCTTTAACTGTGGTTAACTCTAATCCTTTACTCATTATCATTCATGTGCTAGTCCAGCTGTTACTGTGCCATCAGCTGTCACACTGCTTCCTTTCACTTGTCAGTGGTAAAATGCAGAGCTGCAGTCTAGTAGATAGACAGACTGCTGCAGCAGCCCAGCTATAAAGGCAAAGGTTATATAAACCCAAACCAAGGGTGGAAGAGTGCCAAATTTCATTTAAAAACTATTTAAAATTATGCCATATGATCACTCAGGACCTTCTTGCTTAACTAGTTTCTGGCAATATTCAAATATCCTATTAACAGGGTATTAAATGATTTTGTTTTCTCAAAGCTGGTGAAGTATCAAATTAAGTTTATAGCAGGAGAGAGATTTCCTTTTCCTGATTCTTTTAAAGCTATCTTTACATAACATTTACTTAGATTGCAGAATCACAACACTCCACCATATGCTAGGGTGTCCAACTACGTTATACATTACAAAGTATTTGCTTTGTATTCAGTGTAATTCACCTTTGTAAAGAGAGCCCATTATACATCAAGCCATGAAGACAGGAATTATTGCATTTTTAGCTATAGTTCATTTCAAACATGAAATTCACTTCATTTTAAAACTGAAAATGCAGCTCCATTTTTTAAATGTTCACTATAGCAGTGCACCCCTACTGTGTTTCTTCCAAAATAGTAAACTAATAGAATCTATCCATCTATCTATATTATATAAAGAGAATCAACTTGAGTGATCAGGAGGCTTTAGCTTCAATGAGTGAGTTTTTTCCTAAGGGAAAACAACAAAAGTTACTAACTATCCTGCTAGAAAGAGTTAAATCACATACACGTATCTATATTGTAGGATCTATACCTGTAAATACATGCATATACCAACCTACCTATGGCGGCAATATCCCCATGATGAAGTTTATCAAGCACTTTAACCACCTCACTTGCATTCTACCCACTAAATCATGCTTGCTAGGACTATTTCTAACAATGCAAATCTGAATATCTTAAAATCCCTATCCAACTGCTTCAACTTCTATTCTACCCTGGTTAAATCTCAGACAGCAGGGTATCATCCAAGCACCAATCTAAACTAAACAAAGGAATAGCAGAGACACAGTCATGGTCCAAGCAAATAAAAGAGGAATCTGATCACATTGATTGCATTGCAGCCAACACCATCTCACTAGCTTCCCTAGTCATAGAATCATAGAATATCAGGGTTGGAAGGGACCTCAGGAGGTATCTAGTCCAACCCCCTGCTCAAAGCAGGACCAACCCCAACTAAATCATCCCAGCCAGGGCTTTGTCAAGCCTGACCTTAAAAACCTCTAAGGAAGGAGATTCCACCACCTCCCTAGGTAACCCATTCCAGTGCTTTATCACCCTCCTAGTGAAAAAGTTTTTCCTAATATCCAACCTAAACCTCCCCCACTGCAACTTGAGATCATTACTCCTTGTTCTGTCATCTGGTACCACTGAGAACAGTCTAGATCCATCCTCTTTGGAACCCCCTTTCAGGTAGTTGAAAGCAGTTATCAAATCCCCCCTCATTCTTCTCTTCTGCAGACTAAACAATCCCAGTTCCCTCAGCCTCTCCTCATAAGTCATGTGCTCCAGCCCCCTAATCATTTTTGTTCCCCTCCGCTGGACTCTTTCCAATTTTTCCACATCCTTCTTGTAGCGTGGGGCCCAAAACTGGACACAGTACTCCAGGTGAGGCCTCACCAATGCCGAATAGAGGGGAATGATCGCATCCCTCGATCTGCTGGCAATTCTCCTACTTATACAGCCCAAAATGCTGTTAGCCTTCTTGGCAACAAGGGCACACTCATAGAATATCAGTGTTGGAAGGGACCTAATTTGATGGTGTACAGCTTGCAAATTAATTCCAGTTCTGCAGTTTCTTGTTTGAGTCTGTTTTTAGAACATAAGAACATAAGTGATCTCTCTCCTGCCATCCATCTCCACCCTCTGACAAACAGAGGCTAGGGACACCATTCCTTACCCATCCTGGCTAATAGCCATTAATGGACTTAACCACCATGAATTTATCCAATTCTCTTTTAAACGCTGTTATAGTCCTAGCCTTCACAACCTCCTCAGGTAAGGAGTTCCACAAGTTGACTGTGCGCTGCGTGAAGAAGAACTTCCTTTTATTTGTTTTGAACCTGCTGCCTATTAATTTCATTTGGTGACCCCTAGTTCTTGTATTATGGGAATAAGTAAATAACTTTTACTTTTTGAAGTTTTTTGTTGAAGAATTGCCACTTTTAAGTCTGAGTGGTAGCCATGTTAGTCTGTATCAGCAAAAACAATGAGGAGTACTTGTGGCACCTTAGAGACTAACATTTATTTCGGAATAAGCTTTCGTGGGCTAAAACCCATTCCATCGGATGCATGCAGTGGAAAATACAGTAGGAAGATTATATATATTTATATATAAATACAGTAGGAAGATTATATACATACACACACACAAAACATGAAAAAATGGGTGTTGCCATACCAACTATAACGAGACAAATCAATTAAGGTGGGCTATTATCAGCAGGAGAAAAAAAAACTTTGGTAGTGATAATCAGGATGGCCTATTTCCAACAGTTGACAAGAAGGTGTGAGTAGCAGTAGGGGAAAAATGCTAAGCCATAAAAATGTTGGCATACTGTGGGGCCATGCGGGTACCCATAGCAGTGTCACTGACTTGAAGGTATACATTGTCCTCACCCACAACTATTTCACATTTGGGGACAAAGTCAAAGTTCAGCCACCAGGTTTGCCATGACATTATTGGGGATACTGTTCCTGACGGTTTGTAGTCCATCTTTGTGTGGAATGTTGGTGTAGAGGCTTCTACATCCATTGAACAGTATGTAATAAAGACTGGGAGTGGATGGGTCACTACAAAAACTAAAAACTAATTTCCCCCTACTGCTACTCACACCTTCTTGTCAACTGTTTGAAATGGGCCACCCTGATTACCACTACAAAAGTGATTTTTCCTCCTGTTGAGAATAGCCCACTTTAATTGAATTGTCTCGTTAGAACTGACCCCCACACTTGGTAAGGCAACTCTCATCTTTTCCCATATGTACTGTGTATATATATCTTCCTACTGTATTTTCCACTCCATGCATCTGATGAAGTGGGTTTTAGCCCACAAAAGCTTATGCCCAAATAAATGTTAGTCTCTAAAGTGCCACAAGTACTCCTTGTTGTTTTTACTGAATCTCATGATTGTTACAGTGGCTATGAAATCTTAAATCTAAAAGAGCTACTAAAATAGATATTGAATTCATCCAGAACAAGCAGCCTTAGCAACACCTAACAGCAACTGGAACAGAACTCTGGTCAGCTCAAATAGGATTTGAAATGTATTAAGAGCATCCTGTACAACTTAATTCCCACTTCAACAATACCTTAAGTTTAATACACATCACATACTCTAATGAAGCCAATTTTGGAATGGAGGTCACTTACATCTGAGATCAGAAGCAAAACAGTCATCACTTAAGTAGAGTATAACACAACATTCTCCTCCATCTCCTCTGGGTCAGACATAGGGAACGTTCCTCTGACAAACCACAGGCAAGTTCAACTGACAGGGGAATGAGCTGCTCAGTCACAACCTGAGCCTTCAGGGGAGGTGCTGCAGTATGTACAGGCAATGGAATAAGATTAGCTATAGAGATTTCTGCTTCAGGTTGGGAATATGCAGGGCTACATAAGCTGTACTAGAAATGTAACTTTTAAGAACTAGAACAGATATGTGATGGAGGAGCCTACACCCCAGAAAAACTTGACAGAGGATACAGGGCATATAATCAAAGGCAATGACTTTAAATTTTGAATGCAGAAAACCACATTGATAATCAGGGCCATCAAGCAGTCCTGATCGAGAAGAGGAGTAAGTAGTTGGTGTGGATGTCTGCGTGTGTGATGTCCCAGAGCGCCGGGAGCAGGGCGGAGAGCCCGGCTGGGGCTCTCCGCTCTCCCCGGCGGCCAGAGCGCCGGGAGGAGGGCGGAGAGCCCGCCGCGGCACCCCGCTCTCCCCGACCGGCCGGAGCTGCGGGGAGAGGGCGGCGAGCCCGGCCGGGGTCCCGCTCTCCCCGACCAGCCGGAGTGCCGGGGGGAGGGCGGCGAGCCCGGCCGGGGCCCCGCTCTCCCCGACCGGCCGGAGCGCGGGGGGAGGGCGGCGAGCCCGCTGCGGCTCTGCTCTCCCCGGTGGCCAGAGCGCCGCGGGGAGGGCGGCGAGCCCAGTCGCGGCCCGCTCTCGGGCCGGAGCGCCCCGCTGCGCCGCACCCCTCCAGGCACCGCCCCAAGCACATGCTTGGTGGGCTGGTGCCTGGAGCTGGCCCTGTGAATATAACTGAACTCTTCCAGAGGCTCTCTATATTTTCAATTCCCCCTTGTGTAGTAAGTGTATTGCCATTTTTTAATAACCTAGGCTCAGTCACAAACTCAAGTGGCCTTTTCTTTATTTTGATCAATGATTTTTCCATTCAGAGAGAGTCTGGTATACCATCTTGGTTAAAAGTTTTGGCACAGACTAATTTATTGTTTTTAGAGCCAAGTTCAAGATAAAATTACGACCAGCCCCCTGCAATTGTAGCACTTGAAAATAAAACAGAGTAGGACTTGTTTGAGGTAAAGGACAATACATGTGAACGGTGTTAAGGCTCAGACTGAGAAAGAAAAGAGTTGGTCCTCTAGTCACATTTTGCCCATAAACCCAAAGTAGATGGCTGTTTGATAGAATTATCAGCATAATGGTTTAATTATCAGTAGGCTTCAGAGTCAACATTCCATTTAGAACAGTTTCCATCTTTCTACAGACCAACACCACTGTTTTGAGGCACTTAATTTTCTCTAACTAAAACAGAGATGGGAAAACGTTTTGGCCTGAGGGCCACATCGGGTTTTGGAAATTGTATGGAGGGCCGGTTAGGGGAGGGGGTTGTGCCCCCCCCCAGACTCCTGCCCCATCCAACCAACCCTGTTTCCTGACGCGCCCCCCCAAGACCCCTGCCCCATCCAACCCCTCCTCTCATTCCTGACGGCCGCCCCGGGACTCCTGCACCATCCAACCACCCTTATCCCTGTCCCCTGACTGCACCCGGAACCCCTGCCCCCCCCCCGCCACCCCTTCCAACCCCCTTGAGACCCCTGCCCCCATTCAACCCCCTATTCCCCCCCCCAACTGCCCCGACCCCTATCCACACCACCGCCCCCTGACCACCACCCCGAACTCCCCGGCCCTCTATCCAACCCCCCCTGCTCCTTGCCCCCTTACCGCGCTGCCTGGAGCACTAGTGGCTGGCAGTGCTACGGCCGGGCGATGACGACACCACCACCACGCAGCACAGAGCACTGGGTCAGGCCAGGCTCTGCAGCTGCGCTGCCCCAGGAGCTCACAGCCCTGCCGCCCAGAGCATTATGGCGGAGCGAGCGAGCTGAGGCTGCGGGGGAGGGGGGACAGCAGGGAAGGGGCTGGGGGTGAGCCTCCTGGGCCAGGAGCTCAGGGGCTGGGCAGGACGGTCCCGCGGGACGGATGTGGCCCGCGGGCCGTAGTTTGCCCACCCCTGAACTAAAAGGATTAGAAATTTAGTTTTGAAATTTAGTAGAAATTGGTATAATTGATCAGATTTATATATTTTTATAAAATGTATAAGGGATTTGGAACCAAATTATGCATAAAGGTAGTTATTTAAATATATGTTCTTATTACTGTTACCTTTGGTCTCCCCACCCCTCTTTCCTCATATTACCTTAGCTTAGGTTAGTAAGCTCTTGAGAGACAGTCCTTCCCCCACCCAAAGTATTTGTAGAGTGCTTAGCACAATAGGGCCCAGATCCTGATTGGGGCTTTTGATGATTACTGGAAAAAAAATTATTAAATGTAAGCTTAAACTCTGCAGAAACTGACTTAGCCACGAGAGGAGTGTGATACACCACCCTACCTAGCATCTGCTCAGTTCATCCTGAGGTGCTATGTAAAGTAATTTTCAACGGTTTGTAACTAAACTTTTTTGGATGAAAAGTCAGCACAGTGGCTGCTATATATGTATTTCATAGTGATTACATTTTCTACATTCTATCACAATGTAAAGAAGACTAGTAAACCTAACGTGTGATTTCCTGACACAAAGCAGCCACTTTATATATGTAAACATAGCAACAAGCAGCACAGGAACAAATCTGTACAGACACATGCCTAGAACCCCGACCAGGGGTATTCTATTTGCTACCCAAGATCCATAAACCTGGAAATCCTGAACGCCCCATCATCTCAGGCATTGGCACCCTAACATCAGGATTGTCTGGCTATGTGGACTCTCTCCTCAGGCCCTACGCTACCAGCACTCCCACATATCTTCGAGACACCACTGACTTCCTGAGGAAACTTCAATCCATTGGTGATCTTCCAGAAAACACCATCCTGGCCACTATGGATGTAGAAGCCCTCTACACCAATATTCCACACAAAGATGGACTACAAGCTATCAGGAACATTATCCCCGATAATGTCACAGCTAACCTGGTGGCTGAACTTTTTGACTTTGTTCTCACCCACAACTATTTCACATTTGGGGACAATGTATACCTTCAAGTCAGTGGCACTGCTATGGGTACCCGCATGGCCCCACAGTATGCCAACATTTTTATGGCTGATTTAGAACAACGTTTCCTTAGCTCTCGTCCCCTAACGCCCCTACTCTACTTGCGTTACATTGATGACATCTTCATCATCTAGACCCATGGAAAAGAAGCCCTTGGGGAATTCCACCATGATTTCAATAATTTCCATCCCACCATCAACCTCAGCCTAGATCAATCCACACAAAAGGTCCTTTTCCTGGACAGTACTGTGCTGATAAGCGATGGTCACATAAATACCACCCTATACCGGAAACCTACTGACCGCTATACTTACCTACATGCCTCCAGCTTCCATCCAGGACACACCACACGATCCATTGTCTACAGCCAAGCTCTAAGATACAATCGCATTTGCTCCAGTCCCTCAGATAGAGACAAGCACCTACAAGATCTCTATCAAGCATTCTTAAAACTACAACACCCACCTGCTGAAGTGAAAAAACAGATTGACAGAGCCAGACGAGTACCCAGAAGTCACCTCCTACAAGACAGGCCCAACAAAGAAAATAACAGAACACCACTAGCTGTCACCTTCAGCCCCCAACTAAAACCTCTCCAGCGCATCATCAAAGATCTACAACCTACCCTGTATCAGAGGGGTAGCCGTGTTAGTCTGGATCTGTAAAAAGCAACAGAGTCCTGTGGCACCTTTAAGACTAACAGATGTATTAGAGCATAAGCTTTCATGGGTGAATACCCACTTCGCCAGACGCATGACGATCCTGAAAGATGATCCCTCACTCTCACAGATCTTGCGAGACAGACCTGTCCTCGCTTACAGACAACCCCCCAACCTGAAGCAAATACTCACCAGCAACCACACACCACTGAACAAAAACACTGACCCAGAAACCTATCCTTGCAACAAAGCCCGATGCCAACTCTCTCCACATATCTATTCAAGTGACATCATAGAACCTAATCACATCAGCCATGCCATCAGGGGTTCGTTCACCTGCACATCTACCAATGTGATATATGCCATCATGTGCCAGCAATGCCCCTCTGCCATGTACATTGGCCAAACCGGACAGTCTCTACGCAAAAGAATAAATGGACACAAATCTGACATCAGGAATCATAACATTCAAAAACCAGTAGGAGAACACTTTAACCTGTCTGGTCACTCAGTAACAGACCTGAGGGTGGCAAGTTTGCAACAGAAAATCTTCAAAAACAGACTCCAACGAGAAACTGCTGAACTTCAATTGATATGCAAACTAGATACAATCAACTTAGGCTTGAATAGAGACGGGGAATGGCTGAGCCATTACAAACATTGAATCTATCTCCCCATGTAAGTATTCTCACACTTCTTATCAAACTGTCTGTACTGGGCTATCTTGATTTTCACTTCAAAAGTTTTTTTTCTCTTACTTAATTGGCCTCTCAGAGTTGGTAAGACAACTCCCACCTTTTCATGCTCTCTGTATGTGTATATATATCTCCTCAATATATGTTCCATTCTATGCATCCGAAGAAGTGGGCCGTAGCCCACGAAAGCTTATGCTCAAATAAAATTTGTTAGTCTCTAAGGTGCCACAAGTACTCCTGTTCTTTTTGCGGATACAGACTAACATGGCTGCTACTCTGAAACCAATCCTTTCTAAAGCAGTGGAGCTATTTTAATGTTGGTCCTCAGTGGACTAAGCCACAAATTAACATGCAATCAATTCAAAGCACTATTAGATTATTGCTATATTAAAGTGCAAATTTTAGTGCATGGTCATTGTCCTCATGTTTATATTACACTGCAGTTTTCCTTTATATCTCAACAAATACACCTAGGCTAAAGGGTAAATCATAGTTTTAAAGGTCAGATATAATAGGAAGGTGACATCTGAACAGTATGATGATGAAGAGGACAACAATTTAAAAACCCCACTATCCAATGGCAGCTGAACAGTCTCAGCCCTTCTCTGCTTCTTACTCTAAAGCTTATGCTGGGATTAGTTTAATGAATCTTCATTGAGCTCACTTCTGTTCAATTTTGCAATAGCAAACTAAATATTTATATAGTATTTTAAATGTGTTAGTATTGTTAGTAACTATTACAGTTTGTTAGTGCAGTTTTCTATTGTTCTGTTTTCTTTTGTAAAATAGCTTTTTGTGAGCAAAGTAGTGAGGAAGTTGATTGTGCAGAATGATCTCTGGATTTTAGAAAAAATGAAGAAAGAGTGTGAAATAAAGACTTGCCTAATAACAACTTCATTAGTGTTGTTCAGTTCTACTACCAATACAGATGGAGATGCTTCCGCCGGAATGATTAAAGGAGGGACCATTATATTTTCTGGACACTGCTCTTTGGTCTTTTCCATTAACTGAGAGCACTCTTGCTCAACCATTATCTTCAGATCTTCATGGATATGGACACTGTCAGTGGCATTCAGATTCTCATCAATGTACTTTTGTGGTTTAGCATAGAGGATTGCCTTTTTAGGGCTGTCACTTATCTGGTTGACAGTACATATATCAGATAATAAGTCAAGATTATTCAGAGCATCCTCAGGAAATTTTACTTTGTATGTGTCTTCATACACCTTGGGAAGTGCATTAGCCCAAAGACCATTGGAATACTTAAACAAAATTTCTGCAACTTTCTGTTTGAAGTCACTATTCAGAAAAGCTGATTTGGTCTCCATAACTGGCTTTAACAAAGGATCTGCTTTTGAAGAAGTAAGGTTCTGAGATGTTCTTTCATGGTCTATGCCACTCTTCACTAAGTGTTGCATTTTCTTAGCAGGATAAAGGAGTACATCTGTATGCCCACGAGTGCACACTTTTTCCACCTTGAAAAAAGGAAAGCACAGTGAGACATTGACCGTTTGTAAGTAATCCAACCTAAATATTTTAAGAATGAACAACTATTCATTTTATACAGTCTTAGGAAGATATCTACAGGGATTTAAGCATGAGCTATTTTATTTTGTGTGTGCACTGATTTCCCTTAACATCTCCTTTTCCCTTTCCAGGGGGCACTGACCAGGAAAGCAGGACACACAGCCTTCCCAAAGTGAACACTGGATCTACTTACTGCATTTGGAGGTGCTTAAAGGCAAGTTTCCTCTTCCGCCCCTGTGATGGGCAGAACACAATCCAATCTACTCCAAAACTGATTTTCCCAGCCTTGGGCCCTAGAGCTCATTATTTTGCATGACAGCAAAATCAGCACTGATCTGACCTCCGCGTTGGCAGTTTTAGCAGAGATAAGGACCAACTCAAGCATGAGATATGCTCCTCTGCTCAAGATTAGCTCTGTTCTTGGACTGACTTTTACTAAATCAACAAGGGCACTTTGGAGGCCTATCAAATCTACAGAGTAGGGGCCTCAAAACCTCCTCAAAGCATTTCCAGGCAGCTCCAGGGACTCTGAAATTTGTCCATTAATGACCTCTCCACTTTGTATGAGGCCCCAGGCCCCTCCACAGGGGAAGAATATTAAAATATACCAAGCCCCCATTGATGAGGGATTTGGCGGTGCATTTTTAGAGAGATTGGAGCCCTCTGGTGAGGCTCCTCTCTGGAGACTGACTGCTGCCACATGGAGGGGAGGCCCTACCTGTGGGACTGTTGAATGGCTCATTTTCAGAAGTCCAGAGATGCCCTATGCAGGAAGGGGACTGTCTAGCCCAGAGAGCCACCCTATTAATACGCACACTGGCATTTAGGGCAAGGAAAACCAGGAATGTAGGGAGAAGAAGCGCCAGAGAAGAGATGGAAATGTGAACTAAGAGATACGGAAGAAGCAGAGATAGGACAGAATTGTAGAGAAAAAAAACAGACTAAGATCAAATGCAGATAGATTAACTTGAGGGACTTAATGAGCTGTTAAAAACTCCCATCTGACTGAAGCAGAACCAAAATTAAAAAAAAAAAAAAAAAAAAAAAAAAAAATTAAAACAGAACTGGTAACCATTGCTATACATGGGACTTTGTACAGACTCCCACTTGAAGAACCCACTATTTTAAAAAAAAAAAAAAAAAAAAAAAAAAAAAAAAAAATCAGTGAAAGGAAGTCTCAATTCATAATGGCTGTTGCAAATATGGAAGAGCGACCATGTTGTTACTCTGCACGCTTCCTCCACTGAATGCTGAGGCTCAAGCAGCCCAGGAGAAAGCAGTGATCCCCTCGTGGAGCATGCTAGGTCTCCAGAAGTGGCTTGCCCATTTCTGTGAACACCTTTTTAAGGGTAGTGGTCTTAGAGGCCTTTACACTTGAAGTGCCCGGGAGAGCTGTACTTCTAGGGTTACCATACGTCCGGATTTCCCCAGACATGTCCGGCTTTTTGGTACTCAAATCCCCGTCCGGGGGGGAATTGCCAAAAAGCCGGACATGTCCGGGGAAATAGGGAGGCAGCATAAGCCAGGGTCCGCCTGGCCCCAGCACAACCCGCCGGGGTCCGCAGCGCAGCCCAGCCGCCCGGCTACATTGTAGCGAGCTCGGGCGGGGGAAGGGGGGGCGCAGCCGCAGAAGGCGGCGGAGGGGCCGCTGCTGCCCCCGGAGGCCGGGCGGACCACGCGCCCCAGCCGAGCCCGCAGGACCACGGGGAGGCCGGGCCCAGCCAACGGCTCGGGCTTCCCTCATGGGCGGGGACTCCCCGGCCACTGGGGGACCCTTCCTGTGGCCCCATCACCCCACGCGGCAGGAAGGAGGCGGCGGGGCGGGGAGTGCGGCGTGTGCCGGGGCTGCAGGGACCCGCGCTGCCCCGGTCGCCGCTGAGTATCCGAAGCCCCCGCCAGGCAGAGGCTGCCGGGGGAGCGGGGGAGCAGGGCAGGCGGGGGGGTGTGCAGAGGCTGCAGGGCGAGGAGGAGCAGGGCAGGCAGGGGCATAGAGGCGGCAGGGGGGCACAGGGGCAGGGCAGGCAGGGGCACAGAGGCTGCAGGGGCAGGGGGGGTGCAGGGGCTGCAGGGTGAGTGGGGAGCAGGGTGAGGAGGAGCAGGGCAGGGGGGTGCAGGGGCAGGGCAGGGGGTGCAGAGGCAGGGGGTGCAGGGGCAGGGCAGGCGGTGGGGTGCAGAGGCTGCAGGGGCGGGGGGGGTGCAGGGGATGCAGGGCCAGTGGGGAGCAGGGAAGCACTTAGCAACCCCCAACCAAGATCAGAGCGGGAGGGAGGAGGGGGAATGTGGGGTGCTCAGAGGAGGGGGCAGAGTTGGGGCAGGGACTTTGGGGAAAGGGTTGGAATGGGGGTGGGGAAGGGGCGGAGTTGGGGCGGGGCTGGGGGCAGGACCGGGGCCCCGTGGAGTGTCCTCTTTTTTAAATGTTTGAATATGGTAACCCTACGTACTTCTATTAGAAGAATGAGGAGAATTCACACTTTTTGGAGCTCTTCTCACATTCTGGAAGGAAGGGAAGGTGGATGGAGTAAATCACAATGGAATTAGTTGCTAACTTTCCAAATGAATGCGGTGCAGGGCTTTGGGACCTTATACATGCTTTTCTGAGGCAGTGGCTGTGGTGGCATCTTTAACTACCAGGAGTTGGAGAAAATTTGAGGGGCCATCTGTAATCTGAATAAGGTGGTGCAGATGCAACAACAAACTTCAGTGTTTACATGAAAAATTCAGCATTCTTGATGGAGAATCATCTAAATTTCTTTATTTGGCTTTGTTTGAATGACAGAGCCCAAGAATCTTGTTGACTATGGGCAGTTGCTCCTAGATTCATTAGTACGGCACTCTGACCTCATGGACTGCATTTTTGGGCTGTGAAGCCTGGGAATGAGAGACAGATACATACATCAATGCCTCTCCAAAGGTGCTTGCCTAGCAGTGCTACAGGTAGGGCAGAACCCTTAGTGTGGATGTGCTAAGGCAATATACTAAAAAACCCTCCACAGATACTAGCAAATAGCTTTTCTCTAGCGTTCAAGAGTCCTGATTATACACATATAGTTGAGACAGTGTGCAGGTGTGTAACTGTGGTTCTTTGAATATCTTGCCTCTGTAGATCCATGCTGTAGTGGAAGGCTTTGCCAGCCTTCTAAAAAGAACCTATTTAATAATGGGCTCTTCATTCTAGCAAAGAAAGGTATAACACAATCCAATGGCTGGAAGTTGGAAGCTAGACAAATTCAGAAGGGAACTAAAGTGTAAATTTTTAACAGTTAGTGTAATTAACCAGTGGAACAATTTACCAATGGTGTATCCTCTATCATTGACAATTTTTAAATCAAGATAGGAAGTTTTTCTAAAAGACCTACTCTAGGAATTATTGTAGGAAAGTTCTCTGGCCTGTGTTATACAGGAGGTCAGATTAGATGAACATAACAGTCCCTTTGGGCCTCAAAATCTATAAAAGCAATGGCAATTGGAGTCGCTTGAGCACCCCTTTGCAGAACACTGTTTTCAGGCCTGCGGGTATAAGACTGAACACATCCTAAGCGGTCATTGGTTTCTGCCAACTCATTCAAATATCTATTACAAAGTCCCAGATGGGAAAGAAGGCATGGGGATCTGCACAAGTATGTATTTAAACTAATCTTCCTCATTTGAGAATGATTTCTGCAGATCCACATTCAACTTAACAGTACAAGGAAAGGAGGACAGAGAAGTACTAATTGAAGTGTTCACGAATTTCTCTCCCAAATGAGATGCTGAATCAAGAACACTGCATGAATGGAACTCCAAATTCCATTTTACATCACACAAAGGGCAACACTTCATTGAGCATGCCTTGGAATGGAGGCCTTAGGGCTTCTCAAAGAGGAACCCCAGCTCTAGTGTAACACAAGGTCCAATCCACTTGAACCAGAGTTAAGCTTCATCCAAAAAACATCATCTCCAAAAACTACAGAGAGCCTAGAAGGCTTTACAGGACACCTTTCCCCTTTCCTCCATTAATGATCTGGAGGATGGCATGGATTGCACCCTCAGCAAGTAGGGATAGGATACAGAGGGACCTAGACAAATTAGAGGATTGGGCCGAAAGAATCCCATGCACTGCTACAGACTAGGGGCTGAGGGGGCTAGGCAGCAGTTCTGCAGAGAAGGACCTAGGGGTTACAGTGAACAAGAAGCTGGATACGAGTCAATAGTGTGCCCTTGTTGCCAAGAAGGCTAACGGCATTTTGGGCTGTAGGAGCATTGCCAGCAGATTGAGGGACGTGATCATTCCCCTCTATTCAGCATTGGTGAGGCCTCATCTGGAGTACTGCGTCCAGTTTTGGGCCCCACGCTACAAGAAGGTTGTGGAAGAATTGGAAAGAGTCCAGCGGAGGGGAACAAAAATGATTAGGGGGCTGGAGAACATGATTTATGAGGAGAGGCTGAGGGAACTGGGATTATTTAGTCTGTGGAAGAGAAGAGTGAGGGGGGATTTGATAGCTGCTTTCAACTACCTGAAAGGGGGTTCCAAAAAGGATGGATCTAGACTGTTGTCAGTGGTACCAGATGACAGAACAAGGAATAAGGGTCTCAAGTTGCAGTGGGGGAGGTTTAGGTTGGATATTAGGAAAAAAACTTTTTCACTAGGAGGGTGGTGAAGCACTGGAATGGGTTACCTAGGGAGGTGGTGGAATTGCCTTCCTTAGGGGTTTTTAAGGTCAGGCTTGACAAAGCCCTGGATGATTTAGTTGGGGATTGGTCCTGCTTTGAGCAGGGGGTTGGACTAGATGACCTCCTGAGGTCCCTTCCAACCCTGATATTCTATGATTCCTAAATGGAAATAAAGCTCTTTGTTCAACAAGTTTACACAAGTCTCAAACTTCTTCAGGAAGTCTCAGATTTAGGAATGAAACTTGGTGTATAAATGATTAAATCAACGTTACCCAACTCAAGATGGTGACTCTCTTTCCAGACAAAATGTTTTATGACCCCTCACCCTCCGTGCATGTCCAACCCTGAACATTGGCAGGAACATTTTTTTTAAACTATAACCATAACCGAAACTACTACTAATGTAGTTTCTAAAAGCAATTTTGATTATGAAGTTCAAAATTTTAAGCTACACTAAATTCCATGTGGTGGATGAGTGAGCCCATCTTCATAGAATCTCAGAGTTGGAAGGGACCTCAGGAGGTCATCTAGTCCAATCCCCTGCTCAAAGCAGGACCAATCCCCAGACCCCTAAATGGCCCCCTCAAGGATTGAACTCAGAACCCTGGGTTTAGCAGGCCAATGCTCAAACCACTGAGCTATATTTTCTTTTGTCTGAGCCAAAACTGAAACAGTTTACCACTGTCCTTGTCATTAAAGGATCCATATTTCCAAATAACCCCTTCGCCAGCGCAGAGCTCCAGCTAAAACTGAACATAGGAAGTGTAGTACCCTTAGGCCTTAATGATTCCAGCCAACACATTGTGAACCCCAATTCAATGATGTTGGTCACGGATACTTGCACTTTGGGTCATACATAAATGGATGCTTACAAGAATAACTAGTTCTTCTAAGAGAGTGTTGCCTCTACATATTCATATAGAAGATGCAATCCCAGTGGGGCTGAACATGGGGCCACCTGAACCCACTCCTGCAACACTAAATGGCCAGAGCCAAAGTTATAAAGGGTCTTGTGGGCCCAAATGCATCACTTCCTTCTGCCAATTTCAAGTGTACCTATGAGAACAGAACTCAATAGGAGGAAAGGTGGGCAGGCAGCATGAACAAAACAGTAGCATGGCTCCTCAGCAACACAGGCTACTACGAGCCCATCAGACCTGCCCTCTGCTTACTTTGCTGGCTCCACATAAGAACAAGTCAACTCAAGCCTCAGTACCTTACCTTCAAAGCACACCATGGGCTGTGCCCAGGATATGAGACCACTTAAAGCTCCAGGACAATGACTGTGGAAACCTCTGCTCCTCAGGCAAAATAAATCTATCACAAAGGTAAGTTCATCTTCTTCTAAGAAGACAGTTTTCTCAGGGGCTGGTCCAAGATTGCAGCAAGCTTCCACAGGAACAAAGGACAGTCATAAATCTCACCATCTTCTGCTCCAACTGAAAGGCCACTTCTTCAATCTTGCCTTTGTTAATAGAAACATAATACACTGGATAAACAATTTTTAAAAAAATGTTCAGCGTTTCCCCCAAGGAAGGATTGGAGAAAGAATGAATTACCCATAACAGATGTTGGTCATGTCACTTAATGCACTTCGGATGATACATCTGAGGGAAGGGAGCAGAAGGAGACTCCACCAATTGGAAGGCATGTGATACACTGTCCCAGGGATGGGGGTTCCAGGACCAAAACTCCCAAGAGAAGGAGGCGGGTGGTGGTGGTCGCGGACTCCCTCCTAAGGGGGACTGAGTCATCTATCTGCCATCCCGACCGGGAAAACCGAGAAGTGTGCTGCTTGCCAGGAGCTAGGATTCACGATGTGATGGAGAGACTGCCGAGACTCATCAAGCCCTCGGATCACTACCCCTTCCTGCTTCTCCATGTGGGCACCAATGATACTGCCAAGAATGACCTTGAGCAGATCACTGCAGACTACGTGGCTCTGGGAAGAAGGATAAAGGAGTTTGAGGCGCAAGTGGTGTTCTCGTCCATCCTCCCTGTAGAAGGAAAAAGGCCCAGGCAGAGACCGTCGAATTGTGGAAGTCAACGAATGGCTACGCAGGTGGTGTCGGAGAGAAGGCTTTGGATTCTTTAACCATGGGATGGTGTTCCAAGAAGAAGGATTGCTAGGCAGAGACGGGCTCCACCTAACGAAGAGAGGGAAGAGCATCTTCGCAAGCAGGTTGGCTAACCTAGTGAGGAGGGCTTTAAACTAGGTTCAAGAGGGGAGGACTCCTGCCTCATACTGAGAAGATAACTCGCTGATCATCCTGCTTTAAGTGCCTATACACAAATGCAAGAAGCCTGGGAAACAAGTCGGGAGAACTGGAAGTCCTGGCACAGTCAAGGAACTATGATGTGATTGGAATAACAGAGACTTGGTGGGATAACTCACATGACTGGAGTACTGTCATGGATGGATATAAACTGTTCAGGAAGGACAGGCAGGGCAGAAAAGGTGGGGGAGTTGCATTGTATGTAAGAGAGGAGTATGACTGCTCAGAGCTCCAGTATGAATCTGCAGAAAAACCTGAGAGTCTCTGGATTAAGTTTAGAAGTGTGAGCAACAAGGGTGATGTCGTGGTGGAAGTCTGCTATAGACCACGAGACCAGGGGGATGAGGTGGACAAGGCTTTCTTCAGGCAACTAATAGAAGTTACTAGATCACAGGCTCTGGTTCTCATGGGGGACTTCAGTCACCCTGATATCTGCTGGGAGAGCAATACAGCGGTGCGCAGACAATCCAGGAAGTTTTTGGAAAGTGTAGAGGACAATTTCCTGGTGCAAGTGCTGGAGGAACCAACTAGGGGCAGAGCACTTCTAGACCTGCTGCTCACAAACAGGGAAGAATTAGTAGGGGAAGCAAAAGTGGATGGGAACCTGGGGGCAGTAACTACGAGATGGTCGAGTTCAGGATCCTGACACAAAGAAGAAAGGAGAGTAGAAAAATAAGGACCCTGGACTTCAGAAAAGCAGACTTATTCTCCCAGGGGATCCTGCCCATCAGTTCCCTGAGGGAGTCAAACACGAGGGGCAAAGGAGTCCAGGAGAGCTGGCTGTATTTTAAAGAATCCTTATTGAGGTTGCAGGAACAAACCATCCCAATGTGTAGAAAGAACAGTAAATATGGCAGGCAACCAGCTTGGCTTAACAGTGAAATCCTTGCTGATCTTAATCACAAAAGAGAAGCTTACAAGAAGTGGAAGATTGGATAAGTGACCAGGGAGGAGTATAAAAATATTGCTCAGGCATGCAGGAGTGAAATCAGGAAGGCTAAATCACACTTGAGTTGCAGCTAGCAAGGGATGTTAAGAGTAACAAGAAGGGTTTCTACAGGTATGTTAACAAAAAGATGGTCAAGGAAAGTGTGGGCATCCGAGTGTGCTAAAGGAGTTGTGGATGTGATTGCAGAGCCATTGGGCATTATCTCTGAAAACCCATGGCGATCGGGGGAGGTCCGGATGACTGGAAAAAGGGTAATGTATTGCCTATCTTTAAAAAAGGGAAGGAGGAGGATCCGAGGAACTACAGGCCACTCAGCCTCACCTTAATTCCTGGAAAAAAATCACGGAGCAGGTCCTCAAGGAATCAATTCTGAAGCACTTAGAGAGGAGAGGAAAGTGATCAGGAACAGTCAGCATGGATTCACCAAGGTCAAGTCATGCCTGACTAACCTAATTGCCTTCTATGACGAGATAACTGGGTCTGGGGATGAGGGGAAAGCAGTGGACATGTTATTCCTTGACTTTAGCAAAGCTTTTGATACGGTCTCCCACAGTATTCTTGCCAGCAAGTTAAAGAAGTATGGGCTGGATGAATGGACTATAAAGGTGGACAGAAAGGTGGCTAGATCGGGCTCAACGGGTAGTGATCAATGGCTCCATGTCTAGTTGGCAGCCGGTATCAAGCGGAGTGCCCCAAGGGTCGGTCCTGGGACCAGTTTTGTTCAGTATCTTCATTAATGATCTGGAGGATGGCATGGATTGCATCCTCAGCAAGTTTGCAGATAACACTAAACTGGGAAGAGTGGTAGATACGCTGGAGGGTAGGGATAGGATACAGAGGGACCTAGACAAATTGGAGGATTGGGCCAAAAGAAATCTGATGAGGTTCAACAAGGACAAGTGCAGAGTCCTGCACTTAGGATGGAAGAATCCCACGCACTGCTACAGACTAGGGACTGAGTGGCTAGGCAGCAGTTCTGCAGAAAAGGACTTAGGGGTTACAGTGGACGAGAAGCTGGATATGAGTCAACAGTGTGCCCTTGTTGCCAAAAAGGCTAATGGCATTTTTGGGCTGTATAAGTAGGAGCATTGCCAGCGGACTGAGGGATGTGATTATTCCCCTCTATTCTGCATTGGTGAGGCCTCATCTGGAGTACTGTGTCCAGTTTTGGGCCCCACACTACAGAAGGGATGTGGAAAAATTGGAAAGAGTCCAGCGGAGGGGAACAAAAATGATTAGGGGGCTGGAGCACATGACTTATGAGGAGAGGCTGAGGGAACTGGGATTGTTTAGTCTGCAGAAGAGAAGAATTAGGGGGGGGATTTGATATTGTTTTCAACTACCTGAAAGGGGGTTCCAAAGAGGATGGAGCTCGGCTGTTCTCAGTGGTAGCAGATGACAGAACAAGGAGGAATGGTCTCAAGTTGCAGTGGGGGAAGTTTAAGTTGGATATTAGGAAAAACTTTTTCACTAGGAGGGTGGTGAAGCACTGGAATGGGTTACCTAGGGAGGTGGTGGAAACTCCTTCCTTAGAGGTTTTTAAGGTCAGACTTGACAAAGCCCTGGATGATTTAGTTGGGGATTAGTCCTGCTTTGAGCAGGGGATTGGACTAGATGACCTTCTGAGGTCCCTTCCAACCCGGATATTCTATGGAAGTGTTTGGAGCAACACTCCTGATGAGCCACAGTTACTATGGTGAGTAACCATTTACATCTCTTCTTTGAGCTGACATCAGCATAATCTCTGTTCTGGGTTTCTAGAGAGTTATTCAACCACCAGACCAGGAAGGTGGGCTGGGAAGTACTTTAGATTTCAAGAAATGCCTTACACCTAGGTAAGCATCTAAAATGCTCTGTCAAGAAACTAGTCATGTGTAAATGCATATACAGGAATCCAGGCTGAGCAGCCTTGCAGATTTCTATGAACAAGCAGGCCCTGGGACAATAAGCTTAAGACCCTGAAGTACTGACACCCCAGTCAACCAATATTTTCAGTAAGTAGCACTTACCTAGATGGAGTAGATTGAGTGGAAACGGAGTTCCTTTTATATCAATTCCCAAAGGCTACAAAAATTCCAACTGATATGCAAAATGCCTTACATCATATCTCACAAACTCAGAGCCTTATTGACATGTAAGGTATTAAGTCTAGCTTCCCTGGGACATAAACTAGATTTTGGGAAGAGCATTAAGAGATTGTTAGTTGCATTACAGTACAGACTTGAGACTCCGACCGACACCAGGCCTACACACTGTACTAGGTACTACATAAAAATGAAAAAGACAGTCCCTGCCTAAAATGGTTTCCACTGCCCTGCTTCCCCGGATTTGCCAAGGCTGCCTCTGAAACTAAAACTAGAAATCAGAAGATGATGGGCAAGTACAAGCAGGAAGTACAGACCATTTTCTGGGCTGTTTAGCACAGTCTCAGAGACAGACATGATAGATGAAATGTTGGAGAAAAGGAAGGACCCTGTGTTTTTATCTCAAGATTGATGAAACCCCTTCCCCCTCAATCAGGAGGTCTTCCACATGACCGTGAGTTGCAGGTGAAAGGTTCAAAGTTTTCAGTCAGCAGTACTGTCAGAAACAGATGATGTAACCTTATAAGTGTCAAACTAGGTATAGGATATGCACTACACACATCAGTCACCAGCTCCTTTTACTGAGTATCAGAAAAACTATAGGCAGGCATAGGGAGCAGCTTTTCCTACAGATGAAGCTAGTACCTGGCCATGACAGCTTGACTTTGGGAGATATGACCATTTAGCTGGATCGAGCACATTATAAAGGGATAGAGCATGTTTCCCTCTCTCCTTGGACTCCAGGATATCAAACAAAGCAGTGTGTATTTTCCTGCACAGCTAAAGTTTCCAGTTCCAGACTCTGTTATGCTTTATCAACTCCTGGACTTGTCTGAAAACATCAGGTGGTGAGATAGAAGAAAACTATTTCCTCATGAGAGGCCAAGGAGGAAATAACCCTCTTCTTACCAGCAAAAAGGGAGGCGTCAGATTTGCTACCCCTTCCTTCCTCCTCTGAAGAAGGGCATTAGGAATACTGGTCAGAGGGGGATGATGCCACAGATGATGGAGCCATCTTTGGTCCACTCTGCCACAGCCACAGAGTGCATGGCAAAGACAATGACTGAGAAAGGCAGGTAAAGAAGAAAGAATGAGCAGTACTTGTGGCACCTTAGAGACTAACATTTATTTGAGCATAAGCTTTCGTGGGCTAAAACCCACTTCATCGGATGCATGCAGTGGAAAATACAGTAGGAAGATATATACACAGAGAACATGAAAAAATGGGTGTTGCCATACCAACTATAACAAGACTAATCAATTAAGGTGGGCTATTATCAGCAGGAGAAAAAAAAAAACTTTAGTGATAATCAGGATGGCCTATTTCCAACAGTTGACAAGAAGGTGTGAGTAACAGTAGGGGAAAAATTAGCATGGGGAAATTTTTTTACTTTGTGTAATGACCCATCCACTCCCAGTCTTTATTCAAGCCTAATTTAATTGTGTCCAGTTTGCAAATTAATTCCAATTCTGCAGTTTCTCATTGGAGTCTGTTTTTGAAGTTTTTTTTGTTGGAGTATTGCGACTTTTAGGTCTGTAATTGAGTGACCAGGGAGGCTGAAGTGTTCTCCGACTGGTTTTTGAATGTTCTAGTTCTTGACGTCTGATTTGTGTCCATTTATTCTTTTGCGTAGAGACTGTCCGGTTTGGCCAATGTACATGGCAGAGGGGCATTGCTGGCACATGATGGCATATATCACATTGGTAGATGAATGAGCCTCTGATGGTGAATGAGCCTCTGATGGTGTGGCTGATGTGATTAGGTCCTATGATGGTGTCCCTTGAATAGATATGTGGACAGAGTTGGCAACAGGCTTTGTTGCAAGGATAGGTTCCTGGGTTAGTGTTTTTGTTGTGTGGTTGCTGGTGAGTATTTGCCTCAGGTTGGGGGGCTGTCTGTAAGTGAGGACTGGCCTGTCTCCCAAGATCTGTGAGAGTGAGAGACTGTCCTTCAGGATAGGTTTTAGATCCTTGATGATGTGCTAGAGAGGTTTTAGTTGGGGGCTGAAGGTGATGGCTAGTGGTGTTCTGTTACTTTCTTTGTTGGGCCTGTCCTGAAGTAGGTGACTTCTGGGTATTCTGCTGGCTCTGTCAATCTGTTTCTTCGCTTCAGCAGGTGGGTATTGTAGTTTTAAGAATGCTTGATAGAGATCTTGTAGGTGTTTGTCTCTGTCTGAGGGATTGGAGCAAATGCGATTGTATCTTAGAGCTTGGCTGTAGACAATGGATCGTGTGATGTGGTCTGGATGAAAGCTGGAGGCATGTAGGGAAGTATAGAGGTCAGTAGGTTTCCGGTATAGGCTACCACTCTGAAACCTGTCACCATGCAAGGTAAAGGAGTGTCTCCTGTTTGTTTTAAAGCTGTTATTTTATGATGTCCAATAACCACCCCACATGGGAAAGAGAACCCTATCAGAAAGGCCACACACCCACGTGTAAAAGGAAGGGCAAAGCAAAGTGGCCCTAGAAGAGGTGCCCCAAATGCCACAGAAACAGAGCGCTCCGAGTCCATGGGACAACAAGAGCCCTGGGATGTCAAAGCACTTCTACTCTGAAAGCTGTTGTGAAAGTAAAATGAATTATATTAAAGAAATAGAATGAATTAAAGAATGCTGTATGTACCTTTAAGTAGAAATGAGAAATGCTGCAAGCCAGGGGGCAGGAAAGAAGACATTAACTGCTTAATGAATTGCCCCACTTAAGGGCAATTGGTGAAGCATTAGTCTTAGATCGATAAGAGTTAATAAGGAAGCAGGATATGCATATTGTGCCCCATGCAAATTTTACAATTTTGCTCTCTCTGTCCCTTTGTTTAGTTCGCACCCTTTTATCTGTATAAATAAGACTGTTTGAATCTTGCATGGGGGCTCACATTATCTGAATGTATTAGCAGAGCGCTGTGCTAATAAAACAGAGCAGTCTGACAAACTAGGAGTCCTGAGTCTAACTTTGACAATTTGGAGGTTCCACCGAGATGGCAACCGTCTTCACTGGGGCCATGTGATTCCTGACCATTTTTGTAGGATGACCGTGGCAGCCGGCACCTGGGCATTTGGCCCGAGTGGTCCTCCTCCTGAACGGAAGGGCGCACGACCACTGAGGTCTACGCCATCGAACCTGTTGGTTCCCACTCTGTTCTGGTAGGGATCTGGGATCTGACATCAGGAAACTGGTCAGGTAATTATTTCTGTGTTTTGTCCGGACTGAGGACTGTCCAGTCTCTGTGTCTATCCGTCCTCCTGTGGAGTATGAGTCTGGGTGCCTCTCCATCCGGAGATCGGCTGACCAAGGAGTTCCTGTCCCCACGGTCTGAGTGAGTGAAATCTGCACAATCGCAGCCGCACCTCACCTTGGGTGAAACCCTTGGTGTGAAAGCAAGGGCGATTGAGGCAGTAGCCTGTGGGCTCCTTTTGTGTGTTGCACCGGGCATCGCTCTGACGAACCCGAATTTCCTTCTTGTGTGATTGGTGTGTGTAAAGTCCTCCTGTATTGGTAACCAGACGTCTAAGTCGGGACAGTTCCCTAAAGGAACGCCGGCTCAGTTTTAGGAAGGGTCCGGACTCCTGTAAATTTCTGGAAAAATGGTCTAGGCTAACTCAGGGAGATCCCAAAACTCAGTGGCCACTGTTAAAATCTTGGAAGAAGGACCGAGTGGACATCTTAAAAGACAAACTCGGCCAATCTAAAACTAAATTGGAAAAGGAGAGGTTAATTGTTTCATGCAGTGGTGGGAAGAGGAAAATCGTAGGTGGACAAAATCAAAACTCGCCTCTCTCAAATATTCAAGTAATAAGTTAAAAGCTTTATTAAAAGCCTCCTCTCCCACCACCAGACCGAGCGCTCCCCTTTACCCCGTTCTCCAGAAAAGAAAAAAAAACACAACAACCCCGGATCGATCCCAACCCCCTCCATACTCCCATCTCATTGTAAAAAGTACAAAAAAGCCCTTTGTTCTGTTCCCCTTCATTGTCTGCCTCAGAAACTGATTCTTTAGTGTTCCACTACCAATTCAGTAAGGAGGGTGGGCTCCTCAACGAGCCCCCACCCTTCCTGGTCCCTTTCCGTAAACATTTCTTTCAAAATTGTGAAATGACCATAATATCACTCAAAAAATGGTTCATTGGAAAAAGCAGTATCGGGCCCAGACAAGCAGGCAAGCAACAGATAAAGAAACTGAAAAATAGGTTGGAAGCCCTAAGGGCATAGTGTCAGGAGTAAGTGCAAGTATGAACCCCTGGAACAATACTTAAAATGGTGAAATCTGAGTTGATAAAGGTGTCATTTTGGGAGATAAACAAGTGATTAAAGAAAGTGAAAAGTTAACTCTCAGAGGCTGAAAAGAATTAAGCAGTTAAACCTTGTAAAAATGTTGAAAAGGACCTTGTTAAAAGAATTCTTGGTTTCTTTGCAGCCATTCTAAAGGAAAAATGGGCCCTTTTCCAGAGGAATGTCTGTAAATAATCCAGGTAAAGAGACTATCTAATTAAAATCATTTGACTATGAACAATTTAGTCAAATTTGCTAAAAGAACAAAAAAAAAAAAAGGGGGGGGGGGTTCTATTGGAACTTAACTGCCCCAAATGTATAAAAGGTAATGTAATCTATGTACAGCTATGTAAAAACAAAGCAGTGTAAAAGGGATGTTAAGGAAAAGAAAATGTGTATGTATCTGTCTATTTGTGGAAATATGTGAGGTTTGTAAAACTCCTGTTTTGTAGGTTTAAGATAAATTGGTTTTGTTTTGTTTATAATGCCACTAAAAATCCATTTGACTCTTTAATTCAAAGTTGCAAAACTGACAGACCTTTTTGCCAGACACAGGTAATCAGTGTTGGTTGGCTTTGAGATTTGGTATTTAACCCTTAAGGGGTAACTTGATTCTTTATTTGAAAACATTTAAATTTTGTAAAGACCAAGTCATGACTGCAGCAGGGCAATCAAAATCAGAAGAATAGGGAGAGATTCTGGATTCTTTTTGTTTGTTTGTTTTTGTAACAAAATAGCAGATGAGAGCTGTAGTAAAAGAATAAAGACAGTGCCCCTCTGAAGCAACAGCAGGGGTGAGGTGCACAAAACAAAAAGAAGCAATGTTAGAAACACAGCCTTAAAATGGCTCTGTGTAATCAGACTGTCACTTTGATAAGGGTACATAAAACTAAGAACAAAAGAAACAGTTACACCTTATGTAAAAATTAATATGGCTAATGTTTTAAAAGTTAAAGTATAGAAGAAATGTGCAGACATATGCAGTGTATATTATAGAGGGGGTGTGACGGGTTGGATCACAGAAACCCCCTTGGGAGCCGCCACCCGATGTGCCAAGACTACCCCTGCTTCTGTTTTCCCTGCCAGCTCAGGGCTCCAGCACCCTGTCTTGCTGAATTAGACACTCCAGTCCACTTCAACACAGACCCAGGGTCTGAATCAGTTGTCCCAAAGCTGCAAGTTTGCCTAAAAACAGCTCACAGGAGTGTGCTTGTCTTTAGCACTCAGATGCCCAACTCCCAATGGGGTCTAAACCCAGATAAATCCGTTTTACCCTGCATAAAGCTTATGCAGGGCAAACTCAAATTGTTCGCCCTCTATAACACTGATAGAGAGATATGCACAGCTGTTTGCTCCCCCAGGTATTAATACATACTCTGAGTAAATTACTAAATAAAAAGTGATTTTATTAAATACAGACAGTAGGATTTAAGTGGTTCCAAGTAGTAACAGACAGAACAAAGTAAGTCACAAGCAAAATAAAATAAAATGCGCAAATCTATGCCTAATCAAACTAAATACAGATAATCTCACCCTCAGAGATGCTTCAGTAAGTTTTTCTCAGACTGGACACCTTCCAGGCCTGGGCACAATTCTTTCCCCTGGTACAGCTCTTGTTCCAGCTTAGGTGTTCGCTAGGGGCTTCTCCATGATGGCTCCTCTCCCTCTCTGTTCTCTTCCACCCCTTTATATATCTTTTGCATAAGGCGGGAACTCTTTGTCCCTCTGGGTTTTCACCCCCCCTCACTGGAAAAGCACCAGGTTAAAGATGGATTCCAGTTCAGGTGACATGATCACATGTCACTGCAAGACTTCATTACTCACTTGCCAGCACACACATATACAGGAAGACTCACAGGTAAACACAGTCATCTGCAGACAATGGTCCTTGTTAATGGGAGTCATCAAGATTCCAAACCATCATTAATGGCCCACACTTTACATAATTACAATAGGCCCTCAGAGTTATGTTTTATATTTCTAGTTTTAGATACAAGAGTGGTACATTTCTACAAATAGGATGATCACACTCAGTAGATTATGAGCTTTGTAATGATACCTTACAAGAGACCTTTTGCATGAAGCATATCCCAATTACCTTACATTCACTTATATTTTTATAAAACCATATAGACTGCACAACGTCACAGGGGGTAAAAGAAATGCAAACGAAACATGCTACTTAGTTAAAATCCTATTAGGGCTCCAAAGGAGCCACAGTAGATTGTGTTTTCTTTTTCAGATCTGTGTGTGTTTTGGAAGCAAGAGTTAAAAGTAATCAAAACTCTGGTAAAAGTTAATTGTGTTCCTTTTAAGACAGAGTCTCTGAGCTCTGCTGATGGCTTTGAATCCAAAAGCCAAGCCTGTGTTGATGCAAATTACCTAACTGATAAAGGAAGTGAGAGAACTGCCAGCACAAAGAAGTTGCAGATAAAGAACATACCTGGTCAGCAAACAAATTGTCTAAATAAAAGGCACGGTATAACAAGATACCTTTAATTAAAATAAATTTAATGTTAATAAGTACCCCTGTAACAATGTATAGTGTGTATGATTTTTGGAAAAATCCTTTATGGTAATGATGCTTTTCAGCTGTTACCTGTGAACAAACTTAAAGCTTAACATAGCAGGAAAGTCATTGTAAACTTGGTCTGCTGTAAAGGAAAAACGGAGGTACACCACCTCATGGATTTAATGACTGAACAGTGGGATAATTTCCCCATAACTCTGAAAAGATAGAAGCCATTGAAACCTGGCCTGCCTATAAAACAAAAACACAGGAAAATATGGAGGTAATTCCTCTTGTTTTGCCTGCAATCAGCAAGGGTATTTGTGAAAGAAAGGAATATTTTAAGCAATAATGAATGCCACCCCAAAAGGGGTAGAAAAATGTTATTTTTGTGTTTCAGAAAAAGCTAATACCAGCTACAGGACAACCTAATACAGAAACAAATAAAAGTGGGTATGATTACCCATGCCTGTTGCTCCAAAGCCCTGTAGTAAAGACATCTCACTAGGATCCTGTATGTGGGAGAAAATGAATAATGAGACCAAAGTACTGTATAACGGGCTATGTGTATGTGTTAATTCTTGGGAAAAAGTGTTTTAAAAGAATGGAGGTGTTAGCAACCTTCCAATAGACAAATGTAAGTACTGTGTTTACAAAAGGTAAAAAAGGTAACATAGTTCCTAAAACAAACAAAAAGGCAATGTGGGAAACCGAACCATTCATATTATACATGCAAATGGGAACATGTTAAGAATTGCCACTGCAGAAAGACATAACAGCTTACCATTGGTATAACATATTTTCTGAATGGTCTCCCACCACTACTGGCATACTAATGTTACTAACCCTAAATTGTTTTTGGCTTTAAATTGTATGTGTTTAATTGTAATGTTTGAAATGTGCTGTTGGATAAAACAAATGTATGCAAAGCTAGAGCCACAGGCCCAAATCACCTCCCAGTATTTTCTATTACGTGGACTAAATAAGAAGTGACACTGGCAATTAATAATCTTAGTGTCAAAAGGGGGATATGTAGGAGCAGGATTTTATAATGTCCCATAAGAATTAATGTATGATTTGATTTCATCCTGTCAGCCACCCTTTTTGAATAGCAGAAAGGAATGACAGACCAGAACAATCCTTATGACTGATTATGGTCACCCTTTTGTTTTAGAATAAGTTATAATGTCTACTATGGTTTCCTACGGCCTTGGCTGCACTCGCGGATTCACAGCGCTGCCGCGGCAGCGCTGTGAAGCGCGAGTGTAGTCGCGCCGCCAGCGCTGCGAGAGCTCTCTCGCAGCGCTGCAAGTACTCCACCTCTCCGAGGGGAATAGCTTGCAGCGCTGCGAGGGAGCGTGCAGCGCTGCAGGCGCTGATTACACTGGCGCTTTACAGCGCTGCACTCGCTGCGCTATGGGGGGGTGTTTTTTCACACCCCTGAGCGCAGCAAGTGCAGCGCTGTGAATTGCCAGTGTAGCCAAGGCCTATATGTATTACAAAGTAGGCACTCTAGTTAAATATACATTTCTTTGTTTTAAGGTTTAGTAAGTAAGAAACAGGATTCTCTATTGTGTCTATGTTAAGTAGATTAGAGGAATATTGAAGGCCTGGGTCTCAATGGAAATTGTCTTGGTTATTGATTGTAAAACTTAGCAAGGTTTAATTTGCAATGCCGTTTTGCTCGATATAAAATACTACTGTTTGTATTCTCAATCTGTGTGAATAAGGAATGTATGCATCAGGAAAAGATAAGGTGTGAAGGCCATTGTTATAGCCAGAGTCAAGGAAGTAGTAGTAAAGAGACTTAAAGGACATCAAAGAATCATCAGGTACTGCTTACTACCCAGACGGCTGTTAAACGGTCTGGCATCACAGCGTGGATACATGCTTCGCAGTGTAAGACGGCACCACCCCCAGCAAACCAATCATCACCTCAGGACCACGCAGAGTCAATTTTGACTCCAGAAGACGACGTAGAGGAACAGCCTGCAATACCTTACCATCTACGCTCTCATAAGGGTTGCCAGAAGCAGACGACGACCTAAAGCAAGGCCCCAAAAAAAGCAGTAGTGAGCCTAGCGCCTGCTGCCTGGTGGACGTAAAACCGTGACCGCAGTTCCCTCAGTTGAGGCTGTCAGAACAAGAAGGGCCTTGCCTCCAACATGCGCCTCTGGTGGCGCCTGTTCCTTGGCTGCTGGTATCTTAAGGTCTGGGGAGTCCACAATGACAGTTCTTTTATCCAGCAGCAAGTGTGGATCGCTCAGACCCTTAATATTTCTAATTGCTGGGACTGCAGCAACATCCCAGACCACTCTCAAGCTGGTGTTCCTGTCCTGGCAATCCCACTCAATTCCCCAGACCTCACTGGAGGACCTCGTCCGTTTAACAAAACATGGAACAATAATGACACTTGGGAAGCAGTGGGCATAAATGTATCTAAATGGATAAGTGTGGTGGAGGGAAAAGGTCATTGGTGTTGGGTGTGTAATGGGACAGGGCTGGATCTGGGAAAAAGCCGTTGCCTTCAGCATATTGTGGCCAATGGTGTATGGGATTATTCGAATAAAACTAAAAAGTGACGGGCTGGGTATGGGGATATGAATTTTTTCTTGATCTGAGGATCAAACAGAAAAATCAATTTCATGTTCCCCCTACAGTAACCTTAGTGAAAACAATACAATCTTTCAACACCATGCAAAAAGGCTCTTAAGGTTACCAGCAGTAGTTGAAATAATGGCAAATGAAACCGGAGAAAGTTTAAAAGCCCTGGCCAAAGAAACAGCAGCGATTCAACAGATGGCCCTTCAAAACCGTCAGGCATTGGACATAGTGCTGATGGCCAAAGGAGGAACCTGTGCTCTCATTGGAAAAGAATGTTGTGTGTTTATACCTGACGACACCAATGAGGTAATAGATCGCGCTAGCCACTTAAAACAAATCGCATATCTTCCCCATAAAGAGCCGAGTTCTTTAAGAAGTGGCTAAGTAACCTGTTCAATTTCTCTGGCATAGGAAACTGGTTGTTTCAGGGAGCCCTGACTATCCTGTTTGGAATCCTAATGATTTTTGTATGTTTTCAGCTAATCTCCTATTGTATCCAGAATTGTGTAAGGTATGCCACCCAGGTGACTGCCCCAAAACAGAGTGCTAATATGATGATGTTAAATATCACTGATGAACGAAGAGATAAAGAACGATTAATATGTGGAATCCAGTAATTGTTGGTCTTTGTGTAAGCTTGACCAAAAGGAGGGATTGTGAAAGTAAAATGAATTATATTAAAGAAATAGAATGAATTAAAGAATGCTGTATGTATCTTTAAGTAGAAATGAGAAATGCTGCAAGCCAGGGGGCAGGAAAGCAGACATTAACTGCTTAATGAATTGCCCCACTTAAGGGCAATTGGTGAAGCATTAGCCTTAGATCGATAAGAGTTAATAAGGAAGCAGGATATGCATATTGTGCCCCATGCAAATTTTACAATTTTGCTCTCTCTGTACCTTTGTTTAGTTTGCACCCTTTTATCTGTATAAATAAGACTGTTTGAATCTTGCATGGGGGCTCACATTATCTGAATGTATTAGCAGAGTGCTGTGCTAATAAAACAGAGTGGCCTAACAAACTACGAGTCCTGAGTCTAACTTTGACACTGTCCTGACGAGCCTTACATCCTGTGCAAGAGCACAGAGACTGCCCAGAACCTAGACTAGGGTTACCATATGTGGAGTGTCCAAAAAGAGGACACTCCACGGGGCCCCGGCCCCGCCCCCCGCCCACGCCCCCCGCCCAAACTCCGCCCCCTCCCCCAAAGTCCCCGCCCCAACTCCGCCCCCTCCCCTGCTTCCCGCGAACATTTGATTCGCGGGAAGCAGGCAGCAGGTAAGCGGGGGGGAGGGAGGAAGGAGGCGCGGCCCAGTCTGGCCCCCTCCGGCGGCCAGCCCCGGCCTGGCTCGGGCCCTGGGGTGCCGGCCCCGGGCCAGCCCCCGGCCGAGCACCCCCGGGCCAGCACCGCCGGCCGCCGGCCCAGCGCGCCCCCCGGCCGCCCAGCACCGCCAGCGGCCCGGCGCACCCCCCCCCGGCCGCCCAGCTTCGCCGGCCCCGGCCCCCAGCACCGCCGGCCCGGCGCACCCCCCGGCCGCCCAGCACCGCCGGCCCCCGGCGGCCCAGTGCACCCCCCCCCCGCCGCCCAGCACCGCCGGCGGCCCGGCCCCCAGCACCCCCGGCGGCCCGGCCCCCAGCCGCCCAGGATTTTCCCGGACATGTTCGGCTTTTTGGGATTTCCCCCCGGACGGGGATTTGAATCCCAAAAAGCCGGACATGTCCGGGAAAATCCGGACGTATGGTAACCCTAACCTAGACACAATATCCACAGGCTGCATTAGCATCTTCCCAGAAGGTTGCAAGTAATATATATATATATATATATATATATATATATATATATATATATATATATACATATACACACACACACACACACACACACACACATATACATACACACACACACACACACACACACACACACACACACACACACACACACACACTTGAATTTTGCCAGCCGATATATCCCAGATCCTCCCGATATAAGGAAAAGAAGAATATTTCCCCCTTAATTTATATTCTCTTTCTTTTTCTATTATATATTCTGTTCTCGTGTCAGATAGAAGAGAAGGTAGGAGGCCTAAATACCTCAAGGGAAGGAAGGAACAAGCCCAAGAAAAACATTTGAAATCAAGGGTAAAACTAAAACTCTTGCTGTTCAACCAGTGAGGCAGATCATAATTGGAGAGTGTAAAGGGAGCCACCAGACAAGCTATGTTCATATTAAAAAGTCTGTTATCCCTTTTGGTTACTCATTACTCTAGTTAAACGACTTTGACCATTTCAAGTATTATTGTTTGCTAATTCTCCCCCACCCACAATATTCATCTCTTCACACTGCTTCACTGCCCTGATGCAAGTTGACTGTTTTTAAATTGGTTCATGAAATAAGATGTACATTTATCAGAACTATAATGTTCTATTATCATCATCATCATCATCATGATAATCAGGAGGATTAGTTGTCATGTTTATGCCCAGTGGGACTTGTCACTTCAGACAAAGCAGAGGAAAATGCTCTCTCAAAAGTTGCACTTTTTCAAACAGAGCTAAATATTCATTCACAAATCTCCTAGTGATCAATAGCCAGAAAAGTTTGAATACAAGAAAACATTTCTTTGAAAAAAATCTGTATCACTGCCTTTATGTCAAAAGAAAAAGCTAAATGTAAGAACTATTAGAAAAGAGGTTTGTCACACAGATGCTATAAAAAAGATTGAATATTTCTATTAAAAATATTATTAGCTTCTGTGGGAAGACCACCAAAAACTTACCGTGCAAATATGAGGCCAGTATTCAAACTGTTGGAGTAAGGCTGTATTAAGTTCCTCTTCATATATCTCTCTGTAAAACTGTGGCATCTTCGATAACCAGATACCATTGCTGTACTTATTCAAAACTTCTTTAACACGATTCTGAACTTCATTTATGTTAGAATTAGAAGGGCCAGTGAGGATGCTGTGTGCTTCTGAAACTGGCTCATTCAAATTATCTGTAAAGATGGAAAAACTACAATTTTCAAGTGGCAGTGTTGTTCTACAATTTCCTTTTAAAGAACAGTAGCATTTAACTTCAGAAAGGGGAACTACACAAAAATGAGGAAGCTAGTTAAACAGAAATTAAAAGGTATAGTTCCAAAAGTGAAATGCCTGCAAGCTGCATGGAAACTTTTTAAAAACACCATAACAGAGGCTCAAATTAAATGTATACCCCAAATTAAAAAAACATAGTAAGAGGACCAAAGTGCCACAGTGGCTAAAACAACAAAGTAAAAGAAGCACTTAGAGGCAGAAAGGCATCCTTTAAAAATTGGAAGTTAAATCCTACCGAGGAAAATAGGAAGGGGCATAAACTCTGTCAAGTCAAGTATAAGTAGGCAGGCCAAGAAGGAATTTGAAGAGCAACAGCAAAAAAATTTTTAAATACATCAGAATCAGGGAGTCTGCTAACAATCGGTGGGGCCACAGGATGACTGAGGTGTTAAAGGAGCACTCAAGGAAGACAAGGCCACTGCAGAGAACCAAAATGAATTCTTTGCATCAATCTTCATAGCAAGGGATATGAGGGAGATTCCCACACCTGAGCCACTCTTTTTAGGTGACAAATCTGAGGAGCTGTCCCAGACTGAGGTGTCAGAGGTGGTTTTGGAACAAACTGATAAACTAAACTGTAATAAGTCACCAGGACCAGATGGTACTCACCCAAGAGTTCTGAAGAACTTAAATATGAAATCGCAGAACTAACAACTGTGGTATGTAACCTATCATTTAAATCATCTTCTGTACCAGGTGACTGGAGGATAGTTAATGTGATGCTAAATTTTTTTAAAAGGCTCTCGAGGTGATCCCGGCAATTACAGGCCAATAAGCCTAACTTCAGCACCGGGCAAACCGGTTGAAACTACAATAAAGAACAAAATGATCACACAGATAAACAAGATTTGTTGGGGGAACAGTCAACATGGCTTTAGTAAAGGAAAATCATGCCTCACCAATCTATTAGAATTCTTTGAGAGGGTCAACAAACGTGGACAAGGGTGATCCAGTACATATAGTGCACATAGATTTTCAGAAAGCCTTTGACAAGGTCCCTCACCAAAGGCTCTTAAGCAAAGTAAGCAGTCTTGGTATAAGAGAGAAGGTCCTCTCATGGATCAGTAACTAGTTAAAAGCCAGAACACAAAGGGTAGGAATAAATGGTCAGTTTTCAGAATGGAGAGAGGTAAATAGTGGTGTCCCCCCAAACGATCTGTACTGGGACCAGTGCTGTTCAACATATTCATAAATGATCTGGGAAAAGGGATAAGCAGCGAGGTGGCAAAATTGCAGACAATACAAAACTACTCAAGATAGTTGAGTCCAAAGCAGACTGTGAAGAATTTACAAAGGGATCTCACAAAACTGGGTGACTGGGCAACAAAATAGCAGATGAAATTCAGTGTTGACAAATGCAAAGTAATGCATATTGGAAAACATAATCCCAACTATACATACAAAATGATGGGTTCTAAAGTAGCTGTTACCACTCAGGAATGATCTTGGAGTCATTGTGGATAGTTCTCTGAAAACATCCACTCAATGTGCAGTGGCAGTCAAAAAGCTAACAGAATATTAGGAAGCATTAGAAAAAGGGATAGATAAGATAGGAAATATCATAATGCCTCTATATAAGCCCATGGTACAACCACATCTTGAGTACTGCGTGCAGTTCTGGTCGCCCCATCTCAAAAAAAAGACATATTAAAATTAGAGAAAGTACAGACAAGGTCAACAAAAATGATTAGGGGTATGGAATAGCTTCCCTATGTGGAGGGAATAAAAAGAATGGGACTTTTCAGCTTGGAAAAGAGATGAGTAAAAGATAGGATAGAGGTCCATAAAATCATGAATCGTGTGGAGAAAAAGTGTTATTTACTCCTTCACATAACACAAGAACTGGGGTCACCCAATTAAATCAATAAGCAGCAGGTTTAAAACAAACAAAAGGAAGAGGAGGTTACTTACCTGTAACTGGAGGTTCTTAGAGATGTGTGGTCCCTATCTGTATTCCACATGTGGGTAACTTGTGGGAAGTGATCAGTGCAGCAGTAGGTGCGGGATACCCATGGAACCAAGCAGCATCTGTCATTGCTGCCTGTTATGGTGTAGTGTGCTATGAACGTGTGGCCAGAATGCCACATCGCTGCTTGACAGATATCCTGCCAGGACAGATCTGCAAGTGAGACTGAGGCGGCGGCTTGCACTGTTACCCTGCGGGGAGGAGGTAGATTGGAGCATTTGTAGCATTCAAGGATGCACCCTGAGACCCATTTGGAGATTCACTGGGGCGAGGGGGCTTATCCCTTTGCCCTTTCAGCAATGGCCACAAAAAGATTAGTCGATTTCCAAAATGGGCAAGTCCTGTGGACATAGAAGGCTAGTGAGCATCAAACACTGAGGGAGTGCAGGACTCTGTTAGTGGGGGAGGTGTGCATCTTTGGGTAGAATACTGCCAAGTGGATCAATTGACTGAGGTGGAACTCAGACACCACTTTAAGAAGGAATTTGGGGTGCAGCCGTAAGAACACCTAGTTCTTGTGGAATATGGGGGGGGGGGGGGAAGAGGAGGAAAGAGCGAGATCTGCCATCATGGCTGCAAGCTCACTGACCTACCTGGCCAAGGTAATGGATACCAAGAATGCCACTTTCATTGAGAGGTGGGAGAGGGAGCCTGTTGTCGGTTCAAAGGGAGGTCTTGTGAGGGCAGAGAGAATGAGATTAAGGTCCCATGGGGGTGTGCACCAGTGGAAAGGGTTTGAGTAAACTTTTTAGGAAGCGGACAGTGGTAGGGTATGTAAATATAGATGTGTGGTCCATGGGGCTAGAAAGGTGCTAAGTGCTGCTAAATGCACATGAAGAGAACAGAGCCAGACCCAAGGTCTTGAGGACGCAGTCGAGAACAATGGGAATGGCCATCATGCTCAGTGAATGGTGGTGGCAGTGGGCCCACTCTACGAATCATCTCCATTTAGCTTGGTAGCAGGTCCTAGTGGAGTCCCTCCTACTTTGGGTGAGGATTTGCCAAACTGGGACAGAGCATGCACTGTCTATGCTTGATGCCCATCCAAATACCAGGCTGTAAGGTGAAGAGAGTCTGGATTGGGATGACTGAGTCTCCCCCGATCTTGTGAGAGGAGATTTAGGAGTGTGCAGAGTGCTGCCTGGACGGAGAGTCTGAGGAGGTATGTGAACCAGAATTGCCGGAGCCAGAAAGATACTATGAGGACAGTGGCTCTGTCCTGGTGAATCTTGCATAGCACTTGCAGTAGGAGGGGAAGGAGGTGGGAGGGGGAAAGCATAGCAGAGGTCACCCATCCAGGGAAGGAGGAGAGTGTTGCCTTGAGAGCTCTCTTCTAGAGGTCCTTTGGAGTAATAGAGGGGGAGCTTTTGACTCCCAGAGTGACAGAGGTCCATCAGGGGGTTCCCCACTTTACGGCATCGCGTAGCTCCCACTCGTGGTTGAGGTAGAGGTCGAGAGTTCTGCTAAGCGTGTCAGCCAGGGAATTCTGGGCACCCGGTATGCAATGTCACCTCATTGCAGATGCACCAGTTCCATAGCCAGACCAACTTGGAGCAGAGAGATGAAGACCTGGAACTGTCCTACTTGTTGATGTAGAACACTGACGTGATGTTGTCGGAGAGGCGCTGAATGTGTAGGGAGCGTATGAGCAGGAGGAAGGCCTTGCATGTGAGAAGGACTGCCCCAAGTTCTAGAATGTTTTGTCACACAGCATCGATGCCCCTTGAGTGGCTTAAGTGGGCTCCCCATCCGGCGAGGGAGGTGTCTCTCATGATGGCAGCTTATGGTGTGGATGGAGTGAAGGGGGTGCTGATCATGATCTTGGAGGGAGCGGACCACCACGTGAGGGAGGACAGCATGGTCTCTGGGACGGTGACCCTGGAGTCAATATGGTCTCTGTTGGGTTTGTAAATGAAGAAGAGCCAAGGTTGTAGACAGCACATGTGGAGCCATGCATGCAGCATCATGTAAGTGAAGGCTGCCATATGCCCAAGGAGGGAGAGACAGTGGCAGACCATGGTGTGAGGTCTGCAACATAGGCGCGCAATGAGGGCTGTCTGTGCTGCAAAGCAGTCAGGTGAGTTGAAGGCCTGGACCACAATAAGAGCCCAGCTGCACCCCAATGAAATGTATTGTCTGTGTGGGTGTCAACCCCGACTTGCCCTCATTGACACAGCTACCCAGAGATGCTAGAAGACCTGAGACAGTGGATCACGGAGTGTGCCTCCAATCAAGATAGCACCACCAGGAGCCAATTATTGAGGTAGGGGAATACTTAGTAGCCAAGGCATAGCATCTGGACCGTTACCACCGCAAAGACTTTTGTGAATACTCTTGACACTGTCGCTATGGCAAACAGGAGGACCCAAAATTGGTAATGGTGGTGCCCTACCTGGAAATGGAGGAACTTGCGGTGAGATGGGTGGATACCCACATGGGAGTAAGTGTCTTTCATGTCGAGAGCTGCGAACCAGGCTCCCTGGTGCAGGGAGGACATAATCAATGCCAACGTCACCATGCAGAATTTGGACTTCCTGATAAACATATTCAGTAACTGATGATCTAGAATGGGGCGATATCCTCCACCCTTTTTCGGAATGAGGAAGTATGGTGAGTAGAACCCTCTCTCTCTGTACTGAGGATGGATGGGCTCTATTGCCCCCTCCCCCTAGAGGAGCAGAGCACCCGCTTCTTGTTGGAGTAGCAAATGATAGAAGGGGTGCCAGGGCGGAGGGTAAGGTGGGGAAGTGATGAAGTGGGAAGGAAAGGAACGCTATGGAGTATTCGTGGTGGATGACCTCCAGTACCCAACTGTCTGTGGTGATCTTACCCCCATTGTGGGCAAATAGGGAATGACAGCCCCCAAAGATGACATGGGGTGCTGTGGGTGGTATCGAGGGAGGCTTGCGGGTCTCAGCCTGTGCATCAAAATCGGCCTTTGGCCAGCAGTTGGGAGAGGGTTGAAGAGGTGGTTGTGGCAGACCATAGTTGTCAGCATGGTGGCTCTTGGCGCAGATAGTAGGCAGGATAGGGTGTGTGCAGCTGTGGGCAGATTGTATCTGCTGTCTGTGTCTAGGGGTCAGAGTATATATGCCCAGGGACCAAAGTGTTGATCTGGAATCCTTGAGAGTGTAGGAATTCGCCAGTCTTGTCGCTGAAGAGTTTATGCTAGTCAAAAGGGAGATCCTCTTTCGTATTTTGGACCTCCCTAGGGAAGCCGGAAGATTGTAGCCACAAGTCCCTTTGCATAACTACTCTGATGGCTAGAGACAGAGGATGTTGGCAACATCCACTGCTGCCTGGAGGGCCACCTTGGTGACCAGTCTCCCTTAATCTACCAGCGCCTGGAATTGCTCCTGGTGTTCGAGCGGGAGCTTGTTCTTGAACTCTGCTAGCATATTGTAGTTATTAAAGTCATACTTGGCTAGCAGAGACTGATAATTAGCAATGCGGAATTGAAGTTCTACAGAGGAACAGACCTTCCTACCCAGCAGGTTTAGCCTCTTAGCAGTCTTGTCTGGAGGGGTGGATTTTTGTGGATGCTGTCTCGCCCATTCTGCAGATGCTTGGACACCCAGGGAGCTAAGGGGTGGATGAACAGGAAAGCTGCCCACTTAACTAGTAAGAAGTAGCGTCTCTCCACTGGCTTAGGTGTGAGTTCACATGAGGCCGGTGTGTGCCGCACCACATGCGCCAGTACCAGGATAGCCTCATTGATAGGGAGGGCCACCCTGGATGGCCTTAGGGGTTGGAGGATGTCCAACAGCAGATGTGAGTCCTGAACTTCCTCCAACAGGATTTCCAGGACCGCAGCCACCCTCTGTAGCAAATCCGGATATTGACGGTGATCATCCGGCAGAGAGAGCTGGGAGAGGAATGACACCTCATCCTGTGACAAGGATGTGCTGGTCAGGACCAGGGGAGCCGGCAATACTGGTTCAATGTCCTCCTCTTCTTCATACACTGATGGAGCCAGCAGGTGTACAGAGGAACCGGAGATGGTGTGTGGTATCTGTGGCAGGGATCCCAGGGTCCACAGTATGGCCAGACGGTGGGGTCCATCAGTGGCAGCGGGCCCCACAGGAAGTGGTAACAGGTCTCCTCTGTTGGCTCATATGCCAAAGAGTAGGGCGGTCTGGGTTGCACATCCGGACTCCGGTGTGGAACCGAAGACAAAGATGGTTCCACATCAGAGAATTCTTAGGAGATGGAGGACTGGTCTAGCAATGGTGGAACTGTTGGTATGGGAGGACTGTGGTGTGGTGCCAGTGAGACAGGCTTCTCTGGCAGCAGCAGCAGGGGTTTATCTTCCCCTGTAGGGATGTCATGGGTAAGCAGAGAGCCCGAGAGAAGAGGCAACTGTAAGTAAGGGAGGATTAATTCCACCACT
Source organism: Emydoidea blandingii (assembly GCA_036785055.1). Classification (NCBI taxonomy): domain Eukaryota; kingdom Metazoa; phylum Chordata; order Testudines; family Emydidae; genus Emydoidea; species Emydoidea blandingii. The sequence continues at coordinate 135,147,988 of JAXIVB010000006.1, forward strand.
ATCAGGTCTGTGGAGCACCAAGGGAAACACTCAAGGGCCTGTCGGTATCTGTATGCCCAGCCAGTCTGGCAGATGTGGGGTACCAGCAGAGTGGGTGGTGTTGCATGCACCAGTGAGTGTTCCAGAGGCTTGGATGCTGAGATAACCGTCAGTACCGGCAGATACTGTGCGCGTTTGGCCTTACCCTCCATCTGTGGGACCTTGGGTGCTGGTTTAGCCAGATACACGTGCAATGTCTCACCCGACCTGGCTTGGCTCATGGAGGAAACACTACACTTGTGAGCAGTCCTCTGTGGAGACCTGCTCTTGTGCCTAAGAGAATGTTTTCTGCTCTCATGCCAGGACTTGCCGTTGGCCTTGGGTACTGTCGGTTCCGAGCCATGCACGGTGCGGTGCTCTCTGCTGGTGGTGGCTGCTGTATGCGGCAGGTTGGGGGGTGTCTCAGATCCTGGCCCAGCTGTGCCCGGGGCCACATAGCCTCTACCATAAGGTATTTGTGGAGGCAGAGCTCGCGGGCTTCCCTGGTCCTGGGCAGGAAGGACTTACAGATGGAGCAGAGTGCCACGATGTGTTCTGTACCCATACAGCAGAGGCACTGCTGGTGCTCACTCACAGAATGCAAGAAAGGCCACACTGGGTCAGACCAAAGGTCCCATCTAGCCCAGTATCCTGTCTTCTGACAGTGGCCAATGCCAGGTGCTCCAGAAAGAAGGAGCATGGGCAGGAGACAGTTTTTGAAGCCCAGAATCCTGGGCATAGTCCCTGGGGGAGGAGGCAGGGTGTCTGTCCCTGAACGGGAAAAAAGAACTACTACATTAAGTACACTGCACAAACTTACCTGTAAATCTACCTACAGCTATGTACAAAAAAGAATAACTCTCAGCAGACTAAGAATGCAAAGGAAAAAGGGGGTTCCAACTCAGGCCATGCAGCCGTAAAAGGGAACTGGAGGGGCGATGACCCACACTACCTCTTATGCCCTTGGTTGGGAGCATGAGGAGATGTACTATGCACGTGCAGGTCAATGGACACTGCTAAGAAACACTTCCAGACTCAGGCGCATGGTGTGCATGCGCATGTGCACCCACGGGTAGGAAGACACATAGGGACCATCACCTGAAAGTAGTACTTCTTCACACAATGCACAGACAACCTGTGGAACTTGTTGCCAGGAGATGTTGTGAAGGCCAAAACTATAACGGTGTTTAAAAAATAATTAGATAAGTTAATGGAGAATAGATACATCAATGGCTATTAGCTAAGATGGCCATGTTCTGAGTGGCCCTAGCCTCTGTTCCCCAGAAGCAGGGAGTGGACTAAAGGGGATGGACCATTCAATGATTGCTTGTTCTGTTCATTCCCTCTGAATCACCTGGCATTGGCTGCTGCCAGAAAACAGGATACTGGGTAGAGGGACCCATTGGTCTGACCCAATATAACGATTTTTATGTTCTTAGATGGTAAAATTATCTTGAGAAGGGTAGAAAGAACACAAGCCAACTATTAATATTTGAGTATTATCAAGTATACAAATCTAAACAGTGTGTCACTTAAGGTAACATTGATTAGAAACATTGCTATTACACACACACACACACACACACACACACACACACACACACACACACGAACACAGTCTTGTTTGCTTCACACTGAATGGGATGTCGAAGTCTTTCCAAGAAATTATGCATCTTAAACAATTAAGATTGAGAAGTGGAGGTTAGTCACTGTAACTGGAGGCTCTCTGAGATGTATGGTCCCTTATCTGTATTCCACTACCCGCCCTCCATCACATCTTCCTTGAATCCTGTTAGATTTGCGATAAGAGGTGGAATTGCAGAGGCGTCGACCAGCACTGCCTCATATGCCCTCGGTCAGTGCACAAGGAGAGCTACTGCACATGTGCGAGCCAACGGACACTGCTTTGAAAAATTTCCAGGCTTGGGCGCATGGCACACATGCGTACCCATGGGTGGAATATAGATTGGGACCATACATCTCAAAGAGCCTCCAGTTACAATAACTAACCTCCACTTCTTCAAGTGATGGTCCCTATGTGTATTCCATACATAGGTGATTGGCAAGCAGTGTTCAGACTGAAGGCAGGTGAAAAGAAGCCACAAGCAAAGATGCTTGCAATACTGCCAAACCCATGGCTGCATCTGCAGCCAAGGCATGAGCTAGAACATAGCGCATAGTGAATGTGCTGACAGAACTCCAGGTAGTCACCCTGCAGATAGGGATGCTGTGGAGGCAGCTTATGCTTGCGTGAGGTGAGCTGTGACACCTGCAGGGGGAGGAATTTTTGCTATTTAGTAGCACTCTTAACATGCATCCCAAAACCCTCTTAGAAATCCTCTAGGAGAATATGGCTTGTCCACGCAATCTCTCTGCTATGATTATAAAAAGTCTCAGTGATTTCCTAATGGGTTGGGATTTTTGCAGGCAGAACACAAGAGCATGCCACATCAAGGGAGCGAAGTCTCTTGTCTTCATAGAAAGCATGGGGTTTCGGGAAAAATACAATACCATTTATGTGAAACAAACAAAATCTTGGGGAGAAATCTGGGGTGTAGTCAAAGGGAAACCTTTTCTTTGTGAAACACTGTACAAGGACAGTCTGCCATGATGGCTCCGAGCTCACTGACCCGCCTGGCCGAAGCGATAGTCACTAAGAATGCCACGTGCATGGACAGGTAGGTCATGACATGTTACCGTGAGTTTGAAAGATGGACTTGTCAGTGTCAACAGGATGAAGTTAAGGTCCCGTTGAGGTGTAGATTTAAGCACTGATGGGAAGGTCCTGATCAGGCCTTCATTTGCACTGTCTGATTTATGGAGTCTGGCAAATGGCATCATGTAGGTACATGTGGCCACATAGCCTAACAGTGAATGACACCTGTGCACTGTATGTCACGCTCTGTGGGTAATGCATGACATTAGGTTGCTCATTGTATGAAACCTGTCCAATGGGAGGAATGCTCTGGCAAAAACCGAGTCCAGTGTCGCCCCTATAAAGTTCATTGTCCTTGTGGGCAACAAAACAGACTGATGTTTATGCAAATACCTAGTGCTGCTAAAAGTCATAAGAAACCCTGTCACTGACCTTACCTCCTGATGAGATTGGCCTACTAGGAGCCACTTGTCCAGGTGTAGAAATACCATATAGCCCTGGCATCTCACCTGGGCTGCTACCACATAAATACTCTGGGTGCTGTAGTGAGCCCAAAAGGGAGTACTTGAAACTGGAAGTGATCCTGGCCAACCATAAAACCAGGAACTTCCTTTATGATGGGTGAAAATCCACCAGGAAATATGCACCCTTCACGTCTAATGCCGCAAACCACATTCCTGTCTGAAGGCAGGGGATTATCAATGCTAGTGTAATCAACTGGAATTTCAGCTTTCAGATAAAGATGTTGAATTGCCAAAAGTCCAGGATGGGTCTCCATGCTCCATCTTTTTTTGGGGAATTAAGAAATACAGGGAGAACTCCCTCCTGTGGTAATGAGGTGAGACATATAAAAAGTGATTCTGCCTCCTGTTGAAGAATCACCTTGTGAGAATGTAAAAAGCGACAAAGAGTCCTGTGGCACCTTATAGACTAACAGACGTATTGAAGCATAAGCTTTCATGGGTGAATACTCACTTCGTCAAATGCATGTAGTGGAAATTTCCAGAGGCAGGTATAAATATGCAGGCAAGAATCAGTCTGGAGATAATGAGGTTAATTCAATCAGGGAGGATGAGGCCCTCTTCTAGCAGTTGAGGTGTGAACACCAAAGGAGGAGAAACTGCTTTTGTAGTTGGCTAGCCATTCATCAGCTCAGGATTAAACAAAGACTGTGGTGTCAAATTTGCAAATGGACTGAAGCTCAGCAGTTTCTCTTTGAAGTCTGGTCCTGAAGTTTTTTTGCTGCAGGATAGCTACCTTTAGATCTGCTATTGTGTGTCCAGGGAGATTGAAGTGTTGTCCTACAGGCAAAACAAGCCCAAGAAAGAAACCAAAAGAACTCCTGGCCATCACCTACAGTCCTCAGCTAAAACCTCTCCAACGCATCATCAGTGATCTCCCATCCTGGACAATGATCCCTCGCTTTCACAGGCCTTGGGAGGCAGGCCAGTCCTTGCCCACAGACAACCCACCAACCTTAAGCATATTCTCACCAGCAACCACACAACACACCATAGTAACTAACTCAGGAACCAATCCATGCAACAAACCTTGATGCCAACTCTGCCCACATATCTACACCAGCGACACCATCACAGGACCTAACCAGATCAGCTACATCATCACTGGTTCATTCACCTGCACATCCACCAATGTAATATACGCCATCGTGTGCCAGCAATGCCCCTCTGCTATGTACATCGGCCAAACTGGACAGTCCCTACGTAAAAGGATAAATGGACACAAGTCAGATATTAGGAATGGCAATATACAAAAACCTGTAGGAGAACACTTCTATCTCCCTGGACACACAATAGCAGATTTAAAGGTAGCCATCCTGCAGCAAAAAATGAACTTTATAGGGTCGACACTGGACTCGGTTTTTGCCAGAGCAGGTTTGTGAGGTGGGAAGGAGAGAAACTCTATGGAGTATCCCTGATGGATAATCTCCAGAACCCAATTGCCATAGTGATCTTGTTCCAGTTGTGGGCAAAGAGTGTGAGATGGCCCCCAAAAGTGACAGGGAATGTTGTGAAGGCCAAAACTATAACTGTGTTTAAAAAAGAATTAGGTAAGTTAATGGAGGATAGATACATCAATGGCTATTAGCCAAGACGGCCACGTTTTGAGTGTCCCTAGCCTCTGTTCCCCAGAAGCAGGGAGTGGACGAAAAGGGATGGACCATTCAAGGGAATCTGAACCAGTGGTGCTGGTGGAGAGGTCATACCCAAAGGAATGAAGAGTGTAACCCCTCAACGGTCTGTTGGGGCTCGACTTCTCCATAGGGAAACGAGAAGTTATCTCCCTGACTCATCCGTGTCTGAGAACTGTTCTATTGGTAGTGCAAGGGTCATCGGTACCGGGGCACTCATACCAGATGGCTGGAAATGGAACGGCTCATGGGATGTTGATGTAGACTCCTCCAGACTAAGGACACCCCTCAGAAGGCATGGCCGGAAAGAAGTGAAGATGGTAGATAAGGAAGGAATACAACTTCCAGATGTTATTTTTCTTTATGCCCTCAGTTCCAGCAGTCAAGTCTGAAGGACCAAGTGCATCTGCAGCTGTCAGACGGTCTTTAGATGAATGAGGCAGTACCGACAACAGGTCCCAACTAGCACTCTTAGATGGAACCAGTGAATGTCTGTTCTTACACTTCATTACTGAGGTGACCGATGGAACTGGCCCTCCAACTGGGGGTCTTCAGTGGAGACAGTTCTTTAAGTTGTGTACGTGACTTCGCACCCGACCAGGACAGGCCTGGAGAGGAACCCTGTTTCTTATGGACAGTCCTAGAATGCCGATATCAGAGAGGGGTCTCATAGCCTTCTCCATTAGATGCTTTCACAGGCGAAGCTCCCAGGCTCCGAGTTCTGGGTGGAAAGGAGCAGCAGATACTGCACTTCACAGAGATATGTACCTCACCCAGACAGTACAGGCAATGTTGATGGTCATCACTGATGGAGCGAAGGCAGGAGATGCAATTCTTGAATCCTAGACTCTGGGCATAGTCCTGGAGCCAGGGAGAGGTTCCCAACAGTGGAAAAAGAAATCCTCTATACTATAAAAACTTTAACTAAGCTAAGAAATATAAATTATAAAACCAAGAAAAGGACAATTCCAACTCAGGCCATATGGCCGGAAGGAGGAACTGGAGAGTCGTCGACCCACACTGCCTCTTATATTCTCGGTCAGGACCACGAGGAGAGCTACTGTGCATCTGTGGGTCAATGAACACTGCTTTGAAGAATTTTCAGACTCAGGAGCATGGCGTGCATGCGTATATAGAGGGATCATCACTCAAAGAAGAATTTTTTGTTTCCACCACTGTACTTATTGGTCATATACCAAGTACATCATGTCTCTTCAAAAAGGTGTCAAGTATCAGGGGGTAGCCGTGTTAGTCTGTATCTACAAAAACAACAAGGAGTCTGGTGGCACCTTAAAGACTAACAGATTTATTTGGGCATAAGCTTTCGTGGGTAAAAACCTCACTTCTTCGGATGCAAAAAGGTGTATTACAAGCAAGATGTAGAGATGATTTGGAAACCCTGTGTTTAAAAAAGAATTAGGTTGGAAGGGACCTCAGGAGGTTATTTAGTCCAACCCCCTGCTCAAAGCAGGACCAATCTCCAGACAGGTATTTACCCCAGTTCCCTAAATGGCCCCCTCAAAGATTGAACTCACAACCCTGGGTTTAGCCGGCCAATGCTCAAACCACTGAGCTATCCCTCCCCGACTTGTCCCACCCCTGTTTAACAGTAGACTGGGTGGGTATATTGGCTTTATCAGTCTTTCACTGTTAAAAGTATCATCCTATGTACAAAATAAAAGGCTATAAACATGGTTCATGTTATGAATACATGCCTATCCCAAAGTGGAAAACCCACATACCATTTGAATCCACTGAAGAGCTTCTGGACAGATGCACTTGAAGTTCTTTCTGAAACCGAGGTGGAAGAGTTAATCTTTTTTCAGGCCTAAAAGATCAAAGGAAACTTCTTTAATTCATTTCCAGTCTAACCAGTACTACATCTGCTCACGAAAACAATATCAAAATAGTCATTTATAGTTATCTTTTTTGTTCAAAGATAAGATTAAAGTAGTAGCCTCATTTAGAAGATGGATTAGGAGCTCTGTTTGGAGGTAGAACTACTTGTGGTTGTCAAGTTCATAGAGCAGGCGATAAGGGAATTCACTATTTTTAGAAATAAAATGTATGTGTTGGAAGGAGAAAAAATGAAGAGGAATGGGAGTTACTCAGAAAATTGCAGTTCTTTCAAGACCCACATTGTGAAAGCTCACTAAACTCAGTTCACTGAGACCAAAGAAGGAGCTCCCCAAGTTTCAACTGTTAATTATAGCAGGGAGTTTCATGTCACTCTGAAGCTGACTGGGCCAAGGCGAAACTGCAGTCTCCACTTCTCCTAAAGCGTTCCCTTAGGTTCTCAAGCTTCTGCTAATCACACCTCCTTAGGGAGGCTCAACAGACTGCCAATATCAAGGCCAGAGGTGGATACTCTCACTGTGACACCACCAAAGATGCTTGTACTTGATATCCATCTATCTAATACAAGTAAAGAATGCACATCAACTGCATGACAAAAATATGGCTAGTTTATCCAAAGTATTAGAAACTAGCTACCTAATTTAAAAAAAGTTTTGATATTCCTTCCAAACTTGAAAACGATAAGGTTGCACACTTGCGTAATTTGAGTACCTAAGTGGCTTTAGTCTTTAGCTCTTCATTTTAACTGTCCTATACACATATGCATTGTAATCTCATTATATGATCACATACTATAATACATTAATATTAGGGCTGTCAATCTCAGTTAACGCCTGCGATTAACTGAAAGCACAGTTAACATGTTAATTTTTTTAATGCGTTAATCAGATACCTGTGGGCGGGGCATGAGGTATCAGTGGCAGGGGGGCTGAAGCCCCAGCCCGCAGCTTCCCATGCCTGTGCCCAGAGCCCCCAGTCCTAACCTTATATTTGAAAATATAGAAAACCCAAACAATATTTAAATAAATGGTATTCTAATATTGTTTAACACTGATTAAAACTGATTAATTGCAATTTTTTTTTAATCTCAATTAATTTTTCTAAAACAGTTGACAGCCCTAATATACATAGGCATATCATGTTATATTTTTCCCCATACATCATTTTTCAAATGTCTTACTGATTTGGGGCAAATCCCGACTTCCAAGCAAGCTGCAGGTGCTCAACATATCTCAGGATTTGGCCCTTCATCTGGTACTCTGCATTCTCACAAACATGTAGTGTTCTTACAAAGATGTACATTTTACTAATTTTTTTCCACTACCTGTAATATATCTCTAGTTCCCGTGTTGGGCTAAGTGTTTCACGGTTCTTGAACTCCCATAAAAAAATAATGTCACATCGGGACCGAAGACTGAGATGCAGAGCCTGTTGGAGAGGGTGTGGGGAAGCAGGTCTTTTGAACCCTCTACCTCTTGCATGGAGTTTCCTAGGGCCTCTATGGAAGAACTACTGAGCCATGTCTAGGTCTAAAACAATGGGTGGTGAAACTTCCTGTTACACCCCTGGCTGTATCTCCCTTTTAGGTGAATTGCAAATACTTGTTCAAAAGATCACAGAGCAATATCCAAATTAGACTATAAACAGTAAAAGCAATACAATGCAATTAATAAAAACACCAATAATGAGCTAATATTAAAATTGATTCTTAATGCTTCAGGCCCCTTACCACTTATACTTTCATTAAGGTTTATCAATGCAGAGAACAGGCCCTGGCATGTTCAGACTAAGTGGATTTATGCATCTTCTTTCCATATTTCAAAGGAGAGTTCCTGCTCTATATTTGGAGCAGTTCACCACTAGGTGTCACTAATGCTCCATACTGACAGCCCATTTTATCTTTAGCTTTACCCTGCTATTGTTTGGGAGGGGGGGAGGGGAGGGGGAAGGTTTTGGCTGACAAATTATGTTATAATGCTGACAGCATTAGAATGCTTATTAGAGTGAAATCTGCTGGAAAGCAAGCAGGAAGTTTTAAATCGGAGAGTGTTGGGCTTTGCTATAGTATACCTATAGTATAAAAGGTAATATTGATTGAGTGAGCTGAAGTAGGCCTGAGGGTTTGCTCCAACGACATAGAACTGTGCACTCACGTTGTGACACATACAAGTTAACCACAGAAAAACAGGTACATGCATAATTAAGTTTTAAAATAGTGGAGTTTTAGGTGTTTTTGCAACTAGTTAAAGAGAACTGCATTGATTTATATGATGTATTACAAAATTAATTGGTGCAAAGAATTTGTATTAGTATGGGTCACCCGGAATACCACACACGGATTAAGGGCAAGGCCCAACCTGTTTTACATTCATGGAAATGGTCAAGTATGGCTATGAATGTGATTAATTATATAACTCAGTGTATGCCACCCTGAAATTGGGTGTCCCCCCAGCATGGCATCAACTGGGTCAGTACCCTCTCTTCTGAGGGGCTTCACTAACTGATTTCTTCCATCTGTTTTCCATGACTCTTAAAAATGCGTAAATATAAGAATTTTAAAAGCTATTTCTCTGCTTGTGGCTTTATGCTGTTTGGTTATATTAATGAGTGGATTTATTTGGATGTTAATTAAAACATTTCTCTATTGCTCGGGGTCTCATAAATCGCCTACTCAATCACCATCTCCTGCATAGCTGCCTGGGAAGAACCTGTGTTCATACAAAAAATGGTGTACTTTTTATAAAAATGGAAGATACCATGCTACAGTATGAGGTGATATTCTTGTTATTTCTTAATATTCTTTGGTGGGACAACTCCTAATTCAGTGTTCTCACAATTCCAATAAAAGTGAAAAGATCCATCATATCTGCTTACACCATTCATCAATGATTTTGGGTTCCTATTTTATGTATTTATGACATTTTTTTAAAAAAGGTACTCAAACTACATGAATTGCTCTGTAATACCCAAAGGAAACTCAGACTGCCTTTGCCATCATATAAGTCAGCAGTGTGCCCTCGTTGCCAAGAAGGCCAACGGCATATTGGGCGGTATTAGTAGGAGCATTGCCAGCAGATCGAGGGAAGTGATTATTCCCCTCTATTCGGCACTGGTGAGACCACATCCGGAGTACTGCGTCCAGTTTTTGTCCCCCCACTACAGAAGGGATCTGGACAAATTGGAGAGAGTCCAGCAGAGGGCAACGAAAATGATCATCAATCATGCTGGAAGGGCATAACGAGTGGGGTCCCGCAGGGATCAGTTCTGGGTCCGGTTTTGTTCAGTATCTTCATCAATGATTTAGACAATGGTATAGAAAGCACACTTAAAGTTTGTGGACGATACTAAGCTGGGAGGGGTTTCAAGTGCTTTGGAGGATAGGATAGAAAATGATCTGGACAAACTAGAGAAATGGTCTGAAGTAAATAGGATGAAATTCAATATGGACAAATGCAAGTACTCCACTTAGGAAGGAACAATCAGTTGCACACATACAAAATGGGAAACTACTGACTAGGAAGGAGTACTGCAGAAAGGGATTTGGGGGTCATGGTGGACCACAAGCTAAATACGAGTCAACAGGACCCTCTGTTGCTTTTTACAGATTCAGACTAACACGGCTACCCCTCTGATACAAGACACAAGACATAATTCTTCTGCTCTACTCCGCGCTGATTAGGCCTCAAGGGGAGTATTGTGTCCAGTTCTGGGTGCCATATTTCAGGAAAAATGTGGACAAATTGGAGAAAGTCCAGAAAAGCAACAAAAATTATTAAAGGTCTAGAAAACATGACCTATGGGGGAAAATTGAAAAAATTGGGTTTGCTTAGTCTGGAGAAGAGAAGACTGAGAGGGGACATGATAGTTTTCAAGTACATAAAAGGTTGTTACAAGGAGGAGGGAGAAAAATTGTTCTTCTTAACCTCTGAGGATAGGACAAGAAGCAATGGGCTTAAATTTCAGCAAGGGTGGTTTAGGTTGGACATTAGGAAAAACTTCCTAACTGTCGGGGTGGTAAAGCACTGGACTAAATTGCCTAGGGAGGTTGTGGAATCTTCTTCATTGGAGATTTTTAAGAGCAGGTTAGACAAACACCTGTCAGGAATGGTCTAGATAATACTTAGTCCTGCCATGAGTGCAAGGGCCTGGACTAGATGACCTCTTGAGGTCCCTTCCAGTCCTATGACTCTATGATTACAGAAATCGGGGAGATTCTCCACAATCTGCTGACTTTCTGAGGTTTGCAGGGGAGATGGTGTACAAGAGCACAGACCTAAAGGAGAATCGCAATTCTCATTTTTAAAAAACTTGAGTTTCTAGCCCTCGTGCTTGCAGAGAAAGGATTGAAAAAGCTCTGGGTGCCAATTAATTGATAAGGAATGAATAGTTTTATTTTCATCCAAATGATTTCAGGTACTCATGCCAGACTCACACAGGACCTATACAGAACATTTAATTTTCATGAGACTGACAGAACAAGGAGTAATAGTCTCAAATTGCAGTGGGGGAGGTTTAGGTTGGATATTAGGAAACACTATTTCACTTGGAGGGTGGTGAAGCACTGGAATAGGTTACCTAGGGAGGTGATGGAATCTCCTTCCTTCAAGGTTTTTAAGGTCAGGCCTGACAAAGCCCTGGCTGGGATGATTTAGTTGGGGATTAGGTCCTGCTTTGAGCAGGGGGTTGGACTAGGTGACCTCCTGAGGTCCCTTCCAACCCTGATATTCTATGATAACGATCTGGATGATGGGATTAATTGCACCCTCAGCAAGTTTGCAGATGACACTAAGATGGGGGGAGAGGTAGATACGCTGGAGGGTAGGGATAGGGTCCAGAGTGACCTAGACAAATTGGAGGATTGGGCCAAAAGAAATCTGATGAGGTTCAACAAAGACAAGTGCAGAGTCCTGCACTTAGGAAGGAAGAATCCCATGCACCACTACAGGCTAGAGACCGACTGGCTAAGCAGCAGTTCTGGAGAAAAGGATCTGGGGATTACAGTGGATGAGAAGCTGGATATGAGTCAGCAGTGTGCCCTCGTTGTCAAGGCGGCCAACGGTATATTGGGCTGTATTAGTAGGAGCATTGCCAGCAGATTGAGGAAAGTGATTATTCCCCTCTATTCGGCACTGCTGAGGCTACACCTGGAGTACTGCGTCCAGTTTTGGTCCCTTCACTACAGAAGGGATGTGGACAAATTGGAGAAAGGAAACACTATTTCACTAGGAGGGTGGTGAAACTCTGGAACGGGTTACCCAGGGAGGTGTGAAATCTCCATCCTTAGAGGTTTGTAAGGCCTGGTTCGACAAAGCCTTGGCTGGGATGATTTAGTTGGCGTTGGTCCTGCTTTGAGCAGGGGATTGGACTAGATGACCTCCGGAGCCCTCTTCCAACACTAATATTCTATGATTTTATTAATCAGATTTTATCTTCTAACCTCTAAGAAGTCTGAGCACACACAGACAGATTTTTTTCAATGGCTTATAACTTGGCCAAATTTGGGCAGATTTTTATAGGAACAACAAAAGGCACATCCTTGACACAAAGAGAAGCCTCTGCCAAATTTCAAGTTCCTCCTCCAGAGCATGAAGGTGTAGAACTTCTAAAGAAATAGTCTTTACTTATTTTAAACACTGACAAGACAATTTATTTTTCCCTAACATTCTTGGAAACAACTCAACTGTTTGGGCTGAAACTAAAAACAAAAAACAAAAATCACCAAAAAAACTCAAACTAACGAACCCCTGCCTCAGGCAGACACCCAGCATAGGAAATTTCAATTTTAATGGTTCAAGGTTTGACAAAAGTTATAAGCAGCTGAAAACAGGGGCTTATGTGATCTACCAGGCAACTTTAATAGATGGTGCTACTAGCCTTGCCTACAAAAGTGCTATAGCTGACATGGGAATCTCTGGGTGTGCTTTACAACAGCAGAGTCTACATATGCTCACCAGGCTATCTGCATTGCCCTTAAAGCAAGAGTCCGGATTAGATAGGACCCCATTCTCTGAAGAGTGAAATTAACTGCTGTCAGTTTCTCTGCTCCTCCACATCCCCTGATACACACGACTTGCACACGGAATCTGAATGGATAACATTCTTGTGGGTTTTAGGTCTTTTGAAAAAATATTTGTAGTGAATACGATTAAACTGTTGCACTGATATGCATTGTTAATGTTTATGCCTTAGCGGAAAGTAGCATACAACTCATTTTGCTTCAAGTCAATGCTTAATTATAAATAACCATAATAATACATGGAGGATTATCAAAGTAATCAAAGCTATTCTGAGACTTAGCCCAACCACAATGATAGAACGAGGACATTCTCTGTATCATCATTGGATGACCTAGTTCAGCAATAAACATTACATAAAGAGAAATGATGGTGCAGCAGTTGTTTTAGCCAAGCTGGATTTTAGATAGTCAAAGAATAGCTGAAAACCAATGGGTAATGCTAATCCAGCAAAAACAGCAAAGAACCCTCCTCTGAATTCATCCAGATCTGGCCATGCAGTTGCTAGATTCAAGTGCACAAAAAACTAACTCCACCCCCACCCCCCAAAAAAGAGACTGTACTGTATTAAAAATATACCAGCTTTTAATAGTTAACTTTTCCTTTTAAAAAGGTTCATTTGAATTCTCAGCTTTCAGAGCCAGTTTAAACCAAAATGCAAGCAGAAACACCACTAGTCTCTAATGTTCTGACAGTTGCCCCAAAAGATGAACTAGCACTGTTTCCTATGAAGAGGCTTGTAAGTCAATCTTCATGCTAGTTTAGTGAAAGACTCTCAAAATTGTAGTGGATACATGTAAATTACATGTGGTGGTTTTGTAACAGCAGAATGAAAGAACTCAAAAGGTTGACTTTTTCAGTTATATACTCAATTTAAAATGATTAAAAATCCATATTTCTATGCTGACACTGCAATGCCGAGGGAAACACTTTCATAGAGTATCAGTATGGACTGACAGTATCATGGAGCATTTAGTAGTGTAATACTGTAATTTCTGCTTGACAGACACACTCCCATTTTTATTTGCAATCCTCCCAGACACACTTCTAGGTACTGAAGAGAAATTGATATGTTTATTGTGCAACTTTTGTTCATTCATGCGTTCTGCAAATACAGCTATCAGTTATACATTTACAATTCAATCTCTGTATGGGATGATATCTCTAAACACTAATTTATGGCCTGATATCCAGAGGTGCCAACTTCAACAGGAGATGTGGGTCCTCAATACCTTGAGGTCTTTAAACCACGATTTGAGAACTTCAATAACTCAGGCATAGGTTAGGGGTTTGTTACAGCAGTGGGTAGGTGAGATTCTGTGGCCTGCATTGTGCAGGGGGTCAGACTAGATGATCATAATGGTCCCTTCTGACCTTAAAGTCTATGAATACCTCTGAAAATCTGTTAAATTTTCACTAATTAAAAATATGTACACGTCCACAAATAAAGTTACCAACATTACTTGTCTTCATCTTAGTACTATATTTCCATGTTTGTCCCTAAGATACAAACAAGCAATCTACTCTTTACTCTTGTGTGTATTTAAAAAAGCCACCTTCAGTAAGCATAATCATTTGGTCTAAATGTTTTCACAGCAGCATGTATGGATTAAAGCATAGCTACAGTTCAGGTCAGAAAAGACACCTGGCAAGGGGGAAGAGGAGCACAGGACCACTCACTAAGTAACCTTGGGCAAGTCACAGACATTGTGCGTCAGTTTCCCCACTATAAAATGGGGGTAAATAATACCCCCTCTCCCATTTTTGCAGTGCACTGTGAGATCTACATGTGAAATCACTAAATATTATTCTGAAAAAAATCTGTACCGTTTGCAATTCTGGCAGTATCGGCTTACTTTTGAACAATTAAACTTTATTCTTCATAGCCCTTCCAGGCCAAAGTGAGCAGGATTCCTTTCTGGCTCACACATCAACAAAACATAAGAACATAAGAAAGGCCGTACCGGGTCAGACCAAAGGTCCATCTAGCCCAGTATCCTGTCTACCGACAGTGGCCAATGCCAGGTGCCCCAGAGGGAGTGAACCTAACAGGCAATGATCAAGTGATTTCTCTCCTGCCACCCATCTCCACCCTCTGACAGACAGAGGCTAGGGACACCATTCCTTACCCATCCTGGCTAATAGCCATTAATGGACTTAACCACCATGAATTGATCCAGTTCTCTTTTAAACGCTGTTATAGTCCTAGCCTTCACAACCTCCTCAAGTAAGGAGTTCCACAAGTTGACTGTGCGCTGCGTGAAGAAGAACTTCCTTTTATTTGTTTTAAACCTGCTGCCTATTAATTTCATTTGATGACCCCTAGTTCTTGTATTATGGGAATAAGTAAATAACTTTTCCTTATCCACTTTCTCCACATCCCTCATGATCTTATATACCTCTATCATATCCCCCCTTAGTCTCCTCTTTTCCAAGCTGAAGAGTCCTAGCCTCTTTAATCTCGCCTCATATGGGACCCGTTCCAAACCCTTAATCATGTTAGTTGCCCTTTTCTGAACCTTTTCTAGTGCCAGTATATCTTTTTTGAGATGAGGAGACCACATCTGTACGCAGTATTCGAGATGAGGGCGTACCATCGATTTATATAAGGGCAATAATATATTCTCAGTCTTATTCTCTATCCCCTTTTTAATGATTCCTAACATCCTGTTTGCTTTTTTGACCGCCTCTGCACACTGCGTGGACATTTTCAGAGAACTATCCACGATGACTCCAAGATCTTTTTCCTGACTTGTTGTAGCTAAATTAGCCCCCATCATATTGTATGTATAGTTGGGGTTATTTTTTCCAATGTGCATTACTTTACATTTATCCACATTAAATTTCATTTGCCATTTTGTTGCCCAATCACTTAGTTTTGTGAGATCTTTTTGAAGTTCTTCACAGTCTGCTTTGGACTTAACTATCTTGAGCAGTTTAGTATCATCTGCAAACTTTGCCACCTCACTGTTTACCCCTTTCTCCAGATCATTTATGAATAAGTTGAATAGGATCGGTCCGAGGACTGACCCTTGGGGAACACCACTAGTTACCCCTCTCCATTCTGAGAATTTACCATTAATTCCTACCCTTTGTTCCCTGTCTTTTAACCAGTTCTCAATCCATGAAAGGACCTTCCCTTTTATCCCATGGCAGCTTAACTGTTAACTATGTTCCTACTGCAGAATCTTTTACATCCAATTATGCTTAATCAGAACCCGTGAAGCCAGGTTCTCATTCCAGACTCTCTTGGCAAGGCTGGAAGATAGCAGGATGGAATCCTCTCTTGTAAACAGAGGGAAGTTTTATCTGCAAGTCATTGAGATCTTAAACAAAGAACTGCATGTCATTTTCTTTTTACAGTCACTTTCAGTCTCTCACCGGCACTGAATGGAGATTTCTGCTCCACGCAATGCCCCTTTATGAGACTGAAAGCAGTCATCACATTCAACTCAAGCATGTGTGCTACCTGTAAAAGATATTTAAATTATATCCATGGATTTCCCTGCAATACCATTACAAATGCAAAGTGTTCCACTTAGGAAGGAAAAATCAGTTTCACACATACAGAATGGGAAGAGACTGTCTAGGAAGGAGTACGGCAGAAAGGGATCTAGGGGTTATAGTGGACCACAAGCTAAATATGAGTCAACAGTGTGATGCTGTTGCAAAAAAAGCAAACATGATTCTGGGATATATTAACAGGTGTGTTGTGAGCAAGACACGAGAAGTCATTCTTCCGCTCTACTCTGCTCTGGTTAGGCCTCAGCTGGAGTATTGTGTCCAGTTCTGGGCACCGCATTTCAAGAAAGATGTGGAGAAATTGGAGAGGGTCCAGAGAAGAGCAACAAGAATGATTAAAGGTCTTGAGAACATGACCTATGAAGGAAGGCTGAAACAATTGGGTTTGTTTAGTTTGGAAAAGAGAAGACTGAGAGGGGACATGATAGCAGTTTTCAGGTATCTAAAGGGGTGTCATAAGGAGGAGGGAGAAAACTTGTTCACCTTAGCCTCTAAGGATAGAACAAGAAGCAATGGGCTTAAACTGCAGCAAGGGAGGTTTAGGTTGGACATTAGGAAAAAGTTCCTAACTGTCAGGGTGGTTAAACACTGGAATAAATTGCCTAGGGAGGTGGTGGAATCTCCATCTCTGGAGATATTTAAGAGTAGGTTAGATAAATGTCTATCAGGGATGGTCTAGACAGTATTTGGTCCTGCCATGCGGGCAGGGGACTGGACTCGATGACCTCTCGTGGTCCCTTCCAGTCCTAGAATCTATGAATCTATGAAATGCCATTTAGAGCTGAAACAGGCTGTTTCTGATATTTACTTTTTTGCTTGTGGTAGGTGATTGAAAGTCTTCGTAAGTATTTTTTTTTAAACTAACATTTTTTGAATAATCTTTTCAGGAATTGAGTTGTGCCCAAGCTTTTGCTGTATCCTTTCATAAATTTAAAAGTGTCTGGGGGATATTATTTGGCAATTTCAAGCAATACTGCCTCAAGCGATAATTCATCTCTGTAACACAAAACATGGTATATTAAGATAGTAGCATAGTGAAACAGAGGAGGCGAAAGGCAAAGTCTCTCATCACCCCACATGCCAGAAGAGTATTCTGGTATAATCCCACTTCTTGATAAGAATTGTTGCATTTACACTTTTTATTTTTAAGAAAAATAAAAGTTTCGGAAATGTGGACAGTTCAGACAATTCATCTGTTCCCTGAATGTCCACAATTCAGGACTTTCAGCTTATCAAAATTGTTTTTTTGGCCAGCACATTTTATAACTATTACACTATACACACTGACCTGTTAACCATTGTGACATGTCTCTGCATCAGAGTCTCTTTGGCTAGTCCACTTCCGGGTGCCGGGGACAAAGCATATTGAGCAGTTTCTATGCTGGGTTTCACAATTCCATAAGAACTGCCTTTGCTTTTTGGCCAGGGGGGTGTAGGCCTTCTGCTGCCTTCTGGTGTAGCCCTTAATCCTGGCTGTCTCAAAGTTGCTTTTGGCTTTCCTATAACATGGGAAGATATATAAAAACCAGGAAAGACTATTATAATCTCAATTTGAAAGGTTCCATCACCCAAGCATATACTTTAACAATAGTAAAAATATATCCCTAGAGAAATTAAGCTTTCAATGCTTATTTTTTAATAAACCCTTTGAATCTCATACCTAAAATGTTCATTCCTAGGCACAGTCTTTGAGCAATCAAGATCCAGCCGAAACACCATAACTGATATTCCTCATCCAAAAGCAGAGCAAGATTAGTTAGGTAGGTTTATAGTCCAGCCAATTCCAGGCTAAAATTTTTGTGAAAAAGTTCTCAAATGTCGGCTACTGTGTATCATTACAGCCAGCACGGCTGTGGATTCAATAATACCAGGTTTTAGCAAACCATTCTCTCAGGTGATATGTAACTGCTGGCTTCAAGAAAATGGTCTTGAACCTGTGTCTCTTTGTTAAAAAGGGTTCTCTCCTCTAAGAAACATTTAACAACATTACATGCTACCCAGCTAGCATGTAATTTTTGCTGAATGAAAGTTCTCATTTAACTCTATTTTGAAGCCATGTCAGCTTTTGGGGGGTAATATTCCCAAGACATTTCAAAGTCTCATTCTACTTCAAAACAGTCTGTTTGAACAAGTATGGGAGAAATTTAACATTAATATATATATAGTAACCCACAACATAAGTTAGAATCTCAAGAAAGTATATACCTTAAATCGATGTGCTTAAAGCCATTTGTACATTGTATGGGAGCAAAAAAGCTCAAACTATATAGACTACAACATTATAGTAAAATCAATGTATAAAAAATAAGACTTTTATACAGTTAAGGCTTTGTGCACCAATTTAAATACTGAAAGCAAACTTTTAATGCTGAAATACATTTAGACTTTAGCATTGCTAGCTGCAAAACTACAAAATCAATTATAATGATAAGCTACTATTTTGCTAGTAGTAGAACCAAAGAACGTTTAAGCTGGCTTGCTGCACTATATTTTAAAGTCATATCTTCATATTTATTTTTATTAAATTGCTGCTGTCATAAACATACAGCTACGGGTAGCATAAAATCCCTCCTTTACCTGTAAGGGGTTAAGAAGCTCAAATGACCTGGTTGGCACCTGAACAAAAGGACCAATAAGAAAAGAAGATACAGTAACTCCTCACTTAACGTCATCCTGCTTAACGTTGTTTCATTGTTACGTTGCTGATCAATTAGGGAGCATACTCAATCAGCTGGCTTGCGGTATTTTGGAGGCAGGAGGGAAGGGGAAGAGCGAGGACTTGGCATGCAGGCTCCCGCTCCCTCCCCTGCCTCCCGAACGAGGCAAGCCAGCTGATTGCCCCAGCAGAAGGGAGGGGGGAGGAGCAAGGACTCGGCACGCAGGCTCCCCCTCCCTCCCAAATGCCGCAAGCCAGCTGATTGCCCGAGGGGGGGAGGACTCTGCGCGCCTCCCCCCTCCCTCCCCTACATGGCAATCATAGAAGGGAGGGGAGGGAGGGGGAGGAGCCAGGACGCAGTGAGCAAAGTAAAGGGGAAGGAGGTGGGGGGAGAAGAGGCAGGTCAAGGGTGGGAGCTTGGGGGAAGGAGTGGAGTGGGTGGGCTGAAGGTTGAACCCCCCGCCTCTGGTGCTTGCAGAGTAGGGGAAGCTGCCCTGGAACCTACCCCCCTCCCCCCCCCCGCCATTTACATTAATTCTTATGGGGAAATTGGATTCGCTTAACATCGTTTCACTTAAAGTCGCATTTTTCAGGAACATAACTACAACGTTAAGTGAGGAGTTACTGTACTTTCAAATCGGGGGGGGGGGGGGGGGAGGTTTTGTTTGGGCTCTCTGTGTGTGCTCTCTTGGGACAGAGAGAGGGACCAGGCAGGAAAAAAAAACCTCTCCTAAAACCCTACCTGAAATAAGCATCTAGGATTACAAAAACCTGTAAGTAAAGCAAGGAAATGCATTAGATTATCTTTTGTTTTAGCTTGTGAATTTTCCCTATGCTAAGAGGGAGGTTTATTCCTGTTTTTGGAACTTTGAAGTTGAGCCTAGAGGGGAATCGAATCCTCTGTGTTTTAAATCTTTTTATTACCCTGTAAAATTACCTTCAATCCTGATTTTACAGAAGTGCTTCTTTTACCTTTTTCTTTATAATAAAGTTCTTCTTTTAAGAACCTGATTGGTTTTAGTGTCCTAAAGATAAAGGGTCTGGTCTGTACGTTTATTAAAGGCAATTGGTTAGTATATTATTCTCAAGCCTCCCCAGGAAAGGTGGTGAAGGGTCTTGGGGGAATATTTTGGGGAAACAGGGACTCCAAGTGGCCCTTTTCCCTGGATGTTTGTCTAAATCACTTGGTGGTGGCAACAATACCGTCCAAGGACAAAGAAAGGATTTGTGCTTTGGGGAAGTTTTAACCTAAGCTGGTAGAAATAAGCTTAGGGGGTCTTTCATGCGGGTCCCCACATCTGTACCCCAGAGTTCAGAGTGGGGAGGGAACCCTGACAGCTGCTATCAACAAAATTTAGGTATAGTAAAATAACTATTCAAAATCCAATTACTGCATTCTCTCTCAGATCTCTCATCTTGATGAGAAGTTATACATACACCAAGTGCCACCAGTCTACAGATCGTGAAAGCTGCAGACTGAATTCCTGTACAGCATGAACCTATCGGATTTATGCAGCTGGAGAAAAGCAAATACTAGATTCACAAGCATAATTGTTGGTTGCTACCATAGATTTAATCTGCCTTGCTTTTATCAAATGAATCGTTAGCAGATGTCTCCCCCATACCTACCATCTTTATCCCACTCACAAACACTTTTGGGAAAGGTGAATACTAGTAACCTCGGCGATAGTAAAAAGTTAATTTGGTTCAGCTGACAGATACCAGTACACAAATAAATTCATTTATTTAAGGTAGTGGATTTTACCCGAAAGATCATTTAATATCACAACAACTTCCTTCCTGTAAAATGGCTTGTGTATTTCCATGTTACGAATCAAGAACTAAAACATTTTCCCTCCTGGCAAAAGAATGAAAGTTTTTTCCATCTGGAGCACCTCTAATCACTGGCACTCCTGCATCAATTTAAACATTTCTCCTTCCTTCTACAAGCCCCAGGGAAAAAGTAAATCAACTACTAATTTAGGTTGTCTCCTACACTGGTAAAAAGTATCAAAGCAACATATTACAGGTAGGAAACAATCCTTTAATACTCCCTTTAGAAAGGCTGGAATTCACAAGTGTAAGGCTACCCAGAAAAGATGAGAAGGAAGCTACTAAATAATTATGTGCAAAGCCCGGCAATGTAGGTGAATACAGTAACTCCTCACTTAACAGTGTAGTTATGTTCCTGAAAAATGCAACTTTAAGTGAAACGATGTTAAATGAATCCAATTTTCCCGTAAGATTTAATGTAAATGTGGGGGGTTAGGTTCCAAGGAAATTTTTTTGGGGCAGACAAAAGGCATTGTATACTGTACAGTACTGTAGTGGGGAGGTGCCCCTGGCTTACCCCTGGGGCTCAGGGCTGGGGGTGCAGGGTCTGGAAGGAAGTTAGGGTGCGGGAGGGCGCTCAGGGTGGGAGTGTGGGAGGCAGCTCAGGGCTGGGGCAGGCAGGAGGTGCAGAGCACTTACCTGGGGCAGCTCCTGTTTGGTGCAAGGGGTGTGCAGGTGGCTCTGCGCAGCACAGCACCGTCCCCATGGCCACAATTCTGGGAGCTGCCCACCCCCCCACCCCCCCCGGCAGGCAGGGCCAACCGGAATGCAGGGGCTTTAGGGGCTGCAGGGCCCTGAGCTACGGGGGGCCCCGGGGCCCTGGCCTGCAGCTCTAAAGCCCCTTTCGGAATGCAGCCCTGCGAGCACGGGCCGGAGGACTCAGGAGGAGCAGGGGCAGCCGTGCAGCCAGCGGCTGGAGAGAAGCGGCGCTTTCCCCTTCAAAGCACCGCTTCTCTCCGGCCGGCTTTGCGGGGGGGGAAGGGGGGGCAGCTTCCCCGCTCGCTCGCTCCCAGAAAGTCCTAAGCACTGCCAAACAGCTGTTTGGTGGCGGGGGAGGGGAGGGGAAGGAAGGAGGCAGAGAAGAGGAACTTGTGCAATACTCCCTTGTAAAGTCAGCCAAACTACGTTATAAGGGAGCATTGCACAACTTTAAATGAGTATTTTTCCCTAATGGAGCAGCAACGCAACTTCGAAACAACGCCTCCAGGCCCTGCAGAGACTCCTTTACAGTGCAGGTAGTCCGGCATGGAGCACGTTGGCGCACGCCTTCCTCCGCCACCTCCGAGGGCTCCGATACGACTGGCAGCTCTTTCTTCTCCACCCGAGGGGTCTTCCGCGAGACCTCTCTGAGCTGCCGGTCCTCTACCAGGACCTCCTTCAGACCTGGAAGCTCCTTTCGGTGACCAGGTCCGTTATGGCCACCGAGGGGGCGGACCTCCTCATGGAGCCCCTGCTACACAACCCCAATTTACGTGAGCAGGTGGCGGAGTCTCCCTCAGTGCGCCGGAGGTTGGTCCTGGCAGAAATTACTAGGGTTGGAGACCTCCTGGACTACGACAGGGGGGACTGGGTGGATCCCTGTGCGCTCAGTCAGCGCATGGGGCTCTCCACCCTTCTGATCCCCCTGCGCGTACTCCAGGAGGTGGGCATTGCCTTGTCGCCCCCTTCTCTCCTGTTAGTCTGATGCATACTCTCCTGATCTTTGCAGATCTAGATGATGCTCACAAAAGCATCGGCACAAAAACATCTTGTCACTTTTCATTTAAAAAACTAACCAGTTAACAACAAAGATACCCCAGAAGGAGAAAGAAGGGGGAAAAAAAACCCAACAAGGGAATCACTGAGGACACTGGGCTGTGCTCCAAACTCACTGCACGGTCCCGTCAGTGGTGGAGAGAAACTGCAGAGTTGGGGCCACTCCTGCCTTTGTACCTTCGGAACCCTGCATGGTTGGGGGGAGCGAAGAAGAACGTGTGGCCAAACGGACGCGGCTCTAGAATGTTCTGATCTCGCCAGACCACGGAGCGCCTATCCCGGAAGCAGGTGTGTGCTGAGGCCACCTCAAAGAACATCATTTATCTGGCAATTCTGCTTCTCTAGATCTATCATCTTGCAGGAGTGACAGCTCCTTGGCATAAGGCTGGCAGAACTCCCCCCAACTCTGAAAGTGTTTTGCACACACAAGGCCTCTAACAGCTGCTGCATGACATCTTCTGAACATCCCAGTCAGTTTCTTCAATTGACTAGAAGGAAAGCTCCCAAAAATAAACAACTCAAGTTCATCAATGCTAGACCAAAAGTTGTGCTTCAGATACAAGAAAAACCTCGAAAAAGGTAGTCCCAAATGGTTGGAATACGTACAGGCAAGAGAGCATCCTGCAAGGTGGTAGCTTCAGAGAAGCCGAGTTACAAGGCAAACAATTTTCCTGTCTCTAAAGACACCTCTATAAAGGATTTGCACTCTTGGAGAATACAAAGCTTCAGGGATGTACCGAGAGAAAAGTGAAAAAAGCGGCTATCCTTTTCTTGGCACCTAAACTCAGACTTCAAGGTCAGAGGGGACTACCTTGATCATCTAGCCTGACTTGCTGCATATTACAGGCCATTGTACCTCACCCACCCACTCCTGTAACAGACCCCTGACCTCTGGCTAAGTTACTGAAGACCTCCAGTCATGATTTAAAGACTTCAAGTTCCCGGGAATCCACCATTTACTCTCGTTCAAATCAGCAAGTGACCTGCACCTCATGCTGCAGAGGAGGGCAAAAAAACCCAGGGTCTCGGTCCATCTGACCTGGGGGGAAATTCCTTCCTGTCCCCATATCAGTTAGATCATTTAGAGCTTGCACATATCAGTGAGACCCACTAGCCAGACATCTGGGAAAGAATTCACTGTAGTAACTCAGACCCCTCCGACACACCCCGACACCCCCTTATTCACCACTGTCAGATAATTAGGATATGTTTTGCACAAAGTACGCCTCATGAGGTATCATTCTAAAAGTCTTGATCTGCTAGATATTAATATCTCATTGGATTGTATGTGCTATCATTGTATGTGAAGTCCGGCTACATGTGTTACTGAAATGTTGTGAGGTTGAAAACACCCACAAGCAGCCTTTCAGGTACCACAGTAAAAAAGGCCAAACAATGTTAATGGCTTATTGAGGAAATGCACACAAGCACAAGGATTACCCCAGGAACTGTGTACAATAGAAACCTCCCAGAGGTAGCACTACATAAGGGGAACTGTTTGATCCAGGTCACAGCAAAAGAGCTTTCCAGCAAGTGGGAAGAAGATATAAAAGGGGGAAAATGACATGATGGTACCTCAGCCTCCTAACAGCAGCCCACCTGGAAACACTTAAGGAACAAAGAATGGACTGGGGGAAGTGATGGTCCTAGGCTAAAGGGATTTCTAACCTGCGTATGAAAACCTGGGAAACCCAGAGGCAAAAAAAATGCAGCTTGTGCCTTAAGAATCTGCCAACCTGTTTATCACTCAGAGTGAGAATTTGCTAATTCATATCTAATCTATCTAGTATATTAAGCTTAGTCTGCGTTTTGTTTATTTACTAGGTAATCTGCTTTGATCTGTTTGCTATCACTTAAAATCTATCGTTTTGTAGTTAATAAACTTATTTTAAGTTTTAATCCAAACCAGTGTGCATTTGACTAACGTGTCTGGGGAAAATCTCAGCTTGGTTACCACAAGTGCGCACAGTCCTCTTCACAATGAGGGAGAGGCGGACCAGGTATTAAACCCATATACTGGTCAGGTTTGACCAGGGAAGGACGGTACTGCTCTGGGATCCTAGGCTGGTGGTTAGAGAGCCTGCATGTAACTGTACCTGGGTGTGTCCCTACCTGTGTGAATGCTGGTGAAAGTGTAAGCTTGGAGGCTTTGCAGCTTGTCACAGCAGCACAGTGTGAGAGGGAGCCCAGGCTGGTGGGTCAGAGGGCTCAGTGGTACCCCAGTTCCAGGTGGCACCCCTGCAGGGAACCCATCACACCCTCCTCATATAGTGTCCCATCTCGAGCCTTTGGAGAGATTTGCTACTAGCAGTAGCAAATGGGCCACGTGCCATTGTAGGCAATCTCATCATACCGTCCCCTCCATAAACTTTTCAAGCGGAGTCTTGAAACTAGTCAGGTTTTTTGTTCTCACTGCTCCCCCTGGGCAACTGTTCCAGAACATCACTCTCTGATGGTTAAGAAACCTTTGTCTAATTTTAAGCCTAAACGTCTTTATGGCCAGTTTATATCCATACATTCTTGTGCCAACACTGGCACTTAACTCCTCTCCCTCCTTCCCACTGCCTTCTGCACTTGTGTAGAGACTCTGCCTCATCTGAGGAGCTGGAGCTTGGTACCACCAGCTTTGAGCACAGAGACAGTGACTACATTAAGAAACCAATGCTTGGTGGAATCCATAGCTTTACTAGTACAGGCCACTCTGGTGGTGAAACCTGCCTGGGATTGGTGGCGGGGGGATGGAGAGTGGGCGCTGCACCAATACAGAAAACATTGGTACCAAGTTCTAGTACTCAACTGTCCTGGCCAACTCTGACTTGAGCTTTAAGCCAATCTCATGCTGAATTTACAGGTTTCTGTGGAATGCTTCAAATAAAGTTCTTGTTTCTTCACTGCTTGGTGTCGCATCTGCAAGCTCACCTGGCACCTGTAGATGTTGGTCTCCTCTGAATCAGACAATGCACCTAATGTGGTTTTCAAGTCTTCAGTGCTGTTCTACCTCATGGACAAGATTTGAATCTGCTGAGCAGACTTCCTTTCTCCTAAAATGTCATACCCAAATTAAAAAGAAAATGGGTACCATGTGTGCTGTAGGAGTCACCAGACCAATATAAACAGAACTAGTGCTGAGCTTAGCAACACTGAAATGCCTACCAAACTTTGGCCCTGATGGAGGTTGTTTAAAAAATAAAAATAAAAAAAAAAATAAAAAAAGAGAAGAGAAGATGACGAAGACAGGCCTGAGAACTGAAGCAGTGTCAAACAGCTAGAGGAAAAAGCCTCAAATTTCAACAGCCATAATGGAACTCACTGGAAGGTAGGATATAGCAATAAGGAGGTAAACAGCTGAAGCAATGGCCAAACAAAGAGCAGTCTCCAGCTAGTTGCTTGTCATGACTGTGGTCAAGAAACAGCTAAAAGTAACAATGACACAATTTTTCTACTTGGTCAGGTGAAGGCTAGTAGGGAGCCTGATTCATAGTCTAACTTTTTACTGCCATTGTGAAGGACCAAAAACCTTTAGAGGTAGGAAAGTTTTTACAGTAAGAAGCAAGATTCCTGCAGAGATGGTATCTTCAGAGAATCTCATGTTACAAACTAACATGACACTGGATCACTCATGTAGCTTCTCATTTTTTGTCAGTGTCTTGCAGCTTCCCCTCCCTTCCTATCTACAGGTATCTGCTTCTTTGTCTTCCTGTTTTTGTTTAGTAGAATGAAACTAGCAAAAATCATGTTAATTTCACTGTTCGTGATGCTTTTGAGGTAGGAGTGTTTGGGAAGAAAAGGCAGGGTAAAAAAGTTTCTACATTAATGCTACACTGAGGTTGGACAATACGCTTGAGTTACCACTTTAGTCTACTCCCATAAAAATGCACAACAGTCCCCTGAAAGAGAGATGAGCTAATTCTCAACTGAAGTGCAGTTTATTCCTAGCAATTCTATGATGTTTTTCATAGATTATTCGGGTTGGAAGGGACCTCAGAAGGTCATCTAGTCCAACCCCCTGCTCAAAGCAGGACCAATCCCCAAATGGCCCCCTCAAGGATTGAACTCACAACCCTGGGTTTAGCAGGCCAATGCTCAAACTACTGAGCTATCCCTCCGCCCCGAATGTTCACTGTAGTCTTAGTACCACACACATTTATTAAATTAAGCCTCAAAACTTTTGAGCTAAAAATGTAGTACCCCCCTTTTTACAGATGGGAAATGGAGGCAGAGAGGGATTACATGACTTTGCAAAGGTCATATACAAAGTGTACGGTAGATGGAACTCAATCTTCTCCCAGTTCTCTACCTTAACCACAAGAGGATTCCTTGCTCCCTATTGTTTTACTCTGCAAAGTGTGTTCTCCATGGCTAAAACTTTCAAAAGTGGGTGCCTAATGACGGATATAAGAGTCTAAGTGTTTAAAATTTCTGATTTTCAGAAATGCCAAGTACCCAAGCAGCTTCCACTGAAGTGGTCATGGGAGCTCCTGGGTTTTCAGCAGCTCAAAAAAACAAAGAATATCAAGCTCCTTGTTTAGGAGCCTAATTTTTGGAATTTTTTTTTAAATCTCAGCCCACATGCATATCTGCCATTTTGTCCTAAAGTTTCTACTTTTTAAAAAATTCCTGTTAGACCTGCTGCTAAAAGACAGACAAATTCTATACCCTTTTGTGCAAGGCTTGTTTCTAAATTCCAATCTGTTATATCTGTGCAAACCCTCAAGGCAATGAGGTTGCCCAGATGCCTAATTTGGCCTACCAAGGGGATAACTGAGAAAAGAATCCAGAATGACTTCTGATCCAGGGTTAGTCTGTGGGGCTGGCATTTGGGATGGGTGGGAAGAAAAAAAAATTTTTTACTTGTAAATGACCAGTTTTAATATGAAAATCATTGAGACAAACACGAAACACCACTGCACTTAAAAGGGATAATGCAATTACTGGGTCTGTCAGAAGCAAACCTGAACTTTTTTTAGTGAAATTCTCTTTAAGGATTACTGTAAAAAAAAATAATAACCCAGGCGCTATAGATTCTTCTAATTTGAAAGTTCTCTGAAGCAGCCTGGTCTCAATCAATGCACAAGGTGTGAACTCAGTGAAATAGGCTCCTCCTCGTGCCGTTACCTCACTGAAAATGTAATTTGTGCAAAAGAGCTTGAATGAGGCAGGAGTCCCAAGGGGGACCAAAAAAACCTAAATGTATTTATATAATTAAGGTCTATCATAATGTATTCGTCCAAGGAAAGAGTTAACTTTCATAGGCCATGTTAGCTCTGGCATTTTTGACTACTTCACTTTGGATAGTGTTCTAATAGTTTTGTTTTTTTTAAATTAGAAATATGACAGCCACAGCACATAGAAAACGACCCTTTCCTCCAATGGGTTATATTGGAGTTCTGATATGAATTTATAGTTGTGTAATTATTTATGGATTTGCTTTATTGTGTCACTTCAGATGGTTTTATCATTAATTTTTGGAGGGGGGTTTAAATCAAATATCCTTAATTGTATTAGCTTAATGCACCTAGAGCATTAGATCATTTATACATTAGACAAAATAAGCTACACAAGGTGGTCTCAGGAGACAGCGCTGAACATCAACAATCAGGGAAAATTTAGAAGCATGCAACAGCACTTCATTTCTTAGGAGTTAAGAAAATACCAGATTAGGTTCTGGTAAATGCACTCCAACATCCATATCATTACCCTCTTCTACCAAGTAGGCTGGTCTGCCACAAAAATTGTGGCCCTCTGAAGAAAATTATCACATTCCAGGAATTTGAGTGTGGCAGTTAAGTAGGAGGGTTTTTTGTTTTAAATAAAAACCAGGATAAGAGCTTTTTATATCAAGTTGCATTCCAGAGTATTTTTAAAGCATCCTAACAAACCTTGTAAAAACTCTTTGTGCTACTTACAGGTGGATGAACTACAATGGATCTCTGGTTTGAATCCTACTACATAAGCAATAGTGCTCCATTTTGACAGTTTAGCAAAACATGATCAGAGGTCTACTACATTACTGTACTAATTTGTTTTACAGTTTAAGTTTAGTATGAACCTTTCATCACTTGCTCTTGCAGGCAGTGCCACCACCAGTTTCTTGTCTGCCTGCTGGGTAGCCCTTTGATCTGCCACTAGAAGGAGAAAGGAAGTGTCCAGTTTACCCTTCACCTATCTTACAGTGAGGGACCAGCTTGAGGCACCTGGGAAGATTAGAGGAGCTGGTTACACAGCTGGTTCCTCTCCCTTCCCAACTGGGAATCAAAGAATCACTCTTATAGAGGGCACACCCCAGTGGCAGCTCTGCAGCACAGAGATCAGAGGCAATCTATGTCCAGAAACAATGAGAACTGCTGCTGCTCTCCTCAAGGGTGGGGCTTACTCCTGTGTCCGGGAAGAGACCTTAAATAATTCTTCTCACCCCTGACTCCAATATCTTTTAATAACTAGTGGACCCACACAGGCTAAAACTGACCTGATTCTAAAGTCTAACACAAAGAATATGTCTACACCGCAATTAAAAACCCGTGGCCAGCTTACTAAGGCACATGGGGTTCAAGTTGTGGGGCAGTTTCATTGCAGTGTAGACTTATGGGCTGCAGCCCTGGTTCTGGAACACTCATCTCACAGGGTCCTAGAGCCCGGGCTCCAGCCTGAGTCCAGAAATCTACACTGTAATGAAACAGCCCCACAGCCAGAGTCAGCTGGCATAGGCCAGCTGCAGGTTTTTAATTGCGTTTTAGACATACCCGAAGACCGCTACCCTTCAAGACTGTGCTCCAGTAACATCACTGCACATATGCCAGCAAGAGCATTGTTTTCCTATTAACTTCCTCATGTATGTTTATCCAAAGTACTGCCAAGCACAAATCTATAATTTCAGCACGGTTTTCTTCTAGTGTGAATTGATTAACAGCATGCACAATTCATTGTAATCAGGAGGTTTATAAGGGAAAGGCTCTGCCACAAGAGACTACAGTTTTAATTAACAGTATTTGTCATGAAGCTGTTTTCCAGCTTATGAATTCTTACCAACTAATGTGAATGGAGCAGTGTTCTTTAATCTCATCTGGCAGTTCACCTGTCGTCCCATTTTCCTTTTTGAACTTCTCTGGCAAGCTACCAGTTGAGCAATTCGTACAGTCTCAGCGCAAGCAACACCATGGCAAGTGATCTGCTCAAGGGGGGGAGAAAATGGGCATAGGGAAATAATCAGGTCCAAACTTTCTGTACTCCATGGAAGAAGTTACACAATATTTCTTATATTTACTTACATTCTATTATCTTTAAATTGTAGAAGTTCAACATTTATAGAAAGACAACAGTGAGCTGTTCGTACTTTTGATGCCTAAGATATTTACTAGATCTCACACCCTCCCAGGAACTGCCTCTCCTTCCATGACCTGGATTAGGAACTCTGACAAACCAGCAAACCACTGCTGGGAGACCCCAGGGTCAGGTTGCTGCAGACAGGACGTGGAGCCTTTCCAGCACAGGGTCCTACACTACAGAATATCCTACCAAAGGAGAGTAGGATAAGTCCAACTAAACGTTGCCAAGTTTACAACATGCAGCAAAGTTCTCTCTTTGCAAACAGAAACTAATGACTAGAACATGGAAAAGTACTGAAATGGTATGCTCCTCTATGCAGACACATTATCCTACAAGTCTGTAAAACATCTACCCCAATTCAGGTATGTGAAAAAGTAAGTAAGTAGAACCAAAAACTACCATGAAGACAGAAATTGCTGTACATGGTCTTTTAGAGGTGTGTGTGTGTGTGTGTGTGTCTCAGACACACACACACACACACACACACACAGTTTGAGAAATAATGAGACACAGACTCATTCAGTGAATGAGGCTGCTGTCTTCCAACTGGGGCTGTCATTTCAATAATACTTACTTTAAAAGGCCCAATTTACCACTGTCACAGTTAAGGGTAACTGCACCTGTATTTCCCCTTCTGGGGTTCACCAAAAGCACCTCCTCTTGGCTTCTGGATCCTCAGCTGTCACTTCTCTTGGGCAGAGACCCATCTCTCTCCCCATCTTGACGGGGGCTTTTCCAGGCTGCACAGTTCCCTCCCTACACTGTGATATCCCAGCAAGCCAGACTGTCTAAACAGACGAGTAGCTGTGCTTGGCCTCCTCTCCAAAGGCTTATGAACAGTGTAACTGCCAGCAGTTACCACACAGTTCTTTCTAAGCGAGCACATTGATTAAGGTGAAAACATTCCAAAGAAAACATTAAAAACAATCAGTGTTTCTATATGCATGCTAAAAGCTTACCTGAGGTCACTCATCAAGTCTTATGGAGCCCCAGTAGGTCAAAGTCCTTCCAGAAAGGTTCGACCCCCTCCCCGCCCCCCTGGACAGAAGGTCCTGTCCATTTGCTGGATCAGAAAGAAGGCCCTGAATCAGTTTAAACTCAGGCTATTTACCCAAAAGTTCTCTCTTTATCCGCTGGTCTCTGGAAAATCCACTGAAAAGTGTTACAACCTAAGTGAATTTGCCCAATCATATCACACTGTTCTTAGTTTCTGGACAGCTGTGGACTTCCTCCCCCATACAGTCCCCGACCCACAATACCTAAGCTTAATAAAGTAAGATAGCCTAAAGATATTGCAGGAAATTGCCATATTTGTCACAACCACCATATTATCTAAACACACTCAGAACAAGACTAAGCCAGAAGGTAAAAGATTATGACACTGGTGCTCCCACTATTGCTAGACCAAGAGCGTGAGATCTCCCTAAAATCTTCAGCACAAAGCTAGAGACCCGCAAGCCTTACAATGAATTCCAAAGCCAGTTTAACAAGCAACTTGAGAAAAGCCACCAACTGTATAATTTATTACAATCCCCATGCCATTGTTATGAACCTTTTCTTACCTCACCCATTTTATTAATTTCTATTTTGACAACTCCTGGAACAGTCTTCAAGTATTCTTCCAGCGTAGCGTGTCCTAGCTGTTTGAAAGGGATCCAATCCCCAGTCAAGGATTTGTACTCCCCCTGCAGTCGTGGCAAGGGTATTCCATTTTTATTGGACTGGAGAACAGCTCGAAGCATCTTTGCAACTAGGTCAGATTCCGGCATCTTTATCTGTAACCAAAAATAAGCATTTACATAATGAATATTTCACGGATTCTTGCTCTCCTTGCCCACTGATTCACATATGTCGTATGCTAACATGAGTGAAGAAAAAAGACCACCAATAATGGAAACCCTGACTTTGGAGACTAAAACATCTGTTAAATGACTAAACAGAAGCAAAACCAAATACTAGCATGTTGTGGCTTCCACTTAACAGACTGGTGAAAGAACAGCAATGCAAAATAACCAAAGAAACAAAATGGATATGTATGAACACCATTGGTGGATCAGCTCAGAAGTTATGCCATAAGTGAGTTATGCAGGTCATTCCAAACCGATACCAATAAAACCTTACATCAGGGCTTTTATTTATGCCATACACTTTGGAAAAATAATATTTTTGGAGGACAAAATGTTTTAAAAGCATATTGTAATATTTTGTATGATTCCCAGACAAAATTATGTTAAAATTGAGTTATGTTTGAAAGTAGATATCAGTAATTTAAGGTAAAATATATTACAGGGGTGAAATAAGCATTTATTAACACAGGAAATTCAGAATTAAGGGTAAATGTAAAAAATTCAAACATGTTAGGATATGGAAATACCCAGTTAGGGCACCCAGGGCAGCCTTATCTCCATTCTGTATTGACCCCATACAATAACCATAGGATTATGATTAAGGCATTATAGTGTTTGTGATCCCAATTTGGATTAATCTCATGTTTCTTTAAAAATAAGTCTATTTCTCCCCCTCACCCCCCGTAGTGTCACTACGGTGCAGCGTTAGGTGCGGAAAGGCACAGTTAAGGCTGTTCCGGTGCCCTATCAGTCATCAACATAAGTCTGCCCCATTCATGTGATTTGAAGCTGCTGAGCAGCCTTGTGTTGATTAGGAAGGCATCATACAAAGCCAATATTCCAACCACACACCAAAGATAAAAAGGGGGCATCCAGGTAGTGCTTCTCTTCATCTCTGACACAGGTGGTGAGACAGTCTCTGCAAACACAAGCACCCAAATAGTACAGATACTAATGCCAGGCAGTGAATGCTGATAGGCAGCAGAGCACACTGCAACACAAGTGTTGATCCACTGAGAACACCAATACTAAGGCAGGGCCCTGAAGGGCTGCCAAAATAACTCACTCCTCAACAGGTGTATAGCTAAAAGATGCTGAAGTACCAAGAACATTGGAATGGAAGCAGACACCAAAGCACAAGACACAGATATAGACAGATGCAGCTGAGCATCAAACAAGCCACACCTCAAGAAAGGTATGCTAAATGGCGTGGACCTAACTGAAAGGAAGAGACTTACTAAAAAAGGATCCCCAATGGCTTTGAAGCAATTGAGAGAGAAGAGCCAGAGCAATGACTGGCAGAGGCACAGCTCCTGCAGAACTTCTTTGCTGTACATAGTCAAAAGGAAGCTTCTGACCAGTTTCTTAAGGCAGCAATTAAGCTGAGTGTCACGTGACCACGACCAGTGGGCCAACCTCCATCCTGTTCCCACTGCGAAAACTCTTTACAAATTGTGCAGTTCTGCCACTCTCCAGCTAAGAAGCTGAGCCCAGGAGTGAAAATCCTAGCTGATGTTATCTTTAAAGAAGCAATATTACAGGGGAAGTTGTGATGTACTCAATTGCCAACAACTGTTCTCAAAATAAAAATATAGCTAGCTAGTTTTGCCATACAAGCTCATGTTTCTATGTTAAACCCCAACCTGCAAGTACATAACACTATGCAATATACTATCTCATATTGCACTTCAAATTTAGTGGGCTAAATGGACACTCCCTATTATGCTAACTTTTAATCCTGCTCCTAGCGATAAGAGAGTCTCTCCCTCAGGGCTTGTCTACACTACTGCACGGGGTTGAGCTAAGATACACAACTTCAGCTACATGAATAGCGTAGCTGACGTCGACGTACTTAAATCTACTTACCGCGGTGTCTTTACTGAAGTAATCGACAGCTGACGCTCTCCCGTTGACTCCGCTTGTGCTTCTCGTTCTGGTGGAGTACCAAGCCGACAGGAGAGCGCTCAGTGGTCGATTTATCGCATCTATGTGATAATCGACCCACGCTGGATCAATTGCTGCCCACTGATCCGGCAGGTAGTGTAGACAAGCCCTCAGAAGCAATCTCATAGGGCAACATTGTGCTCCAGAACAACTGATTAGGGTATACATTTAACAGCTTAATAATGGAAAGCTCACAAAAAAGATGTGGGCAACGTAGCCAATCATCAGTTCGTAACTATTGTCCAACCCATTCTCTTTTCAAACTTGTTGGTGAATGTACTCTTCAGAAAACTGTTTGCCATGTTTCAAAGTACTGGGGGGAAAGAACTGTGGTTTTTGTTTCTCTCTCTTTCCCCACCCCCCCCAAAAAAAGAAGAGTATTTATCCTCACAGAACTCAAGCCAGCTGAATGGATTCTCAACAAAAAACAAACAATACCACTTCTAGGAAGAGACTAATAATTAGTAAGTTTCAGATCAAAAAGTGTTTCTTGTAAAGAGGAGCATGTGGAACCAGAGATGAATGGAAACTTCTGAAGCTAACCATCCAAGATTTTCCCCCTAAACCAGCATTTTATGTCCTGATGTTTTTGAAAACTTATTCAGATTTAAGGTTTTCTGCTCCCCAGCTGTTTCCCACTCTGTTCATATACAGCTGAATAAAGCAGCACATTCCCAGCATGCAGCACTGTAAGTAAAATGTGTATCTCATGCATTGAGGTGTCCAGCTACAAGGTTGTTCATCTCCTCAAAAGGAGATTGTTACCCACACAAGATCTAAGAAATGTAAAAGGTGCATAAGCAACTACAGAAGCTCTACTTTGCTTGTCAGACTTTAGACCAGGGGTCTCAAACTCAAATGACCACGAGGGCCACATGAGGACTAGTGCATTGACCCGAGGGCGGCATCACTGACACCCCCCCTCGCTGCCTCTGGCCCCGCCCCCACTCCACCCCTTCCATTAGGCCCCGCCCCTGCCCCACCTCTTCCCACCCCACCCCTACCCCATGCCAACCCCTTCCCCGAAGTCCCCACCCTAACGCTGCCCCCAGGGGGTGCAGAAAGGGTGCAGGGTGTGGCGGGGGCTCAGGGCAGGGAGTTGGGGTGCAGGATGTGGCAGGGGGCTCAGGGCAGGGAGTTGGTGTGTGGGGTGCAAGAGGGTGAGGGGTGCGGCAGGGGGTCAGGGTGCAGGATGCAGCAGGTGGCTCAGGGCAGGGGGTTGGTGTGCAGGAGGGATGCAGGGTGTGAGCTCCAGCCCGGCGCCGCTTACCTAGAATGGTTCCAGGGTGGCAGCAGCGCGCACCGGGGGCCAGGGCAGGCTCCCTGCCTGCCTGCCCTGGCCCCACGCCGCTCTGCTCCTGGAAGCAGATGGAGCCCTGTCCCTGCAGCCCCTGGGGGTGGGGGAGGGGCTCAGGGTTCAGTGCCAAAGCTCCCATTGGCCGCAGTTCCCTGTTCCCAGCCAATGGGAGCTGCAGGGGGCGGTGCCTGGAAGGAGGCAACGCAGGAGCCCTCTGCCTCCTTCCCCCTCCCCCCCGGCCCGAAGGGGCGTGCTGCTAGCTGCTTCAGAGAGCGGCGCACGGCACGCAACGCCACAGGGGGCAATCCCGCGGGTAGGCAAGGGGAGCTTGGTGGGCCACACGCAAGAGCCCCGCGTGTTTGAGACCCCTGCTTTAGACTAAGAGTCCACACTACAGTCTACCTGTGGCTGGTCCATGTCAGCTGACTCAAGCTCTAGGGGCTGAGGCTAAGGGGCTGTTTAATTGAGATGTAGATGTTTGGAGGGGCAGTCCCAGAGCTCGGGCTCTAGCCCGAGTGTCTACAGTACTGTTAAACAACCCCTTAGCCTGAACCCCACGAGCCCAAGTCAGCTGACACAGGCTAGCCATGTAGACATACATTTTGAGAACTTGTCCTCCCCTTTCCATTCCGATATACCTATCTTTACACTGCCCGTGCCGAAGATAAAAGGGAAACTTAGACCCACCATGTTTGGTGAGCTCCAATTTCAAGAACCCTAAGATGTTTATATGAAGACCAAACTTACCAAGCACTTCACCTGCCTGGGCTGCATTTCATGAGTTTTCCCTCAGAGTACTTGTAGTCTAAGTGGTCTGTCAGACTCGCATTTGATTAGGGCTCATCCAGTTCACAAACAAAATGACTGAACATAGCAATCTGAACTGTAACCTATTTTTTGTAACTGCAGCTCGGGAGAAGATAATTAAATACATCCATACTAAAACAGATAACTGGTTATATAAATCAAAACTTGGGATTACCACAATTTGACATAGTCCTTAACACTCAGCTCACACAGCCAATCAAACAGAAGAGTTCAGTATTTTACGACTAGGACTCTGTGTTTGTCACGGAAGTCACAGATTCCATAACTTCCCACAACATCCGTGACTTCTGCAGTAGCCAGTGCAGCTGACCTCAGGGCCGCCCAAACAGCTGGCTCCAGGGCCAGCTGCTCAGGTGACCCCGTGGACAGCCACATTGGCCACCCCAGGGCCAACTGCACCGGCCGCCACTCAGACCAGCCCCCAACAGCTGGCCCCGGGGACTGCCTGAGTAGCGGTCGATCCCCGGGGTGGCCCCCGGCAGCTGGTGCCACTGGCCTCTGATCCCCCACACACATCCTAGCAGCAGCCCATGCTCGCTCCCAGCAGCGCTCCCCCCAGCCTCAGCTCCCCCCCCCAAGATTTAGGCAGGGGTATTTATTATCTAAGTCATGGACAGGTTACAGACAGTGAATTTTTGTTTATTGCCCGTGACCCACCCATGACTTTTACTAAAAATACCCCATGACTAAATCGTGCCTTATTTATGACCCAATCACATTTCCACTGAAGTCAAGGGTAGTAAGATTTTCAATTGAATGGTACCAGGCTTTAAACCAGGGGAGGGCAAACTATGGCCTGCGGGCCAGATCCAGCCTGTCAGGGCTTTCAATCCGGCCTGCGGGATTGCCAGCCCCGTGGCGTAGTGGGGCTAAGGCAGGCTCCCTGCCTGCCCCCACCCCACGCCACTCCCAGAAGCGGCCAGCACCACGTCCCTGAGGCCCCTGGGGGAGCAGGGGTCAGATGGCTTTGTGCACTGCCCTCGCCTGCAGGCACTGCCCCCCTCAGCTCCCATTGGCCAGGAACCGCAGCCACTGGGAGCTTTGGGGGTGGTACCCTGAGGAGACAGCAGCACGCAGCCGAGCCGCCTGCCCCACCCTACCCCCAGGAGCCACTTCCGCACGTTGGCCACTTCCAGGAGCGACGCAGGGCCAGGGCAGGCAGGGAGCCTGCCTTAGCCCCACTGCGCCCCTTTGCCAGACAAGCCAGAGCCCACACCCTGAACTCCTCCTGCACACCGCATCCCAACCCCATTCTGAGTCCCCTAGCCCCCTGCCTTGCCCCAACCCGACCCCCCTCCTGCATCCCGCATCCCTCCTACACCCCAACACTTTGCCTGGAGCCCCTTCCTACACACCACACCCCCTCCCACCAACCACACTCCTTCCCGCTCCGCAAACCCCCTGCCCCAGCCCTACATTCATGGCCTTGCATACAATTTCCCAACCCAGATGTGGCCCACGGGCCAAAAAGTTTGCCCACCCCTGCATTAAACACTACAGGTCTAGATAACAGTGTGTGTATATATATATACATTCATTTATGTTATCACATCTGATGATTTATGACACAGGTAGCTCATTTTACAGTAACATGCATTTTTATGATGTACAAAAAGAAATTCTTGCATCATGGCATAATAGCTGTATTTAGAAAGCTATTTGTTTAATTCAGGTACATGGAATTATTTTGCTCAGAATTAAGGCACTGCTATCAAAATGTGCTTATGTACTACTGTGATGGTGCTAGAGAAACCTGGAGATGTGATCACTACTGTGGGCAAATTGGAGAGGAGATAGAACCAGGGTCCTAACCCTCACTTCCCCTACACATATTACAGACACACAAAATTAACTCACAGAGCTGCATGGAAGGATCCTGGGGAGATGTACAGGCTTACACTTTTTTATTTGTATTTTGTGTACTGAAAGCTAAACTTTTTAAAACTTTTGTATGGGAAAAAAAGCAGGTATTAAAGACATATGCAGTTTTGGGAGAAAGCCATGGGATGAATAGGTACTGTTGATTTAGACTTTTCAGCTATGACTGTTTTGTTATACAGGAAAAATTAAGCTTGTTTGGATGTTCCTTGCTGAGAATTTTTCTGTTTAATGATGTGTGTGCATGAACTGATTGTCAAGGTAAGTCAGAATTGTTTATGGATCTTCACTTTGTAATTTCCAAACTTTTAAATGTATGGAGTTTGTCTTAAGCCTAAGGACAAGTTTAATGATGCTCTTGAATTGCATTTAGCAGCCTTAACTGGAATTAACTGGAATAGTTATGCTATTTCATGTCTGTGGTTCTGTTTTTATAAAACATTAAATAGGTAATCAACAAAAGGGGTGGTGGGGGGGAAAAAAAACAGGATTTTTTGGGGACAGGGTGGGATCTTGCAATTTTTCCCCCCAGCTCCATAGTTGATCAAAGAAATATGGAAAATTTGTGAATTAGTTACTTTTCCCTTTTTAGGTCATATTCCAATAGACTAAACTTCCAAATTTCAACCAGCTCTATCATTTATTTTGAATTATATTAAAACTGTAGTTAAAATGGAAGTAGAAACCAACAAAACTCTATATAAATTATATCATATATGGCATTTGTTATCTGCTGTTTCATCCAGTAAATCCAGATGGCAAATGTTACAACACAAGTAGAAAATTACTACAAATGTTAACTTTGGGGGTGGGGGGGAGAAGAGAACCACACAACCCACCACATTAATAAAGTTTGAATTTAGCCTTATTTTAGATGATTCCAAAATAACTTCAGGAATTTGCTAGAGGAATAAATAAGAATCACAAAAAAGTATTTACAGCCATGTCATCTAAGAAACTATCTAACTCAGATTTGCTTGACATTCTCATACAATTCATTCTGTACTCGATAACAGCTGTAATTTTGAGGAGGACACCATAATATTCACACATAAATTTGTGTTCATTTGTGCACATTCTAAAAATGGAGCCACAATGGCACCTCAAAAAAATATAATAGATATCATTTTGTAGTTCCTGCTCATGTCAATCAAGCATTTTTCCAAAATCATTGTACCATTTAAAACAGATTTGTTAATCATTATGCTTTTGTAGTTGACCTGTCTGCACTTCTACTAAAGGTAGTTAGTGGTGTCATTGAAGCCAAGAACACAGTAGAATTGAAAAAAAATTAGACATATATGGATAAGAACTCCTCTAACTGCTGCTTGGGAAGCATAAGCTGCTGCAACAGATAAAAGATGCAAAGGATCTTTTTAGGGAGGCCTCAGTGAACAACTCTCTTGAGGGCAACAAGGTTTAATCTTCATAAATTATCTTCTGGTTATCCTGGAGACTCTTGAATTCTCTATGATCACCTCAGAGTCTGATGATCAGCAGAGATGGAGCGTCCATACGGACCTACTTGGGGCTGTACTTTGGCCAATCACTATCAATCATTTCTTGCATGTGAGGATGTCCAGGCCTCACATGAGATGTGCTATGAGATTGACTAGAAGGAGTCCCTAGGTAACAGTGGGCTCTCTTCTTGCACTTTCAGCATCTGTGCTGGTCTGGAGTTGAACATTATCGGGGCTTCCCTTTAGAATAAGAGGCAGGGGTAAAAAGAAGGGAAGAGAGAAAGTGGCTGTTAGAAAGTAGGAGCATTTCTAAAACTTTCACAGAGAGGGAGCACAGGGAAGGGGGTTGGGGTGCGGGGTGCGACAGGGGGCTCAAGGCAGGGGATTGGGGTGCGGGGTGCAGGAGGGTCTAGCCCCACGCCGCTCCCAGAAGTGGCTCCTGGGGGTGGGGCGGGGCAGGCGGCTGCCATGCGCTGCACTCACCTGTTGGTACCATCCCCGAAGCTCCCATTGGCCGCAGTTCCCCATTCCTGACCAATGGGAGCTGCAGGGGGCGGTGCCTGCGGGTGAGGGCAGCGCACAGAACCCCCCAATGGGCCGGAGGGACGTGGTGCCGGCGGCTGCGCCACAGGGCTGGCAATCCCGCAGGCCGGATTGAAAGCCCTGACAGCCTGCATCTGGCCCGTGGGCCGTAGTTTGCTCTCCCCGGAGTTAGAGGTTAATATGAAAGCTGAAGTGCCATCCCAGTCCCCATCCAACAACCCAAGAAAAATACTCTTAAGGATCCCTGCATCCTCCTCCCCTGCAGTTATCTGAGAGGTTGGATTGGGGGAAGAGAGAACAGAGTTCTTGCCAGGGTGTTGCCCCAGGGCAGTACCCCCAACATCTTTTTAGTAGCCACCAACTAGTAAATACCTGGTAAGTTAAACCAGGCTCTTCTGAATTACAGGCTTCAAGATCTTTTATATAGCCTAGCTCGGCTCCATTCGATACCAAGCAGGGGCATATATTAGTCTTTGTTTTAGTGTGGGGGGCTGGGGAGAGGAAAGGAGGGAATAGAATCTCAGCTTGTCCATTAAAGTTCACCTACACTTCTTTTTTTAAAATACACACCATCTATGTGGTTATTCCCCAGACGTTACTTAACCAATGTCACAAGGATTCCACTGCATTAAGTTCTTCAAGTTAAAGAAATAATGAGTTTAAACTATTATATATGCCTTTGCCAGAAAAGAGTCTTAGATTTTACTATTCAGACCACATGATTCCTTTTCTAAATGATACAAAAGAGAAATATAATCTTAGGAAGAGATTTAATGTTTACAGTTGCTATGAAAATCTAGATTCTTCTTGTCCTGAGAGCCATTTAATATTTTGTGTAATTAACATCACCGACAGTCTTTCAATGTTATAGTCGTTAAAGAGGAAAAACACCCGGGAGGATTAGCTAACTATTGGCTGGACTATCTGATTTCGCTGGGGATTTTCGGCGTCACACAGTTATGCGGTGTGCATACGACACACACACACACACACACACAGGTACCGTGAGGGGATGAGCAGGTTAGAGCTGGAACGGGGAAGAGTGGAAGAGATCACAGTTATGCGGTGTGCATACGACACACATACACACACACCCATGTACCGGGAGGGGACGGGCAGGTTAGAGCTGGAACAGGGGAACAGTGGAAGATGTAACACAGTTATGTGGTGTGCATATGACACACACACACAGGTACCGGGAGGGGATGGGCAGGTTAGAGCTGGAACAAGGGAAAATGTCACACAGTTATGCGGTGTGCATATGACGCACACACACTCCCAGGTACCGGGAGGGGATGGGCAGGTTCGCGCTGGCACAGGGGAAGATGTCTCACAGTTATGCGGCGTGCATAGGACACAAACAGACACAGACACACACACACACACACACACACACAGAGGTACCGGGAAGGGATGGGCAGGTTCGCGCTGGCACAAGGGAAGATGTCACACAGTTATGCGGTGTGCATATGTCACGGAGCATGGGGGAGTCAGGGCCCTGCACCCCTCTTCCTGAGATTGACTGTGACTCTCAACCAGCCAGTAAAACAGAAGGTTTATTAGATGACAGGAACACAGTCTCAAGCAGAGCGTGTAGGTACGACCAGAACCCCTCAATTAGGCCCTTCTGGGAGGTTCAGGGAGCTTAGACCCCAGCTTGGGGTTCCCTGCGTTGCACCACCCAGCCTAGCCCTCTGAAGACCAAACTCCTTTCTCCCCTAGCAGCCCCTCCCTCCTTTGTTCAGTCTCCCAGGCAGAAGGTGTTACTTCTCCCAACCCCCCTCCTGGCTCAGGTTACAGCCCAGGTAGCTTCCTTCAAGGTAAGTCTCCCATCTCCAATGCAACCCCCCCTGCAACATTCCCAGGTCAAATCTGCCCCGCTCCCTGCTCCGTCACATCTCTCCCCCCTTCGAGACTGAACTGAGCGGGGTCACTCTGACCAGTGACCTGGGGAAGTTCAGGGCCCCCTCTCCGGGACAACGCATCCGCTATCAGGTTGGCACTTCCCTTCACATGGACCACGTCCATGTCATAATCCTGCAGGAGCAGGCTCCACCTCAGGAGCTTGGCGTTGGCTCCTTTCATCTGGTGCAGCCAGGTCAGGGGAGAGTGGTCGGTGTACACGGTGAAGTGTCGCCCAAAGAGATATGGCTCTAGTTTCTTGAGGGCCCACACCATGGCCAGGCATTCCTTCTCGATAGCCGCGTAGTTCTGCTCCCGAGGTAGCAACTTCTTGCTCAGGTACACGATGGGGTGTCTCTCCCCCTTTTCATCCTCCTGCATTAACACCGCCCCCAGTCCCGTGTCTGAGGCATCGGTGAACACCATAAAGGGCTTATCAAAGTTTGGGTTTGCTAGAACTGGGCCACTGACCAGAGCCTCCTTCAGCTCCTGGAGAGCC
The DNA here is from genome assembly GCA_036785055.1 of Emydoidea blandingii. NCBI lineage: Eukaryota > Metazoa > Chordata > Testudines > Emydidae > Emydoidea > Emydoidea blandingii. Next base: position 135,189,972 of record JAXIVB010000006.1, read on the forward strand.
CCCTGGCACTCCTCGGTCCAGACCACCTTGTCTGGCTTCCCCTTCTTGCACAGCTCAGTGATGGGGGCGGCTATGGAGCTAAAGTGGGGCACGAACCTTCGATAGTATCCCGCCATCCCAATAAAGGCCTGGACCTGCTTTTTGGTTTGCGGGGTGGGCCAGTCCCTGATCCCCTCCACTTTGGCTGGTTCTGGCTTTAGGCAGCCGCTCCCCACCCGGTGGCCTAGGTAGGATACCTCAGCCATCCCCACCTTGCACTTCTCCGGTTTTACGGTCAGCCCAGCCTCCTGGAGTCGGTCCAGCACTTGTCTAACCTGGGACACGTGGTCCTCCCAGGTCTGGCTAAAGACACAGATGTCGTCAATATACGCCATGGCAAAACTCTCCATCCCCCTCAGTAGCTGATCCACCAGGCGCTGGAAGGTGGCCGGCGCTCCCTTGAGGCCGAAAGGCAGGGTCAGGAACTCAGAGCCCCAGAGGGGTGATAAAGGCCGATTTCAGCTTGGCATCGGCATCCAGCGGCACTTGCCAGTAGCCCTTTGTAAGATCCATGGTGGTAAGGTACCGAGCGCCTCCCAGCTTGTCTAGGAGCTCGTCAGGCCTGGGCATGGGGTAGGCATCGGCTACAGTGATGGCATTGAGCTTGCGATAGTCCACACAGAACCGGATCGACCCGTCCTTTTTGGGGACCAGCACCACCGGCGAGGCCCAAGGGCTGGAAGATGGCTGGATCACCCCCAAAGCCAGCATGTCATTGACCTCTCTTTCCAGGTCCTGAGCAGTTTTCCCTGTGACCCGGAAGGGGGGGCATTTTATAGGCGGGTGCGATCCTGTCTGCACCCGGTGGACAGTCAGATTAGTGCGTCCAGGCTGGTTGGAAAACAGCTGTTGGTACAGATGCAACACCCCTCTGATCTCAGCTTGCTGGGCCGGGGTCAGCTGATCAGAGAGGGGAATTGCTTCCAGGGGGGAACCAGCTCCTGTCTGAGGGAATAGATCTACTAAAGGGTCATCTCCCTGCCCCTCCCAGTGTCCACACACAGCCAACACCACATTCCCTCTGTCGTGATATGGCTTCATCATATTCACATGGTACACCCGGTGGTGGTGAGCCCGGTTCGACAGCTCCACCACATAGTTTACCTCGTTTAGTTGCTTGACGACCTTGAAGGGCCCTTCCCAGGCGGCCTGGAGTTTGTTTTTCCTCACGGGGATGAGGACCATTACCTGGTCCCCAGTGGCGAAGGCGCGGGCCCGCGCTGTGCGGTCATACCAGACCTTCTGCTTCCTCTGGGCTCTGGCCAGATTCTCCCTGGCCAGGCCCATGAGCTCGGCAAGTCGTTCCCGGAAGGTCAGGACATACTCCACCACCGACTCTCCATCGGAAGTGGCCTTCCCCTCCCATTCGGCTCTCATCAGGTCTAGGGGCCCCCTTACCCGCCTTCCATATAGCAGTTCGAAAGGTGAGAACCCGGTAGACTCCTGGGGTACCTTCCGGTACGCGAACAGCAGGTGAGGTAAGTACTTGTCCCAGTCCTGCGGGTGCTGATTCATAAATGTTTTCAGCATCATTTTTAGCGTCCCATTGAACCTCTCCACCAGCCCGTTGGATTGGGGGTGATACGCCGAGGACCAGTTGTGCCGGACCCCACATCTCTCCCACAAGCACCGGAGTAGGGTCGACATGAAGTTGGACCCTTGGTCCGTCAAGACTTCCTTGGGGAACCCCACTCGGCTGAAAATGGTCAGCAACGCATCTGCCACAGTGTCTGCTTCGATGGACGATAAGGGCACTGCCTCAGGGTAGCGGGTGGCGAAATCTACCACCACCAGAATGTATTTCTTCCCTGACCGGGTCGTCTTGCTGAGAGGTCCCACTATGTCCATGGCCACCTTCTGGAAAGGCTCCTCTATGATGGGCAAAGGTCTCAACGCCGCTTTCCCCTTGTCCCGGGCCTTCCCCACCCTCTGACAGGGGTCACAGGATTGGCAGTACTGTCGGACGTTGGTAAAGACCCCAGGCCAGTAAAAGTTCTGTAGCAGCCTCTGCCTGGTGCGCCGGATTCCCTGGTGCCCTGCGAGAGGGATGTCATGGGCCAGGTACAGTAGCTTGTGGCGAAACTTCTGGGGAACCACCAGCTGCCTCCTGACCCCCCAGGACTCCACTTCCCCTGGGGGAGCCCACTCTCGGTATAGGAATCCCTTCTCCCACAGGAACCTCTCCTTGCAACCTCTCATCATGGTCTGTACCACACTGAGGTCAGCCAGGTCCCTTAGCTTCCGCAGGGAGGGGTCCTTCAGCAACTCAGCCTGGAACTCGGCAGCTGGGGAAGGGACGGGAACCTGCTCTCTCTCGTCGGCTGGGTCAGAAGCCACAGCCTCCCTGAGCCATGTCCTTGGGTGTTCCCTCCCCACCAGGGTAGGGTTCTGTGCCTCCGAGGTGACATCCTTCCCAAGGTCAGGGCGTAGTGCCCCTCGCCGGCTCTGGCTACGGGTCACGACTAAGGCGGTCTGGGGGTTGCTTGGCCAGTCCTCTAGGTCCCCCCCCATCAACACCTCAGTGGGCAAATGGTGGTGCACTCCCACGTCCTTGGGGCCCTCCTTGGCCCCCCATTTCAGGTGTACCCTCGCCACGGGAACCTTGAATGGGGTCCCGCCCACCCCTGTCAGGGTCAGGAAGGCGTTGGGCACCACCCGATCTGGGGCCACCACCTCGGGCCGGGCCAGTGTCACCTCTGCGCCCGTGTCCCAGTATCCATAAACTTCCTTCCCATCCACTTCCAGGGGAACAAGGCACTCGCTCCGCAGGGGCAGCCCCGCGCCCACCCTGTAAACGGAGAACTTTGAGTCCGGAGCATCCGGCCCCCCAGAGAAGCTGGCCTGGGGCCCTTCTCTCTCTCGAGCAGTTGATAAGCTGCCAGCCCCCCTTTCCTGGGAAGCCGGCCCCTTGTCCGTCTGGGCCTCTACCAAGTTAACCCGGTGTGGGTTCGGTCTGCTCAGCCTGTCCTTGAGCTTGGGGCACTGGGCCCGAATGTGGCCTCTTCGGCCGCAGTAATAGCAGCTCATGTCCCGTGGGTCCCCTCGAGCCGGTCGGTTGTCCCTGACGCTGGGCATTCCCCTTGGGAGGGGATTCCCCATATTCCCCCTTTGGGAGGTACCCGGGTGACTCTCTCTCTGCATCGCGGCGGGCCTGCTCCTTTGGGACTCCTCCCTGCCAGCCCCTGACCGGCTCTTCACAAACTCATCGGCCAGCCGGCCTGCATGTCGCGGGTTCTCTGGTTTTTTGTCCCTCAACCACAGCCTCAGGTCGGATGGGCACCGCTCATACAGTTGCTCCAATACCAGCAGTTTAACCAGGTCCTCCTTCGTCTGGGCCCCATCAGCCCACTTGCTGGCGTATCCTTCCATGCGGACGGCTAGTTGCAGATATGAGATCTCAGGGGTTTTATCCTGACTCCGGAACCTTTCCCGGTACATCTCAGGAGTCAGCCCAAACTCACGTAGCAGGGCCTTTTTGAATAGTTCGTAGTCCCCTTTCTCCGCCTCTTCCAGTTGGCGGTACAATGCCACGGATTTGGGGTCCAGTAAGGGGGTGAGAACCCGGAGTCTGTCCGCAGGATCAACCTGGTGCAGCTCGCATGCCGTCTCAAAGGCATCCAGGAAGTCATCCATGTCCTCCCCCTCCTTACGTGGGGCCAGGATGCACTTATCAAAGCTCCGTGCAGTCCTGGGTCCCCCCTCACTCACCGCAGCCGGGGGCTCGCTGCCCTTCAGCCTCGCCAGCTCCAGTTCATGCTGCCTCTGTCTCTCATTCTCCTCCCGTTCATGATGCCTCTGTCTCTCATCATGCTGCCTTTGTCTCTCTTCATGCTGTCTCTGGTGTTCACGATCCTCCAGCTCTCTCAGTTTTAGCTCTTTCTCCCATTCCAGCCCATTCCACTCCACGGATGCTGCGCGTGGCCGGGAGGATCCCCTGCTGGCCGGCAAGCGTCGCCGGGAGGATCCCCTGCTGGCCGGGGGGGTCACTGCGCCCTCTGTATTTGCTGGGCTCCTCCCCACCCTTCCCCTAGGCATAGGAAGGGGGGGTCTCAGGAAGCCCTCAGCAGCCGGCTGACCACTCCCAGCTGGGACAGACACTGGGGCCTGCGCTGCATCTGCCAGGCTGCTTCCCTCAGAGACAGGGATCAGTTCATTCGCGCGATCTCCCTTCTCCAGCTGGGCAATGAGCTGTTCTTTGGTGAGCCTCCCAATGCGCACCCCCCTCTGCTTGCACAGCTCCACCAGGTCGCTCTTAAGCCGCTTGGCATACATCTTCCTGCTGGCCACTCACAGGCCTGTGTGCTCACCGCTCCCCACAGTCTCCAGGGAGACCCCTAGTGTGCCAGCCCTTCTCGAGGTCACCACCTCTCTGCCAGGGTCGAGCTGCAGACTCCTCCGCCCCTGGGACCACTCGCTGCGATCCCCCGGGGGACCCTGTTACTGCAAAAGTCCTTCTCGCTGGTCACACACTCCCAGGGGTGATAACCGTCTCTCTCTGACTCCTCAGCACGCCTGGTCCCCGTCAATCCCCCTTCGTTTTACTGCTCCCCAGTCACTTACTGCAGGAAGCGCCGTCCACGGGGTGCAGTAGATCCCGCCGCTGCCACCAGTTGTCACGGAGCATGGGGGAGTCAGGGCCCTGCACCCCTCTTCCTGAGATTGACTGTGACTCTCAACCAGCCAGTAAAACAGAAGGTTTATTAGATGACAGGAACACAGTCTCAAGCAGAGCGTGTAGGTACGACCAGAACCCCTCAATTAGGCCCTTCTGGGAGGTTCAGGGAGCTTAGACCCCAGCTTGGGGTTCCCTGCGTTGCACCACCCAGCCTAGCCCTCTGAAGACCAAACTCCTTTCTCCCCTAGCAGCCCCTCCCTCCTTTGTTCAGTCTCCCAGGCAGAAGGTGTCACTTCTCCCAACCCCCCTCCTGGCTCAGGTTACAGCCCAGGTAGCTTCCTTCAAGGTAAGTCTCCCATCTCCAATGCAACCCCCCCTGCAACATTCCCAGGTCAAATCTGCCCCGCTCCCTGCTCCGTCACAGCATACCACACAGACACACAGGTACCGTGAGGGGATGGGCAGGTTAGAGCTGGAACGGGGAAGAGTGGAAGAGATCACAGTTATGCGGTGTGCATATGACACACACACACACACACACACACACAGAGGTACCGGGAGGGGATGGGCAGGTTAGAGCTGGAACAGGGGAACAGTGGAAGATGTAACACAGTTATGTGGTGTGCATATGACACACACACAGAGGTACCGGGAGGGGATGGGCAGGTTAGAGCTGGAACAGGGGAACAGTGGAAGATGTAACACAGTTATGTGGTGTGCATATGACACACACACACACACACACACACACACAGAGGTACCGGGAGGGGATGGGCAGGTTAGAGCTGGAACAAGGGAAAATGTCACACAGTTATGCGGTGTGTATCTCTCACACACACACACACACACACACACTCCCACCCAGGTACCGGAAGGGGTGGGCAGGGTCGCGCTGGCACAGGGGGGAGTGGCGGTCACACAAGTTTAGAGAACGGGGACGCGCCAACCCCCGACAGCAGCGGCCCGGCCCAAGCAGAGCTCCCGCCCCACCCCCCTGACAGACCCCGGCCAGGCTGGGGGGGCGCCGGCCAATCCCGCTGCGGGCCGGGGCAGGCGGCCGGGAGGCCACTGACACCGCGCCCCTGCCAGAGGGCCCCGGAGACCCGAGCCCGCCCCAGAGCCAGGCCCCGCGCCGCCCGCCCGCCTGTCAGTGACTCACCCCCGGGCCCGCCGCGGGGCTCCTCGCGCCTCAGGCGCGGCGCTGGGATCCCGGCCTTTTAACGCCGTCCCCGGCACCGCCCCGCGCTCCGCCGCGCGCATGCGTGGCCTGGCCCCGACCCCACAGCCTCCTGCCCGGGCGCTGCCCCCACGTGACTGGGACGAGCCCGTGCGGCGGCCCCTGCGCCCGTCACGAGAGTCAGCGCGTGCGCGCGGGCAGCGCCCGGCCCCGCCCCTTCGGGCAGGAACGGAAAGCGAAAGGGCTCCGTGCTCGTAGCCTGCCAGGCCGGTTCAGGGGCCGCTCGAGCGCCGCAGCTTCGACCCCGCCCGGCCGCCCCCACTTCCCTTCCGCCTGGCGCCCGGGAGCCCCTCACCGCGCAGGGTCATGGCGCGCCAGGCACGTTCGGCTGCTGGTGCAGGAGCTGAGAGACCCCTCGGGGCTCAGGGTCTGTCCCCCCCCCCCGACACCTTGCGAGAGAAACGTCCTGCCCCGGGCACTGATAACACCGCAGCTGCGACTTGGGGACACGGGAGCTGGAGTCCACTGAACTCCTCTATCCGGATCAGGAAACATCTGTCCGTGGGGAACCGTTTTCAATCCCTCCTGCACTGGGCTGGAGTCACACCCGATTTACAGGGGAACGGCTCGTTAGCAACACCCTGCGGCTGCTCTCCCGGGTTCAGAGTATTAAACATAGTTCTGACCTTTCTGGAGCTCACACAAGCAGGTTCTTCCACCCTGGAAACAGGCGAAATCTCCTGCCCCTTCCTTGCTCCGGGTTTTCTTCAGACAAACCCTGCCAGTGTCGCACCCTGTTCTTAAAGGCACAGCTCCCACTAACCAAAGTGCAAACACTAGAAGTAAAACCGGTATCAGCCCTTCTGCCTTTCCAACATCTTTTTTTAAAGTGTAGACACTCAAACTGGACATAGCTCTGCTCTTACCAACGCTGGGTGCCTCTGTAGCGGCACATACCCCATCCCTCCTGATTCGCAACCCCATGGACAGGCGGTAGCAAGTTAACAAACTGTTTACCAAACTGTCACGTTGCGTGGCAGAAACCGCACCCAGTTGCAAAACGGGAGGGTTGTGTTTCGTGCCGCTACACCTCTCAATCCCATTCAGCAATCTCCTGCGGCTACAGAAGGCTGCTCAGCCACTACAAAACATAAGGAGCTCATGTTCAATTGATTAACCTTAATGCCCCTAACCTCCTTTGCAGAGTCCCTGCTTTCCAGGAGCCAGCCAGTCCCCCACTCTATTGCATCCTACACTCTTTGTTCCTTGCATTTGACTATATTAAAACACTTGTTCAAATCAATTATACAGATTGCTTTGTATAACTGACCTGTCCTTACCTTTATTTCCCACTTCATCAATTTGAGTGTCATTTGGAAACGTGAGCAATGATTTTATATTTTTTCCCACTCATTAATAAAGATATTGAATAGTATTACTTACAATAAAAATCATGAAAGTTGGCAACACTATTTTAAGTATACTTGAAATATATTGACAGGTTTCAGAGTAGCAGCCGTGTTAGTCTGTATCCGCAAAAAGAACAGGAGTACTTGTGGCACCTTAGAGACTAACAAATTTATTAGAGCATAAGCTTTCGTGGGCTACAACCCACTTCTTCGGATGCATATAGAGTGAAACATATATTGAGGAGATATATATACACACACATACAGAGAGCATGAACAGGTGGGAGTTGTCTTACCAACTCTGAGAGGCCAATTAAGTAAGAGAGAAAAAAAACTTTTGAAGTGATAATCAAGATGGCTCAGTACAGACAGTTTGATAAGAAGCAAGTGTGAAAATGCTTACAAGGGGAGATAGATTCAATGTTTGTAATGGCTCAGCCATTCCCAGTCTTTATTTAATCCTGTGTTGATTGTGTCTAGTTTGCATATCAATTCCAGCTCAGCAGTCTCTCGTTGGAGTCTGTTTTTGAAGTTTTTCTGTTTTAAGATAGCCACCCGCAGGTCTGTCATAGAATGGCCAGACAGGTTAAAGTGTTCTCCCACTGGTTTTTGAGTATTATGATTCCTGATGTCAGATTTGTGTCCATTTATTCTTTTGCGTAGAGACTGTCCGGTTTGGCCAATGTACATGGCAGAGGGGCATTGCTGGCACATGATGGCATATATCACATTGGTAGATGTGCAGGTGAACGAGCCCCTGATGGTATGGCTGATGTGATTAGGCCCTATGATGATGTCACTTGAATAGATATGTGGACAGAGTTGGCATCGGGCTTTGTTACAAGGATAGGTTCCTGGGTCAGTGTTTTTGTTCAGTGATGTGTGGTTGCTGGTGAGTATTTGCTTTAGGTTGGGGGGTTGTCTGTAAGCGAGGATAGGTCTGTCTCCCAAGATCTGTGAGAGTAAAGGATCATCTTTCAGGATAGGTTGTAGATCTCTGATGATGCGCTGGAGAGGTTTTAGTTGGGGGCTGAAGGTGACAGCTAGTGGTGTTCTGTTATTTTCTTTGTTGGGCCTGTCTTGTAGGAGGTGACTTCTGGGTACTGGTCTGGCTCTGTCAATCTGTTTTTTCACTTCAGCAGGTGGGTATTGTAGTTTTAAGAATGCTTGATCGAGATCTTGTAGGTGCTTGTCTCTATCTGAGGGATTGGAGCAAATGCGGGTATATCTTAGAGCTTGGCTGTAGACAATGGATCGTGTGGTGTGTCCTGGATGGAAGCTGGAGGCATGTAGGTAAGTGTAGCGGTCAGTAGGTTTCCGGTATAGGGTGGTATTTATGTGACCATCGCTTATTAGCACAGTAGTGTCCAGGAAATGGACTGCTTGTGTGGATTGATCTAGGCTAAGGTTGATGGTGGGATGGAAATTATTGAAATCATGGTGGAATTCCTCAAGGGCTTCTTTTCCATGGGTCCAGATGATGGAGAGATCATCAATGTAGCGCAAGTAGAGTAGGGGCATTAGGGGATGAGAGCTAAGGAAGCGTTGTTCTAAGTCAGCCATAAAGATGTTGGCATACTGTGGGGCCATGCGGGTACCCATAGCAGTGCCGCTGACTTGAAGGTATATATTGTCCCCAAATGTGAAATAGTTGTGGGTGAGGACAAAGTCACAGAGTTCAGCCACCAGGTTAGCTGTGACATTATCGGGGATACTGTTCCTGATAGCTTGTAGTCCATCTTTGTGTGGAATATTGGTGTAGAGGGCTTCTATGTCCATAGTGGCCAGGATTGTGTTTTCTGGAAGATCACCGATGGATTGTAGTTTCCTCAGGAAGTCAGTGGTGTCTCGAAGATAGCTAGGAGTGCTGGTAGCAACATCACTTGCCCCATAACCTCAGCCATGCTGAACACAACGCCATCTACAGCCTCAGAAACAACTGTCGTCATCATGCTGGTAGCGTAGGGTCTGAGGAGAGAGTCCACATAACCAGACAAGCCTGATGTTAGGGTGCCAATGCCTGAGATGATGGGGCGTCCAGGATTTCCAGGTTTATGGATATTGGGTAGCAAATAGAATGTCCCTGGTCGGGGTTCTAGGCATGTGTCTGTACAGATTTGTTCCTGTGCTTTGTCAGGGAGTTTTTTTAGCAGATGGTGTAGTTTCTTTAGGTAATCCTCAGTGGGATCAGAGGATAATGGCCTGTAGAATGTGGTGTTAGAGAGCTGTCTAGCAGCCTCTTGGTCATATTCCAATTTATTCATGATGACGACAGCACCTCCTTTGTCAGCCTTTTTGATAATGATGTCAGGGTTGTTTCTGAGGCTGTAGATGGCGTTGTGTTCAGCATGGCTGAGGTTATGGGGCAAGTGATGTTGCTACCAGCACTCCTAGCTATCTTCGAGACACCACTGACTTCCTGAGGAAACTACAATCCATCGGTGATCTTCCAGAAAACACAATCCTGGCCACTATGGACATAGAAGCCCTCTACACCAATATTCCACACAAAGATGGACTACAAGCTATCAGGAACAGTATCCCCGATAATGTCACAGCTAACCTGGTGGCTGAACTCTGTGACTTTGTCCTCACCCACAACTATTTCACATTTGGGGACAATATATACCTTCAAGTCAGCGGCACTGCTATGGGTACCCGCATGGCCCCACAGTATGCCAACATCTTTATGGCTGACTTAGAACAACGCTTCCTTAGCTCTCATCCCCTAATGCCCCTACTCTACTTGCGCTACATTGATGATCTCTCCATCATCTGGACCCATGGAAAAGAAGCCCTTGAGGAATTCCACCATGATTTTAACAATTTCCATCCCACCATCAACCTCAGCCTAGACCAATCCACACAAGTGGTCCATTTCCTAGACACTACTGTGCTAATAAACGATGGTCACATAAACACCACCCTATACCGGAAACCTACTGACCGCTACACTTACCTACATGCCTCCAGCTTCCATCCAGGACACACCACACGATCCATTGTCTACAGCCAAGCTCTAAGATATACCCGCATTTGCTCCAATCCCTCAGATAGAGACAAGCACCTACAAGATCTCGATCAAGCATTCTTAAAACTACAATACCCACCTGCTGAAGTGAAAAAACAGATTGACAGAGCCAGACCAGTACCCAGAAGTCACCTCCTACAAGACAGGCCCAACAAAGAAAATAACAGAACACCACTAGCTGTCACCTTCAGCCCCCAACTAAAACCTCTCCAGCGCATCATCAGAGATCTACAACCTATCCTGAAAGATGATCCTTTACTCTCACAGATCTTGGGAGACAGACCTATCCTCGCTTACAGACAACCCCCCAACCTAAAGCAAATACTCACCAGCAACCACACATCACTGAACAAAAACACTGACCCAGGAACCTATCCTTGTAACAAAGCCCGATGCCAATTCTGTCCACATATCTATTCAAGTGACATCATCATAGGGCCTAATCACATCAGCCATACCATCAGGGGTTCGTTCACCTGCACATCTACCAATGTGATATATGCCATCATGTGCCAGCAATGCCCCTCTGCCATGTACATTGGCCAAACCGGACAGTCTCTACGCAAAAGAATAAATGGACACAAATCTGACATCAGGAATCATAATACTCAAAAACCAGTGGGAGAACACTTTAACCTGTCTGGCCATTCTATGACAGACCTGCGGGTGGCTATCTTAAAACAGAAAAACTTCAAAAACAGACTCCAACGAGAGACTGCTGAGCTGGAATTGATATGCAAACTAGACACAATCAACACAGGATTAAATAAAGACTGGGAATGGCTGAGCCATTACAAACATTGAATCTATCTCCCCTTGTAAGCATTTTCACACTTGCTTCTTATCAAACTGTCTGTACTGAGCCATCTTGATTATCACTTCAAAAGTTTTTTTTCTCTCTTACTTAATTGGCCTCTCAGAGTTGGTAAGACAACTCCCACCTGTTCATGCTCTCTGTATGTGTGTGTGTATATATATCTCCTCAATATATGTTTCACTCTATATGCATCCGAAGAAGTGGGTTGTAGCCCACGAAAGCTTATGCTCTAATAAATTTGTTAGTCTCTAAGGTGCCACAAGTACTCCTGTTCTTTTTGAAATATATTGACAATATATTATGATAGTTCCTCCTTTGTAAGAAAAAAGACAGGTTTAACCTTCCAGTAAAAAACAGCTCTGCCACTTTTAAAACTTTTGTCTTGACCTTAGGGACAAGCTTTTAATGTTTTGATGTGGTGAACGTTGTGTCATCAGGATTATTATTGCAATGCATCATCATGACATGAGTTATTCTATAACTTCAGCAGGTTCCAAGCAGGAAGTATAAAAGATGTTTATTTTAAAGGGACTTCTCGCTTCCTGCAAGACCTTGCTGCAGAATGCAGAACAGATTCGACTATTATGAGATGAGACTAGACTATTATGGATTTTCGGGGAGGATAGTGTACACATAGGGTTTAAAAGTATTGTGCATTTTCATTGTTAAAAATAATAACTTTAAGCAATATGGTAAATAGAAAAACGAAACAGGAAGTTCCCCTTGTTAAACATACCTGGTTGATACGGGCAGGGGGCTAGGGGTGGAAGCAAAGAAAGCTTGATAAAGGATAGCACACTGATATACGATGTTAATATATAAACTTATAATTGTATGCCTTTTGCATTTATTTTCTAGCAATCTAAACTGAATATTTCTAACATGCCTCTCACCAAAGGATCATTTTGGAGTCCTTTCTCTAATCTTTGGTGTAAGTGTCAAATGTGAGAAATAACTATTAGAAAAGACTAAAACATTGAAGGGTTTTTTTTAAGGAAAGTAACTCATCTATACTATGGCCTGGATTTGGCTAATTGAAGCATGGCTTCTCACCTCAGAGTCTTACAGAAGTTCCACTTCCAAAGCATCAGTGTGTGATGATTTGTTGTAACAAACTAAATACATATCGTATAGCACTGTCCTCTAGTGACAAAATGAATTCATGACAACCTCTCTTTTAAAACCTTTAAACTTTTTTCTATCCTATATTTACCATCACCACGTGGTCACTATTTTGTTTTGTTTGCATCTAGCTACAAACATTATTGTCCCTACTTCATAGTACATTTGTCAGCAGTTTTACTTTTTCTCATAGCAATACAGTACAACATTGTTTTTATACACCATTTTTATACAAAGCATTATATTTAAGTGAGAGGATTAATAAAAAGAGAACAATTTACAGAGTTGGGTACAGTGCTTTCAGAGAGGAAGAAAGGGGAAATGACAGATTGGAACTGATAGCTTGATGATGTTTGTGGCAGGTTTTAAGGCAAGTTTTTACTTAACAAAGAGTAATTTATAAAGTAAGTACAGCACTAATGAGATGGTCTAATCTAATGGATGGGCCATTACACAAAGTAAAACTATTTCCCCATGCTTATTCCCCCCCCCCCCACACACACAGCTCCTCACATCTTCTTGTCAGTGCTGGAAATGGGCCATTTTCATTACCACTACAAACAGTTATTTTTCTCTCCTGCTGACAACAGCTCACCTTAACTGATCACTCTCCTTATAGTGTGTATGGTAACACCCATTGTTTCATGTTCTCAGTGTATATATATATATATTCCTACTGTATTTTCCACTGCATGCATCCGATGAAGTGGGCTGTTGCCCACGAAAGCTTATGCTCAAATAAATTTGTTAGTCTCTAAGGTGCCACAAGTACTCCTGTTCTAAATGCCACTGTAATCTAGCCTGGGCTGTATTTCTGTCTCTGTCTCTGCCACTGGTTTCTGTCTCTCAGCCTTGTCTATGCTCCAACTTCAGTTAGTCTTTGTCTGGGAGGAGACATGTTTGTTTTATAATTGCGTAGAATGCTGCAGACTGATCATACCTTAGATACTGCTTTTTTCTGCAACACTGACCTGCCCACCTTGAGTAAATATTTTGGCACCAAACAGTTCAAAGAGAATTAAAAGCATTGATACATCATGCGTTATTTAAGAGTGTTGATGGTGATCTCTTCTCCAGCTCCTAAAGAATCTGTTTGTGGACTGCAGGGGTGAGGTCCCCTTGTGGCTTATAAAATATTGTTTTATACTTTTCCATCCCCATACACGCCCTCTATCTAATCTATCTATCTATCTATCTATCTATCTGTGTATTCCCATCCACCCACTCTATCTATCTGTCCCAATCCACCCCCTCTATCTATCTATCCCCATCCTCCATCTATCTATCCACTTACACCCTATCTATCTCTCTGCTTACACTCCCTATACCTAGCTATCTATCCCCATCCACCACTCTATCTATCCCCATACATCCCCTCTATCTATCCCCTTACCCTCCCCTCTACTTATGTATCTATCCCCAACATCCGCTCTATCTTTCTATCTGTCCCCTTACACCCCCTCTATCTATCTATCCCCATCCCCCCCTCTATTTATCTAACTATCCCCAAACACCCCCTCTATCCATCTAGCTATCTATCCTAATCCACCCACTTTATCTATCTATCTATCTATCCATCCCCATACACCACCTCTATCTATCTATCCCCATACACCCCTTCTGTCTGTCTAACTATCCATCTATCTATCTCTTACACCCAATCTATCCGTATACATCCCCTCTATCTATCTATCCCCTTACCCCCCTCTACTTATCTATTCCCAACACCCGCTCTATCTTTCTATCTGTTCCCTTACACCCCCTCTACCTATCTATCGCCATCCACCCCCTCTATTTATCTATCCCCAAACACCCCCTCTATCCATCTAGCTATCTATCCTAATCCACCCACTTTATCTATCTGTCTATCCCCATACAACACCTCTATCTATCCCCATCCACCCACTCTGTCTATCTGTCTAGCTATCCCCATCCACCCTCTAATGATGTTGCCCGTGGGAGCCAGCTGAGGTAACTCAATTAGGGTGAACTGCAAACAAAACGGGGCAGACAAACCCCAAATGCTGGTGAATATTCCAATATTTAGATTTACCAACCAGCACAAAACAGCCTCTGTATTACCTCACTGGTTACTCAGAAGTACAAACACAGTTCCCTTAAAGTACCCAGCCTCAGGCCTCCATCCAGACACACGTCATACATATAATGATAAATTCTGAAAATCTTATTTAATCATATAAAAGAAAATGATCAGCCACACAACCAGGTCAAATGATAACTTAGCTCTTACCCAAAATACACGCTTATAGCCAATTCTTATTAACTAAACTAAAATTTATTTAAAAAGAAAAGAGAGAGAGAGAGTTGGCTGAAAGATCAATATACATACAGACTTGAATTTAATTTCTTGAGGTCCAGTTACATAGCAGAGATGGTGAGTTTGTACTTGCCAAAAGTTCTTTTAGAAATAGTCCATTCGTTATAGTCCAATGTCCATATTCAGGGTGACTCCAGTCAGTGACTGGGGATCTCAATTCCTATGGCTTAGGGTTTCCCCTTCTTGAAACCCAAAGCAGATCTGAGATGAAGAAGGATTGTGTCCCAGGGTTTTTATACATTTCCAGCAGCGTCTTCGCCTGAGAAAACAATAGGCTTAACTCTCCTTCTCCCAAACATCATGGCAATTAGCACAGGGTAATTTATCCATTAAACAGCTCAGATCCAGGTTACCACAACCTTCAAAGAGACATATAGACAATAATACTATTTCACTCAAGTGTCTTCCTAAATGTTAATACTCCTTTTTTGATCTTTCAATCAAAGCCATACTAATAGACAAGAATTGTTTGCTTACATTGCACAGCTCTTCTGCTGAGACTACACCCGTCTCCTGTGGGAGATGGATCGCGGCTCCCGCTTCTTCTACGCCCTGGAGAAAAAGAGGGGGGCAAAAAAGCATGTCACCTGCCTCCTGGCGGAGGACGGCGCCCCCCTCACAGATCCGGAGGAGATGCGTGGAAGGGCCAGGGCCTTCTACGCCAGCCGGATCCGACCAATGCCAAAGCCTGCAGGGTGCTCTGGACCGAACTCCCAATGGGTCAGCATGGGTGACCGAGACCGGCTGGAGCTGCCTCTCTCTCTGGCCAAGCTCTCGGAAGCCCTCCGTCTCATGGCCACCGACAAATCCCCGGGCATGGACGGGCTGACCGTGGAGTTCTACCGCGTGTTCTGGGACATCCTCGGTCCAGACCTCATCACTGTCTGGGCCGAGTCCTTGAAAAGTGGGGTCCTCCCTCTCTTGTGCAGGCGAGCCGTGCTCGCCTTATTGCCAAAGAAGGGGGACATCCGCGACCTACAGAACTGGCATCCCATCTCGCTCATCAGCACGGACTATAAGGTCGTGGCGAAGGCCATCTCGCTGCAGCTGGGGACCATCCCGACCAGACCTACACCGACCTGGGCCGGACCATCTTCAATAACCTGTACATGGTCCGGGACCTCTTGGAACTGGGGCATAGGGATGTTCTGTCGTTCGCCCTCCTGTTCCTGGATCAGGAGAAGGCATTCAACAGGGTGGACCACGGGTATCTCCTAGGCACTCTGTGAGCGTTAGGCTTCGGATCCCAGTTTGTGGGTTTTCTCCAGGTGCTGTATGCTTCCGCAGAGTGTCTGGTCAGGCTCAACTGGACCTTGACCGAGCCGGTCAGCTTCGGCCGGGGAGTGCGGCAGGGGTGCCCCCTCTTGGGCCAGCTGTACGCTCTGGCGATCGAGCCCTTCCTCTGTCTCCTCCGTCAGAGGTTGGCAGGGTTGGTGCTTTGGGAGCCGGAGCTGCAGCTGGTCCTGTCGGCGTACGCCGACGACGTGCTCCTCGTGGTCCAGGACCCGGGAGACCTGGTGCGGGTGGAGGCCTGCCAGGCTGTTTACTCGGCGGCCTCCTCCGCCCGGGTCAACTGGGTCAAGATCTCTGGCCTGGTGGTCAGGGACAGGTGGCAGGCGAGCTCCCTCCCACCCGCGCTTCAAGCCATCCGGTGGAGTGCGGGTCTGCTGCTCTATCTCGGCGTTTATCTATCCGCCACGCATCCTTCTCCGCCGGAGAACTGGCAGGATTTGGAGGCCAGGGTGGGTGAGCGGCTGCGGAGATGGACAGGACTGCTCTGGTGTCTCTCCCTGCGAGGGAGGGTGCTGGTGCTGAACCAGCCACAGGACCCTCTGTTACTTTTTACAGATTCAGACTAACACGGCTACCCCTCTGATACTTGACAGCTAGTCCTGTCCATGCTCTGGCACCGGCTCAACACCCTGAGCCCGGCCCCGGGGACCCTGGCCAGGCTCCAGAGGACAGTCCTGGAGTTCTTCTGGCCGGGGCTGCACTGGGTCCCTGCAGGGGTTCTGAGTCTTCCCCTGGAGGAGGGAGTGCAGGGCCTGGTCTGCCTTTGTAGCCAGGTCCATGTCTTCCACCTCCAGGCCCTGCAGAGACTCCTTTACGGTGCAGGTAGTCTGGCGTGGAGCACGTTGGCGCACGCCTTCCTCCGCCACTTCCGAGGGCTCCGATACGACTGGCAGCTCTTTTTTCTTCATCTGAGGGGTCTTCTGCAAGACCTCTCAGAGCTGCCGGTCCTCTACCAGGACCTCCTTCAGACCTGGAAGCTCCTTTCAGCGACCAGGTCTGTTGTGGCCACCGAGGGGGCGGACCTCCTCGTGGAGCCCCTGCTACACAACCCCAATTTACGTGAGCAGGTGGCGGAGTCTCCCTCGGTGCGCCGGAGGTTGGTCCTGGCAGAAATCACCAGGGTCGGAGACCTCCTGGACTACGATGGGGGGACTGGGTGGATCCCTGTGCGCTCGATCAGCACATGGGCTCTCCACCCTTCTGATCCCCCTGTGCGTACTCCAGGAGGTGGGCACTGCCTTGTCGCCCCCTTCTCTCCTCTTCCTATGGCGGGCCCTGCGAGAGGGTGCTCCCCGCCCACCCCTCACCCCCGGCCCTCCGGACCTTTTTATTAGGCCCCTGTTCCGTGAGCCCCCCAGGCTTCCCTGCTCCTATACTCCGAGCCAGCTACGCACCCTGCAGCTGGTTCACTTTTGAACCACGCCCAGGGACCAACTGTACACGCTCGTGCTCCACACATTGCATTTCCTAACCCTCGTGTTCCGCCCCGACACCAAATGACGGGACTACTTACCGCCTGTGGAGGGTGAGGAGCCCGGGTGGGCCAGCCTCTATTCTACCTTGGTACCATGGCCCACCACGGACATCGGTTGGCGGCTCCTTAACGGAGCCGTGAGCATGGGCGTGTATCTCGCGCAGTTCACCCCCATTCCTGAGGCTTGCCCCTTCTGTGGTGTGAGGGAGAACCTGGAGCACACCTACCTCGAATGTGCCAGGTCGCAGCCCCTATTTCGGCTCCTCCAGAACCTTCATTTTCGCACACCCTATCCATGGCCCCATGAAGTCGCGAGACCTCCTCGTCAACCTCCTCCTGGCTCTGGCCAAGATCACCATCTACAATACCAGGAGGAGGATGTTGGACGAGGGGGTGCTCTGCGACTGTGGGGCCTATTTCCATTTCTCCCTGGTCTCACGCTTCCGGGCAGAGTTCCACCGGACAGCGTCCGCTGGCTCCCTTGACAGCTTTGAGGAGCAGTGGGCGCTGTCCAGGGTTCTCTGCTCGGAGTCCCTCTCTGGATCCCTAGTTTTGAACCTGTGACCTTTACTCCTGTCCCTGTTATTTCTTTGTTGTCTCCCGTCTTCATTTGGTTCCCGGGTCCAGTGATCCCTCCTGCTAGGCTGGGGGAGGGGCCTTTAGACGTGGGCGGGCTTGTGCCCACCCACCTCCCATGATTTCCAATTAGGCCTCACTACACTCTCTATCTATCCCCTTACATCCCCTATATCTATCTACCTATCCCCATGCACCCCCTCTCTCTATCTATCCCCATACACCCCCTCTATCTAGCTATCTCTCTATCCCCATACATCCCCTCTATCTAGCTATCCTAGAGGTGGGCAAACTTTTTGGCCCAAGGGCCAAATCTGGGTGGGGAAATTGCATGCAGGGCCATGAATGTAGGGCTGGGGCAGGGGGTTGGGATGCAGGAGGGAGTGTGGGAGGGGGTACAGTGTGCAGGAAGGGGCTCAGGGCAGGGGGTTGGGGAGCAGGAAGGGTTTGGGGTGCGGGCTCTGGCCCAGCGCCGCTTACCTTGAGCGGCTCTAGGGTGGCAGCGGCGTGCAGTGGGGCTAAGGCAGGCTCCCTGCCTGCCCTGGCCCCGCGCTGCTCCGCTCCCGGAAGCGGCCGGCACCATGTCCCTTCGGCCCCTGGGGGAGGTGGGGCAGCGGGCTCCGCATGCTGCCCTCGCCTGCGGGTACCTCCCCCAAAGCTCCCATTGGCAGCTCCCATTGTTCAGTCTGAACAAAGGACTGAATGACCCATCCCAGCTGTGGATGTACTTCAGAGACTTGATTTGAACCTGCAGTTTATTCCACCACTGCTACAACCCTGAACCAAGAACTTTGCCATTACTGTTTGTAATTGATTCCATTTAACCAATTCTAGCTCTCATCTATATTTCTTTCTATTATGAATAAACCTTTAGATTTTAGATTCTAAAGGATTGGCAACAGCGTGATTTGTGGGTAAGATCTGATTTGTATATTGACCTGGGTCTGGGGCTTGGTCCTTTGGGATTGGGAGAACCTTTTTTCTTTTACTGGGGTATTGGTTTTCTTGCCAGCAAGTTAGAGGAGTATGGGCTGGATGAATGGACTGTAAGGTGGATAGAAAGCTGGCTAGATCATGAGGCTCAACAGGTAGTGATCAATGGCTTGATGTCTAGTTGGCAGCCGGTATCAAGCGGAGTGCCCCAAGAGAGGCAGAGCGACCAGGGGAGTGAAGCAGACAGGGGGCTGCAGACAGGGGAGTTTGAGAGGGAGAACAAGAGATCCCGCTGCCGAACAGGCTACCAGGTGAGTGTGAGAGTACTAGCTGTTGGTGTGAGTGAGTTTGCTCGACTGTTTGAATTTTAATTTTGATTCTGATTTCAGGTGACTTCAGTTTCAGCTGCTGTGGCAGTTGGGACTGAGTGCCTGACCCTGTTCCCTTGATTGCCTTTGATTGGCCTTCCCCAGTGTGACTCACGAGGGGGTGGGACTGACCTAGGCAAGCAGGCTTTAAAAGCTAGAGGCAGAGCGACCAGGGGGCTGCAGACAGGGGAGGGTGAGAGGGAGTTTGGCAGAGGGAGGCCTATGATGGTTAGGAAGACCCGCAACACCTGTGCCAGCACTGCTTCTGTCTCCTCCACCTGCGCCTGTAGCCAGACAGAGCATCTGAGCATGGATGCTTCTACCCAGGTCCTGGTGTGGTTTTGCAGAGACTGTGATTTGCAATTCCCACTTACTGACATCCAGGCTGGGGGGGGGGACCATCCAATGTGAAAGGTGCCTGCTGGTGAAATCTCTCAGGCAGCAGGTGGGGGAGCTGCAGGAGGAGGTGGCTAGGTTGAGGAGCATCCGAGTAATTCCTGGACAGTGTCCATGTGGAGACAGCTGAGGTAGCTGTCCCAGTACACAGGACTGCTGACACACCACTGGTGGAGGAGGAGATGGCTCAGGGTGGACACTGGCAGCTGGTTACTTCTGACAGCAGGCAGTGCTCCACCCCTGCTCCGAACCCTCCCACCGTGGTAATAGGTAACCGTTATGCTCTCCTTGATACAGGAGAGAAGGAATCACTCCCTACAGCAGAGGAGAAGCCTCGTACCCCTAAGGCTGGGAGGTCTGCTGCCACCACTGCGAATAGGAAACGTAGGGTAGTGGTGGTCGGAGACTCTCTGCTGAAGGGGACGGAGGCGCCCATCTGTCGCCCTGACATTTCATCTCCAGAGGTATGCTGCCTGCCGGGGGCCCGTATCCGAAATGTTACGGAGGCATCATGGAGGATTATCCAGCCCTTTGACTACTACCCCATGCTACTCATCCATGTGGGCACAAATGATACTGCGAGGTGTGACACTGAGCAGATCAAGAGTGACTACAGGGCTCTGGGAGTACGGGTGAAGGAGTTTGGAGTGCAGGTGGTATTCTCTTCGATTCTTCCTGTCAAAGGTAGGGGCCCGGGCAGAAACACATGCATCATGGAGGTGAATGCCTGGCTGCGAAGATGGTGTCGCCAGGAGGGCTTTGGCTTCCTCGACCACGGGATGCTATTCCAGGAAGGACTGCTAGGCAGAGATGGCGTTTACCTTTCGAGGAGGGGAAAGACCCTATTTGGACACAAACTGGCTAACCTAGTGAGGAGGGCTTTAAACTAGGTTCGACGGGGAGAGGTGAGCAAAGCCACAGGTAAGTGGGGAACATGGAGACCTGGGAGATGGGTCAGAAATAGGAGGGAGCATGGGCTATAATGGCAGAGAGAAAGGAAGGTCAGGGCAAAACTGGGAGGCAAGATCAAACCAGTATCTTAGATGCCTATATACAAATGCGAGAAGTATGGGTAATAAGCAGGAAGAACTGGAAGTGCTAATAAATAAATACAACTATGACATTGTTGGCATCACCAAAACTTGGTGGGATAATACACATGATTGGAATGTTGGTATGGATGGGTACAGCTTGCTCAGGAAGGATAGACAGGGGGAAAAAGGGAGGAGGTGTTGCCTTATATATTAAAAATGTACACACTTGTACTGAGGTGGAGATGGTTGGACATAGGAGACGGAAGTGTTGAGAGTCTCTGGGTTAGGCTAAAAGGGGTAAAAAACAAGGGTGATGTCATGCTAGGAGTCTACTACAGGCCACCTAACCAGGTGGAAGAGGTGGATGAGGCATTTTTTAAACAACTAACAAAATCATCCAAAGCCCAAGATTTGGTGGTGATGGGGGACTTCAACTATCCAGATATATGTTGGGAAAATAACACAGCGGGGCACAGACTATCCAATAAGTTCTTGGACTGCATTGCAGACAACTTTTTATTTCAGAAGGTTGAAAAAGCTACTAGGGGGGAAGCTGTTCTAGACTTGATTTTAACAAATAGGGAGGAACTCGTAGAGAATTTGAAAGTAGACGGCAGCTTGGGTGAAAGTGATCATGAAATCATAGAGTTCACAATTCTAAGGAAGGGTAGAAGGGAGTACAGCAAAATAGAGACAATGGATTTCAGGAAGGCGGATTTTGGTAAGCTCAGACAGCTGATAGGTAGGTCCCATGGGAATCAAGACTGAGGGAAAAAACAACTGAGGAGAGTTGGCAGTTTTTCAAAGGGACATTATTAAGGGCCCAAAAGCAAGCTATTCCGCTGGGTAGGAAAGATAGAAAATGTGGCAAAAGACCACCTTGGCTTAACCACGAGATCTTGCATGATCTAAAAAATAAAAAGGAGTCATATAAAAAATGGAAACTAGGACAAATTACAAAGCATGAATATAGGCAAACAACACAGGAATGCAGGGGCAAGATTAGAAAGGCAAAGGCACAAAATGAGCTCAAACTAGCTACAGGAATAAAGGGAAACAAGAAGACTTTTTATCAATACATTAGAAGCAAGAGGAAGACCAAGGACAGGGTAGGCCCACTGCTCAGTGAGGAGGGAGAAACAGTAACAGGAAACTTGGAAATGGCAGAGATGCTTAATGACTTCTTTGTTTCGGTCTTCACCGAGAAGTCTGAAGGAATGCTTAACATAGTGAATGCTAATGGGAAGGGGGTAGGTTTAGAAGATAAAATAAAAAAAGAACAAGTTAAAAATCTCTTAGAAAAGTTAGATGCCTGCAAGTCATCAGGGCCTGATGAAATGCATCCTAGAATATTCAAGGAGCTAACAGAGGAGGTATCTGAGCCTCTAGCTATTATCTTTGGAAAATCATGGGAGACAGGGGAGATTCCAGAAGACTGGAAAAGGGCAAATATAGTGTCCATCTATAAAAAGGGAAATAAAAACAACCCAGGAAACTACAGACCAGTTAGTTTAACTTCTGTGCCAGGGAAGATAATGGAGCAAGTAATTAAGGAAATCATCTGCAAACACTTGGAAGGTAGTAAGGTGATAGGGAATAGCCAGCATGGATTTGTAAAGAACAAATCGTGTCAAACCAATCTGATAGCTTTCTTTGATAGGATAACAAGTCTTGTGGATAAGGGAGAAGTGGTGGATGTGGTATACCTAGACTTTAGTAAGGCATTTGATATGGTCTCGCATGATATTCTTATCAATAAACTGGGCAAATACAACTTAGATGGAGCTACTATAAGGTGGGTGCATAACTGGCTGGATAGCCGTACTCAGAGAGTAGTTATTAATGGTTCCCAATCCTGCTGGAAAGGTATAACAAGTGGGGTTCCGCAGGGGTCTGTTTTGGGACCGGCTCTGTTCAATATCTTCATCAACGACTTAGATATTGGCATAGAAAGTATGCTTATTAAGTTTGCAGATGATACCAAACTGGAAGGGATTGCAACTGCTTTGGAGGATAGGGTCATAATTCAAAATGATCTGGATAAATTGGAGAAATGGTCTGAGGTAAACAGGATGAAGTTTAATAAAGACAAATGCAAAGTGCTCCACTTAGGAAGAAACAATCAGTTTCACACATACAGAATGGGAAGAGACTGTCTAGGAAGGAGTACGGCAGAAAGGGATCTAGGGATTATAGTGGACCACAAGCTAAATATGAGTCAACAGTGTGATGCTGTTGCAAAAAAAGCAAACATGATTCTGGGATGCATTAACAGGTGTGTTGTGAGCAAGACACGAGAAGTCATTCTTCCGCTCTACTCTGCGCTGGTGTGACGAAGTGGGGGGTTTTCTTGTTTTCTGTGGGGTTTCAATGGTTTGCATGCAGAGGGGGTGGGACTCAGTTTCCCTGGGGGTTACTGGTTTAACGAGGTGAGGGGAGAGGGAGTTTGTTGTTGCAGAGGACCGGAGAGGGAACTTGGGACCCCAGCCAATGGCCTGGAGGATGGAGACCCCAGCGACTGGTGACCTGGTAACCTGGAGACCCAGCTCAGGAGTTGCAGCCGGTTCTGGCCAGTGGGAAGACAATGGGCTGCAGAGAGAGGACCCAGTGACCTATCCAGCCGGTTCCAGCCAGAGGACAGAAGCGAGGAGAGGAGGCCCCAGTTTACGACCCTGTTTACCTGGAGAGAAGACAATGGACAGAGGCGGGGCTTGGGGCCGGGGATCTCAGATGCCGAGCTGGCAAGCAGGGGGGCTCTGAGCTGGAGAGGGGGAGCAGGCAGAGCCCACCTGGATGGAGAGAGACTGGGATGTGCCAGGCTGAGGGAGGCCAGGCCTGAGGCCCTGAGAGTTTCCTGTGCTGTGTTCAACTCTCAATAAATCCTCCTGTTTTATGCTGGCTGAGAGTCACTCCGGTCTAGAGAACAGGGTTGCATCAACCCCTTCGGGGGTGGTGGAGGTCCCGGGGGGTCCAGAACGAGTGGACTCCCTGAGGGGCCCATGGCGAGAAACAGGTGTGCTGAGGCTCAGAGAGGTGCGGCTCCAGGAGGTGGAGGGGCCTGACCCTGAGAGAGAGTGGACCCCCGAGAAGGGCTGTCTCACTGAAAGGGGCACCCCCCACGGAATGCACGGGCAGGGCCGGCTCTAGGCACCAGCAAAGCAAGCAGTTGCTTGGGGCAGCAAATTTGCAGGGGCGCAAGAATCCAGCATGGGAGCTGAGAACCAACAGGGGGCCCTGGGAGCTGTAGTTCCTTGGTTAGCTCCCTGCCTATAGAGTCAGCCCTGGAGCAGGGAAAGAACTACATTTCCCAGCATTCCCTTGGCTGCAATTAACAGGAAAGGGCGGGGGAAGGAGTGTGGAACTGAAACCTCATGCTGCAGCTTGCTGTGAATGGTAGGGACAGAGCCAGCTCTAGGTTTTTTGCCGCCCTCCCACCCCAGCCCTGGGCTCCCCCTGCACCCCCGTGTTGCCCCAGCCCTGGACTCTCCTCCGCCCACACCCCCTGCTGCCCCAGCTCTGGCCCCCACCTGCACCCCCCTGCTGCCCCAGCCCTGGGCTCTCCCCCCACCCGCATCTCCTGCCACCCCAGCCCTGGGCTCTTCTCCCCCCGCTGTCCCCGCACCCCCTGCCGCCCCAGCTCTGGCCCCCACCTGCACCCCCCTGCTGCCCCAGCCCTGGGCTCTCCCCCCACCCGCATCTCCTGCCACCCCAGCCCTGGGCTCTTCTCCCCCCGCTGTCCCCGCACCCCCTGCCGCCCCAGCTCTGGCCCCCACCTGCACCTCCTGCTGCCCCAGCCCTGGGCTCTCCCCCCCCCGCACCTGCACACGCACCTGCACATGCACCTCCTGCCGCCCCAGCCCTGGGCTCTCCCCCAAAGAAAGAATTGGGTGGACTAAATGGACAGTGCCCCTCTCCATCTGAAGCCTAGCAAGGGAGGTACGTGGATCCCACTAGAATTTAAACGGAAAAGTAAGGGAGGGGAGGCTCTACTAGGACCTGGGCAGCTTTAGATACAGTACCAGGCACGTAGGAGGATTTACACTTCTGAGCCATGGAAGCAGAAATTGACTTTTCTTTTCCAGATATAGCTAATATTCAGAAAGGGAACCTAGCACCTGCCTTCCAGATTTGAACACCCTCAAAATTCAGGAGTGCTCAAGCTCAATTTGGGCAGCTGTTACTTCATTTCTCCCAAATCAAATATACTGATCCACTGTAACTTGCTGTAGAAAAAGTAGAATAAATTGAGCAAGAAATGCTTCCCAGTGGTTATTAGGACTAGAATTGCTATTTTCAACAGCCATTGCTTTTTTTTTTTTTTTTTAGTTTTAGTTTTATTTTTTTAAAGGGAAGACAGTGATATTGCATTGGCAAATTCCCCATCGAAACAAAGAATGGAACAAAAGAATAATAAAGGCACCTCCACTTTTCCTCGTTTTTGTAGGACAGTCTTATAATATGCAACCAGATATCCTCCAATCACACATGCTGAAATTTGTTCCACTTTACTGCAGTTCTGTAACCATATGGGAACCAATCCTGTCTGTGTTCTGTGCACATCCAAAATTCCTGCTGAATGACCCGCCCTGGGAGCGAGTTACCAGTGACCCAGGGCTGGGGCGGCAGGAGGGTGCAGTTGGGGGGGGGGGGAAGAGAGAGAGACCAGGGCTGGGGGGGCAGCCAAAAATTTTTTTGCTTGGGGCAGCAAAAAACCTAGAGCCGGCCCTGCGCACGGGGCCGTGAGTGGGCACGATCTGTGAGTTCGTGACAACGTGGCAGCAGAGGATCGTTCGTGGATACACCCTGTAGACGTTTGGCTGCAAGCGCTGGCGCTTTGCAGTGAGTGGCTGCCAGCGATAGAACGAGGGTATTGAATGGAACCAGCCTGGAATGGCCTATAACCAGCTCCGTAAGAGCGACCTGGCACATCTGTGCAGGGAGAGAGGGCTGAGTGCGGGAAGGCTCACTAAGGAGCGGCTGATTGCTCAGCTTGTAGAGAATGACCAGTCTGAGGCACAGGCTCCAGACCCCAGGGGGGGCTCCCGGGGTGCCCGGAGAGCCGGGGAGTAGCCGGGGGGGCAGTCTGTGTAGCGACCAGGAATGGGTCAGACCTGACTCCCCAGTCAATACAGGGAGACCCCAGTCAGGTTTCCCCCTAGAGGAGCTGAAGAGACTGGGGCTGGAGCTGAAAGCAAAGGAGCTGGAGGTGGAGGATCGGAGGCTGGTGGACAGAGAGAGAGAACGAGCGGACCATGTAGAACAGCGGAAGCACAAGTTGGAGTTGGAGGAGCAGCGGGCCAAGAGGGCCTGCCGGGGGGTAAGTGGGGAAGGGCCCCGAGACGCCGGTGTTGGGGGGAGTTTAGACACCAAACTGCTGCCCCAGTTCGAGGGGGGGAGAGGGGGGGATATTGATGCTTACCTCACAGCCTTTGAGAAGGCCTGTGAACTGAACCAGATTGACCCTGCAGACAGGCTTTGCTGTCTGACCCCCCTGCTGGGTCCCAAAGCCATACAGGCGCTCAGCCAAATGGATGGTGTTGAGACGGGGGACTACGACCTGTTCAAACAGGCTTTGCTGCTGAAGTTTGAACTGACCCCCAAGGCGTACAGGAAACGATTCCGGGGTGTACGCAAGACCTCAGGTGTCACTTACAAGGAAGTCACCAACCTGCTGGGGGAATATCTCCGCAAGTGGGGGAAGGGCGCAGGGGCCACTACCGCAGAGGATGTGTATAACCTTGTAATGGTCCGGTGCGGGGGTCGTGCCCTCTCAGGGGCCGTCGGAAGCCAGGCCGCCTTACTACACGGCCTGGATCAGTCTTCGGGTTCCGTAGGTCTCGGGGTTCCGCCCCTCAGGCAGGGCTAAACAAAAGGCACCCTGCCACTGCAAGGAGCTCCAGCCCTCAGTCAGGGCTGGGCAGCAAACCAGTCCTAAGCTCTGGTTCTGGCAGCCGGAGCTGAGCAATTACAAAGTCCAATAAGCCCAGCCGCTAGCTTAAGGCGGGGCAATACACAAGGGTCCTGGGGCTCAGATCCTTCCCACAGGCTGAGCGCCAATAACGCTAACAGCTAAGCCCCGGCCCTCAATCAGGGCGGGGAACCTAACACTTAGGGTTAGGGTTTAGGGCGCCAGTCCTTGCCTCAGGAGTTGGGCAAGAACACTAGTCTCTGAGCTCAGGTCCTTACCTTAGGAGCTGAGCAGTAATAACGCAATCAGGGGAGCCCAGGCCCTTAGTCCGGTGTGGGGATGTAAAGTTCCATAAGAGGGTAAGGGTCACGATGGGACACTTGCCTGGCAATAAATCATGGCCTTATGTAAGGCCCCCTGGTGGTTATATAAGATGAGGCCTTATGTAAGGCCCCCTGGTGGTTATATAAGAAGAGGCCTTATGTAAGGAACAATTGAACCAATCGGTGTGGGGCTATACATGTGGTGAGCACATGATTCTCCTTCTTGTCCAATCGGTGGATGGGTGATTGTAGCCTAATTGTGTTGTGTAATGTTTAGAAAGACTATAAAAGAAAGCTTGTAATAAACAGAGTTTGAGTTCAGCAAGAAGGATTATAAAGAAAGCTTGTAATAAACAGTTCAGCAAGAAGGATTATAAAGAAAGCTTGTAATAAACAGAGTCAACTTGCAACTACATTGGTCGTGTGCTTTATCCGCGCCGCGTGAAGCCCCACAGTCCGGGCGGCAATAAACCAGGGTTAAGGGGCTCAGGTCCTTGCAGCAGGAGCTGAGCACTTAGCAAAGTCAAGACGCCCAAGCCCTTAGTCAGGGCGGGGCGACAAACAACAGTTCGAGGGGGCTCAGGTCCTTGTAGCGGGAGCTGAGCACAAACAAAGTCAGGTAGCCCAGGCCCTTAGTTAGGGCGGGGCAACAAACAATAGTTCCAGCGGGCTCAGGTCCTTGTAGCGGGAGCTGAGCACAAACAAAGTCAGGTAGCCCAGGCCCTTAGGCAGGGCGGGGCAACAATCAATAGTTTCAGGGGAGGCTCAGGTCCTTGCAGCAGGAGCTGAGCAATGACAAAGTTAGGACGCCCAAGCCCTTAGTCAGGGCGGGGCAGCAAACAATAGTTCAAGGGGCTTAGGCCTTTGTGGCAGGGAGGAGGAGAGACTGCCACCCGACGTGGGGGTGGCAGGGGGGAACACAGGCCCACCCACTCCACTGTGTTCCAGCCCGGGGCCCTATCCGCAGCAGTCCGTCTGCCACGGGGTCAGTGGGGATCCTGCCCGCAACACACTGACATAGGTTCGGGGTCTGCTATCCCCGGGCCACTTCCCATCTCCTCCTCCATGGGTACCTGCTCATCGCTGGGCTCGGCAGCGGGGTCCCACACCATGGGCTCCTCGGCTTGTTGAGGGCTGTCTAGGTTGGGTCGCTCCTCCGGTCTCGGGTCAGGGGGACGCTCGGGCCCCTCCTCGGGGTACCGCGCTCGGGGCAGGCTCGGCCAGTCCGCCTCGGGGTACCGCGCTCGGGGCAGGCTCGGCCAGTCTACCTCGGGGTACCTGGCTCTGGGGAGGCTCGGGCCGTCCACGTCCGGATACCTGGCTCTGGGGAGGCTCGGGCCGTCCACGTCCGGATACCTGGCTCTGGGGAGGCTCGGGCCGTCCACGTCCGGATACCTGGCTCTGGGGAGGCGCGGTCTAGCAGGAGCCCGAGCAGGAGCGTCTGGCCTTTCCGGCCGCTGGGCTCCAACTGAGTGCTGGGGCCTGGCTTTTATACTTCCTGTCCCGCCCCTTGACTTCCGGGGGGCGGGAACAGGTGGCGGTGGCTCCGCCCACTTGGGTGGCTGTTCTGGTTCCTCTCTCTCTGGGGCCGTCGGGAGCCAGGCAACCTTACTACGAGCTCTCTCCTCCCTGGCCCTCTCCTGCTGCTCCTGCTGCTGTTTCTGCTGCTGCTGCTGCTGCTGGGTGAGTGAGGGAGTGAGGGAGTGTGGAGGGGGGGGCCTTGCCGGCCTGCCCCCCCCCTCGCCCTCGCCTCCGGAGGGAGAAGCCCCGGCCCCCCCGACACCGACACCATCAGGGGGCCCCCCTGCCTGCTTGCTTGCCTGCCTGGCCGGCCTGCCTGACCGGCCGTCTGCCGCTCGCTGTTGCTGCTGTTCCTGTGTGGGAGCCGCTGTCTCCGTCGCGGAGTCGGAAGAGACTGCGTTCCTGATTCGGGAGACTGTGGAGGGGTTTGTGTAAGAACTGTGTTTGGAGTGACTTTGCCAACTTTGCTCCCGGGGTGGTGGTGCCTCCGGTTGCGTTCGGAGGGTGGACGGAACTGAGCCTCTCGCTCGTAATTCCTCGGAGTGGAAGCCATCGCGTGCGAGGAAGCTCTGAGGTCGACGTGGGATCTTTCTGTCCCGTCCCCTGTCGCGACGCGTCTGGAGTGTAGACGGTACCGAGTCTCTCGCTCGTAATTCCTCGGAGTGGAAGCCATCGCGTGCGAGGAAGCTCTGAGGTCGACGTGGGATTCTCCTGTCCCGTCCCCTGTAACGGACTGTTGAAGAGGGCGCGGGGGGGGGTGCAGTGCCTCCCCCTTCGACCATCTGCCCCCCCCACTGCCACCACCCCCACCGCCGACGACCCCTCCACCGCCCCGCGTGTCACCTGGACCTGCTCTTCGCCCCTCGGCGGGGCTGTTTGCTCCCCCCGCTTTTTCCACCGTCTGGGACTGTTTGTTTGCAGCTGTGAGCGGCTGAGCCTACGCTTCACGAGCGCTGTGGGTGCACCTATTTTCCCGCCCTGGATTTTTTTTGCCCCCCTCCTGCGTTTAGCTGGTGGGGTCCCCTCCCTGTAGCCCCCCTGTATTAGTTGGCCCTATCCTACCCCGCCCCCCTCCCTTTTGAACCCCTTCGGTTTGTTCCTTCCCCCCCCTTCCCCCCCCCTCATCGGTTCCTAGCCTGCTGGCTGTGTTCCCAGCCTGGCCTTGAGTTGCAGCTGGCTGGCATTCCTGAGCCGCTGCTTGGTGCGTTCACCCCCCCCCTCCCCCCGCGCGCGCTCGTGCCCCCCCCTTCCTTTTGCGTTGTTCACGTCCCCTTTTATTGTTGTTGTGGTCCCCCCCCCCCCCCCCGTGCAGCCGGAGGAGCCGGCTTTTTTTTTTTTTTTTTTGGCACTTGTGCCCCCCCCCCCCCTCCGTTGGCTTGCAGCCTAGCGGGGAGGAGTGGTTGCTTTTTCCTTGTTTCCCCGTTACCCACCCCTGAGGCACCCCCCTCCCCCTCCTGTAGCCTTTTAGGAGGGTGTGGTTGGGCCCCTCCCCCTTCTTCCCCATTTTCCCCGCCCCGTTTGCTGGACCCTCCTCCTCTGTCTTTTGCCTTGAGGGGAGGGGCAGCTGCGGGTTGTAATGGCGGGGGACTTTGCTCCTGTTTTTTCCCCTGACCCTGCCCCCGCCACTGCCCCTGCCCCCGCCCCTGCCCATGTTCTTGCCCCTGCCCCGCTCCCTTCCTCTGCCCTGTTGCCCCCGCCCGCCCCAGTGGCCGGCCTCTCGGCTGGCCCTGCCCTAGACTCCGCCGCTGCCACGGCTGCCTCCTCCACCAGCAGGAAGGGCCAGGGGAGGAAGAAGGGCAAGGGCCCCGCCCGTGGAACCAAGCCTCCTGCGGGCGGGGCTGCAATCCCCGCCGCGGCCCCGACGTCGGCCGTGGCCCCTCCCTCTTTAGCCGTCCCTTTCATCAGCTCTGAGAGCACTTCCTCTCAGGCCCCCAGAGCGTACGCCCAGGTGGCCGCCGCCCCTCCGCGTACTGCCGCACCATCCGCCCCGACCGCTGCCTCCGGACCCATCCCCGGTGGCCTGGGCCCCTTCCCCTCGCTGACTAGGAGGCATGGCGTCCGCTGCCATCTCGTGCCTGCCTCGCCCCACATCGAGACCTACGTGCGGGCGTTGGCGAGAGTGGTGGGGCCCATGGCCATCGTGGCGGCCTCCAAAATGTACGGGAAGGCCGTGTTCTTCCTGGCGTCGGAGGCCGCCGCGCAGGAGGCGGTGGAAAGAGGCCTGGCGGTGGGAGGCGTGTTTGTTCCTTTGGAACCCTTGGAGGACTTGGGCATGCGGGTGGTCTTGACCTCCGTCCCGCCCTACCTCCCCAACGCCGCCCTGTTGCCTGCCCTCTCCGCCCTGGGGAAGCCCATTTCTATTCTAAGCCCTCTCTCGTTGGGCTGTAAGGACCCCACCCTCCGTCACATCCTGTCTTTCCGCCGGCAGGTCCAGCTCCAGCTGCCGCCGGCGGCGGGTGCCGGAGCGGTGCTCGAGGGGTCCTTCCTGGTGCCCTACCAGGGGGCCCACTACCGGGTCCACTATTCGACGGGAGAGGCCCGGTGCTTCCTCTGCCGGGCGCCGGGGCATGTCCGGAGGGACTGTCCCCTGGCCCGATCTGGAGAGGCGTCCGCGACCCCCGGGGCCCGAGAGGGTGCCGGCCCTGTCGTTGCCGGCGACCCTGGCGGTTCGGCCACTGCTGCTGCCGCCGTCCCTCCTCCTTCTGCCACGCTTCCCGCTCTGGCCGCGGAGACGGCCGAGCGGGCGGGCCTTGCCGTCGCCGACCCCGGATCGGCGGGGCATGTGGAGGAGAGGGCGGGGCGACCTCCGCCGGCCGCGGGGAAGGGCCCGCCCCTGGGGGAGGTTTCCCTCCCCCCCGCTGACCCTCCGCCCCTACCACCCCGAGCCCCGAAATTTTTGCCCTTGCCCTCTGGCCCCACCCCTGCTGACCAGCCCTCCACCTCCTCTTCCATCTTGGGGGGCTGGGTGACCGTCCGGGGAAAGCGCAGCGCCCGCAGGTCGCGGGCTCTCTCCCTCCCCTCTGATGAGGAGGGAGAGCAGACCCCCCGAAAGATGTTGCGGGGGGCTGAAGTTGCTAGTTCTTCCATCGCGCCCCCGGACGGTGCCCAGCAGGAGGCGCTAGCCATGGAGACCGTAGATGCCGTGGCAGCGGCTGGGGAAACTCCTGTCCCTCTCGTCGAGCCTACACCTGAGGAGGCTTCGGTAGCGGTTCCCCTGGTCCTTGCTTCGTCCGTGCCTCCCGCCGCCACCGCCGATGCCGGGGCGGCTTTCGTCCCCGTGACTGGCGGGGAGGTCGCCGGGGCCGAGGGGACCGCTTTCGCCTCCTTCTTTGATGAGATCGAGGCCCTGGGTCTGACCCCGGTTACCCAGGGGGAGGACAATCTTCCACCAGCGGGCCCCGATCCGGGTGCTGACTCGGTCCCGCCCCCCCCCCTCCTGCTCCCGGTTCTGCCACCCCCGATTTAGTCTTGGGGGAATCTTTGGCCCTACCTGCCAGCCCGGCCGCGACTACCGTCTCGTGCACAGCCGCCGAGCCCCTTGGGGCGACGGCTGTTGCTGAGCGGCCGGTTTCTGCCCCCAATCCCGCCCCTTCCACCTTACCTGCCCTACCTGCCAGCCCGGCCGCGCCTACCATCTCATGCACAGCCGCCGAGCCCCTTGGGGCGACGGCTGTTGCTGAGCGG
The DNA here is from genome assembly GCA_036785055.1 of Emydoidea blandingii. Classification (NCBI taxonomy): domain Eukaryota; kingdom Metazoa; phylum Chordata; order Testudines; family Emydidae; genus Emydoidea; species Emydoidea blandingii. The sequence goes on from JAXIVB010000006.1 coordinate 135,222,030, forward strand.
CCGGTTTCTGCCCCCAATCCTGCCCCTTCCACCTTACCTGCCCCTGAGGCTTCCCCTGTCCCTGCTGCCTCCGTTGGTTTGGCAGCGGGAGAGGGGGAGCCCATTCCTGTCCCTGATCCTACCCCCTCTTCTGTCCAGCTCCCTGTTTCTGTCCCTGAGGTGTCTTTTCCTGCCACCTCTGGGTTTACTGCTGCCCCCGGGGTTGTCGCATTTCCGTTGCCTGCAGACGACCCTCGGGGGACGGCTTTTGTGTCTCCCCTTCCCGCCACTGTCGGGGCTGTGTTGTTCCCTCAGCCGCCCTCTCCTTTGCCGGGGATAGGGACGGGCAGCCCGGCGCAGCAGCGCCGGAGCTCGGCCCCTTGTTTGTCCGTGGGCCGCGAGGACCCTTCAGGGACCCTGCCGGAGGCCGGCGGCGGCTTGGCCGCTGCCTCCCCCTCCGCGCTGCGGGATGAGCTGCGCCTCTTTCTGTCAGATACCCGTGGTTCCCAGGGTAAGGTGCAGCTCGCCCTTCGGCGCTGGGGGGACTTCCATCTCGTCCTCCGGGCCGTGAGGGCGCTTTTGGGGGAGGGGCGGGGATCCGATCGGCGAGACTTCATGGCCTACCGGCGGGCCCGCAGATTCCGCGACTCCTTGTTGGCCTTCGGGGTCGAGAAAGGGATCTTGCCGGACCCGCTGGAGGCCGTCGGTCCCTCCGCCCGTGAGGATCTGCCCCAGCCCTCAGCATGACAGTCACCACGTTTGCATCGTTGAACGCCCGGGGCTGTAGGGTGGGTCTCCGCAGGAGCCAGGTGCTCTCCTTCCTTCGGGAGGGGGGGTACTCTGTGATTTTCCTGCAGGAGACCCACACGGCTCCGGCCGTCGAGGCTAGCTGGCGGCTGGAGTGGGGCGACGGGGTTTATTTTAGCCACCTCAGCGCCCACTCGGCTGGGGTGGCCACCCTGTTCTCCCCGGGGCTGCAGCCTGAGGTGCTGGGGGTCGCCGAGGTCGTGCCGGGCCGCCTGCTGCACGTCTGGGCCCGTGTGGAGGGGCTGGTTCTGAATTTGGTCAACGTTTATGCCCCGAACAAGGGCCCGGACCGCGTGCCTTTCTTTCGGCAGGCGGCGGCCTTCCTCGGCACTTTGGATTCTCGCGAGTGCCTGGTCCTGGGCGGGGACTTTAACACCACCCTCGAGGACCAGGACCGCTCCGGGATTGAGTCTTCCCAGGCGGCCGCGGGCGTCCTCAGGGAGATCGTAGACCATCACTCCCTGGTGGACGTCTGGCGCGAACACCACCCGGACGACGATACCACCTTCACCTATGTCCGGGTGGAGGACGACCGGTCGCATCACTCCCGGTTGGACCGTATCTATCTATCCCGCCTTCATCTAGCCCGGGCCCATGCCTCCGGCGTCCGGCCGGCCCCGTTCTCGGATCACCATCTGGTGACCGTGACGGCCTCTCTCAGTTCTGAGCGGCCGGGGCCGGCCTATTGGCATTTTAATAATAGTTTGCTGGAGGACGTGGGCTTCGTGGCTTCCTTCCGGGAGTTTTGGCAGGCCTGGCGGGAGCAGCGGCGCGCCTTTCCCTCGGCGCGGCGGTGGTGGGACGTGGGGAAGGTCCGCGCGCGGCTTTTTTGCCGGAACTATGCCCGGGGCGCCAGCTGGCGGAGGGGTGCGCTGATAGGGCAGTTGGAGCGGGAGGTCTTGGAGCTAGAGAGGCGTCTGGCCTCCAGCCCCGAGGATCCACTCCTCTGCGCGACGTACCGGGAGAAGCGGGAGGAGCTCCGGGCCCTGGAAGACCACCGGGCCCGGGGCGCGTTCGTTCGATCCCGCATCCGTCTCCTTCGGGAGATGGATCGCGGCTCCCGCTTCTTCTACGCCCTGGAGAAGAGGAGGGGGGCCAAAAAGCATGTCACCTGCCTCCTGGCGGAGGACGGCTCCCCCCTCATGGATCCGGAGGAGATGCGTGGCAGGGCCAGGGCCTTCTACGCCGCTCTTTTCTCCCCGGATCCGACCGACGCCGAGGCCCGCAGGGTGCTCTGGACCGAGCTCCCGACGGTCAGCGCGGGCGACCGGGACCGTCTGGAGCTGCCTCTCTCTCTGGCTGAGTTCTCGGAAGCCCTCCGGCTCATGCCCACCAACAAGTCGCCGGGCATGGACGGGCTGACCGTGGAGTTCTACCGCGTGTTCTGGGATGTCCTCGGCCCAGACCTCATCACCGTCTGGGCCGAGTCCTTGCAAAGCAGGGTCCTCCCTCTCTCGTGCCGGCGAGCTGTGCTCGCCCTGTTGACGAAGAAGGGGGACCTCCGCGATTTACGGAATTGGCGTCCCGTCTCGCTCCTCAGCACGGACTATAAGGTCGTGGCGAAGGCCATCTCGCTGCGGCTGGGATCCGTGCTGGCGGACGTGGTCCATCCTGACCAGACCTACACCGTTCCGGGCCGGAGTATCTTTAACAATCTATACCTGGTCCGTGACCTTCTAGAGCTGGGGCGTAGAGATGGTCTGTCGTTCGCCCTCCTGTCCCTGGACCAGGAGAAGGCGTTCGACAGGATGGACCACGGGTACCTCCTGGGCACCCTGCGGGCTTTTGGTTTCGGGCCCCAGTTTGTCGGCTTTCTCCAGGTGCTGTACGCTGAGGCGGAGTGTTTGGTCAGGCTCAACTGGACCCTGACCGAGCCGGTCAGCTTCGGCCGGGGAGTGCGGCAGGGGTGCCCCCTCTCGGGCCAGCTGTACGCTCTGGCGATCGAGCCCTTCCTCTGCCTCCTCCGTAGGAGGTTGGCAGGGTTGGCGCTTCGGGAGCCGGAGCTGCGGCTGGTCCTGTCGGCGTATGCCGACGACGTGCTCCTCGTGGTCCAGGACCCGGTGGACCTGGTGCGGGTGGAGGCCTGCCAGGCCGTTTACTCGGCGGCCTCCTCCGCCCGGGTCAACTGGGTCAAGAGCTCTGGCCTGGTGGTCGGGGACGGGTGGCAGGCGAGCTCCCTCCCACCCGCGCTTCAAGCCATCCGGTGGAGCGCGGGTCCGCTGCTCTATCTCGGCGTCTACCTTTCCGCCACGCACCCTTCTCCGCTGGAGAACTGGCAGGATTTGGAGGCCAGGGTGGGTGAGCGGTTGCGGAGATGGACGGGACTGCTCCGGTGTCTCTTCCCTGCGGGGGAGGGCGCTGGTGCTGAACCAGCTCGTCCTGTCCATGCTCTGGCACCGGCTCAACACCCTGAGCCCGACCCCGGGACTCCTGGCCAGGCTCCAGAGGACTGCCCTGGAGTTTTTCTGGCCAGGACTGCACTGGGTCTCTGCAGGGGTTCTGAGTCTTCCCCTGGAGGAGGGGGGACAGGGCCTGGTCTGCCTTCGTAGCCATATCCATGTTTTCCGCCTCCAGGCCCTGCAGAGGCTCCTTTATGGTGCGGGTAGTCCGGCATGGAGCACGTTAGCGCACGCCTTCCTCCGCCGCCTCCGAGGGCTCCGATACGACCGGCAGCTCTTTTTTCTTCACCTGAGAGGTCTTCCGCGAGACCTCTCGGAGCTGCCGGTCTTCTACCAGGACCTTCTCCGAACCTGGAAGCTTTTCTCGGCGACCAGGTCCACTGTGGCCACCGAGGGCGTGGATCTCCTCGCGGAGCCCCTGCTGCACAATCCCGATCTCCGTGTGCAGGTGGCGGAGTCTCCCTCGGTGAGCCGGAGGTTGGTCCTGGCGGGAATCACCAGGGTCGGAGACCTCCTGGACTACACCAGAGGGGACTGGGTGGATCCCCGTGCGCTTGGTCGGCGCATGGGGCTCTCCACCCTCACGACCCCTCTGCGTGTACTCCAGGAGGTGGGCGCTGCATTGTCGCCTCCCGCTCTCGACTTTTTGTGGCGGGCCCTGCGGGAGGGCGTTCCCCGCCCACCCCTCACCCCGGGCCCTCCGGATCTTTTTATCGGGCCCTTATTCCGTGAGCCCCCCCGACTTCCCCGCTCCCATAATCCGAGCCGGCTGCACGCTTTGCAGCCGGTCCGGTTTCAAACCGCACCCAGAGACCACCTGTACACGCTCGTGCTCCACACGTTGCATTTTCTCACCCTCGTGTCCCGGCCCGACACCAAATGGCGGGACTATCTGATGCCTGTGGAGGGTGAGAAACCCCGGTGGGCCAGTCTTTATTCCACCTTGGTTCCACGGCCCGCCGGGGACATTGGTTGGCGGCTCCTTCACGGAGCCGTGAGCACGGGCGTGTACCTAGCGCGGTTCACCCCCATTCCCGAGGCCTGCCCATTTTGTGGCATACGGGAGACCCTGGCGCACGCTTACCTCGAGTGCGCCAGGTTGCAGCCCCTGTTCCGGCTCCTCCAGAACCTCTTGTTGAGGTTCTGGCTGCATTTTTCCCCTCACCTGTTTATTTATGTTCACCCTATTCGTGGCCCCACGAAGTCGCGTGACCTCCTCGTCAACCTCTTCCTGGCCCTAGCCAAACTCACCATCTATAATACCAGGGAGAGGATGTTGGACGAGGGGGTGCTCTGAGACTGTGGGGCCTACTTCCGTAATTTTTTGGTTTCACGTCTCCGGGCGGAGTTCCACTGGGCAGCGTCCGCTGGCTCCCTTGCCACCTTTGAGGAGCAGTGGGCGCTGTCCGGGGTTCTTTGCTCGGTGTCCCCATTTGGTTCCCTGATTTTGAATTTTTAATCGTCACCTCACTCCCTGTTTTTTTATTAGTTGTCCCAAGGAATTACTTGGTTCTGGGTCCAGTGGTCCCTCCCGCTAGGCTGGGGGAGGGGCCTTTAGCAGTGGGCGGGTAAGCCCGCCCACCTCCCGGTCAACCAATATGACCTCACTACAAACCTGGTGGGGTTGGAGCAGCTGTATGACATCTGCCCTCCGGACCTTAAGATGTGGCTAGTGGACCGGAAGCCCAAGGATCTGCGCAGTGCAGGGGTACTGGCAGATGAGTTTGCGGACAGCAGATCGGGGGCAGGAGGGAGACCCACATCGGGGACTCAGAGGGGGAGTCACCCCGAGCCCTCTCCAAGGTGGGACTCCAGGAAGCCCAACTCAGGGGTGCCCGGGAATGCCGGGGCGGGGCGACCCTCGTTGTGGGACTTGAGGGACCTGAAATGTAATTACTGTGGCCAAAAGGGGCACAAGGTGGCACAGTGCCTGAAGATGAAGGAAATGGCGGCCAAGCAGAACCCGCGGGGTGTTAACTGGGTGGAAGCCCACCGGGAGGGGGCACTGCCAGTCCAGGGGCCCACAGTCGAGAGGGCTGGGCCAGGGGGAGGGGACCGCCAGGCCAGCAGGGGAAGGCGGGGCCCCAGGTCCGGAGCACCCGTACTCAATCCGCCGGGTGAGCGTAGGACAGGTCCCGGGGAACAATCACCACATCATCCCCATTGAGGTGGGGGGAAGGAGCGTCCAGGGGTTCTGGGACATGGGTGCAGAGGTGACGCTGGCGCGGTCCGAGGTGGTGGACCCAGACCAGCTAGTGCCCGATGCCTACATGACCCTGAGGGGAGTGTTCGGGCCCCCCGTCAAGGTGCCTGTAGCGAGGATACACCTGAAATGGGGGCTAAGGAGGGACCCAAAGAGGTCGGGGTGCACGATCACCTGCCTACCAAGGTGCTAATGGGTAATGACTTGGAGAACTGGATGGATGGCACTCAGAGCGCCCTGGTCCTTACCCGGAGCCAGAGCCAGCAAGGGATGCGGGACCTCCCGAGGGTGGGGGCTGAAGTGCCGGAGGTAGGGCTCGACAGGGCTGGGCCGGAGCCTCCGTCCCAAGGGGGGGAAACTGAGGCGCCACCAGCCAGGGCTGTATCCTCAAACCCAGCAACTGAATTCCACACGGAGCTGCAGGACGATCCCTCCTTGGAGAAACTGAGGGCCCTGGCTGGCCACGGCGGTGCAGGGTCCCAGGGGGAGGACCGCCGGGAGCGATTCCGGTGGGAGAAGGGATTCCTGTACCGGGAATGGGCTGGTTCAGGGCAAACTGAATCTTGGAAAGTCGGGAGGCAACTGGTGGTTCCCCAGAGGTACCGCCAGAAACTGTTGTACTTGGCCCACGATATCCCCCTTTCAGGGCATCCGGCACACCAGGCAGAGGCTGCTGCAGAACTTTTACTGGCCTGGGGTCTTTGATGCTGTCCGACAGTATTGCAGGACCTGTGACTCCTGCCAGAGGGTGGGGTCGGAGACTGTGTGTGCCTGAGTATGTCAGCACACCGTCTCTTTAAGCCAAGCACTCATGAGCCTGAACACTCGCAGCTCCCATTCCTGAGTCAAAGGCCTCAGCACAGACAGGCTCCTGTCCCGTCCCTCCCCAGCTCAGCAGAGACCCACTTGGGCATGGCCACCTCTAGTATCGGGCGGAATCCCCCAGTGCCCAGCCAGCCGTGGATCAGCTTCCCAGTGAAAGGGAGACTTAAGTTCATGGGGATGAAGTCCATTAATGGCTATTAGCCAGGATGGGTAAGGAATGGTGTCCCTAGCCTCTGTTTGTCAGAGGGGGGTGGTGGATGGCAGGAGAGAGATCACTTGATCATTACCTGTTAGGTTCACTCCCTCTGGGGCACCTGGCATTGGCCACTGTTGGAAGACAGGATACTGGGCTAGATGGACCTTTGGTCTGACCCAGTACGGCCGTTCTTATGTTCTTAAGTGTAAACATGGGGCTTGCAGCCTCTGTAGTACCTGCTGCTGAGGAGCCGGTGTAATGCTTGCCCCAGGCTAGCATCAGCAGGGGAGCTGACTGCAAATCTCTGGGGCCATAGGCACTGACTTTTATTTTTCCCTGGGGATGCCACCTCCACCACTTCCCCAATGTCCCACCCTTGCTCCTTCCCCTCCCCACAGGTCCCTGCCTGCCCACCACTCACTGCTCTCCACCCTACCCTAAGCCCCTCCCCCAGCTGCCAGACAGCTCATAGGCAGCCCCACTGAACAGCTGATCGGCAGGGGCCAGCCAAACAGCTGTGGCTGGTGGGTGCTGAGCACCCACTATTTTTTCCTGTGGGTGCTCTGGAGCACCCTCTGCGTTGGCACCTATGTCTGGAGTGCAGCAGGGAGGGCTACAAATCTGTCAGGCGATCCCTGAGCGCAAAGGGACTGAATGGAAGAAGGAGACAATTTCCTCCAGTCTAGGCAGGTGTCTAAAGCCTCCTCTCTGCAGATCAGGTGTGTGTGTAGGGGGGAGTTTGTGTGGGACACTGTCCCAGCCATGTGCCAGTCTACTTCCCCTAGCTGCTGCTGTTTGTGGGCAACAGTGTGCAGAAGGGGGAAGTGAGAGCCAGTGAATCTGGGGAAGGAGAAGTGAGTGTTTCTGCTGGGAGGAGCCTGGCCAGCAGCCGCAGCTCTCTCTGCTCTGCCTTCAGAACGGGGCAGCCAGAGAGCAGTGGCTGTTGGCTGGGTGCCCAGATCTGAAGGCAGTGCTACCAGCAGTTGGGAGGGATGGCTACGGGGGAGGGGCTAAGGCAAATTTTGAGATGGCTATGGACCCTGCAAGCTCCCCCTAGAGCTGCCCCTACCCCTGCCCCACAGGGCCCCTCTGCTCTTCCTGCTGCTGCAGGTCTTCTTCATCCCTCTCCCCCTCTCGTCCCTGATGCTGCTGAGAAGGATGCAGAGGAGCTTCCAGGGGCTATATAGGTGATGAGCCATGGTGCTGGATAGATGGGAGTCCTCCAGGGTCATACAGACTGGGTTAACTGCAGCTAGAGAAGCCTGTATTTTTCATTCTCACTGGACTCCCTCTTGTCTCAGTGACACAATCTGAGCCTGGATGATCAGAGTCATCCTGAACTATAGAGGACTGTGACCAAAAAACTGCAAAATTCCCGAAGCAATGAGATTGGCTTCTCCGTCTTGATCGCTCCTTGCTTTAACATAAGAACGGCCGTACTGGGTCAGACCAAAGGTCCATCTAGCCCAGTATCCCGACAGTGGCCAGTGTCAAGTGCCCGGGCTTTCTATGGTTTTGCAGTCCAGACCCAACAGAGTAAGGAGCACAAGACCTGTGCTCCTTGACTTTGAGCAAGACCTGTGCACAAAACTCTGTTTGTAGTTTTGAAAATATCACCCTAAGTATTTAACCACAGACCAAAAAATGGATAATGTGGAGTGAGGATTGTAGCTATGTTTCTGATTTGCTTATGTTTACTTTATATGTGTGAAGAAAGAAGTGAGAAAGCAAGTATATTCCAATTGACTTAGGTGTCCAAATAGGGTGACCAGATGTCCCGATTTTATAAGGACAGTCCCAATATTCAGGGATTTGTCTTATATAGGCGCCAATTACCCCTCACCTCTGTCCCAATTTTTCACACTTTCTATCTGGTCACCTTTTGTCCAAATGTCTTCAGACTGGAGGCTTTGCAAATTTCAGTTTGCCACATAGAACAGAGAAGAGTGACAAACCATCAGTGGATCATCACTTAGAACATGATAGCCCATTGTGAATTATGAAAGGAGATGAAAGTGCTTGGCAGGACTAGCTAATCTATGGAAGAGCTCATGGGATGTTCCTATGATTAAAGCTGCTTGAAAATTTTGTTGGTTTTGATGAAAAACTGCGGTTTTGATTAAAAAAAAGTTTTCACAAAAATGTCTGCCATCCATTAATCTTTTTGATATTTTTCATCAAAAAAAAAAAAAAAAAAGCTCCAAAGCTGAACTATTTCACCAAGAAACCAGAAAAATCAATGTGGGCTTGCCACTACTATGTCCCATGGGAGATGTAGTGTGGTTGCTTGATGTCCCCTTTTTATTGTACGGGCTAGGTTCCCCAGATGGACTTCATCTCCCATGATGCTGGGGCCGGATTAACTTTTTGTGGGCCTGGCACCAAACATATTTGTGGGCCCCCATGTGGTTGTGATGGGCCCCTTCCAAGTGTGGGCCCAGCGTGACAGCACCACTGATGCCATAGTAAATGTGGTATTGCCAGGATGGGAATGAAAACATTTATTCAAAAACAAAATAAGATATTTGAAGCCAAACTGAGACCTCCACTCAGCCCATAGAGAACAAACTGGGCTAACATCAATGTACCCAGAACACCATTGAATTTGGTTTGTGTGGGAGGGGGGTTGTTAGTTTTGTCTTTTTTCTTTAAACACTCAGGGCCTACTTGGGGCCCTGAACACAAGAGCTTAATTAGCACACTTATGAGCCATATTAAGCCTGGATGAAGCAGTCAGTGGTGTCACACCTTCATCTATCGCACCACCACCACCACCCAAAGTTATGTTTCGTAAATACAGTTTTTGAAAGCTGCATTTTCTACTTTGGAACAATAATGTTTACAAAACTTTGGGGCGGAGTGTGAGGAGGAAAATTGCTGGTGCCCATCTTTTGCAGGGAGAAAGGGCCACTGAGAGAAAACACACACTTTACCACAAAGGTTACCACAATCCAGCCTCAAGCTCCTACCCCAATCTTCACATCTGGGCTCTTCTCCCATCCCTCCTACTGTCCCCATCCCACAAAACTAACCCCCTAACAAAGGCTCTCCTCAATCTCCCTGCTACTGCCCACTCCCTACATACTTTCACCCAAGGGCTGTCGCCTCCCTCTCTTCTACTACCCCCCTTCTACACACACACACACACACTGAGCCAACCCCCACCTTCAACCCAGACTCTCCCCTCCCTCCCTCCCTCCCTCCCTCTGCCCCCTGCCACACCAACCCCCACCTTAACACCCTGCTTCTCCTACACCCCCCACACGGAGTCACCACCAGCTCCCCCATTGCACCCCGACGTGCCCCACAACTGCCCCTTTCCCCCCAAACTGCGCTGCGCCCCCTCCCCTCAGTGCAGGGAGGCAGTTTCTGGGCATTCCCACTGGCAGGGGGCGCGGCAGCCAGCACTGACCAGCCCCGCTGTCACCGCCCCCCTGCTCCCAGGCACCACAGACAACCACCCCCACCCTGCAGGGTCGAGACAGTGCCCAGGAGCCCCCGGGCATCACGGTCGCTGGGGGGCTGACCCCAGCTCCAGGGAACCTCGCCCTGCACCAGACCATTTCCTCGCTTGGGGTTTCTTTTCGGTCCGCTCCGCCCACTTCAGCTGGGGTGGCTGGTAGCCTGGCACGGGGCATTCTGGGACTAGTAGTGCAGCTGTCAGCGCAGATCCTAGGGCCCCTGCGGAACACAGCGGCGTGCAAACTACAACTCCCAGCATACCCTGCAACACCCAGTCCCTGCTGCACCTGCGCATTGCGCTCCCCAGGCTGCTGAGTATTTCAGCTGGCGCTGGGAAGTTGCTGACTCTTCACGTTGCTGGGCTGTGGCCCAGGCTGGATTAACCCTTTGTGGGCCCCTTCCAAGTGTAGGCCTGGTGCCCCGGTGCCACAGGAGCCAGTGTAAACCTGGTACTGCTGATGCATCATGGTTATTGGACTCCCATGATTCAATGACTCACCCAAAGGAGAGGCCGTGGTGCATCGTGGGAGAGTCCCATCAGGGAGCCCAGTCTATGCCGGATGGATGCATGAGGAACTTAAATTGCAACTCCCATGCAGTACCACAGTGACATTTCCAAATTGAAATACTTTGGGGTCTGGACAAAATAGTTCAACATTCAGTTTTTCATTGAAAAGTTGAAACTTTCGGGAGGGAAGGGAAGGAGTGGGTACAGGTTCTTGAAGGAATGTATAGTGAGCACTGTAGTTACTGGAAAGGGTCCCATAGCTGTCTCACTGAAGGAAGTGCAAAGGGGTGAGTGATATGGGTGAGGAAGTTCAGTCACAGGTCTTTTGATGTTGCTGTCTATGTGGTTAGTGTGCTGAATATGTCTGGTAACATGTAGAAGGAGTTGGTGCTTTTCATTAGCACTTTGCAGGAAACAGGAATTCCATTTGGGGGAAATTCCCTTTTTATTTTTTGTTTTGAATCCAAAAGAAAAGAGAGGGGAAAAAACAAAAAAAGAAACTTCCTGCAAAACCAAATAAAGATTAATAATTTGGGATCAATTTAAATATTTCTTTTCAATAAATTGTAATGTTATATTCTGATTTTGACTATTTCATTTTGTATTATAATTGATAATGCAATATAAAATAAACATTTTTTGAAACAAAGTTGCTTCAAACTGAAAAACGGAAAGGGAACAATTTAACTTTATTGAAATGCTTCATTAAAAAAGATCAAAGTTGGCACATTCCCATGCAAAGTTTTGATTTAATCAAAATGGCATTTTCCAACAGAAAAACTGTTCCATTAGAATTTTTTTTTTGACCAGCTCTAATTTTTATACGTGAGTGAGTAAAGCACAAGGCAAGTCGCAGGGCAATGGGGTATCTACACCATGGATTTCTTTGTTAACAAAGGGAGGAGTTAGTCTCAGTTTGGGCTCATCACACTTAGTTCAAAGCTATTCTGCAGTCCACAAAAACCAAAGAATATGAGACTATACCTAGAAAGGAAATGCTTAATGACTAAGCCAAGTTCAATCAGCCCATTTCTGAGAACACAGGAAGTGAAACTAAACTCCTCTCTTGTCTCTTTCCTGCACTAGAAGCCATGGCTGCTGTAAATCCAGCAAAAACTCTCCAGGATGAACTGACCTGTCCCATCTGTCTGGAGTATTTTCAAGATCCAGTATCTCTAGACTGTGATCACAATTTCTGCAGAGCTTGCATCACCCAGTGCTGGGAGAGCTTGGATACAGATGTCTCCTGCCCTCAGTGCAGAGGTGTCTTTCCCCAGAGGAATCTCAAACATAACAAGAAGCTCAGGAATGTTGCAGAAGCAGTCAGAGAATTGAGGTTGCAGTCAGTGAAGGAACCAGAAGCAGAGACGTTGTGTGAGAAACACAAGGAGCCTCTGAAACTGTTCTGCAAAAAGGATAAAATCCTCATCTGTGTCGTGTGTGACAAATCCAAGGAGCACAGAGATCACTCTGTGATTTCTGCAGAGGAGGTTGCTGCTGAAGAATTCAAGGTAGGAATTTACTGACTAACCATCATTTTTATAGCTAGAGCCCTGGGAAACTCACCTGCTCTGCCCCTCCCACCACATCCCAGAGCCACAAACTCCCTTTCATTGCTTCTCCCCTCTTGGGGCCGAGGGAGCAGTAGGATGCTGCTGGGGCTGTCCTCTGGGCACACATCCCCTTCATGCTTTTCCTGCGGAGCTCCTCACGCAGACAGGAAGGGAGCCCCACACTCATGACACTTAGGGGGGCACTGAAGTCCTGCAGACCCTAGCAAGTCTGCCTGATAAAATCAGGGGTGGGATTGCAGGAAGTAGGGACTGGGTGGGAGGGGGCAGCACAGCAATGGGGCACTGTAGCAGTGTTACCACCTCCAGAGTGCCCCCTCATGGCCCAGGGTGGCTCTGCAGAGGCCCTGCCTCAGTTTCCCTCTGAGGTTCCCAGAAATAATCCAAAGGGGTTGTGGTTTTTTGTGGCCAATAACACCCCTGCTCTCCCAGCAGTGACTCCTAGGACTTCTTGTCTGGAGTTTGGCCTTATCACCTTGAAGAAGATCCAAGGCCTCCTCTGCCTTTTACACAGACCTCCTCCCTCTATCCCTCCATAGGCCTCTGTTTTGGCTACCCCAGGCCTGATTGGATCACATGACTCACCTGTGATGGGTTTGGTCACAGAGACCCCCTAGAGACTGTCACTTGATGTGCTGGGAATACCACTGAGAACAACCCCCGTGCCAGAAAAGGTGCCCCTCCACTCCTGTCTTGCTGAGTTAAGACACTCCAGTCAGCTCCAACACAGACCAAGTGATTGGGCCATGCCCCTCTGCAGTTTACTGAGACGGAGATTCACTCAGCCCAGAGGCTTCTCAGTTAACAGGGACTTTCCCAGCACCCAATATTCAGTCTTTCTGGGAGCCTAAACCCCAAATAAATCTGTTTTACTCTGTATGAAGCTTATACAGGGTAAATTCATAAATTGTCCGCCCTCTATAACACTGATAGAGAGAGATATGCACAGCTGTTTGCTCCCCCAGGTATTAATCACTTACTCTGGGTTTATTAATAAACAAAAGTGATTTTATTAAGTATAAAAAGTAGGATTTAAGTGGTTTCAAGTAATAACAGACAGAGCAAGGAAGGTCACAAAAGTAAAATAAAACAAATTCACAAGTCTAAGCCTAATACATTAAGAAACTGATTACAGGAAATATCTCACCCTCAAAGATGTTCCAATAAGCATACTTCACAGACTGGATTCTTTCCTAACCTGGGCCCAATCCTTTTCAGACCAAAGCTGTAATTTATGGCCTGGGTCCAACAATCTTGAGCCAGCTGAAGACAAAATAGAGGGGCTTCCAGGGCCTTTTATATTCTCTCTTGTGGGCGGAAACCCCTTTGTTCCTTTGCAAAATAACAGCAACAATATGGAGTTTGTAATCACATGGGCAAGTCACCTGTCCATGAATGACTCAGCATTTTGCAGGCCATCGCCATTGTTTTACATGTTAGTTTGAACGTTCCCAGGAAAGCTCAGGTACGGATTGGCGTCTCTCAATGTCCATTGTTAGTTAAATGTTTGCTGATGGGCCACTCATCAGCACACACAGAGAAATACAAGTTTATATCTTCTTTCCCTAAATTGAAACATAGAAATGATACATGCAAACAAATAGGATGAATATATTCAGTAGATCTTAACCTTTGCAAAGATATGTTACATGGCATATTTAGCATAAAGCATATTCCACTTATGTCATATTTATATTCATCAGCATATTTTCATAAAACATACGGAGTGGGGAACTCGTAAAGATGGCTGAGTATATTAGCAATCTTGATAGTCCGTTCATCATGGGTGGCCACCATTCCAGGTTTCAAAGCTGTCCGTTTCCTTGGTGCAGACTTTAAGTGCCCATACTTTTCTATATGGAATGTTTTAGGTGCTTGAATGGCAGCAGGCAGGAGCGGGAGTCCACGGCCCAGTCTCCCCTCCCTGCTGGGGGCTTGGCAGGGAGTTCAGAATCGGGCTGAGGGTGGTGATACCCCCTGGGCACTGGTTCCCAAATGGTGGGTTGTGACCCGCCAGAGAGTCATGGGAAGGTGAAAGATGAGTGGTGGGCTTGGTGCACAGGTGAGACCCTGGGGGGGGAGGAATTGCAGAGCCGAGCCCACCCTACACTCAGCCACAGTGGTGACTCCTGTCCCACAGGGCTGGGTCCAGCTCTCCACAGAGGGAGCCATGGCCAGAAAGAACCCTGTGGACAGACTCCAGCATGAAGCTTCTTGTCCCGTCTGTCTGGAGTATTTCAGAGAACCTGTCACTCTGCAGCGGCAGCACAATTTCTGCCAAGCCTGAATCACCTACTGCTGGGAGAAATCAGGTATAGCCATCACCTACCCTCAGTGTAGACAAAGTGTGCAGCAGAGAAACCCCAGGCCGAAAAGGCAGCTGGCAACTGTCATAGAAATAACCAAACAACTGAGTTTACAGGTAATAAAGGACGCAGGAGGGGAGAGGGTGTGTGGGGAACACCAGGAGCCTCTCAAGCTGTTCTGCGAGGAGGATCAAACCCCCATCTGCCTAGCGTGTGACAGATCCCGGGCTCACAGAGCTCACACAGTCATTCCCATAGAGGAGGCTGCAGAGGAGTACAAGGTAAGGAATTGCTGTCAAGTTTAATGAGTTATAGCTTTGGGTTTTAATTACCAGTTAATTTAATCACATGTTGCCAGTCACAGGTGTAACTGCATCATTCTACTTTGTAAAGCCTTCATTGTATGGGAGATGCTGTAAAAAGTAAACAATATGGCAGTGTGGCAAGTCAGGCAAGAGATGAAGACTGTACATATAGATGTTTGATGTGGCAATCTTTTATCTGAAATCCCGAATCCTTTTCAAAACTGGCTCCCACTGGTGAAATAAGGGAATTTTCTACAGAACTGAAGCTGTTAAATGATCAGTGAGGTTTAAATCACAGGAGCTGCAGGTCGGTCTATGTGAGAGTGTCGCCTTCAGACTGGAGAAGGGGGAGTTACAAGCTGTGGTTATTGCTGATTTGTATCATACCCGGTAGTATTTATTATTATTTACTTACATACAGACCCCAGACAAGATCCGACCTCTACTGTGCTGGGCCCTGCACAAAACCCAGTGAGGGACAATCCCTGACCTGTTTACAGTCTAAGTAGACAAGACAGACAGAGGGTGGGAGGGGAAACTGAGGCACAGCAAGGGGCTGGGACTTGTCCAAGGTCACCGAGCAGCTCAGTGGCAGAGCTGGGAATAGACCCCAGGTCTCCCAATGCCCAGTCCAGTATCCTAATCACTAGGTTACGCTGCCTCCACAGCAGTGATGAAGTGTGGCCATTAGGAGGGAACAACACCTTGATAAAGGTCCCAGGCCCAGCAGGGAGATGAAGTTTCCCACTGGGATTCTGAATTCCCATGTTGCTCCGTGAGGGGTTAAACCAAGATGCTGGTCTGCACTAGAGGAGCTCGCTGGGCTGACCACGGGGTGGCCTCTGAGCACCTTGAGCTCATGCACAAGAGGGCTCCAGGCAGCGCAGGTCCATGTCAGATCTCTTTGGGATTGAACTTGATTGCAGCAAAGCTAACCCCTGGGTGGGGCTGTCCCATGTCAGTCTGAGGGACCAGCCACAGTGGCTCCATTAGTCCTCACGCTGCTCTCCCAGAATGCGGCATTTTGACATCCCCAGTCGCAGCTGCTGCTGGGAGCTTTGCTGGGAGCTATGGAATAGCTGCCCAGGCAGCATTGCCACGGGAAGGGCTCAGGACAGCGTTCGGGACAACCCCAACTGTTCTCAACAAAACCCAGAATGTTTAATGGGGTTTGCCCTAGTGCTACGACCAGTTCTGTCCAGCCAGTCCCATCCCCGGGCTTCAGGGCTGAAATTCAATGGGAGTTGGGCTCCACTGAGAATCCCAGCCCACACTTATCACCCTGCAGGCTTCTGAGTTTGTATCATTTTATTAGTTAAACCTTCTGAACAACAGGTTGTTTCACACTGTGAAAGAACAGTGCAAGGGTGTGACCCCAGTTTCATGTTGGTGTAAATCAGGGGAGACACAAAGTCAGATACAAACCCAGTCTCCATTAATATTAATATGACTCAAAGCCCTTGGTCTCGCTGATATCATAAACCTGCTCGGTTGTCCAGTCATCAGTAGAGTCAGTTTTTTTGTTTTTTTGTTTTTGTTAAGGGTTGAAAAGGTTCCCCCCCACTCTGATCTATCAAAATAAAAATCAAACCACCCAAAACATTTCCATTTGTTCAGGAAAAGATCCAGGCCCATTTGCAGACTCTGAGGGAAGAGAGAGAAAAATTTCTGGGATTTAAAGTGAATGGAGAGAAGAGGAGCCAGGAGTATCTGGTAGGTGTTCATCATTTTTCACCTGCATTTGTAATGAGCCAGATGGAGGGCATTCTGAATCAGAGCAATATGGAGAGGCAGGGGCAATCTAGCAGCCAAATTACGCTTTATCTCAATCAGTTCTGGGTAAAGCAGAATTCAGTGAAGTGGGGAATAATCACAAGTAAATCAAAATGAGTTGTTTTAGCAGGAACTACTACTTAGGTTTACACCTTAAACCATTATTCTTATCTACTGTGTATTAACTACTATTAGTTTAATTAAACTCACTTTATAGGGAACAATTTACATTTATGAACTAACAGAATTTTGAATTAGAAAATCCAATGCACTAGAACATAAACCCCACAGATACATGTTCACTTTTCAGTTTCTCAGTTTTCAGCCTCTCTAAGCCCAGAGTTTGGAGGAAAAGTTCTTTGTTTACTGTTTTGTGTTCCAGCCTAAATAAAAACAGGTATTCCTTGGTGCAGAGTGTTGGTTTCTTGATTGAACACTTATCCCTCTGCTCCTCTCTGGTTTACAGTCCCTTTGTGCTCATTTCCCTATTCCTGTCATTCGCCTTGTACACCTTAGGCCACAGTAAGGATTTCTTGTGTTACAGTCCTAGCTATTTTCTTATTTTCACTACAGCTCACTTCCTCCTTATTTCTTAAGTCTGTTTCTCTTTAATTACACTTTATCTTTTATTACAGCATATTTCCTTCATATTTCCTTCTTACTTTACTTTTCTCACCGTTTTTCTAACAATGCTTTTTGAATAATTTCTTATATTGCAAAGGCTTTGTCTACACTACATAGCTTTTAGCGACATGGCCCCGTCAACACAGCTGTGTCACTAAAAGTCGGGCAGTGTAGCCGCTGTTTGTTGGCTCTTTTGCCGACAAAATACTCCCACCCCCAATAAGTGCCGTTCACGTTTTCGACAGGAGAGCGCTCCTGCCGACAACGTGCTGTTCACACTGGCACTTGCTGCAACAAAACTTTTGTCTTTCGGGGGGGAGAGGGTTTAACACCTCTGAAAGACACAAATTTTGTCGTTCAATTGCCAGTGTAGACATAGCCTTAGAGACTCTAGCTATTTTTCCTCTTGTTTAACTGTACTGTTCTTCCTTTTACTTTCCCTCTTTTCCCCTTCTGCCACTGTCTTTCCTCTTACTGTCCCTTTTGTGGCTCCCCTACTGTTCCTATTATCCTTGTCTTTCCTGTCCCTCCCGAACTGGACTTCAGCTCTGTTCCTGGCACCCCTGCGATGATGCATCTCAGCCACTGTGGTCCCTATCCACTGGCTCCCCACTTACTGCGTCCCTTCTTTTCTGGTGCCAGTTGCTGCCTTGCTCACAACTGGCCTCTCTCTCTCCCAGCACTGGGCAGCCTCCCTCCAGACTCCACCAGCTGTTTCTGCCACTGCCTGTTTGGCCTGCTCACAGCAACACTCCAGGGGCAGTGGCCGCCTCTCCCCACCCCTGCTGTTTTCCTCCCCTTTTATTTCCCCCCATAAACATAGGTGCTGGAACTAGGGGTGCTGGGGGTGCTGCCCCTTGGCTTGAAGTAGTAGTAACAACACAAATACTTGGCTTCCGCCTTCAGCACCCCCCTATACAAAGCGTTTCAGCACCACTGCCCAAAAACTCTCCAGGCTTGAGCTCACCCCACCTCAATGGTCCTGGAATACTTGGCGTTCTCGAGACTTCTCCCAGAGCAGCTGTTTTGGGCTCCCCTTTTAAAAAATTCTAAATCCCATGAGGCTGCCTCTGAGCCACCAGCCTGTGCTGCTTCCATTGCCCAGCAGCCTCCAATACTGGGGGGACATTACACTTTGACATGGGGCGTGAGGTGTGTTTGTAGGTAGAGTCCTTGGTGGCCTTGGGGAAAGTGAGCTTTTGTCAGTTGATCACTGATCCTGGGACACTCTGTGTGGATGTGTGGATGTGTACATGCACATGTAGGTGTACACACACACATCCCTATGGGGGGCCTGAAAAACCCTTTCCCTAGAGAAGGGTAACATCTTCCTCTTCAGAGTCTATCATTTCATTTCAATTAATGAATTAATTTCCAGCTTTTGTGGCTTTGATGAAAATCTTCCCAAAGTGAACTGAATGTATCCAGTGCAGAGCTCAATGCCTGAGTCTGTACGTTTTTATTGAATTGTTTCTTTCTTTTCTTCTCTGTCAATGTAATTCTGTGGAGATCTGGGAACCTAACAGAACTTTTCATTGTCTGGATTTTTTTTTTAAAAGGGGGGGGGGGGAGAATTGGGTAGAACCAAAAATGAACTTTAAAAAATTTTTGAGAGTATAAATTTTTTTTTATTTTTTCTTGGACAAATGACATGTTTCATTTTGATCAACTCAAAATGTTTTGTTTTTCGATCTGGACCATTTTTTAAAATGATATAATTATATTAAAAACAAGGAAATTTTCAAACACATTTATTTCAAATAAAAAAAATCAAACTATTTTCTTAAGAAATAGTTGAAATAAATGTCAAGATTTTCTTTATTTTTTACCAATCAGGAAATTTACAGGAACTCATGAAATGTTTCAGAGGCAACAAAACTGCAATTTCCCTGAAAAAAAGTTTAGTGCAAAAAAATTTCACCCGGATCTAGTGGGATATAGGGCATAGTCTCCCACAGGGTATAGTCAAGTGTTTGATGTCTTAGAATTTGAAAAGAAATTCTCCCTCCTGCACGCTCAGCACTCCATGAAAGGACCCCAGGCTCCTTCCATGTCCCTGAACAGCCCTTTCCCTATTGCTTTACAGAAACAGACACAAGCCGAGAGGCAGAAGATTGTATATCAATTTCAGCAACTGCAGCAGTTCCTGGAGGAACAAGAGCAACTCCTGCTGACCCAGCTGGAACAGTTGGACAAGGAGATTGTGAACATACAGAATGAATATTTCACTAAACTTTCTGAGAAGATTTCCCATCTCAGTGAGCTGATCAGTGAGATGGAGGGGAAGTGTCAGGAGTCAGCGAGTGAATTCCTGCAGGTGAGACCGAGTCAGAGAAATATCCCAGATCCCACCACAGGGACAGGACATCTCCTGAATCCTGGGCACTGGGGTGGGGTCCAGCAGTCAGAGATGACAGCATAACTCAGTGTGTGCATTGCACAAATGTGAATTACAATTGTTCTTTCAAGAGATAGAGACACTTTTATATTAGAGATGGAAAAGCCTCATTAGCTCAGTGTATCCATGACCCTGGTCCTTTTTACCCTATATTTGCAAATCCCTTCCCTGGGATCCCAAGAGTGTGACTCAGGTGGGACTGAGATATTCTCTCTCTCTCTCTCTCTCTTCTAGGACATTGGAAGCACCTTGAGCAGGTACGTGGCTCTTTCTCACTCCCACACACACTTCTTATGCTGGAAAAAAGTTTGGAAACCATGTTAACACCACATCTCCCCAGGGTCACACAGCAAAATGGGTGGGGCAGGGTCACATTTTGAATACCAATCTCTGATTAACTTAATCCTGAGAGTCACCTTTTTATAGAAGAGTCTGGGATTATCTATTGAATTGGATGCTACATCCCTGGGGGACTTGCTGCCTCAGGATTCTGGGGATGGAATAGGGGTGCTGAGGTACTGGTTACCATAGGCACCCATGGGGAAAAATTTGCGGGTGCTCCGCACCCACTGGCAGCCAAGCTCCTCCTGCCCCCCCCCGAGTGCATTGCGTCCACACTCCTCCCCCTCCCTCCCAGCGCTTCCCTGCTGTTTGCCTGCCGCCAAACAGCTGTTTGGCGGCACTTAGGATGCTCCGGGAGGGAGGGGGAGGAGCGGGGACATGGCGCACTCGGGGGAGGAGGTGGAGAAGAGGTGAGGCAGGGGCGGGGACTTTGGGGAAGGGGGTGGAATGGGGGTGGGGTGAGGGCGGGGCAGGAGTGGGATGAGGCGGTGCAGGGGTGTGGCCAGGGTGGGGGGGAGGTCCAGCACCCACCAGGCAGAGGGGAAGTCGGCGCCTATGCTGGTTACAATTTAACCCAGGTCAGCCGAGATAAAGAGAGATCCCACCTGAGGACTATTTGGAGACCTGTGTGGAATGAGCTGGGTAGGGGGGAGTTCGTGTATCAGTCTAGTTCCTAATGGACAGATTTCTACATCACTTAGCACTGGAATCTCCTATCCCTCAGAAGCGAAGAGGTCAAGGAGTGAATTGGCCATGGAGACTCAATTCCCCTTTTATCCCCAGAGCTGGTCTCTCCAGGCCAGAGTTGAAGAATGTTAATGGGACCTTTAGGGGGAAGGTTGTACTGTCATGGCCTGTGTTGAACCTGTTCCAAGGATGGAGAAGCAGAGGAATTCTAACTCCATGCCCATTAGAGCAGCAAACTGTCACTAACAAGAAATTATAACGTATCACGAAATGAAATATAAGAATGTGAATTTTTTTCTGTCCAGGTGTGAGAAGGGAAAGCTCCAGAAGTCAGTGGAGATTTCTCCTGAACTGGAAAAGAGGCTCAGCAATTTCTCCCAGAAATATATTGCTCTTAGGGAGACTCTGAGGATGTTCAAAGGTACTAAGACACGCCCTAGGAAGGGAAATTGGAATATGCCTCTGGGACTGTGAGGAGATGGGCTCTGGCCAATTAGATGACATATCTATTTAATAAAATGTGGAAAGTAGAGAAATTGAGCAGATGTAGCAGGGGCCCAGGCATCAGGATGTTTCAGATTAGTTCATGACTTACCAAAGGTCACAACATTAATGTCCAAATTTAGCCAAATGGCCTAAATTGCGCCTCCTGAGTTTCTCTCTGCCAATTACAGAGCTGGCAAAGCCTATGGGGCCCAATGGATTAGGGGTGATTCTCTGGCTGGATCTGAGGACTTCCCTAGCCTGTGCCAAGGTCTGCACCGCCCTCTGAAGCCACTAAATAGGGGAGTCACAGATTGGCCTCCTCTATCCATTTGCCAGTTCAGGATGAATTTGGCCCATTGAGTTGACCCTCTTCCAGCTCAAATTTCCCCACTTATAAAATAATTTTATTATTATTGATATTTCAGTCTGTGGAGGGAAAGGGCCCCATTGTGCTGAGCTCTGCAGAAACGCTGAGTAAATAGACCCAAAAAGTTTACAATTCAGAGCCCTGACTGCAAATTCTTAACATCCCATGAATGTCAAAGAGACCAAAGTGTGCAAAGCTACTTTCGCCCTAAATTTTTTGCAGGATCTGGGTCTAAGTTATGGCAAAATGCAATTGGTGAATGAGACAAACCAGCCAGGGTTGGGGAGTGGATGATGAGGGGAGAGTATCTCTCTCTTAGAGATTGCATCTCATAGGTGGTTGTGTGGCTTAATGACAGTTGATTCCATTGCTGTGAGATGTCTGAATAAAAGAGGGAAAAGGAAGTTTCAGACTAGTTTATATTTATATTAAAGCCCTAAGTGTGTGTCTGTGCCTCTGTTTGTTTTTTGGTTATAATTAAAACACAGTTATATCCGTTTAGAATAAGAATGCTGTTATACGTACGACAGCATGAAAGCTCATCTTTCTTATCCTTTGCCCCTCCAGCCACTCTGCCATCTGAACTGGAGACAAAAAGAGAGAAATCCCTAGGATCACGCAGACTGGGTGAGATTTCAGCCAGAGACTATCTTTAAATTATGAGAAAATTCCCACAAAAATATTTTAATAAAATCAACCAAACCGACACCGGTCATGCCATACACAGCCCTAAAAATAAAAGCATGTCATGCTAAGGAGATCCCAAGCTGAAGTCAGACAAACAATCCTTATGCCAGTTGCCAACCTTAGTGCTGAGTTCATGCCCACGCCAATGATCAGAAACACTCACACTGACCAACATCCAAACACCTGAACACTTATCCTGGCATTTTCATAGGCATTCATTGACCTTTTTAATATTATATTCAGAGTGATGAACAGAAAAATCTCTCCCCTGAGGGCTGACACATCCCTTTCCTTTGCCCCTTCTCCAATATCCTCCCTTTCCTGTGGGCAGGGCTGGGCTTTCCCATTGGGGCTGCTCACTGCTTCCTGAATTGGGGAGGTGCTCTCCCCCCCCCCCCGCCTTCTCTCTGGGCTGGGAATGGGGTTACCCCACCATCTCCTACTCTCTGGTCTGGAGTGGGTCTTCCCCAATGCTGCACCTTCCTCTCTGTTCCCTGGCCCGGGAGTGGAGGCTACATTAAGGGAAGGAGCTTCCCTCTGAGGTTTAGAGCTGGTACCTGCCTCCCTTGCTCCCTCCTCACTAAAAGCTTCTGAGACCTTCCTGGCTGTGTCTCTGCTTCTGGGAATGGAGCAGCCCCAGCAGGGGGAGCAGGGAGCTGAAGTCTCTGCAAACAAATGAGAAACTAAAGAAGCAGGTCCCATTAAACAGAGTGAGGAACTGCTGTGACATCTCTGCTCAGTCTCAGGTGCCCAGGACAGAGGCAGCACCCTGGGATCCAGACCTGTCCCAGCCCGAACGGGGCTGCTGTGGAGTGTGAAACATGGCACCACCAGCCCCAGGACTGAGTTCTGCCCCTAAAGCTCTGATTCTCTCTCTCCAGCGAATGTGACTCTGGATCCAGACACAGCTCATCCCCGACTCGTCCTGTCTGAGGATCAGAAAAGTGTGAGCTATAGTTACATACGGCAGGATCTGCCCAACAATCCTGAGAGATTTGATACTAGAGTCTGTGTGCTGGGCTGTGAGGGATTCACATCGGGGAGACATTACTGGGAGGTGGAGGTGAAGGATGAGGGAACCTGGGCTGTGGGGGTGGCCAGAGAGTCTGTGTGGAGGAAGGGAGGGAGAACCCGTAACCCTGAGGACAGAATCTGGGCTGTGGAGCGGTGTATGAATACGTTCTCGGCTGTCTCCTCCTCTGAGACCCCTCTGACCCTGAGCTGTGATCTCAGGTTTATCCGGGTTTCTGTGGACTATGAACAGGGGCAGGTGATATTTGCCAATGCTGATAATGATGGCCCAATCTTCACTTTCCCAACAGCCTCTTTCGATGGGGAGAGAATCTATCCCTGGTTCCGGGTGGGGCATGGATCCCAGTTCAGCCTGTGTCACTGAGACATGGTTTGAGTATACCCCACTGGGGATCCTGAAATCAGCCTCTCTAGCATTAGACACACCAGTCTCTAGTACTCTTGTATTCCTGCAGACTTTCTATCATGCAGTCTCCATGACCCCAGAAGTTTCATGGGGTCTGGACTGTCAAACCATAGAGAGTGATTGAGATAGAGAAGCCCATCTCATTGCCCCAAGGATTGTGCAGCCTGTTTGTCACTGTCCTCTATGGTCAAGAGGAGTGTGGGGATCCTGGGTCAGACATGGGGGAAATAGCCCACTGGGAATGAACAATTGGCTTCTCTAGATGCAGTCATCCTAATCTCTGTGACCCTGGAAGGCTTGCATCTATCTAGTCGTCTGCCTCATCTCGTCTCCCATCTCCTAGCTCCTTATCTCTGCCCCCTGGAAGGGAATCTGCTCCCTCCCCACTTCAGCACCAGGGATGGGAAGGAGGAGGGATTGAAGAGGAGCAGAGTGGACTGAGGGGCAGATGTGGGGCCTGCAGGGTCACAGAATCAATTAATTGGGATTTGGGGGTTGGGGAGAAGCTGGAAGCCCCGCACCAGCATGCAACGTTTTGTACAAATCTGTGTCATTAGATCTGTGGTTCCCCCAGCACCAGCTCCTGCAACAGGGGCTGAAGTCACTTTCCTCTATAGATATGGATGAGTTGGGAACACTGTAATTGTCACTGTGATGCTGGCAAACCAAGTGCCAGCTCTTACCAAAACTTCAGGCATTAGCTAAGAACTGGCAAACTCATAGCTGGAGATCAGACCAGTTCACCTGTATGTTAGTTTTACTTAAAATAGGTATTAGTCTTACAACACTGTGTTTAGTTTTTAGACTCCATGAAATACTTGTAAATTGCTGCATGCATTAATCTCACTTGTAATGTTGGAATTCTATGCTATAAGAAAATAGGTAGGTTTTGCTTTATAATGTTGAAAATGTTTGCTCTGAACTTATGAACCCAAGCATGGGAGTCACACACACACACCACCCATCCAGAAGGACTATCAAAATCAGATGGGCCATCAAGGAATATCACAATACAAAGGACAGGATAATGGCCCTATTGTACCTTGAAAATGCTACCTGCCAAGCAGCTCATCCTGGGGACTTGGAAGCTGAATGAAGGGAATAAAATAAGGTCACAGGAAAATTTTCCATCTCTTCACTGTTTGATCTCTCACAGGGCCAGAGAAACCAAACTGAAGCCAGAGATCCCCAGGGGCTGCCTCCTGGGTGTGCCCTGAAAGACACTTGAACTTGACAGATCCTACAGCTCTGTCACTCTTAGGATTTAGATGGTAACTCATTTGTGTGTATGTGTTTGCTTGCTTTAACCTGTAAATAACTTTCTTATTTCTTTTTCATAGTTAATAAACCCTTAGATAGTTTATTACAGGATCGGCTACAGGCGTTGTCTTTGGTGTGAGATCGAGGGTACCAAATGATCTGGGGTAAATGACTGGTCTCTTGGGACTGGAAGCAACCTGGACGTGGTGTGATTTTTGGTGTAAGTGACCATTTATCACTAAGTCCAGTTGGTCTGGTTGGCAAGATAGACTGGAGAGTCTATGGGGACTGTCTGTGGTAACCCAGACTATCTTGATTATCACTTCAAAAGTTTTTTTTCTCTTACTTAATTGGCCTCTCAGAGTTGGTAAGACAACTCCCACCTTTTCATGCTCTCTGTATGTGTATATATATCTCCTCAATATATGTTCCATTCTATGCATCCGATGAAGTGGGCTGTAGCCCACGAAAGCTTATGCTCAAATAAATTTGTTAGTCTCTAAGGTGCCACAAGTACTCCTGTTCTTTTTGCGGATACAGACTAACACGGCTGCTACTCTGAAACCTGTGGTAACCCAGGAATTCACATTTGTTACTGGTTTGGTGAAATCTAATTATAGAACATACTGCCAGTCTCGGGTGTCTGCCCTGTTTCTGACAGTCTGCCCTGAGGTCGGCACTCACGATTGTGAACCACTCGACAGTGACAGTCACACACATGGGTGATGGGTAGGGGGAGTTGTAAAATCTAAAAAATAGACCAAAAACTTTATATAATCTTTAAAAGTAAAATCATGATTTGGGGTCAACCTCTTCATTTTTCAGCATCTGACTCATGATTTTTTAACTTTCGGGGTTGGCAAAACTGGAAGAGACAGGGACAGGTCTCAACCAGAGGAAATAGAAGAAACAAGAAGAAAAGGTGCATGAAAGTAAAACAGGAACATACAGAGTCCTGGAGCACGGCTTGTGACTGGGATTTGAAGAGAGTGGGAGAGACACAGAGAAATAAACAGGGAGGGGAAACTAGTGCCAGAAAAAATGAGTAAAAATGAACAGTATGAAAAAAAAAAGGAGAAGAAAAGGGAACACGAGAGGCTGGATATTGGTGCTAGTTTAGCCCTCTTCTTTCCATACCCTGTAAAGGCTTCTCTGAATGGTCCATGATCCACAAGGGAGGGAGGAGATGGAAGCAGGGAGGGCAAGGGGAGGAGTGGGCAGTTTGGGGATGAGGCAGAACCATCTAATCTTCCCTATGGGCCCACAGAACTGACCCAGGAAAGTCAATGTAGCCACAGGCTCTAGTCACTTGGTAGCAGAGCAGAGCCCTCACCCAAAAGCACGGGAACAAGGACAGTCATGGCCATGGGGAGAGTCCTTGCTGCCAGGAAATGGAGGCTGGGGCCTTAGGCCCCAGAGTCAAAGTGGGGTTAAATGGTCTGGGTGTGGAAGTCCCTGAACTTTTGCAGATCCTAGGGGATGCACCAGGTCTGGATCATGTCTCACACAGCCTTTACCACAGGGAACCAATCGCCACCTGACCCAGTGATGGGGAAGCTCAGCAAGTGAATACTTATAGATTCCCTCCTAAAATCTCTGCTTGGGTGACTTTCCACACACTATTTCAAGGAATGCAAAACAACCAGAATTTTTGGTAGGGACTGGTTCAGAAAAATACTTTGATGCATTTATTTGTTCAAAATATTAGAAATCAAAGGAGTCAGTCTCATAGCCAGAGCTGAAACATTACAATGGCAATAAAGAAGGAGCAGTCCCATGCTGACAAATTTGGATCAATCTGTTATTGTAAACTGAATTAAAAGAAGCAGATAATTACAAATTTCCCTTTGAGATCATTCAGTCCTGTCTTCATGAATAATATATGAGACAATTATTTCCTCACTAATGTTCTGTGCTCTGAAAGTCTGATGCAAAGATCTCATAGACTCA
This sequence comes from Emydoidea blandingii, assembly GCA_036785055.1. Lineage (NCBI taxonomy): Eukaryota > Metazoa > Chordata > Testudines > Emydidae > Emydoidea > Emydoidea blandingii. The sequence goes on from JAXIVB010000006.1 coordinate 135,248,603, forward strand.
TGGACTTTAAAGTCAGAAGGGACCATCGTGATCATCTAGTCTGACCTCCTGCACATCACAGGCCACAGAACCTCACCAACAAGTTACAAGGGAAGTGAACTGAAATATAGTTTATATTGCTTTGAATTTCTATTTCTAATTATATATGTCAGACAAATTTAACATGGGAGATTTGATATCAGCATTTCATCCATGGAATAGATAAAGACTCACTTAGGTGATGTTCAAACAGCCAGTACTCACCAATTAGATGCAGAGGTGACAAGGGGGAGGGGCAAGGGCCACATGCCCCTCCCCAGATGCCATGGGGGGCACAGGAGTAGCCCCATGCCAGCAGCTCTCCAGCACGGCTGTTCTGGTACCGCCCCCAGCCCCACCCCCAGCCCTGTCTTCCGGTGGGGCTGTACAGATGCCAGGAGATGTAGCAGCATCAGGGCTGGGGATGGTACCGGAACAGCTGCGCCGGAGGAGCTGCCAGCGTGAGGCTGCCAGGCAGCCCCACACTCTGCTGCTTTCGCCACTGCGGTTCCTAGGAGAGCCCTGCGGCTCAACCGCAGGGCTCTCCCGGGAACCGCAGCGGCGAAAGGAGCAGAACATGGGGCCGCTGCTCCCAGGAGCCCCCCAGCTCTGTCCTCTGACAGGGCTGTACAGACCCCTGGCCCAGGAGTCAGCTGCGGCGAGAGCCTTGTGGCTCAGGACAGAGGCCCCTCCAGGTAACATGGGATGGGGGGGGAGGGAGAGCGCGGGGAGGAGTCATGTGGGGGTTCACGTGGCGGGCTCACATTCCCCCCCCCCCCTTTAGCTGGTGCCACCTTTGTGTCGCTCCTGGATCCTGGAATGAAGCTTCTAAGAAGTTTTAAGATCACTCGGCTTTTTAAATTCCATCAGCTCTCCTGGGTTGGTTTGTGAAAGCAGCTGATTAACTGGATAGTTTAATTCCAGTTAATTAGTGTGAGAGGAGAGGTATCCTTAAAGAACCACCCACAGTTCTACTAAGCTGCAATGGTTGACATTGAAATGGGGGATGAGGGTTGGGGTAGTATGAATTCCTCTGGCCTTTTTGTGAAGGACCAAAACTATTTGTGTGAAATCTACAAATAGTTTCCTGTCAACTGAAATGGCATATTTTTCACAAATAAACTATTAGTCCAAATTTTTTGCCAGGCTGTAATCCCAAGTAGGTGCAGAATGGCACTTCACATTGTCCCCAAGTCAGTGATGATTACTAGAAGTGTCAGTCTTTCCATAAACTACCTTTAGGAATTGGATCAGGATTTAAATATGCAACACATAGAAAACAAATTCATGATACTTACACAACTGTATGCACCACAAGCTGACAGTGCTGTCTGGGAAACAACTTTTCCTAGACTTTTTCAGACTATTGACACCTATGTTTTCTTTCCCTGGTGGTGTAAAGGTTATAGAGCACATGAAGTGTTTTTTCTTTTTTTTCTTTTGTTTTGAAATTAACATAAACATGCACTCACACGTATAACAAATTTGTGTAACATTCCCCAGCAGTGCTATGGAAGCAGCTGTGACACTGCATCCCATATTCTTCACAGTGATATTATCATGATATGATTATGACATAGTTACGATGAATTTTATGCAAGGCAAGTCGTGAGGTGTCATTGCAAAGGTTATGATGTGCTGAATATGATTATCCTATTTGTATGCATGTATCATTTTTGTATCTGAAGTTAGAAATATTGACTATGTATCTGTATTTCAAATGTGTTTACACCTGGGGAACGCCCACTAGACAAGATGCTTTCATTCAGAATAGCTGACTGGGAAGGGCCCATTCAGGTTAATGAGCCATTAGGAAAACAATAGGCCTTAGAAGAAGCTTGTCTTCCTGAACCCGGGGACGCTACAGACAGCCCCTGAGTTATGGCTGCTGTAACACTACAGGGACATGTGACCAGGTCACCTGGTTCTGGTTTCCATCTTGGGATACCAGTGTTTTTCCACAGACCGATCTGGGAACTAAGCTTTGAAACAAAGGGTTCCAGCCATATGCAAAAGCTATTTAAGGCAGGGGAGTGACATCATTGAGGTTCTTCACTGACTCCCCGCCCAAAGAGACTCCTGGAAACACCTAAGGAACAGAGACTGAACTGGGGCAACTTCTGGACCCAGGCTAATGGGTTTTTTAGCCTATGAATGAAACACCTGGGGATTCCAAGCTTGTCCCTTAAGAATCTGCAGCCTGCTGGTATCATCATTTAGGGTGAGAATTTGCTATTCATACCTGATCTATGTAGTATATTAAGCTTAGATTGTGTTTTTGTTTACTTTTCATGGTGGCCAAGCTTACAATGTCTATGCTCCAGTTTTCAATTGTTGGTTGCTTTGGAGATTTCCATGTTTGTAGTATTCTTCTTTTAGTAATTATTAGTGCTCTGCTTAGCCAAAGTTTTTTCAGATTTATTCAGCTTCCAATTAACATCCATTAGGTTTAAAATTACATAGAATCATAGAATATCAGGGTTGGAAGGGACCTCAGGAGGTCATCTAGTCCAACCCCCTGCTCAAAGCAGGACCAATTCCCAACTAAATCATCCCAGCCAGGGCTTTGTCAAGCCTGACCTTAAAAACCTCCAAGGAAGGAGATTCAACCACCTCCCTAGGTAACCCATTCCAGTGCTTCACCACCCTCCTAGTGAAAAAGTTTGTCCTAATATCCAACCTAAACCTTCCCCACTGCAACTTGAGACCATTACTCCTTGTTCTGTCATCAGGTACCACTGAGAACAGTCTAGATCCATCCTCTTTGGAACCCCCTTTCAGGTAGTTGAAAGCAGCTATCAAATCCCCCCTCATTCTTCTCTTCTGCACACTAAACAATCCCAGTTCCCTCAGCCTCTCCTCATAAGTCATGTGCTCCAGCCCCATAATCATTTTTGTTGCCCTCCGCTGGACTCTTTCCAATTTTTCCACATCCTTCTTGTAGTGTGGGGCCCAAAACTGGACACAGTACTCCAGATGAGGCCTCACCAATGTCGAATAGAGGGGAATGATCACGTCCCTCGATCTGCTGGCAATGCCCCTACTTATACGCCCAAAATGCCATTAGCCTTCTTGGCAACAAAGGCACACTGTTGACTCATATCCAGCTTCTCGTCCACCGTAACCCCTAGGTCCTTTTCTGCAGAACTGCTTCCTAGCCATTCGGTCCCTAGTCTGTAACAGTGCATGAGATTCTTCCATCCTAAATGCAGGACTCTGCATTTGTCCTTGTTGAACCTCATCAGGTTTCTTTTGGCCCAATCCTCTCATTTGTCTAGGTCCCTCTGTATCCTATCCCTACCCTCCAGCGTATCTACCACTCCTCCCAGTTTAGTGTCATCTGCAAACTTGCTGAGAGTGCAGAGTCCATGCCATCCTCCAGATCATTAATGAAGATATTGAACAAAACCGGCCCCAGGACCGACCCTTGGGGCACTCCACTTGAAACCGGCTGCCAACTAGACATGGAGCCATTGATCACTACCCGTTGAGCCCGACAATCTAGCCAGCTTTCTATCCACTTTATAGTCCATTCATCCAGCCCATACTTCTTTAACTTGCTGGCAAGAATACTGTGGGAGACCGTATCAAAAGCTTTGCTAAAGTCAAGGAATAACACATCCACTGCTTTCCCCTCATCCACAGAGCCAGTTATCTCATCATAGAAGGCAATTAGGTTAGTCAGGCATGACTTGCCCTTGGTGAATCCATGCTGACTGTTCCTGATCACTTTCCTCTCCTCTAAGTGCTTCAGAATGGATTCCTTGAGGACCTGCTCCATGATTTTTCCAGGGACTGAGGTGAGGCTGACTGGCCTGTAGTTCCCTGGATCCTCCTTCTTCCCTTTTTTAAAGATGGGCACTACATTAGCCTTTTTCCAGTCATCCGGGACCTCCCCCGATCGCCATGAGTTTTCAAAGATAATGGCCAATGGCTCTGCAATCACATCTGCCAATTCCTTTAGCACCCTCGGATGCAGCGCATCCAGCCCCATTGACTTGTGCTCGTCCAGTTTTTCTAAATAGTCCCGAACCACTTCTTTCTCCACAGAGGGCTGGTCACCTTCTTCCCATACTGTGCTGCCCAGTGCAGCAGTCTGGGAGATCACCTTGTTTGTGAAGACAGAGGCAAAAAAATCATTGAGTACATTAGCTTTTTCCACATCCTCTGTCACTAGGTTGCCTCCCTCATTCAGTAAGGGGCCCACACTTTCCTTGACTTTCTTCTTGTTGCTAACATACCTGAAGAAACCCTTCTTGTTACTCTTAACATCTCTTGCTAGCTGCAACTCCAAGTGTGATTTGGCCTTCCTGATTTCACTCCTGCATGCCTGAGCAATATTTTTATACTCCTCCCTGGTCATTTGTCCAATCTTCCACTTCTTGTAAGCTTCTTTTTTGCGTTTAAGATCAGCAAGGATTTCACTGTTAAGCCAAGCTGGTCGCCTGCCATATTTACTGTTCTTTCTACACATTGGGATGGTTTTTTCCTGCAACCTCAATAAGGATTCTTTAAAATACAGCCAGCTCTCCTGGACTCCTTTCCCTCTCATGTTATTCTCCCAGGGGATCCTGCCCATCAGTTCCCTGAGGGAGTCAAAGTCTGCTTTTCTGAAGTCCAGGGTCCGTATTCTGCTGCTCTCCTTTCTTCCTTGTGTCAGGATCCTGAACTCGACCATCTCATGGTCACTGCCTCCCAGGTTCCCATCCACTTTTGCTTCCCCTACTAATTCTTCCCGGTTTGTGAGCAGCAGGTCTAGAAGAGCTCTGCCCCTAGTTGGTTCCTCCAGCACTTGCACCAGGAAATTGTCCCCTACACTTTCCAAAAACTTCCTGGATTGTCTGTGGACCGCTGTATTGCTCTCCCAGCAGATATCAGGGTGATTAAAGTCTCCCATGAGAACCAGGGCCTGTGATCTAGTAACGTCTGCTAGTTGCCGGAAGAAAGTCTCGTCCACCTCATCCCCCTGGTCTGTTGGTCTATAGCAGACTCCCACCACGACATCACCCTTGTTGCTCACACTTCTAAACTTAATCCAGAGACTCTCAGGTTTTTCTGCAGTTTCATACCGGAGCTCTGAGCAGTCATACTCCTCTCTTACATACAATGCAACTCCCCCACCTTTTCTGCCCTGCCTGTCCTTCCTGAACAGTTTATATCCATCCATGACAGTACTCCAGTCATGTGAGTTATCCCACCAAGTCTCTGTTATTCCAATGACATCATAGTTCCTTGACTGTGCCAGGACTTCCAGTTCTCCCTGCTTGTTTCCCAGGCTTCTTGCATTTGTGTATAGGCACTTAAGATAACTCACTGATCGTCCTGCTTTCTCAGTCTGAGACAGGAGTCCTCCCCTCTTGTACTCTCCTGCTCGTGCTTCCTCCCGGTATCCCATTTCCCCACTTACCTCAGGGCTTTGGTCTCCTTCCCCCGGTGAGCCTAGTTTAAAGCCCTCCTCACTAGGTTAGCCAGCCTGCTTGCGAAGATGCTCTTCCCTCTCTTCGTTAGGTGGAGCCCGTCTCTGCCTAGCACTCCTTCATGTTTAGCTTGTAACACAATTGTATGTTATAGGAAAAAAATAACTCTGCAGTTAAGTTCTGCCCAAAACATAAGAACATAGGAGCATTCCCAGAGCATATGGGTTACATTAGCACACATTGAATCAGAGCACCAACATTTGTCGGACTTAGTGGCACCGCTTTTGAACAGTCAGAGAGGGGTCCAATGCATTTTCCATATCATTTTCTACTGGATTAATCTTAAACAGAGATCCAAGGAACAGTTCAGAGCACCGGCTAAAATTTGTTTCCATTGATTAGCAGAGAATAATTAGTCTCTTCCTCCTCCCATTTCTTTTTTAGAGGATCCTTGTTTAATTCAAATTTGCTGGCCAAGTGTGCACATAGTGTTACCATAGATCTTGGAAATCTGGGTAATATTTGGAGGAAAAAAAACAGTTGAGATGAGTTGGGGTAGCAAAGGTATCAGGGCCATACAGATGGGAGATGGCATGTTTAAGTTGGATGTATTGCCACTCTTTCTTAGACTCCAGATTGAACCTTTCTTTTAAGATTGTAAAAGGGAGGAAAGTGTCATTTTCAATAAATTGACTGATGGTCAAAATTCCAGTCCTAATCCAATCTGGCCAAATGCTGGGGTTGCCTGCTAGACAGAGTTTCGAGTTACCCCAGACTGAAGCCCTGAGATGCAGAAGGGAATGATTTTTTTTAATGTAGTAGACATTATATGACAAGTATTTCTGGCTGCCCCATTAGATGGTAATTGTTCTTTAGGGAATCAGTATTAATCCAAGTACAGTGCATTGGCAAGGGGTAAAGGAGCAGCCATTTCTGTTTCCAGCTGGAGCTCTACAGCACAGGGGAATGAGCCATTGTGCTGCTTGGCTAAGAATTATTGCCTGATGTTAAAGTTAGGAAATTTATATCCATCTGTTTTGACAGGCAGCTGGAATCTGTGTAAGGAGATTCTGGGTATGTTACCAGCACCCTACAACAATGACCTGAACATGATGTCGATTTTGGTAAAATAAAAAGGAAGGATATGGATAGGGAGGGAATTCAGAATGAAAAGGATCCTGGGAAGGACCCATTTATTGTAATTATGTTTGTTTTTCCCTGTCACCCATTGAAATCATTTGCTAACTGCATGGTTAATGGGGCTAGGAGTTTTATCTTCTGAGACCCTGATTTGATCCCTTGAATTGGAGAACTTGGAGTGGAGAGTGCTTCCTGTGTGGCAAAATGTGACAGATGTTGTCCAATTTGATGTAGAGCTCTTTATCTGAACATTCCCCATGTGCCAGTGTCCGGCGAAGGTCCATACAATTGTTCAAGAGGGTTTTCCGGTCTGCTGGCAGTTTACTAAGGTCATACCAAAAAAAACCCAAAAAACCAGGTCTCTTTGTGGTGCTTCATTTTTCCAAACCTTTCTTCGATGGGCACTCAAGCAGTGTCAACAAGTGAGCAAAAAACTTCCCTCTTAAATTTTTCTTCCAAGCTTCCCATCACCTCATCTCTGCCCTCGTAACCCAACGTGTCTCTTCTTCCGATGAATACAAGTTCCCGTGAAGACAGGCTCAACTCCTAAGTCTTCCAAAATTTATTTGGCAGCAGTGATGGCATCTTCAAATCCGTTGTCTCCATAGGCCACAATAAAATCAAGGTAGCTTCTCATCAAAGTAGTAGTGGTTGTCCACGTTGCTTACAATGTTTACTTGGAACAGGATATTATGCCAGTCCACACTTGAGACCATAAATTTGAAGTCAGTGATCTGTTTTGCCAGGTTTTGCACCTCGTGTTGAATTCCTCGATGCCAGTGCTCATGCATGATATTGTCGTATTTCCCAAGGAGCTTCACCAAACTGAGGAAATTACTTTTATGTACAGTGAGCAACTTATCCAACGAGCTATGGAAAGTCAAATTATTCTTTGCAAGGAGGAGGGTAATTGAGATCAGATGCTCAAGCACGTTCCTCCAATGCTGGATTTCTACATTAATAATGCACTGGTTTTCTGCGTCTATACATTTATTCAGCTTGATCCTGGACTTACCTCCAGCCATTTGGAGTAGGCCGTAAAATGGCCAGGTGACTTTTCATGTTGCTTCAGAGCATCAGCCAAGTTATGCTAGTAATTGTACCCAGAAAGCACAAGCAACGATTTGGCATTCTTGTCAAATATTTTGCAACAAAAACAGAACACTTTGTCAGTTGATTTTGAGTAAACTAGGCAATGCTGATTCAGTTTCTCACCATTCTCGAGCACTCTTTCTCAGTGTGACTTTGAGACATGACACTTCTGCTCATTTACTAGAAATGTCATATCCTCAATCTTGCCCAGACTGTTCAAAATTGTATGATCAATATTGGCAGAGTTTAGGATCGCCGGCCATAAAGCAGGATCTGATGTATTGATTTGTGGTGTGCAATTTTTTTTCACTGCTGTTTCTGTCATCATGCAAGGCTGATTCTTCAGTATCGTTTCTCTCCTTTTCATGTAAACCAGATTTTCCTTTGTCGTTGCTCTTCTTTTCATGGGAGCCACATTCTTCTTTATCAAAAACAACGAGGAGTCCGGTGGCACCTTAAAGACTAACAGATTTATTTGGGCATAAGCTTTCATGGGTAAAAAAACCTCACTTCTTCAGATGCTTCTTTATCATCCCTCTCCTTTACGCTGCCAGGAAAACTAGACGATTCTCCATCACTTTCCTCGCATTCCCATTCCTTATCTTCAGGCGAATCTGCTAATTCCTTAGTAATAGGGCTTCCATCATTTCCACTTCACTCCTCAGTTTCTTCTGCACAGGGACAATCGCTACTGCCTAAAGCCCCGTCTGTGTGGTTCTGCTTCATAGAATCATAGAATATCAGGGTTGGAAGGGACCTCAGCAGCTCATCTAGTCCAACTCCCTGCTCAAAGCAGGACCAATCCCCAACTAAATCATCCCAGCCAGGGCTTTGTCAAGCTGGGCCTTAAAAACTTCTAAGGAAGAAGATTCCACCACCTCCTTATGTAACCCATTCCAGTGCTTCACCACCTTCCTAGTGAAAAAGTTTTTCCTAATATCCAACCTAGACCTCCCCCACTGCAACTTGAGACCATTGCTCCTTGTTCTGTCATCTGCCACCACTGAGAACAGCCGAGCTCCATCCTCTTTGGAACCCCCTTTCAGGTAGTTAAAAGCAGCTATCAAATCCCCCCTCATTCTTCTCTTCTGCAGACTAAACAATCCCAGTTCCCTCAGCCTCTCCTCATAAATCATGTGCTCCAGACCCCTAATCATTTTTGTTGCCCTCCGCTGGACTCTTTCCAAATTTTCCACATCCTTCTTGTAGTGTGGGGCCCAAAACTGGACACAGTACTCCAGATGAGGCCTCATCAATGCCGAATAGAGGGGAATGATCACGTCCCTCGATCTGCTGGCAATGTCCCTACTTATACAGCCCAAAATGCCATTAGCCTTCTTGGCAACAAAGGCACACTGTTGACTCATATCCAGCTGCTCGTCCACTGTAACCCCTAGGTCCTTTTCTGCAGAACTGCTGCCTAGCCATTCCGTCCCTAGTCTGTAGCAGTGCATTGGATTCTTCCGTCCTAAATGCAGGACTCTGCACTTGTCCTTGTTGAACCTCATCAGATTTCTTTTGGCCCAATCCTCTAATTTGTCTAGGTCCCTCTGTATCCTATCCCTACCCTCCAGCGTAACTATAGGCTGAACAAGTGCAGAATGGTAGTAGAATGTGCCTTTGGATGTTTAAAAGGGCGCTGGCACAATCAGGGCCGGCTCTGGCTTTTTTGCCGCGGCAGGGGAGGGTGCCGAGCCCAGCCGCGGCCCCGCTCTCCCCAGCGGCAGGAGCGCCGAGGAGGGTGCCGAGCCCCGCCGCGGGTCCCGCTCTCCCCGGCCGGCCGGAGCACCGCGGGGAGGGCAGCGAGCCCGCCCGGGGCCCCACTCTCCCCGACCGGCCGGAGCGCCGGGAGGAGGGCAGCAAGCCCGGCCGCGGGCCTGCTCTCCCCAGCGGCAGGAGCGCCTGGGGGAGGGCGGCGAGCCCACCGCGGCTCCGCTCTCAGGCCTGAGCGCCGCCCTCCTACAGGTGCCGCCCCAAGCACATGCCTGGTAGGCTGGTGCCTGGAGCCGGCCCTGGGCGCAATTTGCTGAGTACGTTAGACCTCAGCGAAAGCAATATTCCCATTGTTATTGCTACTTGCTGTGTGCTCCATAATATCTGTGAGAGTAAGGGGGAGACGTTTATGGTTGGGTGGGAGGTTGAGGCAGATCACCTGGCAACCAATTTGGAACAGCCAGACACCAGGGCAATTAGAAGAGCACACCTAGGCACGTTACACATCAGAGAGGCTTTGAAAAACCGTTTCATGACTGACCAGGCTACGGTGTGACAGTTGTGGTGTTTGTCCTTGATGCAAACCCACCCCCTTTGATGAATGTACGTCCCTGTAAGCCAATCCCTCTCCCCCCTTCGACCACAGCTGGCACAGGAAATAAAATCCCTATTGTTCTGAATCCCTTAATTCTTTATTTATTAAAAAATACTTGAGCTCACTGACAACTCTGATTAGTAAAAGGAAGCCCGGCTGTACAAAGGGTTTGATAACGGGTGGGGGAGGAGGGAAGGACAAGGCCACACTGCTTATTGTAGCTACACTACAAATCAAAGCCGTTTGAATGACAGCCTACTGTTGCTTGAGCCATCCTCTGGAGTTAAGTGGCTGGGTGCCCGGAGCCTCCCCACCATGTTCTTGGGCGTCTGGGTGAGGCAGATATGGAACATGGGGAGGAGGGGAGGCAGTTATACAATGGATGCAGTGGGGGTCTGTACTCTAGTTGCCTTTCCTGCAGCTCCACCAGATGCCTCATCATGTCCTTTTGCTCCCCCATTAGCCTCAGCATCTCCTCCTGCGTGTTCTGATCACACTTACTGTATGCTTTCCTGGCCTCTGCCACTGAATGCCTCCATGCATTCAGCTGTTCCCTATCAGTGCGGGAGGACTGCATGAGCTCTGAAAACATGTAATCGCGAGTGCGTTTTTTCCGCCTTCTAATCTGCGATAACCTCTGGGACGGAGTTGATGCAGGGAGCATAGAAGCATTTGCAGCTGCAGGGGGGGAAAAAAGGGAGAGTAGACTTTTAAGAAGACACATTTCTGAGAACAAATGGGAGACTCTTTCACAATGAATCAAGCAATTCACAGCAGACAGCACGTGTTTTAGGTACAAGGTCGCATTTTGCCTTTTATATTGTGTCACCATACCGGCAGGCACTCATCACACACGGCTGGTCAACAGAATTTGGTTTTCAGGCAGCCATGGTAAGCCAAAGGGTACGCGGGGTTGGCTTCTTCCGCTTTCATAAAATGTGGGAATGGTTTCAAACTGCAGCGCCCTCCTTTCCCATAGCAACCAATGCTGGTTGGGTTTGCCATTTAAAAGGAGGGGCTGTGGTTGCCGTTTAAAAGGAGGGTCAGCGGTTTTGGGGTGGATGTGCAGTACACCCCTCTCCTCCCCCCCCCCCCCCCCGGCTATTCTCAGGGATGAGCCCTTTTAGCCAAGCGCAAACAGCCCAGCATGAACGGGGTCTTTTTAGTGTTCCCTTACAAAACTTCCCCAATTTCAACCAGGTGACCATGAATAATATCACTCTCCTGAGGCTGACACAGAAAGATAAAGACCAAATGTTGCATGAATGCGACCAAAACCCAGGACCATTCGCTGCCATGCTTTGTGCTGCAGTGATTCCAGACTACTTTGCGTGGTAAAGTGTCCTACCGTGGAGGATGAAATAAGGCAGCCCTCCCCAGAAACCTTCTGCAAAGACTTTCAGAGTACCTCCAGGAGAGCTTCATGGAGATGTCCCTGGAGGATTCCCGCTCCATCCCCAGACACATTAACAGACTTTTCCAGTAGCTGTACTGGCCGCAAATGCATCCCAATTGCTCAGGGCAAATCAAAGATTAAACACAATTGCTTTTAACCCCTGTAGTGTCCTTACATATGTGCACTCACCAGAGGTGCCTTCTCCACCTTCAGGGTCCGAGAACAGTAGGCCCTGGGAGGGTATTGGCTCCAGAGTGAGGAAAAGGTCCTGGCGCCGGGGAGAACGGATTCTCCCCTTGCCTGCTGCACATTCTCCTCCTCCTCCTCCTTTTCCTCATCCACAAAATCCTCATCCGTGTTGCATGAGGCTGCCACCTTGCAGGTCTCCACAGAGAGTGTTGGAGTACTGGCATGCAGCTGATCATAGAAGCGGCATGTCTGGGGCTCTGACCCAGAGTGACTGTTTGACTCCTTTGTCTTTTGGAAGGCTTGCCTGAGCTCCTTAACTTTCACGCAGCACTGCTGTGTCCCTGGTGTAGCCTCTCTCCAACATGCCCTGTGAGATTTTGGCATATATATCAGCATTTCTTCTTTTTGATCGGAGTTCTGCCTGCACAGATGCTTCTCCCCATACAGCGATCAGATCCAGTGTCTCCCGTTTGCTCCAGGCTGGAGCTTGTTTGCGATTCTGGGGGGACGCATGGTCACCTGTGCTGCTGAGCTCACCACGCTGACCAAACAGGAAATGAAATTCAAAAGTTCCCGGGGCTTTTCCTGTGTACCTGGCTAGTGCAGCAGAGTTGAAAGTGCTGTCCAGAGCGGTCACATTGGAGCACTCTGGGATAGTTCCCGGAGGCCAATACCATCGAATTGCACAGCGCTGCGTCTACACTACCCCAAATTAGACCCAGGAAGGTCGATTTTAGCGCTACTCCCCTCGCTGGGGAGGAGTACAGCGGTCGATTTTAAGGTCCCTTTAGGTCGATGGAACGGGGTTGGTTGTGTAGACGCATTCATTATAAAATCGACCTAACGCGGCTAAATTCGACCTAACCCCGTAGTGTAGACCAGGCCTTAGAGAGACCTGAGGGCCGGGCACAGCAGGACAGGGTGAGGGAGCCCAGGCAGGTGGAACGGGTGGGTTCAGTGGGACCCCAGTACATCAGGTGGCATCCCAGAAATGGGGGAGCAACCCATCACACTGTTCTTTCCTTGTTTTGGCTTGAGATCCTTCCACCTTGTTAATATAAACTGTATTAAGTATCTGGTCACAATTAACTTTTTAGTAAGGACTGAAGCAAAAAAGGCACTTGGGACCATCCACCACTCCCTTTTCCCTAGCACTCCCTGATCCTCCCAGTACCAGGGAACGTCCCCCTCTCTGTTCCAAGGGAAAGAATTTTTGCAAGATATGAAAATAGAGACTTAGGTATAAAAACCCAGAAGCAGATCGTGTGGCCTGAACAGATAAATCCCCCACACTGATATCAAAACAGCAGTTTTGTTGCAGGCCAAGGAAGCAGTTCTTATGTCTACACAACAGCTGAGACAGACTTGCCTCACACTGGGTCTTTTATGTCAGATAACAAAGGGGTGATCCAAAGCCTCTTAAAGACAAATTCCCACTGACTCTATTGGGGTTTGAGTCAAAATAACCCCAAGAGAACAAGCTATTAAAGCAGTAAAGAGGTCGACCTGAATCCTAATGGCAAAATATATGACGAAAAAGCTGACTGAAGTGCTGCCTGAGCAGTCTGGTTGAAATAAATGGGTTTGGATGGGTGCAGGGCCGGCTCCAGGCACCAGCTCAGCGAGCAAGTGCTTGGGGCGGCCAAGGGGAAGGGGCGGCACGTCGGACTCTTCGGCGGCAATTCGGCGGCAGGTCCCTTGGTCCCTCTTGAGGGAAGGACTTGCCGCCGAATTGCTGCTGAAGAAGAAAGCGGCGCAGTGGAGCTATCGCCGATCGCGATCGCGGGTTTTTTTTTTTTTTTTTTTTTGCCACTTGGGGCAGCAAAAACCCTGGAGCCGGCCCTGGATGGGTGTAAATGAAGGTAGGCTTTGGTCGAGTGTTTATTCCCCGGCATACACGAAGGTACATCTGTCACCTTTATGGCAGTGCCAGATTAAGGCAAAAGCACAGGCCTTTGGAGTCAAGTGATCATACCAGAATCTCAACTTCCATTTAAAAAAAAAAAAAGTTTCAAGCCCCTGTGGTTGGGAAGAAAAGCTCAGAAACATGAACCAAATGTAACTGACATAGCGATGCTTGCCTGAGTCTGCTGAGAGCCTGACACAATCGCTTTGAGAGTGAGAGTTGCCCCATGCATCTTAGTGGGGTGTTAACTTCTAGCCCCACTGTCCTGAGGGCCCCATGAGCCCCCCATTTGTGGGCTGCATATGTGGCAGAAGAGGAAGAGAACAGCCAATATGGCCTCCACTGCCATTCCAAGTGGAGGGGTAAGGCTACAGGGGTTTATTGCAGCTTCCTCAGAAGCTGCTGATATTCAGGAGCAGTTTCAGGCAAAGTAGGGCCATATGCGCAGCATGACACAGGACCCCTGTAGCTACATCCCTGACATGGAGCAGCATCAGCTCACATGCTCAGGCTTCGATTTGAATCTTAGAAATGTAGGGCTGGAAGGGAACTCAAAAGGTCATCGACTTAGTCCATCCCCCCTGCGATGAGGCAGCACCAAGTAAACCTAGAGACCATCCCGGACAGGTGTTTGTCCATCCTGTTCTTAAAACCCTCCAATGAGTGGGTCATTCACAGGGTCTGCAACAAAGTTAATAATGGAATAACCTGCTCATGGAAGGTGTTTCTTCCTTAACAGACTGAAGGGGCTGAAGCACTTTAGCTTATCAAAAAAGAAGATGGAGCGGTGGCTCGATTACCTTGTATAAGTACCTTAATGGGGAGAAAATACTGGGCTCTTCAGTCTACCAGAGAAAGGCACAACAAGAACCAATCGCGGCGTTAAAACCAAACACATTCTACTTAGAAATAAGGCCAAAATAATAATAATAATAATACCAGTCAGGGTGACTAACCAGTGCCATAAACTCCCAAGGGAAGGGGTGGATGGCTTCAAATGAAGACTGGATGCCTTTCTGGAGGACATGCTTTAGTCAGACACATATGATCAGGCTCAGCACTGGGGTAACTGGGTGGAATTCTGTGGCCTGTGCTGTGCAGGAGGTCAGGCTAGATGATCTAATGGTCCCTTCTGGTCTTAAAATCCATGAATCTATGAAAATCTATGAATCCTTTCATGTTTTCTGAGGATTTTCAGTGTTACTAATGTCCGCTTTGCATCCTTGTTGTCATTTCAATGGATGAGATCCCAGTCCCATTCGAATATAAATAACCAGAGTAATTATAAACAACAATCAATAATAATTTATATATAACAATACATGATTTAATAACATGAATAGTATTCAAAAATAAATATTAACAAATAAAATAACTATTAAATATGGCAGGTGATTTGATGAAGAAAACTTGAGTTTGTAGGACATGTGGCTTGGAAGAGTGGAGGAAGACTGCAGGGACTGGTATCAGGTGCCAGGGCAGGGGTTGCCCAGGGGGAATGTGGTTCATGATATGGCTCACTGGATGGACAGACTGCAGTATAGGATCAGAGGGTCCTGTGGCACCTTTAAGACTAACAGAAGTATTGGGAGCATAAGCTTTCGTGGGTAAGAACCTCACTTCTTCAGATGCAAGAAGTGAGGTTCTTACCCACGAAAGCTTATGCTCCCAATACTTCTGTTAGTCTTAAAGGTGCCACAGGACCCTCTGTTGCTTTTTACAGATTCAGACTAACACGGCTACCCCTCTGATGCAGTATAGGATGTTTCTCAAGACTGTGGGAAGACCAGAAAATGTGGCAGAAGATTTCTGGCAAATGACTCTAATGCACTGTACTTACTGTTCATTGTGATGTGACTCTGTGTACTTTGCACTAGGAGAGAAGATATGTATGTAATCAATGGGGCATGTTTTGTAGTATGTAGCCCAGTATTAATAATGTTGGGACCAAACAAACACATTCCCTCTTAAACTGTGATAAACTCCATGTCCTATTGTGTGGGTGTGCAAGGGCTTTCAGAAATTTCTGTCCTAACCCAAGAAAGCAGCAACAAACTTTGGCAAAACTATTATTTGCTAGGATTGGTTAAACTTTGTTCAGAAGGGAACATAGATATACACCAAGCACATTGAAGGTGAAGATGGGAATGTGTTTGTTGAGGTATCAAGGCTCTGCCCAGGACTGGATTAAAAGGTATAGGCACTATAAATCCACTAGTAGGGCACCAGCTGCTGGAGTCATGTGATTACAGTAGAATCCCAACTTTAATAAAACACCACTACTATGTTGCTAGTTCTCACAGATGCAGAGAAAAATCTGACAACGTGACCTGAGTGTAGCTGATGCAATGACATCTGTCTGGGTCTGCAGAGAGCCTGAGGCAATTGCTCTTAGAGGCGGGAGATGCCCTGGGTGTAATCGATACAGCAACATGTGCCTGAATCTTTAGAGAGACTTGGGGGGAGCTGCCCTGAGTGTGACTGACATCGGGACATCTACCCATGTCTGCAGTTTGTCCCTGCTCAACCACAGGATGGATTAAAGTGAGAATTAGGCTCTAGGTCTCTGCCAGTTATATACGTCTCAGCCCTTCCTGGAAGGGGCTTGGAGACCTGCACCAGACAACACGAACAGTCAGGAATAAGACAGCAATTCACTGTGGTGAATTGAAAGAGTCAGAAATGGAGGTTACTAGCACCAGCCCCTGCACCATTTGCACAGAAGACATGCATGGTCCACACTGCTAAGGCAGATGATAGCTGTCTGCCCCCATGTGCATCCTGTGCTAGGAAGAGGTTATCACCACATGTAGAGGCTTCTCCTCACCAGAGAGCCTGTGCAGTTCAGGCCCAGCTCCCTGAGAAAGAGCCACAGTAGTATGGCCGTGTTCATTGGGGTGTCCGTGTTCATTCGTGTGTCCGTGTCCATCAGTGTGTACAGGTACACTTGTGTATTCATGTCCATCACTGTGTCCATGTCCATCGAGGTGTAGACATTCACTGCCATGTGCATATCCACTGGCATGGCCATGTTCACTGGTGCGTGCATGTCCATTCATTAGGGCTTCTCCATTTGCGAGAGCACATCCATTCATTCCTTCTGGGTCCTGCTGCCTCCGGGTCATCCTGATGAGGCTGAATCTTCATCCCTCGGCACTGTGCCATCTCACATATTGCCATAGCACTCAGCCAACAAAAGGCACCGCTAACAGAGACAAATACGCATAGTGGGTGGAGTTTGCTGGATCTGAAATTAAACCACAAACATATCAAAAGCTGGAATGTCCTGCATTAGTCATGTGCTGAAAGACATGTTATCACTGGAGTAATAGCAGTGGGAGCAGTTTCCCTCACTTTTCTTCCCCTCCGCATACTATGGCAGGATCAATGCAATCTCAGGTAGGGTGTGATTTTGTAAGGTGCTGAGGAGCTCAATAGTCCGCAGTGTTGGGCCCTTATTGGGAACTTGAGGAATGCACAGTGAAATAATGATAAATAATATTAATTCTTTGCCCTTTTACCCATGAAACCCAAACCTCTTTTCCCACCAGTAACAAATCCTCACTAGTTACTGGGAGGTAGGTCAGTGGGTCAGTATTACAATTAGAGCTGAGGGAATAATTTGCAGTGAATAATCTTGACAGGTTTCCCATGCACCAGCTGCAAAATTAATTCCCCTTGATTGCAGAGTGCACTCCTCCAGGAAGGCACCAACTGCAAAATTCTTGACTTTCAGATTCAAATTTATATCTGAGTATCTATTTGCAATATTGTTGTAGCCTTGTTGGTCCCAGGATATTATAGAGATGGGGGAGAGGGGGGTTGAGATAATATCTTTTATTGAAAGCTTGTGTCTCTCGCCAACAGAAGTTGGTCTAATAAAATATATTACCTCACCCACTTTGTCTCCCTAATATCTAATTATCTGACAGTTTCACCAGTGAATAACTCCCAGGCTGCAGATCAATCATGTGGAATATACGATTTATGCTGTAATCTTCTTAACCACACAAGGCACAAGTTTCCAATTGTATATTTGGCTGTAATAGTCCCAACTTGTGTGATGTTTTATTGTTACTATTATTCATTTGTAATATGAAAGCATCTAGAGGCTTCAACCCAGCTCAGGGCCTGTAACGATGCGGCGACTCACCCCTGCGGCACCTCCTGCTGGTCATCCAGGGAATCAGCTCTTCTAGCCTCCGGAGTGCCCTCTGCAGGCTGTGTCCCGCTTGCCGCTGGGCCCTGAGTCCCTCCTGGACCCCGGTGCCCTTTTCAGGCCAGGGTGCTGCCCCCTGCAGTACCCCGCAGTCTCACTGGGTTTCCCCACCCAAGGGAACCCCCAACCCCCTATCCCCACCTCACCTCAGCATCAGGCTACTGCCAGTCACCATCTAGCCCCCGTTCACTGGTGCAGACTGCAGTGTACAAGCCATTCATCACAGGCAAGGGGGGGGTTGGACCTGCTGCCTTGGCCTACCCCTGGGCTGCCCTCTGCAACCCCCAGTACCCTTCTGGGCCTTTACAACAAGGCCTGCAGCCTGGGGGGTTTCCAGGCTGGAGCTCCCCAGCTCCTCTGGCCTTCCCCCAGCCTTGCTCCACTCTAGGTACCCTGCTGTGCTCCCAAGCAGCCAGGCCCTTCCCTCTCTAGAGGCAGAGAGAGACTCTCTCCTCCTGGCCCACTGCCCTCTTATAAGGGCCAGCTGAGCCCTGATTGGGGCGTGGCCAAAGCTGAGCCTGCTTCCCCAATCAGCCTGGGAACTGCTTGCTCCCAGCCACAGCCCTCTCCTGGGCTGTTTTAAACCCCTCAGGGCAGGAGCGGGTGACTACCCCACTACAGGGCCCCATTGTGCTAGGCCCTGCACAGACAGTGTGAGAGATAGTCCTGGCCCCAAAGAGCTCACACCCTAAACAGACAAGAGAGACACACCGCAGGAGGGGAACCAGTGGCAAAGTGACTCACACAAGGTTACACTACAGGCCAGTGGCAGAACTGGGACCAGAACCCAGGTCTTGAAGTTCCAGTCCCATGCCCACACTATTCGACCACACAAACTCTTTTCTTTAACCAAATTTGTCACCCAATCAGAAAATAAAAGCCCTGTCATGTGATTCACACAAAAAATCTGTGGTGGGGCTAGGTATAACCACGAGATCTTGCATGATCTAAGAAATATAAAGGAGTCATATAAAAAATGGAAACTAGGACAAATTACAAAGGATAGGCAAACAACACAGGAATGCAGGGGCAGAAGTAGTCTTGGCACATCAGTTGGCAGCCCCAAGGGGATTTCTGTGATCCAACCCGTCACACCAGGCACTGGATTCAATATCCCAAGACCCTGGACAGAGCTTTCCCCAGCCCCAGAGCTCTTTATAATTTATTTTATAGATTCTTATATTCATGCTAAGGCCAAAGAATTTCACCTAATCATAGAATCATAGAATATCAGGGTTGGAAGGGACCTCAGGAGGTCATCTAGTCCAACCCCCTGCTCAAAGCAGGACCAATTCCCAACTAAATCATCCCAGACAGGGCTTTGTCAAACCTGACCTTAAAAACCTCTAAGGAAGGAGATTCCACCACCTCCCTAGGTAACCCATTCCAGTGCTTCACCACCCTTCTAGTGAAAAAGTTTTGCCTAATATCCAATCTAAACCTCCCCCACTGCAACTTGAGACCATTACTCCTTGTACTGTCATCAGTTACCACTGAGAACAGTCTAGATCCATCCTTTTTGGAACCCCCTTTCAGGTAGTTGAAAGCAGCTATCAAATCCCCCCTCATTCTTCTCTTCTGCAGACTAAACAATCCCAGTTCCCTCAGCCTATCCTCAGAAGTCATGTGCTCCAGCCCCATAATCATTTTTGTTGCCCTCCGCTGGACTCTTTCCAATTTTTCCACATCCTTCTTGTAGTGTGGGGCCCAAAACTGGACACAGTACTCCAGATGAGGCCTCACCAATGTCGAATAGAGGGGAATGATCACGTCCCTTGATCTGCTGGCAATGCTCCTACTTATACAGCCCAAAATGCCGTTAGCCTTCTTGGCAACAAGGGCACACTGTTGACTCATATCCAGCTTCTCGCCCACTGTAACCCCTAGGTCCTTTTCTGCAGAACTGCTGGCCAGCCATTCGGTACCTAGTCTGTAACAGTGAATGGGATTCTTCCGTCCTAAGTGCAGGACTCTGCACTTGTCCTTGTTGAACCTCATCAGGTTTCTTTTGGCCCAATCCTCTAATTTGTCTAGGTCCCTCTGTATCCTATCCCTACCCTCCAGCGTATCTACCACTCCTCCCAGTTTAGTGTCATCTGTAAACTTGCTGAGAGTGCAGTCCACGCTATCCTCCAGATCATTAATGACTTCTGCATTCCGCTCAATGATTTGTGATTAAGCAAATCTTTTAGAAAGACTTGTCAGTCTATGCATCTGATGAAGTGAGTTCTAGCCCACGAAAGCATATGCCTAAATAAATTTGTTAGTCTCTAAGGTGCCACAAGTACTCCTCGTTCTTTTTACGGATACAGACTAACACGGCTACTACTCTGAAACTTGTTAGTCTGAAAGACTCCAAGTGATGGAAAATCCACCGCATCCCTAAGGAAGTTGTTCCCAAAGTTAAATATCCCAAATAATTATTTCCTGACATTCAACCCACATTTTCCTTTATCGTCATTGCATTCACCCTCATTACCCATCTTACCCTAATTCAATTCCTCCTAAATTAATTCTTCTCCCTCCATTGTGTTCACAGCTTTCAGGTATATAAATGCTGAAGGGGGTAGAGTGGCATCCCCTGTCCGATACCAGACAAAACCAAAACCAGTTTTGTCCCAGTATCAGAGAGGAGAGAAATGTCCCAATAAGAGAACTGTCTGGTTTAATACCAGATGAGTGGCCTTCCTATGTTGTATTTAAGGTTTGGGTTTTGACATACAAAGCCCTAAATGGTTGAGACCTTCCTACCTGAGAGACACCTCCCTTCACATGCCATAATACCGCTCCGCTAGAGGTGAGTGGAGACACTTGAGCTTGGTATAAAAGAGGGCCTACTGGCAGGATGTTCCTTGGACTGAAATTATCAGAATCTCTTGACCTTCTGGGCACTTTGCAAAGCCCAACTTTTTGAGCAGGAACTTGTAAACAGCTGAGACAGGCGGATGGCTTCGGTGGGGAGATGCAAAGGATGGGGAGATTTTGATTTGCAATGTATGGAGGAGTGGAAAAACGCACTGCTGTATTGCTTTGTGAGAATTTTTGCACTGCATTGTCTAACGAATGGTGAGGATAGGTGTTCTGTTATGCTGTTTGAGATAAATCCAGATAAATGAATGCAATACTTGCCCATGACATAATTAAACATCACAACACTGTCAGTCTGCGGGTGTTCTAGTGCCGTGAGTGCTCTGTCATCCCGTTGTTTATCAGCAAGTGTAATTCCTGCCTAAACCCCAGCAGGTTCCAATGCCAATCACGCCTTTGGGGCCCAATCTGGTAGATGTACTCAGAGCATGCCTAACCGAACAAAATGTCCAGAGGAGGAAGTGCCCCCCCCATAACGTTTGACCCAGTGGTTATGGGACTCACCCAGGATGTGGGAGACCCAGGTTCATTTCCCTCTGCCTGATGAGAAGGGATTTGGACAGGGGTCCCCCACCTGCCAGGAGAGTGCCCTAATCACTGGGGGATTGGACCCTGGATTTCCCACGGCCCAGGTGGGTGCCTTACCATTGGACTATACAGTCAGTCTCACACTTTTCTTGTGTCAGTGACTATTTAATTATTTAAACACAATGGAACAGTTCCAAGAAGAGACGTTGAAAGAGCCCTGTCTCAGAATACGGCCTAGCCCGGGGCTGGAGCACCTGCCTGCTTCCTCTCAGGCAGAGGGGGAAATTGCACCCGTGTCTCCTACATCCTGTGGGCTCCAACCACTGAAGTAACAGTTTACAAGGAGGAGCTACACCTTGATTTTTCTTGAAAAAGTGCTGCCACCTCAGGTACCTACCCCAGGAGAGGGTTCTTGCTTGTGTCTCACCAGGAGCGTAGCTAGGGGGCAAGCAGGGGGAGTGGCCGCTCCCCCACTGAGCACATTCTCCAAAAGTGGCGCCTTGGGCGTCCACTCTGTGGCTGCCCCGGTCCCCGCCCCGCCCAGCTCACCTCCGCCTCCTCTCTGCCTCCTCCCCTGAGCGGGCCGCCGCGTTCTGCTTCTCCCCCTGGCGCCCAGCGCTTGGGCCGCAAAACAGCTGATTTGCGTGGCAAGCCTGGGAGGGAGGGGGGAGGAGGGGGAACACGGAGCACTGGGGAAGAGGCGGGGCCAGGGTGGGGATTTCGGGAGGGGTCCAATAGGGGCAGGGAGGGGGTGCAGTTGGGGCAGGGCAGGGGGCGGGGTTTCGGGAGGGGTCCAATAGGGGCAGGGAGGGGGTGCAGTTGGGGCAGGGCAGGGGGCGGGGTTTCGGGAGGGGTCCAATAGGGCCAGGGAGGGGGTGGAGTTGGGGCGGGGATTTGGGAAGGGGTCCAATAGGGGTAGGGAGGGGGTGGAGTCGGGGCGGGGCCTGGTGAGGGGTGCTCGGGGAGGACAGCTGCGGCTGGAGGCGAGAAGCGACCAGGCACGCTGAGGGGCCAGGCGGGCAGGGGAGGCGTGGAGGAAGAACGTGAGGACCCCCTGGCTCCCAGCTCGCCCGCCGACCAGACACTGCCTCGGCTAACTGTGCAGGCAGGGCTCGGGGGCGTGCTGGGGGGCGGGCAGCCTGAGGCGGGAGAGCTGAGGCTGGGGCCCCGCGGGCAGCCCAGAGCCTCAGAGTGACTGGAGCCTTAACCCCGAGAGCCTCGGGCCTGCCTCTGCCCGCCGCGGCCCAGCCCCTGAGCTCTCCCTTTCCCGCCCCCCAGCCCCTGCTTCAGGGCCAGCGGCCACTGCCCCCGAGCCCCCACCGCTGAGCCTCCCCGTCCACTTCCCATCCATCCCCCGCCCTCTGTCCCCCAACAGACCTGGCCCCCAGCTGCCGAGCCCTCCTGCTCCCTGCAGCAAGACCCGTCCCCTGCCCTGGCTCTGTCTGTCTGTCTCTTTCCCCCGCTCATCTTGCTGCTTATTGTCAGGATCTTACCAGGAAGCGATTACGTTGCTGTGGAGAGAGGTGTCTCCAAGGGACCCGTCACTTGTGGCTTGAGCGCTAGCCAGTGAACTCAGACGCCAGAAAGGTCTGTCCTTGGGAGGAGTGATGCAGACCCTCCCCCCCCTCCTTGGAAAACCCCTCTCCACAATCTTCCCACTGGACTCACTTCTTCCTCAAACTCCCTCCCCCAGCATCTCTGCCCCCTGGAGCCCTCTCCCCCATAAACCTTCCAAAATCTCCTCCCCCTTCCCAATCCTGTAATCTCCTCTCTCCCAAAAGACCCCCCAACACCCACCCAGAATATCCTACCTCCAGGACATTCCCCTTCTCTGGAATCTTCTGATCCTTGCCTCACACAGAAATTACCCAGGGATTACCCTCCCAAGAGTCAACCCTGGAACCCTCCCCCTTCCCCAATATCTCCTCTAAAACCCTGGACCCCTCCTCTCTGCAGCAGTCCTTTTTTGGAGACCCCCCACCCAACACTTTCAGCATAGTGCCCTACCAGAACAGGACTGCCACTCTCCCATACCCTCTTCCCCTACCAGACGCCCACTCCAGATCTCTCCTGATGCCACTGGGATCTCCCTCTCTTTCATATCCTCACTGGACTCTCCTTGCTCCAAACTTCAGCTCTTCAGAATCTATTTGTCATCCTCTACATCAAACTTGGGCAACAGTTGTTATCCTTCTAAAGTAGTGAACTGAACTGTTTGCGTGTCTGGGGGTGTTTATGCATGGCAGGGTGTGTGGGTGACAGATGTACTGTGTGTCAGTGTGTGTGTTTGGGGGAGTGCATCAGTGTCCACGCTCTGTGTGTCAAAGTGTATGTGCTTCTGAGTGTGTATTTGGATGTGTTGCTGTGTGTATTTGGGGATGTCTGTGGAAATGTTTACGTTTCTATGCAGGACAAAAAAGCGCTGATGAAAGAATGCCGACAAAAGAGCGCATTCCGATACAGGTACCTCCAAATAATTTTTGAGCGGTGTCATTTTCTTCTCGACAAGCTTCGCAGCCTCCTTGCAAGTGCGGAGCTAGTGCTCCGGGCTTCTCCTTCATTCATTTATAACCCAACCTGCCTGGTGATGTCATCAGCGCAGCCAGGTCCAATCCAGCCCCCTGTTTAGCAGGAATCTCGACTTGTTCTCACTTCGCAGGAACAAATGACACATCAGTGGGACTTGCTTTTTTCGTGCAGGAAAGCCCCTGGTACCTGGCAGTAGCTTCCATCACATAATCAAATGCGGTAGAAACGTCCTCTGTACACTTGTAACACTTACCACTACAGCTTTAGTCAGTCTTGTAAGACGTGAATCCCTTGCAAGAGCCAAGAGGCCCACATTTTTAAAAACATTTTGTCTTCGCCCTTTTGTCGGCGCTTTTTTTTAAATCGGTTGACATGTACACTCACTCACCCAGGCACCCACACAAGCACGCGTACTCATAAGAATTGTTTCCTGCAGTGTAAACAAATGCTGAACCCTTTGAATAATTTCAAATAGTTCAGTCTGTTTGATTATTTCTTAGGGTATGTCTACACTACGAGAGTAGTTCGATTTTACTTATACGAGAGTAGTTCGATTTTACTTAAAGCGAATTTGTGGAACCGATATTACAAAGTCGAACGTGTGTATCCACACTAAGGACAGTAATTCGACTTTGTGAGTCCACACTAACGGGGCAAGCGTCGACATTGGAAGCGGTGCACTGTGGGCAGCTATCCCACAGTTCCCGCTGCCCATTGGAATTCTGGGTCGAGCCCCCAATGCCTGCTGGGGCAAAAAATGTGTCGAGGGTGGTTTTGGGTAACTGTCGTCATTCAACCGTCACTCCCGCCCTCTCTCTATGAAAGCGCCGGTGGGCAATCAGTTCGCGCACTTTTCTGGTGATTGACAGCGCGGATGCCACAGCACTGCGAGCATGGAGCCTGCTGCGATCATCGCTGCAGTTATGGCCGTTGTCAACACCTCGCACCTTATCATCCACCTTTTTCAGAGGCAGATGCTGAGAAATCGGGTGAGGAGGCTACGGCAGCGCGGTGAGGACATTAAGTCTGAGAGGGGCACAGACCTCTCACAAAGCACGGGACCCCACACCGTGGACATCATGGTGGCAATGGGTCATGTTGATGCTGTGGAACGGCGATTCTGGGCCTGGGAAACAAGCACGGACTGGTGGGACCTCATAGTGCTGCAGGTCTGGGATGAATCACAGTGGCTGCGAAACTTTCGGATGCGTAAGGGAACTTTCCTGGAACTTTGTGAGTTGCTGTCCCCTGCCCTGAAGCGCAAGGACACCCGGATGCGAGCAGCCCTGACTGTCCAGAAGCGAGTGGCCATAGCCCTCTGGAAGCTTGCAACGCCAGACAGCTACCGGTCAGTCGCGAACCAATTTGGAGTGGGCAAATCTACCGTGGGGGTTGCTGTGATGCAAGTAGCCAACGCAATCGTTGAGCTACTGCTCTCAAAGGTAGTGACCCTGGGAAATGTGCAGGTGATCATAGATGGCTTCGCTGTGATGGGATTCCCAAACTGTGGTGGGGCTATAGATGGAACTCACATCCCTATCCTGGGACCGGCCCACCAGGCCAGCCAGTACATTAACCGAAAGGGCTACTTTTCAATGGTGCTGCAAGCACTGGTGGACCATAGGGGACGTTTTACCAACATCAACGTCGGATGGCCGGGCAAGGTTCATGATGCTCGCATTTTCAGGAACTCTGCTCTGTTTAGATGGCTGCAGGAAGGTATTTACTTCCCGGACCACAAAATAACTGTTGGGGATGTGGAGATGCCTATAGTCATCCTCGGGGACCCAGCCTACCCGCTAATGCCCTGGCTCATGAAGCCCTATACAGGCACCCTGGACAGTGAAAAAGAACTCTTCAACTACCGGCTGAGCAAGTGCAGAATGGTGGTGGAGTGTGCTTTTGGACGTCTGAAGGGGAGATGGAGAAGCTTACTGACTCGCTCTGATCTCAACGAAACCAATATCCCCATTGTCATTGCAGCTTGCTGTGTGCTCCACAATCTCTGTGAGAGCAAGGGGGAGACGTTTATGGCGGGGTGGGAGGTTGAGGCAAATCGCCTGGCTGCTGATTACACCCAGCCAGACAGCCGGGCGATCAGAAGAGCACAGCGGAACGCGCTGTGCATCCGGGAAGCTTTGAAAGCTAGGTTCCAGAGTGAGCAGTTTGTTTATTCAGAAGCTGAACCTGCCCCCGTTTCTTTACCCAGTTAATGTTGACTATCCCCTCCAGTTACCAACCCCCTTCCCCCCCTTCCAAGCTACCTTTAAAAATAAAATAAATGAAACTTTGTTCATTAACACCGTTTTTTTTTATTAAGGATTTCGCGGTAAAGTGTTGAAACTGGGACGCAGACTGTGGTGGAGAGCGGGTGTAGTGATGGAAAGGACGCTTCTAAACTCCAGGAATGACAGGCTCCTGCTCCTAGAGCGGTCCGCAGTGGTGGACTGGTTGTTTCAACGGAGCCTGCCACCCCTCCTTTTCGGGACTTTGTGTGTGGGGGCTATGTGACTTTGTGGAGCGGGAGGGCGGTTACAGATCCCCTGCTGCGTGGCTCTGTCATCCAGGCTAAGGACCGCTGCATAAGATCTGTAACCGCCCTCCCCCGCCACAAACTCACATAGCCCCCCCACACAGAACATGAAAACCACCTCCCAGACTGACCAGGGTGCCTAGTGACTGCAATGTGTGTGTGACCTTCTGCTGTACCAGCCCCCGTGTCTGTACCCTGGTAAAGGTGACTGTCCTCTCCAATTACCAACCCCCTTTCCCCCCTTCCCCCCCTTCAAACACACTCTCCTCTAAAAGAACATGACAGAAACAGTAATTAACAGAAACGTATTTTTTATTAACAACTACACAGTTAGGGGATGAAACTGGGATGGGGGCTTGGGTGAGGTGCTTTTGGAGTGAAGGAAAGGACTTATCAAATCTTTGGGAATGAGAGCCTTCTGTTACTTGAGCAGTCTGCAGGGGTGGAGTGACTGTTTTCACGGCCCCTGCCGCCCCTCCTTCTTGGGACTTTGGGTGAGGGGGGGATGGGACTTTGTGGCGGGGAAGGGTGGTTAGAGATAGAATGCAGCGGGGCTCTGTCCTCCTGCCTCCGGTCCTGCAGAACATCTACAAGGCGCCGGAGCATGTCCGTTTGCTCCCTCATTAGTCCAAGCAGCGTTTGAGTCGCCTGCTGGTCTTCCTGCCGCCACCTGTCCTCCCGTTCGCTGTGTGATCGCTGGTATTGCGACATGTTCTCCCTCCACTGGGTCTGCTGTGGCGCCTCAGCTCGGGAGCAGCCCATAAGTTCTGAGAACATCTCGTCCCGTCTCCTTCTCTTTCGTCGCCTGATCTTTCGCCAGCCTCTGGGAGGGGGATGCCAGGGTAGCTCGGGAGACACTCGCAGCTGTGGGATGGGAAAAAGGGAGTGAATTCCTCAGAAAGATACAGTTTTGCGAACAATGAATATAGTCTTTCTCTGTGAACAAGACCATGCACAGCACCTATCACATGTGCACTCAGTACAAGGTCGAATTTTCGGCCTTCCCATTGAATGCCTGGGGTCTTGCTGTACAGATCGCACAAGTGGGGCCGGACAATGGAATTCGGCTAGCAGGCGGACATGGTAAGCCGTAGACTTTTGGCTGCTTAAAGCTTAATTTATAGCAGTGCCCTCCTTTCACATTCCAAGCAATGCTCCTAGTGTTGGCCAGTTCCTGCTGCCGGCAATCCGGCCAGCATGAACTCTGCCCCTGTCCCACCCCCCTCGCAGCTGTCCCTGGGAAAGATCACTGAATGCTGCCCCTGTCACGCCTCCACCGCGTGGCTGTAAACGGCCGGTTACAGTTATGTAAAGGAACAGGCAATCAGTCCCAATACTAACATTCCCCTAATTCAAAGCAGGTCACCGTGAGTGATATCACTCTGATGAGGATTTCGGAGACAGAGAAAGACCGCATGCAGCGTGAATGCCAGCAGGCACCAGGGCCGTATGCCGCCATGCTTTGTGAGGCAATGATCCCGGAGTACTTGCTGCTAGCCTGGCGCGGAAAAGTTTCCTACCATGGAGGACGCAATAAGGCCGCTCTCCCCAGGAACCTGATGCAAAGGCTTTCACAATACCTCCAGGAGACCTTCGTGGAGATGTCCCAGGAGGATTTCTGCTCTATCCCCGTACATATAGACAGAATTTTCCAGTAGCTGCACTGGCAAGGACAAAAAACTAAAGCGCCTAGGGCAAACTAATCATGAAAAACCAGACATGTTGACAAACTTTTCCAGTAGCTGCACTGGCAAGGACTAGAAAAGAAATCGCCTAGGGCAAACTAATCATGAAAAACCCATTGTTAAGATACCATTACTATTCTGTTCAAAATAAATGTTTAAAACACTTACCACTGCGTTGCATCCCGGCTGTATCCTCTCTCCGTCATGGCTTTGGAGATCTTCTTGTAGATCTTCGCATTCCGTTTTTTCGATCGCCGCTCCGAAAGCACGGACTCATCGCCCCACACAGCGATCAGATCCAAGACTTCCCGATCAGTCCATGCTGGGGCCCTCTTTCTATTCAGCGATTGCATGGTCACCTCTGCTGGAGAGCTCTGCATCGTTGCCAGTGCTGCTGAGCTCGCCACGATGTCCAAACAGTAAATGAGATTCAAACTGGCCAGACAGGAAAAGGAATTCAAATTTTCCCGGGGCTTTTCCTGTGTGGCTGGTCAGAGCATCCGAGCTCGGACTGCTGTCCAGAGCGCCAACAGAGTGGTGCACTGTGGGATAGCTCCCGGAGCTATTAGTGTCGAATTACATCCACACTAACCCTAATTCGACATGGCCATGTCGAATTTAGCGCTACTCCCCTTGTCGGGGAGGAGTACAGAAATCGATTTAAAGAGACCTCTATGTCGAAATAAATAGCTTCGTTGTGTGGACGGGTGCAGGATTAATTCGAGTTAACACTGCTAAATTCGACATAACCTCCTAGTGTAGACCAGGCCTTAGTGTGCGGATTGTTTTCGCTTCTCCTCTACTTTTGAATAAAGTGGCACCTTTTCAACAAATCATTTAACACTTTGCTGACCAAATTCGACGGGCGTCAAATTCATAGAGCTGTGAAATTGACCTGGCTGCCCTGTGGACAGTTTTTTAAATAATTCACATTTTAAAAACAATCGTATATTGTTCATATTTATTTTATTTGTTTCTGATAAGGGATGGATAAGCACACTAAGAAGAAGAAACTATCCGGGTGGGACAGAAAGAAGATGAAGGAAGATGCAAATCGAGTAAAAGAATCGTCAAAATATGTGAAGTTGGAGGCCTACTTTTCATTCAATACGCCCACAACGTCTTTTGCACCAGAGGTGGAACATTCCAAAGACTTGCTACCTACCTTCAGCCCAGGAGCTGGAGACGGTGCCCCGGCCGTTGTGGCTTCACCAGAGGTAAAACCCTCTGAAGACTTGCTAGTACCTACCTTCAACCTAGGAGCTGGTTACAGCATCCGGGCTGCTGCGGCTGCACAGGTAGTGGAAGTGGAGTCCTCAGAAGACCTGATTACTTCAGCAGACTATCATTCAGAGGACAAGAATGACACAGTAGGACTCCGTGCTATCGTTGACACACATAGGGAATACCCAACAGATCCACACTTGTTTTGTGACACACCTGTAACACCTGATCTAGTATGTGCTCTGCTTGAGTTAGGCCCTTGTCAGCCAGGACGTAAAGATAATTTTGACAATTTTCCAAAAGATGAAGCTGGACGTCATTTCAGTGCAACTTGGTACAAACAAAAACAAGTGAAAAGTGTTCATACAATCGACCTGCACTGGCTGGTTTACTCACCAAGAGCAAACACTATGATTTGTTTTGCTTGTTGGCTTTTTGCAAATCGGTCGGATGCTTGGAGTGATCCAAAAACTGGTTGCAAGAAATTTGCTAAAGGTACGCACAAAATTGAAAAACATGAAAAAAGTGAAAGTCACAAAAAAGCAGAGAAAGAACTTTTCCTTACCAAATTCCGTTTGTTCAACGATAGAACAGTCTTGGCTGGTCTTCTAACAGCGGAAAGGAAAGATATAGAAAAAAATAGGATGATTTTACGACGTATTACAGATGCAGTTCTCTTTTTGGGAATTCAGGGATTGGCATTCCGCGGTCATTGCGAGTATCGAGGTTTAGGTTCCCCAAGTACAAATGAAGGCAATTTTTTGGAACTTATTAAGCTGTTGGCTAAAAATGATGCATTACTGGAACAACATTTATTACCGAGTGATCGAAATGCAACATATCTCAGTCCTGACATACAAAATGATCTGATACAGTCCTTATCAGCCGAGCTTCTATCAAAGATAGTAGCTGAAATCAAAGTAGCTAAGTACTTTGCCGTAATTGTTGACTCTACTATTGATAGCAGCAGAACTGATCAATTTTCTTTATCCTTACGATATGTAACAGTAAACGGTGATGCAGTGGAACGATTTATACAATTCAGCGAATTACCTGGAGCAAGTGCTGAAGATTTTTTCAACATTCTTCTTTCAGCAATCAAAAACTTGGGGCTGTCAATAACTATGTGTTACGGTCAGTCTTACGATGGAGCAAGCACCATGTCGGGTGAAATATCAGGTCTCCAAACTAGGATACGGGAAATTGCTCCAAATGCACTCTTTACGCACTGCTGTGCACATAATTTTAATTTAATTCTGATTGATGCATTAAGCTCCAATATTCAAACTCGGTTGTTTTTTGGAACTCTAGAAAGTCTGTATACTTTTTTTTCTGGCAGTTTACCTCGTCTTTCAATACTAAAAGAAGAACAATGCAATCTTATTGACTCTTTCGCATTAACTCTAAAGAAACTTTGTGATACCAGATGGGTGTCTAGAAAGTCAGCAGTGGAGGCAGTCTTGCAAAATTTACCAGCACTAGTAATTGCCCTGCAAAGAATTGTGGATGGTGAGATAAAAAACTGTACTCCTAAACAGATCACTGAGGCAAAGGGTATTCTGGCCATACTCGATTCTTACGAATTCTTAGTTCTTCTTATTTTCTGGAGTAAAGTGCTAGAGAAGGCTTTCCATTTATGCACATATTTACAGAAAAGTAGTCTAGATCTGGTAACAGCTTCTCATTTGATTCAGATTTTTGAAAATGATATGAAAAACATTCGAAGTGAATTTGAATCTGAATTCAAACAGATTGAGAATGAAGCAACCGAGTTGGCTCGAAAATGTGATATTACTACGGAATATAAGCAGCACAGAATACGTAAGAGAAAAAGATTCCATGATGAAATTGCAGAGGATGAAGAAGGAATATTTGATGCCCGGGAGAAATTCATAGTTGAATCCTACTTAGTGTCCTTAGATTTTGTTATAAATAGCACGAGTAAAAGTAGCGCAGTTGCGGAACGATCCTTTAGCCAACTCAAACTTATAAAGTCCTACCAGCGCTCTACAATGGGTGAAGATAGATTGTCTGGGTTAGCTTTGCTCTCCATTGAAAGACAATTGACTACTGAAGTAGATTATAATAAAGTAATAGATAACTTTGCTAGAATGAAGCTTAGACGAAAGAGGCTGTTGTAGTTGCTTCATAGATTATCATATTGTTTTGATCTTATCTTTGAAATGTAAAATAAGTAAATAACACGTGTTTTTATTATGTTTTGATTTTATATACAATATAAATAGATGTCATACTGTTAAACTGTTTTTATATTTTAAATGCAAAATAACACACATACTTGTAAAACAGTATCATTCTTGTGTTTTTATTTTAAGTACAAAATATATGTATAACGAATTTAAAAGTATGTAATTAGCAATTTGATATGTCGGGTGGCGCCTTTTTTTATGTGTGCGCTCCCCCTGATGTTATAACCTGGCTACGCCACTGCATGAAATACCCTAAGAACCCATCAACAGACAGGTTTTGTACTGATTCAACTACACTGGCTTAGAAATCAATATTGTTAACTCAGTGCAAACCCCTTAGTGTGAATGTCGTTACACTGGTATAAAGGTGTTTATATTGGAAAGTGTATTTTGATAAATATGGGAAATCTAAACCATTGGTTCATGGAGGCTAAGTCCATTAATGGCTATTAGCCAGGATGGGTAAGGAATGGTGTCCCTAGCCTCTGTTTGTCAGAGGGTGGAGATGGATGGCAGGAGAGAGATCACTTGATCATTGCCTGTTAGGTTCACTCCCTCTGGGGCACCTGGCATTGGCCACTGTCGGTAGACAGGATACTGGGCTGGATGGACCTTTGGTCTGACCCAGTACGGCCATTCTTATGTTCTTATAATAGAGTTAAATCAGTACAAAACCTGTGTATACCCCAGGCTCACTTCACACAATAATGCAAAACCCTGATACCACCCCAGACTCTATTCATGCAGATGTAACACACTGTTGTGGGCTGGGTTAAACCTTGTTATTGTGAGGTGGGCACAGCTGCCACCTGACATCCATGGTAAATGTTTAGAAGTGGCCTAAACTACAGCAGTATCACCCAAGCCACAGGCACATGGGAAAATGTGAGTAGAAGTTGAATCATGTGGCCCAAGGGGTTTCACATTCAGGGGTCAGGGCTTGGGTTGGTGGAGCTCTCTCTCTGTGTGTGTGTGTGTGTGTGTGTGTGTGTGTGTGTGTGTGTGTCGTTCATGAGAGAAAGAAAGAAGCAAAAAATAAGCCAAGCAGACGCAGCCTGGAAGCACAGTGTGTGGTGCTGGGAAGAGCCTACAGAAAGGTTTTGGGCTGAGAAGCTGACTGATACGGGGTTGGAGCCGTGAGAAAGGACACTGTCTCCTGGTGTTTTGTTCCTCCTGTATTCAGGGAAGCTGGACTTTGTACATTCCTTATTAATAAATAAAATTGCATCAAAGAAATATCTGACAATCACCAATTTCTCCTCCTAACTGTAGCAACCTACACAAGTCCCCAGGTTTTTGGCTAGAGGCTTTGGTCAAAAGGGATAACAATATACTTCACACCAGCTCACAGGTGTCTGCATCAGATTCCTGGGAATGTTGCTCAGGTCAGAATTACAGTCTCTGTCAGAGTGTGAGTGAGAAGAATTTGATGTGTTCGCTATGGTCATTGGTACATTGGGAGTCCAAGGAAGGTATGGAGTCTGTCAATGAGCTAG
Organism: Emydoidea blandingii; assembly: GCA_036785055.1. Classification (NCBI taxonomy): domain Eukaryota; kingdom Metazoa; phylum Chordata; order Testudines; family Emydidae; genus Emydoidea; species Emydoidea blandingii. The sequence continues at coordinate 135,281,361 of JAXIVB010000006.1, forward strand.
GTTAATATTGTGTGTGTGTGTGTTTAGTTGTGCTAAACACATCTCCCTTAGCTGGACACTCCCCTGATTTTCAGATTTGGACTGGAAGGTTTTACACGTGAGCAACTTGAACTGTGACCAGCAGGGATTTTGTTTGCTCTAATGTAGAGGCACATAAGGGGGAGCTGTACGAGGGTCTGTGTGGTTAATTCCCCTGTGGGGGGCAGAGCAGAGGAGCAGGGAGATGAAGGAAGGGGCAGAGGATGAGGACAGCTGTGGGGAGCCTAAGGAGGTAACAGAAACGGAGGTCAGAGCCTTCCCTCCATGTGCCCCTTAATGCCCAACCTGAGCAATAGCCACTGGACTCTCCAAGAACGTGCTCCAGTTCCCCACCTGCCGTCCAGTCCCATTGGAGCCGCTGAGCTGTCTCAGCAGTGCCCCTGTGACAACAATTACTAGTGTTATTACTGTAGCACCCAGGAGCCCCAGTCGTGAGCCAGGACCCCATAGTTCTGGGCACGGCACAATTCAGAATAAAAAGATGCTCCCTGCCTCAGGAGTGTATAATCTAATACAAGAAACAACAGTTGGAGACAGACGGGGAGCACAAGGAAACAATGAGACAACACTGGTCAGCACGATCAGCAGTGACAACAGGACACCAGCAACCTCACCATAGTCAGGTTTTCTGCAGACACCTTGGAGGGATTTGAAGGAGGAGTAAATATCTAAGGTCTTAAAAACCTAAATCAACACTCCTGGTTTGAAAAAACTTTGTTTTGTAGGTTTAAAATAAATTGGGTTCTTGTTTTGTTTTGTTTTAAAATACCACTAAAATCCATTTAAATCTTTCATTCAAACCTGCAAAACTAAAAACCACTTTTGCCAGATACAGATAACTAGGTACCTCAATGCTTCATAACGTTCAATATCTTTATAAAAACCAGTCATGGCTGCAGCAGGGCAATCAACCCCCCCCCCCAAAAAAACATTCTAAATTTATTTTTTGGTAACAAAATAGCAAATAAAAGTTGTAGTAGGAAAATAAAAAATTAAAAAGCCGGTGCCCCTCTAAAGCAACAGCAGGGGTAAACTGCACAAAACAAAACAAAACCACACAAAACCACACACACACACACACACACACAAATGTTAAAAACACTGAGTCTTAAGATGGCTCTGTGTAATCAGACTATCATGTTAATAAGGGTACATAAAAACTCTGTAAGCACACAAAAAAAGAGTAGAAACATGTTGTTTGTCTTTCAAAAAAAATAAACCTAAGGTAGCAAAACCATATTAAAAAAGAATTGGTTTTGAGGCAAGAATTAAAATAGTCTCATTCACAAGCAGGCAATTCAAGAGTTAAAAAGACCACGGACAGTTAAGGAAGTCCGGAAAGTGCTGGGACACCTTAATTACTGCAGGACATACATAGGGGAGTACTCAGAGATAGTGGAACTGATGCAAAGCCTCACTAGAGGGGGAAAGCCTGCAAATGAGTTAGTAATATGGGGCACAGAACAAGAGGAGGCATTTATAAAAATAAAACAGACTTTAGCCTCCGCCCCCAGCCTGGGCTTACCCAATATGGGAAAGCCGTTCCACCTTTACTGTGCCTGCAAAACTCCAACTTCTCCATAGTGAGGAACAAAGGAATAAATGTAGCTGAATACCTGAACATAAATAAAAAGGTACACGTATGTCTCATAGATGGAAAGATGAAGTATTAAAAAAAGTTGAGAAAGCCATTAAAAAAATCCAGACATAATTTTGTATGTAGATGGGTCAAGAAAGTATGGAAATAAAGTGCCAAATACAGAATGAGCAGTGGTAGTTAGTGATGGAACAGTAATAGTGTCAGGTCAGCTGAATGGTTCAAACTCAGCTCAAAAAGCAGAGCTGACAACCCTCACTGGAGCTCTAAGAGTGGGGGAGGGCAAAAAGCTCACCGTATACACAGATAGCAAATATGCATTCAGAGTAGTGCATGATTACATGGACGTGTGGTCATGCAGGAGTTTCATAACAACAACCGGCAAGCCAATTAATAATATAAAGGCAGTTCAAAGACTAACAGAAGCTGTCAAACTACCATCAAAACTGGCAGTAGTCAAAATAAAAGCACATCATAAAATCTCAAGCAAGGAACAAAACAAAAAAACCTATACAACCAAGTACAAGAAAATCAAACCCAGCTGGATGATAACAGCAGTCTGAATAAACCTGCATTTGAGGTTAGGGAAAAATAAAAACATTTAAAAGGCACCAAAATCAATTAAAACTGTTTAAACCAGTGCTTGCCAGTACTAACAATGTCTCTACAGGTGAACAGGAAAAAGGACTGAAGGGTGACCAGTACAACCAGAGCGACAATGGGAGGCTCCTGCTGTCCCCGTGGAGCATGAGGAAGGACGCAAGTAGTGTGCCATGTGAAAAGGAGGACTGGGAATGGGTCACTAACCCCCCCTCCTCCGGGTTTGCTTAGCTTTAATTGCCGCACTAAGGAAACACTTAGCTTTTGCAAAACATGTGCAGTGGCCAATAAACAAGTCTGGCCAGAAGTAAAGGTGGCACTGTGGTTAGGACATGAGCACACAGTAGAACGCAAGAAGGTCCAAATAAAATCATACACTGATGCTCATAACAACAGGGAGACTAGTAACATTACAATTTTAATAACAGCTGACTGCCCTGTTATCCGCTGGTGCCAGGTGCCAGTGATTATGGAGTTTCATGGAGGCATTTGGAAGGAATCATGGAAGTGTATGAGCTACCCCTTTGAGCAGGGCGACGCTCTTAGACGATGTTGTGGCCCTCTTATAGGGACAGTGTCTATACTTAATGCAACCAGTGTCCAAATTACCTTTAAAGGGGGACAGCTGCGTACTACTAGTGAAGAGGACTACAAAGTCTTGGGCTATCCCTCATTTGAACACAATTACATGGCATATTGCAACGATGGCTTGGGAGGAAACACACAGACTGGAATTTGTGTGAGATTTTGTGGGAAAGAAACCAAACACTCATGAAAGATTATGTGCCAATTATACTGACATGGTACCAGTGGAGGTTGGGCCTGCTGAATCAGGATGGGGCTTACCACTTAAAGCACGGACGGAGGTAACCCCAAAGGCATGGCATACATTTGTTAAATGATGGTCCAAATTAGAATGTCCACGACTGGTAACAATTAACCGGGTTATCAGAGACAGAGTGGAACCACCTGATTGTGTGTCATGCCCTGAACAAATCCCTGTTCCAAAACCAGGATTGATAATGCTAGGACCAGCCCTACCGGTTCTCACCTCGGTCGTATTCCACACTTACAGGGTCGAGGTGTGTATTCCTTTAGAGGAAGTGAACAGACAATGTGCAAATGTAAGGGGACTGTTGCCCCCTTACTAACATTCAGTGGGGGTGTTTTGGTTGGCTAGCTCCCAGCACTAAAAGGGGAAGAGTCGATGGCAAATCAGGAGCCTGAGACTGACAGTCCCCAGGAACAATGGGGAGAGGCCAATGCTCCAGATCAGCCTGATTGACAGGGCAGGCAGCTAATCAGGGAGTCAGGAGGCCAGGGGGGTCCCGTCCTCCGTGTGAACTGGAATGGCCTGAATAGGACAGAGTGGGGCCGAGCTAAGGAGAGAGCAGGGGCCCGAGCTGAGCTGCTGGAAGCAGAGCTGCAGCCCCAAAGCCAGAGCACAGCCCAGAGAGAGCAGACCTGCCCTGGGAGGAGAGCTGCAGCAACCAGAGCCAGAGGGGCCAGAGAAGCAGCCGAGGGAGCTGAAGGCAGAGCAGCAGCAGCAGCCGTGCTGAGGCAGAGTGGAGCTGGAGCTGGGGCTGGGGCTGGGGCTGGAGCAGTCCGGAGCTGGGGAGAGTGAGGGGGACCCTGGGCAGTGGGCCCAGCACAGGGAGACACCTCAGCCAAGAGGCTCTGCAGGCCAGACTTGGAGGGGGATCATAACCCCAATCAGGCAGGGGCGATGCTGGGAAAAAGGGTCCTGCCACCTAGAGCCTGAGAGCGTGTGGCCACCGCCAGAGCAAGTGTCCAACCCGCAGCGTCTCTGCAGCACAGCCAGGGCCTGAGAAGGAGCCTGGGACCTACAAGGAACAGACTGTGACCTGCCCTGACGTTCCAGAGACACTGTTTGTGATGTTCCCGGCCACAGAGCGGGGTGATGTGTTTTCCTTTAACCTTTCCCATTTTTCCTTATTCTTTTTTAAAATTAATTGTTAATTAAACAACTTGTATTTGCTTTAAATTGTATGAAATGATCAGTGGGTCAGGGAGGTGCCCAGTGCAGAGAGAGTACCCCGGAGTGGGGACACCCTAGCCCCTGTCCTGGGTGACCACAGCAGGGTTGGGGGTCGAGCCCCCCAGGAATCCTGGGCCCAGCCTTGTCGGGGTTTACGAGGACTCTGCCAGACAGGAGAGTGGAAGGGGAGTCCTCAAGGGCAGGGAGGCCTCTGGGTAAAGGAAGTGGGAGCGAGGACTCGGATCCTTTCGCTAGCCCACTTCACCGGGGTAGTGCAGAAGCCAGGAAAGTTCCCCACAATAGCGGGGCCATTCCCCCGCTTACATAATTGGCGTCACGAACAGGATCCTATCCACAGGGTCCATCCCATTGGTTTTCTGGTTAAGTTCTAGTAGCACGGTCCGGGCCTGGTTGAGCATCCTACCATGGCTGGAATTGAAGAACTACGAACCCAGTTTGCTGAACTTCAGCGCAGATTATCAGACCAAGCGGAGGCATTACAACAAGCTAGAACTGAACAGAGAGAAGCCTTATCGCTGGCCAAGGCAGTAATAGACCAACAGACAGCAGAAGCTAAGAAACCCCCTACTATTTATGTTCCACGGGAGCGGAAGATCACGGAGTTTGGTGGCTTCCCAACTAGACCAGGAGACATTACAGTAGAGGAGTGGGTCAAGTCTGTGAAGGCGGCTCTGCGTGTGCTAAGAGTACCTGAAGAAGATCATGTGGACTTCATAGAGGAGCACCTCAAGGGCCAGGCCAAGGCCACAGTAAAGTTCATGGCAGTGGCAGACAAGAAAGATGTGGAAAAGGTATTTGAACTCCTCCTAAAAGTGTATGGAGACAAGGTACCTATTGGAACCCGACTAAAGGAGTTTTTTGAGAGAAAGCAGGAGCCTGGTGAAACTGTCCGGGCATACGCATATGACCTCCAGGAGAGAATGAGCAAAGTGGAGCGGCGAGACCCTCAGCGAGTTCCAGACCCAGATACGGTTCTGAAAGAGCAGTTGGTGCTGGGGCTCCGTGATGACTCCCTCCAACGTGAAATGAAAAGGAGGTTTAAAGAAGAGCCCAGTAAGAAGTTCTATGAACTCATGCAGGCTGCCATTATGTGGTCAGAAGAAGAGGAAGTTCCTGTGGCAGAGGCGGCCAAGCCTAACCCCCATACACGAAGTGGGGGCCTAGTGAATGCAGCTGCTGGGGAAAAGGCCCTGTCCCAAACAGAGCTGACATTGGAAAGCTTAAGTGAAGCTGTCCAAAAACTGGCGGTCCAACAGGGGGAGATGCTGAAAGTGATGACTGAGTTGATGAAAGAAAAAAATCCCATTAGTATGCCAAAGTATCCAAGGGCACCGGGATCCCGAAGAGCCCCACTGAAGGACGAGCTGGGAAGATACGTTTGTTACACTTGTGAAAGGCCAGGACATACTAGCCGAGAATGTCCACTGAGAAGGAGAACAGAGTCCCAGGCACTCGAAACCAGTGGGGCACCAGGAGCAAGTGGTCCATCTACAGTAGAAGGCCAAGCAGTGGCAGAAGGATTCCTAGGCCTGTCCTTCGTGGAAAATCCCTCTGCATACAGTGTTGAGAGGAACGTGGGCAGTGCCAGCATATCTAGCGACTTCTGTAAGCGAGCATTTGGAGACTGTCTAACTGCTGAAGTATGTATAGCAGGGGTGAAGACCAGATGTTTGTTAGATACTGGCTCAGAAGTCACCACCATTACTGAGTCGCATTTTCAAAAATATTTAAAGGACAAGGACCTCACCATGCACAGCACATGGTTTGTACGTCTAACAGCTGTTAATGGACTGGCAATCCCAGTGGTGGGTGTCTTGAAGCAGACGTAGAGTATATGGGCCAGACACTGCCAGGAAAATGCATCTTCATCCTGAAAGACAAAGCCTCAAAAGGGAGCCATATTGGAGAAGGAGTCCCAGGGATTCTAGGAATGAACATCATTAGTGAGCTGAAGGAGCTACTCTTACCAGGAGAAGGAACCAGGAGGATGAACTGTCACGAGCACTCTACAAAGAATGCTGTGCTGAGTAGAGTACTGGCTCGAGCGGAGAGGCAGAGTCATTCCCTGGGCCCCACAAGGCATATTGGAGATGTTAAAGTGGGCAGAAAATGGAAGACCATTATTCCTCCTTGGAGAGGGAAGATCCTTGATGAACACCGCTGTGTACCAGGAAATGAGCTGCAGGTGACGAGGGAGAAGGGAGGACGAGTTACCTTTCTTCAAGAAAGATGTGATGGGAGACTGCCAGTTCCAGTTCAAGCGGCACGCCAAGGGCTGATTCCTGCACATGTGGCTAACATAAGGGCGTTGCCAGAGAAGCATCAAGAAGTCTTTTCTAAGGATGAGGTGACCAATTATGATGACCAGGTCAAAGGTCACCATGACAGGCTGAAGACAGCCTGGAAAGTTGCTCTCAGTACAACTAAAGACACAGCCCAAAGTAGGAAAAGGACAAAGTAGGAAAATAGCAAGTCCAGTGGGGCTCTCATCAGATCTGGTGACTGTGTACCAGTTCGTAGCCGTAGACGCCGGAGATGTAATAAAATACAGGACAAATGGAAGCCAAATCCCCCCACTGTGGTCACCCACAACAATCCCGAACTGCTAACTAGCCTGAACGAGGAGGTCCTGGGAGAGTAGTACATAGAGACCAGTTGAAATATTGCACTCTTAGTCCAGACAGGGACCATAGGAGGCGTAAATCAGTACACCACGAGGAGGCTGAAACCAATTGGGAAATGGTTCTAGTCCACAAACCGAATACAGAGGGGGACAGAGTGGGGCAAACCCAAACCCTAACAAGAATGGCCAGATCCTTCAAACTGACCCAGTATTACCCGAGGATAGGAAAATAGAAAATATGGGTGTCATAAACAGATAGTTAAGGGTTAATGCCTCTTTTACCTGTAAAGGGTTAAGAAGTTCACCTAGCCTAGCTGACACCTGACCAGAGGAACCAATGGGAGGACAAGATGGTTCAAAGGGAAGGAAGAAAGTTCCCTTTGTCTGGGAAGTTTCACTTTGGACCGGAGTGGGAAAGCTCCAGAATTCAGCCTCTTATTAAGTAGTGAGTATTAGTGAAGGAAATAAATAGGTTTATGTTTATTTCTTTGTAACCTGTCTTGTGCAATTAGAGGAATAGTCAAATTGGGTATTTTGGGTATTTTTTTTTGTGTAACTAAGGGTTTGCCCAGGGGAACATCCTCTGTGTTTGGAATCTGTTGTCTGTGAGAGTAGCTGGTATGCTAATCTCTCCCAGAGGGTTTTCTTTTACCTTTCTTTTCTTTAATTAAAAGTCTTCTTTTTAAGAACCTGATTGATTTTTCCTTGTTTTTAGATCCAAGGGGGTTGGATGTTGATCCACCAGGAGTTGGTGGGAGAAAGGAGGGGGATGGTTAATTTCTCCTTGTTTTAAGATCCAAGGGGTTTGGATCTGTATTCACCAGGGAATTGGTGAAGAGTCTCTCAAGGCTACCCAGGGAAGGGAATTAGCACTTTGGGAGTGGTGGCAGCGGACCAGATCTAAGCTGGTAGTTAAGCTTAGAAGTTTTCATGCAGGCCCCCACATTTGTACCCTAAAGTTCAGAGTGGGGAAGCAGCCTTGACAATGGGTAACGAACCGCCAGTCTTAAGAAGGTCCCAGAGGGCTAATAAGGGCGTACTTCCTGTTAGACTTAGAGATAATTATGTTATTGGTTCTATGTAGTGTTTTAATGAATATTGTTATATGTGGTATTAAGAAGTAGATGTGGAATGTTAAATATGTTAAATGTTCTTTTGATAATTGCTAATGGGTTGTTGATATAAAATGATGTGGGTATATGTTGTTACTATGGGGCCCGGATGTACCGGTGTGAATATTGTGGATGTGGCAGTATTTTAGCAAGAGGGAATGTAAGGGGACTGTTGCCCCCTTACTAACATTCAGTGGGGGTGTTTTGGTTGGCTAGCTCCCAGCACTAAAAGGGGAGGGGTCGATGGGAAATCAGGACCCTGAGACTGACAGTCCCCAGGAACAATGGCGAGAGGCCAATGCTCCAGATCAGCCTGATTGACAGGGCGGGCAGGCTAATCAGAGAATCAGGAGGCCGGGGGTCCCGTCCTCCGTGTAAACTGGAATTGCCTGGGTCAGACAGAGTGGGGCCAAGCTAAGGAGAGAGCAGGGGCCCGAGCTAAGTTGCTGGGAGCAGAGCTGCAGCCCCAAAGCCAGAGCACAGCCCAGAGAGAGCAGACCTGCCCTGGGAGGAGAGCTGCAGCAACCAGAGCCAGAGGGGCCAGAGAAGCAGCCAGGAAGCAGGTCAGAGCTGGGAGCAGAGTCACAGAAGCAGCCTGCAGAGCAGACCTGGCCTGGGGGCAGAGCTGTAGCAACCAGAGCCAGAGAAGCAGCCCAGGGAGCTGGAGGCAGAGCAGCAGCAGCAGCTGTGCTGAGGCCGAGTGGAGCTGGAGCCGGGGCTGGAGCAGTCCGGAGCTGGGTGCGGTGAGCAGCTGGGGAGAGTGAGGGGGACCCTGGGCAGTGGGCCCAGCACAGGGAGACGCCTCAGCCAAGAGGCTCTGCAGGCCAGACTTGGAGGGGGATCATAACCCCAACCAGGCAGGGGCGATGCTGGGGAAAAGGGTCCTGCCACCTAGAGCCTGAGAGCGTGTGGCCACCGCCAGAGCAAGTGTCCAACCCACAGCGTCTCTGCAGCACAGCTAGGGCCTGAGAAGGAGCCTGGGACCTACAAGGAACAGACTGTGAACTGCCCTGACGTTCCAGAGACACTGCTTGTGATGTTCCCTGCCACAGAGCAGGGTGATGTGTTTTCCTTTAACCTTTCCCATTTTTCCTTATTCTTTTTAAAAATTAATTGTTAATTAAACAACTTGTATTTGCTTTAAATTGTATGAAATGATCAGTGGGTCAGGGAGGTGCCCAGTGCAGAGAGAGTACCCCGGAGTGGGGACACCCTAGCCCCTGTCCTGGGTGACCACAGCAGGGTTGGGGGTCAAGCCCCTCAGGAATCCTGGGCCCAGCCTTGTCGGGGTTTACGAGGACTCTGCCAGACAGGAGAGTGGAAAGGGAGTCCTCAAGAGCAGGGAGGCCTCTGGGTAAAGGAAGTGGGAGCGAGGACTCAGATCCTTTCGCTAACCCACTTCACCGGGGTAGTGCAGAAGCCAGGAAAGTTCCCCACAATAGCGGGACCATTCCCCCGCTTACACAAAGGTCAGGCCTCGAATAAGTAGAAACATTACTAGCCTAACAAACCAAATTGGTGAGCGCTTAACTAGACAGAAGAGCAGATTACTAGATACCCTTGCAGGATGGTTTGGTGGAGGTAATTCTGTTGGCAACACCTATACCAGAGCACACCAAGCTGAGAGGAGGGACTGGCTGGAATCAAGGCTGGCAGACGCCGTAATCTCTAATGCCCGGGGAGGACTGGATACTAATAGGGCCAGTTAATTGATCCTAGACAGCTTAAAGGATCTGTCAAACTCTGTATCCACCTCAGTAGATATAACAAAATACCTGGATCAAGAAGTCACCAGCCTGCTAATAAATGGGACTAAAATAAAGGCACGGGAGGAGAGTTGTTGGAGAGCAGGACAAACTTTGGCTATCACCACACAGGGAATTGTAACCGATCTCCTTGATGGCCGGGTCCATCCAGCCCTTATGGAAGTGGTGGGACCCTATCTCCCCAGTACCCCTCCGTGGGCATGGGGAAACAGAGAATCAATGAGAGTCCAAAAACCAGTTTGGACAGGTAACAATATACTCTTTAACCTTCAGATACCTCTGGGCATCCCTCATTTACAGCAAGCTAGGATGGTAACCTCCCTGCCAGTATGGAAGAGGGGTTATGTTATTAAAATAGAAGGCATTACATACGCCGAGGTCGCTGGGAGAGCATTGTATCCTAGTGAATGTTGCACCCACTCTGATAAGGAAATTCTGTGTACATGCCCATATAATGTTCTAACAAATCTGTCTAGGTTCGAAGTGGCCATTACTGAGAAACTGGTGCACACGGAGCTGATCCAGCTGAACGATACCTACTGGTGTGTGACTGCCCAGAACCACTCCATCGAGCTAAATGGAAAGCCCTGCCCCTCGAGACATCCATCCATGTGCATGACGGTCCCCTGAAGGGCAACCCTGACTGTTGAAGGGACGCTGCTCCACCATACTCCGCCAATGATGGGTAACCTAACATGGGATCCAGAATGGCACTATGGCAGTAAGTATCTAGAGGAGGGTCTACAGGCCCTGCAGGCGAAGATCAAGATCAAGTCCCCAGAGACATATTGGGGAAGGCTGTCTGAGGTACACTCAGATAGGGGAAACCAGGCCGATGTGAAGTACTCAAAGGTGCGGAACCAGGCAGTGGAGGTTAAAGCGATGATTATGGGCGATGCCATCTCAGGTGATAAAGTCCCCTAGGAATGGATCTGGGTGCTGTTTTGTCAAGTTATCTGGGGAGTGTCTATCCTGACGTTCCTGATGGTACTGGTGCTTTACCGGCGACTCTGCAGTAGGCTGGGTACATTAAAATTAGTATATTTGACCTGGCGGGTTAGGGAACCCTAGGGTCAAGAAGAGGGACTGAAGGGTTAAAATTCATGTGCTGTTATATAACAACTTGGTATATGGATTGTGTCAGCTCTCTTACAGGCCCAAAGTCCAGAGTTTGGTCAAGAGACCAGAGGCCTAGCAAATAATGATTAGCTAAGAGAAGCAGAATAAACAAAAGATAACCTTGCTTTGTATTAAGATAGTCTGGTCAGCAAAAATTGCCAGATGTTGGGACAATAATTGTGTCTTATTCAAAGTTGCAAAACAAAACAAAGAAGCCCTGTTTCTGTTGCGTTTGTTTCTTTGTAAGGAAATGTTCTTCCCACACACCAACCTTGAGTTTATGAAAGGTTCAAGCATGTCAGTATAAGATATGGCCTCCTCCCACCTCCCTTTCCCAGGAACCAATGTCTGCCTTAAAATGAGCAACTTGAAAGACAATCTTTATTGTCATATACTTTCACTGTTTCTTTGCTTTATCCCCTAGGTATGTATCTGTTGGACAATCAAAGAAGTTGCTTCATTCCTATGGACCCCAAATCAGAATTCAACATATTTTATGCTAATACATTTCATTAAAGTATTAATTAAATGTTAACTTGCTAACTTGAGACCATGGGCGGAGACATTATGTAACCTTTTAACCATTGACTACTGTGCTATCTTGTCTTGCTGCTAGAACCTATCCGGGGGTGTGGAACTGCCTACCCCGTCACTTTCCCCTACCCATGGAAAATCCATATATTCCAGTGTAATCAATTGATTGACCGTGTCTCTGAGCCTAATAAGCGAGGTAACACTCCGTCAGCGCTGTACGTAATAAACTCCTATGCTTGACTTCTACACGGTGTGGATTTATGTTCTTCAAAACCCTTCTTGTTACTCTTAACATCCCTTGCTAGCTACAACTCCAAGTGTGATTTGACCTTTCTGATTTCACTCCTGCATGCCTGAGCAATAATTTTATACTCCTCCCTGGTCATTTGTCCAATCTTCCACTTCTTGTAAGCTTCTTTTTTGTGTTTAAGATCAGCAAGGATTTCACTATTAAGCCAAGCTGGTCGCCTGCCATATTTACTATTCTTTCTACACATCGGGATGGTTTGTTCCTGCAACCTCAATAAGGATTCGTTAAAATAGAGCCAGCTCTCCTGGACTCCTTTCCCCCTCATGTTATTCTCCCAGGGGATCCTGCCCATCAGTTCCCTGAGTGAGTCAAAGTCTGCTTTTCTGAAGTCCAGGGTCCGTATTCTGCTGCTCTCCTTTCTTCCTTGTGTCAGGATCTTGAACTCGACCATCTCATTGGTCACTGCCTCCCAGGTTCCCATCCACTTTTGCTTCCCCTACTAATTCTTCCCGGTTTGTGAGCAGCAGGTCAAGAAGAGCTCTGCCCCTAGTTAGTTCCTCCAGCACTTGCACCAGGAAACTTTTCAAAAACTTCCTAGATTTTCTGTGCACCACTGTATTGCTCTCCCAGCAGAAATCAGGGTGATTAAAGTCTCCCATGAGAACCAGGGCCTGCGATCTAGTAACTTCTGTTAGTTGCTGGAAGAAAGCCTCGTCTGCCTCATCCCCCTGGTTTGGTAGTCCATAGCAGACTCCCACCATGACATCACCCTTGTTGCTCACACTTCTAAACTTAATCCAGAGACTCTCTGGTTTTTCTGCAGATTCGTACTGGAGCTCTGAACAGTCATACTCCTCTCTTACATACAATGCAACTCCCCCACCTTTTCTGTCCTGCCTCTCCTTCCTGAACAGTTTATAGCCATCCATGACAGTACTCCAGTCATGTGAGTTATCCCACCAAGTCTCTGTTATTCCAATGACATCATAGTTCCTTGACTGTGCCAGGACTTCCAGTTCTCCCTGCTTGTTTCCAGGCTTCTTGCATTTGTGTATAGGCACTTAAGATAAAACGCTTTCTCAGTCTGAGACAGGAGTCCTCCCCTCTTGTGCTCTCCTGCTCGTGCTTCCTCCCATTTCCCCACTTACCTCAGGGCTTTGGTCTCCTTCCCCTGGTGAACCTAGTTTTAAGCCCTCCTCACTAGGTTAGCCAGCCTGCTTGCGAAGATGCTCTTCCCGCTCTTCGTTAGGTGGAGCCCGTCTCTGCCTAGCACTCCTCCTTCTTGGAACACCATCCCATGGTTAAAGAATCCAAAGCCTTCTCTCCGACACCACCTGTGTAGCCATTCATTGACTTCCACGATTCGACGGTCTCTACCCAGGCCTTTTCCTTGCACAGGGAGGATGGACGAGAACACCACTTGCGCCTCAAACTCCTTTATCCTTCTTCCCAGAGCCACGTAGTTTGCAGTGATCCGCTCAAGGTCATTCTTGGCAGTATCATTGGTGCCCACGTGGAGAAGCAGGAAGGGGTAGCGATCTGAGGGCTTGATGAGTCTCGACATTCTCTCCGTCACATCATGAATCCTAGCTCCTGGCAAGCAGCAGACCTCTCAGTTTTCCCGGTCGGGATGGCAGAGGAGGGGGTCCCCGACCACCACCACCCGCATCCCCATGCTGCACCCCATGGACCCCTGTGTCCCAGTGCCCCTCCCACGGTGCTGAGCCTGCCTCCCTAGGGCCTTGTCTTTACTAGGAGAAGAGACGTTTTCTTGCCATGTGTTACACAAAACACGGTGACTAACAGGAGCTAACATCTGAGTGAAGATGAGGCAGGTGTCAATTTAACATGAGTTAGCAGGTCAAGTTAAAGACAAGGCTCCCTGCTAGGACCTGTACCTGGACCTGTTAATGTGGGTGGAGATTACACATGGCCTTGTCTTCACTAGGATTTTAGCCCATGTTCCCTGACACACTGTGAGAAACACCTGTTGTCCAGTGTAGACACCCCCTACACCAGCAGACTGGCTGTGCTGAGTGAGGCTGAGAGCACCAGAAATGGAAGTAGCCACCGTGCGATAGCTATTGGCTTCCCTTTGTGTAGAATAATGAATTACTGTCATGGATCCATTTCCCACTAAATCATCCTAATCTTCCCCAATGCAAATCCCACAGGGCCGTAGCCTCCTTGCAGACTGAGCTCCAGCTGTATCCATCTCCAGCTCAATCCCGCAGATGATTTCACAGGAAGTTCAGTCTGTGTTCTTCGCTGGCGATCTTATCAGACCACTGAAGCCTTTGGCCACTCTGTGTAGTGCCATTCCTTTGTAAACACGCTTTGGGAGTCATTGGTCCTATATACTCATAGCTCCATACTAGAAAACGGCCAAAACCAAACCAGTGCTGATGGACCAGATTGCTGGAGTTAGCGCCAAATATTCTCACTGCTGACCTTGATGGCCACTTAGTATGGAGCAGGCGATGAAGGCAGGTTGCCCCCGTCACACTATTAAGCGTCATATTAAAATAAATAAATACAAATCAATGTGGCCAAATTAGGGTTAGATGAACAAGTGGTTACTAACATTTCAACTTTGCACCTTTCCCCCAATTCAAAGATGTTAAGGACAGAAGGCTCCACTCTGATCATCTCACCTGGCCTTTGCGAAAGGCTGGGTTAGGAAAGTGAGACACGAGGGGACATTTTAAGAAATGATTGGTTTGTAACCCCATATTTAGCCAATTTTTCCCCAGAAAGTTCAGCTGTCCTATGACGTGTTGTTGTGCCAGAGCTGGAGTCTCTGTGTAATGATCACACCGTGGTAGAGAGGCAGGTCAGTCCTGCTTTTTGTGCATTTTCCAATCCAGGCTAAGTACAGAATCACGACTAATGACCCCAGAGACACTAGCTGGAGTACAGGTCGTTCAGGAGGTTGTTGCTGCCCTTTGCTGGCTCCAGGACTCTTCACACCCCACTCCCAGCATTCAAGATCCCTCTGCCAACAGAATTTTCATTTATTGCATGTTTTACCATAGTGGCCATGGGCATGAACCAGGGTCCCATTGTGCTAGGTGCTGTACAAACACAGAACAGACTATCCCTGGTTTCTTTCTCAGGCTCTGTTAAACTGTCTTAGTTGCATTATAGTTTGACCAGCATTGACTGTGATAATGAAGGCGAAAGCCCTGTTATAATCGGGGCTGGGAGTCTGGAATTATGGGGAAAGCTGGTCAAAACCTGAAATTTCTATTTTATGGGGAATTTTAACACATTGAAATTTGCTTTTGATCCAATTCAGAATGAAAACAAATATTTGTTTGAAACTGCCAATGAGAGAGAATTTGAAAAAAAGAAAGAATTTTAGAAAATATAACAATGTTGACATTTCATTTAGATATTTTAGTATATAATTTTTACATGCTTTCTTGTATTTCACTGCCACTACTGACATATCCGAATAGACTATGTAAAATATTCTCTTTTATAAAATCATTAAGGGCAGCTGCTACTTAGGTACCAGTAGAAACGTTTTAACTTTCTAGATCAGCGGTTCTCAAACTGTGGGTCGGGACCCCAAAGTGGATCACAAACCCATTTTAATGGGGTCACCAGGCTGGCTTAGACTTGCCTGAGGGCTTCAGCGCTAGGCAATGGGGCTCAGGTTACAGGCCCCCCTTGGGCTTCGACCCCCCCCCCCCGAGCAGTGGGGCTCAGGCAGCCTTGGACTTTGGTCCCCCCTCCTGGGGACATGTAACAATTTTTGTTGTCAGAAGAGGTCATGGTGCAATGAAGTTGGAGAACCCCTGTTCTAGATCAAAACATCCCGTCAGCCGCTCCCTCACACAGAGCCACTGGGCTGCCTGAAACTGGCACAGTCATCATCACAGCCACAACAGCGTGACACTACACTAGATCACAGCAGCTGCAACAGCCCTCCATCAAGAAGGGAACTCATCACACAGAGAAGAGGCAGCCCCAGCTCCTGGGAGACCACAGGGGGGTATGGATGAGCCTGGAGTAGGGCTGGGGGATATGCACAGGGAGCTCACCAACCCCGAGCTCCCCCCACCCCCACCCCAACTAGTGCAAATCACTGTTCATACGGCTTAGACGCTATTCATCTCTTAATGTAAAGGAAGATTTGAGGGGGATTTTGACCTTTGAACTCTGGAGAAATAGGGGTAGGTAAGGGTACAAGGCCCTGCCCAGAGTGAGCTGTTTGATGCCAGCTCGCACCCTACGATGGGTCAGAGAATCAGCTCCCTTTTGGGTGAAGGTGCCTGGTTCAGAGGCATCTTTAAGCCCAGCCACCCATGAGCAGAGGGGAAGGCTATGAAGTTTGCACTGGCTGCTCCTGTGCTCTCTGCCACTGGGAGAGATGAACCCTGGGCACCAAGCACCCACATTACCAAGGGAGGAGCCACCAGCACCCGAGGCCCACCATGTCCCTGTTACACTGTGGTGTGATACAGAGTCACGCAGGAGGTTAGAGTCCCATCCAGCAAGCGCTGCAGGCTCCATGGGACAGGCAGAGGGGACTGGCCCAGTCTGTGGAGCTGGCAGGGGAGGGGTCTCCAGGCCATCTCTGTCTCTCACCTGCAGCCCTCACCAGCCTGTGGTGGGTCCATGCAGCCCCACTATGGGGGAAGGAACAAGGCAGATCCCCTGCAGTGAGCCTGTGTGCACTGGACAACTAGTGTCAGGTGCAGCTGCAGCATTACTAACAGGGACAGATACAGTAAAATCACAGAGTCACTGGAACGGAAGGGAGAATGGACACGCTAACCTGGAGTATCTGCAAGGTTCTTACTGGGCACCTGCGTGAGTTTTAGTTAAAAGCTGCTTTTGCTGATAAGTGGAAATTATAAGGTTTTGCTGTTGCTAGAGAAATTGTTTTAGCCCATTAGGGGTTATGATTGGTTAGATGTAGGGTACAGTCATGCTTTGAGTAAAACAATTGGCGAAGGTATTAATAAGAACTCTCATTTTAACTATATGAGGGTGGAACTTGAGCTGTATTCCCAAATTAAGACCAGAACTGCTAGGATTTTTAACCCTTGCATGACCAGACTGTGGAGAAGCCAGAGCCCCAGATGACACAACTCTGACTGGCCGTTAGGAGATGTCTGTCTGCTTTATTGGGAGTGGTGAGCATTAGATACTTGGTGTGTGTATTCTGCTGATCAATTGTTGATTGCTAATAAATACATGTACATGTTTAAAAATATTCACTCGGTGATAGACTCTTTCAGTGGAAAAAGGTCCTGTTAACCCATAGAGGGTCATAGCACCCGGAGGGGGAGGAGAGAGCTCTAAACTGTGAGGGCAAAAGAGGAGGTCTTAAGGTGGGCTTCCACAGGGATCTGTTCTGGGTCCAGTGTTTAACATCTTTATTAATGACTGGGATGTAGGTATAGAGCATACTTATCAATGCTGAGGATGACACAAAGAGGCAGGGTGGGGCGGGAGGAAGGACGATGTCAACACTTCGGAGGATAGAGCTAAAATTCAAAGGGATCTTGATAAATTGGAGAACTGGGCAACAGACAACAAAATGAAATTCAATAAAGACAAATGTGAGGTGCACCATGGAGGAAAGGAAAACCAAATGCACAAATACAGAATGAGGAAAACTGGCTTGGAAGTAGCACTGCTGAGAAGGATCTAGGAGTGGTGTGTGGGGGGGGTGTTTGTTATTGGAAAGGCTTGAATCATAAAAGATAAAGAGTTCAGTGTACTGTTTCTTTCAAACTCTGATACTTATGGTAAATAAACCAACAAAGGCTGAAAAAGTTTTGAATATGTTTGTCTATCCATATGCAGATACAATAACAATATTTGACAAAACTCATACAAAACTTAACTGTTGCCTGAAAATATTTTTAATGCTAATATTTGCATCTATTTGACATTTTTCTAAATACTGTCTCAAAGTTTCAGATAAACTACATCTTTCTTGGAGACAACTATCAGAAGGGTAGCCATGTTTTTGTGGATACAGACTAACAACGAGGAGTCTGGTGGCACCTTAAAAACTAACCAATTTATTTGGGCATAAGCTTTTGTGGGCCCACAAAAGCTTATGCCCAAATAAATCGGTTAGGCTTTAAGGTGGCACCAGACTCCTCGTTATCTTTCTTGGAGGTTAGTTTTAGGCTATACACGGAGTTATATTTTTAGTGCATTAAATGAAAAATAAAATCAAACACTATAGGCCCTAGGTATATTTCACTGTATGTGTTCATTGAACAGGGGCACTTGTGGTGTGAAAAAATGTTTCTCTTGAGTCTGGACTGTGACTATATCTTGACCAAGAAATTTGGACCTTGACAAAAAATAATTAGCTACCCCAGCATTAAGGGCTGCTATGAAGAGGACAGTGATCAATTGTTCTCCAGGTGCACTGACAGTAAGAGAAGGGGGAATTTAGGTTAGACATTAGGAAAAGCTTTCTAGCTCTAAGGACAATTCACTGTGGAACAGGTTGTCACAGACACAGGCCAGTGCTCTCTTGGCTCCGTATGGCCCCTGGGAGGACCGGCCCTTTAGAGTATTGACCCTACGTAAGGTCACACTCTTTGCTCAGGGTTTAAGCTGTAGGGTTCTCCTCCGCCTCCCAGTACCGCACGTCTGAGCCTTCAGCATGCCTGCCTCTCTCTAGCCTGCAGTGATTCTCAGCCAGCGCAACACAGAAGTGTTTATTGTACGTCTGGAGCACAGCACAAGACGTTCTCAGGGGCGTCCATCTGGGTCTGTCCCCATCCAGGTGGGCTCAGGCCGCTCTTTGTTCCCAGCCCAGAAGTGACTCCTCCTTTCTGCGGCCCACCCCATATCACCTCCAAGGCCCCGCCTCCATCCTTTGTCTTCTTTCCCATGCAAACGGATCTCCAGGTGACTCCCTCTTCAGCTCTTTGTTCTCTCCGCTGCCTATAACTGGCTGGCTCCAAGTTGGGATGGGCCTTCGGGTCATCAGTCGCTAAGTTACAAAGTGTCCAGGCCGTGGTCTGGGGTCCAGGCTGCTAGACTGGGTCACACCTGGTCCTCTGCAACAATATAGACGCCCCCTCCCACCTTGGTTAGACATGCACCACATGGGGAAACTGAGGCACACACAGGATACATACGCGACATTAGGAAAATATCCCACTTTATCACACAGGTTGCCTAGAGAGGATGTGGAATCCCCGTCATTGGAGGTTTTTAAGAACAGGTTGGACAAACACCTGTCAGGGATGGTCTAGGTTTACTTGGTGCTGCCTGAGATCAGGGGCTGGACTTGATGACCTCTTGAGGTCCCTTCTAGCCCAACATTTCTATGACTCTATGAATGGTGAAAAGGACATTAGAAGCATTTATAAACTAAACACAGACACTTATTCCTGTCCAACAGATGTCTTGTTATAATCATGAAATTCTACAGAAAAAAAATATGTCCCCCACCATATACACACAAGCAGTTATTGCTCCCATATCTAGCGTACCGTACAGGGTGTGCTAACAGCACTGCACAGCACAGAGCACTGAGTGCAGACACTAAATGTAGCAAATACTAAAATCTTACTAAAAGAGTTTTTATCCATTAAAATTTTGGAAATTATTTTGTGCAAATAAAACATTACAGAAAACTATTACATCTGAAAAGTAAAAGGTGGTTCAGTGAGCAGATAGATGAGGCCAGAAATCCCATACAGGACACTCCAAGTGCCAGAGAAAAGCCAGGGAGAGGTTGATTGGTTCTTGTCGTGAGACAGAGCAGAGCTCATCAATCGTCCTCTCTGGGATCCTCTCAGGTTGTGGCACAGCCTCCAGCAGGCTCTGTTAAGCTGCAGAAATTAAACACAGGCAATGTCTATTAAGGGGAACCTGCCATAATGTTTTGCAATGAGAGTGCACACTGCTGTGGGATGGTCGCCCTAGTGGCTGCAGTGTTCAGTGGACAAAATCTCTAACCCCGCTGACAAAGAGACCTGTGTTCCTGGAGCCTGAGGTGCTGGGCTCTGTCCCTCCTGCTTCCTCCCTGCAGTTTCACTGGAGACTGTTCTCTGAAGCAGCTGGATTTATCATTACAAATCTCAGCCAATGCTGTATCAGCAGCCACAGCGAAATCCCTCTCACTAGAGTCTCTCACACCTAAATTAATCTCAGAGAAAACAAGGGGGATTTGGCTGCAAACCTGTTCCTGCATCCCCAGTGTGAATAAAAGGGAAATAAGAGATCCAGAACTCCCCTGTTCTGCTCCTTGGGGCTGGTTTGCTAGAGGGGACAGGCCAGTGAGACTCAGGGTCCAATGACTTGAACTCGGTGTCTCTCTCCAGAGGCCTCAGTGAGAGCAGTGAACCCCTCGGCTAGAGCCCCCCTCACTTACCCTTGGCAGATACGTCAGAGCCACTAGATCCTTGGTCATTTGCTGTGCAGAGGGGGAGAAGAGAGAGTATATTAGCATCTCTCACAAGGCAGGTGTCAAGATTCCTTCCCCACTCTGAACTTTAGGGTACAGATGTGGGGACCTGCATGAAAACTTCTAAGCTTAACTACCAGCTTAGATCTGGTTTTGCTGCCACCACTACCAAGTGCTAACTCCCTTCCCTGGGTAGCCTTGAGAGACTCCTCCACCAATCCCCTGGTGAACACCGATCCAAACACCTTGGACCTTAAAACAAGGAAAAATCAATCAGGTTCTTAAAAAGAAGGCTTTTAATTAAAGAAAGAAAGGTAAAAATCATCTCTGTAAAAACAGGATGGAAAATAACTTTACAGGGTAATCAAATTCAAAGAGCCCAGAGGAACCCCCTCTAGCCTTAGGTTCAAAGTTACAGCAAACAGAGATAAACACCCTAGCAAAAGGAACATTTACAAGTTGAGAAAACAAAGATAAACCTAACACGCCTTGCCTGGCTGTACTTACAAGTTTGAAATATGAGAGATTTGTTCAGAAAGATGTGGAGAGCCTGGATTGATGTCTGGTCCCTCTTAGTCCCAAGAGCGAACAACCCCCAAAACAAAGAGCACAAACAAAAGCCTTTCCCCGCCCTCCCCCCCCCCCCCCCCCGCAAGATTTGAAAGTATCTTGTCCCCTTATTGGTCCTTTGGGTCAGGTGTCAGCCAGGTTACCTGAGCTTCTTAACCCTTTACAGGTAAAAGGATTTTGGAGTCTCTGGCCAGGAGGGATTTTATAGTATTGTACACAGGAGGGCTGTTACCCTTCCTTTTATAGTTATGACAGCAGGGTTTCAGCGTAGTTAGTAGATACGGGGGGGCGGGGGGGGGGGGGGGGACTCTTATCCAAAGGGAACAGTCATCACCTGACTCTTCCCTAGCAGTGAGGTGGTTGGTGCACAGATCAGTCTACAGTGCAGCTGCCCTGGATTTCCATTATTCACATGCAAAAACCGTTACCATTGTAGGGGGTCAGCACTGCTTTGTGCTTCTCATGCCTCTTCAGAATGGGAGCACTGAATACTCAACATTCAAAGGCTGGCAAAGTAGGAGATGCTGGGCTAAGGATACTCCTGCCAAACAACCGCAACTCTGCCCCCTTCAGTCTGTGCCCAGAGGGGTCCCTCAAGCAGACCACAGACTTCACCCTCAGCCCCTGCCAATGAACAGCAATTCCCGCCTGAATCAATGCACTGCACAGAACAGTGTGGACAGTATGAAGAGACATGCTGATTTGGGGAGGTGCTGGGCACACAGACAAGGGCAAGTTTGGTTTGGCCTGGTGCTGTTCTACTAAATGTTCCTATTCCCAGACCCACTGGGGCAGAGTTCGAGTTGCGTGGGAAGCATCATAATTAAGACCTTACCAAATTCACGGTCCGTTTTGGTCAATTTCACAGTCATAGGATTTAAAAAATTGTAATTTTCGTTATTTCAGGTATTTAAATCTGAAATTTCAGTGTTGTACCTGTAGGGGTCCTGACCCAAAAAGGGGCTGGGGGGCCAGCAAGGTTATTGTAGATTGGCCACCCTTACTTCTGCACTGCTGCTGGTGGGGCACTGCCTTCAGGCTGGGTGCCCGGCCAGCAGCCACCGTTCTCTGGCTACCCAGCTCTGAAGGAAGCACAGAAGTAAGGGTGGCAATACTGTGATCCCTCAGTAGTATGAGCATTGGCCTGCTAAACCTAGGGTTGTGAGTTCAATCCTTGAGGGGGCCACTTAGGGATCTGGGGCAAAAATCAGTACTTGGTCCTGCTAGTGAAGGCAGGGGGCTGGACTCGATGACCCTTCAGGGTCCCTTCCAGTTCTATGAGATAGGTATATCTCCATTATAACTAACCTTGCAACCCCCCCCCCACCACACACACACACACACAACCCTCTTGAGTCAGGACCCCCAGTTTGAGAAACGCTGGTCAGATTTCATAGTCCGTGATGCGTTTTTTATGGCTGTGAATTTGGCCATAATATCTCTGCATATCCTGGTTTGCCAACCTTTGACTTCTGCAGGGCCGGCTCCAGGCACCAGCTGACCAAGCATGTGCTTGGAGCGGCACCTCGGAAGGGGCGGCCAATCTTGGGGTGGCGGGGAGCGCTCGGGGTTTTTTGTTTTTGTTTCAGTGGCGCGGCACGGGGGTGGCGGGGGCTTTGGCGGCGCGGCGCTCGGGGGGCGGGGGTTTGGGCGGCCCAGCCCGGCGTGGCGCTGGGGGGGTGTGTGTGTTTCAGCGGCCCAGCCTGGCGCGGCACTGTGGGGGGGGGGCAGGGGTTTCGGCGGCGCAGCACTCGGGGGGGGGGGGGGGGCGTTACGGCGGGGCGGTGCTTTTTTTTTTTTTTTGCCTGGGGCGGCAAAAAAGTTAGAGCCGGCCCTGGACTTCTGGGAATTAAACACTCCCATTCTGAAAGGACACAGGGAGCCCAAGGCAGGGCTGAGCACCTGCGACCTTAACTCCACATTAACAAAGTTCTTGCATGTGAATTTCCATTGTTCTGGAGTAAAGAGGAGTGAGGGAGGCCCCTCTGCCATGTACGTTGGCCAAACCGGACAGTCTCTACGCAAAAGAATAAATGGACACAAATCTGACATCAGGGATTACAACATTCAAAAAACAGTAGAACACTTCAACCTCCCTGGTCACTCAGTATCAGACTTAAAAGTGGCAATTCTTAAAAAAAACAAAAACAAAAACAAAAAAAACCCACTTCAGAAACAGACTCCAATGTGAAACTGCAGAACTGGAATTAAATTTGCAAACTGGACACCATCAAATTAGGCCTGAATAAAGACTGGGAGTGGATGAATCATTACAAAACCTAAATTTACCATACTGATTTCCCCCTACTGTTACTCACACCTTCTTGTCATAGAATCATAGCCTATCAGGGTTGGAAGGGACCTCAGGAGGTTCTAGTCCAACCCCCTGCTCAAAGCAGGACCAATCCCCAGACAGATTTTTGCCCCAGATCCCTAAATGGCCCCCTCATGGATTGAACTCACAACCCTGGGTTTAGCAGGCCAATGCTCAAACCACTGAGCTATCCCTCCCTCAACTGTTGGAAATGGGCCACCCTCATTACCACTACAATAGTGATTTTTTTCTCCCTTGGTATTCTACTGTTAATTCAATTGTCTCGTTACACTGACCCCCCACCTGGTAAGGCAAGTCCCATCTTTTCATGTACTATGTATAAATATACCTGCTACTGTGTTTTCCACTCCATGCATCTGATGAAGTGGATTCTAGCCCACGAAAGCTTATGCCCAAATAAATGTGTTAGTCTCTAAGGTGCCACAAAGACTCCTCATTGTTTTTGCTGATACAGACTAACACGGCTACCCCCTGAAACCTGTTATAGGCCATGTCTCTACAGCCACTCTACACTACTGAAGAAGACCTCTGCTGGGAAAATAACAGACCAGGGCACAGATTATCCAACAAATTATTGGAATGTATTGGAGACAATTTTTCTTTCAGAATGTGGAGAAAGCTACTAGGGAAGAGGCTGTTCTAGATTTGGCTTTGACAAATAAGGAGGAATTGGTTGAGAATTTGAAAGTGGAAGGCAGCTTGGGTGAAAGTGATCATGAAATGGTAGAGTTCATGATTCTAAAGAATGGTAGGAGGGAAAACAATACAATAAAATAATGGATTTCAAGAAGGCAGACTTTAGCAACTCCCTGGGTTTGCTAAGGTAAGATCCCATGGGAAGCAGGCAAGCCTAAGGGGAAAAAACAGTGCAGGAGAGTTGGAAAGTTCTCAAAGAGATATTATCAAGAGCACAAGTGCAAACTAACCCATTGCACAGGAAAGAAATGAAGGATGGCAAGAGACCATGCTGGAGATCTTCAATGATCTAAGAATAAAAAAAAAAGTCCTAAACAAAGTGGAAACTAGGTCAAATTACAAAGGATAACTGTAAACAAACAACACAAGTATGTAGGGGCAAAATTAGAAAGGCCAAGGTGCAAAACGAAATCAAACTAGCTAGAGACATAAAGGGTAACAAGAAAACATTCTACAAATACATTAGAAGCAAGAGGAAGACTAAGGACAGGGTAGGCCCATTAGTCAATGAGGAAGGAAAGACAACAACAGAACATGTGAAAATGGGAAAAGGGCTAAATGACTTTTTTGTTTCAGTTTTCACCAAAATGTTTCATAGCGATTGGACGTCGAACATACTGAACACCAATGAAATTGAGGTAGAATCTGAGGCTAAAATAGGGAAAGAACAATTTAAAAATTACTTAGACAAGTTAAATGTCTTCAAGTCACCAAGGCCTGATGAAAAGCATCCTATCATACTCAGCTGACTGAGGAGATATCTGAGCCAATATCTCTGAAAAGTCATGGAAGATGGGGGAGAGGACTGGAAGAGGGGAAATATAGTGCCAATCTATAAAAAGGGGATTAAGGACAACCCAGGGAATTACAGACCATCAGTTTAACTTCAGAACCCAGAAAGATAATGGGGCAAATAATTAAGCAATCAATTTGCAAACACCTAAAAGATAATAAGGTGATAAGTAACAGTCAGCATGGATTTGTCAAGAACAAATTGCGTCCAACCAACCTGATAGCTTTCTTTGACAGGGTAACAAGCCTTGTGTATAGGGGGGGAATGGTAGATGTGGTATATCTTGACTTTAGTAAGGCTTTTGATACAGTCTCATTAACAAACTAGGAAAATACAGCCTAGAGGGTGCTTCTATAAGGTGAGTGCAGAACTGGTTGGAAAACCATTCCCAGAGAGTAGTTATCAATAGTTCACAGTCATGTTGGAAGGACATAACGAGTGGGGTCCCTCAGGGATCAGTTCTGGGTCTGGTTCTGTTCAATATCTTCATCAATGATTTAGATAATGGCATAGAGAGTACACTTAAAGTTTGCGGATGATACCAAGCTGGGAGGGGTTGCAAATGCTTTGGAGGATAGGATGAAAATTCAAAATGATCTGGACAAACTGGAGAAATGGTCTGAAGTAAATAGGATGAAATTCAATAAGAACAAATGTAAATTACCCCACTTAGGAAGGAACAATCAGTTGCACACAAAAGGAATTGGGAAGTGACTGACTAGGAAGGAGTACTGCAGAAAGGGATCTAGGGGTCATAGTGGATCACAAGTTAAATGTGAGTCAGCAGTGTAACACTGTTGCAACAAAAAAAGCAAATATCATTCTGGGCTGTATTAGCAGGAGTGTTGTGAGCAAGACACGAGAAGTAATTCTTTCACTCTACTCTGCGCTGATACAGCCTCAACTGGAGTATTGTGTCCAGGAGGGATGTGGACAAATTGGAGAGTCCATGGGAGAGCAACAAGAACAATTAAAGATCTAGAAAACATGACCTATGAGGAAAAATTGAAAGAATTGGATTTGTTTAGTCACAGAAGAGAAGACTGAGGGGGAGATGTGATAACAGTTTTCAAATACATAAAAGGTTGTTACAAGGAGGAGGGGAAACATTGTTTTCATCAACCGCTGAGGATACGACAAGAAGCAATGGGCTTAAATTGCAGCAAGGGAGGTTTAGGTTGGACATTAGGAAAAAAATCCTGTCAGGGTGGTTAAGCACTGGAATAAATTGCCTAGAGAGGTTGCGGAATCTCCCTCATTGGAGGTTTTTAAGAGCAGCTTAGTCAGGATGGTCTAGATAATACCTAGTCCTGCCATGAGTGCAGGGAACGGGACTAGGTGTCCTCTCGAGGTCCCTTCCAGTCCTACGATTCTATGGTACCAGAGCAATAGCTGGACATTTCCCTAAAATCCTCATTGTAGACAAGGCCTATGAGTGGGAGCAAGGATCTCCTGTTAGTGGCTCCAGGCTAAAATCCACAAGCAAATACTGATGGCTGTTCAGGGATGGCCACTTGAAAAGAGGCGATGGATCTCGTCACCTACCCTGAGCTATAGCGTAGCCGTCTCCCTTCCTCCCTGCAGAGAGAAGGCAAATTTCAGTGAATGCAGCTCCCAAGGCAGGAACTGACTCCGATCTGTGTCCACAGCTCAGAAACAGGGCCCCTGGCCCAGCACAGCCCCCCGGCGCTCAGTAATGGACTCAAGGTCCCAGGCGCTCACAATTGGCAGGAGAGAAAGACACAATGGGTCTGGCCCTCCAGCAGCTCCCATTGGGTGGCACTAGCTCAGTCCTGCAGTGGGGCAGTTACACCGTACTGACACTGGCTCCTGTACTGCTGTTGCCCTTAGGGGTATGCGCAGGGCCCAGCAAGTCCAGGGAATCCCTCCATCCCAGGCTTTTTACCTGGGCATTTCTTTTTCCAGATGACTACTCCGATTATAACACCAACCAGGACAACTGCAGTGATAACTCCAGCCACAGCGGGAATCAGATTGTTATTTGGTTCTGAAATGGAACGGAGAGAATGATCAATGGGGAAAAATCTCCCTCCCCCCACTAAAACCCTCTTACATCCCACTGCAGGGATCAGTCAGTTAGCTCCCCAGACAAGGGCTGAGTCCTGAAACCTTCCACCCCTTCCAGTGCAGCCACCATGCACCTACCATGCATTACACCCCACCATAGAAAGTCCTGGACGCTAGACCCAGCCTCTACCACTTCAATTCATAATAAATATTTAGTACTTAAAATATAAGACTTTTATAACATTAATCAATCTTCATAAACCTAATTATGGGAGAGCATGGATGTCAGTATCGTCCCTAAACGGGAAAGGGGGAAGACCTGCTGAAAAAATCACACAGTGAGTCAGTGCAAGAGCCAGGAATAGACCCCAGCAATCCTGACTTCCAGCCCCTCCTGCTCTAACCCACTAGCCCCCACTCCCCTTCTAGAGTCAAGGACAGAACCCAGGAGTCCTGGCTCCCAGCCCCTAACCCCCCTTGACCATGCTGACTTTCAAAACTAATGGAACACAATCCCATTGTGGGAGTCTGGTGACAAACTGGGAACTGACCTCAAAGCTCTGGATTTCCCTGCCATGAATGGAGTTACAGACACAATGCAGGCTTTTTGAGGGGGCAGGAAGTGAAGAGGGGACAATAGAGATATTTTAATACTGTTCTTGATTTATATAAACCTGTTAAACCCCAAGTTCTCTATACACTTTCAGTTTCACTAATCAGCTTCTCCTGTTGTCTGAAAAGATCCACATAATACAGCAAAAAGAAAAATATTTCTAAGAGAATAAGGAAATGTGGTTTAGGACACAAAAATTGGCAGGGGACGTGGTAGCAGGATTATGATGTGTAACCATCTGTTGACTAGATTTCCAGAGCAGGTTGCCCTTTTAGAAATTGTTTGCACTTCCAAATGTTGCATTTTTCCACATCCCAATTAACCAAGCAAAAAGATGGCTGGAAGGCAGCTCCATGTGTAATAAATTCTTCCTAGACTTTCTTGTGCTAGGGGCATAGGAGACCCTCCCCCCGATGCAGGGCTCTAATCTGCCTCCTCGCTCCATTCCAAGGCCACACCCTCTCTTCCAGCATCACTGCGCACAGAAACAAGCTGCTCCCAACATTAAACATCTACCTCTGGCCACATGGGCAAGGATGAAGGGCCCATAGAGCAGTGTTTCTGAGAACCTGCTGGATCACAGGACTGGAAGGGACCTCGAGAGGTCTAGTCCAGTCCCTTGCACTCATGGCAGGACCACGAGTGCATGAATTTGAGACTGGGCTGCAAGCTGAAGCAAGACCAATTCCGTCTGGAAATAAGGGGCAGATTTGAGCTTCCCCTGGGATGTGGTAAATTCTCCATCCCTTGGAGACTTTACATCTTGAATGGGCATCTCTTTCTGAAGGATCAGATCTAGTTTGTCCACAGATGACCAGACTGGATGCCGGGGTCCCTGGTTTCAAAATAGCAGCCGTATTAGTCTGTATTCGCAAAAAGAACAGGAGTACTTGTGGCACCTTAGAGACTAACAAATTTATTTGAGCATAAGCTTTCGTGGGCTATAGCCCACTTCATCGGAGGCATAGAATGGAACATATAGTAAGGAGATATATATACACATACAGAGAACATGAAAAGGTGGGAGTTGCCTTACCAGCTCTAATTAATTAAGAGAAAAAACTTTTGTAGTGCTAATCAAGCTGGCCTATTTCAGACAGTTTGACAAGAGGTGTGAGGATACTTAACATGGGGAAATAGATTCAATATGTGTAACGGCTCAGCCACTCCCAGTCTCTATTCAAGCCTAAATTGATGGTATCTAGTTTGCATATTAATGAAATTAGATACCAGATATTAGATACTAGATACCATCAATTTCATATGGATTCCCCCTCTCCCACTAGGAAAACAGACAAACACACAAACTCCTTACCCCAGGAGACAGAGTGGCTCTAACAGGCTTTCATGCTCCACGTGACATGAATAATGGGCTTTGATCTTGGGATCAATCTCCATTGTCACCCAGGTCTGGTAGGTCCCGTCCCCACTGGGTAGGATGCCTTCAGAGTAGGTCTCCTGTTGTCTGCTCTCCCCATTTTTCAGCCAGGTCACGGTGATGTCCCGGGGGTAGAACCCACTGACCTTACAGGAGAGGGTGGTGAGGCCGTCATGAGATGACCTGTCACTCACTCTAGCTGTTGGGCACACTGGGAAAAAGAAGAAACTGAAGTTAGTTGTTTTCAAACTCTAATCCAGGCAGCCTTTGCTGGAGCTTTGCAGCGTGAAATTCTGAGACCCCAGCCGTGGGAGAGGATGAGAGTCCATGAGACGGAATCTCTCGGATATGAGAGAACCACCATGTTAGAGGATTCCTGTGCCGAATTCACAGCATCAGCAATGGTGAATCCTGAATCCAGGTCCCTGACCTGGCCTCTGCTCCCAGTCACAGTGACACAAGTACCTTGAAAGGCTTCACTAAACTCCAGATACAGGTGTCAATCATGCGCTAGGTTTGTGCTCATCTCCTCTCAGTCCCTGGATTTGAAAGAGAGAAGAATCTTGCCCTGGCCAGGGAGCAAAAAATGAACTAGATAAACTGACCAATTAGAGATGGAAAGGGCCCATTAAACAAAGTGACTCACAGTACTAAATTGCCCCTCAAACTAGCTAATATTAATTGGCTAATTTCTTGTAGGTTGTTACCAAATCTATTTACCCCAATAGTATGGATTTCAAAAGGAATTACGCTAATGTTAAAAAAAAAATCAGTTTCCCAGCTCCTTGGCACTGAAATACATATTACACTGCTGTGTATGTTTTTTTCTTGTTGGCATTTGTAAAGATGCCAAAGGACAAGATAATGTTCTGCTGAGGTTTGAGAGAGAAATAAGCAACTAGTATGTTGCAAAAAACTGGGTACAAATTTCAAGTAATCTTGAACAGCAAGTGCAAACAGTTTGGGAAGGGAAAGATTACGGTGTGTAATGATGCTAACTAATCTGGGAAACGTGTGTACATGGTAACAGATGAGTTAACATTTTGAAGCAGACTACGCTGCAACTGTCCTCCTGAGATGGAATAGTAAAGCATTTAACCTCTTCCCTTCTATATTTGTGCTGATTAATCTTTAACTAAAAAGCTTTGGTCATAAATTTGAGTGTGAATATCTGATGTCTTACTGATAAAAGAATCAAGTAATAAGTATGAAAGTGTTCCAGCAAAGGTAGGTCTTGAGGGGGAAACCTTTAAGGACAAGGGGAGCCTTCTTCCAGGTTAATATGGGGAGGGCAATTCTACATGTAGGGGATGGCATGGAAGGAAGCACATAGATGACTGTGGGAGAAGTTTGGACAAAGAGGCAACAAGGACAAAACTACCATCATTGGTGGAACACAGGGGCTGGGGGTAACACAACAAATATGATGGTACAGACAGTGAATGAGGAAGAATTACATGGTGAATGAAGCTGGTGTCCATAAAAGTGGTGGCACTTCCATAATTAAGATTGAGTGGAGCTTTCTCTACAGAGTCTATTTTTCAGAGTGCTCTAACATGCACACGCACAGGCAGATTGTCTTGATAATGCTGCATCACACCAGGGGAAGAACTAGAATTTGTGGTGTGAATTTAGGCTCATTTGGTCAGCTTCTCTACAGTGAGCTGCTTTTAACATTTTCAATTTCTTATCTTTTTTTCCAGCAGAGCTGGGGGGCGGAGGGGCAAGAAGGGGTTGTTTCCCCACCCATCCTTGCTGCAAGGTTAGCTGAACGACCCCCTACCCCCCTGCTCCATTTTGGAAATGGGGCTGGGAAATGGAGATGTAAATAGTACTGTCCCCTGGGTGGCACTTGTCCCCCGCCTTACCTTTCCTCTGTAGAGTCTCCTTCCCATACTCTAGAGAACTCCTTAGCCAGGGAATACATTCCTCCTCCAGGTAGCGTTTCCACCGCTGGTTGTCACCTATTTCAGCATCCCATCTTCTCTTGGTGATCTGAGCCCCAATATCTGCTGCTACCCAAGACATGGTCTCCTTATCGAAGGTAAGAAAGTCTCGTCCGTCATATGAATCCTGGTGAAACCCCTGAATGACGTCATCTTCCCTGAGATCACAGCCGCGTATCATCTGGATAATGTGAAACCCTGAAACACAGCTGAGGATCAGCAGCAGCCTCTCTCTGAAAATCTCACCAAGACCCCACTGCAGGTAGCCCAGTGGTTCTTCTCCTTGCTACTGGACCCCCCCTCCCCTGAAAAATGGGGTTCCCACTTATGCTGTTGGGTCCTACACCCTCCCAGCTCCTTTCAGGAGGGAACCCAAACCTGCAGCGGGCGCCCTCTCCATCTGTTGGGTCTTGTACACTAAAGACCCCCCACTGCAGAGAGCTCACAACCTTCCAGGAGTACCTCACTGCTGCTTGTTCTTGTATGCTCCCTGCAGGGGGTGCAGGGTGGCACAACCCCAAAGGGAGTACTCCGGACATTGCAGGGGTCTATCCCCTCCAGCTCTCTTCTGCTCTCTGAGGATTCCCCCAGTTCTGGTAGTCAGGGTCATTTTAGGGAAGAGAGAGAGTGCAGAGGGTCTGTACCCCCCTCTCTCCTGCTCTGGTTATATTAATTTTGCAGGGTCCTCAAGGTCACTTGGTCCCCCGCCTCCTCCCTTCACAGTACCCCCATGTCCCTGTGGGGAGGGGGTACAGGAGGTCTGTCCCCCACACTAACCTCTGCTCTGGTTTAATGACCTCACAGAATCCCCAGGGTCACTCTGTTTCCCTGCCTTATCTTCCTCGTGCCCCTGACTCAATCTAGGAACGGCAAAGAACCAACTTCGGATGCTTGGCCTCTTTTTCACATGGTCACTGTCTCAAGGTGATTCCCTGTAAGGATCAGGCCATTGATGGCCCTTAGTTCAGCTGGCCACCATTTTCCTACAGCCAGGCTAATCTTCACAACAACGGCTACCATCTCGCACACAACCAAGAGCAGACTCAGTTACACAGCCACCCCTGGGCTGTGAGGAGGCAGGGAGGGAGACTGGGGGGGGAAGGGGGATGTGGGGATGGGGACAGGAAGGAGAGTTTACGGGACAGGGAGGGAGGCTGTGGGGAACAGAGAACACCGTGGGGATCACGAGGAAGACTGAAACGTGTGGGGAAAGGATCAGACCCCTAGCTTGGCAAACAGGGCAGAATATGGGGGCACAAAAATAACCCACACAGGGTCCCAAATATTTTCACACACCCCCCCCCCCCACCACCACCCTGCGTTAGATACATAGAGGTAAATGCCTAGATTTTCAGCAAGGACTAGTGATTTTGGGTGCCCAACTGAGACCTTTTAAAGGGGCCTGATCAGAAAGTGGGAGCACCCGGCCTCTGAATATCAGACACCCAAAAATCACTAATCACTTTTGGAAAAAATGTAGGCCAAGGGATTAAAATACAATTTGGTGTCACAGCCATAGGGGAGAGCCAAGCCCACTGAGCTGTGTCCCTGAACTATGCTCCAGGTTTGGACAAAAACCAGTTACTAACCTTCCTGTAATGGCTGATCTTAGAGATGTATTGCACACGTCCATTCCACGCTAGGTGTGCGTGCCCCCACACAGTCGCCGGAAACTTTTCCTTCAGTGATACCCCTCAGGCTGGCTCTAGCACCCTCTAGTACCTTGTGCTCATGTCGCAGTGTGAGGGGACCAGTTGACCCCGCACTTTCTCAGTTCCTTCTTGCCAGCAACTCCAACAGAGGGGTCGGAAGGTGGCTCGTGGAATGGACGTGTGCAACACATCTCAAGGAACAAGTTACAGAAAGGTTAGTAACCATTTCTTCTTCTTCAAATGCTTGCACACGTCCATTCCGTGTTTGGTGACTCCCAAGCAGTACCGTAAGAGGTGGGCTCAGAGTTCATGGACACATGGATTACAACACTGCCCAACCAAACTCAGTGCATCTCTAGCTTGCTGCATGATAGCACAGTTGGAAGAAAAAGTATGTACTGATCCCCAAGTCACTGCTCTGCAAATGTCCTGGATCGGGCCTGGACCACGAAAACCACTGAGGAAGCTTGTGCTCTCACAGAATGGGCCGTCAGGAAGGCAGGTGGTGGGACACCTGCCTGCTCGTACCACATGTGAATGCACAATGTGATCCAGGATGAAATTCTCTGAGCCTTTCATCCTATCAGCTACTGCCACAAAGAACTGCGTGGATTTACGGATCGACTTTCTATATAGGACACTAGGGTGCGCCTAACATCCAGAGTGTGGAGATGTCATTCCTCCCTATCCTTGAGTGGCTTCGGGAAGAAAACGGGCAGGAAAATAGCCTGATTACTATGAAATGGTGAGACTATCTTTGGGAGGAACACCGGGTGGGGGCGAAGTTGTACCTTGTCATTAAAGAACAGGGAGTAAGAAGGCATCTGAGAGCGAGCCCAGGTTGCAGTCATACAGACAGCAGAACTGCTGACATTTCCTGTTCTGTCTGGTTGTGAACAGGTCTACGAGGGGAGTAACCCGCCACTGGAAAATGGTCCTTGCTACGTCGGGGCATAGGGATCATTCGCAGTGAGAAGAGCTGATCTGCCAGCTCATTCTGGGTTCCCGAAAGGTGAGAAACTTCGAGGTGGATCGAATGCTTTATGCAGAACTCCCACAAGCAAATGGCCTCCTGACACGGGGGGGAGAAGAGCGGGCCTCTCCCAGCCTGTTGATGTAAAACATGGCTGCCATATCGTCTGTAAGAACTCACACCACCTTGCTTGCGATGTGGGGTAACAACACCTAACATGCTAGGTGGACCTCCCTGAGCTCTCTGACATTTATCCATAGCAAGAGTTCCTGCTCGGATCACTGACCTTGTGTCGTGAGGTGCCTGAGATGGGCAGGCACTGTGAGCACCGAGTCCAAATGACGGTACACAGAGGCCAGCCAAGCCTGAAGGGGTCTGAGGTGCAACCTCGCATAACGAACCATGTATATGCACGCGGCCATGTGACCCAACAACCTGAGTGGGCCTTGACCTGTGACGACACCGACTGGAAGTGGGCTTCTGGGAGGAAGGCTCTGGCCTGGGTAGAATCGAGTACCGCTCCGATAAACTCTATCCTCTGAGCTGGGAGGAGTGTTGACTTCTGCTCATTTATCAGCAGGCCCAGTGCTCGAAAGGTTGCTTGGACAAGGTGGATGCGGGCTTTCACCTGGGACTTGGACTGGCCCTTGACCAGCCAGTCATTGAGGTACGGATACACCGGCACCCCTCGCCTTCTCAGGAAGGCTGCCACTATTACCAGGAATTTCATAAAGACCCATTTGGCAGCTGACAAGCCAAACAGGAGGATGGTAAACTGATAATGAGCCTGGTTCACAACAATCCTGAGAAACCTTCTGTGGCCTCGGAAAAATCGAGATGTGGAAATAGGCATCTTTCAAATCGAGGGCAGCGTACCAGTCCCATGGATACAGGGAAGGAATGATGGAGGCCAGGGAGATCATGCGGAACTTTAACCTTTTAAGATAACAGCTGAGGCGTTGCAGGTCTAGAATGGGTCAGAGATGCCCTTTGGCCTTCGGGATTAGGAAATAACGGGAGTAAAACCCTTTCCTTCTTAAGTTCCGAGGCACCTCCTCCAGGGCTCCTACCTGGAGAAGGGCTTGCACCTCCTGGGCTAAAAATTGCTCATGAGAAGGGTCCCTGAAGAGGGATGGTGTTGGAGGGTAGGAGGGAGGCATGGTCTGAGGCACCCAATGGTCTGAGGTGATAAGGGACCATGCTGAACTGAAGCAGGAGAGATGGTCCAAAAACAAAAGGGGGACAGGATCTGGTATGGGAACTGGTGTAATACCCTCGGGTACCCCATCAAAAGTTCTGCTTGGAGCCCCCTGAGTATCCGTGAGGGCCAGGCAGTGAGGCTGAGGGGGCGGCTGTCTGCACCTACAACTGCTGTTCTGCTTTTTGAACAGGTCTTGACAAGGCGGCGGGCCTGGGAAGCAGGCAGGCTGTTGGGGCTTGAAATGTTTCCTCGAAGGCACCGGGGCACGGAGATTCAAGGACTTGAGGGTGGCTCTGGAGGCCTTCAGGCCGTGGAGTTTGGTGTCCGTTCGCTCTGAGAAGAGCAAAGTCCCTTCAAACAGAAGATCTTGAAGAAACTGCTGAACCTTTGTCTGTAGGCCACAGGACTGAAGCCAGGAGCCCTTTTGCATGGGCACTGCTGACGCCATAGCCCCGGCTGCTGCATCCGCTGTGTCAAGGGTGGCTTGTGGGGAAGCCTGGCCACCACCTTCCCTTCCACCAGAGCAACAATCTCCTGCCTGGACTCTTGGGGAAGCGAGTCGTGATTTTCACTCCATGTTGAAATGTAAAATCTGCCCAGCAGTGCCTGTTGGCTGGAGCTGTGGAGCTGTAGTCCATTGGTAAAATACATTTTCCTACCAAAATGGCCTTGTGCATTGCCCCTCACCACCCTGGCCTTTCCCTCTCATTGGCTGCCGAGGCCACCAAGGATCCGGGACAGGGATGGGAGTACAAGTTCTCCTACCCTTTGGTGGAGACATAGTATTTCCTATCTGCCTTCCTTGACGTGGGGGGCAGTGAGGAAGGGGTCTGCCACAGAGTTCTAACTGGACCCATGACGGCCTCATTGAGAGGCAGAGCTACCTTCGACAGGGTCACTGCAGCCCAGATGCTGACCAGGCTGTTGGAGGAATTTTTAACTGCCTCCACTTCCAGCCCTAAGTTCGAGGTCACCTTCTTCCATAACTCCTGGTGAGTCTTGAAGTGTCCTGGGGAGGTGAAACACGCATCCCTGCCTCTCCTGGGGAGGAGGAGGAGGCAGCCTGCACCAGCATGGGACCTTCCTCCTCTCCTTCTGCACCAACTGGATCCCGTAGCTCCAGGTTCTGAGAGTCGGAGCTGGCTCAGTATCATAGTCGGATCAGCTGCTGTTCGGTGTGACAGAGGAATCCTTCTCTCAGACACCGAGTAGAAGCATCTACACGGGGGCGGGAAGGCAGCGGAGGAAAACCCCAGCTGTTCTGAAAAGGCCATTACATCTGCATGGGCCATTGCCCACTAGGATAAGCGCTCGGAGGAACCCCCACCCTGGGATCCACCATTGCATAGGGCTGATTGGTGGGGTACTGGTACCAGTCCCTTGGCTGGGTGCAAGATTCAAACTCCAACTTGGATGATGAGTCGTCTTGTGGGGACGAGGGGTGTGTGGTACCCGTCGGCTCCAAGGGATGGTGCTGAGGATCCAGGGATCGGTGCCGAGATGGGGAAGCCTGCTTCGACATAAGCAGAGAGCAAGGGGCCTGGTACCAAACGGGAGCTCGGGGCAACACGCTCCCTTCTGCTTGCCCGCACTGCTGGCACCGAGTGTTGTACTGCCAGCAATGGTGGTAGTGAACATGCCAGCAAGTCCCTGCCCACCACAAACATCTCCGGGATGGATGGTACTACAACTCTGCTGGTGCCTCACTGCCCCTCTGGTGCCGGCGGCTGGTCTGGTACTGGACTCAACAGAGCCTGTGAACAGGGCGGAGTCGATGGTTTCACCTGCGGAGCAGGGGCAAAGGAGTGGCCAGACACAGGTCGCACTCCCCTGCACTCCCCATGATTGTCCATTCTTAGAGATGGGGAACCTCTCAGACAGCTGCTTCTTATGTTCCTTTCTTGGCCCCGGGCATGGGGAATGGTGCCAAGAGTCCCGTATGGACTCTCTCTGCAGCAGCTCTTCATATCAACACTGAAGTACACAGTGCCAAGTTTGACTGGCTCGGCTCTGAAGAAGGTCTGAGCGCTGCTTCCATCAGTAGGAACTTCAGCCTGACCTCCCTGTCCTTTTTCATATGTGGACTGAACTGGTGGCAGAGCTGACAGCGATCCGCAATAGGAGTCTCATCCAAGCACTTTAGACAGCTAGAGTGCAGGTCGCTCAAAGGCATGGGCTTGCCACAGAAGGCACCGGGTTTGAAGCCCGGAGACCAAGGCATGCCCAGTTGCAGGACCAGAAGAAACTCTGCTACGAGAGCCCAACTAACTATTTATACCAATCAACTAAAGTCAAAAAGTGAGAAAACAACTGAGGGGAAAAGAGATGGAGTAACGAGAGAACCACTGAGAATCTGGAGAGGTGCAGGGTGGCTGGTCACAGAACGCATAGATATCCCAAGCCAGGGGCCCGAGAGGAGTGGGGTGGGACAGGCCTCCCCACCCCCCTCTTCTCCTCCGTGCTGCACTCCACATGGATGAGCAGGGTGGGGGCACCGATGGGGTCTCAGACCCCAAATTCCCCCATGTGCATGTTGGGGGCAGACGCAGCTAGAGAGGGGAACACTATTGGTGGCCAAGATGCAGGACTCAGGAGAATCTCCGGCGAGCTGGCAGCCCCAGGACTGCGAGGGGGGGGGTGTAAATGGGGGGAGGAGGGCAGGAGGGGGCAGTCGGGACAGTGGTTGGGGAGGAGGCAGCGAGGACACAACAGCAGCTCCCCAGCGCAGGGTTAGGGGCAGGCGAACGGAGCCCCTCTCTCACCACTGGGGCGGCCGGTGTCCGTGTGAGCAGGTCAGTTTGGACAGGCTAAGCAGCAGGGGACCAATGGGCCAGACTAGTCAGGAGAGGGTTAAACTAGCTACAGAGGGGGTGGGGGCAGACACTTGGCAACCCTCCTCCCTGTTGCTTAGTCCTGGGGCAGGGCCACCAGGGCAGGACAGGAATTAGTTCTCATTGCTGCTGTCCCAGTGCTGGTAGCCAGGAGGGATGTGGGGGGAGGAGTACCAGGAGGGGCTGGGGACACTCCTGGGTGAGGACCAATGTGACAGGCCAGTACCACTGACACGGGGGTATCAGGGGACTGGCGAGTGAAAATCCCTGTCAGGAAGGGCAGAGCAATTACATCAGAGAGACCTTCACCTGCCAGGGACAGGTCAGCAGTGCCAGGCACTGAACGCTTATGGATCATCACCAAGCTAAGTGAGACAGCCCAATAGTATCCCCAAAATACTCACGACATTTAAGTCAAACTCAGGATTTTTGGGGCCTGACTTGTGATGTTTGAACACTTGGGGCTTTCAATATTGGGGTTCCCCATCACTCGGTCTCTGGGAATTGAGATAAGACGTCTCAGAGTCCTGCTCTAGCTATAGGGTCTGACTGTCCTAGCTGAGAGGAACAAACCCCTTTGTGCAGGAATCCCCAGCTGTGATTCTCTCACCTGGGTGACCAGGAGGCCAGACTAGCCGGGTCTGATGGGAACTTCTGGCTTTCGCACCTCTGCTGCTCTGCCTGGGAAATGACCAGACACGAGGGGCGGGGGGGGTCCCCTGAAGGGCAGCAGAGGCAGCTCCTAGTGGGACTGGTAGCAGAAATCTGGGGTGTTTGGGGAGGGAACAGCATGACAGTCCCATTTTGGAGGGTGTCAAAAATGTCTTTCGCACGGACCCTCCATCCTGCAGCCCTCCCCCCCCGTGTCCCTCTGTCCCCCATGTTCACACTGACTCCTGTGAGAAAATGCCCCTGCAGGCCCCTCCGTCCCCTCCCCCCACTCACACTGATATCACCATCTCCCGCTCCGTCCATGTGTCCCCGTGTCCCTAGGTCAGGCCGTGTCCCACACTCACCCTCGGTCCGGTTGTAGAGCTCACGCAGGGTATTCAGACTCGCGTTGAACCAGGCCTCCCAGCGCCGTGACCAAAAGATCTGATGGTCCCAGAACTCCGAGCCCTCGTTCTGCGCCATCCATGCTGTGCGCGGCTCCACCCTCTGCATCCCGGTGCTGTATTCGAAGATGACCTGATCGTCCACGTAGGCGACAAACCTGTACCAGGGCAGCCCCGGGCCGGGCTGCGACACCACCGTGTGGAATATGCACCTGGAGTGCAGGCCTGAAGGGGGGAGATTGGGGTGGGGAGGTCAGGCCTGCCCCAACCCTGCCAGGGAGCCCCTGGCAATACACGAGAGGCGGCGCTGGCTCTCAGGAGCGCTCCTGTGGGAGGGAGACCTGCGGAATGGCCCACAGAACAGCCTGACCGGGGAGAAAGAGGGGTTGGGGTAGGAGGAGAAGTGGGGGCAGGGCTGGAGGGGGGGGTGAGGGGGAGATGGGAGAGGGGCTGGAGTGTGTGAGAGGAGTAGGGGAGCAGACGGGGAGAGTGTATTGGGGGTTCCGGGGGCTGAAGGGGAGTGTGAAGAAGGAAAGGGGGCCCAGGAGGAAGGGCAGAGCTGGAGGGGGATGTGAGGAGCAGGAGGGGGATGTTATGGGGGAGGGAGGAGCAGGAGAAGGGCTGGGGCTGTAGGAGATGCAGGAGCTGAAGCTGGGGGTACAAGGGGGGGCAGGGGGAATGTGTCCCAGCTGCAGGTGTGAGCCAGGGCCCCAGCTGTGCACACAATTTACTATAATTTATTAAGAACATCAGAACGGCCATACTGGGTCAGACCAAAGGTCCATCTAGCTCAGTGTGCTGTCTACCGACATTGGCCTATGCCCGGTGCCCCAGAGAGAATGAACAGAACAGGCAATCATCAAGTGATCCATCCCCTGTCGCCCAATTCCCAGCTTCTGGCAAACAGAGGCTAGGGACACCATCCCTGCCCATCCTGGCTAATAGCCATTGATAGACCTATCCACCATGAACTTACATAGTTCTTTTTTGAACCCTGTTATACTCTTGGCCTTCACAACATCCTCTAGCAAGGAATTCCACAGGTTGACTGTGCGTTGTGTGAAGAAATACTTCCTTTTTATTTGTTTTTAACATGCTGCCTATTAATTTCATCTGGTGACCCCTAGTTCTTGTGTTATGTGAAGGGGGTAAATAACACTTCCTTATTCACTTTCTCCACACCAGTCATGACTTTATAGATCTCAATCATAGCCCCCTTAGTCGTCTCTATTCCAAGCTGAAAAGTTCCAGTCTTATTAATCTCTCCTCCTATGGAAGTTGTTCTATACCCCATATCATGTTTGTTGCCCTTTTCTGTATCTTTTCCAGTTCCAATAGATCCTTTTTTCTGATGGGGTGACCACATCTGCACACAGTATCCATGATGTGGGCATCCCATAGATTTATATAGAGGCAATATGATATTTTCTTATCTATCCCTTTCCTAATGATTCCCAACATTCTGTTTCCTTTTTTGACTGCCGCTGCACATTGAGTGGATGTTTTCAGAGAACTATCCAGTGACTCCAAGATCTCTCTCTTGAGTGGTGACAGCTAATTTAGACCCCATCATTTGATATGTATAGTTGGGATTATGTTTTCCAATGTGCATTACTTTGCATTTATCCACACTGAATTTCACCTGCCATTTTGTTGCTCAGTCACCCAGTTTTGTGAAATCCCTTTGTCACTCTTCGCAGTCTGCTTCGGACTTAACTTATTCACGCTGTGGCTGCACCTAGGTCCCCTGTAGGGACCAGGCCCCCCATTGTGCCAGTCACTGCACGGGCCCTGCCCCACGGAGCTCACAGGCTGATCACCCATCCCTACCATCGGGTTCCCCCCACAGATCCACAGGCAGGATCAGGGCCAAAGCAGGGGGTGGGGAAGGGCGACGGCTCCCAGACAAAGGGCCTGGTGCTGCAGAGACTGAACCCCGGATCCCTTCACTCCAGTGAGCATTCCACTGACATCAGACACTGCTCAGGGGAGTTACACACACCCTCTCTGATCCCCACAACTGGCTCTCCCTTCCAGCCTCCCACACTCGTCCTCGGTAATTTCAGCTTCCAAGTCGATGGCCCATCCGACCCTCTGCTCCCATCTCCTCACCCTCCCCTCTGCATTCACCTGGCTGCCCTGGGTCAGCTCCCCCACTCTCCAAAAGGGCCATGCACTGGACTTGTGTTCACCAAGCCCTGCTCTCTGAGCTCTCCGGTGCTGATTCCCCTTCTCCGACCATCACCGGGTCTCTCTCAGCATCACCCATCAGCCACCTCTCCCCATCTGTTATAATGAATATTGTGTGTGCCTCAATTTCCCCCATGAGCTGCATGGTTAACAAGGTGGGGGGAAAGATTAATTGCTCTGCAGAGATCCAGGTGTGACTGATGCCTCACTATCTGGGGTCTGGGCCCCATGCTGATGGGGAGTCCCTGAAGACAACTGCCCGGACATTTGGCACCTAGCAACTAATGACCATGATGACTCATCCTCTGCGAGAAGCCAGCCAGCTGTGACCAGCTGGGAAACAAAGAGCTGAGGATGAGGCCAGGTGACAATGTTTGGCAGGAACAAGAACAAAAGACTAAGGAGGGGCCCCTTGGGGCTACGTGTGGGCTGTTGGAGGGACGAGAAGCTTCTGGACTAGGACAAAAGAGAAAGTTCTGGGTTCTCTAATGGAAAGCCTGTTGAGAGTCTTTAGGTTAAGTTTAGAGGAGAGAGCAACAAGGGTGATGTCGTGGTGGGCGTCTGCTATAGACCACCAGACCAGGAGGATGAGGTAGACAAGGCTTTCTTCAGACAGCTAACGAGTTTCCAGATCACAGGCCCTTGTCTCATGGGGGACTTCAATCACCCTGAAATGTGCTGGGAGAGCAATACAGCAGTGTACAGACAATCCAGGAAGTTTTTGGACAGTGTTGACGACAACTTCCTGGTACAAGTGCTGGAGGAACCAACTAGGGGCCGTGCTCCTCTTGACCTGCTCACCAACAAGGAAGAATTGGTAGGGGGAAGTAGAAGTGGGTGGCAACCTGAGGAGCAGTGACCATGAGATGGTCAAGTTCAGGATCCTGACAAAAGGAAGAAAGGAGAGTTAACAAAATACAGACCCTGGACTTCAGAAAAGCAGACTGACTCCCTCAGGGAACTGATAGGCAGGATCCCCTGAGAAGCTAATATGAGGGGGAAAGGAATCCAGGAGAGCTAGTTGTATTTTGAAGATGACTTATTGAGGGCACAGGAACAAACCATCCCGAAGTGCAGAAAGAATAGCAAATATGGCAGGCGACCAGTTTGGCTTAACAGTGAAATCTTCGATGAGCTTAAACACAAAAAGGGAGCTTACAAGAAGTGGAAGCTTGGACAGATGACTAGGGAGGAGTATAACAATACTGCTTAAGCATGCAGGGGCATAATCAGGAAGGCCAAAGCACAACTGGAGTTGCAGCTAGCAAGGGATGTTAAGAGTAACAAGAAAAAGGGATCTAGGGGTTATAGTGGACCACAAGCTAAATATGAGTCAACAGTGTGATGCTATTGCAAAAAAAGCAAACATGATTCTGGGATGTATTAACAGGTGTGTTGTGAGCAAGACACAAGAAGTCATTCTTCCGCTCTACTCTGCTCTGGTTAGGCCTCAGCTGGAGTATTGCATCCAGTTCTGGGCACCGCATTTCAAGAAAGATGTGGAGAAATTGGAAAGGGTCCAGAGAAGAGCAACAAGAATGATTAAAGGTCTTGAGAACATGACCTATGAAGGAAGGCTGAAAGAATTGGGTTTGTTTAGTTTGGAAAAGAGAAGACTGAGAGGGAACATAATAGCAGTTTTCAGGTATCTAAAAGGGGGTCATAAGGAGGAGGGAGAAAACTTGTTCACCTTAGCCTCTAAGGATAGAACAAGAAGCAATGGGTTTAAACTGCAGCAAGGGAGGTCTAGGTTGGACATTAGGAAAAAGTTCCTAACTGTCAGGGTGGTTAAACACTGGAATAAATTGCCTAGGGAGGTTGTGGAATCTCCATCTCTGGAGATATTTAAGAGTAGGTTAGATAAATGTCTATCAGGGATGGTCTAGACAGTATTTGGTCCTGCCATGCGGGCAGGGGACTGGACTCGATGACCTCTCGAGGTCCCTTCCAGTCCTAGAATCTATGAATCTATGAAGAAGGGCTTCTACAGGTATGTTAGCAAGAAGGTGGTGGTCAGGGAAAGTGTGGGACCCATACTGAATAGGGGAGGCAACATAGTGACAGAGGATGTGGAAAAAGCTGAAGCACTCAATGCTTTTTTTGCATTGGTCTTTACAGACAAGGTCAGCTCCCAGACTGCTGCACTGGGCAGCACAGTACAGTAACTCCTCACTTAAAGTCATCCCAGTTAACGCTGTTACGTTGCTGATCAGTTAGGGAATGTGCTCATTTAAACTTGCACGATGCTCCCTTATAACGTTGTTTGGCAGCCGCCTGCTTTGCCCACTGCTTGCAGGAAGAGCAGCCCGTTGGAGCTAGCTGGTGGGGGCTTGGAACCAGGATGGACCGGCAGCCCCCCTATCAGCTCCCCGCTCCCCTAAGTTCCCTGTGCAGCAGCTGCCCAGTGGGCTTTCAGTTTCCGGCAGTTCAGCTGTCTCTCCCCCCACTGCCATGTGCTGCTTCTGCCCTCTGCCTTTGAGCTGCTGCCAGGAGCCTCCTGCTTGCTGTGCGGGGGAGGGGGGAAGAGAGGGACTAATGTCAGAGTGCCCCCTACTCCTGCCCCCCCCCCCCCGCTTACCCCTTCTCCATATAGGGCAGGGGAGAGACAAAACAGGGCTCAGGACAGAGAGAGAGCTGGCCACAGCTGCTGTCTCAACTTCCTGATCTTTTTAAAGGCAATGTACTTAGAATGTGGTGTCAGACTACTTAAAGGGGAAATGCGCATATCTCTCTCACACGGTGTGTGTCTCTGTCTGCAATGCTGTCTCCCCTCCCTCCATTCGTGTGAGGCTACATTAACAACGTGTTAACCCTTGAGGGCTCAGCCGAATGCTAGTTCATCATTTAGCAATAAGGCATTCCCTGGGAAATATTCCACCCTCTAACTTCACCACCTCAACTAAGCTTCACAATCATCATTGCTGTGTACAGTATTAAATGGTTTGTTTAAAACTTATACTGTCCATGCATGTGTATTTTTTTTGTCTGGTGAAAAAAATTTCCCTGGAACTTAACCCCCCCATTTACATTAATTCTTATGGGGAAATTGGATTCGCTTAACATCGTTTCACTTAAAGTCGCATTTTTCAGGAACATAACTACAACGTTAAGCGAGGAGTTACTGTATGGGGAGGAGGTGAGCAGTCTTCAGTGACGAGATAACTGACTCTGTGGATGAGGGGAAAGCAGTGGATGTGTTATTCCTTGACTTTAGCAAAGCTTTTGATACGGTCTCCCACAGTATTCTTGCCAGCAAGTTAAAGACGTATGGATTGGATGAATGGACTAGAAGGTGGATAGAAATCTGGCTAGATTGTCAGGCTCAATGGGTACTGATCAATCACTCCACGTCTAGTTGGCAGCTGGTATCAAGCGGAGTGCCCCAGGGGTAGGTCCTGGGGCTGGTTTTGTTCAATATCTTCATTAATGATCTGGATGATAGGATGGATTGCACCCTCAGAAAGTTTGCTGAGGACACTAAACTAGGGGGAGAGGTAGATATGCTGGAGGGTAGGGATAGGGTCCAGAGTGACCTAGACAAATTGGAGGATTGGGCCAAAAAGAAATCTGATGAGGTTCAACAAGGACAAGTGCAGAGTCCTGCACTTAGGACGGAAGAATCCCATGCACTGCTACAGAC
Organism: Emydoidea blandingii; assembly: GCA_036785055.1. Classification (NCBI taxonomy): domain Eukaryota; kingdom Metazoa; phylum Chordata; order Testudines; family Emydidae; genus Emydoidea; species Emydoidea blandingii. The sequence continues at coordinate 135,325,320 of JAXIVB010000006.1, forward strand.
TAGGGACTGAGTGGCTAGGCAGCAATTCTGCAGAAAAGGCCCTGGGGATTACAGTGGATGAGAAGCTGGATATGAGTCAAACAGTGTGCCCTTGTTGCCAAGAAGGCCAATGGCATATTGGGCTGTATTAGTAGGAGCATTGCCAGCAGATCAAGGGAAGTGATTATTCCCCTCTATTTGGCACTGGTGAGCCTCATCTGGAGTATTGCATCCAGTTTTGGTCCCCCCACTACAGAAAGGATGTGGACACATTGGAGAGAGTCCAGAGCAGGAGACACCCACAGCCAGCAACACTAGAGAGACAGGCTTTGCTGAGGCTTTCTAGGGGTAGGAGGAGCAGAGCCAGGATTAGGGAAGGGCTGGGACCCAAGGATCGGCAGAGCCCCCAAAGGAGAATCCACTGTAGACCACGTTGTAGCTCACTGTGAGGCTCCTGGAGTTAGAGTGACGATGCTCTGATCACTTGAGTTACTAGAGATGGCACTTGCTCAATCTCTGTGTCATAAGGAATCTAAGTGTAACCCTTCTGCCAGGTGGAGCCAGCAGCAACAAGGGCCAGTATCTAGGGGTTCCTTTTCAACAGTAAAACACAAAACAGGCTCGAGCCCCCACCTAGTGACCTGGGACAATTACACACCACCCCCTGGGCGCCTCTAAGAGGCAATACTTCCCCTCTCACAAACACAGATTCTGAGTGTAGCAAAAACTTTGAATAAAAGGAGGGAATTAACTCAGCATTAATTTGGGAAATCACCGCAACGAGGGTTCATAAACAAACCAGGAGCAAAAAGACCCACCCCCAAGTAAGTTGGGCAGTGTCCTTTTCCCCCTCTTCCAACCCTTATCTTCTATGACCCCATAAGGCCAGGCTGCACTGGGGCCTAACCCTGTTTAGGTCAAACCAAGCCTGTTACTGAGGTGACACAAGTGCACCAATGCGCCTTAAACCACTTCACACAAACCCCAAACCCACCCCACAGCCTCACCCAGCTCAGTACAGGCTACTGAGCTCCCCAGGGTCTGAGCTGCTGCCTCATGGGGAACAAGGAAGATCCAAGTCCATGCAAGGAAAAGCAAGATGTGCCTTCCCCTCTCCTCACCCCACCCTACTGGGATCCGGCAGTTACAGGAGATCCTAACAGCACAAACGCAGCAGCTGTTCTGTGCTCTGCAATGGGAGCGCACACCCAAACTAAGACCTGATTAATGCACAGATCCAGGGGCTCCAAACTCTCCCCCCGCCCTGGGGCGCCAACACACGGCCAGAGACAGAGAGGGGGTAACATCTCCTCCCTAGGGTGACACCTCTAATGACCTGTTTCCTCTACCGATGTGACCCATTGCCATGGGCAGGCCTTCCGGGTATAATAGGCCAGGGGAGGCTCTGCCTTCCCCAGGCGCTGCCGCCAGACCCCCAGTTGCAGGATTTTGGAGGGAATTTTTTCCTTTATTATGCCCCATGCAATTCCGTGAGGGGGGGGCTGAGGAGGTGGTATTTACTATTCAGCTTCCTTGGTTCATCAGTAACCTCCCTGGACTCCAGGAAACTGAGTAGCAAACACTGCCTCCTCAGCTGCCCAGGAGCCTGCATGGGGCAAAGCAAATGCTTCTTCCGGAGAAGAGCGAGAGGCTTCAGGGGTTGGAGTCTGGCCTGGGGAGTTGCTGCTTGGCTGGCCCGGGGCAGCTCCGGGCAGGTGGGGTGGCGGGACAAGGCGGAGACTCAGGGCTTGGGCTGGTCTGGGACTCCTCCGGCTGAGGGGGGACTCGCGGCCCCGGCCGCTGGGGGAGGGGCACAAGCAGAAGGGGCAGGACCCACCCCCCCAGTCACTATAGCAACGTCACTATCCCATGTCAGTGACCCCTCACTGCTGGGGGGGAGCGCGGCGTGGTTATCCCGACACCTCTAAACGCAGAGCCCAGAACTGCACGCCCCCGACACCCAGCTCCCCACTCCCTGCACCCCCCGGCCCGACTGCCCCCCCACAGCCAGCTCCCCCCCTCCCCGTACCCCCCCGGCCCGGCTGTCCCCCCACAGCCAGCTCCCCCCCTCCCCGTACCCCCCCGGCCCGGCTGCCCCCCCACAGCCAGCTCCCCCCCTCCCCGTACCCCCCCGGCCCGGCTGCCCCCCCACAGCCAGCTCCCCCCCTCCCCGCACCCCCCGGCTCCCCCCCCCCGGACACCCAGCTCCCCCCTCCCTGCCCGGCTGCCCACGTCCTGCCCCCCCCCGGGTCTCACCCCGATACTCACGGGAGTGGCCCCCACGCAGGGCTACAGCCCCCAGCAGCAGCAGGCGCAGCGCCAGAGCCATCGCCGCCCCCTCAGCGCGGCAGGACTCGGCCCACGGACCCGCTCTCGGCCGGTCACAGCCCGGCCCGGCCCTGGGAACTTCGCGGCGCACTCCCGGGTCCCCGCTACTCACCGTGCGAACCTCTGCACTGCAGGGATTGGCTGAGAGGGGAACATCCCGCCAATAGCGACGCACAGTCCCGCCTCCATCACCGGTCGCTGGGCAGAACCCGTCTGGGCAGGCTGGCAAAGGTGAAACGAAAGTCTGAGCGGGGGGCAGGTGTGACCGGACAGGAGCGTAGCTGGGGGGGAGCAGGGGGAGTGGCCGCTCTCCCACTGACCACATTCTGCAAAAGTGGCGCCTTAGGCACCGACTCCTTGGGTGCTCCGGGGCTGGAGCACCCACGGGGAAAATTGGCAGCCCAGCTCCCCGGTCCCCGCCCCGTCCGGCTCACCTCCACCTCTGCTCCGCCTCCTCCGCTCACGTTCTGCATCTCCCCCTGGGTCCCAGGGCTTGCGCCGCCAAACAGCTGATTCGCAGCAAGCCTGGGAGGGAGGGGGGAGAAGGGGGAAGGAATGCGGTGTGCTGGGGAAGAGGCGGGGCCAGGGTGGGGATTTGGGGAGGGGTCCAATAGGGGCAGGGAGGGGCAGAGTCGGGGCGGGGCCGGGTGGAAACAAAACACAGCGATCTGGTAGGAAAGAACAGAGATTTTTTTCCAAAGGAAAGCTACAAGAAATTAATAAACAATGAAAAATGTGGTCTCCACCTCTGCAAGTGCTTTAAAAGCATCGTATCAAGTTGCATACCACATTGCCAAGAATAAAAAGCCTTACACAGCTGGGGGAAAACTGGTTCTCCCAGCTGCAATTGACATTTGCAGGACGATGCTTGGTGACAGTGCAGCAGAGAAGTTAAAAATGATCCCGGTGTCAGACAACACAGTTAGCCACCAAATCTCTGACATGTCAGAAAATATCAAGGCACAGCTGATCTCTCGATTGCAGTCCAGTTTATTTGCAATCTGGTTAGAAGAAACATACCCCTTACCCCAGTCAAAAGCTCATGATTTATATTAGTGTCTTTGGATTTTCAAGGTGTTCAGCAAGGGGATTTGTGTTCACTCCTTCATTTCAGGCCCAATCCAACATTCTCCATGCACTCAGAACTCCCATACATTTCAACGGGAGTCTTGGTTCCACAAAAAATACAGGATCAGGCCCCTGATTTTCTTCTTGAGATGGAAGCCAAGAGAATTTGAGTTTCTCATATTATTACAAGCTGAGAAAAACTCTTAAAACTAGCAGAGGCGGCTAAAAAGTACAACAATAAAAATATCCTGAGACTCCGTATAGTCTGGACACTGAAATGCAGAAATATGACTTGACATGCAAAACAACCACAAGTGGCAAATGAATTTTGGATTATACCCCATCTGATCCCTTCTTGTTCCACTCATTCAGGTCACCTTTATGGAAGGGGGCCTATACGGTCTGAAAAAAACTCTTCTGGTATTAGGAAGGTAGCTCCTGGAGGCTCCAGCTAGATGAGGGCCCATTGTGCTAGTAAGAGACAGTCCCCTCACTCCAAACAGACAGAGGATGGAGTATTATCCCCATTTTACAGACAGGGAACTGATGCCCAGAGAGTTTAAGTGACTCATCCAAGGTCCCCCCAGGGAGTCTGTGGCAGAGGCAGGAACTGAACCTACATCTCCCAAGACCCAGTCTGTTGCCTTATCTAGAAGCCCATCCCCTAAGCTGCAGAAGCCCCCTAAAGAATGGGAAATGCTCCAGAGCTCATGTCTGCACCCCACACTTTCCAAGATGGCAGCTGAATTTTCTCTAGCAGCAGCAGGATTGGCTGCTTTAAATGCTATATTTACAATGCCCCCCACCCCAGAGATTGTACCCTGGACCTGTAGCCCCACAAGTACCAACCCCCTTGAGCCAAGGGAACTACCTCATTGGCTGTGAGTAAGTGGAACCAGCCACTAGGGGGCACCGCACTCCCACAGCCTACCCAATGGTTACACCCATAGATGAGTGAATCTGATCCCCCCCCCCACTAAAAATACATCCAGGATCAGCCCCCTCCCCCATGCCGGCACAGAAGATGGCCTGGTCCCCACTGAATCCCTCTCACATATCATGCAGTCCCCCTGCATATCTGGATTGGTGGGGTGCTCCCCAGCACCCCTCGCCACAGGTTCTTTCATGCACAATGTAGGCTCCAGCAATAAAACCCAGACACCTAATTCGAGCCCTCAGGCATCTATCTTGCCTCTCTGCACTAAGCCTTCAGCCACTTGGAATTGCTCACTGCCTTCCTGAATGGGTTTGTAGTTGATATTCTGCACATGTCACTGGTAATACCTTTGTCTGATCCTCTGAAGACATTTTGCTGCAGTAAATGGAACTTGAGAGGTTTTTTTTTTAAAGTTTGTTTGTTTGTTTGTTTTTTTGACTGAATGGCGCACTAGAGAGAGGTGATGGATTGATGGCTCTGGTACCTAGAGTCACCTCTGTTCCTGTAGAACAGGAAAGCAGCAGGGCCAGCCAGCCCCCCCGCCATGATTTCCCAATGATGGGCTTCTGTAGATAAATCTCTGATAATTTTCATATGACTTTACATTGTGCCTCTTCATATAACCTTGTAGTGGGTCTACCCACGTGTGACCTCTGTTTTCATGAAATTTTGTATCAAAGCCACATATAGAAACCTTGTACTGATGAGCCTTGGTATATGAAAACTTTGTATCAAAGCCTCATGTAGAAACTTTGCATTGAACCTTGTTATAATGTTATAGCCCCTAAGGATAGAATAAGATAGAAGAAAAATGTCTCTTTGCTAAGAATAGACTAAGTTTTCCACCACCCCTTAATCAATTGCCCTGTTGAATGAACGAGGTGTGAATGAGTAAAGGCTTGGAAGGCAGCACCTCCAGACAGCTGCAACAGTTGGAGAGGGGATGGAAGCCAGACCCCAGGACAATAAAACTTGTCAAGTGGGCTCACGTACTTGTAAAACAATATCATTCTTGTGTTTTTATTTTAAGTACAAAATAAATATGTATAACGAATTTAAAAGTATGTAATTAGTAATTTGATATGTTGGATGGCGCCTTTTTTTAATGTGTTCGCTCCCCCTGATGTTAGAACCTGGCTACGCCACTGGGGCGGGATGGGAGTTTGGCGCCGCTGAGAACTTGGCCCCGGGGCTGTAATGACCAGAGCAGCAATTAGCTCCGCCCGTTTCTGGCCCCTCCTCTATAGAGTTATTTGTTCCATGTATTCTGAGGCTGGAGATTACCCTGCCTACGGGCTGGAACTCGGGGGGTGCCGCACCCCCTGGCTGGGAGCGGTTGGCATTAGATGACGGGGTTACAGTTCGGGTCAGTGGCTCTCAGCCCCCCCACTACACAGATTGTCCCAGCAGCGCCCCAGCACCCTCAGCTCATCTAGTCTGACCCCCTGCAGCACCCAGGCCTGAGACCTTCCCACGCCTTCATGGAGCTCAGTAACTTGTCTGTCAGGCTAGGAACTTTCAGCACTTTATGGATTTAATGAATTAAGCCTTCCCTCTACTCTCCCTTTGGGGTGAGGACAATAATCCCTGACACTTCTACAGCATCACTGCCCCAGTTTGGGGATGGGGAGAGAGGCACAAAGAGAGGCCAGTGATTTGCCATGAACACAGCAAATATAGGGATAGAGCCCAGGATTCCTGGCTCCCAGCCACCCTGACTAGAGCCCACTCCTCTCCCACAGCTGGGGATAGAACCCAGGATGCCTGGCTCCAGCCCCCTGATCTAAGCACAGGCGGATAATGACCTAACCCCTGTATTTTCTTTGCTTTTGCAAGTCACTCGGCTGTTTACATCATTTCTGGGAACTATTTTTGGTTAGTCTCCTCCTCTTGGTGGGAGAGGAGGTAGCAAGGCTCTGGGCCCTGTGAAGTTTGCCCCGTGCTGCAGTACAGTCACTGTGGGCGTTAGTATCACTGGGGTTTGGATACTGCCCTGGGCCGGTCTCTCCGGGTCTGGGGAGCCAGGCTAATGGAAAACTTCCCCATCTGGGATGCTGTCAAGGCTGATTCCCCACTCTGGCACTTCGAGTGCAGAAGGTGGGGGTCCACAAGGACTCTAAAAATTAATACTGGCCACTCCAGGCGTGTATTAAACTCCCAAGGTTACAGATCCCCCTGGCCTTGGGTTGGTAAATGCTGCCACCACCCAAGCGCAGAACCCCTTTGAGAGCCCAGGAAGGCGCACTTGGGAATTCCTTCCTGTGGGGTACCCCCACTCTGGGGAAGAGCTGAGAGAAGGAAAAGAAAAAGAAATCAGCTGTTACCACCAGCGAACTGAAAAACATGTGCACAGATCTCTTAAGACACAGAAATCCAATCATGTTCTTAAAAAAGGTAAATTTTATTAAAGAAAGAAAGAAAGAAAACACATCTGGAAAATCAGGCTGTTGCTAGATATTAAAAGAGCAACTGCAAGGATTAAGCACCAAGAATGGCTTTCTTGGGGTCCAGCTTAAAGATTACAAAAACATCTGTGTTTAGCACAGAGGAATCCATAAGCCCCAAATAAAGAGATAAACCTGATTGCGTCTAAACTAAACATTTCCTGTTCTACAAAAAGAACAGGAGTACTTGTAGCACCTTAGAGACTAACAAATTTATTAAAGCATATCTGTGGTTCCCAATGACTGATTTCTAGGTATGATGCTGATGATTTTTCATACCTGGCCCAGCTTTACAGCATCCCCTGCTGCTCTCTGTGTCTCTCCAGCCAAGAGAACAACAACAACACAGACAAAGGGGAAGTTTTTTCTCAATTTTAAAAGTTGCTAGTCTTCCCATGGGCTCTTTTGGCCAGGTGCCAACTCACTTCCTCTTATCTAAGCATTTCAGTGAGACTTCTTCACCCTTTACAGGTAAGGCAAATAGAGAACAGCTACTGAGAAGGATTTTTATAGCTAACTGACGGGCTGGGTGTCCATAAGAGGGTGCTACCCCCCCCCCCCGCTCATTTACCCCACGCCCCCCACAAATCACAGACAGTGCTGGCCGGCCTAGTACAGGTCGGATCCACACCGGCTGTGATTTCTTCCCGGAGGTTTAGGAAAACAAAGTTAATAAGATACATGCACCTCTAATTTTGCTACTAATTACATGAAGGACTAAACAGTATTTTCCACATTTCAAGGACTACAATGACTTAGAATACAGGGACAGTTTTTACCAGTTGATTCTGGGAAACTCTCCCAGGAGAGTGCATCAGCCACTTTGTTAGAGGCTCCTGAAATGTGTTGTATTTCAAAATCAAAGTCTTGAAGAGCTAAACTCCACCGAAGAAGTTTCTTGTTATTCTCTTTGATGGCGTGAAGCCACTTCAGTTCAGCATGGTCAGCCTGCAGGTGGAAAAGCCATCCTCAAAATGTATGGGCGTAGCTTCTCCAGAGCATACACAATGGCATTCCTTTTCTGAGACTGACTGGTGGCTTTCCCTCTCAGAAAGATTTTTGTTGAGAAACATAACAGGATGGAATTGTTGATCTGGTCCTTCCTGCATTAAAACTGCTCTTACACCACGCTTGGACACATCCGTGGTTACGACAAAAGGTTGGTCGAAGTCCGGGGCCCTTAGTACAGGGTCAGACATAAGGGCCGCCTTAAGCTGGTTAAAGGCTTTTTGACACTCCTCAGTCCACTGAACTGCATTTGGTGTTTTCTTCCTGGTTATGTCTGTCAGTGGGGTGGCAATTTGGCTGTAGTGTGGTACAAATCGCCTGTAATATCTGACCAAGCCTAAGAAGGATTGGACCTGCTTCTCTGACTTAGGGACAGGCCAATTTTGGATAGCATTTACTTTAGTGTGTAGGGGGTTGATAGTTCCTTGACCCACCTGGTGTCCAAGGTATGTCACCCTGTTTAAACCTGACACTTTTTAGTCTTAACTGTTAGTCCTGCCTCCCTTATGCGCTGGAAGACAGTGTGGAGTCATTCCAGGAGTTCTGCCATGACTCTGAGAATATGGCCACATCGTCAAGATAGGCAACTGCAAATTCCCCAAATCCAGCCAGAAGGTTATCTACAAGTCTCTGGAAGGTGGCGGGTGCATTTCGCTGTCCGAAAGGGAGCACATTAAATTCATACAGCCCTACATGGGTGATGAAGGCTGACCTTTCCTTGGCTGGGTCATCTAGCAGCACTTGCCAGTACCCCTTAGTTAAATCTAAGGTGGAGATAAACTGGGCACGTCCCAGTTTCTCCAATAGCTCTTCTGTGCATGGTATTGGATAGTTCTCTGGGCGAGTTACAGCATATAGCTTACGGTAGTCCATGCAAAAGTGGATTTCCCCATCTGGTTTGGGAACCAGAACCACTGGAGAGGCCCAGGCACTCTCAGAGGGTTGGATTACACCCATCTGTAACATGTCCTTGATCTCCCTTTCTATTGCGGTTTTGGCTTGAGGAGCCATCCGGTAGGATTGGGCTCTAATTGGGTGAGCATCACCTGTGTCAATGGAGTGGAAAGCACGTTCTGTCCATCCTGGGGTGGCTGAAAACATTGGCCCAAAGCTGGTACATAGCTCCTGGATCTGCTGTCGCTGCTTACGCCCAAGTGTCATGGAAAGGCTCACCTCTTCCACGCCGCCGTTGCTTTTCCCTTCATAGTAGACTCCTTCAGGCCACTCAGCGTTGTCTCTCTCCTGGGCTGTAAACTGGAGAACCTTGATTTTGTGGGAATAAAAGGGCTTTAGAGAATTAACATGGTACACTTTAGGTTTTAGGGTAGGGTCTGGGAATGCTATGAGGTAATTAACAGCTCCCAGGCATTCTCGGACCGTAAATGGCCCATCCCACGATGCTTCCATCTTATTGGCCTGGAGCGCTTTCAGGACCATGAGTTGGTCACCTACTTTGAAGGAACGCTCTCGGGGGTGGTACGTAATTGTCCCAGGTCACTGGGTGGGGGCTCGAGCTGGTTTTGCACTGTGTTATGGAAACGGAACCCCTAGGTACTGAACCCGGCCCTTGTTGCTGCCAACTCAGATGGGCAGAAGGGTTACAGGTAGAAACGTCCTTGCCCATTCCCTCCCAGTGGAATGACTTCCCCAAATGGTCTTTGGTTCTGTTCAGTCCAGCATGGCCATTAGGGTGATCGTGGGCTAAGCTCAAGAGCTTTACCCGGTTCTTAGTTGGAAATACCAACTGTCTCTGAGGATGCCAGTCCTCCTTGTGCCCACCAGAAAGGGTTTCCTTGTATAAAAGTCCTCCATCTACAACAAATCAGGACCTATTAGAAGAGCTGAGAGGCGGTGAGTCACTCCGTGCCACCGTCCAAGCACAAATCGGGACCTATTAGAAGAGCTGAGAGGCGGTGAGTCACTCCGTGCCACCGTCCAAGCTCCCTTGAGGCTCTTATCCTCTTCCTGCTCTGCCTGGAACTGCTCCCTTGATGCTGGAGACATTAGTTCCTCGCTGGGTTGTGGACTTGGGCTTGGTCTCACTGGAAGCGATGCAGGTGATGTGGGTGTTTCCATCAACTGTGAACCTCTCTCCGCTGGTGCACTAGGTTGTATTTAAGGCTCCGGTTGAGCCTCTTGTGCAGGTTTAGCTCCTGCTGCAGTTGCAGGCTCTGTGGTGCCCCCTGGTGCTGGCTCCCTGACTCTCGTGGGGTGGCAAGCATGGGCTCTGGTGCTGACTGCTCCACCAGTTCCGATCCTTGGGCTGGTTCTGGCTGGGTCCCAGGAACTGGATTTACAACCGCTGCCATAGTCTCTGGTCTGGGGTCTGGTTCCCCCACCTCTGTCTGGGTCCCCGGGCCTGTGGTATCTGGGGACACAGACTGGGTCCTTGTAGGAGGCTCAGGCATGGAGTTAGGTGTGGAGGCCTGTTTAGCCTGGCTGCGGGAGACCATCCACCACCCTTTTCATTAGCCTCGCATGGTTGGTTAAGTCTTCTCCCAGCAGCACGGGAATGGGATAATCGTCATAGACTGCAAAAATCCATATTCCTGACCAACCCTTGTACTGGACAGGCAACTTGACTGTAGGCAGGTTAAAAGAGTTGGCCTTAAAGGGTTGCACCATTACTTGGGCCTCTGGGTCAGTGAATTTGGTGTCCACTAGGGATTGGTGGATAGCTGACACCTGAGCTCCAGTGTCTCTCCACGCAGTAATTTTCCTCCTGCCCACACTCACAGTTTCCCTTTGCTCTGGAGCATCCGGGCCTGAAGGCTCTCAGTGGGACCCCAGGGCGATGAGTTGCGGTAAATTACAAAAGGGGGAGTGAAGAAACAAGATGCCAGCGTCATCGTCCTGAGACCCTGATGGCTGGACAAGAGTGCAAGATTGATAACCCTAAAGTGCAAAGGCATCCACCCTACATCAAGAACAAGATACAAGATAAGGAAATGGAGAATAGCTGTGAAAACAAAATGCTGATGATGAAAGAGAAACTGCGGAAACAACTAGTTTGTGATTAATGATTCAAGCATGACATAGCAAAGTTCATAAGCTTACATGAGGATTTGTTGCTATAAAAGATAGGCAAGAGCCGAGGGGCTTTGGGTTCCTCTTGCCACAACTTCGACGCATTGGATCGCAACCGACAGGACCCCGCTCCCACACTCGTGACCTATCTAACTGGCCATTAGTTTAGTCTGAGCTACAGACTGGTAATTATAACATTGAGTGGTGGGACAGTGCATGTGTCTGAATGTGTGTGTGTGTGTGTGTTTATGTGAGCATATGCTAGCTGCTTTACTAGTGTATTCTTAATAAACATGGCGTATTGCGTTATCCCCTGAAAAAGATCCCGTGTGCTTCTTATAAGCATAACATTTTTGGTGGAGAATTGCGAAAGGGGGCTAGCATGCGCTGTTGTTTTTAAGAACCATTGGTAAAAGGAAAATATACTGCAGTAATATGTATATGCAGTAATATGTATACCGCAGAAGAGTCTGACCGCAGTGATAGTGTTTTATACTGCAGAAGTGTTTTGGGTATTGAAGGGATCGATCATTAAGGTATGCACTCCCTCGATTGTAGAAGCCCAGGTAAAGAGAGGAGAAGAATTAGACTTCTTGCTCCCCCGCCCCTCACTTGGCAGGGGAAAGGAATTGTCTTAAAGGTATACACACCTTCAGTCGTAGCAAGGTCGAATAAGGAGGGGGGTTTAGTATTCCACTCTCTGACCCAATTGCTGGGGAATAATTATACCCTCGGTCGTAGTAGGGTCGAGCCCAAAAGAACAAAGCTTAGTGCCTCCATTCTTCCCTCATATAGGGTCCTAAGGATACAAGACAATAAGTAAGGAACACTGGTAAGTCCCAACAGATGTATTGGAAAAAACAGCATAAAGAATTCTTGAATAAATAATGGGTATTTGAAGCTAAAAATGTTTAAGTGAAAAATACTCCTAAGAAAGAAATTGAAACATTACCAATTGTCAGGAAGGAGTTAAAATTTAGCCAGCAAAAAAGACAAAAGCTGCTAAGAAGCAAGGACGTAGTCTCTGTGAATACATAATAATTTAGATCTTGTGTATCCTTCTGTCATTCCTACTCATGTGTTTCCTTCTTCTTTCCATTTCAAGTCTATTAAATATATGGCTAATAATATAGTGTGTAAGGTAGGGCTGTTTAAATACCTAACACCATCCTCTAACAATGCTACACTAATAACAACCTCAAACTGTTGTGCAAAAACAGACAATTACATCACGTGCTCCTGTTCTACCCTTTACCCTTTAACCTCGTCCTCTTCTGTTGTTGTGGATGTCCTCCTCTTGCAAATAATAAAGTTGCTGTACAAGTATTTGCTACTCAGTGGTGTTTCATCACCGCTGCATCTTATTACATGTGCGAACCATTACAGTGCCAAGCAAACGCTTCCATGTGCCTGCAAATTACTAACTCATTTACCCTAGGTAATGTGCACCGCCCTGGCCATATATTCACTAAAATGGCAGCGGCTTCTCAATGGTATAACAACCTATCCCTTAACAACACACCGGTTCAACTAGCCAAGAAGCTACTACTCAAAGTGGTCCTGGCTGCTGCATCTGCGTTTACCACTGTTCATAAATTCGACTTCTGTACTCCTCCCCAACGAGGGGAGTAGCGCTAAATTCGACATGGCCATATCGAATTAGGCTTGGTGTGGATGGAAATCGACGCTAATAGCTCCGGGAGCTATCCCACAGTGCACCACTCTGTTGACGCTCTGGACAGCAGTCCGAGCTCGGATGCTCTGACCAGCCACACAGGAAAAGCCCCGGGAAAATTTGAATTCCTTTTCCTGTCTGGGCAGTTTGAATCTCATTTCCTGTTTGGACATCGTGGCGAGCTCAGCAGCACTGGCAACGATGCAGAGCTCTCCAGCAGAGATGGCCATGCAATCTCAGAATAGAAAGAGGGACCCAGCATGGACTGATCGGGAAGTCTTGGATCTCATCGCTGTGTGGGGCGATGAGTCCGTGCTTTCCGAGCTGCGCTCCAAAAGACGGAATGCAAAGATCTACGAGAAGATCTCCAAAGCCATGGCAGAGAGAGGATACAGCCGGGATGCAACGCAGTGCCTCGTGAAAATCAAGGAGCTGAGACAAGGCTACCAGAAGACCAAAGAGGCAAACGGACGATCCGGATCCCAGCCCCACACATCCCGTTTCTAAGAGGCACTGCATTCCATCCTAGGTGCGGCCGCCACCACTACCCCATCACTGACCGTGGACTCTGAGGATGGGATATTGTCCACGGCCGGTTCCTCGGACATGTTAGCGGACGGGGAAGATGAGGAAGGAGATGAGGAGGACGAGGCAGTCGACAGCGCTTACAACGCTGATTTCCCCGACAGCCAGGAGCTCTTCATCACCCTTACAGAGATCCCCTACCAACCGTCCCCAGCCGTTAACCCGGACACAGATTCAGGGGAAGGATCAACCAGTAAGTGTTTTAAACATATAAACATTTATTTTTAACAGAACTGGAATATTAACAATAACAACAATGGGTTTTTCATGATTTGTTTGCCCTAGGCGCTTAACTATTCAGTCCCAACTATTTAAAAAAAATCTAACAATGTCCGGTTTTGCATGATTCTGCTGCCAAAGCCGCTCCACTCTTTAGTCCCTGCCAGTGCAGCTATATGAAAATGCGGTCTATATGTCCGGGGATAGAGCTGCAATCCTCCATGGACATCTCGAGGAAGCTCTCCTGGAGGTAATTGGAAAGCCTGTGCATCAGGTTCCTGGGGAGAGCGGCCTTATTTGGTCCTCCGAAGTAGGAGACGTTTCCGCGCCAGGAGATCATCAAGTACTCCGGGATCATAGCCTTGCACAGCATGGCGGCATACGGCCCTGGTCTTTGCAGGCTTTCCCTTAGCATTCGTTCTTTATCGCTGTCTGAGATCCTCATGATTGTGATGTCGCTCATGATGACCTGCTTTGAATTAGGTAGGGGACTGTTAGTATTGGGACTGCTTGCCCGTTCCTTTACAGAACTGTAACCGCCGGTTTACAGCCACGCGGTGGAGGCGGGAGAGGGGCAGCATACAGGGATCTTTCCCTGGGACAGCCGCAAGGGGGTGGGACAGGGGCAGAGTTCATGCTTGGCCGATTGCTGGCAGCAGAGACTGGCATTGCTTTCAATGTGAAAGGAGGCCAGTGCTACTATTAAAGTTTTAAGCAGCCACAACTCTACGGCTTACCATGTCTGCCTGCTACAGAAATTCTGGTGTCCTGCCCCGCTTCCCAGATCGGCAGTGCAAGACCCCAGGCACTGAAGGCGAGGTCCGAAAATTCGACCTTGTCCTGAGTGCGCATGTGATAGGTGCAGTGCATGGTGTTGTTCACAGAGAAAGACTATGTTCTTTGTTCACAACTACATTTATCTTTCTGAGGAATTCACTCCCTTTTTCTCATTCCCACAGCCACATCTGCGACTGTCTCCCAACCCAGCCTGGCATCACACTCCCAGAGGCTAGCGCAGATTAGGCGGAGGAAGAAGAAGACGCGAGAGGACATGTTCTCAGAACTAATGGGCTGCTCCCGAGCCCAGGCAGCACAGCAGAACCAGTGGAGGGAGAATTTGTCCCAAATGCACCGGACACACATGGAACGTGAGGAGAGGTGGCGGCAGGAAGACCAGCAGGCGACTCAAACGCTGCTTGGACTTATGAGGGAGCAAACGGACACGCTCCGGCGCCTTGTTGATGTTCTGCAGGAACGGAGGCAGGAGGACAGAGCCCCGCTGCAGTCTATCAGTAACCGCCCTCCCCCGCCACCAAGTCCCATACCCCCCTCGCCCAAAGTCCAAAGAAGGAGGGGCGGCAGAGTCCGTGAAAACTCTCACTCCACCCCTGCAGACTGCTCAAGCACCAGAAGGCTGTCATTCCCCAAAATTTGAAAAGTCCTTTCCTTCCCGCCTCACCCAAGCCCCCGTCCAAGTTTCACCCCCAAGTTTCATGTGTGGTTGTTAATAAAAAATACGTTTCTGTTCATTACTGTTTCCATCATGTTCTTTTGGAGGAGAGTCTGTCTGAAGGGGGGGAAGGGGCTTGGTAATTGTACAGGACAGTCACCTTTAGCAGGGTACAGAGGCGGGGGCAGGTCCAGCAGCCGGGCACATACACAGTGCAGTGACTAGTTACCCTGGTCAGTCTGGGAGGTGGTTTTCATGTTCTGTGTGTGTGGGGGGGTTGCTCTGTGACTTTGTGGCGGGGGAGGGCAGTTACAGATCTTATGCAGCGGTCCTTTTCCTGGATCACAGAGCCACGCAGCAGGGGATCTGTAACCCTCCTCCCCCTGCCATAAAGTCACATAGCCACCACATACACGCAGTCCCGCTCAGGAGGGCTGGCAGGCTCCGTTGAAACAACCAGCCCACCACTGCGGAGCCTGTCATTCCTGGAGTTTAGAAGCGCCATTTACATCAGTACACTACACCCGCTCCCCACCACAGTCTGCGTCCCAGGTTTAAAACATTCCCGCGAAAACAGTAATAAAGACAACGGTGTTCATTAACAAAATATAACTGATTTTATTTTTTTGGAAGGGGGTGAAGGGGGTATGTAACTGGAGAGGATAGTCAACATTAACTGGGTAAAGAAACGGGGGCAGGTTCAGCTTCTCTGTACACAAATTGAAAAGTCATTGGTCACCCTGCTCACTCTGGAACCTAGCTTTCAAAGCCTCCCGGATGCACAGCGCGTCCCGCTGGGCTCTTCTAATCGCCCGGCTGTCTGGCTGGGCGTAATCAGAAGCCAGGCTATTTGCCTCAACCTCCCACCCCGCCATAAAGGTCTCCCCCTTGCTCTCACAGAGATTGTGGAGCACACAGCAAGCTGCTATAACAATGGGGATATTGGTTTCGCTGAAATCACAGCGAGTCAGTAAGCTTCTCCATCTCCCCTTCAGACGGCCAAAAGCACACTCCACCACCATTCTGCACTTGCTCAGCCGGTAGTTGAAGAGTTCTTTTTCACTGTCCAGGGCGCCAGTATAGGGCTTCATGAGCCAGGGCATTAGCAGGTAGGCTGGGTCCCCGAGGATCACTGTAGGCATCTCCACATCCCCAAGAGTTATTTTGTGGTCCGGGAAGTAAATACCTTCCTGCAGCCGTCTAAACAGACCAGAGTTCCTGAAGACGCGAGCGTCATGAACCTTGCCCGGCCATCCGACGTTGATGTTGGTAAAACGTCCCCTGTGGTCCACCAGTGCTTGCAGCACCATTGAAAAGTAGCCCTTTCGGTTGATGTACTGGCTGGCCTGGTGCTCCGGTCCCAGGATAGGGATGTGAGTTCCATCTATAGCCCCACCGCAGTTTGGGAATCCCATCGCGGCGAAGCCATCTATGATGACCTCCACGTTTCCCAGGGTCACTACCTTTGAGAGCAGTACCTTAACGATTGCGTTGGCTACTTGCATCACAACAACCCCCACGGTAGATTTGCCCACGCCAAAGTGGTTCGCGACTGACCGGTAGCTGTCCGGCGTTGCAAGCTTCCAGAGGGCTATGGCCACTCGCTTCTGGACAGTCAGGGCTGCTCGCATCCTGGTGTCATTGCGCTTCAGGGCAGGGGACAGCAACTCACAAAGTTCAAGGAAAGTCCCCTTCCGCATGCGAAAGTTTCGCAGCCACTGGGATTCATCCCAGACCTGCAGCACTATGCGGTCCCACCAGTCCGTGCTTGTTTCCCGTGCCCAGAATCGCCGTTCCACAACATCCACATGACCCATTGTCACCGTGATGTCCTCGGCGCTGGGTCCCATGCTTTCTGACAGGCCTGTGCTACTCTCAGACTTCAGGCCCTCACTGCGGTGCCGTAGCCTCCTCGCCTGGTTTATCTGCATCTGCCTCTGGTAAAGGTGTATGATAAGCTGCGAGGCGTTGACAACGGCCACAACTGCAGCGATGGTCGCAGCGGGATCCATGCTCGCAGTGCTGTGGCGTCCGCGCTGTCACTGACCAGAAAAGTGCGCGAACTGATTTCCCGCCGACGCTTTCAGGGAGGGAGGGAGGGCGGTAGTGACGGACGGATGACGACAATTACCCAAAAGCACCCTCGACACATTTTTTTTACCCAGAAGGCATTAGCGGCTCGACCCAGAATTCCAATGGGCAGCGGGGACTGCGGGAACTGTGGGATAGCTGCCCACAGTGCACCGCTTCCAATGTCGATGCTTTCCCCGTTAGTGTGGACTCACAAAGTCGAATTACTGTCCTTAGTGTGGACACACACGTTCGACTTTGCAATATCGATTCCACATATTCGATTTAAGTGAAATCGAACTACCCTCGTAGTGTAGACATACCCATAGTCTCTGTCAATACATAATAATTTAGCTAAAAGCTAAAACAAAAACTGCAAAACAAGCAGGAATGTTTCAGTTGCTCAAAAGGCACTAACAATTATAAACAATTGATAAGCTTATGCCCGCCCAGTAATTTAGTTCTTAGGACAGAATAAACCCTCCCTTCACAGCCCACCGGATATCTGTAAGCACTCATCCCTACCCCCCCCCCCCCGCCTCCTTCCCCTGCAAGGTAGTCATAAAGGCTTAATACAATTAGAATGACCTCTATATGTCATGCTAGGAGTCTACTACAGGCCACCTAACCAGGTGGAAGAGGTGGATGAGGTTTTTTTTAAGCAACTAACAAAATCATCCAAAGCCCAAGATTTGGTGGTGATGGGGGACTTCAACTATCCAGATATATGTTGGGAAAATAACACAGCGGGGCACAGACTATCCAACAAATTCTTGGACTGCATTGCAGACAACTTTTTATTTCAGAAGGTTGAAAAAGCTACTAGGGGGGAAGCTGTTCTAGACTTGATTTTAACAAATAGGGAGGAACTCATTGAGAATTTGAAAGTAGAAGGCAGCCTGGGTGAAAGTGATCATGAAATCATAGAGTTTGCAATTCTAAGGAAGGGTAGAAGGGAGAACAGCAAAATAGAGACAATGGATTTCAGGAAGGCAGATTTTGGTAAGCTCAGAGAGCTGATAGGTAAGGTCCCATGGGAATCAAGACTGAGGGGAAAAACAACTGAGGAGAGTTGGCAGTTTTTCAAAGGGACACTATTAAGGGCCCAAAAGCAAGCTATTCCGCTGGTTAGGAAAGATAGAAAATGTGGCAAAAGACCACCTTGGCTTAACCACGAGATCTTGCATGATCTAAAAAATAAAAAGGAGTCATATAAAAAATGGAAACTAGGACAGATTACAAAGGATGAATATAGGCAAACAACACAGGAATGCAGGGGCAAGATTAGAAAGGCAAAGGCACAAAATGAGCTCAAACTAGCTACAGGAATAAAGGGAAACAAGAAGACTTTTTATCAATACATTAGAAGCAAGAGGAAGACCAAAGACAGGGTAGGCCCACTGCTTAGTGAAGAGGGAGAAACAGTAACAGGAAACTTGGAAATGGCAGAGATGCTTAATGACTTCTTTGTTTCGGTCTTCACCGAGAAGTCTGAAGGAATGCCTAACATAGTGAATGCTAATGGGAAGGGGGTAGGTTTAGCAGATAAAATAAAAAAAGAACATGTTAAAAATCACTTAGAAAAGTTAGATGCCTGCAAGTCACCAGGGCCTGATGAAATGCATCCTAGAATACTCAAGGTATCTGAGCCTCTAGCTATTATCTTTGGAAAATCATGGGAGACGGGAGAGATTCCAGAAGACTGGAAAAGGGCAAATATAGTGCCCATCTACAAGAAGGGAAATAAAAACAACCCAGGAAACTACAGACCAGTTAGTTTAACTTCTGTGCCAGGGAAGATAATGGAGCAAGTAATTAAGGAAATCATCTGCAAACACTTGGAAGGGGGTAAGGTGATAGGGAACAGCCAGCATGGATTTGTAAAGAACAAATCATGTCAAACCAATCTGATAGCTTTCTTTGATAGGATAACGAGCCTTGTGGATAAGGGTGAAGCTGTGGATGTGGTATACCTAGACTTTAGTAAGGCATTTGATACGGTCTCGCATGATATTCTTATCGATAAACTAGGCAAATACAATTTAGATGGGGCTACTATAAGGTGGGTGCATAACTGGCTGGATAACCGTACTCAGAGAGTTGTTATTAATGGTTCCCAATCCTGCTGGAAAGGCATAACGAGTGGGGTACCGCAGGGGTCTGTTTTGGGACCGGCTCTGTTCAATATCTTCATCAACGACTTAGATATTGGCATAGAAAGTACGCTTATTAAGTTTGCGGATGATACCAAACTGGGAGGGATTGCAACTGCTTTGGAGGACAGGGTCATAATTCAAAATGATCTGGACAAATTGGAGAAATGGTCTGAGTTAAACAGGATGAAGTTTAACAAAGACAAATGCAAAGTGCTCCACTTAGGAAGAAAAAATCAGTTTCACACATACAGAATGGGAAGAGACTGTCTAGGAAGGAGTACGGCAGAAAGGGATCTAGGGGTTATAGTGGACCAGAAGCTAAATATGAGTCAACAGTGTGATGCTGTTGCAAAAAAAGCAAACATGATTCTGGGATGTATTAATAGGTGTGTTGTGAGCAAGACACGAGAAGTCATTCTTCCGCTCTACTCTGCTCTGGTTAGGCCTCAGCTGGAGTATTGTGTCCAGTTCTGGGCACCGCATTTCAAAAAAGATGTGGAGAAATTGGAAAGGGTCCAGAGAAGAGCAACAAGAATGATTAAAGGTCTTGAGAACATGACCTATGAAGGAAGGCTGAAAGAATTGGGTTTGTTTAGTTTGGAAAAGAGAAGACTGAGAGGGGACATGATAGCAGTTTTCAGGTATTTAAAAGGGTGTCATAAGGAGGAGGGAGAAAACTTGTTCACCTTAGCCTCTAAGGATAGAACAAGAAGCAATGGGTTTAAACTGCAGCAAGGGAGGTCTAGGTTGGACATTAGGAAAAAGTTCCTAACTGTCAGGGTGGTTAAACACTGGAATAAATTGCCTAGGGAGGTTGTGGAATCTCCGTCTCTGGAGATATTTAAGAGTAGGTTAGATAAATGTCTATCAGGGATGGTCTAGACAGTATTTGGTCCTGCCATGCGGGCAGGGGACTGGACTCGATGACCTCTCGAGGTCCCTTCCAGTCCTAGAATCTATGAATCTATGAATCTATGTACGTATTGTTCTTATTTTTA
Organism: Emydoidea blandingii; assembly: GCA_036785055.1. NCBI lineage: Eukaryota > Metazoa > Chordata > Testudines > Emydidae > Emydoidea > Emydoidea blandingii. The sequence goes on from JAXIVB010000006.1 coordinate 135,345,264, forward strand.
TCTTTGTTCAGGGTTCTTTTTTGACTTGTAACAATGTCTGTCTCTGTATATACAAATAAATGCAAATAAATTAATAAAAAAAATATAATTAACCACTATGGCACCATATTTTTGAAGCCGCTTGTCAGTCTTCCCGGTACCGTAAATAAAGCCCCTTCAGTACTGTCTTTGCTTGCCTGATTCTTGGGGAAAAGATCTTTTTGCCTAACACATTCATAAAAAAGGATACCCCTTTTGAACAAATATTACAAAAATTTGGGCACAGCCCTTGGTCCGATAACACCCTGGCTGATGGCCACACAATTTCAGATCTGGAAGATAAATTGGCCCAATGAAAAAAGAGGCAGCCGCAGTTTGGCTTTATGGAAAACCTGTAATGAGGTGTTCCTCAGATTGGCAGAATGCAAAAATGAAAACATGAAACTGCACCAAGATTTGCAAGTCTCCGCTGCAGAAGCGGAGAGATGGAAATGTATATCAACTAGTACCCAAACACAATGAGATTCCCTTAAGAATGGGTAGAGAGAGTTAAAACAACATTCTAAAATTTTACAGAAACACACAAAAAAGAAAGAAAAAATTGGGGGGAAAAATCAGGATTTACAAAAAATGGTCAAAAAGTTAACTTTAAAGCAAGGGAGAGCCCCCACTGACCATAACCACTGTAAATTGCAGCAGTGACATCAGGGGATGGCATCACTGAGATCCCTGAATGGGTAGACTCTTGGGGTCCCACTGAAATTTAGGAAGGAGATATCTGGGCAGATTCCCCCTCCAAGAGCCAGCAGGGCCGGCTCTAGGTTTTTTGCCACCCCAAGCAAAAAATATTTTGGCTGCCCCCCGTCCCAGCCCTGGGCTCCTTGCCGCACCCCCCTGCCGCCCCAGCCCTGGGCTCTTCTCCACCACCCGCACCCCCCTGCCTCCCCAGCGCTGGGCTCTCACCCCCGACCCGCAAACCCCTGCCTCCCCAGCCCTGGGCTCTCACCCCCCCGACCCGCACCCCCCTGCCGCCCCAGCCCTGGGCTCTCACCCCCCAAACCACACACCCCTGCCACCCCAGCCCTGGGCTCTCACCCCCCCAACCGCACCCCCCTGCCACCCCAGCCCTGGGCTCTCCCCCACAAACACACACACACCCTGCCGCCCCACCATTGCCCCCACACACACCTCCTGCCGCCCCAGCCCTGGGCTCACCCCCCCCCCTCCTTCCGCTGCAGCCCTGGGTCACTGGTAACTCGCTCCCAGGGCAGGTCATTCAGCAGGAATTTTAGATGTGCACAGAACACAGACAGGATTGGTTCCCATATGGTTACAGAACTGCAGTAAAGTGGAACAATTTTCAGCTTGTGTGATTGGAGGATATCTGGATGCATATTATAAGACTGTCCTACATAAATGAGGAAAAGTTGAGGTGCCTTTATTATTCTTTTGTTCCACTCTTTCTTTCTATGGGGAATTTGCCAATGCAATATCACTGTCTTCCTTTTAAACAAACAAACAAACAAAAAGGCAATGGCTGTTCAAAATAGCAATTCCAGTCCTAATAACCACTGGGAAGCATTTCTTGCTAAATTTTATCCTACTTTTTCTACAGCAAGTTACAGTGGATCAGTATATTTGATTTGGGAGAAATGAAGTAACAGCTGCCCAAACTGAGCTTGAGCACTCCTGAATTTTGAGGTGTTCAAACCTGGAAGGCAGGTGCTGGGGGGGACGGGGAGCCTGTGGCTCCGCAGGGGAGCACGGCAGCATGTATGCGGCAGCATGTCTGGCGCCGCGCGAAGCCAGACATGCAGGTCTGAGTGGCACAGTAAGGGGGCTGGGGGGTTGGAGAAGGGGTAGAGGGTTCCGGGGGGGGGGCAGTCAAGGGACAGGGAGCAAGGGAGGTTGGATGGGGCAGAGGTTCGGGGGGGCAGTCAGCAGTTGGCTAGGCATGGGAGTCCCAGGGGTTTGTCAGGGGACAGGTAGGGGGTGGGGTCCTAGGGGAGAAGTTGGGGGGGGTCTCAGGAGGGGGCAGTTGGGGACAAGGACCATTGGGGCTTAGATAGGGGGTGGGGTCCTGGGGGGCAGTTGGGGCAGGGGTCCCAGGAGGGGGTGAGCAGGGGACAGGGAGCAGGGGGGTTGGATGGGTTGGGGTTTCTGGGGGGGGCAGTCGGAGGGAGTGGATGGGGGCAGGGTGGGGCTACCCTCCCTCCCCGTGCAGTGTCCTATTTTTTGAATGTTAAAATATGGAATCCCTACTCACAGTGCAGCTCTCCATTCATAGTAGGCTACAGCATGAGGTCTCAGCTTCCTCACTCCCTCCCCCTTTCCTGTTGGTAGTGGCCAAGGGAATGCTGGGAAATGTAGTTCTTTCCCTGCTCCAGGGCTGGCTCTATAGGCAGGGAGCTAACCAAGGAACTACAGCTCCCAGGGCCCCCTGCTGGTTCTCAGCTCCCATGCTGGATCCCTGCCACCCCTGCAAATGGGCTGCCCCAAGCACGTGCTTGCTTTGCTGGTGCCTAGAGCCGCCCCTGAGAGCCAGAATGCTGTTGCAGCGGTAAAGCGAACAACAGTTACAGCGAACTACAGATGCCGAGAATTAAAACAAGTAGAAGGAAAAGAAAAGGGACCAGGAGGTGTGGGGGGCTAGTTGAGGAACAACATAAATTAATAATGAAACAAAGCCTGTGCCCATGGGAACGGACGGTTCAGCAAGGAAAGCAGGATTGGGCCCAGACAAGCAGGCAGGCAACAGATAGAGAGCTTGGAAGACAGGTTGGGAGCCCTGAGGGCATAGTGGCAGGAGAAAGGGAAGCAGTAAGTACAAGGATGGGGGATTCAGATCCCTGGGACAATACTTGGAATGGTGATATCTGAGCTAATGGAGGTGTCATTTGGGAAAATAAGTAAGTAATTAAAAAAAAGTAAGAAGTTAACTCTGCAGAGGCTAAAGGGAAGTAAGCAGTTAAATGTTGTAAAAATGTTAAAGGCAAAGTGTTATAGGAAAAGCATTGTTGGTTTCATTGCAGCCATTTAAGGAAAAATGGGCCCCTTTCTAAAGTAATGGTCTGTAAAGCTGCAGGCAGAGGGAAAATCTGAGTTAAATCATTTGACTATGGACAATTTAGTCAAATTCACCAAAAAAAAATAAGGGTTTTTTATTGGAATTTAATTGCCTCCAAATGTGTAAAAGGGAATATGAGCTATGTACAGCTCTGTAAAATAATTAAAACAGTGCAAGGGAATGTTAAAAAAATATGTGGAAATTTTAAGAACCTAAACCAACACTCCTGGTTTGTAAAACCCTGTTTTGTAGGTTTAAAATAAAGTAGGGTTTTTTGTTTGTTTTTAAATAATACCACTAAAAATCCATTTCAATCTTTCATTCAAAGTTGCAAAACTAATAGACACTTCTTGCCAGACACAGGTGTCACAGAGTACAGGTCCGATGCTCTAGAACTGCTCTGTCTGAAGCCAGCCAGGACACGCTGTCCAGGGCAAATAGCCTCCTTGGCTCTGGCCTTCCTGGACTGACCTCGGAGCATTCAGCATCCCTGTTCACCATGTGCCTCCCCTTGGCAGGCCCACCGGGATGGGACCCCTGGGGAAGCCAGAGGGCCCTGCACCCCCACTTTGCAGTCAGCTGTGACTCTCAGCCAACAGGTAACACAGAAGGCCCCGCCTTGCCTGTTGATGTAAAACATCGAGGCCGTGTTGTCCGTGAGAACCCTGACCACTCTGCCCTCCAGGTGCAAGCGGAAGGCCACAAACACCAGCCGGACCGCCCTGAGTTCCTTGACGTTTATATGCAGGGCAAGGTCCTGCGCTGACCACAGACCTTGGGTCTGGATGTCCCCCACAAGGGCTCCTCACCCCAGGCCTGAAGTGCGGACACCACCTCCACCGAATGGGTGCCTGCCCCTGAACAGGACCCCGCAGAGCATGTTCCCTGGGGAGGACCATCATAGGGAGGCGATCACCGGCTCGGGCACAGTGAGGACCTTGTCCATCCTGTCTTTGGCCTGGGAGAACACTGAGGCCAACCAGAGCTGGAGGGGCCTCATCCTGAGTCTGGCGTGGTGAACCACGTATGTGCACGCCGACATGTGACCCAGGAGCTGGAGACACACTCTGGCCGTCATCACGGGAAACCTTGTAACTGTGTCAATGAGCCCTTTCAGGGTCTCGAATCTGTCCGGTGGGAGGGAGGCTCTGGCCGATGTGGCGTCCAGGACTGCCCCGATAAACTCTATGTGCTGTACCGGGACTAACGTGGACTTGGTGTAGTTTACCAACAGGCCCAGGGTGGTGCATGTGGACAGAAGGAGCACCATGTGATCCTGCACCTGTGACCAGGAGCTGCCCTTGACCAGTCAGTCGTCCATATAGGAAAAGATCTGGACCCCACGACATCTGAGGTAGGCCGCCTCCACAGACATACACTTTATGAACACCCTGGGAGCAGTGGACAGGCCAAACGGGAGGACCGTAAATTGGTAGTGTTCCTGCCCAACCGTGAAACGGAGGAAGCGCCTGTGTCCCTCGAATATATGAATGTGGAAGTACGTGTCCTGCAGATAGAGGGCGGTGTACCAGTCCCTGGGATCCAGGGAGGGGATGATGGAGGCCAGAGAGACCATGCGAAACTTGAGCTTCACCATGTACTGGTTCAGGCCTTGCAGGTCCAGGATGGGCCTGAGCCCCCCTTTGGCCTTCGGGATAAGGAAATAGCGGGAGTAGTACCCCTTGTGTTTGAACTCCGCTGGCACCACTTCCACCGCTCCTAGGCCCAGGAGCTGCCCCACCTCCTGCTCGAGCAGGGCCTTGTGAGAGGGGTCCCTGAGGAGGGATGGGGGTGGAGGGTGGTTGGGCGGGGTAGAGGTAAACTGGAGGATGTAGCCCCGGACCCAACAGTCCGAAGTCAGCCGCGACCACTCCGGGAGAAAAGCACACAACCGGTTGGAGAAGGGAAGCTTTATTGCTGGTGGATCCCTGGTGTGAACTGGTACGTCGCCCCCGGGCACCCCATCAAACTGCCGTTTCCCTGCCTGTTTGCCCTTGGAGGACCCAGGCTGGGGGGCAGGCCGAGACTGCCTCTGCAGGCGCTTTTTATAGTCCCGTGACTTTTTACAAGGGGGCTCGTATTTAGAGTGGGTGGCCTGGGTGGGAGCCTGCTGAGGCTTAAACTTAGGCCTAGCAGGAGCTGGAACATATAGGCCAAGTGCCTTAAGGGTAGTGCGGGAGTCTTTCAGGCCGTGCAGTTTCACGTCCATCTGCTCTGCAAACAGGGCCTTGCCATTGAACGGGAGATCCTGCAAGGAGTTCTGCGCCTCACTGGACAGCCCAGAGAGCAGGAACCACGACGCCCTTCTCATGGATACCACAGAGGCCATGGACCATGCAGCCGTATCCATGGCATCCTATACTGCCTGCAGGGTTGCCCTGGCAGCTGCTGTACCCTCCTGTACCAGAGCTTTGAACTCCTTCCTGTCACACTCCTGGAGGGAGTCCTCGAATTTGGATAGAGAGCCCCACAAATTGAACTCCTACCAAACCAGGAGAACCTGATGGTTCGCCACCCTTGACTGGAAACTCGAGGACGAATAAACCTTTCTCCCAAATAAGTCCAGCCTCCTTGAGTCTTTATTTTTCGGAGTACAGGCTGGTTGGCCCTGCCTCTCCCTGTGGTTGACCGACACGCCCACCAGGGAGTTGGGGGCAGGGTGAGTGTACAGGTATTAATGCCTCTTGGCAGGCACAAAGTACTTCCATTCCACCCTCTTAGAGATGGGGGCAAGGAAGCCAGGGTTTGCCACAAGGCATTTGAAATTTTTGCCTCCCCTTCATGGAGTGGAAGGACCACCCTGCCCGGTACCGAGGCGGACAGGACATTGAAGAGGGAGTCTGGGGGTTCCTCCACCTCCTCGGCCTGAAAGTTGAGGCTTGATGCCACCCTTTTCAACAGTTCCTGGTGGGCTTTTTCCCCTAGCAGTACCCGAGTCCTCCTGTGGAACAGAGGGAGGAGGGGTCGTAATCGCCTCATCAGGGGAGGGTGAGGAGGTGGACGTGGTACTTTGCGTGTCCACCGGCACTGGCACTGAAGATGCACGTCCCACCAACTCCTTCCCTGGAGGCTGGGAAAGGGAGGCCAACGGTCATTCCGAGGCTCCGGCCACCGAGCGAGCCCCCATGGGGCCCATTGGTACCATGGTGCCGGCCAAGGAGCCCAGTGCCACTGCGCCTGCTGTGGCACCGGCGGAGCAGGCTGTTCGGCCTGACTGGCCTGTCCCATCAATCAACAACTACAAAGGGAGGCCGGGCTGGCGTATGACCTGCCACTGTCCCTGAACCTGGAGGAGCGGCGGCGTTGGGAACGGTGCCAACCACGAGACCGTGATCCCGACGTGGAGGAACGGTACCACTGGTAGCAGCTGCTCTGTGATTGGCTCTGGCAGGCGGATCCGCGACAGCGATAGACGCCTGGGGCTGCGGGAGCGGTGCCGTGGCAGGGTCCTGGAGCAAGATGACGAACAGGAACAACGTCGACGTTCGTGTTGTGACTGGCTACGGTAGCCCCTCGGAGATGAAGACCTCCGGTGCCGTCTGTCTCGGTCTCGACGGGGCCCGCTCCTGGAGGCGGAGCAGTGCCTGGAGACCCTGTCAGTTGGAACCCAGCCAGACACCCTGGTGGGGGTCGACAGTGACCGGCGTGGACTACGCACGGGATGGTTGCTGAGCGGCGAACAGCATCGGGAACATTCCCTTGACCGTGACCGGTACCGAGTTGGGGGCGACTGCGGAGGTCCCAGTGGTGGCTTGCCTCTGGACCGTGGAGCCAGTGTTGGCGGTGCTCCTGGTACCAGCATGGACATAATGTCTTGGGCCGCTTGCAGGGCCTCCGGTGTGGAGGGCATTCCGACATCCGGGGAAGCCTGCTCTGAATGGGCCAGGCTACTCCGCTTGACCTGAGAGTCAGAGGCCTGGAGGCCAACGGGGACCGAGGACTGCCCAACATGGGTCTAGCCTCTCCCCCGGTTTTGCTCTGGCGCCAAGGCGGAGAAGGCCTCTTCTTAGCCTTCTTGATGTGCTCCACGGACGGGGAGCGGTGCCGACTGGTAGATGGCACTGAGGGGTCACCGCGCACCGACACCGCGGTACCCGGTGCTGACTCGGAGCGGCGCGCCGGAGTCGGGGTCAACACCGACTCCATCAGGATAGTCCGGAGCCGAATGTCTCTTTCTGTCTTGGTCCGAGGCTTGAAAGACCTGCAAATCTTGCAGCGATCGCTGAAATGGGTTTCACCCAAACAGTGTAAACAATCCGTATGCGGATCCACTCACTGGCATCGGCTGCCTACAAGTGTCGCATGACTTAAAACCCAGGGCACGGGGCATGCCCCAGCTCAGGCGCACTGAACTAAACTAATCTAACTACTTCAACTACAGGTACTACTAACTACACTGAACGAACAAGAGTTTTGGAGGAAAGCTGCAGACAAGCTGGAGCAGAGCAATTCTGGAGCACCTTCACTGGCAGCAAGAAGGAACTGAGGGTGGGGGGAGCGTGCAGCACCCCTTATACCGCGCCATGGAGGCACCATGCCAGGGGTCGCTAGGGGCACTCCCCTACGGGTACTGCTAGGGGAAAAACTTCCGGCACCAGTGAACGTGGCGAGCATGCACACTTACTGTTGAATGCACATGAGCAATCACTCGAAGAAGAAGATGTGGAATCCCCATCATTGGAGGTTTTTAAGAACAGGCTGGATAAACACCTGTCAGGGATGGTCTAGGTTTACTTCGTGCTGCCTGAGATCAGGGGCTGGACTTGATGACCTCTTAAGGGCCCTTCTAGCCCAGCATTTCTATGGCTCTATGAATGGTGAAAAGGACATTAGAGGCACTTAGACAACGCAGACAATTCCTGTCCAACAGACTTCCTCAGCTGATGATGGCAACAGCGCTACCAGCTGCGAGTAGACTAGGCAATTTACCATGTTATAATCATGAAATTCTACAGAAAAAAAATACATCCCCACCATATACACACAAGCAGTTACTGCTCACATATCTAACCCGCTGTACAGCAGTAGCGTAGCTAGAGTGGAAATTTGGGTGGGCCTCGACTTTCTGGCCCTTACCGTTCTGTAGGCACTAGAAAACAAGGCTGCCAGGGGTGCACAGTCTGTGGGGCATGCCCCTGGGGGCCGAGGGGGGCCCCCCCATCAGGACTTGAGCTCTGCCCACCCCTCCCAACCATAGTTTCCTCTAAGGTGTGTGCCTGCGCAGCCACACATGAGCGAATGAAGGGCCACACACCTAATTAGTGGAGCCACGCAGGTGTGACTTCTCTAATTAGGTGCCTCCTGGAGAGAGGACATGGAAATTGAGGTGGAAAATAGGGAGTGAGTGGAGGTAGGTGGGGGAAATCGGGGGTGGGTGGGGAAACTAAGTTTGGGGCATCCCAGGACTCCCAGCCCCACCTGGGCTGCATGTGGCAGCCTGGGAGAGACGTGACTTTCCCCAGTGACCGCCTCTCTGTAGCCCTAGCTGTGCTGCCGTGGCAGGGAGAAAGGAGTGGAGAGTGATTCTGTGCCTCTCCCAGCTCCAGCTGGCTGCTGCGACGGTGCAAAAACCGTGGGAGCGTCTACACTTGCCAATGACTTTTTGCAGTGAAACTCAGAAGTTTCACTGCAAAAAGAAAATCACCTCCACAAGAGGTGATGTGCAATTGAAGACACGTTCTTCCCATATACAGAGCATTAGCCATAGCAGGATATCCCACAGTGTCTAGGTGACCACTCTAGCCACCACCTCTGCTGCTCTGATGCCAGATAAACAGACGTCCACCCCTCCCCCTGTACAGCCCCAGAACTTTGAAACTCCCCTTCCTATTTTCTTGGCAAGTGCTCACTTATCATCTGGCCAGGTGACAATGCCTGCTCCACGGAGCAAAGGATCCCCTGCTTGCAGCAATGCTCAGCTACTGGAGCGGGGAGAAGGGGGTATGCAAGGACCCAGGATGTTCTGCAATTCCCCCCCCCTTCCCTTCCCAGGAGAGCTGCACTGTGGGATAGCTGCCCTCAGGACGCTGCTCTCATCAGCGATGGAAGTGCTGCAAATGTCAACACTCTCTGAGGGCTGTGGATGTAAGTGAATACACAAACCACTGCTTTTCTTTTACCAGTTCCCTATCGCCGGTTGTGATAAATGGCGGGGGGGGGGGGTAGCTCCCTTTTATGGACACCCAGCTAGTCAGTAGCTGTAGAATCCTCCTTAGCACTCACTCACTCACTCATGCCCGTCACCCCAATCGGGGTATGGGCCGCCAACCACAGATCTCCAGAGTCCTTTATCCTGGGCCATTTGCTCTAGCTGGTTCCAGGTATAGCCCATTTTTACGCTATCAGCCTGAAGGTCGCGTCGCCAGGTGTTTCTTGGACGGCCTCTTTTCCGCTTGCCTTGGGGGTTCCACCGCAATGCCTGTCTAGTGATGTTAGTTGGCTGCTTGCGTAGTGTGTGTCCTATCCAACCCCACCTTCTCCTTCTAATTTCTTCCTCTGCTGGAAGTTGACGGGTCCTCTCCAAGAGGTAGATGTTGCTGATGGTGTCTGGCCAGCGGATCTGGAGAATACAGCAACAGCTCTCCTGTCAACAGTCGTCTCTGTCCAGCTTGCGTCCATCTTGCCTCGCTAATGCCTAGTAGGGTCAGGTTGTTGCTCCTCATCTCTGCTGCGACCTGCGCCGTCTTTCTTGACTCGTACATGGTCCTCATGTTCCATGTACCGATGGTAATCCTCCTTGTTGCAAGAAGGGTAATCGGCTTAGTGGCTTCCTCACGACTTTCACCAACCAGCATCATGCGTCTTCGAGTTGAAGACCCTTCTTTTTCCAGGCTAAAAGTCTCTGTTATCTCTATTGTTGTCGTTTCTGTAGCAAGTTGATTTTTTACAGGGTGGAGTTGCTAGCCCCACGCCCAACGCTCCTCCTTTATCCTGACTTGGGACAGGCAGATGGCCCCAAAGGACCTCTCTGGTGGAGTTCCTCCTTAGCAGCTGGACCCTAATTGCCTTACCTGTAAAGGGTTAAGAGAAGCTTAACCCGAGTTGGCACCTGACCAAGGGAACCAATAGGGAGGCTGCACCCTTTCAAATTTTCTAAGAAGGCCTCTATATCATCACCTACCTTGTATGTGAGGAACTTCTTGGAATGGGCAGCAGTACCTGGAGTAGGGTTGTTAGGGCTACCTGGGCCGTTCGGGGCATTTGCCTGATCCAGCTTAGCCTTTTCCAGCTCCATTTCTAAGAGCATCTTCTCCCTCTTCTCCGCTGCTAAGCGCTTCTCCTCCCTTCTCTCCTCCACCTCTTTTCTAAGCACCTCATCTCTAGGAAGAACTTCCTGTCTTCCGCAGTTAGAGCTTGGTCTGGGTTAAGGGCCTCCTTTCATCTTGGCACCTGGATCTCAGGTTGGGGAGGGTTGACCATCCCCGCCGGGGAAATCACCTGTCCCACAGCCTCTCCCAACAGTTCTGCCATGGGGTGGATGTCTGGGCCTGATCTGGGTCTGTCTTCTCCTGGGCGTGCCGCTTTGGGAAGACTGGTTGCTCTAGGGTTTCGGTCCCCGACTGCAATTTCATGCACTGGGCTGTTTCTTGCCCTAATCTAGCCTAGCTATCTTGTTGCCACGAGAACTAGAAAAAAAATAAGCTGCTTGTTGGAATCCCTGGCTTTGCAGGCTGAACCCTTTGCCTGCCTGTTCCCCTTCAGGCAGCAAAAGAAAAGAAAAGAAAAAAAACCCTCCCTGGCTTTCAAGCAGCCAAAAGGAAAAATGTGTCCTTTTAAAATCCTGAGGTCTGTGCTTCTGGTTCAAAATGATCCCACCACTCTCCCACCATGTCAAGGCTAATTCCCACCCTGTCACTTCAAGTGCAGAAAGTGGGGGCCTGCATGAAAGACCCCCTAAGCTTATCTTCTACCAGCTTAAGTTAAAACTCCTCCAAGGCACAGAGTCTTCTGCCTTGGACAGATATTGCTGCCATCATCAAGTGATTTTCACAAATATTCAGGAAGGGTCACTTGGAATCCATATCCCCCAAAATATCCCCCCAAGCCCCTTCACCCCCTTTCCTGGGGAGGCTTGAGAATAAAATACCAACCAGTTGCCTTAGCAATGTGAGCACAGACCAGACCCTTTGTTTAAGGACTTTGGATTTAAAGGATTCTTTTTTAAAAAAAGGTAAATTTTATTAAAAAATTTATTAAACACCAAAATGACTTTCTTAGGGTCCAGCATAAAGGTTACAAGCAAAACAAAAACATGTGGGGTTAGCACAGAGGAATCCACAAACCAAAACAAACAAAAAAGATCCCTAATCGCATCTAACATTCCTGTGCCACTTACATTTCTGGGTTCCAAATGAGGAGTTTCTAGGTATGATGCTGATGATTTGCATACCTGGCCCAAAACTTTTTACAGCCTGTTGCTGCTTTTGTCCCTCTCTCCAGCCCCGAGAGAACAAAAGACCCACACACCCAGTAGTTTTTCCAATTTGAAAGGGTGCAGCTTCCTTATTGGTTCCCCTGGTCAGGTGCCAACTCAGGTTAAGCTTCTCTTAACCCTTTACAGGTAAGACAATTAGGGTCCAGCTGCTAAGGAGGATTCTATAGCTACTGACTGGCTGGGTGTCCATAAAAGGGAGCTACCCCTCCCCCCATTTATCACACTGGTGAAACTCTCAGCGCAAAAACTCTGCAAGTGTAGACATAGCCTCAGGGCTTGGCTACAGTTGCAAGTTGGAGCGCATTAAGTTAGCCCCAGGCGCCCTAACTCCTGAGGTGTCCACACTGGCAAGGCACGTAGAGCGCCCGGACTCCGCGGCTGGCGCGCTCCTGGTAATCCACCTCCACGAGAAACATAACGCTTGCTGTGCCTTGGCTGCCGCGCCGCAGTGCCAGTGTGGACGCCCTGGTCTATTAATGCGCTCTGATCGGCCTCCAGAAGTGTCCCACAATGCCTGTTCTAGCCACTCTGGTCATCACTTTGAACTCTACTGCCCTGCCCTCAGGTGACCAACCGTCAGACCCGTCCTTTAAATTCTCTGTGAATTTTGAAAATCCCCTTCCTGTTTGCTCAGCCAGGCGTGGAGTGCTCTCAGCGCATCTTTCCAGGTGACCATCCCTCCACGCGCCTGGTGATCCCCAGTATGGAGCAATGGTGAGCTGCTGGACCTCATCAGTGTTTGGGGAGAGGAAGCTGTCCAGTCCCAGCTGCGCTCCAGCCATGGGAATTACGATATCTACGGGCAGATATCAAGGGACATGATGGAAAGGGGCCATGACCGGGACGTACTGCAGTGCAGGGTTAAAGTGAAGGAGCTGCGGAATGCCTACCACAAAGCCCGCGACGCAAACTGCCGCTCTGGAGCTGCCCCCACGACCTGCCATTTCTACAAAGAGCTGGACGCTATACTTGGGAGCGACCCCACCTCCACTCCGAAGAGCACCATGGACACTTCAGAGGCCATAGCAGCCCAGAGTTCAACAAGGCAGAAGGAGGAAAGCGTGAGTGAGGGTGCTGAGGAGGAGGGGGGCCCAGAGCCAGAGGATGGCCCGGCATCCCTAGATGCATGCAGCCAGGAGCTGTTTTCAAGCCAGGAGGAAGGTAGCCAGTTGCAGCGGACGGTGCTTGGGGAAGAGCAAACAGCAGAGGAGGTGCCCGGTAAGTGGCTTTGATTTTGGGAAGGTAGTTGTTGGGTGCGGGCTGTTGGGGTGAGGAGGGTTGCAGAAAGAAGGCTTGGCTGTGTGCATCCCTAGATGCGTATGGGGCGTTGATGTGCTCTCTCACATCGCGGTAATCGGCCTCAGTGATCTCTTCAAAGGTCTCATGCAGAAGCTGAGCAATCCACTTGCGCAGGTTCCTTGGCAGAGCTACTGTTCTCCTTGTCCCAGTCAGGCTAACATGTCCGCACCACTGTGCCGTGAGGGGCGGGGGGACCATTGCTGCACACAGGCAAGCCGCATATGGGCCAGGGCAGAAGCCGCATTGTAGTAGAAGACCCTCCCTTGCTTCCCAGGTCACCCTCAGCAGCGAGATATCTTCCAGGACGAACTCATCCTGTGGAAAATGTGGGGACAGTGTTCAGTATAGGGGCCCCCTGCAGCTGTTGGCTCTCCCCAAGGCACAGAAACCCAGAGGACAGTACAGCCCTGAAACAATCAGTCCCCCTTGCCCCTGTGCTTACTCACCATTTTGGGGCTCCTGTGGGTTATGTGCGCTCGCTTTGGGATGGGCACTTTCTGCTATTGTGTACACTGTACTTGTCTTTAAGTTCGGCCGAATCATTGCTCTGTCTGGTGTGAACAATGCTGCCTCTGTTAAGTGTTGCATTTTGGCTTGAGATCCCAGCCGTCCTTGTTATCAACGGCCTAAAGACGCCAAAGAATCAGGAAGCAGATGAGAAAAAGCAAAGAGGACATACTGCATGAAGTCATGCAGCAGTCCTTTAATGAAAATCAAAAAGTGCAGGAGTGGCGGGAGAGTGAAAGGAGGGTCCGCCAGCAGAATGCGGATTGCCGGCACAAAAGCACAGAGCGGCTGCTAAACATCATGGAGCACCAAGTGGACTCGATAGAGGCGCTCATAGCAATGCAGACGGAGCAGATCCGTGCCCACCCCACCCTGCAGCCTTTGTCCCAAAACTCTTTCCCTTATGCCCCCATGTCACTGCCAACCCACTTTCCCCAACATCCGGGTTCTTATCACCACCAGCTGCCTCCAACACCTGTAGCTTCACCACCCAGCCCTGCAAACTATGACCCTTACCCACCGCACTCAACCCCCATCACCATGCAGTATAGCCATCCTGAAGTGCAGCACTCATTGCACAGCACTCCAGACAGGAAGGCTGAGTATGATAACAGGACATACGCAAATCTGTGATTGTCCCATTCCCCACCTCACCCCCTTCCCTCATCCCACACAGCACAGATGTGTCATGCCCTTTCTGTTTCCCAAGCAGTTGTGTTTCTTTTCAATAAATGGATTTTTTGGCTTTGAAAACATTCTTTATTATTGCATTAAGTAAAAGATACCATAGCCCAGGAAAGCAACAGGCACAGCAAGTCAGTGCATCATACGTAGCAAACACAGATTCCTACTAGCACTCGAATGACTGCACTTCACTCCCGTGCAGGGCACCAAACATTACTGGTGGCTTTCAGCATAAAATTGCTCCCTCCAGGCATCCCTAATCTTTACAGCCCCGCGCTGGGCCCCTCTAATAGCCCTCGTCTCTGGCTGTTCAAATTCAGCCTCCAGGTGTTGAACCTCCGAGGTCCATGCCTGAGTGAAGCTTTCACCCTTCCCTTCACAAATGTTATGGAGGGTACAGCACGCGGATATAACCGTGGGGATGTTGACATCGGCCAGGTCCAGCTTCCCATACAGACAGCGCCAGCGGCCCTTTAAACAGCCAAAAGCACACTCCACAGTCATTCTGCACCGACTCAGCCTGTTGTTGAACCGCTCCTTGCTGCTGTATAGGCTCCCTGTATAGGGTTTAATGAGCCACGGCATTAAAGGGTAAGCGGGGTCTCCAAGGATCACAATTGGGCATTTCGACTTCCCTTATGGTGATCTTCTGGTCTGGGAAGAAAGTTCCGGCTTGCAGCTTCCTGAACAGGCCTATGTTCCGAAAGATCCCACGGTGATCCACAAGCGCCTGGAGAACCATAGAGAAATACCCCTTCCCATTAACGTACTCGGAGGCTAGGTGGGCTGGTGCCAGAATTGGAATTCCGCAGTTAGGGAAACCAATTTGTGCAAAGCCAGCCACAATGTCACACATGTTACCCAGAGTCACGGTTCTTCTGAGCAGGATGCGATTAATGGCCCTGCAAACTTGCATCAACACAATTCCAACGGTCGACTTTCCCACTCCAAACTGGTTAGCGACCGATCGTTATCTGTCTGGAGTTGCCAGCTTCCAGATTGCAATAGCCACTTGCTTCTCCACCGTCAGGGCAGCTCTCAATCTCGTGTCCTTTCGCCACACGGTGGGGGTGAGCTCATCACACAGTCCCATAGATTCATAGATTCTAGGACTGGAAGGGACCTCGAGAGGTCATCGAGTCCGGTCCCCTGCCCGCATGGCAGGACCAAATACTGTCTAGACCATCCCTGATAGACATTTATCTAACCTACTCTTAAATATCTCCAGAGATGAAAGTGGCTTTTCTCATCTGAAAGTTCTGCAGCCACTGCTCGTCATCCCAGACTTGCATGACGATCCCACCACTCAGTGCTTGTTTCCCGAGCCCAAAAGCAGCGTTCCACGGTGGTGAGCAAGTCCGTGAATGCCACAAGCAATCTCGTGTCGTATGCGTTATGCGAGTCAACATCATCTTCGGACTCCTCACTGTCAGTTTGTAGCTTATGGAGTAACTTGACTGCAGTTCGTGATGTGCTGGCGAGACCCATCAGCATATTCCTCACAAGTTCAGGATCCATTCCCGCAGATCGAAAGGGAAGACAGAGCGCATAGCACAAAAACCGTTGAAAAATGGCGCCAAATGTGAACGGAAGCAGAGGGATTGCTGTGATGCGAAGCGATGCATCACAGGGCATTGGGACAGGACCCAGAATGCCCCACACCCTCTACCCCCTTCCCACAAGCCACAGCACCAGAATGGGAAGAGGTGCTCTGTGGGATAGCTGCCCATAATGCACCGCTCCCAATGCTGCTGCAAGTGCTGCAAATACGGCCACGCCAGTGTTCTTGCAGCTGACAGTGTGCACACAGGCAGCACTTTCCCTGCTGCGGTCTCCGAGGGCTGGTTTAACTCACAGCGCTCTGCATCTGCAAGTGTAGCCATGCCCTCAGTCTCTCCCAGGCCTGTATCACTCCTGTATTTTCTAACCTGTCATGTTGCAGTGGCCTGGAGAGATGCCTCTCTTAATGGAAATCACTTGGATTGCAGACAAATGATTTCCATTAAGTTTTCAAATTTGTTTGAGGAGAGGCATGGAAACCATTAAGGCCAGATCTTAGCTATCTGGTATCATTCTGGCTCTTCAGAGTACTCCCATTGAGTCATAAGTAGGAAGCACTAGGGGTTTGATGCTAGGTGCTTTGTAGAATGAAGACCTTAGTTTCAAGCTCTTTGAAGCAGGGATCTGTCTGCAAACTCCAAAGCCATGTATTAATGTGCTCCATTTAATTAAGGGACTTGTAAAAACTTAAATGACCCTACTCTAAGTTTTTGAGTTGGTGACACACACAGTGTGAAGCCAAGAGAACTTTGCCTGTTTCTACATCACTTGTTTGTTTGTGGTTTTGTTGCTTTGTTACTTATTTTTACTGTTCTCTGTGTGTGAAGTATTAAATTAAGAGTTGACATCCCAGAGAAATTGCATAAGCCTGAGTGAATGCCTTTTACTCTCCTTTCCAGTATCAGAAAATATTTTATTAATATTTGTGATGAGAGCATGACTATTTCTAGTTGACTCATAGATTTGTTTAGCAACTTAAAGCTAAGGTATGTGTGCAGATAATATGCATGCAAGAGGAATAGTTTTGTGAACTGCAAAAGTCCATAGCATACTAATGTTTTGGCAGATGCTTCATTTTTGAGAGCAGGAGTAGGTTAGTAGGGAGTAGGTTATTAAATTGGGCCTCTGGTGGATATTGTTTACGCTTTTGCTTAATGGCCATGTCTTTGTTTTATTTATATAGCTGTTTTCAGTATGTCATGTTTTGGTGTATTTACTAGCTTGAGTTGTTAGAAAGGATGATCAAATACATGTACTCCAAGGGCAGTGTTAATTTTCTTTTTATTTGATTTCATATTAAATAAACATCTTAAGCAGTGCACCTTGTTAATTATCCCTTGTTTTAATATTCTTTCTTCTTCCATATCTATGAACTTATATTTCTTGTTTGTACTGGTGGCACAAATCCGCACATTACCTCGGTATCGGTGCACATACCAAAATTCACTCCGCACATGGATGGAAAAAATTAAAGGGAACCCTGCTCCCAAGCCCAGCTGTGTCCCTCTGTCCTGCCAGTGCCACTGTGTCTGTGCATCCTGCACCGCACACTGCTGCCTCAGTCTCCGGCGCCCTGCCCATGCCCAGCCCAATCATGCGTGGAAGAGCTCTCTGCTCCGGCCCTAGCGCTAGCCCCGCCCAGACCTGCCCCCATGAGGCACACCCCCCGGCTGGGACGATTCACCCCCTCCAAGCCTGTGGATTTCCAGGGCTCTGGCCCTGCCCACACTCAGTCCTAGATTTCAGGTGCCCGCACTCCAGGCTGCTATGGCAGCACTACATCCTGCTCAGATTTCGGTCGTCCTGGATGCTAAGTGGGTGGGCCACGACTCACCCATGGCTATGCCCCTGCTGTACAGTGTGCAAACAGCACTGCACAGCACAAAGCACTGAGCACACGCACTAAATGTAGCAAATACTAAAATCTTACTAAAAGAGTTTTTATCCATTAAAATTTTGGAAATTATTTTGTGCAAATAAAACATTATTACAGAAAACTATTACATCTGAAAAGCAAAAAGTGGTTCAGTGAGCAGATAGATGAGCCCAGAAATCCCACAGAGGACACTCCACGTGCCTGAGAAAAGCCAGGGAGAGGTTGATTGGTTCTTGTCGAGAGACGGAGCAGAGCTCATCAATCTTCCTCTCTGGGATCCCCTCAGGTTGTGGCACAGACTCCAGCAGGCTCTGTTAAGCTGCAGAAGTTAAACACAGGCAACGGCTATGTCAAGGCTGCTTCCCCACTTTGAACTTTAGGGTACAAATGTGGGGGCCTGCATGAAACTTCTAAGCTTAACTACCAGCTTAGATCTGGTCTGCTGCCACCACTCTCGATGCTAATTCCCTTCCCTGGGTAGCCTTGAGAAACCTTTCACCAATTCCCTGGTGAATACAGATCCAAACCCCTTGGATCTTAAAACAAGGAGAAATTAACCATCCCCCCTCCTTCCTCCCACCAACTCCTGGTGGATCAAGATCCAACCCCCTTGGATCTAAAAACAAGGAAAAATCAATCAGGTTCTTAAAAAGAAGGCTTTTAATTAAAGAAAAAGGTAAAAATCATCTCTGTAAAATCAGGATGGAAAATAACTTTACAGGGTAATCAAACTTAAAGAGCTCTAGCCTTAGGTTCAAAGTACAGCAAACAGACATAAACACTCTAGCAAAAGGTACATTTACAAGTTGAGAAAACAAAGATAAACTAACACGCCTTGCCTGGCTGTTTACTTACAAGTTTGAAATATGAGAGACTTGTTCAGAAAGATTTGGAGAGCCTGGATTGATGTCTGGTCCCTCTTAGTCCCAAGAGCGAACAACCCCCAAAACAAAGAGCACAAACAAAAGCCTTCCCCCCACCAAGATTTGAACGTATCTTGTCCCCTTATTGGTCCTTTGGGTCAGGTGTCAGCCAGGTTACCTGAGCTTCTTAACCCTTTACAGGTAAAAGGATTTTGGAGTCTCTGGCCAGGAGGGATTTTATAGTACTGTACACAGGAGAGCTGTTACCCTTCCCTTTATAGTTATGACACGCCCCCCAAATCACAGATAGTGTTGGACATCTGGTTCCACACTGGCTGTGATTTCTTCCTGGAGCTCTAGGAGAAAACATAGTTAATAAGACACATGTACCTTTAGACATACTACTGATTATATAAAAACTAACAATATGTTCCATTCCAAGAACAATTTTTAACCAGTTGACTCTGGGAAACTTTCCCAGGAGAGTGCATCAGCCACTTGGTTAGAAGCTCCTGAAATGTGTTGTATTTCAAAATCAAAATCTTGGAGAGCTAAACTCCACCGAAGAAGTTTTTTGTTATTCCCCTTGGCGGTATGAAGCCACTGTAGCGCAGCATGGTCTGTTTGTAGTTGGAAACACCGTCCCCAAACGTATGGGCGTAGCTTTTCCAGCGCGTACACAATGGCGTAGCATTCCTTTTCACTGATTGACCAGTGGCTTTCCCTCTCAGACAGTTTCTTGCTGAGAAACACAACAGGATGGAATTCTTGATCCGGTCCTTCCTGCATTAAAACTGCTCCCACGCCTCGCTCGGACGCATCTGTGGTTACTAGAAACGGTTTGTCAAAGTCTGGGGCCCTTAGCACAGGGTCAGACATGAGTGTTGCCTTAAGCTGGTTAAAGGCCTTTTGACACTCATCAGTCCACTGAACTGCATTTGGCTGTTTCTTTCTGGTTAGGTCTGTCAGCGGGGCGGCGATTTGGCTGTAGTGTGGTACAAATCACCTATAATATCCGGCCAAGCCTAAGAAGGATTGGACCTGTTTCTTTGACTTTGGAACCAGCCACTTTTGAATAGCATCCACTTTGGCCTGTAGGGGATTTATAGTTCCTTGACCCACCTGGTGCCCCAGGTAAGTCACTCTGTTTTGGCCTATTTGACACTTTTTAGCCTTAACAGTTAGTCCTGCCTGCCTGATGCGCTCGAAGACTTTTTCCAGGTGCTCCAGGTGTTCTGTCCATGAATCAGAAAAAATGGCCACATCATCGAGGTAGGCAACTGCAGATTCTCCCAATCCCGCTAGGAGACCATCTACAAATCTTTGGAAGGTGGCGGGTGCATTTCGCAGCCCGAAAGGGAGTACATTGAATTCATGCACCCCTGCCTGGGTGACGAAGGCTGACCTTTCCTTGGCGGGTTCATCTAGTGGTACTTGCCAGTACCCCTTGGTTAAGTCTAAAGTAGAGATGAATTGGGCATGTCCCAATTTCTCCAATAGCTCATCTGTGCGTGGCATTGGATAGTTGTCAGGACGAGTTACAGCATTTAGCTTACGGTAGTCCACGCAAAAGCGTATATCCCCATCTGGTTTGGGAACTAGAACCACTGGAGATGCCCATGCACTGTTAGAGGGGCGGATTATACCCATCTGTAGCATGTCCTGGATCTCCCTTTGTATAGCAGTTTGGGCATGAGGTGACTCCCGGTAGGGTGGGGTTCTAATTGGGTGAGCATTACCTGTGTCAATGGAGTGGTATGCCCGTTCGGTCCGTCCTGGGGTGGCTGAGAACATTGGCGCAAAGCTAGTGCACAGCTCCTTGATCTGCTGTCGCTGCAGAAGTCCAAGGGTCGCGGAGAGGTTCACCTCTTCCACGCCACCGTCACTTTTTCCTTCGAAGTAGACACCTTCAGGCCACTCCGCATCATCTGTTTCCTGGGCTGTAAACTGGCAAACGTTTAATTCTCTGGAATAAAAGGGCTTAAGAGAATTAACATGGTATACCTTAGGCTTTATGTTGGAGGTGGGGGAGGCTATGAGATAGTTAACAGCTCCTAGGCGCTCCTGGACCGTGAATGGTCCTTCCCACGACGCTTCCATTTTATGGGCCTGGAGCGCCTTTAAGACCATGACTTGGTCTCCTACTTTGAAGGACCGTTCTCTGGAATGTTTATCATACCAGGCCTTTTGCTCTTCCTGAGCATCCTTTAGGTTTTCTTTAAAAGGGCTAAAGAGTGTTGGAGGGTGCTTTGTAGGTTGCTTACAAAGTCTAGAATGTTAGTTCCTGGAGAAGGCGTAAACCCCTCCCATTGCTGCTTCACCAACTGTAATGGCCCCTTAACCTCGCGGCCATACACAAGTTCAAATGGTGAAAACCCTAAACTGGGATGTGGTACAGCCCTGTAGGCAAAAAGCAACTGCTGCAACACTAGGTCCCAATCATTGGAGTGTTCATTTACGAATTTACGTATCATGGTCCCCAAAGTTCCATTAAACCTCTCCACCAGGCCATTGGTTTGATGGTGGTAAGGGGTGGCAACCAAGTGATTCACCCCATGAGCTTCCCACAGGGTTTTCATGGTCCCTGCCAGGAAATTAGTTCCCGAATCTGTAAGGATGTTGGAGGGCCAACCTACCCTGGCGAAAATGTCTGCTAATGCCTGGCACACACTTTTAGCCCTGGTGTTGCTTAAGGGTACTGCTTCGGGCCATCGAGTAGCAAAATCCATGAAAGTCAGTATGTACTGCTTTCCTCTGGGGGTCTTCTTTGGGAAAGGACCCAGAATATCTACAGCTACTCGCTGAAATGGGACCTCAATTATGGGTAGTGGCTGGAGAGGGGCTTTGACCTGGTCTTGGGGCTTTCCCACTCGTTGGCACACCTCACAAGACCGGACATAATTAGCAACGTCCTTGCCCATTCCCTCCCAGTGGAAGGACTTCCCCAACCGGTCTTTGGTTCTGTTCACCCCAGAATGGCCACTGGGATGATCATGGGCTAAGCTCAAGAGCTTTACCCGATACTTAGTGGGAACTACCAACTGTCTTTGAGGATGCCAGTCTTCCTGGTGCCCACCAGAAAGAGTCTCCTTGTATAAAAGTCCTTGTTCTACAACAAACCGGGATCGGTTAGAAGA
This sequence comes from Emydoidea blandingii, assembly GCA_036785055.1. NCBI lineage: Eukaryota > Metazoa > Chordata > Testudines > Emydidae > Emydoidea > Emydoidea blandingii. Next base: position 135,366,670 of record JAXIVB010000006.1, read on the forward strand.
GCTGAGAGGCGGTGGGGTGCTCCGTGCCGCCGCCCAAGCTTTCTGAAGGCTGTCATCTGCTTCCTGCTCGGCCTGGAACTGTTCCCTTGATGCTGGAGACATCAGTTCCTCCTTGGACTGTGGACTGGGGCTTGGTCCCGCTGGAAGCGATGCAGGTGCTGGGGCTGTTTCCGTTGACTGTGAACCGCTGTCCGCTGGTGCACTATGTTGTATTTCAGGCTCTGGCTGAGCCTCTTGGGTAGGGTTATCGGCTGCTTCTGCCAGTTCAGGCTCGCTGGTGCCCTCTGGCGTTGGAGTTGTAGACGGGTTTGCAAGCGCTGGACTCAGTGCTGGCAATGGTTCTGGTGCTGGTTGCGTTGCCAGTTCCGGTTCTGGGACTGGCTTTGGCTGGGTCTCTAGGATTGGATCCACTACGGCTGTTGCAGTCGTAGGCAGGGGATCCGGTTCCACCGCCTTTGTCTGGGTCTCTGGTAACACAGACGGGGCCCTGGTGGACGGCTCAGGAACAGGGATGGGGGTGAAAGCTTGCTTAGCCTGGCTGCGGGTGACTATTCCCACCCTCTTGGCTAGCTTCACATGGTTGGCCAAGTCTTCCCCCAGCAGCATGGGGATGGGATAATTGTCATAGACTGCAAAAGTCCACATTCCTGACCAGCCCTTGTACTGGACATGCAACTTGGCTGTAGGCAAGGTTACAGACTGTGACATGAAGCGTTGAATTGTCACTGGAGCCTCCGGGTTGATGAGTTTGGGGTCCACTAGGGATTGGTGGATAGTCAACACTTGTGCCCCAGTGTCCCTCTAAGCGATAACCTTCTTTCCGCCCACTCTCAAGGTTTCCCTTCGCTCTGAGGGTATGAGAGAAGCATCTGGGTCTGGGGATCTTTGGTGTGATTGTGGTGTAATGAACTGTAATCGGTTGGGGTTCTTGGGGCAGTGAGCCTTTATATGTCCCAGTTCATTACATTTAAAACATCGCCCTGCTAAGGTATCACCGGGGCGATGTTGGTTGGTGGAGACTGGTGTGGTGGGGTGAGAAAGCGCCAGGGGTTTCACTTGGGATGTAGGTGGAGCCTTGGGTTGTCCCCGGTGGTAAGGTTTTGTTTCGGGTTGCCCCTTCTGATATTCGCTCCAACTGCTACTAGTTTTTTTCTTTTCTGCCACCTCCACCCGTTTGGCTCCAATCTCCCCCGCCTCGGTTACAGTTTTGGGCTTCCCATCTAGGATATACCTTTCTATTTCCTCAGAAACACCCTCTAAAAACTGCTCCATTTGCATTAGGAAGGGCAATTCTTCTGTAGATTTAACATTTGCTCCTGATATCCAGGCATCCCAATTTTTCCCAATGTGGTAGGCATGTCGGGTAAATGACACGTCTGGTTTCCACCTTAGGGCTCTGAACCGCCGATGGGCCTGCTCGGGTGTTAGCCCCATTCTGATTCTGGCCTTGTTTTTAAAATGTTCATAACTGTTCATGTGTTCCTTAGGCATTTCAGCCGCCACCTCTGCTAAAGGTCCACTGAGCTGCGGCCTCAGCTCTACCATGTACTGGTCTGTAGTGATGCTGTACCCAAGGCAGGCCCTTTCAAAATTTTCCAAGAAGGCCTCAGTATCATCGCCTGCCTTGTAGGTGGGGAATTTTCTGGGATGGGAAGTGGTACCTGGAGAGGGGTTGTTAGGGTTGGCTGGTATATCTGGCCTAGCCCTTGCTAATTCCAGTTCATGCTTCCTCTCTTTTTCCCTCTCCCCCATCTCTTTTTCTTCCAGCTCCATCTCTTTTTGTTTCAGCTCCATCTCTTTTCGTTTTTCCTCCATAGTTCTTTTGTGGGCATCCTCTTTGGCTTTCTCTTCTCTTTCTCTCTGCTCCATAGCTCTCTCATCAGCTTCTTTCTCGAGTTTTTTTAATTGAAGTAGTCTCTGATGTTTCTTTTCATTTTCTTCTGCCTCTAGTCTGGCCAGTTCTAGTTTGTTAGCTACTTCTTTGGTAGTCATTTTCCTGTTTTCTTGTGCTGGGCCACACCCCTCTGCAGTTGACTGAAACTGGGATGCACTCAACTCAGGCTGCTTAGGTAACAGAGACTTTCTAACTAGCTATCCCCGAGAGGTAGAAAGAAAAAAAAAAAAACAATTCAGCTTGTAAATTCCTTTTGCCAGTTGTTTGCTCACTGCTTGACTCCTTCTCTTAACAAAGACCTTTGTTAAAAAAACTTAACACCTCTGCCTTCAGGCAAGGAGAGATAAGATATGCATCTATCTTCAGCTCTGCTTTCCAAGCAGCTAGAAAGGAGAAAAAAAATCTTACTGGCTTTTGGTTTAAAATTATCCCACCGCTCTGCCACCATGTCAAGGCTGCTTCCCCACTTTGAACTTTAGGGTACAAATGTGGGGGCCTGCATGAAAACTTCTAAGCTTAACTACCAGCTTAGATCTGGTCTGCTGCCACCACTCCCAAAGCTAATTCCCTTCCCTGGGTAGCCTTGAGAGACTCTTCACCAATTCCCTGGTGAATACAGATCCAAACCCCTTGGATCTTAAAACAAGGAGAAATTAACCATCCCCCCTCCTTCCTACCACCAACTCCTGGTGGATCAAGATCCAACCCCCTTGGATCTAAAAACAAGGAAAAATCAATCAGGTTCTTAAAAAGAAGGCTTTTAATTAAAGAAAAAGGTAAAAATCATCTCTGTAAAATCAGGATGGAAAATAACTTTACAGGGTAATCAAACTTAAAGAGCTCAGAGGACCCCCCTCTAGCCTTAGGTTCAAAGTACAGCAAACAGAGATAAACACTCTAGCAAAAGGTACATTTACAAGTTGAGAAAACAAAGACAAACTAACACACCTTGCCTAGCTGTTTACTTACAACTTTGAAATATGAGAGACTTGTTTAGAAAGATGGGGAGAACCTGGATTGATGTCCGGTCCCTCTTAGTCCCAAGAGCGAACAACCCCCAAAACAGAGAGCACAAACAAAAGCCTTCCCCCCACCAAGATTTGAAAGTATCTTGTCCCCTTATTGGTCCTTTGGGTCAGGTGTCAGCCAGGTTACCCGAGCTTCTTAACCCTTTACAGGTAAAAGGATTTTGGAGTCTCTGGCCAGGAGGGATTTTATAGTACTGTACACAGGAGAGCTGTTACCCTTCCCTTTATAGTTATGACAGGCTATTAAGGGGACCTGCCATAATGTTTTGCAATGACCTGCTGTGGGACGGTCGCCCTAGTGGCTGCAGTGTTCAGTGGACAAAATCTCTAACCCCGCTGACAAAGAGACCTGTGTTCCTGGAGCCTGAGGTGCTGGGCTCTGTCCCTCCTGCTTCCTCCCTGCAGTTTCACTGGAGACTGTTCTCTGAAGCAGCTGGATTTATCATTACAAATCTCAGCCAATGCTGTATCAGCAGCCACAGCGAAATCCCTCTTACTAGAGTCTTTCACACCTAAATTAATCTCAGAGAAAACAAGGGGGATTTGGCTGCAAACCTGTTCCTGCACCCCCAGTGTGAATAAAAGGGAAATAAGAGATCCAGAACTCCCCTGTTCTGCTCCTTGGGGCTGGTTTGCTAGAGGGGACGGGCCAGTGAGACTCAGGGTCCAATAACTTGGACAAGGTTTCTCTCTCCAGAGGCCTCAGTGAGGGCAGTGAACCCCTCAGCTAGAGCCCCCCTCACTTACCCTTGGCAGATATGTCAGAGACACTAGATCCTTGGTCATTTGCTGTGCAGAGGAGGAGAAGAGAGAGTATATTAGCATCTCTCACAAGGCAGGGTTTCAGCGTAGTTAGTAGATAAGGGGGGCCGGGGGGGGGGACTCTTATCCAAAGGGAACAGTCATCACCTGACTCTTCCCTAGCAGTGAGGTGGTTGGTGCACAGATCAGTCTACAGTGCAGCTGCCCTGGATTTCCATTATTCACATGCAAAAACCGTTACCATTGTAGGGGGTCAGCACTGCTTTGTGCGCTTCGTGCCTCTGCAGAATGGGAGCACTGAATACTCAACATTCAAAGGCTGGCAAAGTAGGAGATGCTGGGCTAAGGATACTCCTGCCAAACAACCGCAACTCTGCCCCCTTCAGTCTGTGCCCAGAGGGGTCCCTCAAGCAGACCACAGACTTCACCCTCAGCCCCTGCCAATGAACAGCAATTCCCGCCTGAATCAATACACTGCACAGAACAGGGTGTGGGGGATAGCTCAGTGGTTTGAGCGTTGGCCTGCTAAACCCAGGGTTGTAAATTCAATCCTTGAGGGGGCCATTTAGGGATCTGGGGCAAAAATCTGTCTGGGGATTGGTCCTGCTTTGAGCAAGGGGTTGGACTAGATGATCTCCAGAGGTCCCTTCCAACCCTGATATTCTAAACAAAAAAACAGTGTGGACGATATGAAGAGGAATGCTGATTTGGGGTGGTGCTGGGCACACAGACAAAGGCAAGTTTGGTTTGGCCTGGTGCTGTTCTACTTCCTGTTCCTATTCCCAGACCCACTGGGGCAGAGTTTGAGTTGTGTGGGAAGCATCATTCTACCTCTGTATATCCTGGTTTGCCAACCTTTGACTTCTGGGAATTAAACACACTGTAGCAAAGGGGCGTGGCCTCCCTCAGAGACGGAGAGCCAGACCTCGGCTGCCATGCTGGAAGCGAAGTGGAAGGGTGGGACAGGAACTGGACGTACTGTAACTCCTCACTTAACGTTGTCCCAGTTAACGTTGTCCCGTTGCTGATCTATTAGGGAACGGGCTAGTTTAAAGTTGCGCAATGCTACCTTATAAGGTTGTTTGGCAGCTGCCTGCTTTGTCCACTGCTTGCAGGATTCCCTGGAAAAGCAGCCCCTCCTTGCGGGGATTAGAACCGGGGGGGCTGGCAGCCCCCCTAAATTCCCTGTAAGGTATGTGGCTCGACAGCTGCCCAGCAGCAGTTCAGGGGGCCCTCCCCCACTGCTGTGCTGCTCCTGCCCTGCCCTCTGCCTTAGAGCTGCTCCCGGGAGCTTCTAGCTTGCTGGGGGAGGGGGAAGAGGGGTGCCACAAAGCAGAGGAGGGGGACAGGGCTCAGGACAGAATGGAGGGAGCTTGCTGGAAGCTGTTGCTTCCTGTCTGAACTGCTTAAAAGGGCAACGTAATTGAAGTGCGGCCAGTGTACTTAAAGGGGCAGCGTCCCTCTCTCACGCATGCTCCCCCCAGCACTTTGGAAAGTCAGCACCTCTGTATGTCCCATCAGGAGGAGGGAGTGGTGCGCTCCAGCTGGATAGTGTGGGTTCATCATCATGTTCAGTTTTTGCAGGGAAGTGTTTGCAGCTACTGCCCTGCATCTATTGTTTCTCCTCCCTCCTCCCTCAGTCCATACAGCTTTGTAGAATGTGAGGCTACATTAACAACAGCGTATTAACCCTTGATGGCTCAGCCGAGTGCTAGTTCATCGTTTAGCAGCAAGGCAGCGCCTGGGAAATATTCCACCCTCTGACTCCACCACCTCAACCAAGCTTCACAATCATTCACTGCTGTGTACAATATTAAACTGTTTGTTTAAAATTGTTTTAAACTTATACTGTATATGTATTGTGACAGACCCAGACCAGTGGGGTACAGGAGTCTGGTAGAGGGCAAATATACTGGTCACTGGATGAGTAGTTTTCTGATCCCTGAGTGACCAGAGCAGGGGCTGCACTAGAGTAATCAGGAACCTGCTAGAACCAGTTAAGGCAGGCAGGCTAATTAGGACACCTGGAGCCAATTAAGAAGAAGCTGCTAGAATCAATTAAGGCCGGCTAATCAGGGCACCTGGGTTTTAAAAGGCGCTCACTTCAGTTTGTGGTGCGAGTGTGAGGAGCTGGGAGCAAGAGGCGCAAGGAGCTGAGAGTGAGAGGGTGTGCTGCTGGAGGACTGAGGAGCACAAACGTTATCAGGCACCAGGAGGAAGGTCCTGTGGTGAGAATAAGGAAGGTGTTTGGAGGAGGCCATGGGGAAGTAGCCAAGGGAGTTGTAGCTGTCATGCAGCTGTTACAGGAGGCACTATAGACAGCTGCAGTCCACAGGGCCCTGGGCTGGAACCCGGAGTAGAGGGCGGGCCTGGGTTCCCCCCAAACCTCCCAATTGACCTGGACTGTGGGTTCTTCCAGAGGGGAAGGTCTCTGGGCTGTTCCCCAACCCACATGGTGAATCTCGGAGGCAAGAAAATCCGTCAATAAGTGCAGGATCCACCAAGATAGAGGAGGAACTTTGTCACATTGGTGTCAGCAGTGGGATCTTGGGGTGCACAGCGCGGCGGAAGAAGGAGGGTGATTTAAGAAAAAGAAAAAGGGAGAGGGTTTATTTTTTTCACCACAATGGATGATGTAGTGCGGGCACTGATACAAGCTACGGCGGCCCAGCAGGAGGCTACCCGTGTCCAGGCAGCCGCCCAACAGGAGGCAGTGCGGCTGCAGCAAGAGACTAATCGCCTGTTGATGGACCAGGCTGCTCAAGACCGAGCTATGTTGTGGGAACTGGTAAACCAGGTAAAGTCCCTTACAAAGCTGAATCGCGGCCAAGATGGGACGCGGCTCATACGGGCCAGCCATTGGCTGCAGAAAATGACACGGGAGGATGATGTAGAGGCATACCTTCTGGCCTTTGAGAGGACAGCCCTACGGGAGGCCTGGCCTTGAGATCAGTGGTCTGGCATCCTTGCCGCATTCCTGTGTGGGGAGGCCCAGAAGGCCTACCATGATCTGCCTGAAGAGACTGCGGCAGACTACCTCTAGCTGAAAGCAGAGATCCTGGCCAGATCTGGGGTAACGACAGCAGTGCGGGCCCAGCAGTATCACGGTTGGAGGTACCAGGAAGACAAAACCCCGCAGTCCCAATTGTATGACCTCATCCATCTCTCACGAAAGTGGTTGCAAACAGAGTCCCGGAGTCCGGAAGAGATACTAGCGGTTCTGGTCATCGACCGATACATGAGGGGACTACCACCAGACCTTCGTGCCTGGGTAAGCCAGAACGAACCCTCCACCTATGATGAGGTTGTCGCCCAGGTAGAGAGGCGAAGGACAGCAAGGGAGCTGACCCGACCAGTTAAGGAAGAGGCACCCCGGGTTAAACTAGCAGCACCAAGCCCTAAAGTTCGGGTGACTGGGCCACCAGGAGGGCCCAGGTGGAAAAAGAGAGAGGCTGAAGGCCCATCAGAGGCCACAAAGAGTCGGAGCACTGAGGGAGAAGAGGATGGTGATGTTAGACTGCCCAAACCAAGAGACCGGGGACACATAGCTGCACAGTGTCCCAATGCTGAGGAGCCTATGCAGTGTAACCTGGGGAACTGGGCAGATCCATGCTCCCTAATCCACCTTGTGGGGGTCTCACTAACCCCACATATGTATACCAGACCAGTGAAACTAAATGGGGTAGGGACCACGGCACTGGTTGATTCGGGGAGTGCTATCACGCTTATCTCAGGGAAGCTCGTGAAGCGTAGTCAGCTGCTACAGGCTAAACGTACGGGGATAACATGTGTCCATGGGACAGTTAGTTACTACCCCACCATCCCAGTAAAAATCGAGATCCAAGGGAACACTACTGAGGTAGCAGCAGGTGTAGTCCCTAAACTCCCATACCCGGTGCTCATAGGGAGGGACTTCCCAGGGTTTGGAAACTTACTCCCAGTAGGGGGATTGGAGAAAGATGGGGACCCTAAAATTGGTGAGGCATCCACAGCAGACTGTCAACCCCCAATCTTCTCTGAAATATCCCCAGATTTGTTCTCCACTCCCAGACAGGGTAGAAAGACAAAAAGGGAAAGAAGGGCAGCTAAGGCCTTGGGAACCCGAATACTGACCCAAAGCCAGAGGGTCGCTCTTGTAGGTAGGCGGACCTGCGCAGCTGAAAAGGAGGCCATGCAGGAGGGAGAAGCACCTGAGTCTGACCCCCACCCTAATGCTTCTGAACCAGTAGAGGCAACAGAGACTGGGCCCCTAGATCTTGGGCAGATTAGCTCCGGGAGAGGAAATTTTGGACAGGACCAGGCAGAAGACCCAAGATATGACAACATTAGGAAGGAGGTGACTGAAATAGATGGGGTCCCCGTGGAAGGGAAAACCCAGGGACCAGGACCCTACTTCATAATGAAGAAGGATCTCTTATACCGGGTTGCACCAGTACAGGGGCAGAAGATCCTAGTACCTCAAAAACACCAGAACGCTGTATTAAGTCTTGCTCATAGTCATCTTTTTGGGGGGCATTTGGGAGTAGAGAAGACCCTGGCCAGGGTCCTACGACGGTTCTTCTGGCCCGGAGTACATGAAGAAGTGCGGAGGTACTGTGCCTCCTGCCCAGAGTGTCAGCTGCACAGTCTCCGTCCCCACTCGAGGGCACCTTTAGTACCCCTTCCCATCATAGAGGTCCCCTTCAAGCGAATAGCCATGGACCTAGTGGGACCCCTGGAGAAGACGGCTCGGGGCCACCAATATATACTTGTTGTTTTGGACTATGCTACTCGCTACCCAGAAGCCGTCCCCTTGCAGAACATGGCCTCTAAAACTATAGCCAAAGAGCTGGTGGGGATCTTTGCCCGAATGGGGCTACCAAAGGAGATATTAACCGACCAAGAAACCCCATTTATGTTGAAGCTAATGAAGGACCTCTGTACGCTGCTCCATATACATACCCTGAGAACTTCGGTCTACCATCCGCAGACTGATGGGTTGGTAGAAATGTTTAACCGAACCCTCAAGGCTATGATAAGGAAGGTGGTAAGTCGGGATGGGAAGGATTGGGACACCCTACTACCCTACCTTATGTTCGCTATCCGGGAGGTACCTCAGGCCTCAACTGGGTTTTCCCCCTTCGAGTTATTATACGGGCGTCACCCCCGTGGCATACTAGATATCACCAAAGAGATCTGGGAAGAGGAACCCAATGAGGGGAGAAATATAATAGAGCATGTAATGCAGATGCGAGACCGGATAGCCCGGGTTACCCCTATTGTACGGGAGCATTTGGAGAAGGCACAGGAGGCCCAGCGAACCTATTACAATCGCCAGACAAAAGTGCGACAGTTCCAACCAGGGGATCGGGTTATGGTGTTGGTACCCACGGCAGAAAGCAAGCTTCTGGCCCAATGGCAGGGGCCCTATGAGGTGGTTGAACCCGTGAGGGAAGTAACCTACAAGGTGCGGCAGCCAGGACGCAGAAAACAAGAACAGATCTATCACGTTAACCTTCTGAAACCCTGGCATGCACAAGAGGCATGCACAACGGTCTAAAAAGACCTAACCCAGGAAAACAAGCCTTCCAAACAGGTGAGAGTGTCTCCCGATTTAACACCAGACCAGAAGAATGAGGTGTCTGAGATGATCTTCCGGAACCAAGATGTGTTCTCGGCAAAACCGGGTCGAACAACCGAGACATATCACCACATCGTCACGAACCCTGGGGCCAGAGTAACAATGAGGCCCTATCGGGTGCCAGCGGCAAAAAGGGAGGAAATAAAAGCAGAAGTAAAAAAAATGCTGGAGTTGGGGATCATAGAAGAATCCCACAGTCAGTGGTCCAGCCCAATCGTGCTGGTGCCCAAACCTGATGGCACCACAAGATTTTGCAACGACTTCCGGCGACTAAACGAAGTATCCCAGTTCGACGCGTACCCCATACCTCGCATAGATGAGCTAGTGGACCGTCTGGGTAATGCCCGGTACTTGACTACCCTAGACTTGACAAAGGGGTACTGGCAGATTCCCCTTGCGGAAGACGCAAAGGAAAAGACTGCGTTCTCTATACCAGAGGGTCTTTTTCAATATACTGTCCTCCCTTTTGGACTACATGGGGCCCCAGCTACCTTCCAGCGCCTCATGGACAAGCTATTACGCCCGCATAACAGTTATGCTGCTGCCTACTTGGACGATGTGGTCATTCATACCCCAGACTGGGAAACCCACCTGGAGAAGGTGGAGGCAGTCCTCGATACCTTCAGGCGAGCTGGCCTTACAGCAAACCCTGCCAAGTGCGCTGTAGGGTTTACGGAGGCCAAATATCTTGGCTACATTGTGGGAAAAGGTCTGGTAAAATCCCAAGTGAACAAGTTAGAGGCCATCCAAAATTGGCCCCGACCAAGTTGCAAGAAACAAGTCCGGGCGTTCCTAGGTGTGGTGGGGTATTACCAACGATTTATCCCCCACTTTGCCACAAGGGCAAGCCCCGTGACAGACCTAGTGAAAGCCCGTGGACCTGATCTGGTGAGATGGTCTGACGCAGCAGAGGAAGCATTCACAGACCTACGGACTGCCCTCTGCAGTAACCCCGTACTGATAGCCCCTGATTTCACCAAGGAGTTTATCCTGCAGATGGATGCATCGGAAGTAGGGTTGGGGGCCGTTCTATCACAGATGGTTGGGGAGGAGGAACACCCAATTCTATACCTTAGTCAGAAACTCCTTCCAAGGGAACAAAAATATGCAGTGGTGGAGAGAGAATGCCTCGCTGTAAAATGGGCCATGGAAATATTGTGCTACTACCTGCTCGGGCGCAGATTTGTCCTCGTGACCGACCATGTCCCTCTTCAATGGATGCAGCAGAACGAGGAGAAGAACACAAGGGTGACCAGATGGTTCTTATCCCTCCAACCTTTCCAGTTCCGTGTGCAACACAGAGCAGGGAGCCGTCATGGCAACGCCGATGGCTTGTCACGTGTGCACTGTCTGGCGTCCCAAGCTGCCCAACCCCTTGGCGTTGAGCAGAGGGGAGGGATATGTGACAGATCCAGACCAGTGGGGTACAGGAGTCTGGTAGAGGGCAAATATACTGGTCACTGGATGAGTAGTTTTCTGTTCCCTGAGTGACCAGAGCAGGGGCTGCACTAGAGTAATCAGGAACCTGCTAGAACCAGTTAAGGCAGGCAGGCTAATTAGGACACCTGGAGCCAATTAAGAAGAAGCTGCTAGAATCAATTAAGGCAGGCTAATCAGGACACCTGGGTTTTAAAAGGCGCTCACTTCAGTTTGTGGTGCGAGTGTGAGGAGCTGGGAGCAAGAGGCGCAAGGAGCTGAGAGTGAGAGGGTGTGCTGCTGGAGGACTGAGGAGCACAAACGTTATCAGGCACCAGGAGGAAGGTCCTGTGGTGAGAATAAGGAAGGTGTTTGGAGGAGGCCATGGGGAAGTAGCCAAGGGAATTGTAGCTGTCATGCAGCTGTTACAGGAGGCACTATAGACAGCTGCAGTCCACAGGGCCCTGGGCTGGAACCCGGAGTAGAGGGCGGGCCCGGGTTCCCCCCAAACCTCCCAATTGACCTGGACTGTGGGTTCTTCCAGAGGGGAAGGTCTCTGGGCTGTTCCCCAACCCACATGGTGAATCTCTGAGGCAAGAAAATCCGCCAATAAGCGCAGGACCCACCAAGATAGAGGAGGAACTTTGTCACAGTATATAATGTCTTTTGTTTGGCAAAAAAAATTTCCCTGGAACCTAAACCCCCCTATTTACATTAATTCTTATGGGGAAATTGGATTTGCTTAACATCGTTTTGCATGAAGTCGCATTTTTCAGGAACATAACTACAACGTTAACTACGCGTTCCCTTGCCACCCTAACCCCGGGGTCGGCAGCCTACCCACCTTAGGCCAGGAGGCCTGAGCAAGTCGATAGCCCCTGCCTGAGCCCTAGTCTGTTCCCTGCTCTACCCTGCCTGAGGGTTGGAGCCTTAGACTGGTAACTGCCCCCTGGCTTAGACTGTTCTTCCAGGAGCGTGTCAGCAAAGGGGCGTGGCCTCCCTCGGAGACTGACACCGAGGGAGAGCCACACACCCCTACACGCTTACACACACCCATTCTGAAAGGACACAGGGAGCCCAGGGCAGGGCTGAGCACCCGCAACCTTAACTCCACATTAACAAAGTTCTTGCATGTAAATTTCCGTTGTTCTGGTGTAACGAGGAGGGAGAGAGGCACGACTGAGGGCCAACTGTAGGAGGAAGGGTGGTGCTCTGAGGAGGATTTGTTGGCACTTCTCAAACCTCGTCAGTTACCCGCTGGAGGCACCCCTGAGAGGGTAAAGAGAGAGCCGGACTGCTACACCCTCGCAGGGCCCGGCAGATCTGCGCATTTTATACCAGCTCTTGGTGCCAGGCATTAGATGGCCTCAGACGCAGTCCGTCATTTATGTAAATACTTCCCATAGTTGTTAGTCTTGGTCTTGCTCCTAAAGGAGACAACTGAAGAGGGGATTTGAACTCGTGGTCATCGAGGGGACAGAGTGGTGCTGATCTACGTCAATGGAAAGACTCCCATTGGCTTCAACAGGCTTTGGATCAGGCCCAGATTTCACAAGCACCAAACCAACTTTCAGGTAAGTCAAAAGAAGTGTAACATTAAAAGCAGGTCAGACACCTTCAGGGTCACACTCAGCCACACACAGCACAGCTCTAGGGGGATAATAATTCAGCCCAACACCACCGTATACATTCCTGACTATCGCCTTGTCTGCACTAGCAAAATTGGAACCCATACCCAAAAGCAATGCAATTCCACCAGTGATAGCAAAGGTAGAGCAATTGAAGAGATGGGGTTCAGGTGGCTTTAATCACTGTATCATCTAGAGTTGCTCTGAGCAACGTTAGACAACATGTCAACAGCACTCTACACTACTGAAGAAGACATCTATTGGGAAAATAATACCGCAGGGCACAGATTATCCAACAAATTCTAGGAATCTATTAGGGACAATTTTTATTTCAGAAGGTGGAGAAAGCTACTAGGGGAGAGACTGTTCTAGATTTGATTTTGACAAATAGGGAGGAACTGGTTGAGAATTTGAAAGTGGAAGGCAGCTTGGGGGAAAGTGATCATGAAATCATAGAGTTCATGATTCCAAGGAATGGTAGGAGGGAGAACAGCACAATAAAGACAATGGATTTCAAGAAGGCAGACTTTAGCAAACTCAGGAAGTTGGTAGGTAAGATCGCATGGCAACAGGGCTGTCCCTAAGGGGATGCGGGGCCCGGGACAACCCCCCCCTCCTCCCAAGGCCCCACCCAACCCCTTCCTGCCCCCCCCCCATTCCACCCCTTCCCCCGCCCTGTCTCTTCCTGCCCCTGCTCTGCCCCGCCCCCATTCTGCCCCTTCCCCCAAGCACCCACGCCCCTCTCCCGAGCGATGCCGGGAGCTGGCGAGGTCTGCAGAGCAAAGTGGGGCCAGGGTAACAAAAAGTCATTCTATAAATACATTAAAAGCAAGGACAGGGTAGGCCCGTTACTCAAGGAGGAGGGAAAGACAATAACAGAAAATGTGGAAATGGCAGAAGTGCTAAATGACTTTTCCCTTTTGGTTTTCACCAAAAAGTTTCATAGTGATTGGACGTCTAACGTAGTTAATGCCAATTAAAATGAGGTAGAATCTGGGGCTAAGATAGAGAAAGAACAAGTTAAACATGATTTAGACAAGTTAGATCTCTTCAATTTGCCAGGACCTGATGAAATCCATCCTAGAATAATCAAGGAGCTGACTGTAGAGATATCTGAGCCATTAGCAATTATCTTCGAAAAGTCATAGAAGACAGGGGAGATTCCAGAGGACTGTAAGAGGGCAAATATAGTGCCAGCCTATAGAAAAGGGGATAAGGATAACCCGGGGAATTACAGACCTGTCAGCTTCACTTCAGTACCTAGAAATATAATGGAGCAAATAATTAAGCAATCAGTTTGCAAACACCTAGAAGATAATAAGGTGATAAGTAACAGTCAGCATGGATTTGTCAAGATCAAATTGTGTCAAACCAACCTGATAGCTTTCTGTGACAGGAAAACAAGCCTTGTGGATGGGGGAGAAGCGGTAGATGTGGTATATCTTCACTTTAGTATGGCCTTGTCTACACTGGCATTTTAGAGCGCTGACATTTTCTCGCTCAGGGGTGGGAAAAAACACCCCCCTGAGTAATGCAAGTTTCAGCGCTCTAAAGTGCCAGTGTAGCCGCAGCACCAATGCAGGGAGCCGCGCTCCCAGTGCTGTTAGCTACGCCCTCGTGGGGGTGGCTTTTTTAGAGTGCTGGGAGAGCTCTCTCCTAGCGCTGGTGCCGTGATTACACGCTGATGCCGCGGCAGAGCTTTAACGTTGCTAACGTAGACAGAGCCTAAGACTTTTGATACTGTCTCACGTGACCGTCTCATTAACTAGGGAATTACAGCCTAGACGGAGCTACTATAAGGTGGTTACAGAACTGATTGGAAAACCGCTCCCAGAGAGTAGTTATCAGTGTCCGACTGGAAGGGCATAACAAGTGGGATCTCACAGAGATCAGTTCTGGGTCCAGTTCTGTTCAATATCTTCATCAATGATTCAGTTGATGGCATACAGAGTACACTTATAAAGTTTGCAGATGATACCAAGCTGGGAGGGGTTCCAAGTGCTTTGGAGGACAGGATTCTAATTCAAAATGATCTGGACAAACTGGAGAAAAGGTCTGAAGTAAATAGGATAAAATTCAATAAGGACAAATGCAAAGTGCTCCTCTTAGGAAGGAACAATCAGATGCACACATACAAAATGGGAAATGACTGCCTAGGAAGGAGTAATGCGGAAAGGGACCTAGGGGTCATAGTGGACCACAAGCTAAATGTGAGTCAGCAGTGTAACACTGTTGCAAAAAAAGCAAACATCATTCTGGGCTGTATTAGCAGGAGCGTTGAAAGCAAGACACGAGAAGTAATTCTTTCACTCTACTCTGCGCTGATAAGGCCTTAGCTGGAGTATTGTGTCCAGTTCTGGGCACCACATTTCAGGAAGGATGTGGACAAATTGGAGAAAGTCCAGAGAAGAGCAACAAAAATGATTAATGGTCTACAAAACATGAGCTATGAGGGAAGATTGAAAGAATTGGGGTTGTTTAGTCTGCAGAAGAGAAGACTGAGAGGGGACATGATAACAGTTTTCAAATGCATAAAAGGTTGTTACAAGGAGGAGGGAGAAAAATTGTTTTCGTCAACCTTTGAGGACAAGACAAGAAGCAATGGGCTTAAATTGCAGCAAGGGATGTTTAGGTTGGACATTAGGAAAAACTTCCTGTCAGGATGGTTAAGCATTGGAATAAATTGCCTAGAGAGGTTGTGAAATCTCCATCACTGGAGGTTTTTAAGAGCAGGTTAGACAAACCCCTGTCAGGGATGGTCTAGAGATGAAACTTAGTCCTGCCCTGAGTGCAGGGAACGGGACTAGATGACCTCTCGAGGCGCCTTCCAGTCCTACGATTTTATGGTACTAGAGCAATAGTTGGAGATTTCCTTAAAAGTCTCATTGTAGACAAGTCCTATGAGTGGGAGCAAGGATCTCCTGTCAGTGGCTCCAGGCTAAAATCCACAAGCAAATACTGATGGCTGTTCAGGGATGGCCACTTGAAAAGAGGCGATGGGTCTCTTGTCACTTACCCTGAGCTACAGCGTAGCCGTCTCCATTCCTCCCTGCAGAGAGAAGGCAAATTTCAGTGAATGCAGCTCCCAAGGCAGGAACCGACTGCAATCGGTGTCCACAGCTCAGAAACAGGGCCCCTGGCCCAGCACAGACCCCTGACGCTCAGTAATGGACTCAAGGTCCCAGGCGCTCACAATTGGCAGGAGAGAAAGACACAATGAGACAGTTTCCAAAGATCTCAGCCCACTGGCTGCTGAGCTCTTCGGAAAACCTAACCCCATATAAACTGTAACCCGCACCCAGGTTCTGGGTCTGGCCCTCCAGCAGCTCCTATTGGGGGTCATTAGCTCAGTCCCGCAGTGGGGCAGTTACACCGTACTGACACTGGCTCCTGTATTGCTGTTGCCCTAAGGTGGGTGCGCAGGGCCCTGCAAGTCCAGGGAATCCCCCCATCCCAGGCTCTTTACCTGGGCGTCTCTTTTTCCAGACGACTACTCCGATTATAACACCAACCAGGACAACTGCAGTGATAACTCCAGCCACAATGGGAATCAGATTGTTATTTGGTTCTGAAATGGAATGGAGAGAATGATCAATGGGGAAAATCCAGTTCCCCCCTCCCCCCAAAAACCCTCTTACATCCCACTGCAGGGATCAGTCAGTCAGCTCCCCAGATAAGGGCTGAGTCCTGCAACCCTCCACCCCTTCCAGTGAGCTCCACGCAGCCACCATGCACTACACCCCACCATAGAAAGTCCTGGACACAGCTTCTACCAGTTCAATTCATAATAAATATGTAGCACTTAAAATAGAAGACTTTTATAACATTAATCAATCCTCATAAACCTCTGTGTGGGGGAGGATGGATGTCAGTATCATCCCTAAATTGGACGGAGAAAAGACTTGCTGAAGGTCACACCGCGAGTCAGTGCAAGAGCCAAGAACTGAACCCAGGAGTCCTGGCTCCCAGCCCCTAACCCCCCTTGACCACGCTGACTTTCATGACTAATAGAACACAATCCCATTGTGGGAGTCTGGTGACAAACTGGAAACTGACCTCAAAGCTCTGGATTTCCCAGCCATGAATAGAGTTACAGACACAATGCATGTTTTTTGAGGGGGCAGGAAGTGAAGAGGGGACGATAGAGATATTTTAATACTGTTCTTGGTTTATATAAACCTGTTAAACCCCGAGTTCTCTATACACTTCCAGTTTCACTAATCAGCTTCTCTTGTTGTCTGAAAGAGGCACATAATAATACAGCAAAAAGGAAAATATTTCTAAGAGAATAAGGAAATGTGGTTTATGACACAAAAATTGGCAGGGGATGGGGTAGCAGGATTATGATGTGAAACCATCTGATGACTGGATTTCCAGTGCAGGCTGCACTTTTAGAAATTGTTTGCACTTCCAAATGCTGCATTTTTCCACATCCCAATTAACCAAGCAAAAAGATGGCTGGAAGGCAGCTCCATGTGTAATAAATTCTTCCTCGACTTCCTTGTGCTAGGGGCCTAGGAGGATGCAGGGCTCTAATCTGCCTCCTCGCTCCATTCCAAGGCCAGACCCTCTCTTCCAGCATCACTGCACACAGAAACACGCTGCTCCCAACATTAAACATCTACCTCTGGCCACATGGGCAAGGATGAAGGGCCCCCAGAGCTGTGTTTCTGAGAACTTGCTGAAGTTGAGAACAGGCTGGAAGCTGAAGCAAGACAAATTCTGTCTGGAAATAAGGGGCAGATTTGAGCTTCCCTTGGGATGTGGTAAAGTCTCCAGATGTAAAGTCTCCAAGGGATGGATTGGGCATCTCTTTCTGAAGGATCAGCTCTAGTTTGCCCACAGGCTACCTCGCTGGTCCCTGGTGTGATTCCCTGCCCTGGGCTATGCAGGAGCTCTGACTGCTCTCTTCCAGCGTTAATGTCTCATGATTAATCTTCTCCCTTCAGAGACAGCGTATTGCTGAGATGTATCCAACAGCCCCAGAGGCAGCAAACTGGGGAGCAAGACATGAGCCCCAGGCACTGTGGGTCCCAACTCTAGCACAAGAACTTGACGGCAGAGGGACAGGGCCAAAGGGGACAGGGCCTCACAGACCATCAGGAAATTCCAGCTTCAGCCTATAAATCCGAATGAGAATTTTTCAGGGGTTGAGTTTGTCTGTTTTCCTAGTGGGAGAGGGGGAATCCATTAAACACACAAACTCCTTACCCCAGGAGACAGAGAGTGGCTCTAACAGGCTTTCATGCTCCACATAACATGAATAATGGGCTTTGATCCTGGGATCAATCTGCATTGTCACCAGGGGCGGCTCTAGGCACCAGCAAAGCAAGCACGTGCTTGGGGCAGCCCATTTGCAGGGGTGGCAGGGATCCAGCATGGGAGCTGAGAACCAGCAGGGGGCCCTGGGAGCTGTAGTTCCTTGGTTAGCTCCCTGCCTATAGAGCCAGCCCTGGAGCAGGGAAAGAACTACATTTCCCAGCATTCCCTTGGCCACTACCAACAGGAAAGGGGGAGGGAGTGAGGAAGCTGAGACCTCATGCTGTAGCCTGCTATGAATGGAGAGCTGCACTGTGAGTAGGGATTCCATATTTTAACATTCAAAAAATAGGACACTGCACGGGGAGGGAGGGTAGCCCCACCCTGCCCCCATCCACTCCCTCCGACTGCCCCCCACAGAAACTCCAACCCCCTTGCTCCCTGTCCCCTGATCACCCCCTCCTGGGACCCCTGCCCCAACTGCCCCCCAGGACCCCACCCCCTATCTAAGCCCCAATGGTCCTTGTCCCCAACTGCCCCCTCCTGAGACCCCCCCCAACTTCTCCCCTAGGACCCCACCCCCTACCTGTCCCCTGACAAACCCCTGGGACTCCCATGCCTAGCCAACTGCTGCCTGTCCCCTGACTGCCCCCCCGAACCTCTGCCCCATCCAACCCCCCTTGCTCCCTGTCCCTTGACGGCCCCCCCCCCGGAACCCTCTACCCCTTCTCCAACCCCCCAGCCCCCTTACCGTGCCACTCAGACCTGCGTGTCTGGCTTCGCGCAGCGCCAGACACGCTGCTGCATACATGCTGCCGTGCTCCCCTGCGGAGCCACAGGCCCCCCGCCCCCCCCCCCCCCAGCACCTGCCTTCCAGGTTTGAACACCTCAAAATTCAGGAGTGCTCAAGCTCAGTTTGGGCAGCTGTTACTTCATTTCTGCCAAATCAAATATACTGATCCACTGTAACTTGCTGTAGAAAAAGTAGGATAAAATTGAGCAAGAAATGCTTCCCAGTGGTTATTAGGACTGGAATTGCTATTTTGAACAACCATTGCCTTTTTGTTTGTTTGTTTGTTTAAAAGGAAGACAGTGATATTGCATTGGCAAATTCCCCATAGAAAGAAAGAGTGGAACAAAAGAATAATAAAGGCACCTCAACTTTTCCTCATTTATGTAGGACAGTCTTATAATATGCATCCAGATATCCTCCAATCACACAAGCTGAAAATTGTTCCACTTTACTGCAGTTCTGTAACCATATGGGAACCAATCCTGTCTGTGTTCTGTGCACATCTAAAATTCCTGCTGAATGACCTGCCCTGGGAGCGAGTTACCAGTGACCCAGGGCTGCAGCGGAAGGAGGGTGGGGGGGGGTGAGCCCAGGGCTGGGGCGGCAGGAGGTGTGTGTGGGGGCAATGGTGGGGGGGTAGGGGGAACCCAGAGCTGGGGCGGCAGGGTGTGTGTGTGTTTGTGGAGGAGAGCCCAGGGCTGGGGCGGCAGGGTGTGTGTGTGTTTGTGGAGGAGAGCCCAGGGCTGGGGCGGCAGGGGGGTGCGGGTCGGGGGGAGTGAGAGCCCAGGGCTGGGGCGGCAGGGGGGTGCGGGTGGTGGAGAAAAGCCCAGGGCTGGGGTGGCAGGGGGGTGCGGCGAGGAGCCCAGGGCTGGGACGGGGGGCAGCCAAAATTTTTTTTGCTTGGGGCGGCAAAAAACCTAGAGCCGGCCCTGATTGTCACCCAGGTCTGGTAGGTCCCGTCCCCATTGGGTAGGATGCCTTCAGAGTAGGTCTCCTGCTGTCTGCTCTCCCCATTTTTCAGCCAGGTCACGGTGATGTCCCGGGGGTAGAACCCACTGACCTTACAGGAGAGGGTGGTGAGGCTGTCATGAGATGACCTGTCGCCCACTTTAGCTGTTGGGCGCACTGGGAAAAAGAAGAAACTGAAGTTAGTTGCTTTCAGACTCTAATCCAGGCAGTCTTTGCTGGAGCTTTGCAACATGAAATTCGGAGACCCCTGCCGTGGGAGAGGATGAGAGTCCATGAGACGGAATCTCTCGGATATGAGAGAACCACCGTGTTAGAGAATTCCTGTGCCGAATTCACAGCATCAGCAACGGTGAATCCTGAATCCAGGTTCCTGACCTGGCCTCTGCTCCCAGCCACAGTGACGCAAGTACCTTGAAAGGCTTCACTAAGCTCCAGATACAGGTGTCACAGATGTCAGTCCTTAATCACACACTACGTTTGTGCTCATCTCCTATCAGTCCCCGGATATGAAAGAGCAAAGAATCTTGCCCTGGTCAGGGCTCAAAAAATGAACTAGATAAACTGACCAATTAGAGATGGAAAGGACCATTAAACAAAAAAATGACACATGGTTGTAAACTGCCCCTCAAATTAGCTAATATTAATTGGCTAATTTCTTGTAGGTTGTTAACAAATCTATTTACCCCAATATTATGGATTTCAAAAGGATTTACACATGTTGAAAAATCAGTTTCCCAGCCCCTTGGCCCCGAAATACACATTACACTGTTGTGTATGGCTTTTTCTTCTTGGGATTTGTAAAGATGGCAAAGGACAAAATAATGTTCTGCTGAGGTTTGTGAGAGAAATAAGCAACTAGTATAATTGTTGCCAAAAACAAGATACAAATTTCAAGAAACCTTGAACAGCAAGTGCAAACTGTTTGAGAAGGGAAAGATTACGGTGTGTAATGATGCTAACTAATTAGGGAAATTTGTGTCCATGGTAACAGGCAAGTTACATACATGAGTAATAGTCAGTTAACTTTATGAAGCAACTGTCCTCCTGAGTCGGAGTGTTAAAGCATTTAACCTCTTCCCTTCTATGTTTGTGCTGATTAATCTTTAACTAAAAACTTTGGTAATAAATATGAGTGTGATTATCTGATGTCTTATTGATAAAAGAATCAAGAAGTAAGTATGAAAGTGTTGCAGCAAAGGTAGGTCTTGAGGGGGAAAACTTTAAGGACAAGGGGGGGGGAGGAGTTATCTGGGGGTGAGGGGAGGAGTTGTTTCCCCACCCATCCCTGGTGCAAGGTTAGCTGAACGGCCCCCTACCCCTCTGCTCCTTTTTGGAAATGGGGCTGGGGAATGGAGATGTAACTAGTAGTGACCTCCTGGGTGGGGTTTGTTCCCCTGCCTTACCTTTCCTCTGCAGAGTCTCCTTCCCGTACTCTATAGAACTCCTTAGCCAGGGAATACAATCCTCTTCCAGGTAGCGTTTCCAGTGCTGGTTGTCACGTACTTCAGCATCCCATCTCCTCTTGGTGATCTGAGCCCCAATATCTGCTGCTACCCAAGTCATAGTCTCCTTATCGAAGGTAAGAAAGTCTCGTCCGTCATATGAATCCTGGTAAAACCCCTGAATGACGTTGTCTTCCTGGAGATCACAGCCGTGTATCGTCTGGATAATGTGGAACCCTGAAACACAGCTGAGGGTCAGCAGCAGCCTCTCTCTGAAAATCTCACCAAGACCCCACTGCAGGTAGCCCAGTGGTTCTTCTCCTTGCTACTGGGCCCTCCCTCCCCTGAGAAATGGGGTTCCCACTTATGCTGTTGGGTCCTACATCCTCCCAGCTCCTTTCAGGAGGGAACCCAGACCCGCAGGAGGCACCCTCTCCATCTGTTGGGTCTTGTACACTAAAGACCCCCACTGCAGAGAGCTCACAACCTTCCAGGAGTACCTCACTGCTGCTTGTTCTTGTATGCTCCCTGCAGGGCGTGCAGGGTGGCCAGGGCCGGCTCCAGGCACCAGCTTGGCAAGCAGGTGCTTGGGGCGGCCAGTCCGGAGAGGGGTTGCATGTCCAGCTATTCGGCGGCAATTCGGCGGAGGGTCCCTCACTCCGGCTCGGAGCGAAGGATCTCCCGCAGAATTGCCGCCGCAGATCGCGATCGCGGCTTTTTTTTTTTTTTTTTTTGGCTGCTTGGGGCAGCCAAAACCCTGGAGCCGGTCCTGTCTGAGTGACTTTCATGTTGCTGCTCTAAGGACTGATTGGCGGTAAAGGCCAACGCCAAAGGCCTATCCTGCCCAGGGCCTGTCTGCCACAGTTCCTGCACTAGGCCCAGGGCTTCCTCTCAGCTTGCCCTGAGCCTGTTTGTTGTTTGATCGCTATCCACTCTCCCTCTCTTTCTCCTCTGGCGCTGGGAAGAAAAGCTCTGGTCTTTCCCACGGTCTCTCTGACACATTTCAATGAATTAACTGGGGGCCACGCCCCCATCCTGATTGCCTCTGGCCCCTCCCCCGGGTTCTTCGGCTCCCTTTAAGGAGGCCTTGCAGGGTTGCTGGGCTCTCTTGTGCCTCCTTCCCCAAAGGACACTGCCTGGCTGCTGCTCTCTGCAAACAGAAATCCAGCTCGCCCAAGCCACAGCGCTGAGTGCTGTAAAGCACATTTAATCCCAAGGATTCAACACGTTCTCAGTCAGTGCAACTGGGATTAAGGAGAAGCCAGGGGAACATCAGCCCCTGATCTCTGGCACTAAACTTTCCTAAGCAGGGAAAATATTTTCTTCGTCTCTCTCTCCCTCTCTCTGTTTTTCTCTGTTGTTTTGCATGGTCGTTTGCTAACCGTATTACAGGGCACTGTTCATCTTCCGCCCCCACTCCCATGGCTGCAGCATCCAGCCCTTTGTGTGACATTCCCCCTCCCCCACGCAGTCCTAGAACAGAACAGATCAATCACGGGGTGCAACTACTGGTTTTGCAAGGAAAACCCAAGAGTTGGGGGAGGTGGAATGTCTGTTGGGCTTTTGAAAGTTACTGCCACCAGTTTGTCTACAATCCCAGCTCTCAACTCCCTGAAACTCTAACTGGGGTCAGAAAGCCAACCTGGGTCTGGGAGAGACACAGAAACACATCACATGGTTTGCCTTCATTCAAAAATTGAAACTTCAAATACTGTTGTGTGTTAAACTGGAGTTTTTTCTGGCCTTTTCCCAACATGGATTCCAGCCCCTCTGCCAGTAATTAACATTTGTGCTGTGCTTTTCCTGTCTGATTAGTTATTTTGCTCACCAGTTTGCTTGCAGTGGCAATACTCCCGCAGTCAGGGCCCAATCCAGCAAGGTGCTAAGCATTCCCAGCTCCCATTGTTTGCCATGGAAATTTGAGGGTGTTCAGCATGTCACAGGTTGGGCCCATGACAGATGCCCAGCTTTCTTGTAGCAAAATCAGCTGATCTGGAATATTTAAAGATAGGGCAGAAAAATAACACAATGAGGTGATGTGAGTAGCTGATTGACACAGGCACTAAGAAGGAGCTTACTTTGGGCTCGATTCTGCCACCTTTGGGCAAGACTCAGATACCCTTACTTGAGTAACAGTTTACTCCACGAGCGGCCCCTTTGGCTTCCAGGGAACTGTTTGAGCAGTCGGGTGCTACTCAGCCAGAGAAAATGTGGTAGAATTGGCCCCTTTAGGAGCAGAGGGTCTTCTTGCGCCAAGGAATTCACAGCTTGCATGGTTAAACTCCAGCTCACTGCAGCTGCAGCAGGAAGATGACGGGGATTTAATAACGCTAGGTTCGTGGAATTATCAGTGCCACTTTTCCCACATTGGGTATCACAGTGGCCTTGGTCTGCTCACACTGCGTCTGTCAAACGTCAGATGCACACAACGAAAGCCATTTCCCCCTTTTTCCAGCTTTTGCTTGCTACCTCCTGAAAGGAAGGAGACAAGTTTCTCCTGAGTAATACCCTCGTGGGAAATTCTCTGTTTTAAGGGGTTTCCCTTTAGCCATGGATCTGTGCTGAATGTGATAACTCGTGCATCTGTGGGAAGCAGAAACACACTAAGAGCCACAGGTTAAATAATGCAGCACTTCAAAGGCAGAGCTGAAGCACTGACAGTGCTCCAGTCAGCTCATGCCAAACACCCTGTCTTGCTTAGCTGTCATTACAGGCTAGCTTTCTGCTCGGCCTTCCTTATTGCATGGACTCCTGTGGTATAAAGACTCAGCCCAAACATTGCAGTTTGGTTTGTTGCATAGCTTGGTTGGGAAACCATTCAACACAGCTCTAAGCCAGGGATAGGCTGGAGACTTTGTGAGTCAGAGATATCCCCCCCTCCCCCAAGCTGCAATTCCCTCCCTGCTGCCCCCTTGTTCCAGGGACAGGGGAGGAGGAGAGGGAGGGGAGATAACATTTGTGGCTGCCCTAGACCATCAGCACATGGCAGCAGCCACCCCAGGCCAGGTCAGCTGGCCAAGAGGCTGAGTCATAGCTGCTCCACACCACTCCCCACCACTCTGTTCACTTGCACCCACGCTTCCTTTGGCGCACCAAGTCCAAAGGGCCAGGTGTCCGCACCAGGGTGTTCTTAGTCCCCATTATTCCTGGGCAGAGGCATGGAGTCCAGGTCCCAGTCTAGCCCTAATCATCGTGGCTCTTTCCAATGGTGGAGGGAGCCTGAGTGGGCCAAAGCGAGCTCATTCCAAACCCCTGTTGTGCATGCTCGGGGGGGTGGGGTTAGTTCAGTTCCAGACTTGCATGTCATCAATTCTTTGCCTGTGGCATTAGGTCCTGTACTGTACAACTCCGCAGTAAAGGCTCCTGTGCAGAGGAAATGGTGGAAAGGGAACCTTACAAATATTTTTACCTTTGTTAAGTAAAGCGGGCTTGCTCATGCAAAGGAACACGGGAGCGTGTGACGACACAGGCCAGCAATGCTGCACATCCCGCATATTCTGTGCTATAGAAAAAGAGCATTCGCTAAGGCACACACTAGCACTGGCAGTTGTATTCACACCTTTGCCAACATGATGGTGAGTCATTCACACCTTTCAGGGTCTTAACCAATTTCAGTTAAATCGGAATAGAAAACTCTGAGAGAGTCCACACTCAGACAGGCACTGAAAGAACACGTCTGAAATTCACCCCATTTTGTTATTCAGTGCCAGTCTGTGTGCAGACAACCCCTAAAATTTATAGTTCTATTACACACACAAGACTATGTTCAAAGAACATTATTAAGGTAACAAAGTCAAGCACTCAAAAATGATGTAATGCCAGAGTTAAGATTGCCTGTGCTGCCTTCATTTGCTCCCCTTTGTGTGTATGCATTAGGATACAGTCTTTAATGACATGATCACATGCTATTTTTGCCCATAGGACCCCTGCCGCATTCAGTGCACAGGATGGATGGTGCTCACTTAATGAGCAACTATTCGGTATTTTGTTTTATCCTCAGTCTTCAATGGATGGCCCCATCCTCTCAAGACAGAATTATTATTTCCTCATGGGCTTTTCTCTGGTGCCCCCCATGATAGCATTGGAGCGCTGCACAAACATTAATGAATTTATTTTCACAATGCCCTTGTGAGATGAGCAGGTATTAGCCCCATTTCACAACTGGGGAGCTGAGGAACAGAGAGATTAAGGTAAAAAAAGTGGGGGGGGGAGGGATAGCTCAGTGGTTTGAGCATTGGCCTGCTAAACCCAGGGTTGTGAGTTCAATCCTTCATAGGGTGACCAGACAGCAAGTGTGAAAAATCAGGATGGGGGTGGGGGGTAATAGGAGCCTATATAAGAAAAAGACCCAAAAATCGGGACTGTCCCTATAAAATCAGGACATCTGGTCACCCTAATCCTTCAGGGGGGTCACTTAGGGATCTGGAGCAAAAATCAGTACTTGGTCATGCTAGTGAAGGCAGGGGGCTGGACTCAATGACCTTTCAAGGTCCCTTCCAGTTCTATGAGGTAGATATATCTCAATATATTATCCTCTGATTTCACTGCTCTACAGCCAAAATGCTTCTGAAATAAATGTAGTCAAACTTTACTAATTCTGGGTCACTGAGAACGAAAATGATGCTTAAAATTGTTGATTGGCTCTAGTTTTCAAGATATGCTATTGGGTCAGTATATACGACCCTTGACTTGGGAATGGCGGAGGATAAGTGAGTTATAAAGGGAAGGGATCTCAATTTAAACCAGAAATGACTAAAATACATCTTTGACTGGATCTATGAATAAATCTATGACTGGGTTTGGACAGTACTTGCTTTTTAGGCAAAACAATGAATGATGCAATCTGAAGCTGGTATTGCGTCATACTTGATATGAATTGCATCATGTTATTCCTAGAAGTCATGGATGATGCAATCATAACGAAGCTTACATCACTCTGCTGAACAAATTGCCCTATATCAGCTCTAGAAATCATACAGTGTCGTGCTCTCTTATTTGTCAGAGTTTGATTTTGCAAAGGGACACATTTCTGTTTAGCCAAAGTGAGCAGAGATGCCTCGTACTTGTGTGAACAGTGCAGATAACTTCTGCTATGTTTGTGGTGAAGTGACTTTTGCATCACAAAAGCGCAGTATAACCACTATGGTTAAGAAAGCCTATCACCTTTATTTTGGCTGCAAAATTGGAGATCAGGACAAGAGGTGGGCCCCACACATATTCTACAACACTTGTGCAACAAATCTTCGCCAGTGGTTGAACAGGAAAAGGAAATCTATGCCTTTTGCAGTGCCAATGATTTGGAGAGCGCCAACAGATCATACCAGCAATTGTTACTTCTGCATGGTGCCTCCAGTTGGGAAAGGTGTGTCAAAGAAGAAAAAGTGGACTGTGCATTATCCAAACATTCCATCAGCTATACGCCCAGTACCCCACAGAGAAGGACTGCCGGTTCCTGATGCACCAGAATCATTCTCACTTGAGTCAGACGAGGAAGAGGAAGAGGATGAAACATCAATGTCACAGGACCCACATTTTCTCCCATCCTCCTCCTCCGAACCACACCTCATAACACAAGATGAATTGAATGATCTTGTCAGGGATTTGGAACTACCCAAGAGTAAGGCAGAGCTGTTGGGCTCCAGACTACAGCAGTGGAATCTCCTGGCAGGTGATGTTACGGTTTCCATGTTCCGTGACCGTCAAAAGGATCTTGTCCCATTCTTCTTCATGGAAGGTGAACTTGTAGCCTGCAACAACATCGATGGTGTGATGGCAGCCCTCAACATCGTTCACGATCGAGATGAGTGGAGACTGTTCATTGATTCATCGAAGACGAGTCTTAAAGCTGTTTTACTGCATAATGGCAATGTTTTGCCATCAATTCCAGTTGGTCATGCAGTCCATATGAAGGAAACCTATGACAACATGAAACAACTTTTGAGGTGCATAAACTATGACCAACACCAGTGGCAGCTTTGTGGCGATTTGAAGGTTGTTGCTCTCTTGCCTGGTCTGCAGACTGGATACACAAAGTACTGCTGTTTTCTCTGCGAATGGGATAGTCGTGCAAGAGATTCCCACTACATCAAGAAAGATTGGCCACTCCGACAGTCATTGGAGCCTGGGAGGAAAAGTGTTCAGCATCCACCACTTGTTGAATCAAGGAAGATTTTGTTACCACCCTTACACATCAAGCTGGGTCTTATGAAGAACTTTGTCAAGGCCATTGACAAAACACAAGCAGCTTTCAAGTACCTCCGTGGAAAATTTCCAAGGTTAAGTGAAGCTAAGATAAAGGAAGGTGTCTTTGTTGGTCCTCAGATTCGTGAACTTCTTCGAAATGATGCATTTGACCATGCACTGCGTGGCAAGGAAAAGATGGCATGGAAAGCCTTCCAGTTAGTGGCAATAAATTTTCTCGGAAACAACAAGGCAGACAACTACAGGTTGTTGGTGGAAAACCTCCTCAAGGCATACAAAAGCCTTGGTTGCAACATGTCACTAAAGATACATTTTTTGCACTCTCATCTAGATTTTTTTCCACCGAATTGCGGAGCAGTGAGCGACGAGCACGGCGAGCAATTTCACCAGGACATTGCAACAATGGAGAAACGCTATCAGGGCAAATGGAGCCCATCAATGCTTGCAGACTATTGCTGGACAGTGACAAGAGATGCTCCATTTAATGAATACAAGAGACAAGCCAAGAAGCGCCGAGTAGACACTGAATAGGACTAAACTATGTACAGAATAGTTTTTTGCCTTTTGTTTCATAATAAATTTTATTTAAATAACCCTTTTGCTGATTTTTAAAGTGTTACATAAACAGGACAGGTGAAATATTATCATGTAAAGCAACCATAAACACATGAAAAGACCTAGGTTTACAATTTATGATTAAAACTCTACTATCTACACAATATACATAGACATAAAATGTAAAAACTTAAATATCTTAGAAACAGTAGCCAATCAGTTGTTTTAATTGTCATATTTGAATTCAGCACATCAAAATACATAATAAATAGCACATTTTATCTCTGAAGCAGACGACTTCTCAAAAATTGTAGACCAGTGTTTTGGGTGCTCAATTTGAGACATCTAGGACCTGTGTTTTCGAGCCTGTAGCATTCGATAGCACTTCCTAGGTTCAAAGCCCAGCTCCCAGTGCTCAGCATTTCTGCAATCAGACCCCAGGGTCTCACACTGGGTCACAGGGTGACCACCTATGAACAATTTGGTTTAAGGAACTTGCCCAACATCACACAGGAACTCTAGACCCAAATTCTCCATGGTGGCTATTAACTGCCTGAACCATGGATACATCCTCTCTCTCCCCGCAATCACCTGCTTCATTCACTACACACTTTCTAACTTCTGTACTGCAGCAAATGAAGCACAGAGGTCCTACAGCCAACAGCCTCCCTCAGTACCCAACCCTGTGCCACCGCCACAGCAGGTGGAAAAAATAGTCTGTGATGGTGTAACGAAAGGCTGTATCCTAATGCACACAAAAGGGGTCGTGCTTGTGAGGCAGAGCGGAGGGGATGGCCGTGGGAGGGAGGAGCAGGGAAAGAGAGGCTGCACTCATGAGGCAGGGCACAGGCAGGAGTGGGAGAAGCTGTTTGGGAGGGAGGGAGGAGACAGGAGTGGGAGGAGATGAAGGGGATGTGGCCATGGTGGGGAGGAGACAGGAGTGGGAAAGGCTAAATCATAGACAATATGAAATCAGTGATGGCCAGCAAAACTCAGGGTATGGAATAGTTTTGAGAGGTGCCGGCTATATCTCAGTTGATGTATCATGCTCCTGGAAACCTATTTCTTGGATTGCACCTGACCTACAGCTAGGGTGACCAGATGTCCTGATTTTATAGGGACAGTCCCGATATTTGGGGCTTTGTCTTATATAGGCTCCTATTACCCTCCCACCCCCTGTCCCGATTTTTCACACTTGCTGTCTGGTCAGCCTACCTACAGCTATCTTCCCAAGTCATGGAAATCCTATGCTGAGTGGTCCTATCGCAAGCCCCTTGCAGGCCATATTATGGTCTGAGTAGTACTCTGGCATGAAAAGGGCTTTCCTTCCTAAGTGGGGATGGCTAGTGGAAATCCAGCTCAAGGGATCTGGAGCACAAAGAACCACATTGCAAGTGTGCCCATGGCACCCAATGCCCACTCTGGATAGTTAGGTCGCAGAAAGTTAACTCCAACTGACTCCACCGTGTGAAGAGCGCATTCCGGGTGGCTTGGGGGAATGAAAAGGCCGTTTGCAGGGGCGGCTGTAGGCACCAGCGCAGCAAGCACGTGCCTGGGGCGGCAAGCCGCGGGGGGCAGCCTGCCGGTCACTGTGAGGGTGGCAGGCAGGTGACTTTCGGGGGAATGCTTGCGGGAGGTCCGCCGGCCCTGCGGCTTTGGCGGCAATTCAGTGGCGGGGATGACGATGGCGCGGCACCGGCGGACCTCCCGCAGGCATGCCGCCGAATCCACGTGAATAGCGGACCGCTGGCAGGCGCGCCGCTGAAAGCTGCCTGCCTGCCGTGCTTGGGGCAGCAAAAAACATAGAGACACCCCTGAGGGTGGCACAACCCCAAAGGGAGTACTCCGGATACTGCAGGGGTCTGTCCCCTCCAGCTCTCTTCTGCTCGCTGAAGATCCCCCCCAGTTCTGGTAGTCAGGGTCATTCTGGAGAAGAGAGAGAGTGCAGGAGGTCTGTAACCCCACTCTCTCCTGCTCTGGTTGTATTAATTTTGTAGGTCCTCAGGGTCACTTGGTCCCCAACCTCCGCCATTCACAGTACCCCCATGGCCCCATGGGGAGGGGGTACAGGTCTGTCCCTCACACTAACCTCTGCTCTGGTATAATGACCTCACAGAATCCCCAGGGTCACTCTGTTTCCCTGCCCCATCTTCCCCGTGCCCCCAACTCAATCTAGGAACGGCAAAGAACCAACTTCGGACGCTTGGCCTCTTTTTCACATGGCCACTGTCTCAAGGTGATTCCTTGTAAGGATCAGGCCATTGACGGCCCTTAGTTCAGCTGGCCACCATTTTCCTACAGCCAGGCTAATCTTCACAACAACGGCCATCATCTCACACACAACCAAGAGCAGACTCCGTTAATACAGCCACCCCTGGGCTGACAAGAGGCAGGGAGGGATACAGGGGGAGGGAAGGGGGATGGGGACAGGAAAGAGAATTTAGGGGAGAGGGAGGGAGGCTGTGGTGAACAGAGAACACTGTGGGGCTCACGAGGAAGACTTAAACATGTGGGGAACGGATCAGACCCCTAGCTTGGCAAACAGAGCAGAATGTGGGGGCACAAAAATAACCCACACAGGGTCCCAAATATTTTCACCCCTCCCCACCCCCCCGCATTAGATATATATTGAGGTAAATGCCTGGATTTTCAACAATCACTAGTGATTTTGGGTGCCCAACTGAGACCTTTTAAAGGGGCCTGATCAGAAAGTGGGAGCACCCGGCCTCTGAATATCAGATACCCAAAAATCACTAATCACTTCTGGAAAAATTTAGGCCAAGGGATTAAAATACAATTTGGTGTCACAGCCATAGGGGAGAGCCACGCCCACTAAGTTGTGTCCCTGAACTATGCCCCAGGTTTGGACAAAAACGAGTTACCAACCTTCCTGTAATGGTTGTTCTTAGAGATGTGTTGCACACGTCCATTCCACGCTAGGTGTGCGTGCCCCACACACAGTCGCCGGAAATTTTTCCCTCAGTGATACCCCTGAGGCTGGCTCTCGCGCCTCTGGTACCATGCGCTCATGGCACAGTATAAGGGGACCAGACAACCCCGCACCTTCTCAGATCCTTTTTGCTGGCAACTCCAACAGAGGAGTAGGACAGTGGCTCATGGAATGGAGGTGTGCAACCATTTTTTCTTCTTCAACTGCTTGCACATATCCATTCCACGTTCGGTGACTCCCAAACAGTACTATTAAGAGGTGGGCTCGGAGTTTATGGACACATGGATTACAACACTGCCCAACCAAACCCATTGTTACCTCTAGCTTGCTGGGTGATGGCGTAGTTGGAAGAAAAAGTATGTACTGACGCCCAGGTCACCTCTCTTCAAATGTCCTGGATCGGGCCTGGGCCATGAACACCACTGAGGAAGCTTGTGCTCTCGTATAATGGTCTGCCAGGAAGGCAGGTGGTGGGACACCTGCCTGCTCGTACCACATGTGACTGCACAATGTGATCCACAATGAAATTCTCTGAGCCTTTCATCCTATCAGCTACTGCCACAAAGAGCTGCGTGGATTTACGGATCGACTTAGTCCTTTCTATATAGAACACTAGGGCGCGCCTAACATCCAGAGTGTGGAGACGCCATTCCTACCTATTCTTGTATGGATTCGGGAAGAAAATGGGCAGGAAAATAGCCTGATTACTATGAAATGGTGAGACTACCTTTGGGAGGAACACGGGTTGGGGGCAAAGTTGTACCTTATCATTAAAGAGCACTGCATACGGAGGTTTTGACATAAGAGCTCTAATCTCCGAGACCCTCCTGACTGAGGTAATTGCTACCAGAAAGGCGACCTTCCAAGAAAGGTACAATAGAGGGCACAATGCTAGAGGCTCAAAGGGAGGCCACGTGAGCTCTGACAGGACCAGGTTTAACTCCCCCAGGGGGATGGGTTCCTGGATTCGCAGGTATAGCCTGTGACGGGTTGGGTCTTGGGACCGTCACCTGATGTGCTGAAATTACCTCTGAGCCAATTTTCCCTGCCATCCTGGGACCCCCAGATCCCTGTTCTGCTTGAGCCAGACACACTAGCCTGCTCAACACAGACCCAAGGTCTGGGCCACATCCCCAAAGCTGCAGACTTCACTGAAAAAAGCTTAGCAAGTTATCTGTCTCCAGCACCCAAACACCCAGCTCCCAATAGGATCCAAACCCCAAATAAATTGTTTTACTCTGTATAAAGTTTATACAGGGTAAATTCATAAATTGTTCGCCCACTATACCACAGATAGAGAGATATGCACAGCTGTTTGCCCCCCTCAGGTATTAATCATTTACTCTGGGTTTATTAATTAAAAAAAGTGATTTTATTAAGTATAAAGAGTAGGATTTAAGTGGTTTCAAGTAAAAACAGACAGAACAAGGTAAGTTACTAAGTTAAATAACTCAAAATACGCAAGGCTAGCTTAATACACTGTGGATCTAGTTACAGGTAATATCTCACCCTCAAAGATGTTTCACAGAATGAATTCTTTCCTAGCCTGGGCCCAATCCTTTCCCCTGGTACAATCCTTGTTAGTTCCAGCTTACATCTCAGGTGATAAATACGGGTGTTCTCCTGACTGACAGCCTCTTGAGCCAGCTCAAGACCAAAATGGAGGGGCTTCCAGGGCCTTTTATATTCTCTCTCTTTTGTGGGCGGAAACCCCTTTGTTCTTCTGTGCAAAATCACAGCAGGAAGATGGAGTTTGTAGCCACATGGGCAAGTCACATGTCCATGAATGATTCAGCTTCTTGCAGGCCGACGCCATTGTTTACCTGTTAGCTCAGCAGATGTGGATTGGCGTCTCCCAAAAGCCCATTGTTAGTTAAATGTTTGCTGATGGGCCACTCATCAGCACACACAGAGAAATACAAGTTTATATCTTAGTTCCCTAAATTCAGACATAAAAATGATACATGCCAACAAATGAAAAAAAACAGATTCAGCAGATTACAACCTTTGTAAAGATATGTTACATGGCATATTTAGCATAAAGCATATTCCAGTTATGTCATATTCACATTCATAAGCATATTTTCATAAAGCATATGGAGTGCAACGTCACATAGTCTTTCGAAGCCCTTGCGGAAGTAAATGGACATTTTGCGTGAAAAAACTGATCGATCACCCAGCAGGGGGTGGGACGCTGAGATCGCTGCTAAGTGTACATTAGCAGATGAAATCGCTAGACCTTCCTGTTTCAGATGAAGCAGAAACTCCAGAACAGTCTGGACTCGTGGAGAGATGACTCAGCGGCTGAGAGGCAGGAGTGCTGGATCAGCAGGGCCAAGGGCCATGGCCCTGCCAATTTAGCAGTGGGAAAGAGCGGGGGAGGGAGGAAGCCTTGGGGGAAGAGGTGGATTGGAGGTGGTGCCTCAGGGGAAGAAGCAGAGCCACAGTTTAAGCACTGGCGCGCTCCCGCCACTTGTAGGGAGGTTCCAGTGCCCCTAGTTGTGATGAACAAACGGAGAATCACTTCCATTTGGCGAGGTAAGTAACTCTGCTAGAAGGTTTCCTACTGCCTAGCAAGACCTAGCAGACCTGCCTCAAATAGGCCAGTTCTACAGGATTTAACTATGGAGTTTCCACGCTGTCAGGCAGACAGAGCATTTGGCCATGATCTTGTGAGATCGGGTACAGAAAGAGAGGGAGCAGGTAGTGGGGCGGCTGCCCCACTGCGGCAGGTAGAGGGTTAAAAGCAGCCTTGAAGTGTCCTGGGGAGGTGAAACACCCTCCCCTGCCTCTTCTGGGGAGGAGGAGTAGGAGGAGGCAGCCTGCACCAGCATGGGACCTTCTTCCTCTCCTTCTGCACCAACCGGATCCTGTAGCTCCAGGTTCTGAGAGTCAGTACCTGGCTCAATATCGTAGTCGGGATCAGCTGCTTTTCGGTGTGACAGAGGAATCCTTCTCTCAGACACCACTGAGTAGGAGCATCTACATGGGGGGCCAGGCAGCGGAGGAAAACCCCAGGGGTTCCAAAAAGGCCATTGTATCTGCATGGGCCATTGCCCACTGGGCCAGGTGCTCAGAGGAATTCCCACCCCGGGATCCACCATTGCACAGGGCTGATTGGTGGGGTACTGGTACCAGTCCCTTGGCTGGGTGCAAGATTCAAACTCCAACTTCAATGATGAGTCATCTTGTGGGGACCACGGTGGTGTGGTACCCGTTGGCTCCATGGAACGGTGCTGAGGATCCAGGGATCGGTGCCGAGATGGGAAAGCCTGCTTCGACATAAGCAGAGATGGTTCCCCTCTAGACAGTGCCTATGGGCCTGGTACCAAACGGGAGCTTGGGGCAACATCCTCCCTTCTGCTTGCCCGCACTGCTGGCACCAACTGTTGTACTGCCAGCAATGGTGGTACTGGAAGTGCCGACAAGTCCCTGGCCACAACAAATGCCTCTGGGATGGATGGCACCGCAACCCTGCTGGCGACTCACTGCCCCTCTGGTGCCGGCGGCTGGTCGGGTACTGGACTCAACAGAGCCTGTGAACAGGGCAGAGTCAACAGTATTGCCTGCAGAGCAGGGGCAGAGGAGTGGCCAGACACAGGTCACAGTCCCCTGCACTCCCCATGATTGTCCATTCTTAGAGATGGGGAACCTCTCAGACAGCTGCTTCTTATGTTTCTTTCTTGGCCCTGGGCATGGGGAATGGTGCCAAGAGTCCCGTAAGGACTCTCTCTGCAGCAGCTCTTCGTACCAACACTGAGGTACATGGTGCCAACTTTGACTGGCTCGGCTCTGAAGCAGGTCTGAGCGCCACTTCCATCAAGAGGGACTTCAGCCTGGCCTCCTTGTCCTTTTTCACATGTGGACTGAACTGGTGGCAGAGCTGACAGCGATCCGCAATAGGAGTCTTATCCAAGCACTTTAGACAGCTAGAGTGCAGGTCGCTCAAAGGCATGGGCTTGCCACAGGAGGCACCGGGTTTGAAGCCCGGAGACCAAGGCATGCCCAGTTCCAGGAGCAGAAGAAACGCTGCTACGAGAGTCCAACTAACTATTTATACCAATCAACTAAAGTCAAAAAGTGGGAAAACAACTAAGGGGAAAAGGGATGGAGTAACAATGAGAGAACCACTGAGAATCTGGTTCGGGGCGGCTGGTCACAGAACACGCAGAGATCCCAAGTCAGGCGCCCAAGAGGAGTGGGCTGGGTCAGGCCTCCCCACCCCCCTCTTCTCCTCCGTGCTGCACTCCACAGGGATGAGCAGGGTGGGGGCACCAATGGGGTCTCAGAGGGACCAGACCCCGAATTCCCCCATGTGCATGTTGGGGGCAGACGCAGCTAGAGAGGGGAACACTGTTGGTGGCCAAGATGCAGGACTCAGGACAGTCTCCGGCAAGCTGGCAGCCCCAGGACTGCGAGGAGGGGGTAAATGGGGGGAGGAGAGACAGTGGTTGGCAAGGGGACGGTGGGGGACAGAACAGCAGCTCCCCAGCGCAGGCTTAGGGATGGGTGAGCAGAGCCCCTCTCTCAGCACTGGGGAGGCTGGTGTCCGTGTGAGCTGGTCAGGTTGGACAGGCTCAGAAGCAGGGGACCAATGGGTGAGACTAGGCAGGAGAGGGTTAAACTAGCTACAGAGGGGGCAGGCTGGGGGGGGCAGACACTTGGCAACCCTCTGCCCTGTCACTTAGTCCTGGGGCAGGGCCACCAGGAACCCAGGTGTCCAGGGCAGGACAGGAATTAGTTCTCCTTGCTGCTGTCTCAGTGCTGGGAGCCAGGAGGGATTTGAGGGGTGTGGCGGGGGGGGAGGGGGGAAGGGTACCATGAGGGGCTGGGGATACAGCACAATCCGGGGGCCTGGCCAGGTGGTTACAGTCCCACACATCAGGGACTGAGCAGGAAGAACGACTCTTTACACATCTATGGATAGTGCGCAGGGAAACCTGCCTGACCCCGGGGGCTCCAACCAGAGGACACGTACTGGGGTTTGTGTTCCCAGGAGTAAGGAAGCCTTACTCCTGGGAAGTAAGGAGTAAGTCTCTGCACATTGCAGGGGCTGATTCTCTCACTAACTCTCCAGCCCAAGTCGATGTCAGACCCTCACTCTGCAAAGCAAAGAGGAGTCTGACCTGAGATAAACTCACTCTGGAAATAAGACAAAGCGAACAATGAAGGAGGCTCACCGGTGAGCAGCTTCTCCCCAGGGCTGGGGTGAATGCAGCGCTGCCTGCTCCTGTGACTTTACTGTGCGTCTCATGATAGTGGGGATTTTTATTAAATCTCCAGTTCCTGGACTCATGGGATTAGCTCAGCTCCTGGACTCAGCTCTCTTTTCTTACAGCAGTAACTTCTAGTCCTTCTAGGAGCAGGGAAAACCCCGGAAATGTGTCCCCTAAAGGCTCAAACCAGAGGGCAAATAAAAATAACCTCCAATATTATCGCCAAAATACTCACAACATTTAAGCCAAACTCAGGATTTTGGGGGCCTGATTCATGATGTCTGAACACTTGGGGCTGTCGATATTGGGATTCCCCATCACTCGGTGTCTGGGAATTGAGACAATACGTCTCAGAGTCCTGTTCTAGCTCTAGGGTCTGACAGCGTCACTGTCGTAGACGGGAGGCACAAACCCCTGCGTGCGGGAATCGCTGGGTGTGATTCTCTCGCCTGGGTGACCAGGAGGTCAGACTAGCTGGGTCTGATGGGAACTTCTGGCTTTTGCACCTCTGCCACTGTGCCCAGAAAATAACCACACAGGAGGGGTGGGGGGGTCCCCGGAAGAGCAGCAGAGGCAGCTGCAAGTGGGACTGGTAGCAGAAATTAGTTTGGGGAGGAGACACCATGAGTGTCCCCGGGGGGTGTCAAAAAATGTGTTTCGCATGAACCCTCCAACTTGCAGCCCCCCCACATGTCCCTCTGTCCCCCATGTTCACACTGACTCCTGTGAGAAAATGCTCCTCTGCGACCCTCCGTCCCCTGCCTCTGCTCACACTGACACCATCGTCCCCAATGTGGATCCCTGTGTCCCTTCTACCTGTTTACATCAACATGCCTCCACCCCGCCTCATGTCCCTGTGTCCCCGTGTCCCTAGGTCGGGCCGTGTCCAGCACTCACCCTCAGTCCGGTTGTAGAGCTCACGCAGGGTGTTCAGACTCGCATTGAACCAGGCCTCCCAGCGACGTGCCCAAAAGATCTGAAGGTCCCAGAACACCCGGACCTCGTTCTGTGCCATCCACGCTGTGCGGGGCTCCACCCTCTGCTTCTCGCTGGTGTAATCGAAGATGACCTGATCGTCCACGTAGCCGACACGGCTGAACCAGGGCAGCCCCGGGCCGGGCTCTGACACCACTGTGCTGAATATGCGCCTGGAGTGCAGGCCTGGTGGGAAAGATTGGGGCGGGGAGGTCAGCCCTGCCCCAACCCTGCCAGGGAGCCCCTGGCAATACACGAGAGGTAGCGCTGGCCCTCAGGAGCGCTCCTGTGTGAGGGAGACCTGGGGAAGGGCCCACACAACGGTCTGACCAGAGAGAAAGAGAGGGTGGGGTAGGAGGAGAAGTGGGGGCAAGGATGGAGGGGGGGTGAGAAAGGGGAAGGGGTGGGAAGGTACAGGGGGCTGGAGTGTGTGTGAGGAGTAGGGGAGCAGATGGGGAGAGTGTATTGGGGGTTCCGGGGGCTGAAGGGGAGTGTGAAGAAGGAAAAGGGGCCCAGGAGGAAGGGCAGGGCTGGAGGGGGGTGTGAGGAGCAGGAGGGGGATTTTATGCGGGAGGGTAGGACAGGAATGAGGGCTGGGGGGGGTAGGAGATGCAGGAGCTGAAGCTGGAGGAGAGTAAGGGGACGTGCCCAAGGTGCAGGTGGGAGCCAGGGCCCCAGCTGTGCACACAAATTTACTATAATTTATTCAGAACGTAAGAACGGCCACACTGGGTCAGACCAAAGGTCCATCTAGCCCAGTCTCCTGTCTTCCAACAGTGGCCAATGCCAGGTGCCCCAGAGGGAATGAGCAGAACAGGGAATCATCAAGTGATCCATCCCCCGTCGCCCATTCCCAGCTTCTGGCAAACAGAGGCTAGGGACACCATCCCTGCCCATCCTGGCTAACAGCCATTGATGGACCTGTCCTCCATGAACTTATTATTCAAACCCTGTTATGGTCTTCGCCTTCACAACATCCTCTGGCAAGGAGTTCCACAGGTTGACTATGCGTTGTGTGAAGAAATACTTCCTATTGTTTGTTTTAAACCTGCAGCCTATTAATTTTATGTGGTGACCTGTAGTTCTTGTGTTATGAGAAGGAGTAAATAGCACTTTTTTATCTACTTTCTCTACAACAGTCATGATTTTATAGACCTCTATCATATCTCCCTTAGTTGTCTCTTTTCCAAGCTGAAAAGTTCCAGTCTTATTAATCTCTCCTCATATGAAAGCTGTTCCATACCCCTAATCATTTTTGTTGCCCTTTTCTGAACCTTTTCCAATTCCGAGATGTCTTTTTTCTGATAGGGCGACCACATCTCCACACAGTATACAAGATTTACCATGGATTTATTACTGCTGTTGGAATTCTGCAATTGTTTCATTTGGAGCCATAGTAAAATTGCAGTATTCCAACAGGAGTAAAAATTTATGTAGAGGCAATATGATATTTTCTATCTCTTTCTTAATGATTCCCAACATTCTGTTCGCTTTTTTGACTGCCGCTGCACGTTGAGTGGATGTTTTCAGAGAACTATCCACAATGACTCCAAGATCTCTCTCGAGTGGTAACAACTAATTTAGACCCCATCATTTGATATGTATAGTTGGGAGGATGTTTTCCAATGTGCATTACTTTGCATTTATCCACACTGAATTTCACCTGCCATTTGGGTGCTCAGTCACCCAGTTTTGTGAGATCCCTTTGTAACTCTTTGCAGTCTACTTCAGACTTAACTTATTCCGGCTGTGGCTGCACCCCAGGTCCCCTGTAGGGACCAGGCCCCTGTTGTGCCAGTCACTGCACGGGCCCTGCTCAATGGAGCTCACAGGCTGATCACCCGTCCCTACTGTCGAGTTCACCCCACACATCCACAGGCAGGATCAGGGCCAAAGCAGGGGGTGGGGAAGGGCGACAGCTCCCAGAATAAAGGGCCTGGTGCTGCAGAGACTGAACCCCTGATCCCTTCACTCTGGTGAGCGTCCCCCTAACATCAGACACTGCTCAGGGGAGTTACACATACGTCTGGGGGATTGGGGTCTGGGGCTCAGGCTGACGCAGGCTGGTGGCTTGTTTGGTTGCGTTAGCTCCTCAGTGTCTCAGGGGTTATTTAGTCTCAGACCCTGCAGACTCTCAGTGTGGACCCTCACTCACTCACAG
This sequence comes from Emydoidea blandingii, assembly GCA_036785055.1. Lineage (NCBI taxonomy): Eukaryota > Metazoa > Chordata > Testudines > Emydidae > Emydoidea > Emydoidea blandingii. The sequence goes on from JAXIVB010000006.1 coordinate 135,405,539, forward strand.
AGCCCCCCGGAGCCTTCCCTCACCTCAGTAACATGACACGCAGCGTTTGCAGGATCAGGGCCTTGTTCGCTAGTTCTTAATGGCCAGTTACAGACCAGAGCCCCCCTGTGCTGGGCGCTGGACACACAGAACAGGCACAGCTCTGCCCTGGCTTATGTCTGAGCTGAAGAACAGACGGATCTAACGGGGACAGAGCTCTCCCCTTTTCTTCCTCTCAGCTCCTCCGGCTGCCAAACGCCCTGCGTCCCTCCTGCCAGCACCAGCCACTGTCCATTTCACTCCCCTTCAGCCACAATCAGATGGCCTGATCCGGCAAGCAGGGCTGCTGACGCTGCTCCTCCCTGGCTAATTAATTAAAGAGTCAGTGGAGCAGAGGGACTGGACCCGGGGTCTCCCACCTCCCAGGTGAGGGCTCCAACCACCCGGCTACAGAGCCATTCTCCCACCCCTGCTCTCTGGCCCAGTTCTAGTTCTCCCCAGAGGAACAGCTCCCACAGGAGTGATGGAGGGGGCCCCACAGCAGAGTACCCTACAGCTCAGGGACTAGAACACCTGTGAGGTGGCAGAGCCCTGCTCAAATCCTGTCTCCCCCGCAGGCAGAGGGAGGCCTGGAACCAGGAGTCTCCCACACCCCAGGTGATGCCCAAACCACTCAGCTCCTCCCACACTGTTGTGTGAGCTCTTGTGCGGGTCCGATCCAACAAGCGGCCTGAGCACACCCACCACATCGGGCCTCCAGACGAGTGCAGAGGACACCTGTCGTCCCTCGGTCCGTGCATCGCTCTGGGGCAGGATGGATAAAAAAAATCAATGATTTTTTTAAAATTAAATAACAGTTCTCCTCCCCTCTCCTTCCCTTCCTCCAATTCCTACCTCCCTCTCCCTCGCAGATGTGGACATTTTTCCATCTACTCTCCTCCGAACCCCTCCACTCACCCCACAGACCCCATCCCATCTCCTGATCTCCCTCACACCCGCTCTCCTCCCTCCCTTACTCTTCTCTTTAACCTCTCACTCGCCTCTGGCTCTTCCCCCCTCACAATATGAACACACTTCAGCATCTTCCATTGTAAAGACCCTTGACTCTGTTTGCTTCTCCAGCTACAGCCCCTTCTCCCTTTCATCTCTCAGCTCATTGAATGTGCCTCTGCAATCGCTGTCTGGAGTTCCTGTCCTCCAGTTCCCTCCTAGACCCTCCCCACCCCGGCTTCCACCCCTTCCACTCCAGGGAAATCGCTCCTGCCAAAGTCTGTAATGCCTTTTCCTAGCTAACACTCAGACTCAGCGCTCCATCCTCACCCTCCTTGGCTTGCCAGCCGCCTCTGACACCATTCACCACACTCTTCTTGTAATCTTGTCCCCCTTGGGTTCTTTATCTCTGTCCCCGCCTGGGTCTTCTCTGACCTCTCTAATCACTCCTTCATCATGTCCGTCAGAGGATCTTCCTCATCCCCCCTCCAGCTTTCTATGGGGTTCTGTCCCCCCAGGGCTCTGACCTTGGCCCCCTTCTCTTCTCCCTCTACACCAGGGGTGAGCAAACTTTTTGGCCCAAGGGCCACATTGGGGTTGCAAAACTGTATGGAGGACCGGCAGGGCCGGCTTTAGCAAGTGCGGGGCCCGATTCCTGGGGCGGCACTTCTGATTGACGGCCGGTATCGCGGGGCTGCGGGGCTGCCACGGTCCGTCCGGGGTCGCGGGACCACAGGGCTGCCGCGCTCCGGCCGGTGCTCTGGCCAGGGGAGCAGGGCCCCCAAAGACAACCACCGCCGGGGTGAGTGCGCGGGGCCCTCTTAGGCGCGGGGCCCGATTCTTGGGAATCGGGCGAATCGGCCTAAAGCCGGCCCTGGGACTGGGTATGGAAGGCTGTGCGTCCCTAAACAGCCTGGCCCCGCCCCCTCCCACTTCTCACCCCCTAACTTCCCCCCTCAGAATCCCCAACCCATCCAACCACCCCTGCTCCTTGTCCCCTGACTGCCCCCTCCCAGGACCCCCACCCCTAACAGCCTCCCCAGGGCCCCACCCCCTATCCAACCCCCCCCACTCCCTGTCCCCTGACTGTCTCCCTCAGAATCCCCGACCCATCCAAACCCTCCCCCCCCCGCTCCTTGTCCCCTGACCACCCCCTCCCGAGACCCCCCCCAGGACTCCACCCCCATCCAACCCCTCTGCTCCCTGTCCCCTGACTGCCCCAACCCCTATCCACACCCCCGCCTCCTGACAGGCCCCCCGGGACTCCCATGCCTATCCAACCCCCCCTGTTCCCTGTCCCCTGACTGCCCCCCGGAACCCTCTGCCCCTTATCCAAACCCCCAACACCCTTACCATGCCGCTCAGAGCAGTGTGTCTGGCAGCCGCGCAGCCCAGCCGGAGCCAGACACGCCGCCGCACTGCCCCGCAGGAACTTGCAGCCCCACCGCCCAGAGCACTGCCCGTGCGGCGGCGTACCTGCAGGAGAGGGGGGGGCAGCGGGGGAAGGGGAAGGGGCTAGTCTCCCCAGTGGGAGCTCAGGGGCCGGGCAGGATGGTCCCGCGGGCCGGATGTGGCCCACGGGCCGTAGTTTGCCCACCCCTGCTCTACACCTTATCTCTGGGCAAAGTCATCTGCAAAGACAAATTCAACTACCATCTCTGTGCTGATGACTCACACATCTACCTATCCACTCCAGACTTTTCTCTTTCTGCCCAAACTACAATCTTGGCCTGTCTCTCTGACATCTCCTTGTGGCTGTCTCGTCATCAGCTCAAGCTCGATGTGGTTAAAACAGAGTTCCCGATCTTCCCCCCAAGACTTCCCTGCTACCTCCTTTGTCAGTCACTGTGGATAATGCCACCATCCTGCCTGTCACTCAGGTCCATAACCTGGGCGACATCTTTGACTCAGACCTCTCTCTAGGTCCTCACATCCAGGTTATGTCTAAATCTTGCTGACTCTTTTTGCAGAACATCTCTAAGATGTGGCCTTTTCTGTCCACCCCCACAGCCAAAACTCTGCTCCAGGCTCTCAACATCTCGTGTCTCGACTACTACAACATCCTTTTCTCTGGCCTTGACAAACGCAGGCTCATCCTGCTTAGATCCATTCAGAAGATGCTGAAAAGATCATTTCCTAGCTCGTTGATCTGACCATGTCACCTCTCTCTTTGCCTCCCTCCACTGGCTCCTCCTTCTCCATTGCATCAAATATAAACTGCCTGATTTCAGCTGTGAGGCCCTTCACAGCCTATCCCCACCCGACCTGTCATCTCTCATTTGCTACTGAAATGTTGTCATAACTATAAAGGGAAGGGTAACAGCTCTCCTGTGTACAGTACTATAAAATCCCTCCTGGCCAGAGACTCCAAAATCCTTTTACCTGTAAAGGGTTAAGAAGCTCAGGTAACCTGGCTGACACCTGACCCAAAGGACCAATAAGGGGACAAGATACTTTCAAATCTTGGGGGGGGGGGAAGGCTTTTGTTTGTGCTCTTTGTTTTGGGGGTTGTTCGCTGTCACGGAGTCCCCGGGCGATGCTCTGGAACTGCTCCCCACAAAGCCAGTCAGGACTTTGGGGAGCCTCCTCTCCCTCAGAGCAGACTGTCTTCAGGGCAAGAAGCTCACACGGCTTCACCTCCTGGGTCTCTCCTGGGAGCATTCAGCATATGCCCCTCCATGCACTTCCCACAGTGAGTCCGCCCAGGCGGGGTCCTGGGGAAGCCAAAGGGTTCTGCACCCCCCACTTCGCAGTCAGACGTGACACTCAGCTAGCCAGTAAAACAGAGGTTTATTAGATGACAGGAACACGGTCTAAAACAGAGCTTGTAGGTATAGCAGCGAACGGAACCCCTCGGCCGGGTCCATTATGGGGTTCAGAGAGCCACACACCCACGTCTGCCCTCACTCCTCGTCCCCAGGTAGCTCCAAACTCCAACCCCCTCCAGCCCCTCCTTCTCTGGGCTTTGTCTCTTTCCCGGGCCAGGAGGTCACCTGATCTCTTTGTTCACCTTTAGCTATTTCCTTGCAGGGGGGGAAGGGGCCCTGGCCATTTGTTGCCAGGGAGACAGAGTGTCAGTGATTTATGCACACTGGCCTTTCCCCACCACCTAGAGACTTAAGAAATGCATAGGGGAAACTGAGGCACTCACACAGTATTCAGAGGAAACATTAAGAACAGTCCCACTTCGTCACATTTGCTCTTGGAACTGAGAGGGACCAGATATCAATCCAGGTTCTCCACATCTTTCTAAACAAGTCTCTCATATTTCAAACTTGTAAGTAAACAGCCAGGCAAGGCGTGTTAGTTTTACTTTGTTTTCTCAACTTGTAAATGTACCTTTTACTAGAGTGTTTATCTCTGTTTGCTGTACTTTGAACCTGAGGCTAGAGGGGGATCCTCTGAGCTCTTTAAGTTTGATTACCCTGTAAAGTTATTTTCCATCCTGATTTTACAGAGATGATTTTTACCTTTTTCTTTAATTAAAAGCCTTCTTTTTAAGAACCTGATTGATTTTTCCTTGTTTTTAGATCCAAGGGGGTTGGATCTGTATTCACCAGGAGTTGGTGGTAGGAAGGAGGGGGGATGGTTAATTTCTCCTTGTTTTAAGATCCAAGGGGTTTGGATCTCTATTCACCAGGGAATTGGTGAAGGTCTCTCAAGGCTACCCAGGGAAGGGAATTAGCTTTGGGATGGTGGCAGCGGACCAGATCTAAGCTGGTAGTTAAGCTTAGAAGTTTTCATGCAGGCCCCCACATTTGTACCCTAAAGTTCAAAGTGGGGAAGCAGCCTTGACATGGTGGCAGAGCGGTGGGATTCATTTTAAACCCAAAAGCCAGTAAGATTTTTTTTCCCTTCTAGCTGCTTGGAAAGCAGAGCTGAAGGTAGATGCATAACTTATCTCTCCTTGCCTGAAGGCAGAGGTGTTAAGTTTTCTTTAACAAGAGTCTTTGTTAAGAGAAGGGTTCAATCATTGAGCAAACAACTGGTAAAAGAAATTTACAAGCTGAATTGTTTTTTTTCTTTCTACCTCCTCGGAAATAGCTAGTTAGAAAGTCTCTGTTACCTCAGCAGCAGCCTGAGCTGAGCGCATCCCAGTTTCAGTCAACTGCAGAGGGGTGTGACCCAGCACAAAAAAAAAACAAAAAAAACCAGGAAAATGAGTACCAGTGATGTAGCTAACAAACTAGAACTGGCCAGACTAGAAGCAGAAGAAAATGAAAGGAAACATCAGAGACTGCTTCAATTAAAAAAACTCGAGAAAGAAGCTGAGGAAAGAGAAGAGAAAGCCAAAGAGGAGGCCCACAAGAGAGCTATGGAGCTGAAAGAAAAAGAGATGGAGGTGAAAGAAAAAGAGATGAAGCATGAACTGGAATTACCACGGGCTAGGCCGGATACAACAGCCAATCCTAACAACCCCTCTCCAGGTACCACTTCCCATCCCAGAAAATTCCCCACCTACAAGGCAGGCGATGATACTGAGGCCTTCTTAGAAAATTTTGAAAGGGCCTGCCTTGGATACAGCATCACTACAGACCAGTACATGGTAGAGCTGAGGCCGCAGCTCAGTAGACCCTTAGCAGAGGTGGCGGCTGAAATGCCTAAGGAACACATGAACAGTTATGAACTTTTTAAAAACAAGGCCAGACTCAGAATGGGGCTAACACCCGAGCATGCCCGTCGGCGATTCAGAACCCTAAGGTGGAAACCAGACGTGTCATTTACCCGGCATGCCTACCACATTGACAAAAATTGTGATGCCTGGGTATCAGGAGCAAATGTTAAATCTCTGGAAGATCTGGTTTCCCTAGTAAAAATGGAGCAGTTTTTAGAGGGTGTTCCTGAGGAAATAGAAAGGCACATCCTAGATAGGAAGCCCAAAACTGTAACCGAGGCGGGGGAGATTGGAGCCAAATGGGTGGAGGTGGCAGAAAAGAAAAAAACTAGTAGCAGTTGGAGCGAATATCAGAAGGGGCAAGCCGAAACAAAACCTTACCACCGGGGACAACCCAAGGCCCCACCCACATCCCAAGGGAAACCCCAGACGCCTTCTCACCCCACCACACCAGTCTCCACCAACCAACATCGCCCCGGTGATACCTTAGCAGGGCGATGTTTTAAATGTAATGAACTGGGACATATAAAGGCTCACTGCCCCAAGAACCCCAACCGATTACAGTTCATTACACCACAATCACACCAAAGATCCCCAGACCCAGATGCCTCTCTCATACCCTCAGAGCGAAGGGAAACCTTGAGAGTGGGCGGAAAGAAGGTTATCGCTTGGAGGGACACTGGGGCACAAGTGTCAACTATCCACCAATCCCTAGTGGACCCCAAACTCATCAACCCGGAGGCTCCAGTGACAATTCAACCCTTCGTGTCACAGTCTGTAACCTTGCCTACAGCCAAGTTGCATGTCCAGTACAAGGGCTGGTCAGGAATGTGGACTTTTGCAGTCTATGACAATTATCCCATCCCCATGCTGCTGGGGGAAGACTTGGCCAACCATGTGAAGCTAGCCAAGAGGGTGGGAATAGTCACCCGCAGCCAGGCAAAGCAAGCTTTCACCCCCCATCCCTGTTCCTGAGCCGTCCACCAGGGCCCCGTCTGTGTTACCAGAGACCCAAACAAAGGTGGTGGAACCGGATCCCCTGCCAATGACTGCTACAGCCGTAGTGGATCCAATCCCAGAGACCCAGCCAAAGCCAGTCCCAGAACCGGAACTGGCAACGCAACCAGCACCAGAACCATTGCCAGCACTGAGTACAGCGTTTGCAAACCCGTCTACAACTCCAATGCCAGAGGGCACCAGTGAGCCTGAACTGGCGGAAGCAGCAGATAACCATACTCAAGAGGCTCAGCCAGAGCCTGAAATACCACATAGTGCACCAGCGGACAGCGGTTCACAATCAATGGAAACAGCCCCAGCACCTGCATCGCTTCCAGAGGGACCAAGCCCCAGTCCACAGTCCAAGGAGGAACTGATGTCTCCAGCATCAAGGGAACAGTTCCAGGCCGAGCAGGAAGCAGATGACAGCCTTCAGAAAGCTTGGGCGGCGGCGCGGAGCACCCCACCGCCTCTCAGCTCTTCTAACCGATCCCGGTTTGTTGTAGAACAAGGACTTTTATACAAGGAGACTCTTTCTGGTGGGCACCAGGAAGACTGGCATCCTCAAAGACAGTTGGTAGTTCCCACTAAGTATCGGGTAAAGCTCTTGAGCTTAGCCCATGATCATCCCAGTGGCCATTCTGGGGTGAACAGAACCAAAGACCGGTTGGGGAAGTCCTTCCACTGGGAGGGAATGGGCAAGGACGTTGCTAATTATGTCCGGTCTTGTGAGGTGTGCCAACGAGTGGGAAAGCCCCAAGACCAGGTTAAAGCCCCTCTCCAGCCACTACCCATAATTGAGGTCCCATTTCAGCGAGTAGCTGTGGATATTCTGGGTCCTTTCCCAAAGAAGACCCCCAGAGGAAAGCAGTACATACTGACTTTCATGGATTTTGCTACCCGATGGCCGGAAGCTGTACCCTTAAGCAACACCAGGGCTAAAAGTGTGTGCCAGGCATTAGCAGACATTTTTGCCAGGGTAGGGTGGCCCTCCGACATCCTTACAGATTCGGGAACTAATTTCCTGGCAGGGACCATGAAAACCCTGTGGGAAGCTCATGGGGTGAATCACTTGGTTGCCACCCCTTATCACCATCAAACCAATGGCCTGGTGGAGAGGTTTAATGGAACTTTGGGGGCCATGATACTTAAATTCGTAAATGAACACTCCAATGATTGGGACCTAGTGTTGCAGCAGTTGCTTTTTGCCTACAGGGCTGTACCACATCCCAGTTTAGGGTTTTCACCATTTGAACTTGTGTATGGCCGCGAGGTTAAGGGGCCATTACAGTTGGTGAAGCAGCAATGGGAGGGGTTTACGCCTTCTCCAGAAACTAACATTCTAGACTTTGTAAGCAACCTACAAAGCACCCTCCGACACTCTTTAGCCCTTGCTAAAGAAAACCTAAAGGATGCTCAGGAAGAGCAAAAGGCCTGGTATGATAAACATTCCAGAGAACGGTCCTTCAAAGTAGGAGACCAAGTCATGGTCTTAAAGGCGCTCCAGGCCCATAAAATGGAAGCGTCATGGGAAGGACCATTCACAGTCCAGGAGCGCCTAGGAGCTGTTAACTATCTCATAGCCTCCCCCACCTCCAACATAAAGCCTAAGGTATACCATGTTAATTCTCTTAAGCCCTTTTATTCCAGAGAATTAAATGTTTGCCAGTTTACAGCCCAGGAAACAGATGACGCAGAGTGGCCTGAAGGTGTCTACTACGAAGGAAAAAAGGATGGTGGCGTGGAAGAGGTGAACCTCTCCACGACCCTTGGACGTCTGCAGCGACAGCAGATCAAGGAGCTGTGCACAAGCTTTGCACCAATTTTCTCAGCCACTCCAGGACGGCCCGAACGGGCATACCACTCCATTGACACAGGTAATGCTCACCCAATTAGAACCCCACCCTACCGGGAGTCACCTCATGCCCAAACTGCTATACAAAGGGAGATCCAGGACATGCTACAGATGGGTATAATCCGCCCCTCTAACAGTGCATGGGCATCTCCAGTGGTTCTAGTTCCCAAACCAGATGGGGAAATACGCTTTTGCGTGGACTACCGTAAGCTAAATGCTGTAACTCGTCCTGACTATCCAATGCCACGCACAGATGAGCTATTGGAGAAATTGGGACATGCCCAATTCATCTCTACTTTAGACTTAACCAAAGGGTACTGGCAAGTACCACTAGATGAACCCGCTAAGGAAAGGTCAGCCTTCGTCACCCAGGCAGGGGTGTATGAATTCAATGTACTCCCTTTCGGGTTGCGAAATGCACCCGCCACCTTCCAAAGACTTGTAGATGGTCTCCTAGCGGGATTGGGAGAATCTGCAGTTGCCTACCTCGATGATGTGGCCATTTTTTCTGATTCATGGACAGAACACCTGGAGCACCTGGAAAAACTCTTCGAGCGCATCCGGCAGGCAGGACTAACTGTTAAGGCTAAAAAGTGTCTAATAGGCCAAAACAGAGTGACTTACCTGGGTCACCAGGTGGGTCAAGGAACTATAAATCCCCTACAGGCCAAAGTGGATGCTATCCAAAAGTGGCCGGTTCCAAAGTCAAAGAAACAGGTCCAATCCTTCTTAGGCTTGGCCGGATATTATAGGTGATTTGTACCACACTACAGCCAAATCGCCGCCCCGCTGACAGACCTAACCAGAAAGAAACAGCCAAATGCAGTTCAGTGGACTGATGAGTGTCAAAAGGCCTTTCACCAGCTTAAGGCGACGCTCATGTCTGACCCTGTGCTAAGGGCCCCAGACTTTGACAAACCGTTCCTAGTAACCACAGATGCGTCCGAGCGGGGCGTGGGAGCAGTTTTAATGCAGGAAGGACCGGATCAAGAATTCCATCCTGTCGTGTTTCTCAGCAAGAAACTGTCTGAGAGGGAAAGCCACTGGTCAATCAGCGAAAAAGAATGCTACGCCATTGTGTACGCGCTGGAAAAGCTACGCCCATATGTTTGGGGACGGCATTTCCAACTACAAACAGACCATGCTGCGCTACAGTGGCTTCATACCGCCAAGGGGAATAACAAAAAACTTCTTCGGTGGAGTTTAGCTCTCCAAGATTTTGATTTTGAAATACAACACATTTCAGGAGCTTCTAACAAAGTGGCTGATGCACTCTCCCGGGAAAGTTTCCCAGAATCAACTGGTTAAAAAATGTTCTTGGAATGGAACATATTGTTAGTTTTTATATAATCAGTAGTATGTCTAAAGGTACATGTGTCTTATTCACTCTGTTTTCTCCTAGAGCTCCAGGAAGAAATCACAGCCAGTGTGGAACCGGATGTCCAACACTATCTGTGATTTGGGGGGCGTGTCATAGCTATAAAGGGAAGGGTAACAGCTCTCCTGTGTACAGTACTATAAAATCCCTCCTGGCCAGAGACTCCAAAATCCTTTTACCTGTAAAGGGTTAAGAAGCTCAGGTAACCTGGCTGACACCTGACCCAAAGGACCAATAAGGGGACAAGATACTTTCAAATCTTGGGGGGGGGGGGGAAGGCTTTTGTTTGTGCTCTTTGTTTGGGGGGTTGTTCACTCTTGGGACTGAGAGGGACCAGACATCAATCCAGGTTCTCCCCATCTTTCTAAACAAGTCTCTCATATTTCAAACTTGTAAGTAAACAGCCAGGCAAGCCTTGACAAATGTCAACTCTCAACTCCACATGATCCCAGCATCCATCACCCACTTGTTAAATTTTCACACAAGCCCCTTTGTGCTGTGTCCCATGCTGCCCCTCACACCTTGGAGGAGCTCCTGGTAAATGTCTGCAAAACTACCTCATTATCCTCCCCACCCTCCTCCACACTCTCCTCTGGCAGGATGCCTAAAAACCTGGATAACCGTTAGACCACCGTTAGACCACCGGTGCTCTGAGACCACAGCCTGTCACACTGGCCAGTGCTGTCTCCTTATAATCCCCCATCTGCCTTATACTCCGATGGGACCATATTTTGTTTTGTATCTGTACAGCACCTGGCACGGGGGGGTCCAGGACTAGGACTGAGGCGCCTGGGTGCTGCCATAAAACAATAATAAATAACGCTGAGGATGATGATAGCAGGGAGCTTTACTTTTTAAATTGGCTTGCTTTTCCCACTAGAAAGGCCCATCTTGTTGGCCCTGTTTTGCGTGAAAGACTCTACAGTGAGTTGGAGAACTTGAGGGACGGACGAGTAACCCGAGAAAATGAGAGGGGAAGGAATTAATTTCATATTGTGGTAGCACATTCTAGCTTTAATCATGCTGGGGCTGGGCACTGTATAGACAGAGCAAGTGACAGTCCTTGCCCCGAACACATTACACTCATAGTAATTGCCAGTTTTGGTTGGACGTATTCGTAGATGTTTCATCACATGACACAATCTTTAATTAAAGATTAATCTTTAATTCCTGGAGACTGCAGGACAATCCTGGAGGGTTGGCAACCCTACACTGAGGCCAGCTCTACACAGGTTTTCTTCTGCTTTAACTATTACATTTTGTTGTTTCTTTCTTTTGACCAAAATATTTAAATCGGTTAAACAGCAAAAATAGTTTTAGTTTATCAAAATAATTTAAAATCCCTAGTGAGAGTGCAGTTCTATCGGTACAGCCGTGCTTTACACCAGTAAATGTAGGGGAATAATCTGTACCAGTATAACCAGGGCTTAAATTCAGCAGGAGAGGAGCTCCAGTAATTATTTTCAAACCTTGACTCCAGCCTGATGCTGTTGAATGGGGGGGGGGGGGGGAGGTATGGGGGGCTCTGGGAAATACTATGACAATTTAAGCCTTGAGTACAGTTGCTGGGTGTGAAAAATCACCCCTCCCCCCGAGCGCAGCAAGTTTCAGTGCTGTAAAGAGCCAGTGTAGACAGGCTCCCAGCGCTCAGAGCTATTCCCCTCATCAACCTGGCCCGGCTGCCCCCCGACACCCAGCTCCCCCCTCCTTGCACCCCCCGACACCCAGCTCCCCCCTCCCTGAACCCCACCCTGGGACCGGCTGCCTCCCAACACCCAGCTCCCCCCCTGCAGCCCCCCGGCCCGGCTGCCCCCCGACACCCAGCTCCCCCCTCCCCACACCCCCCAGCCCTGCTGCCCCCCAGCTCCCCCCTCCCCGCGCCCCCTGGCCCGGCTGCCCCCCGACACCCAGCTCCCCCCCGCAGCTCCCCCCTCCCTGCACCCCCCGGCCCGGCTGCCCCCCAGTTCCCCCCTCCCCACACCCCCTAGCTGACCCCCGACACCCAGCTCCCCCCCCGCAGCCCCCCGGCCCGGCCGCCCACCAACACCCAGCTCCCCCCTCCCCGCGCCCCCCGGCCCGGCTGCCCCCTGACACCCAGTTCCCCCTCTCCCCGCACGCCCCCGGCTCAGCTGCCCCCCCCCCCGACACCCAGCTTCCCCCTCCCCACACCCCCCGGCCCGGCTGCCCCCGACACCCAGCTCCCCCCTCCCCACACACCCCCGGCCCGGCCGCCCCCCGACACCCAGCTCCCCCTGGCCCTGCGGAGAACTTGTCCCCAGGGCTGTAATGACCAGAGCAGCAGTTAAGGCCCAGCCCAGTGATGCTCTGCGCGTGGCTGGGCCCTGTCTGTAGGTTTCTCTGTGGGAGGGGTTCTGAGGCCAGCGGCCCCGCTCCTAGGGGCTGAAGTGGTTCCCATCACACACGGGGGTTACAGTTCGGGTCAGTGGCTCTCAGCCCTCCCCCCCCCACACACACTACACACATTGCTCCCTGTGCACCCCTGGCGCCGTTCACTCATCTACTCTGACCTCCTGACCCGCAGCACCCAGGCCTGAGACCTTCCCGCCACTGCTGGTAACTTGTCTGTCACAGGAGGGACTTCAGCACTGTATGAATTTAGCACTTCCCGCCACTCTCCCTTTGCGGTGAGTGATACCACAATAATCCCTGGCGCTTCTACAGCATTTGCCAGGGAAGCAGCAAATATAGGGATAGAACCCAGGAGTCCTGGCTCCAGCCCCTGATCTAAGCACAGGGGGATAACAACTAACCCCTGTATTTTCTTTGCTTTTACAAGTAACTCAGATGTTTACATTATTCCTGGGAACTATTTTTGGTTAGTCTCAATATGGGGAGAAGGTGACCAGCCCTCTGTGGAGAAAGAAGTGGTTCGGGACTATTTAGAAAAACTGGACGTGCACAAGTCCATGGGGCCGGATGCGCTGCATCCGAGGGTGCTAAAGGAGTTGGCGGATGAGATTGCAGAGCCATTAGCCATTATTTTTGAAAACTCATGGCGATCAGGGGAGGTCCCGGATGACTGGAAAAAGGCTAATGTAGTGCCCATCTTTAAAAAAGGGAAGAAGGAGCATCCGGGGAACTACAGGCCAGTCAGCCTCACCTCAGTCCCTGGAAAAATCATGGAGCAGGTCCTCAAGGAATCAATTATGAAACACTTAGAGGAGAGGAAAGTGATCAGGAACAGTCAGCATGGATTCACCAAGGGGAAGTCGTGCCTGACTAACCTGATTGCCTTCTATGATGAGATAACTGGCTCTGTGGATGAGGGGAAAGCAGTGGATGTGTTATTCCTTGACTTTAGCAAAGCTTTTGATACGGTCTCCCACAGTATTCTTGCTGCCAAGTTAAAGAAGTATGAGCTGGATGAATGGACTGTAAGGTGGATAGAAAGCTGGCTAGATCGTCGGGCTCAACGGGTAGTGATCAATGGCTCCATGTCTAGTTGGCAGCCAGTTTCAAGCGGAGTGCCCCAAGGGTCGGTCCTGGGGCCGGTTTTGTTTAATATCTTTATTAATGATCTGGAGGATGGTGTGGACTGCACTCTCAGCAAGTTTGCCGATGACACTAAACTAGGAGGCGTGGTAGATACACTAGAGGGTAGGGATCAGATACAGAGGGACCTAGACAAATGAGAGGATTGGGCCAAAAGAAACCTGATGAGGTTCAACAAGGACAAGTGCAGAGTCCTGCACCTAGGACGGAAGAATCCCATGCACAGCTACAGACTAGGGACCGAATGGCTAGGTAGCAGTTCTGCAGAAAAGGACCTGGGGTCACAGTGGACGAGAAGCTGGATATGAGTCAACAGTGTGCTCTTGTTGCCAAGAAGGCAAACGGCATTTTGGGCTGTATAAGTAGGGGCATTGCCAGATCGAGGGACGTGATCGTTCCCCTTTATTCGACATTGGTGAGGCCTCATCTGGAATACTGTGTCCAGTTTTGGGTCCCACACTACAAGAAGGATGTGGAAAAATTGGAAAGAGTCCAGCGGAGGGCAACAAAAATGATTAGGGGTCTGGAGCGCATAACTTATGAGGAGAGGCTGAGGGAACTGGGATTGTTTAGTCTCCAGAAGAGAAGAATGAGGGGGGATTTGATAGCAGCGTTCAACTACCTGAAGGGGGGTTCCAAAGAGGATGGAACTCGGCTGTTCTCAATGGTGGCAGATGACAGAACAAGGAGCAATGGTCTCAAGTTGCAGTGGGGGAGGTCTAGGTTGGATATTAGGAAACACTATTTCACTAGGAGGGTGGTGAAGCACTGGAATGGGTTACCTAGGGAGGTGGTGGAGTCTCCTTCCTTGGAGGTTTTTAAGGCCCGGCTTGACAAAGCCCTGGCTGGGATGATTTAGTTGGGAATTGGTCCTGCTTTGAGCAGGGGGTTGGACTAGATGACCTCCTGAGGTCCCTTCCAACCCTGATATTCTATGATTCTATGATTTGCTCTGTGCTCACTGTGGGCGTTAGTATCATTGGGCTTTGCATTGGGCTACTGCCCTGGGCCGGTCTCTCCTGGTCTGGGAGCCAGGCTAATGGGAGACTCCACCATCTGGGACGCTCACCCCACTTGGGCGGGTCAGTGTAGGGGGTGTTCACAGGGGCTGAGCCCCAACGCAGCTTCCTGTTTCTCAGCTCCCAGTGCTATCGGTGCATCTCCCACTTGCTTTCAGGTTCTGCTGTATCGCACCAGGGCAGTTTGGACAGAAACCAGCATTGCCCCCCTGCCATGCACACCTCTCGCTCCCCACAGCCCCGCTCAGAGCCTCCCCCTACACTGGCTGAGGGTGATGGTCAACCACAAGCCCAATGACTCCCAGACTGACTGTCTCCCATGGGGGGCTCTGAGCTGCTGGCACTGACCCTAAACGCGGGACATTTCTGGCCCCGTTCTGGGCCGGGCAGCCATTTTGTATATCTGACATGCATGAGTGAATGCAAGATGGTCACCTCAATGGGAATCCCCCTTTTGTCTGACAGTTGCCCCGAAAAGTCTGTCCCGGGCTGTGGATCAGCGGCCTAGGGCTTTGGGGCAGCCCATCTGGTGCCATTACAGAGCCTTGCCCTAGGGCCCATAGTTTCAAAACGGGCTCTACATCTGCAGGTTTACATTTTTAGGAGCCCAAATGATGAAAGCCGTGGGCCTGACTCGCAGAGGTGCGGAGCAACCCCAGCGCCCTGTGATTTCCCCCAGCATTGTGGGTTCCCAGCACCCCCCAACATCAGCCTTGGGGTGGCTCAAAGCTGGGCACCCCAAAAAGGAGGTACCCAGAATTAGGGGCCACTTTTGAGGGTCTTAAATCCCTCACCCCGGAGGCCTCCTGCACGGAACGGGGCTCAGCACCCCCCACCCTGCTCTCCAAGGTGCACCCACCACCATCAGGGATCTCTTCTCCCTTTCCCTGCTTCTTTTGAATTGGGGATGCAACTTGAGACCATTCACCTGCAGAGACAGAAAACATCAGAGAGCAAGTGTCTGAGAAACAGGAGACTGCAAGTCATGTCATTCGTTTCTGTGAGGAGACTCCTGCTCACAAACGTGGACTCGACCAACCATCCCTGGACCCAGTAGTTCACACTATCAGGAGAAGAACGGAGGATGCTGAGCTTGTGCACAACAAGGTATGGGGGAAAATTAATGTAAATACTTACACAAATGTGGCACTAAGGTCCTGTTCCCGAGTGCCTGGCCAGGGCGCTTGATTCACTGGAAGAGACTGATGTTTATTGCTAGGCGTTTCAGCCAGCCTGGTACCCATTGGATGGCCAGGAAGAAGGAAAGAAAAATAGAAGGAAATTAGTAGAGCTGAGCAAAAAA
Organism: Emydoidea blandingii; assembly: GCA_036785055.1. Lineage (NCBI taxonomy): Eukaryota > Metazoa > Chordata > Testudines > Emydidae > Emydoidea > Emydoidea blandingii. The sequence goes on from JAXIVB010000006.1 coordinate 135,421,187, forward strand.
ATGGAATTTCCATCCTATGGGAAATTCTGATATTTCAACTTTTTATTATTATTACACTGCTCTACAGCCAAAATGCTTCTGAAATAAATGTAGTCAAACTTTACTAATTCTGGGTCACTGAGAACGAAAATGATGCTTAAAATTGTTGATTGGCTCTAGTTTTCAAGATATGCTATTGGGTCAGTATATACGACCCTTGACTTGGGAATGGCGGAGGATAAGTGAGTTATAAAGGGAAAGGATCTCAATTTAAAGCAGAAATGACTAAAATACATCTTTGACTGGATCTATGAATAAATCTATGACTGGGTTTGGACAGTACTTGCTTTTTAGGCAAAACAATGAATGATGCAATCTGAAGCTGGTATTGCGTCATACATGATATGAATTGCATCATGTTATTCCTAGAAGTCATGGATGATACAATCATAACGAAGCTTACATCACTCTGCTGAACAAATTGCCCTATATCAGCTCTAGAAATCATACAGTGTCATGCTCTCTTATTTGTCAGTGTTTGATTTTGCAAAGGGACACATTTCTGTTTAGCCAAAGTGAGCAGAGATGCCTCGTACTTGTGTGAACAATGCAGATAACTTCTGCTATGTTTGTGGTGAAGTGACTTTTGCATCACAAAAGCGCAGTATAACCACTATGATTAAGAAAGCCTATCACCTTTATTTTGGCTGCAAAATTGGAGATCAGGACAAGAGGTGGGCCCCACACATATGCTGCAACACTTGTGCAACAAATCTTCGCCAGTGGTTGAACAGGAAAAGGAAATCTATGCCTTTTGCAGTGCCAATGATTTGGAGAGAGCCAACAGATCATACCAGCAATTGTTACTTCTGCATGGTGCCTCCAGTTGGGAAAGGTGTGTCAAAGAAGAAAAAGTGGACTGTGCATTATCCAAACATTCCATCAGCTATATGCCCAGAACCCCACGGAGAAGGACTGCTGGTTCCTGATGCACCAGAATCATTCTCACTTGAGTCAGACGAGGAAGAGGAAGAGGATGAAACTTCTGGTCCTGAACCATCAATGTCACAGGACCCACATTTTCTCCCACCCTCCTCCTCCGAACCACACCTCATAACACAAGATGAACTGAATGATCTTGTCAGGGATTTGGAACTACCCAAGAGTAAGGCAGAGCTGTTGGGCTCCAGACTACAGCAGTGGAATCTCCTGGCAGGTGATGTTACGGTTTCCATGTTCCGTGACCGTCAAAAGGATCTTGTCCCATTCTTCTTCATGGAAGGTGAACTTGTAGCCTGCAACAACATTGATGGTGTGATGGCAGCCCTCAACATCGTTCACGATCCAGATGAGTGGAGACTGTTCATTGATTCATCGAAGACGAGTCTTAAAGCTGTTTTACTGCATAATGGCAATGTTTTGCCATCAATTCCAGTTGGTCATGCAGTCCATATGAAGGAAACCTATGACAACATGAAACAACTTTTGAGGTGCATAAACTATGACCAACATCAGTGGCAGCTTTGTGGCGATTTGAAGGTTGTTGCTCTCTTGCTTGGTCTGCAGACTGGATACACAAAGTACTGCTGTTTTCTCTGCGAATGGGATAGTCGTGCAAGAGATTCCCACTACATCAAGAAAGATTGGCCACTCCGACAGTCATTGGAGCTTGGGAGGAAAAGTGTTCAGCATCCACCACTTGTTGAATCAAGGAAGATTTTGTTACCACCCTTACACATCAAGCTGGGTCTTATGAAGAACTTTGTCAAGGCCATTGACAAAACACAAGCAGCTTTCAAGTACCTCCGTGGAAAATTTCCAAGGTTAAGTGAAGCTAAGATAAAGGAAGGTGTCTTTGTTGGTCCTCAGATTCGTGAACTTCTTCGAAATGATGCATTTGACCATGCACTGCGTGGCAAGGAAAAGACGGCATGGAAAGCCTTCCAGTTAGTGGCAATAAATTTTCTCGGAAACAAGGCAGACAACTACAGGTTGTTGGTGGAAAACCTCCTCAAGGCATACAAAAGCCTTGGTTGCAACATGTCACTAAAGATACATTTTTTGCCCTCTCATCTAGATTTTTTTCCACCGAACTGCGGAGCAGTGAGCGACAAGCACGGCGAGCGATTTCACCAGGACATTGCAACAATGGAGAAACGCTATCAGGGCAAATGGAGCCCATCAATGCTTGCAGACTATTGCTGGACAGTGACAAGAGATGCTCCATTTAATGAATACAAGAGACAAGCCAAGAAGCGCCGAGTAGACACTGAATAGGACTAAACTATGTGCAGAATAGTTTTTTGCCTTTTGTTTCATAATAGATTTTATTTATATAACCCTTTTGCTGATTTTTAAAGTGTTACATAAACAGAACAGGTGAAATATTATCATGTAAAGCAACCATAAACACATGAAAAGACCTAGGTTTACAATTTATGATTAAAACTCTACTATCTACACAATATACATAGACATAAAATGTAAAAACTTAAATATCTTAGAAACAGTAGCCAATCAGTTGTTTTAATTGTCATATTTGAATTCAGCACATCAAAATACATAATAAATAGCACATTTTATCTCTGAAGCAGACGACTTCTCAAAAATTGTAGACCAGTGTTATTTGTGTGTGTGTTTATCTGTGTGCCAATTAATTCAAAAAGTTTCACAAGCAGCTTAAAGTGAACAAAAGCTCTTAAAACAATTGGTATAAAATGTAAAGAGGGATCCCAAGAAACAATTTGCAGGGGACATGTGAGGTTGGAGAAAAAGGGGTGCAGGTCCAGAGGCAGCAACTGGGCGAGATGGATGAGATTTAGGACAGCTCAGTGTCCCAGTAGCCTTAGACAAAGATGTCCCAGGTTAGGATACATTTTACCAATATTTTGGAGGGGCTGGTTGTGACTCCATAGTTACAGATGAGTTGATTTGCACTTAAATCACGACTGAAATTCCTCTCTTACAGTTTAGTGTATATATTTTGTTTCCAAGTTTGGCAACAATATTTTTTCAGGGGAGAACTGACTTTTCTAGGTCATTTCCTGCATAAAAAACATTCCCACTTTTTTGCAATAATTATTTTCAATTAATTTTTTATAAATGTTTTTGACTTGCCTTGTTTTGGCTGAGTGCTCTTGGTAACAGAACATGACAGACTCTTCAACCTTCCCATAGAGTGACATCAATCAGCGCACTGGGGCCTAAGCAGATTTATTGAAATGGAGCCTATAATAAAGCTTAGTGATAGATAACTCTTCTGTATTGGTGTTGTGGTTCTAATCAGGGCCAGGTAAGTTGTGGACCAGATATCACCAGCCAATCATCATCCTCCCTCTCCCGCTGACTTTCATGCTATAGATCTATTGGTTGCCATGAGTCTGTGGGGCACGGGGGACTGTCCGCATGTACCCAGGGCCAGAGTCATCACTGGTAAGTGAGTTGAGCATCAACATATGGATGGACAGTCTCCTGTTTTGGCTCCATGCTCCTAGGCCTGAAGCACGAGGCTTCCCTCCTCCTGCATGCAGCCTTGTCTCTGGGAGCAGCAGAACACAGAGGCTGCTGTGTTTCTCCAGGGGCAGAATCTGTGCCCCCCTCACCAGCAGGGGAGTGTGGTGTATGAACTTCAGCATCCTGGCAGGGAGAGCAGGATTCCCCGTATGGAGCCTGGGCAGCAGGGGAGGCTGGGGATAGTGGAAAGTTGTCTTCCAGGGATTAGCGGGGGGCAGGGCAGGCACCAGGGTTCCCCGGCTCACCTGGTCCCACTGCCCTTCAGAGTGTACAGGCTGCCCAAAGTGCCCTGCTCCCTCCCGCCCTCTCTGCCTGGGCATGTCGGCAGCAGCTCCCTCCTTTTGAAAGCCTGAGAAAATCCTAAACTCCTTCCACTACCACTATCAACAACACCTTGTTGCTCAGGCCTGCAGCCTGGAGTTATCTTGACTCCTTCCCTGCCTCCCCACCTCAGGCCATATCCCGTCCTGGTGCTTCTTCCTTCTCAGCATCGTCAAGATCCATCCATCTCTCTTCATCTCCACAGCCATATCTCCCCTCCATCCCCTCATCACATCCTGTCCTGATTCTTGCACCATCCTCTTTCTTGGCCTGCCCTCCTCCAGTCCATACACAATGCTGCAGCAAAAGATGGCTTCCCTGTGCATCAATCACATCACTTCCGCCATCGAACCTCTCCACGGCTCTCAGTCTGTTATCCCAGCATTTCACATTTCTCATCACCGCCTTCAGAGTTCTACATAATCCTGGCTCCCCCTGCTTGTCCAGGGCTCCCATCCATCCAAACATCTCCATGCCTCCCTCCAGGTGATCCCTGTGCCCGGTACAGCCCCCTCCTCAACCTCACCCAAAAGCCCCTTCCCAGCCCACATTTGAGTCCTTCCCAAACCCCACTTCTGGCAGCTGTCTGTGTAAAGTGATTTGAGATCCACAGATGAAAAACACATAACCTCGGTATTATTTATAATTATTATTGTTACTGCAGTGAGTTGACTTGACTTGCATGTTAACAAGGAAATACCTTTGTTCCATTCCATCTCTCCCTAAGCTCTCTCCTGGTGGGTCTGTCTGTCCTGAGATTGAGCTTTTTAGGGCAGGGATTGTTCCATCTTCTCTGTTTGGAAAACTCCTAGCGCCTCTTGAGCACAGCCACACACAAACAGCAACAACAAGAATAGTCCAGAGACAGGTGATAGCAGACTCTACAATATAGGCTGCCTAATGCTCTCCATTGTAATAGACTCTTGTGACCCTTTTGGTTTTAGGTACTTTCTCACTTCTGTTGTTTGCAGCTGGTCTCTGATCTTTGTCAGGGGAATTACTCCAGGCTAGAGAAGTGCAATTCAATTCTTGAATGCATCCCCAATTCTTCAGGGCAAATCAAACATTAAACACTATTGCTTTTAAACTCTGTACTGTAGTTACAAATGTGCACTCACCAGAGTTGCCTTCTCCAGCTTCAGGGTCGGGGATCCTGCCTTTGGAGGGTATTGGCTCCAGGGTGATGAAAAGGTCCGGGCTGCCGGGGAGAACGGATTCACCGCTTGCCTGCTGCACATTCTCCTCCTCCTCTTCCTCATCCACAAAATTCTCCTCCCCGTTGCGTGAGACTCCCCCCTTGCAGGCGTCCACGGACAGTGGTGGGGTAGTGGTAGAGTCCCCCCCTAGAATGCCATGCAGCTGGTCATAGAAGCGGCATGTATGGGGCTCTGACCCGGAGCGACCATTTGCCTCCTTTGTCTTTTGGTAGGCTTGCCTGAGCTCCTTAACTTTCACGTGGCACTGCTCCTGTTGTAGCATCTCTCCCCCATGCCCTGTGAGATTTTGGCAATATATCTTTGCATTTTTTCTTTTTGATCGGAGTTCTGCCTGCACAGATGCTTCTCCCCATACAGCAATCAGATCCAGTGTCTCCCTTTCAGTCCATGCTGGAGCTCGTTTGCGATTCTGGGGGGACTGCATGGTCACCTGTGCTGCTGAGTTCGCCACGCTGACCAAACAGAAAAAGAAATTCAAAAGTTCCCGGGGCTTTTCCTGTGTACCTAGCTAGTGCATTGGAGTTGAAAGTGCTGTCCAGAGCGGTCATAATGGAGCACTCTGGGATAGCTCCCAGAGGCCAATACTGTCCATTTGCGTCTGCATCACCCCAAATTTGACCCAGCAAAGTCGATTTTAGCACTACTCCCCTCGCCGGGGAGTAGTACAGAAGTCGATTTTAAGAGCCCTTTAAGTCGACGGAACGGGGTTGGTTGTGTGGATGCATTCATTATAAAATCGACCTAACGCGGCTAAATTCGACCTAACCCCATAGTGTAGACCAGGCCTTAGACAGATAGAGAAGTATTACCTGCAGCATTACTAACAGGGATAGATACAGTAAAATCACAGATTCACTGGAATGGAAAGGATTATGGACAAGCTAACCTTGACTTTCTGCAAGTTTCTTACTGGGAGCCTGTGTGAGCTTTTGTTAAAAGTTGCTTTTGCTGATAAGTAAAATTACAATGTTTTGCTGTTGCTAGAGAAATTGTTTTAGCCCATTAGGGGTTATGATTGGTTAGATGTAGGGTACAGTCATGCTTTGAGGAAAACAACTGGTGAAGGTATTATAAGAACTCTCATTTTAACTATATAATGGGGGTGAGAAAACAAGCTCATTGGAACTTAACTCAGGGATACGGCTCAAGACCAGAACTGCTAGGATTTTTAACCCTTGCACGACCAGACTGTGGAGAAGCCCCAGATGACACAACACTGACTGGCCATTAGGAGAGGTCTGTCTGCTTTATTGGGAGTGGTGAGCATCAGATGCTTGGTGTGTGTATTCTGTTAATCAGTAGTCGATTGCTAATAAATACATTGCACTCCATATGCTTATGAATGTGAATATGACATAACTGGAACATGCTTTATGCAAAAGGTCTCTTGTAACATATCATTGAAAAAGTTATAATGTGCTGAATTTGATTTTCCTATTTGTATGCATGTATCATTCTTATATCTAAAGTTAGAAATATAAAATATAAACTTGTATTACTGATGTAAACATATTAAGTGGAAGCCATTAAAGATGCTTCAGAAACAATGAGCTGTGAATGGCCCAGTTTACCTGCAAGCCTTCCTGTGTAAGTGGGGGCCAACCCAGGAAGAATGGAGGCTGGGGTCTTACAGAAACATGTGACCCTGTCACCTGATACTGAAATTCCTCTTGAAGCTGGCACTTTTCCAGAGGTGGATGGGATTTCAAACAAAGGTTTCCAGCCTTAGGGAAGTTCTATATAAAGTGGGGGGAGCAAACAATAGGAGTCTTCAGCTGGCTTAAGAGACTGGCCTCCCCACCCGAGAGAGATACCTGCAAGCACCTGGAAACAAAAGAACTGTAACCACAGAGGTGGGTGAGAACAGGCTGGACCCAGGTCACAAAAGGGATCTGACCTGAGAAGGCTTTTATCTGAAGTAACAGCTTGGGTGAGAAGTTAACATTTGTAACTGATTTCTTAGTATAATCAGCTTAGCCTTGCGCATGTTGTTTTATTTTGCTTTGTGACTTACTTTGTGCTGTCTGGTTTCAGAGTAGCAGCCGTGTTAATCTGTATCCGCAAAAGGAACAGGAGTACTTGTGGCACCTTAGAGACTAACAAATTTATTAGAGCATAAGCTTTCGTGGGCTACAACCCACTTCTTCGGATGCATCCGAAGAAGTGGGTTGTAGCCCACGAAAGCTTATGCTCTAATAAATTTGTTAGTCTCTAAGGTGCCACAAGTACTCCTGTTCCTTTTGTTCTGTCTGTTATTACTTGAAACCACTTAAATCCTACTTTTTATACTTAATAAAATCACTTTTGTTTATTAATAAGCCCAGAGTAAGAAATTGGTACCTGGGGGAGGTAAACAGCTGTGCATCTCTCTCTATTAGTGATCTAGAGGGCAGACATGTTATGAATTTACCCTGTATAAGCTTTATACAGAGTAAAACGGATTTATTTGGGGTTCAGGCTCCCAGAAAGGCTGAACACTGGGTGCTGGGAAAGTCCCGGTTAACTGAGAAGCCCCTGGCTGAGTGAATCTCAGGTTCTGTGAACTGCAGGGGGCGTGGCCCAACCTCTGGGTCTGTGCTGGAGCTGACTGGAGTGTCTGGCTCAGCACGACAGGAGTGGAGGGGCACCCGTTCTGGCAGGAGGGTTGTTCTCAGTGGTATCCCAGCACATCGAGTGACAGTTTCCAAGGGGGTCTCTGTGACTGAACCTGTCAGAAATACATGTACATGTTTAAGAATAGTCACTGTGTGATAAAGGCTCTTTCACTGGAAAAAGGTCCTGTTAACCCATAGAGGGTCTTTGCACCCAGAGGGGGAGGAAAGAGCTGTAAATTGTGAGGGCAATAGAGGAGGTCTTAAGTGGGGTTCCACAGGGATCTGTTCTGGATCGAGTGTTTAACATCTTTATTAATGACCTGGATGTAGGTATAGAGAGCATACTGATCAATGTTGCAGATGACACAAAGCTGCAGCGGGGGGGAAGGAGGTAGTCAACACTTCGGAGGATAGAGCTAAAATTCAGAGGGATCTGGATAAACTGAAGAGCTGGGCAATAGACAACAAAATGAAATTCAACAAAGACGAAAGTGAGGTGCACCACGTAGGGAAGAAAAACCAAATGCACAAATACAGAATGAGGAAAACTGGCTTGGCAGCAGAACTGCTGAGAAAGATCTGGGAGTGGTGGTGGGTGGGTGTTCGTTATTGGAAAGGCTTGAATCATAAAAGATAAAGAGTTCAGGTGTACTAAGTGTTTCTTTCAAACTCTGATACTTATGTTAAATAAACCACAAAAAGCTGAAAAAGTTTTGAATATGTTTATCTATCTCTATGCAGATATGCCTACAATAACTATATTTGACAAAACTCATACAAAACTTAAAACTGTTGCCTAAAAGTATTTTTAATGCTATTTGCATCTATTTGACATTGTTCTAAATACTTTCTCAAAGTTTCAGATAAATTACATCTTTCTTGGCGGTTATTTTAGGCCAGTAGTCCCCAACCTTTTTGTGGCCAATAGCACATTCATGTTTTCAGAAGAGTGTGGCGGGCGCCAACAATTTTTCAAGGCTTATTTTGTATTTGTACAGTAAATGATACGAAAAACATCATTTAATATTACATAATATATGAATCCATAAGATAAAAAAGGTAATTTTACATGTAAAAGGTATTAATTCAATTATTCGGCAATTACTCTTTCACCTTACCATGTGAATTTGCTCTTTTTTATCTACCTGTAAGAAAAATTAAGGAGTTTTTACAAAATGAATATCATAAACAGTTTTCATCTTATTTTAAAAAAGTAAAACATCCTCGTAACTGTGTTGTCTGATAACTGCAAGTCTTGTATTGCCGACAAAATCTCACCCTTGTTAGGAAATCCTTGAAACAGGCAATCAGCACCAGTCAAAAATGCTTCCTTCAACAATTCACCACCTTGAAAGGGATTTTTCTTCTTTGCGAGTAGATGAGCAATTTTAAAGGAAGCAATAGTAGCACCTTTAGACTTTACCACTTGTCTAGTGAAAACAGATTGCTGGACAGATAGAAGAAAATTAATCAACTCAAATCAAACCTTTCTCAACTCAGATTTAAGTGGATGGCTAATGTCAAAAGAGCCGTGATTAGTTTGGAAATGGCGTTCGACATTATGTTTTTTCGGCACTGCAACAGCACCCCCGCACAATAAGCAAACACATTTCCCTTTATTTTCAATAAAACAGGATTCTTCCCACTCTGCGTTGAAATAATATGTACGTTGTCTTTTATTTGAACCACTCATTTTGGGGCAAAATGTTAAAAAAATAATAAATCGCAAAGCACAAGAAAACAGCAGTATCAGTGCAGGAATAATACTCACATACAGGGCCGGCTCCAGGCACCAGTGGAGCAAGCACGTGCCTGGGGCAGCACATGCTACGTGGCGGCATTCCGTCCATTCTTGGGACGGCAGAGTTGGAGCGTTTTTTTGTTTTTGGGAGGCAGTTCTAGGCAGCGCAGAGAGAAGCCGGAGAGAAGCCGCGAGGACAGAGAACACCGGCGCCCACAGCCCCGGAGTTCTCTGTCCCCGGCAGGCGTGGGGCCCCGGCTTCTCTTCGCTGCTGGGCACTAGGCGGGCGCACATAAATGCCCTGGTGGGCGCCATGGTGCCCGCGGGCACCGCATTGGGGACCACTGTTTTAGGCTATACAGTGGTTTGATTTTATTTTTCATTTAATGCACTAAGAATATAAACAATATTGACCCTGCGTATATTTCGCAGCATTGTATGTGTTCATTGAACAGGGGCACTTGTGGTGTGAAAAAATGTTTCTCTTGAGTCTGGACTGTGACTATATCTCGACCAAGAAATTTGGACCTTGACAAAAAATAATTAGCTACCCCAGCATTAAGGGCTGCTATGAAGAGGACAGTGATCAATTGTTCTCCAGGTGCACTGACAGTAAGAGAAGGGGGAATTTAGGTTAGACATTAGGAAAAACTTTCTAGCTCTAAGGACAGTTCACTGTGGAACAGGTTGTCACAGACTCACAGGCCAGTGCTCTCTTGGCTCCGTATGGCCCCTGGGAGGACCGGCCCTTTAGAGTATTGACCCTACGTAAGGTCACACTCTTTGCTCAGGGTTTAAGCTGTAGGGTTCTCCTCCGCCTCCCAGTACCGCACGTCTGAGCCTTCAGCATGCCTGCCTCTCTCTAGCCTGCAGTGATTCTCAGCCAGCGCAACACAGAAGTGTTTATTGTACGTCTGGAGCACAGCACAAGACGTTCTCAGGGGCATCCATCTGGGTTTGTCCATGTCCAGGTGGGCTCAGGCCGCTCTTTGTTCCCAGCCCAGAAGTGACTCCTCCTTTCTGCGGCCCACCTTATATCACCTCCAAGGCCCCGCCTCCATCTTTGTCTTCTTTCCCGGGCAAACAGATCTCTAGGTGACTCTCTCCAGCTCTTTGTTCTCTCCGCTGCCCATAACTGGCTGGCTCCAAGTTGGGATGGGCCTTCAGGTCATCAGTTGCTAAGTTACAAAGTGTCCAGGCCGTGGTCTGGGGTCCAGGCTGCTAGACTGGGTCACACCTGGTCCTCTGCAACAATAGACGCCCTCCTCCCACCTTGGTTAGACATGCAGCACATGGGGGAAACTGAGGCACACACAGTATACATACACAACGTTAGGAAAATATCCCACTTCATCACACAGGTTGCCTAGAGAGGATGTGGAATCCCCGTCATTGGAGGTTTTTAAGAACAGGTTGGACAAACACCTGTCAGGGATGGTCTAGGTTTACTTGGTGCTGCCTGAGATCGGGGATGGACTTGATGACCTCTTGAGTTCCCTTCTAGCCCAGCATTTCTATGGCTCTATGAATGGTGAAAAGGACATTAGAGGCACTTATAAACTAATCACAGACACTTATTCCTGTCCAACAGAATGCCTCAGCTGATGATGGCAACAGCGCTACCAGCTGCGAGTAGACCAGGCAATTTACCATATTATCATCATGAAATTCTACAGAAAAAAAATCCCCCACCATATACACACAAGCAGTTATTGCTCCCATATCTAGCGTACCGTACAGGGTGTGCTAACACCACTGCACAGCACAGAGCACTGAGTGCACACACTAAATGTAACAAATACTAAAATCTTACTAAAAACGTTTTTATCCATTAAAATTTTGGAAATTATTTTGTGCAAATAAAACATTATTACAGAAAACTATTACATCTGAAAAGTAAAAGGTGGTTCAGTGAGCAGATAGATGAGCCTAGAAATCCCACAGAGGACGCTCCAAGGGCCAGAGAAAAGCCAGGGAGAGGTTGATTGGTTCTTGTCGGGAGACAGAGCAGAGCTCATCAATCTTCCTCTCTGGGATCCCCTCAGGTTGTGGCACAGACTCCAGGAGGCTCTGTTAAGCTGCAGAAGTTAAACACAGGCAATGTCTATTAAAGGGAACCTGCCATAATGTTTTGCAACGACAGTGCACACTGCTATGGGACGGTCACCCTAGTGGCTGCAGTGTTCAGTGAACAAAATCTCTAATCCCGCTGACAAAGAGACCTGTGTTCCTGGTTCAAAGTACAGCAAACAGAGATAAACACCCTAGCAAAAGGAACATTTACAAGTTGAGAAAACAAAGATAAACCTAACACGCCTTGCCTGGCTGTACTTACAAGTTTGAAATATGAGAGATTTGTTCAGAAAGATGTGGAGAGCCTGGATTGATGTCTGGTCCCTCTTAGTCCCAAGAGCGAACAACCCCCAAAACAAAGAGCACAAACAAAAGCCTTTCCCCGCCCTCCCCCCCGCAAGATTTGAAAGTATCTTGTCCCCTTATTGGTCCTTTGGGTCAGGTGTCAGCCAGGTTACCTGAGCTTCTTAACCCTTTACAGGTAAAAGGATTTTGGAGTCTCTGGCCAGGAGGGATTTTATAGTATTGTACACAGGAGGGCTGTTACCCTTCCCTTTATAGTTATGACAACATTTCAGTAGCAAATGAGAGATGACAGGTCGGGTGGGGATAGGCTGTGAAGGGCCTCACAGCTGAAATCAGGCAGTTTATATTTGATGCAATGGAGAAGGAGGAGCCAGTGGAGGGAGGCAAAGAGAGAGGTGACATGGTCAGATCAACGAGCTAGGAAATGATCTTTTCAGCATCTTCTGAATGGATCTAAGCAGGATGAGCCTGCGTTTGTCAAGGCCAGAGAAAAGGATGTTGTAGTAGTCGAGACACGAGATGTTGAGAGCCTGGAGCAGAGTTTTGGCTGTGGGGGTGGACAGAAAAGGCCACATCTTAGAGATGTTCTGCAAAAAGAGTCAGCAAGATTTAGACATAACCTGGATGTGAGGACCTAGAGAGAGGTCTGAGTCAAAGATGTCGCCCAGGTTATGGACCTGAGTGACAGGCAGGATGGTGGCATTATCCACAGTGACTGACAAAGGAGGTAGCAGGGAAGTCTTGGGGGGAAGATCGGGAACTCTGTTTTAACCACATCGAGCTTGAGCTGATGACGAGACAGCCACAAGGAGATGTCAGAGAGACAGGCCAAGATTGTAGTTTGGGCAGAAAGAGAAAAGTCTGGAGTGGATAGGTAGATGTGTGAGTCATCAGCACAGAGATGGTAGTTGAATTTGTCTTTGCAGATGACTTTGCCCAGAGATAAGGTGTAGAGCAGGGGTGGGCAAACTACGGCCCGTGGGCCACATCCGGCCCGCGGGACCATCCTGCCCGGCCCCTGAGCTCCCACTGGGGAGACTAGCCCCTTCCCCTTCCCCCGCTGCCCCCCCCTCTCCTGCAGGTACGCCGCCGCACGGGCAGTGCTCTGGGCGGTGGGGCTGCAAGTTCCTGCGGGGCAGTGCGGCGGCGTGTCTGGCTCCGGCTGGGCTGCGCGGCTGCCAGACACACTGCTCTGAGCGGCATGGTAAGGGTGTTGGGGGTTTGGATAAGGGGCAGAGGGTTCCGGGGGGCAGTCAGGGGACAGGGAACAGGGGGGGTTGGATAGGCATGGGAGTCCCGGGGGGCCTGTCAGGAGGCGGGGGTGTGGATAGGGGTTGGGGCAGTCAGGGGACAGGGAGCAGAGGGGTTGGATGGGGGTGGGGTCCTGGGGGGGGTCTCGGGAGGGGGTGGTCAGGGGACAAGGAGCGGGGGGGGGAGGGTTTGGATGGGTCGGGGATTCTGAGGGAGACAGTCAGGGGACAGGGAGTGGGGGGGGTTGGATAGGGGGTGGGGCCCTGGGGAGGCTGTTAGGGGTGGGGGTCCTGGGAGGGGGCAGTCAGGGGACAAGGAGCAGGGGTGGTTGGATGGGTTGGGGATTCTGAGGGGGGAAGTTAGGGGGTGAGAAGTGGGAGGGGGCGGGGCCAGGCTGTTTAGGGACGCACAGCCTTCCATACCCAGTCCCAGGGCCGGCTTTAGGCCGATTCGCCCGATTCCCAAGAATCGGGCCCCGCGCCTAAGAGGGCCCCGCGCACTCACCCCGGCGGTGGTTGTCTTTGGGGGCCCTGCTCCCCTGGCCAGAGCACCGGCCGGAGCGCGGCAGCCCTGTGGTCCCGCGACCCCGGACGGACCGTGGCAGCCCCGCAGCCCCGCGATACCGGCCGTCAATCAGAAGTGCCGCCCCAGGAATCGGGCCCCGCACTTGCTAAAGCCGGCCCTGCCGGTCCTCCATACAGTTTTGCAACCCCAATGTGGCCCTTGGGCCAAAAAGTTTGCTCACCCCTGGTGTAGAGGGAGAAGAGAAGGGGGCCAAGGTCAGAGCCCTGGGGGGACAGAACCCCATAGAAAGCTGGAGGGGGGATGAGGAAGATCCTCTGACGGACATGATGAAGGAGTGATTAGAGAGGTCAGAGAAGACCCAGGCGGGGACAGAGATAAAGAACCCAAGGGGGACAAGATTACAAGAAGAGTGTGGTGAATGGTGTCAGAGGCGGCTGGCAAGCCAAGGAGGGTGAGGATGGAGCGCTGAGTCTGAGTGTTAGCTAGGAAAAGGCATTACAGACTTTGGCAGGAGCGATTTCCCTGGAGTGGAAGGGGTGGAAGCCGGGGTGGGGAGGGTCTAGGAGGGAACTGGAGGACAGGAACTCCAGACAGCGATTGCAGAGGCACATTCAATGAGCTGAGAGATGAAAGGGAGAAGGGGCTGTAGCTGGAGAAGCAAACAGAGTCAAGGGTCTTTACAATGGAAGATGCTGAAGTGTGTTCATATTGTGAGGGGGGAAGAGCCAGAGGCGAGTGAGAGGTTAAAGAGAAGAGTAAGGGAGGGAGGAGAGCGGGTGTGAGGGAGATCAGGAGATGGGATGGGGTCTGTGGGGTGAGTGGAGGGGTTCGGAGGAGAGTAGATGGAAAAATGTCCACATCTGCGAGGGAGAGGGAGGTAGGAATTGGAGGAAGGGAAGGAGAGGGGAGGAGAACTGTTATTTAATTTTAAAAAAATCATTGATTTTTTTTATCCATCCTGCCCCAGAGCGATGCACGGACCGAGGGACGACAGGTGTCCTCTGCACTCGTCTGGAGGCCCGATGTGGTGGGTGTGCTCAGGCCGCTTGTTGGATCGGACCCGCACAAGAGCTCACACAACAGTGTGGGAGGAGCTGAGTGGTTTGGGCATCACCTGGGGTGTGGGAGACTCCTGGTTCCAGGCCTCCCTCTGCCTGCGGGGGAGACAGGATTTGAGCAGGGCTCTGCCACCTCACAGGTGCTCTAGTCCCTGAGCTGTGGGGTACTCTGCTGTGGGGCCCCCTCCATCACTCCTGTGGGAGCTGTTCCTCTGGGGAGAACTAGAACTGGGCCAGAGAGCAGGGGTGGGAGAATGGCTCTGTAGCCGGGTGGTTGGAGCCCTCACCTGGGAGGTGGGAGACCCCGGGTCCAGTCCCTCTGCTCCACTGACTCTTTAATTAATTAGCCAGGGAGGAGCAGCGTCAGCAGCCCTGCTTGCCGGATCAGGCCATCTGATTGTGGCTGAAGGGGAGTGAAATGGACAGTGGCTGGTGCTGGCAGGAGGGACGCAGGGCGTTTGGCAGCCGGAGGAGCTGAGAGGAAGAAAAGGGGAGAGCTCTGTCCCCGTTAGATCCGTCTGTTCTTCAGCTCAGACATAAGCCAGGGCAGAGCTGTGCCTGTTCTGTGTGTCCAGCGCCCAGCACAGGGGGGCTCTGGTCTGTAACTGGCCATTAAGAACTAGCGAACAAGGCCCTGATCCTGCAAACGCTGCGTGTCATGTTACTGAGGTGAGGGAAGGCTCCGGGGGGCTCTGTGAGTGAGTGAGGGTCCACACTGAGAGTCTGCAGGGTCTGAGACTAAATAACCCCTGAGACACTGAGGAGCTAACGCAACCAAACAAGCCACCAGCCTGCGTCAGCCTGAGCCCCAGACCCCAATCCCCCAGACGTATGTGTAACTCCCCTGAGCAGTGTCTGATGTCAGGGGGACGCTCACCAGAGTGAAGGGATCAGGGGTTCAGTCTCTGCAGCACCAGGCCCTTTATTCTGGGAGCTGTCGCCCTTAGTCCCAAGAGCGAACAACCCCCAAAACAAAGAGCACAAACAAAAGCCTTTCCCCGCCCTCCCCCCCGCAAGATTTGAAAGTATCTTGTCCCCTTATTGGTCCTTTGGGTCAGGTGTCAGCCAGGTTACCTGAGCTTCTTAACCCTTTACAGGTAAAAGGATTTTGGAGTCTCTGGCCAGGAGGGATTTTATAGTACTGTACACAGGAGAGCTGTTACCCTTCCCTTTATAGTTATGACAGCAGGGTTTCAGCGTAGTTAGTAGATACGGGGGGGCGGGGGAGGGCTCTTATCCAAAGGGAACAGTCATCACCTGACTCTTCCCTAGCAGTGAGGTGGTTGGTGCACAGATCAGTCTACAGTGCAGCTGCCCTGGATTTCCATTATTCACATGCAAAAACCGTTACCATTGTAGGGGGTCAGCACTGCTTTGTGCTCTTCGTGCCTCTTCAGAATGGGAGCACTGAATACTCAACATTCAAAGGCTGGCAAAGTAGGAGATGCTGGGCTAAGGATACTCCTGCCAAACAACCGCAACTCTGCCCCCTTCAGTCTGTGCCCAGAGGGGTCCCTCAAGCAGAGCACAGACTTCACCCTCACCCGCTGCCAATGAACAGCAATTCCCGCCTGAATCAATGCACTGCACAGAACAGTGTGGACAGTATGAAGAGACATGCTGATTTGGGGTGGTGCTGGGCACACAGACAAGGGCAAGTTTGGTTTGGCCTGGTGCTGTTCTACTAAATGTTCCTATTCCCAGACCCACTGGGGCAGAGTTCGAGTTGCGTGGGAAGCATCATAATTAAGACCTTACCAAATTCACGGTCCGTTTTGGTCAATTTCACAGTCATAGGATTTAAAAAATTGTAATTTTCGTTATTTCAGGTATTTAAATCTGAAATTTCAGTGTTGTACCTGTAGGGGTCCTGACCCAAAAAGGGGCTGGGGGGCCAGCAAGGTTATTGTAGATTGGTCACGGTATTGCCACCCTTACTTCTGCACTGCTGCTGGTGGGGCACTGCCTTCAGGCTGGGTGCCCGGCCAGCAGCCACCGTTCTCTGGCTACCCAGCTCTGAAGGAAGCACAGAAGTAAGGGTGGCAATACTGTGATCCCCTACAATAACCTTGCAACCCCCCCACCGCCCCTCACAACCCTCTTTTGGGTCAGGACCCCCAGTTTGAGAAACGCTGGTCTCTCCTGTGAAATCTGTACAGATTTCATGGTCCGTGATGCGTTTTTTATGGCTGTGAATTTGGCTATAATACCTCTGCATATCCTGGTTTGCCAACCTTTGACTTCTGGGAATTAAACACTCCCATTCTGAAAGGACACAGGGAGCCCAAGGCAGGGCTGAGCACCTGCGACCTTAACTCCACATTAACAAAGTTCTTGCATGTGAATTTCCATTGTTCTGGAGTAAAGAGGAGGAGTGAGGGAGGCTCCTCTGCCATGTACGTTGGCCAAACCGGACAGTCTCTACGCAAAAGAATAAATGGACACAAATCTGACATCAGGAATTACAACATTCAAAAAACAGTAGAACACTTCAACCTCCCTGGTCACTCAGTATCAGACTTAAAAGTGGCAATTCTTCAAAAAAAAAACCAACAAAAAAAACAACAACTTCAGAAACAGACTCCAATGTGAAACTGCAGAACTGGAATTAATTTGCAAACTGGACACCACCAAATTAGGCCTGAATAAAGACTGGGAGTGGATGAGTCATTACAAAACCTAATTTTACCATACTGATTTCACTGGTCTACAATTTTTGAGAAGTCATCTGCTTCAGAGATAAAATGTGCTATTTATTATGTATTTTGATGTGCTGAATTCAAATATGACAATTAAAACAACTGATTGGCTACTGTTTCTAAGATATTTAAGTTTTTACATTTTATGTCTATGTATATTGTGTAGATAGTAGAGTTTTAATCATAAATTGTAAACCTAGGTCTTTTCATGTGTTTATGGTTGCTTTACATGATAATATTTCACCTGTCCTGTTTATGTAACACTTTAAAAATCAGCAAAAGGGTTATATAAATAAAATTTATTATGAAACAAAAGGCAAAAAACTATTATGTACATAGTTTAGTCCTATTCAGTGTCTACTCGGTACTTCTTGGCTTGTCTCTTGTATTCATTAAATGGAGCATCTCTTGTCACTGTCCAGCAATAGTCTGCAAGCATTGATGGGCTCCATTTGCCCTGATAGCGTTTCTCCATTGTTGCAATGTCCTGGTGAAATCGCTCGCCGTGCTCGTCACTCACTGCTCCGCAGTTCGGTGGAAAAAAATCTAGATGAGAGGGCAAAAAATGTATCTTTAGTGACATGTTGCAACCAAGGCTTTTGTATGCCTTGAGGAGGTTTTCCACCAACAACCTGTAGTTGTCTGCCTTGTTGTTTCCGAGAAAATTTATTGCCACTAACTGGAAGGCTTTCCATGCCGTCTTTTCCTTGCCACGCAGTGCATGGTCAAATGCATCATCTCGAAGAAGTTCACGAATCTGAGGACCAACAAAGACACCTTCCTTTATCTTAGCTTCACTTAACCTTGGAAATTTTCCACGGAGGTACTTGAAAGCTGCTTGTGTTTTGTCAATGGCCTTGACAAAGTTCTTCATCAGACCCAGCTTGATGTGTAAGGGTGGTAATAAAATCTTCCTTGATTCAACAAGTGGTGGATGCTGAACACTTTTCCTCCCAAGCTCCAATGACTGTCGGAGTGGCCAATCTTTCTTGATGTAGTGGGAATCTCTTGCATGACTATCCCATTCGCAGAGAAAACAGCAGTACTTTGTGTATCCAGTCTGCAGACCAAGCAAGAGAGCAACAACCTTCAAATCGCCACAAAGCTGCCACTGATGTTGGTCATAGTTTATGCACCTCAAAAGTTGTTTCATGTTGTCATAGGTTTCCTTCATATGGACTGCATGACCAACTGGAATTGATGGCAAAACATTGCCATTATGCAGTAAAACAGCTTTAAGACTCGTCTTCGATGAATCAATGAACAGTCTCCACTCATCTCGATCGTGAACGATGTTGAGGGCTGCCATCACACCATCGATGTTGTTGCAGGCTACAAGATCACCTTCCATGAAGAAGAATGGGACAAGATCCTTTTGACGGTCACGGAACATGGAAACCCTAACATCACCTGCCAGGAGATTCCACTGCTGTAGTCTGGAGCCCAACAGCTCTGCCTTACTCTTGGGTAGTTCCAAATCCCTGACAAGATCATTCAGTTCACCTTGTGTTATGAGGTGTGGTTCGGAGGAGGAGGATGGGAGAAAATGTGGGTCCTGTGACATTGATGGTTCAGGACCAGAAGTTTCATCCTCTTCCTCTTCTGACTCAAGTGAGAATGATTCTGGTGCATCAGGAACCGGCAGTCCTTCTCCGTGGGGTACTGGGCGTATAGCTGATGGAATGTTTGGATAATGCACAGTCCACTTTTTCTTCTTTGACACACCTTTCCCAACTGGAGGCACCATGCAGAAGTAACAATTGCTGGTATGATCTGTTGGCTCTCTCCAAATCATTGGCACTGCAAAAGGCATAGATTTCCTTTTCCTGTTCAACCACTGGCGAAGATTTGTTGCACAAGTGTTGCAGCATATGTGTGGGGCCCACCTCTTGTCCTGATCTCCAATTTTGCAGCCAAAATAAAGGTGATAGGCTTTCTTAACCATAGTGGTTATACTGAGCTTTTGTGATGCAAAAGTCACTTCACCACAAACATAGCAGAAGTTATCTGCACTGTTCACACAAGTACGAGGCATCTCTGCTCACTTTGGCTAAACAGAAATGTGTCCCTTTGCAAAATCAAACACTGACAAATAAGAGAGCACGACACTGTATGATTTCTAGAGCTGATATAGGGCAATTTGTTCAGCAGAGTGATGTAAGCTTCGTTATGATTGTATCATCCATGACTTCTAGGAATAACATGATGCAATTCATATCATGTATGACGCAATACCAGCTTCAGATTGCATCATTCATTGTTTTGCCTAAAAAGCAAGTACTGTCCAAACCCAGTCATAGATTTATTCATAGATCCAGTCAAAGATGTATTTTAGTCATTTCTGGTTTAAATTGAGATCCCTTCCCTTTATAACTCACTTATCCTCCGCCATTCCTAAGTCAAGGGTCGTATATACTGACCCAATAGCATATCTTGAAAACTAGAGCCAATCAACAATTTTAAGCATCATTTTCGTTCTCAGTGACCCAGAATTAGTAAAGTTTGAATACATTTATTTCAGAAGCATTTTGGCTGTAGAGCAGTGTTTCCCCCTACTGTTACTCACACCTTCTTGTCAACTGTTGGAAATGGGCCACCCTCATTACCACTACAAAAGTGATTTTTCCTCCCTTGATATTCTACTGTTAATTGAATTGTCTCGTTAGACTGACCCCCCACCTGGTAAGGCAAGTCCCATCTTTTCATGTACTATGTATAAATATACCTGCTACTGTATTTTCCACTCCATGCATCTGATGAAGTGGGTTCTAGCCACGAAAGCTTATGCCCAAATAAATTTGTTAGTCTCTAAGGTGCCACAAGGACTCCTCGTTGTTTTTGCTGATACAGACTAACACGGCTACCCCTCTGAAACCTGTTATAGGCCATGTCTCTACAGCCACTCTGCACTACTGAAGAAGACCTCTGCTGGGAAAATAACAGACCAGGGCACAGATTATCCAACAAATTCTTGGAATGTATTGGAGACAATTTTTCTTTCAGAATGTGGAGAAAGCTACTGGGGAGAGGCTGTTCTAGATTTGGCTTTGACAAATAAGAAGGAACTGGTTGAGAATTTGAAAGTGGAAGGCAGCTTGGGTGAAAGTGATCATGAAATGGTAGAGTTCATGATTCTAAAGAATGGTAGGAGGGAAAACAACACAATAAAATAATGGATTTCAAGAAGGCAGACTTTAGCAACTCCCTGAGTTTGCTAAGGTAAGATCCCATGGGAAGCAGGCAAGCCTAAGGGGAAAAACAGTGCAGGAGAGTTGGAAAGTTCTCAAAGAGATATTATCAAGAGCACAAGTGCAAACTAACCCATTGCACAGGAAAGAAATGAAGGATGGCAAGAGACCACGCTGGCTTAACCAGGAGATCTTCAATGATCTAAAAATCAAAAAAAGAGTCCTAAACAAAGTGGAAACTAGGTCAAATTACAAAGGATAACTGTAAACAAACAACACAAGTATGTAGGGGCAAAATTAGAAAGGCCAAGGTGCAAAACGAAATCAAACTAGCTAGAGACATAAAGGATAACAAGAAAACATTCTACAAATACATTAGAAGCAAGATGAAGACCAAGGACAGGGTAGGCCCATTAGTCAATGAGGAAGGAAAGACAACAACAGAACATGTGAAAATGGGAAAAGGGCTAAATGACTTTTTTGTTTCAGTTTTCACCAAAACGTTTCATAGCGATTGGACGTCAACATAGTGAACACCAGTGAAATTGATGTAGAATCTGAGGCTAAAATAGGGAAAGAACAAGTTAAAAATTATTTAGACACGTTAGATGTCTTCAAGTTACCAAGGCCTGATGAAAAGCATCCTAGAATACTCAAGGAGCTGACTGAGGAGATATCTGAGCCAATATCTCTGAAAAGTCATGCAAGATGGGAGAGAGGACTGGAAGAGGGGAAATAAAGTGCCAATCTATAAAAAGGGGATTAAGGACAACCCAGGGAATTACAGACCAGTCAGTTTAACTTCAGTACCCAGAAAGATAATGGGGCAAATAATTAAGCAATCAATTTGCAAACACCTAAAAGATAATAAGGTGATAAGTAACAATCAGCATGGATTTGTCAAGAACAAATTGCGTCCAACCAACCTGATAGCTTTCTTTGACAGGGTAACAAGCTTTGGCTTCTATAAGGTGAGTGCAGAACTGGTTGGAAAACCATTCCCAGAGAGTAGTTATCAATAGTTCACAGTCATGTTGGAAGGGCATAACGAGTAGCGTCCCTCAGGGATCAGTTCTGGGTCTGGTTCTGTTCAATATCTTCATCAATGATTTAGATAATGGCATAGAGTTATAAAGTTTGCGGATGATACCAAGCTGGGAGGGGTTGCAAGTGCTTTGGAGGATAGGATGAAAATTCAAAATGGTCTGGACAAACTGGAGAAATGGTCTGAAGTAAACAGGATGAAATTCAATAAGAACAAATGTACATTACCCCACTTAGGAAGGAACAATCAGTTGCACACATAAATAATTGGGAAATGACTGCCTAGGAAGGAGTACCGCAGAAAGGGATCTAGGAGTCATAGTGGATCACAAGTTAAATGTGAGTCACAGTGTAACACTGTTGCAAAAAAAGCAAACATCCTTCTGGGATGTATTAGCAGGAGTGTTGTGAGCAAGACACGAGAAGTATTTATTCCACTTAACTCCGCGCTGATACAGCCTCAACTGGAGTACTGTGTCCAGGAGGGATGTGGACAAATTGGAGAGTCCATGGGAGAGCAACAAGAATGATTAAAGATCTAGAAAACATGACCTATGAGGAAAGATTGAAAGAATTGGATTTGTTTAGTCACAGAAGAGAAGACTGAGAGGGGACATGATAACAGTTTTCAAGAACATAAAAGGTTGTTACAAGGAGGAGGGGAAAAATTGTTTTCATCAACCGCTGAGGCAGGACAAGAAGCGATGGGCTTAAATTGCAGCGAGGGAGGCTTAGGTTGGACATTAGGAAAAAAATCCTGTCAGGATGGTTAAGCACTGAAATAAATTGCCTAGAGAGGTTGTGGAATCTCCCTCATTGGAGGTTTTTAAGCGAAGGTTAGTCAGGGATGGTCTAAATAATACCTAGTCCTGCCGTGAGTGCAGGGAACTGGACTAGGTGTCCTCTCGAGGTCCCTTCCAGTCCTACGATTCTATGGTACTAGAGCAATAGTTGGAGATTTCCCTAAAATCCTCAGTGTAGCCTATGAGTGGGAGCGAGGATCTCCTGTCAGTGTCTCTAGGCTAAAATCCACAAGCAAATACTGATGGCTGTTCAGGGATGGCCACTTGAAAAGAGGCGATGGGTCTCTTGTCACTTACCCTGAGCTACAGCGTAGCCGTCTCCATTCCTCCCTGCAGAGAGAAGGCAAATTTCAGTGAATGCAGCTCCCAAGGCAGGAACCGACTGCAATCGGTGTCCACAGCTCAGAAACAGGGGCCCCTGGCCCAGCACAGCCCCCTGGCGCTCAGTAATGGACTCAAGGTCCCAGGCGCTCACAATAGGCAGGAGAGAAAGACACAATGAGACACTTTCCAAAGACCTCACTGCACTGGGTGCTGAGCTCTTTGGAAAATCTAGCCCCATATAAACTGTAACCCACACCCAGTTTCTGGGTCTGGCCCTCCAGCAGCTCCCATGGGGGGTCATTAGCTCAGTCCTGCAGTGGGGCAGTCACACCGTACTGACACTGGCTCCTGTACTGCTGTTGCCCTTAGGGGTATGCGCAGGGCCCAGCAAGTCCAGGGAATCCCCCCATCCCAGGCTTTTTACCTGGGTGTCTCCTTTTCCAGACGACTACTCCAATTATAACACCTATCAGTGCAATGATAACTCCAGCCACAATGGGAATCAGATTGTTATTTGGTTCTGAAATGGAATGGAGAGAATGATCAATGGGGAAAAATCCCCCCACACCCCACGAAAACCCTCTTACATCCCACTGCAGGGATCAGTCAGTCAGCTCCCCAGACAAGGGCTGAGTCCTGAAACCCTCCACCCCTTCCAGTGCAGCCACCATGCACCTACCATGCATTACACCCCACCATAGAAAGTCCTGGACACTAGACCCAGCCTCTCCACTTCAATTCATAATAAATATTTAGTACTTAAAATATAAGATTTTTATAACATTAATCAATCTTCATAAACCTAATTATGGGAGAGCATGGATGTCAGTATCGTCCCTAAACGGGAAAGGGGGAAGACTTGCTGAAGATCTCACAGTGTGTCAGTGCAAGAGCCAGGAATAGCCCCAGCAATCCTGACTTTCAGCCCCTCCTGCTCTAACCCACTAGCCCCCACTCCCCTTCTAGAGCCAAGGACAGAACCCAGGAGTCCTGGCTCCCAGCCCCTAGCCCCCCTTGACCATGCTGACTTTCAAGACTAATAGAACACAATCCCATTGTGGGAGTCTGGTGACAAACTGGAAACTGACCTCAAAGCTCTGGATTTCCCTGCCATGAATAGAGTTACAGACACAATGCAGGCTTTTTGAGGGGGCAGGAAGTGAAGAGGGGATGACAGAGATATTTTAATACTATTATTGGTTTATATAAACCTGTTAAACCCTGAGTTCTCTATACACATTCAGTTTCACTAATCAGCTTCTCCTGTTGTCTGAAAGAGACACATCATAATACAGCAAAAAGAAAAATATTTCTAAGAGAATAAGGAAATGTGGTTTAGGACACAAAAATTGGCAGGGGACGTGGTAGCAGGATTATGATGTGTAACCATCTGTTGACTAGATTTCCAGAGCAGGTTGCCCTTTTAGAAATTGTTTGCACTTCCAAATGCTGCATTTTTCCACATCCTGATTAACCAAGCAAAAAGATGGCTGGAAGGCAACTCCACATGTAATAAATTCTTCCTCAACATTCTTGTGCTAGGAGCATAGGAGACTCTCCCCCCGATGCAGGGCTCTAATCTGCCTCCTCGCTCCATTCCAAGGCCAGACCCTCTCTTCCAGCATCAATGCGCACAGAAACAAGCTGCTCCCAACATTAAACCTCTCTCTCTGGCCACATGGGCAAGGATGAAGGGCCTGTAGAGCTGTGTTTCTGAGAACCTGCTGGATCATAGGACTGGAAGGGACCTCGAGAGGTCATCTAGTCCCATCCCCTGCACTCATGGCAGGACCACGAGTGCATGAAGTTGAGACCGGGCTGCAAGCTGAAGCAAGACAAATTCTGTCTGGAAATAAGGGGCAGATTTGAGCTTCCCCTGGGATGTGGTAAATTCTCCATCCCTTGGAGACTTTACATCTGGAATGGGCATCTCTTTCTGAAGGATCAGATCTAGTATGCCCACAGATGACCAGACTGGATGCTGGGGTCCCTGGTGTGATTCTCCCCTGCCCTGGGCTATGCAGGAGCTCAGATGATTAGAACGGTCCCTTCAGGCCTTAATGTCTCATGATTAATCTTCTCCCTTCAGAGACACTGTATTGCTGAGATGTATCCAACAGCACCAGAGGCAGCAAACTGGAGAGCAAGACATGAGTCCCAGGCACTGTAGGTCCCAACTCTAGCACAAGAACTTGACTGCAGAGGGACAGGGCCAAAGGGGACAGGGCCTCACAGACCCTCAGGAAATTCCGGCTTCAGCCTATAAATCCGAATGAGAATTTTTCAGGGGTTGAGTTTAATGGATTCCCCCTCTCCCACTAGGAAAACAGACAAACACACAAACTCCTTACCCCAGGAGACAGAGAGTGGCTCTAACAGGCTTTCATGCTCCACGTGACATGAATAATGGGCTTTGATCTTGGGATCAATCTCCATTGTCACCCAGGTCTGGTAGGTCCCGTCCCCATTGGGTAGGATGCCTTCAGAGTAGGTCTCCTGTTGCCTGCTCTCCCCATTTTTCAGCCAGGTCACGGTGATGTCCCGGGGGTAGAACCCACTGACCTTACAGGAGAGGGTGGTGAGGCCGTCATAAGATGACCTGTCACTCACTCTAGCTGTTGGGCGCACTGGAAAAAAGAAGAAACTGAAGTTAGTTGTTTTCAAACTCTAATCCAGGCAGTCTTTGCTGGAACTTTGCAACATGAAATTCTGAGACCCCAGCAATGGGAGAGGATGAGAGTCCATGAGATAGAAACCCTCCTATGAGAGAGAACCACCATGTTAGAGAATTTCTGTGCCGAATTCACAGCATCAGCAACAGTGAATCCTGAATCCAGGTCCCTGACCTGGCCTCTGCTCCCAACCACAGTGACACAAGTACCTTGAAAGGCTTCACTAAGCTCCAGATACAGGTGTCAATCATGTGCTAGATTTTTGCCCATCTCCTCTCAGTCCCTGGATTTGAAAGAGAGAAGAATCTTGCCCTGGCCTGGTTGCAAA
This sequence comes from Emydoidea blandingii, assembly GCA_036785055.1. Lineage (NCBI taxonomy): Eukaryota > Metazoa > Chordata > Testudines > Emydidae > Emydoidea > Emydoidea blandingii. The sequence continues at coordinate 135,446,823 of JAXIVB010000006.1, forward strand.
AAATGGACTGGATAAACTGACCAATTAGAGATGGAAAGGGCCCATTAAACAAAAAGTGACACATGGTACTAAATTGCCCCTCAAACTAGCTAATATTAATTGGCTAATTTCTTGTAGGTTGTTACCAAATCTATTTACCCCAATATTATGGATTTCAAAAGGAATTACGCTAATGTTGAAAAATCAGTTTACCAGCCCCTTAGCGCTGAAATACACATTACATGGCTGTGTATGGCTTTTTCTTGTGGACATTTGTAAAGATGGCAAAGGACAAGATAACGTTCTGCTAAGGTTTGTGAGAGAATAAGCAACTAGTATAACTGTTGCAAAAAACTGGGTACAAATTTCAAGTAACCTTGAACAGGAAGCGCAAACTGTTTGGGAAGGGAAAGATTAGGGTGTGAAATGATGCTAACTAATTTGGGAAATTTGTGTCCACGGTAACAGACAAGCTACATAAATGGGTAATAGTGAGTTAACATTTTGAAGCAGACGATGCTGCAACTGTCCTCCTGAGTCGGAGTGGTAAAGCATTTAACCTCTTCCCTTGTATGTTTGTGATGATTAATCTTTAACTAAAAAGCTTTGGTAATAAATGTGACTGAGTGTGATTATCTGATGCCTTATTGATAAAAGAATCAAGTAATAAGTATGAAAGTGTTGCAGCAAAGGTAGGTCTGGAGGAGGAAAACTTTAAGGACAAGGGTAGCCTTCTTCCAGGTTAGTATGGGGAGGGCAATTCCACATGTAGGGGATGGCATGGAAGGAAGCACATAGATGACTGTGGGAGAAGTTTGGACAAAGAGGCAACAAGAACAAAGCTACCATCATTGGTGGAGCACAGGGGCTGTGGGTAACACAAGAAATATGATGCTGCAGACAGTGAATGAGTAAGAATTACATGGCGTTTGAAGCTGGTGTCCATAGAAGTAGTGGCACTTCCATAATTAAGCTTGAGTGGCACTTCCATAATTAAGCAAAGTGCTCTAAAATGCACATGCACAGGCAGATTGCCTTGATAACGCTGTGTCACACCAGGAGAAGAGGAAGAATTTGTGCTGAAAATTTGGGCTCATTTGGTCAAGTGGCTCTGGAGATGCAGCTTCTCTACAGTGAGCTGCTTTTAACATTTTCAATTTCTTACCTTTTTTTCCAGCAGAGCTGGGGGGAAGGGGTTGTTTCCCCACCCATCCCTGGTGCAAGGTTCGCTGAACGGCCCCCTACCCACCGCTCCATTTTGGAACTGGGACTAGGGAATGGAGATGTAATTAGCAGTGACCTCCTGGGTGGGGCTTGTCCCCCTGCCTTACCTTTCCTCTGTAGCGTCTCCTTCCCGTACTCTAGAGCATTCCTTAGCCAGGGAATACAATCCTCCTCCAGGTAGCGTTTCCACTGCTGGTTGTCAAATACTTCAGCATGCCAGCTCCTCTTGGTGATCTGAGCCCCAATATCTGCTGCTACCCAAGTCATGGTCTCCTTATCGAAGGTAAGAAAGTCTCGTCCGTCATATGAATCCTGGTGAAATCCCTGAAAGACGTTGTCTTCCCGGAGATCACAGCCGTATATCGTCTGGATAATGTGAAACCCTGAAACAGAGCTGAGGGTCAGCAGCAGCCTCTCTCTGAAAATATCACCAAGACCCCACTGCAGGTAGCCCAGTGGTTCTTCTCCTTGCTACTGGGCCCTCCCCTGAGAAATGGGGTTCCCACTTATGCTGTTGGGTCCTATACCCTCCCAGCTCCTTTCAGGAGGGAACCCAGACCCGCAGGAGGCGCCCTCTCCATCTGTTGGGTCTTGTACACTAAAGACCCCCCACTGCAGAGAGCTCACAACCTTCAAGGAGTACCTCACTGCTGCTTGTTCTTGTATGTCCCTGCAGGGGGTGCAGGGTGGCACGACCCCAAAGGGAGTACTCCGGATATTGCAGGGGTCTGTCCCCTCCAACTCCCTTCTGCTCTCTGAGGATTCCCCCAATTCTGGTAGTCAGGGTCATTTTAGGGAAGAGAGGGAGTGCAGAGGGTCTGTACCCCGCTCTCTCTTGCTCTGGTTGTATTAATTTTGCAGGGTCCTCAGGGTCACTTGGTGCCCCACCTCCTCCATTCACAGTACCCCCATGTCCCTGTGAGGAGGGGATACAGGAGGTCTGTCCCCCACACTAACCTCTGCTCTGGTTTAATGACCTCACAGAATCCCCAGGTCACTCTGTTTCCCTGCCCCATCTTCCCCATGCCCCCAACTCAATCTAGGAACAGCAAAGAACCAACTTTGGCTGCTTGGCCTCTTTTTCGCATGGCCACTGTCTCAAGGTGTTTCCCTGTAAGGATCAGGCCATTGACAGCCCTTAGTTCAGCTGGCCACCATTTTCCCACAGCCAGGCTAACCTTCACAACAACGGCCCCCATCTCACACACAACCAAGAGCAGACTCAGTTAATACAGCCACCCCTGGGCTGACAGGAGGCAGGGAGGGAGACTCGGGGGGGGGGGGCCAGGGGGATGTGGGGAAGGCGACAGAAGGAGAATTTAGGGGAGAGGGAGGGAGGCTGTGGTGAACAGAGAACACTGTGGGGATCATGAGGAAGACTGAAACATGTGGGGAACGGATCAGACCCCTCGCTTGGCAAACAGGGCAGAATGTGGGGACACAAAAATAACCCACACAGGGTCCCAAATATTTTCCCCGCTCCCCACCTCCCCACCCCCCCGCATTAGATACATCGAGGTAAATGCCTAGATTTTCAGCAATGATCAGTGATTTTGGGTGCCCAACTGAGACCTTTTAAAGGGGCCTGATCAGAAAGTGGGAGCACCCGGCCTCTGAATATCAGACACCCAAAAATCACTAATCACTTCTGGAAAAATGTAGGCCAAGGGGTTAAAATACAATTTGGTGTCACAGCCAGAGGTGAGAGCCAAGCCCACTAAGCCTATCCCTGAACTATGCCCCAGGTTTGGACAAAAACCAGTTGCTAACCTTCCTGTAACGGTTGTTCTTAGAGATGTGTTGCACACGTCCATTCCACGCTAGGTGTGCGTGCCCAGCACACAGTCGCCAGAAACGTTTCCCCTCAGTGATACCCCTCAGGCTGGCTCTAGCGCCCTCTAGTGCAGTGCTCTCATGTCGCGGTGCAAGGGGACTGGTTGACCCCGCACCTTCTCAGTTCCTTCTCACCAGCAACTCCAACAGAGGAGTAGGATGGTGGCTCGTGGAATGGACGTGTGCAACATATCTCAAAGAACAACAGTTACAGAAAGGTTAGTAACCATTTTTTCTTCTTTAAATGCTGGCACATGTCCATTCCATGTTCGGTGACTCCCAAGCAGTACCGTAAGAGGTAGGCTCGGAGTTCATGGACACGTGGATTACAACACTGCCCAACCAAACCCAGTGCATCTCTAACTTGCTGAGCGATGGTGTAGTTGGAAGAAAAAGTATGTCCCGACGCCCTGGTCGCCACTCTGCAAATGTCCTGGATCGGGCCTGGCCCATGAACACCACTGAGGAATCTTGTGCTCTCACAGAATGGGCCGTCAGGAAGGCAGGTGGTGGGACACCTGCCTGCTCGTAGCACATGCGAATGCACAATGTGATTCAGGATGAAATTCTCTGAGCCTTTCATCCTATCAGCTACTGCCACAAAGAGCTGCGTGGATTTACGGATCGACTTTCTATATAGTCCTTTCTATATAGAATACTAGGGCTTGCCTAATGTCCAGAGTATGGAGATGTCATTCCTCCCTATTCTTGTGCGGCTTCAGGAAGAAAATGGGCAGGAAAATAGCCTGATTACTATGAAATGGTGAGACTACCTTTGGGAGGGCGGGGGGGTGACATTGTATCTTGTCATTAAAGAACACTGTATACGGATGTTTTGACATAAGAGCGCTAATCTCCGAGACCCTCTTGACTGAGGTAATTGCTACCAGAAAGGCGACCTTCCAGGAAAGGTACAACAGAGGGCACAATGCCAGTGGCTGAAAGGGAGGCCCCGTGAGTTCTGACAGGACCAGGTTTAAGTCCCCCACAGGGATGGTGTCAAGGCTGATTCCCCACTCTGGCACTTCGGGTGCAGAAGGTGGGGGCCTGCAAAGAGTCTAAAAATTAATACTGGCCACTCCCGGCTGGTAATGCTGCCACCACCCAAGTGAAAAACTGCCTTTTGCCAATCCAGAAAAACTCACTTGGGAAGTTTTTCTGAGGCCCCTCAGCTTTTCCACCCCTAACTCGGGGAAGCCGAGAAAGGAAACAAAAGAAAAGGGGAACCCAGATGTTGTATCAGCTGATTAAAATATGCACAATCTCTTTACCTCATAAGACACAGAAATCCAATCATGTTCTTAAAAAAAAGGAAACTTTATTTAAAAAATAAAGAAAGAAAACACCTTTGGAAAACTTAGGTTATTGCTAGATCTTAAAAGAGCAACTGCAAGGATTAATTACCAAGAGTAGCTTTCTTGGGGTCCCAGCTTAACCGTAACAACAAAACAAAGGCACCTGGGGTTAGCACAGAGGAATCAACAAGCCATAAAAAGAGATAAGCCTAATCGCATCTACCTGAACATTTCCTGTTCTACTTCCATAGCTGTGGTTCCAAATGAGTAGTTTCTAGGTATGATCCCGATGATTTTTTATACCTGGCCCAGAGCTTTTTACAGCATAACTGCGGCCCTGTCCCTCTATAGCCGAGAGAACAAAAGACCCACATATCCAGCAGTTTTTCCCAATTTGAAAGGGTACAGCTTCCTTATTGGTTACACTGGTCAGGTGCCAACTCATTTATGTTTACCTCTTAACCCTTCACAGGTAAGGCAGTTAGGGTCCAGCTGCTAAGGAGGATTCTGTAGCTGACTGAATGGTTGGGCAGTTACACAAGGGTGCTACCCACCCTCGTTTATCACAGATGGGTTCCCAGATTTGCGGGTAAAGCCTTTCAAAGCCTTTGAGGAAGTGAATGGACATTTAATGTGAAAAAACTGATCGACCACCCAGCAGGGGGTAGAATGCCGAGATCTCTGCCAGGTGTACCTTAACAGATGAAATCGCTAGACCTTGCTGTTTCCAGACTGTTCTGGAGTATCTGCTTCATCTGAGAGATGACTCAGTGGGTGAGAGGCAGGGGTGCCGGAACAGGGGGACCAAGGGGCCATGGCCCTGCCACTTCAGCAGCAGGTGAGAGCAGGGGGGAAGGAGCGGAGCCTCAGGAGAAGAGGAGGAGCGGGGGGGCATCAGGGGAAGAGGCGGAGTCACAGTTTCAGCACTGGTGGCCCCCCACTCATAGGGAGGTTCTGGCACTGCAGTGAGAGGCCTTGCTGGGGAGACCAAATGGAGAAACGCTTCCACTTGGCGAGGTAAGTAGCTCTGGTAGATGGTTTCCTACTGCCTAGCAAGACCTAACAGACCTGCTCCTAACAGGCCTGTTCTGCAGGTTTAACCATGGAGCTGTCAGGCAGATGGAGCATTTGGCCGTGATCTAGCGAGATCAGGTCCGGAAGCTGAAGGAGCGGCATTGGAGTTGCTACTGACAGGTCTAGAAATAAGCCAAACTAGTGCCGACGTGGCCAAGCTGAGGCTATGAGAATAACCTGCACCCTTGACCTTCAGCAAGACCTTGTGCACAAAAGGAATGGGGGGGAAAGGCGCAGAACAGATGCTTTCTCCAAGGGAGTAAGAAGGCATCTGAAAGCGAGTCCGGGTTGCAGTCACACAGACAGCAGAACTGCTGACATTTCCTGTTCTGTCTGGTTGTGAACAAGTCTACGAGGGGAGTTCCCCACCACTGGAAAATGGTCCTTGCTATGTCGGGGCATAGGGACCATTCGTGGAGAGAAGAGCTGATCTGCCAGCTCATTCTGGGCTCCTGAAAGGTGAGAAGCTTCGAGGTGGATCAAGTGCTTTATGCAGAGCTCCCACAAGCAAATGGCCTCCTGACACGGGGGGAGAAGAGCAGGATGCTCTCTGCCTGTTGGTGTAAAACATGGCTGCCATGTTGTCAGTAAGAACTCGTACCGCCTTGCTTGCAATGTGAGGTAAGAACACCTGACATGCTAGACGGACCGCCCTGAGCTGACGTTTATCCGTAGCAAGAGTTCCTGCTGGGACCACTGACCTTGTATCCTGAGGTGCCCGAGATGGGCTCCCAACCGAGCTTGGATGCATCCAAGATTAGGGATACCCAAGCCTACCAACCAGGGGTCTGTCCAGTAGTCGAGGGGGTCAAGGACTGGAGCAGGCACTGTGAGCAGTGAGTCCAAATGACGGCTGTTTGGCCAGTACAGCAAGGACAGCTAAGCCTGAAGGGGTCTGAGGTGCAACCTCGCATACTGCACCACGTATATGCACACGGCCATGTGAGCCAACACCGAGTGGGCCTTGACCTGTGACGACACCGACTGGAATTGGGCTTCTGGGAGGAAGGCCCTGGCCTGGGTAGAATCGAGCACCGCTCTGATAAACTCTATCCTCTGAACCGAGAGAAGTGTTGACTTCTGCTCGTTTATTAGCAGGCCCAGTGCTCAAAAGGTTGCTTGGATGAGGTGGATGCGGGCTTTCACCTGGGATTGGACGGGCCCTTGACCAGCCAGTCACTGAGGTACAGATAAACCGGCACCCCTCGCCTTCTCAGGAAGGCTGCCACTATTACCATGCATTTCATAAAGACCCATTTGGCTGCTGACAGGCCGAACGGGAGGACGGTAAACTGGTAATGAGTCTGGTTCACAACAATCCTGAGAAACCTTCTGTGGCCTCAGAAAATAGAGATGTGGAAATAATTCCCTGCATCCAGGGAAGGAAAGATGGAGGTGAGGGGGACCATGCACAACTTCAGCTTTTGAGGTGCTGCAGGTCTAGAATGGGTCAGAGACCCACTTTGGCACTCAGGGTTAAGGATTTGTGACGTTGCATGCCATATGCTTTATGGAAATATGCTTATGAATGTGAATATGATGTAACTGGAATATGCTTTATGCAAAAGGTCTCTTGTATGATGTGTTCATGCTATTTGTTTGCATGTATGATTTCTATGTCTGGAGTTGAGGAAATAAGATATAAACTTGTATCACTGTTGTAGTCATACCAGGTGAGGGCTGTCAATGGGGCATTAGGAACTTGATGGCTCCCATTGATTAGGACACTTGATGGTAAATGGCTTATTTACCTGAAAGCCTTCCTGTGTGGAGGGGAGGGGGGGCAACCCAGGAGGAATGGAGACTAGAGGTCTGAGAGACATGTGACCCTGTAGTGAAATCCATCTTAAATCTGGTACTTTTCCATTTTACAGGAGGGGCGGGGACCCAGCGAGACAAAAGATTCCCACCTTGATCCAAAGTTATAAAAAGGGGGTGCCAGTCATGAGAAAACCCCTGTTTATCACCTGAGATGTCTGCTGGATCTAACAAAGACTGTACCGGGGAAAGGATTGGGCCCAGACTAGGAAAGAGTCCAGTCTGTGAAGTAAACTTATTGGAACATTTTTGAGGGTGAGATATTTCCTGTAATCAGTTTCTTAATGTATTAGGCTTAGACTTGTGTGTTTTGTTTCATTTTGCTCTGTGACTTAGAATCATAGAATATCAGGGTTGGAAGAGACCTCAGGAGGTCATCTAGTCCAACCCCCTGCTCAAAGCAGGAGCAAACCCCAACTAAATCATCCCAGCCAGGGCTTTGTCAAGCTGGGCCTTAAAAACCTCTAAGGATGGAGATTCCACCATCTCCCTAGGTAACCCATTCCAGTGCTTCACCACCCTCCTAGTGAAAAAGTTTTTCCTAATATCCAACCTAAACCTCCCCAACTGCAACTTGAGACCATTGCTCCTTGTTCTGTCATCTGCCACCACTGAGAACAGCCGAGCTCCATCCTCTTTGGAACCCCCCTTCAGGTAGTTGAAGGCTGCTAACCCCAGTTCCCTCAGCCTCTCCTCATAAGTCATGTGCCTCAGCCCCCTAATCATTTTCGTTGCTCTCCGCTGGACTCTCTCCAATTTGTCCAAATCCCTTCTGTAGTGGGGGGACCAAAACTGGACGCAATACTCCAGGTGTGGCCTCACCAGTGCCGAATAGAGGGGAATAATCACTTCCCTCAATCTGTTGTCAGTGCTCCTACTAATACAGCCCAATATGCCATTGGCCTTCTTGGCAACAAGAGCACACTGTTGACTCATATCCAACTTCTCATCCACTGTAATCCCCAGGTCCTCTTCTGCAGAACTGTTGCTTAGCCAGTTGGTCCCCAGCCTGTAGCGGTGCATGGGATTCTTCCATCCTAAGTGCAGGACTCTGCACTTGTTCTTGTTAAACCTCATCAGATTTCTTTTGGCCCAATCCTCCAATTTCTCTAGGTCACTCTGGACCGTATCCCTACCCTCCAGCATATCTACCTCTCCCACCAGCTTAGTGTCATCTGTGAACTTGCTGAGGGTGCAATTAATCCCATCATCCAAATCATTAATAAAGATGTTGAACAAAACCGGCCCCAGGACTGACCCCTGGGGCACTCCGCTTGATACCAGCTGCCAACTAGGCATCTCTGACTCACTGGGCCTGCTGAAAAACGAGCAGAAGTCAATACTCCTCCCGGTTCAGAGGATAGAGTTTATCGGAGCGGTGCTCGATTCTAGCCAGGCCAGAACCTTCCTCCCAGAAGCCCACTTCTAGTCACAGGTCAAGGCCCACTCAGGCTGTTGGGTCACATGGGCCTGTGCATATACGTGGTGCGTTATGCGAGGTTGCACCTCAGACCCCTTCAGGCTTGGCTGTCCTTGCTGTGCTGGCCAAACAGCCATCATTTGAACTCGGTGCTCACTGTGCCTGCCCATCTCAGGCACCTCAGGACACAAGGTCAGTGGTCCCAGCAGGAACTCTTGCTACAGATAAGAACCGAAATGACCAGGAGAACAAAAATAACGTGTGTGTAGGATCTAATGTCATTAATATGTATGTACATGTCATCAATATGTAAAAACATACTAGCCTATGGAGTAAGTGTACCCTAACATTTTTGTGGGTGAGGAATGAAGTTTGGGCATAGGAAGAAGGATTTCAGGCACCTACGCCATATAAAAGAGGTAACCCACTGTAGCAGGGCAGTCATCCCGCTCTGGTCCTGAATGAGTTAAAACAGCCCTGGAAAAGGGCTGCCCCAGGGAGCCAATAGGGTAGGCTGAGTGGGAAGGCAGCCACAGCTGGGGCCACGCCCCAATCAGGCTACACCTGGCCCTGTTATAAGGGCTCAGGGAGGAGCTGCAGCACTCTCTCTCCAGCTTTGGAGGGAGAAGGAACTGGCTGCTTGGGACCTCAGGGTACAGGGAACTGAGCAGGGCTGGGGAGCTCTGGTCTGGCAACTCCCCAGCCTGCAGGCCTTGGGAAAAGGCCAAAACAGGTACTGGGGCTGCAGAGGGGCAGCCCAGGGTTAGGCAGAGGCAGCTGGTCCGAACACCTTGCCAATGATGAGTGGCCATTACAGACTGCAGTCTGCCCCAGTGAATGGGGGCTAGAGGATGACTGGCAGTTGCCACTGAGGCAAGGAGGGTTAGATGGTTGGGGGTTCCCTGGGAGGGGAAACCCAGAGTAAGGGGGTACTGCTGGGGGCAGAACTCTGAGGTAAAGAGGCACCGGGGTCTGGGAGGGACATGGGGCCAGTGGCAGGCAAGACACCAGCCAGCAGAGGGTGCTCTGGGCTGGACAAGAGCTAATTCCCAAGATGACCAGCAGGAGGTGCCGCACCAGTGAGTCTCACTTCACTACACCCACCTTGCTAGAGGACTCTATCTATTCTTTGACAATGACTACTATTAGTAGGCCGTACTTGGTTTTTCTCAAACTTTCTAAGTTTCAAGGGGACTAGGCTAAACTTGGTTTCCTTAAGATTTTGTTCTTAGTTTTGTTTATTAGGTTTTAATTTTAAGTTTGTTAGTTAAGTAAACTCTAAGTTAGCTTTGATAACTCTTAGTTCCAGCTTCTTCTAAGCTTTGCACCTCTCACTCAATAATTGAGGAACCTGAACCACCAGAGGCAAGGCTGGTCCTGTGTCTCTCCCCACCAGGTTATCAAGGAAGGGTGTGAGTATGTTAACCAAAGCTTTGTAGCGTATAACACCATAATATCATATGTATCTTTTGAATAGCAATAATACCATTCTAACTTTGTAACTCCTGATTATTTTACCATTTAATTACTACTTCATTTATCTTCATAAGTTTTTAAGGCTATATCTGTCTGAGTGTGAGCTTCCTGTCATACCCCCAAGGGTCCTTTGTAATTCTGTGGAGCCTGATTCGGGACAAGAACTTTTATCTTCTGATCCTACAGACTGGTGAGTCTAAATACCATACTATCCAAATTAATATGATTAACCTCCCAAATCAGGCAACAGACTGGCGAGCCAGTTAGGAGACTTGAGGAGTGTGTGACAGGAATTTTCAGGGATTCCAGGCACCCTTACACCTCTGAGAATCTCACCTGAGGCAAAAGTAAACAGTTAAAGTTACAGAGAGTTAGCAAGCAAAATCATGTGTCTTACTCACACACTCTTAGGAACCTGATTTCCTGTGACTGCTTCTTGGCAGCAAACCCAGTATTTCCTGTTATGTACTGTGGTTTGACTTAGAGTTTTAGCTTATAGGTTTTAAATTTAATCTTGCAAGATAAAGAGTAATAGTGTTATTATTTAAAGTGATACGTGCGTTTAAGGGACTTTGTTAAAGGTTGAAGTTATAACGAATGGTACTGATAAGATAGTGGTGGTGGGGTAGTTGATAATCTATGTATTAATTGCCACCAAGAGGCCGCAGTAACTCAGAACTTGTACAGTTCGCGGTACCTTATTTCAGTCCCCTCAACTCTCCAGGGCTGCTCCTCTGTTCTGTCTGCCTCAGTTTCTCCCAGCTGTTTGGCAGGTCCCGACAGAGGAAAGAGACCTCTCGATCAGTTATGAGCCATCAAGGGAAGAGAGGGGAACATACCCCCACCCCTCTATCGTTTACTTGGGACTTATTGAACTAAGTGTAAAAACCGGTTTGGGGTGTTTTCTGTTGTTTCTGTGAAGGGACACCTTCAGTTTTCAGAGTAAAGAACAGTATTCTATACAGTTCATTATATAGTTTATTACATAGGCTAGTCAATAGTGAAGTTTTAGAATTGAAATGAGTTCGATGTTACGTGTTCAGATGAGCGGAGCAAGGGCAAGAGTAGAGTCTGTTGGAGTTAACTGCAGTATGGCTTTAGAAAACTTTGCCAGAAAACACATTCAGGAACATGGAGGTTTAGAACAACTGAGGAATAGCGAGATGCTCTCTCAGCATTGTAACCCATGGGGTTTTGTGAGTGAGGTGTTTGATGTAGAAACAGAGCAGAAAAAAAGAGAGGCTAAACTGATGAAGGGAATAGCTGTTGAATGTCTGCTCATGGCTTGTAGTTCGCTGGGGGAAAAAAGTGAATAAAAAATTACTCAGGAAAGCCCACAAACTTTGGATGAGGGAGGAAAGGTCATTCAGGATTTAACAAATTGGCTACATATAGTGTCAGAGGAGCAGTCAGTACTTTTCCAAAAGAAACAGGACCTAGAGAAAACGTTAGAACCGTGTAGGTACCAGATACAGGAAGTAGGAGAGGAAGCACATTGTTGACAGGAGTGAGTGGATGCCAGCTTAAAATCGCTGGATGGCTATAAATCAGACCGTGGTCAGCTGTTGGAAAGAATCAGAGAATTGGAAAAGATAGAAGATGTGTTAGAGGAGGACAAAGAATCTGTTCCCATCCCTATTGGCATGGTGGAACAGACAGAGATAGAGAAACCTGCAGGGCCAATTACTAGAAGTAGGGCGAGAGAGGTAGTTCAGGCTGATACAGTACCTTTAGGAGCAGAGTTGGCGATTGAGTCTCAGAAGCCACAGGGAGAGTCAAAAGATAAAGTTAGCAGTGCAGAAGCTACTAGCAGTCTGCAGATAGAAAAAGGAAGTCCCAGGGTGGCACCACAGGAGGTGGAGTTGTAAAGGATGAAATGAGCAGAGCAAAGGGGGAGGAAATATCCTCTCCTGTTAGTGTCCGCCCCTAATAGTGAAGAGGGAGTGTCTTTAGAGACTGCGATGTTCAGTGACTAGAAGATGTGGTGTCACAAGTGTAGCCTGACCCAAAGTTGGGTAAATAAAATTGTAACTTGAGGATTAACAGGTTCTTAGTCATAATTTGTAGATTCTAGGACTGGAAGGGACCTCAACAGGTCATCGAGTCCAGTCCCCTGCCCTCATGGCAGGACCAAATACTGTCTAGACCATCCCTGATAGACATTTATCTAACCTACTCTTAAATATCTCCAGAGATGGAGATTCCACAACCTCCCTAGGCAATTTATTCCAGTGTTTAACCACCCTGACAGTTAGGAACTTTTTCCTAATGTCCAACCTAGACCTCCCTTGCTGCAGGTTAAGCCCATTGCTTCTTGCTCTATCCTTAGAGGCTAAGGTGAACAAGTTTTCTCCCTCCTCCTTATGACCTCCTTTTAGATACCTGAAAACTGCTATCATGTCCCCCTCTCAGTCTTCTCTTTTCCAAACTAAACAAACCCAATTCTTTCAGCCTTCCTTCATAGGTCATGTTCTCAAGACCTTTAATCATTCTTGTTGCTCTTCTCTGGACCCTCTCCAATTTCTCCACATCTTTCTTGAAATGCAGTGCCCAGAACTGGACACAATACTCCAGTTGAGGCCTAACTAGTGCAGCGCAGAGTAGAGGGAAAGAATGACTTCTCGTGTCTTGCTCACAACACACCTGTTAATACATCCCAGAATCATGTTTGCTTTTTTTGCAACAGCATCACACTGTTGACTCATGTTTAGCTTGTGGTCCACTATAACCCCTAGATCCCTTTCTGCCGTACTCCTTCCTAGACCATCTCTTCCCATTCTGTATGTGTGAAACTGATTGTTCCTTCCTAAGTGGAGCACTTTGCATTTGTCTTTGTTAAACTTCATCCTGTTTACCTCAGACCATTTCTCCAATTTGTCCAGATCATTTTGAATTATGACCCTGTCCTCCAAAGCAGTTGCAATCCCAGTTTGGTATCATCTGCAAATTTAATTGGCATAGAAAGTATGCTCATCTCTAAGTCACTGATGAAGATATTGAACAGAGCCAGTCCCAAAACAGACCCCTGCAGAACCCCACTTGTTATATCTTTCCAGCAGGATTGGGAACCATTAATAACTACTCTCTGAGTACAGTTATCCAGCCAGTTATGCACCCACCTTATAGTAGCCCCATCTAAGTTGTATTTGCCTAGTTTATCGATAAGAATATCCTGTGAGACCATATCAAATGCCTTACTAAAGTCTAGGTATACCAGATCCACCGCTTCTCCCTTATCCACAAGACTCATCATCCTATCCAAGAAAGCTATCAGATCGGTTTGACATGATTTGTTCTTTACAAATCCATGCTGGCTATTCCCCATCACCTGTCCCAAGATCAGGCCCAGTAAGATTATTGTAAAATCCTCATATAATTTGAGAACCCCGATGTGCACAGGTGCAACACTCACACTATAGGAACACACACTCTATATCGTATGATTTATTAATAACTTAAACTTAACAAAGAAGATAATGCAGAAAGTACATTTGGACGTCCATACTTACAACCTTATTTTTCATATTTAACCATTATCTCTCATCACCATCATTGTCCTCATCTTCCCCAGTGGCCATCATTCTGGCCACTCCCAAGGTCTACATCTTTCCAACCTATCTGCTGCCCCTGGGATGTTACTTTTATAGTAGGTTACGCTGACGCTGCCATGACCAGTGCATATTCAATAGAGGTCCTTATTTGTATTTCCTCCCCTTAAGGTGTTCGTTTTCTATAGGTTAGTATATGTATGCTGTTACCCTATTTGCATACATGTCAATTTGCTGTCATGGCAGCCTTGTGGTTGGAGGTCCTGTCCGGAACTTTCCGGATGCTGGTGTCAGCTATGTTCTGTGGGTGGCTGATGTCAGTATTCTAGACAAAATTCCCCCTCTTGCATGCTACTTTCAGTTCCCTATAATTTATGAGTTGCTTAAGTTTATCTATGCCAAAGGTTATAGGCCTCAAGCCTCACACTATCTACTAAAGCCAAATCTTACAGGATAAAAGCCTGTAGGTTCCTTGCATTACTACTAAATATAACAAAGCAGGGTAACACAGCAAATATAATACAGGTAAGCTGACCCACCAGGCTACACAAGTGACATGAGTAGCTACTACCTGTAATGTAGTAATCTCTAGGTTACAACAGAGAGAGAAACAATAACCAAGGGATGCAATTCCTGCTCCTCCACCAAATGTTACATTGGCACCATACAGATCAGGAGATCCAGCCCCTTTGGAGGGACACTTATTGGCATTTGGGCAATCTTCAACATTGCCTAGGTCCCTAGAATTTCATGGACCCTCTACACCACCTTGATATATGCTGGTATCACCTGTTGTACTGGTAGAACACCCTACTACACCAGATCTTAATGGACTAAGATGTCCTGAGTCAGTGTGGAGATGCCTTGAGTATAGGACATAGAGGTTTTATGGAAAACTACCCTGCTCATCCAGGATTATTTCCAGAGGAAAGTTCTGATAGCTCTGATTAGGAAAATGTGGATTTAGGTAGGAGAACTCAAAACACAGAAATTATAGATTCAAACTCAGATAGAAGCTCAGATCCTGATCTGGAGAAAAGATCCTCAGATTCTAATTCTGATTGCCCTGTAGCAGTTGTTATAGATATTAAGACCCTAGATCTGGTAGCTAAGCAAGTCAGGATAATGGAGAATTCTTCGGCTGCAATGCATGCATAACATGTACAAGAAACAGCAAAAGTGTTTGGCTTCCCAAGGAAAGATTGGGTTAAAATCTTACAACTCACAGTGAATCGAGCATTATGGAGTACTTTGCCACCTGAGTTTAGGGCAGGAGAGAGATCTTTTAAAGACACAGTAGCCCTATTGGAACATAATCAGCATCTGGGGCAAGCTGGAGTGGCCATCCTGTCTAACCTAAAGCAGAGACCTAATGAGTCTCCTTCCCCCCCCCCCCCCCAATCAATTTCGCCTGCGGTTAAGGGCAGCATGGCAGTCACATGAAAAAGGAAACAGATGAGCCACTGTACGTTAGTTTGTTGGTCAATAATTCTCTTCCCCATTTGCAGGAAAAGGTTAACATGCATATACATGATGGCACTTCTTTGAAGGAGGCGTCAGCCTTACTGGCCAAGGCATATTCTCAGGGAGGCCCTAAAATAGATTGGCGTGGAGCCCCTGTTGCAATACTTCAGGAACCACGAGCTAATCCCACAGTAAGGATTGAGGGACCCCCCCAGGGTTAGGCCAAGGTGTTCCTAGATTCCTTAGGTACCAGTGTTGGCAAACTGACCCTAACCCACATAATAATCCTGGACCTTCGAGTGGGCATGCCCCTCCACAGGGTTATCTGTTTGGATCCCATGTAGGGGCCCGGGATGGTGTTCCTTTCTTTTCAGATGCCACCAGAACAATTCAAGCATGCAGAGATCCAAGTCACTGCCTCTCCCCAAAGATGAGGAGTCAGTTGAAATGATGTTTAAGACAGTGTAGCAGACACTTGAGGCTCAATGACGGGATCTCCGTGTACGTGTGAATGAAGTGATGATGGAAGGCCAAGGCCCAGCACCTTCTAACTGTCCGGTGGCCTCCGTTGACCCATCTCCTTCTCTTCAGTGGACAGCCTCTCCTCCTCCAGAGTTAGAAGGAGAACCCATAGATTATTTGTATGCATACGCTACAAATTACTCAGCATCACGCCAACTGGCCCCGAGTGTAGTCATAGCTCCTTTAGGCAGGCATGCAAGCGGGAGACCCACAGTATCTGCAGTGGTAGGGGGCTGCCCCAGGAATTTTATTTTAGATACTGGGGCAGCAATTAGCATTATCCATGTCAAGGAACCTAGAGCCTCTTCTCTGTCATCGGGGCGTACAAAAACACTTTCAACTTTTGCAAGCAATCAGGTTACAACCACACTTTCTAAACACATTGAAGTACAGATAGGTTCATACCTTTGCGCTGATAAAATTAGCAGAGCCAAGAAATTGCTTATTGGGAACTGATTTCCTGTACAAACAGGGCTGTGTTCTTGATCTGGGTAACCAATTGTTGTGTCTTACTGTAGAACAGGCAAAGGATGACTCACCAGTGATCATACCTGAGTGTGGCATGGTATCTCTAGTGGAGGACTCTGAACCTGAGGGGTATGATTTGAACAAAATAGTGGCTAATCATGCAAACCAACCTGAGTTACAGGCTTTACTTCGCAAGCATGCGGATGCCTTTGCTAACACAAACATGATTACGGATGTGTGGCAGTCACTATTGTTGTATAAGGAGGAGATGTATCAGCCCAAAGACAATATTCTTACCCAGACCAGGCAAACCCATACATAGAAAAGATTATCAAGTCTTTACTGACACAGGGAGTACTATGTAGATGTACTTCCACTGCCAATTCCCCTATTGGGCCTGTGAAGAAACCAGATGGCTTTTGGTGTCTCGATTAGACACCTGAATTGGGTCACACCCACTTGTGCCCCTACAATGGCCAAGATGACAGATCTAATAAAGTCCTTTGATCCAGAGGTTGTGTGGTTTACTGTCCTTGACATCAGTAACAGCTTTCTGACATTACCATTGGCCAGCATTTTACAGTACTGTTTTGCATTTAGTTTCCAGAGGGTCCAATATTCCTGGACATGTTTACCCCAGGGGTATAAAAATTCTCCAGCTTTATTCCATGCGCAAATGAGGCAGGTACTGTCGCAATTTTCTAAACCAACTGTTCTGTTTCAATACATAGATGACCTTTCTTTGGCAACATGGACCAAAAAGGAGCATTTGGAAAGGCATGACGAGCTCCTGCAAATCCTAAAGGAAGCAGGGTTAAAGTGCAATCTGGCCAAGGCACAGCTAATGGCCAACCGTGTCTCTTTCTTGGGTCTCACCCTGACAATATGGGGTAGAACATAGAGCGCAATAGAAAGTGGATGCAATCCAAACATTGCCTTTACCACAGGACCAATAGCTCTAAGATCCTTTTTGGGTTTAACTGGGTACCACAGGGATTTTATTCCCAACTTTGCTTCCATTGCAGGTCCCTTGTACCAACTGTTAAAGAAAAGTGTGCAATGGAAATAGACTGAGCAGCACACAGGAGTATCCCAGCTGAAACAGGCCATCGTCAAGGCTCCGGTGTTGATCACTCCAAATCCTGAGATACCACTACCTCCAGATGATAGGGTGAGTGTTAATGCGTTAGCAGCTGTGGCTTCACAAGAGAAGCATGGGAAAATCAGACCTGTGGCCTATGCCTCACATTTAATGTCCTCAATTAAACTTAAGTATGACAATTGTGAAAAGCACCTATTGGCAACCAGTTGGGCCATACAACGCTTTTCTTTTCTAACTGGCCTCAGCCCAATCATATTACACTCATCACACACTCCCCTTCAGTTCTTACTGTCCAATAGGGTAAAAGATGGGCAAGTCTCAAATATTTGCCTAGCCCACTGGGCATTGCTACTGCAAGGAAAAAATATTGCAGTAAAACCTGTTAGGACACCATTGTTGTTACCAACTGCCCTACTGTACCAAGGGGAGCCACATGTGTCCCAATCTTGATCAACTGGATCTAAGGGGGAGGAAAAATGAAAGCTTTTCCGACCATTGATCCAGGAGACAGATTCCATTAATAGGTATCATTTCTTTGATGGGTTTTAGTTATTACCATCAAGGCAAACCTTGTACTGGGTTTGGAATCTATACAGTTCCTCCCGAGGGGAAAGGAGAGCCTTGGGAGAAGGCATATTCATGCATTCCACATTCGGCTCAATATGCTGAATTAGCAGCAGTGGCTTGTGTGTTGGAGTTCTGTGTGCAGTTCTCCATCACCACCACATCCCAAAGTATCTGTCTGTTTTCAGACTCTGCATGGGTATGCAATTCTCTGAGTTTCTACCATGTTGGGGGAGAAATGGGTTCACATCATCTGATGGCTCACCTATTAGGTATGCATCGCTGATTAAATACATCCGCTGGTTAGCAGTAACAATCACTGTTCCAGGGTGGCCGATTAAAGTTTTAAAAAAAAAAAAAAAAAAAAACTTACTGGACATTAGAACCCTATGCTACAGAAAATGGGAAGTCTGATAAATTAGCCCAAGAAGGGGCCCAATCAGTGGAATTCTGGAAAGAAAAAGATCAGGAATATTCTGTTACCCCTAGTCCCAGATGCTCTATTGCCACAACTAAAGTTGTACAGGCTGACATACCGGATTTAAAAGATGCAGAAATCAGATCGAGACATAGTAAAAGTAATTCAAGAGCTTTCCAAGACAGGAGAAGGGTCGCTAACAGTAGATCCTTTGTACAGAAGATATGAGCAGCATTTGCAGGAAGTGGACGGAGTTCTCATGTATACAGAAAGTCCTTTCCCTGTATGGGTAGTTCCAGCTCACTTACAGAGGGAAATTATGTACATGGTTCATGACACTCCTACCAGGAGGATGTAGTAAGTGAAGGCCCTAATAAAGGCCCAGTATGAGGCCTGAACTAAAGTAATGGTCGAGACTTGGCTAGAAAGCAAAGTCAGACTGTGCGCTGAAGGCTGGCTCGGTTCACAGAAGCTGGCAGGAAAAGGGCTGATGTTGCATAAATATACACCTAGCAAAGTTAAAGTACAAACATGGTACCAAAACACACTAGACTGGAACATTCCACAGATAACATGGAACAGGCCGACCCATCCCAATGACAGGGGCAAAAGGGTAAAATGATGGATAGAGTTGTTTTGATCGAACCGATCTGTACAAGGTGAAAGGCGGCACCTTGCTACGTAGAGGGGTTGCACCTCAATACGTCAGGAGTGATGTGTAACTTGTTTGTACCTGTGTATGAGAATGTATCCCTGGGGTGGTGTCTTTGTCCGGCCGAGGGGGCAGTGGAAAGTCCCGCCACTGACTGAGCCGGGTCCATTGCCAAGAGGCACTTTCTCGTAGTATGCCCTGAGTTAGGCTAAGAAACCTACAGGGAACTGCTATTGTGTCCAAGATCGCAATAAACCTAGTCGACGTGACTTTGCATCTTACTAAACTCTGTGGTTATTGGGGGTTCTCTTTGGGTCTGCTGGGTCAGCTATCTGCACAGAGCTGGGGCAGCACACAGAGGGAACACACACACGCAGACGAGTGGTATCAACATAGGAGAAAGCAGAGCACCACACCGGTAGCATCTGACAACAGAGGACACCAGGGAGTGTACAAAACTGTCCAGCATCTTGCATCTGTGGGATGTGGCCACTTCTTAGGATGGATGTGCAACAATATTGTGATAACTGTCTGGCATGTGCCCAAGCCAATCCAATTCCATCCAAAAGATATGTGCCATTAAAATCTCAGGTGTATGAAGGTCCTTGGATGGCTTTGCAGATTGACTTTGTAGGTTTGAAAGCTAGAAGCCTCTGTTAATTGGCGGCGCTTTAATCAATGAGCAGGGCTATCAAGAAGGCCAGGGCTTTATAAAGCAGTGTGCAAGCGACCAGGGAGCTTTGCGACCAGGGGCTGCTAACAGGGAGTTTCGGAAGGGAGTTTGGAAGGGGAGTGGGAAGGGGGCAAGGTTCACTTGCTGTTCTTTAAACCCGTAACCCAAACTAAATCAAGAAGTTTTGAATGTAAACAAAACCCTTTCATTAACTAGGTAGCTGCAGGAGAGAATGCAGGCAGAAGCCCAGCAGCAGAGTAGTGGCTATCCAGTTTATTGCACTGAGTGTAGCATGTATGATTACCTGCCCTGTGGGCGGGTGGCATATGTGCGCCTTCGGTGCAGGGAGCTCCTGGCCCTCAGACTGCGTACGGGCTTTGAAGGCCAGGTGGCGGAACTGGAGGAGCTAAGGGAGGCAGAGAGGTATGTTGATGAGGCTTTCTGGGACACTGTAGAATTGTCCCACCTCCGGTCAGACAGCCCCTGTGCTGTTGAGGAGGATGAAAGGCCCGGGGAAGCAAAGCAGTCAATGGGAGCAGAGGGAAACCTTCCCCTAGTTGGGACCCTCCTTCCAGATGGTGTTAGGGTATCCTCTTGCATTGATGTTACCTCTCCGGCGGAGGGAACTCCAGTAATTGGAAAATGGCAGGTGTTTAGTAATGGGAAATTCAATAGTTAGAAACCTAGATAGCTGGGTTTGTGATGACCGGGAGAACTGTATGGTGACTTGCCTGCGTGGTGCGAAGGTTGTGGATCTCTCGAGGCATCTAGACAGACTTATGTGTAGTGCTGGGGAGGAGCCGGTGGTCGTGGTACATGTAGATACCAATGACATAGGGAAGGGTAGGAGAGATGTCCTGGAGGCCAAATTTAGGCTGCTAGGGAAGAGACTGAAATCCAGGACCTCTATGGGGGCATTCTCAGAAATGCTCCCAGTTCCACGTGCAGGGCCAGGTAGGCAGGCAGAGCTTCAGAGTCTCAGTGCATGGATGAGATGATGGTGTAGAGAGGAGGGGTTTAGATTAATTAGGAACTAGGGAAACTTTTGGGATAGGGGGAGCCTATACAGGAGAGATGGGCTCCACCTAAACCAAAGTGGAACCAGACTACTGGCACTAAACATTAAAAGGGCAGAGCGGTTTTTAAACTGGGAGGGAAAGCCGACTGCTGCAGAGGAGCACGTGGATCGGACAGACTTCTCAGAGGAGAGTCTATTGGTAGAAATTTTCTAGGTTATAGTCAGGAGCAGAGGATGGAAGAGGATAATGTAAGGGCCAGATCAGATGAGAAACATTCACATAAAGAATCGGACACATCATAAAAGGGCAGACAAATAAACAGTGTCAAGTTTTTAAAGTGCTTGTACACAAATGCTAGAAGTCTAAATAATAAGATGGGTGAACTAGAGTGCCTCGTGATAAAAGAGGATATTGATATAATAGGCATCACAGAAACCTGGTGGACTGAGGACAATCAATGGGACACAATCATTCCGGGGTACAAAATATATCGGAAGGACAGAACAGGTCGTGAGGGGTGGTGGGGGTGGGAGGAGTGGCACTATGTGAAAGAAAAATGTAGAATCACATGAAGTAAAATCTTAAGTGAATCCACATGTTCCATAGAATCTCTATGGATAGTAATTTCATGCTGTAATAAGAATATAACATTAGGGCTCTATTATCAACCACCTGACCAGGACGGTGATAGTGATGATGGGGAAATTAGAGGCTATAAAATTAAGAACTCAATAATCATGGGGGATTTCAATTATCCCCCTATTGACTGGGAATGTGTCACCTCAGGATGAAATGCAGAGACAATTTCTTGATACTTTAAATGACTGCTTCTTGGAGCAGCTGGTACGGGAACCCACAAGGGGAGAGGCAACTCGAGATTTAGTCCTGAATGGAGCACAGGAGCTGGTCTAAGAGGTAACTATAACAGGACCGCTTGGAAATAGTGACCATAATATAATATTTAACATCCCTGTGGTGAGAAGAACATCTCAACAGCCCAACACTGTGGCATTTAATTTCAAAAAGGGGGAACTATGCAAAAATGAGGGGGTTCATTAAACAGAAATTAAAGGGTACAGTGACTAAAGTGAAATCCCTGCAAGCTGCATGGGCACTTTTTAAAGACACCATAATAGAGGCCCAACTTAAATGTATACCCCAAATTAAGAAACACGGTAAAAAAAAAACTAAGCCACTGTGGCTTAACAACCATGTAAAAGAAGCAGTGAGAGATAAAAAGGCATCTTTTAAAAAGTGGAAGTCAAATCCTAGTGAGTTAAATAGAAAGGAGTATAAACACTGCCAAATTAAGTGTAAAAATGTAATAAGAAAAGCCGAAGAGGAGTTTGAAGAACGGCTAGCCAAAAACTCAAAAGGTAATAACAATGTTTTTTTAAGTACATCAGAAGCAGGAAGCCTGCTAAACAACCAGTGGGGCCCCTCGATGATAGAGATAGAAAAGGAGCGCTTAAAGACAATAAAGTCATTACGGAGAAACTAAACTAATTCTTTGCTTCAGTCTTCACGGCTGAGGATGTTAGGGAGATTCCCAAATCTGAGCCGGCTTTTGTAGGTGACAAATCTGAGGAACTGTCACAGATTGAAGGGGTAGCCGTGTTAGTCTGGATCTGTAAAAAGCAACAAAAAGAGTCCTGTGGCACCTTACAGACTAACAGATGTATTGTAGCATAAGCTTTCGTGGGTGAATACCCACTTTGTCAGACGCATGCTTATGCTCCAATATGTCTGTTAGTCTATAAGGTGCCACAGGACTTTGTTGCTTTTTACAGACTGAAGTGTCACTAGGTGGTTTTGGAATTAATTGATAAACTTAACATTAACAAGTCACCGGGACCAGATGGCATTCACCCAAGAGTTCTGAAAACTCAAATGTGAAGTTGCAGAGCAGTTAACTATGGTTTGTAACCTGTCCTTTAAATCGGCTTCTATACCCAGTGATTGGAAGATAGCTAATGTAACATCAATATTTAAAAAGGGCTCTAGAGGTGATCCTGGCAATTACAAACCGGTAAGTCTAATGTCAGTACCAGGGCAAATAGAAGAACAGAAATTGTTGGGCAAAAGTCAACATGGTTTCTGTAAAGGGAAATCGTGTCTTACTAATCTATTAGAGTTCTTTGAAGGGGTCAACAAACATGTGGACAAGGGGGATCCAGTGGACATAGTGTACTTAGATTTCCAGCAAGCCTTTGACAAGGTCCCTCACCAAAGGCTCTTATGTAAACTAAGTTGTCATGGGATAAAAGGGAAGGTCCTTTCATGGATTGAGAACTGGTTAAAAGACAGGGAACAAAGGATAGGAATTAATGGTAAATTCTCAGAATGGAGAGGGGTAACTAGTGGTGTTCCCCAAGGGTCAGTCCTAGGACCAATCCGATTCAACTTATTCATAAATGATCTGGAGAAAGGGGTAAAAAGTGAGGTGGCAAAGTTTGCAGATGATACTAAACTGCTCAAGATAGTTAAGACCAAAGCAGACTGTGAAGAACTTCAAAAAGAGCTCACAAAACTAAGTGATTGGGCAACAAAATGGCAAATGAAATGTAATGTGGATAAATGTAAAGTAATGCACATTGGAAAAAATAACCCCAACTATACATATACACTATACAATATGATGGGGGCTAATTTAGCTACAACAAGTCAGGAAAGAGATCTTGGAGTCATCGTGGATAGTTCTCTGAAGACGTCCATGCAGTGTGCAGAGGCGGTCAAAAAAGCAAACAGGATGTTAGGAATCATTAAAAAGGGGATAGAGAATAAGATGGAGAATATATTATTGCCCTTATATAAATTGATGGTACATCCACATGTTGAATACTGCGTACAGATGTGGTCTCATCTCAAAAAAGATATACTGGCCCTAGAAAAGGTTCAGAGAAGGGCAACTAAAATGATTAGGGGTTTGAAGAGGTCCCATATGAGGAGAGATTAAAGAGGCTAGGACTTTTCAGCTTGGAAAAGAGAAGACTAAGGGGGGATATGATACAGGTATATAAAATCATGAGTGATGTGGAGAAAGTAGATAAGGAAAAGTTATTCCCATAATACAAGAACTAGGGGCCACCAAATGAAATTTAATGGGCAGCAGGTTTAAAACAAATAAAAGGAAGTTCTTCACACAGCGCACAGTCAATTTGTGGAACTCCTTGCCTAAGGAGGTTATGAAGGCTAGGACTATAACTGCGTTTAAAAGAGAACTGGATAAATTCATGGAGGTTAAGTCCATTAATGGCTATTAGCCAGGATGGGTAAGGAATGGTGTCCCTAGCCTCTGTTTGTCAGATAGTGGAGATGGATGGCAGGAGAGAGATCACTTGATCATTACCTGTTAGGTTCACTCCCTCTGGGGCACCTGGCATTAGCCACTGTCGGTAGACAGGATACTGGGCTAGATGGACCTTTGGTCTGACACAGTACGGCTGTTCTTATGTCCTTTGCCAAGGACTCAAAGAGGTAGCCAATATGTGTTAGTGAGTGTCGATCCTTTTTCAAAGTGGGTAAAGGCATTTCCTCTTAAGGCCAATACTACAACAGCCACCACCAAGGTCCTAGTAGAGTAAGTCTTCTCTCGATGGGGGATACCTGCAAAGGTGGAGTCTGACCAGGGATCACATTTTACTGGACAGTTCTTTAGGGACTGTCTTAAATTAATGGGAGTCCCGCAGAGACTACACATCCCATACAGACCACAGTCATCTGGGATGGTGGAACGAACCAATCAGACTATAAAAGTGATGTTGAGGAAACTGGTTGATGCCAATGGGCATAACTGGGACACTCTCATGCCTCTAATTTTAATGGCATTCAGAGTGACACCGGCTGCATCTACTGATAAAACACCCTTTGAAGTGTGGCCAAACTATGTGATTACCAGAACATTTAAATTGGCGCACCAGTGTCACTCAATTTGAGGGAATAAAAATGGATACCTACCTGCAGAATCTGCAAGAACATTTAAATCTGGTCCACTTGCAGTTGGCTGCTAAATTAGAGAAATCCAGATGAAAGGCAAAGGCCTACTTTGACAAAAACCCAGAGAGAGAATACTTGGGAGGTTGGAGACCAAGTAATCCTGTTACCATATAAAGCACCAGAGCATGGGCTGTGTAACCAATGGATCGGACCCTTCCGAATCATCTATAAACTCAGTTCAGCAGTGTATAAAATTAGGATAACAGGAGGCAAGTGTAATAGAGACAGAATCTACCATGCTGATCAGTTAAAGCTGTATCGATCATTCAGGTCGCAGGAGCAACTTCCTCCTCAGAACTTAAGTAAACAGCATCCGACAGAATCACGACAACTGGAGTCCAGCAGATTGCAACCATAAAACGGACATCGATATTTCTGATTTACTACACCCTTATTGTTGCTCTAAGGGTAAGAGAGAGCCAAAATCACGAATTTGGGACTGAACTGTTATAACCCCATGAAACCAGACAACACGGTCGTGCTCAATTACCTGAGCACGTGCAACAGAACATACCAACACAAAAGAAACGGACTATTATACTCAACCCAGAACTTATAAACAGTAAATTGCTCTTCCTGTGGATATGTATGACATAACCTAACTATTTAATGAAACCCAATGTAAAATTAATCTGCTGGTTGCTTTAAACAATGATCAGCACAGGGAGGGGGAAGGGACAGCTCAGTGGTTTGAGCATTGGCCTGCTAAACCCAGGGTTGTGAGCTCATTCCTTGAGGGAGCCACTTAGGGATCTGGGGCAAAAATCAGTACTTGGTCCTGCTAGTGAAGGCAGGGGGCTGGACTCAATGACCTTTCAACGTCCCTTCCAGCTCTAAGAGATGATTCTCTCATATATATGAGAGAGATATACCTAACATTTAGGAAAGGAGATTATATGCTCTGCATATGGGCAAGATGTTGTAAATGCAATCACTGATACATTACAATCCTTAAAATTGGGAAAGGTTCCTGACTTAATTAAAAATGAGCAACTGTTAAGTTGGTACTGTCCCAAATGTTTTCAAAAGCTGGAAAAGGAACGATCCACATGTTTGGATTCATGCCAGCATTTATCAGTGGGTGCTATAAGAGAGATGGGATCTGTGACACCACACCCCAACAGAGACAGTTCCTTTTCTAAAGATTGTATGATGGCACAATCCTTGTTTATGTCTCATTCACTGTCTCGTTACCAGTATTTGACCCAGACAAGGATGTGTACAGGCAATTAGTTGCTGTCCATTCTATAGGTCACCTCGAAGATGACATCTATAGGGAACATGCTAATGCACCTCCCTTGGTGGTCTATCACACTCCAACTCAAACCTGGAAAGTGCCACAGATGGCCTGTTGCTCTGAAAAAGGGCCTCAGTATATCTGTAGGTATAACATGTTTAAGACAGACACTGTTCTGTATGGACTGCAGGGAGAGAAATTATGGAATTCATCGTCATGCCTGGTGAGGCTGACCAAGTGGAAGACTCCGAAGGAGAGGGTGACCTATGCTGGAAATAACCAATTTTGCATGGTTACCAATAAAAAAAGGTACCAATATGGTCCCTTGGCATGTCCTGTCACAAAACCAATTTTTTGTTTTACTCCAAAGCAACCCACTTTGATAGGGAATCAAGCTATTTCTCCTATTCCCACTTTTGAAAACATCACCATTATTCAGTCCAACCCAGCCTATCAGGATTTAACTATC
Source organism: Emydoidea blandingii (assembly GCA_036785055.1). NCBI lineage: Eukaryota > Metazoa > Chordata > Testudines > Emydidae > Emydoidea > Emydoidea blandingii. The sequence goes on from JAXIVB010000006.1 coordinate 135,473,074, forward strand.
CAAAGTACACCCACTTTTCTTGTCTACATTCCCCCACTAGGGTTACAGTTAACGTTATTATTGGCCCAAAAGGAGACCCACCTCATACAAATTACTAACAATATGGACAAAGCCAAACAAGCTATTACCCACTTAATGAAGGAGGGTGATGAACCTAAACAACTCCTGGGGAGAATTTTTTTGATTAAAAGGATGGGGGGGTTATTCAAAGAATTGCAATTGGAATTAATTTCCTTGTTTTAGGATGCCTGCAGTATAAATCCAACAGGCCTGAACAGAAACCTAGATGGGCACCACATGTTGAGGAACATGAATATGTATACATGATTCCCACTCCAGAAACATACCAGGGTCTAGAATACCATCTTTATAAAAATGGTGTTGAAACTGTCCCCACAAATACTTAACCACCTACATCCATACCTATGTGACAGGGTTCATTGTTGCAAACCACCCCATCAAAGGGGGGCGTGTAGCCTATAGAATTAACCTGCTTGCTTGCATAAATATATGTTTTCTTAAACTATAAGAAAACACACACATATATATGTACATATTTGGTTTATTGCAATAGGTTTATAGATATATATTAAAGTAAGTTCAGCTGTAATGCAAGGGACCTACAGGCCATATCCTGTATGTTGAGCCAAGGCAACGTTAGCATATCTATGTCTGGGACCTTTCACCCAGATAGCAAGTCAACACCCACACATGTCTAAGACCTTTCACCTAGATAGATAATGGTAAAAGGGCATAGGGGGTTTCCAAGTCTGTACCCTCAGACTTAACAGGTACACCGCAAGGAAAGAACCGGGAGAACAAAAATAATGTGTGTGTATGATTTAATGTCATTAATATGTATGTACATATTGATGACATGTACAAACATACTAGCCTATGGAGTAAGTGTACCCTAACATTTTTGTGGGTGAGGAATGAAGTTTGGGCATGGGAGGAAGGATTTCAGGCACCTGTGCCCTATAAAAGAGGTAACCCACCTTGCTAGAGGAATCTATCTATTCAACAACTACTACTATTAGTAGGCTGTACTTGTTTTTCCTCAAACTTTCTAAGTTCCAAGGGGACTAGGCTAAAATTGGTTTCCTTAAGATTTTGTTCTTAGTTTTATTAGGTTTTAATTTTAAGTTTAAGTTAGTTAAGTAAACTCTAAGTTAGCTTTGATAGCTCTTAGCACTAGCTTCTTCTAAGCTTTGCACCTCTCATTCAATAATTGAGGAACCTGAACCGCCAGAGGCGAGGCTGGTCCAGGTTATCAAGGAAGGGTGTGAGTATATTAACCAAAGCTTTGTAGCATATAACACCATAATGCCATATGTATCTTTTGAATAGCAATACCACCATTATAACTTTGTAACTCTGATTATTTTACCATTTAATTACTACTTCATTTACCTTAATAAAAAGTCTTTAAGGCTATATCTGTCTGAGTGTGAGCTTCCTGTCATACCCCCGAGGGTCCTTTGTCCCAAATCAGGCTCCACAGAATTACAAGAACTTTTATCTTCTGATCCTACAGACTGGTGAGTCTAAAACCCATACAATCCAAATTAATATTATTAACTTCCTAAATCAGGCAACAGGAGCCCCTTTGCATGGGCACTGCTGACGCCATAGCCCCAGCCGCCGCATTCACTGTGTCAAGGGTGGCTTGTGGGGAATCCCTGGCCACCGCCTTCCCTTCCACCACAGCAACAATCTCCTGCCTTGACTCTTGGGGAAGCGAGTCTTTACATTTCAACATGAAGTGAAAGTCATATCTGCCCAGAGGTGCCTGTTGGCTGGAGCTGTGGAGCTATAGACCACTGGTAGAATACATTTTCCTACCAAAATGGTTTTGTTTTTTTTGTCTTTTTACTTGGGGGTTGCCCCTTACAACCCTGGCCCTTCCCTCTCATTGGCTGCTGAGGCCACCAAGGATCCGGGAGGGGGATGGGAACATATGTACTCCTACCTTAGGGCAGAGACATAGTACTTCCTATCTGCCTTTCTTGATGTGGGGGGCAGTGAGGAAGGGGTCTACCACAGGGTTTTAACTGGACCCATGATGGCCTCATTGAGAGGCAGAGCTACCTTCAGTGGGGCTGGGCCATTGCAGCCCAGATGTTGATCAGGCTGTTGGAGGTAGTTAAAAAGTCCTCCACTTTCAGCCCTAAGCTCGAGGCCACCTTCTTCCATAACTCCTGGTGAGCCTTGAAGTGTCCTGGGGCAGCGAAACACCCATCCCTGCCTCTTCTGGGGAGGAGGATGCAGCCTGCACCAGCATGGGACTTTCCTCCTCTCCTTCTGCACCAACCGGATCCCATAGCTCCAGGTTCTGAGAGTTGGTAGCTGTCTCAATATCGTAGTCCGGGTCAGCTGCTGTTCGGTGTGACAGAGGAATCCTTCTCTCAGACACCACTGAGTAGGGGCATCTATGCGGGGGCAGGCAGCGGAGGAAAACCCCAGGGGTTCCAAAAAAGAGATTACATCTGCATAGCCATTGCCCACTGGACCAAGTGATCGGAGGAACCCCAACCTAAGGATCCACCATTGCATAGGGCTGATTGGTGGGATACTGGTACCAGGCCCTCGGCTGGGTGCAAGATTCAAACTCCAACTTGGATGATGAGTCATCTTGTGGGGACAAGGGGGGTATGGTACCTGTCAGCTCCAAAGGACGGTGCTGAGGATCCAGGGATCGGTGCCGAGATGGGGAAGCCTGCTTCGACATAAGTAAAGAGCAAGGGGCCTGGTACCAAACAGGAGCTCAGGGCAACATGCTCCCTTCTGTTCCCTATACTGCTGGCACCAATTGTTGTACTGCCGGCAATGGTGGTAGCAAACATGCCAGCAAGTCCCTGCTGGTGCATCACTGCCCCTCAGGTGCCAGCAGCTGGTCAGGTGCTAAACTCAACAGAGTCTGTGAACAGGGTGGAGTCGACGGTATCGCCGGCGGAGCAGGAGCAGAGGAGTGGCCAGATACAGGTAACACTCCTCGATTGTCCATTGTTAGAGATGGGGAACCTCTCAGACAGCTGCTTCTTATGTTTCTTTCTTGTCACTGGTGACGGGGAACAGTGCCGAGAGTCCCATATGGACTCTCTCTGAAACAGCTCTTCATACCAACACTGAGGTACACAGTGCCAAGTTTGACTGGCTCGGCTCTGAAGAAGGTCTGAGTGCCACTTCCATCAGGAGGGACTTCAGCCTGGCCTCCCTGTCCTTTTTCATATGTGGACTGAACTGGTGGCAGAGCTGACAGAGATCTGCAATAGGAGTCTCACCCAAGCACTCCAGACAGCTCCAGTGCAGGTCGCTCAAAGGCATGGGCTTGCCACAGGAGGCTCCGGGTTTGAAGCCTGGAGACGGAGGCATAGAATATCAGGGTTGGAAGGGGCCTCAGGAGGTCATCTAGTCCAACCCCCTGCTCAAAGCAGGACCTAATCCCAACTAAATCATCCCAGCCAGGGCTTTGTCAAGCCTGACCTTAAAAACCTCTAAGGAAGGAGATTCCACCACCTCCCTAGGTAACGCATTCCAGTGCTTCACCACCCTCCTAGTGAAAAAGTTTTTCCTAATATCCAATCTAAACCTCCCCCACTGCAACTTGAGACCATTGCTCCTTGTTCTGTCATCTGCTACCAATGAGAACAGTCTAGATCCATCCTCTTTGGAACCCCCTTTCAGGTAGTTGAAAGCAGCTATCAAATCCCCCCTCATTCTTCTCTTCTGCAGACTAAACAATCCCAGTTCCCTCAGCCTCTCCTCATAAGTCACGTGCTCTAGCCCCCAATTATTTTTGTTGCCCTCCGCTGGACTCTTTCCAATTTTTCCACATCCTTCTTGTAGTGTGGGGCCCAAAACTGGACACAGTACTCCAGATGAGGCCTCACCAATGCTGAATAGAGGGGAACGATCACATCCCTCGATCTGCTGGCAATGCCCCTACTTATACAGCCCAAAATGCCGTTAGCCTTCTTGGCAACAAGGGCACACTGTTGACTCATATCCAGCTTCTCGTCCACTGTAACCCCTAGGTCCTTTTCTGCAGAACTGCTGCCTAGCCACTTGGTTCCTAGTCTGTAACAGTGAATGGGATTCTTCCGTCCTAAGTGCAGGACTCTGCACTTGTCCTTGTTGAACCTCATCAGGTTTCTTTTGGCCCAATCCTCTCATTTGTCTAGGTCCCTCTGTATCCTATCCCTACCCTCCAGCGTATCTACCACGCCTCCCAGTTTAGTGTCATCTGCAACCTTGCTGAGTGTGCAATCCACGCCATCCTCCAGATCATTAATGAAGATATTGAACAAAACCGGCCCCAGGACCGACCCTTGGGGGCACTCCGCTTGAAACCGGCTGCCAACTAGACATGGAGCCATTGATCACTACCCGTTGAGCCCGACAATCTAGCCAGCTTTCTATCCACCTTATAGTCCATTCATCCAGCCCATACTTCTTTAACTTGCTGGCAAGAATACTGTGGGAGACCGTATCAAAAGCTTTGCTAAAGTCAAGGAATAACAGATCCACTGCTTTCCCCTCATCCACAGACCCAGTTATCTCCTCGTAGAAGGCAATTAGGTTAGTCAGGCATGACTTGCCCTTGGTAAATCCATGCTGACTGTTCCTGATCACTTTCCTCTCCTCTAAGTGCTTCAGAATTGATTCCTTGAGGACCTGCTCCATGATTTTTCCAGGGACTGGGCATGCCCAGTTTCAGGAGCAGAAGAAACTTCGCTACGAGAGTCCACCAATCAACTAAAATCAAAAAGTGAGAAAACAACCAAGGGGAAAAGGGATGGAGTAATGAGAGAACCACTGAGAATCTGGAGAGGTGCGGGGCGGCTGGTCACAGAACACACAGAGATCCCAAGCCAGCCGCCCAAGAAGAGTGGGCTGGGTCAGGCCTCCCCACCCACCCCTCTTCTCCTCCGTTCTGCACTCCACAGGGATGAGCAGGGTGGGGGCACCGATGGGGTCTCACAGGGACCACACCCCGAATTCCCCCATGTGCGTGTTGGGGGCAGACACAGCTAGAGAGGGGAACACTGTTGGTGGCCAAGATGCAGGACTCAGGACAGTCTCTGGCGAGCTGGCAGCCCTAGGACTGCGGGGGAGGGGGGGGGGAGTAAATGGGGGGGAGGAGGGCAGGAGGGACAGTGGTTTGGGGAGAGGGTGGTGGGGACAGAACAGCAGCTCCCCAGCACAGGCTTAGGGGCAGGCGAGCGGAGCCCCTCTCTCAGCACTGGGGAGGCCGGTGTCTGTGTAAGCAGGTCAGGTTGGACAGGCTCAGCAGCAGGGGACCAATGGGCGAGACTAGTCAGGAGAGGGTTAAACTAGATACAGAGGGGGTGGGCTGGGGGGCAGACACTTGGCAACCCTCTGCCCTGTCACTTAGTCCTGGGGCAGGGCCGCCAGGAACCCAGGGTAGGACAGAAATTAGTTCTCATTGCTGCTGTCTCAGTGCTGGGAGCCAGGAGGGATTGGGGGAGGGGTACCAGGAGGGGCTGGAAACACTCCTGGGTGAGGACCAATGCGACAGGCCAGTACCACTGACATGGGGGAAATCAGGGATTTTCACTTGACAGTCTCCTGTCAGGAAGGGCAGAGCAATTACATCAGAGACCCCCTCACCGGCCAGGGACAGTTCAGCAGTGCCAGGCACTGAACGCTTATGGATCATCACTGAGCTAAGTGAGACAGCCCAATCGGGGGCCTGGCCAGGGACTGAGCAGGAAGAACGGCTCTGTACACATCTATTGATAGCGTGCAGAGGAACCTGCCTGACCCCAGGGGACTCCAACCGGGGGACACATGCTGGGGTTTGTGCTGCCAGGAGTAAGGAAGCCCGGGAGCCTCTGCACGTTGCAGGGGCTGATTATTTAACTAACTCTCCAGCCCAAGTCGATGTCAGACCCTCCTCCTGAGGAATGAAGAGGAATCTGACCTTCGATCACCTCACTCTGGAAATAAGACAAAACAGACAATGAAGGAGGCTCACCGGTGAGCAGCTTCTCCCCAGGGCTGGTATGAATGCTGCACTGCCCACTTTTGTGACTTTACTGTGCATCTCATGATAGCGGGGGGGCGGGGGAGGTTATTAAATCGCCAGTTCCTGGACTCATGGGATTAGAGGAGAGTCTCAGCTCTCTTTTTTTACAGCAGTAACTTCTAGTCCTTCTAGGAGCAGGGAAAACCCTGGAAATGTTTCCCCTAAAGCTTCAAACCAGAGGGCAAATAAGCTTCAATATTATTCCCAAAATACTCACGATATTTAAGCCAAACTCAGGATTTTTGGGGCCTGACTCATGATGTCTGAACACTTGGGGCTGTCGATATTGGGATTCCCCGTCACTCAGAGTCTGGGAACTGAGACAAGACATCTCAGAGCCCTATTCTAGCTACAGGGTCTGACAGAGTCACTGTCATAGCCAGGAGGAACAAACCCTTCCATGCAGGAATTGCTGGGTATGATTCTCTGGCCTGGGTCACCAGGAGGTCAGACTAGCCGGGTCTGATGGGAACTTCTGGCTTTCACATCTCTGAGGGAAGTATGATGGGTGGAGGGGTCCCCCGAAGGGCAGCAGAGGCAGCTGCAAGTGGGAGTCGTAGCAGAAATCTGGGGTGTTTGGGGAGGGGCAGTATGAGAGTCCCATTTTGGAGGGTGTCAAAAAATGTCTTCTGCATGGACCCTCCATCCTGCAGCCCCTCCCCCCCACCCCATGTCCCTTTGTCCCCCACGTTCACACTGACTCCAGCGAGAAAATGCTCCTGAGGGCTTTCCCCTCCCCCCATCCCCAACACGCATCCCTGTGTCCCTTCACCCTGTTTACATCAACCACATCCTCCCCCCATGTCCCTGCATCCCTAGGTCGGGTTGTGTCCTTCACTCACCCTCGCTCTGGTTGTAGAGCTGACCCAGGGCGTTCAGACTCGCGTTGTACCATTTCTGGAAGCGCCGTGCACGCCAGGTCCTCACGTGCCAGAACTCCGGATCCTCGTTCTGCGCCATCCACATTGGGAGGGGCTCTGCCCTCTGCATCTCGCTGGTGTAGATGTAGTTGACCTGATCATCAATGTACACAACACGTCTGAACCAGGGCAGCCCCGGGCCGGGCTCCGACACCACCGTGTCCAATATGCGCCTGGAGTGCAGGCCTGGGGGGGGGAAGAGATTGGGGGAGGGGGAGTCAGACCCAACCAGACCCTGCCAGGGAGCCCCTGGCAATACACGAGAGGCGGCGCCAGCCCTCAGGAGCACTCCTGTGGGAGAGAGACCTGGGAAAGGGCTCACAGAACGGCCTGACCGGAGAATAAAAGATGGTGGGGTAAAAGGAGAACGGGAGGAAGGGCTGGAGGGGGAGTGAGGAGGGAAAGGGGAGGGGAGGTACAGGGGGGCTGCAGCATGTGTGAGGAGTAAGGGAGCATATGGGGAGAGTGTATTGGGGTACAGGGGAGTGTGAGGAAGGAAAGGGGGCCCAGGAGGAGGGGCAGGGCTGGAGTGTGCTGTGGGGAAAAGGAAGGGGGTGTTATGGGAGAGGGTGGGGCAGGAGGACTGGGGGATAGGAGATGCAGGAGCTGGAGCTGGGGAAGGCAAGGTGGGCAGGGGGACGTGTCCAAGCTACAGGTGGGAGCCAGGAAACTGGCTGTGCACACAATTTACTATAGTTTATTCAGAACATAAGAACGGGCATACTGGGTCAGATCAAAGGTCCATCTAGCCCAGTCTCCTGTTTTCCGACAGTGGCCAATGCCAGGTGACCCAGAGGGAATGAACAGAACAGGGAATCATCAAAGGATCCATCCCCTGTCACCCATTCCCAGCTTCTGGCAAACAGAGGCTAGGGACACCATCCCTGAACCATCGTGACTAATAGCCACTGATGGACCTATCCTCCATGAACTTAGCTAGTTCTTTTTTGAATCATGTTATAGTCTTGACCTTCACCACATCCTCTGGCAAGGAGTTCCACAGGTTGACTGTGTATTGTGTGCAGAAATACTTCTGTTTGTTTTAAACCTGCTGCCTATTAATTTCCTTGGGTGACCCCTAGTTCTTGTGTTACGTGAAGGGGTAAATAACACTTCGGTATTCACTTTCTCCATACCAATCATGATGAAGAATATGGTTTTGTCATGGATATTTTTAGTAAAAGTCCTGGACAGGTCACGGGCAACAGAGAAAAGCTCACGGAAGCCTGTGACCTATCCGTGACTTATACTAAAAATATCCATGCTACAGGTGGCAGGGGGACCCCACAGCTTCCGGCTGCCACGGGCTGAAGTCATGGAGTTTGCTGGAAGTCACAGATTCCGTGACTTTCGCAACCTCTGTGAAAAAAACATAGCCTTAGTCTTGGTTTTATAGACTTTCACCATATCCCCCTTAGTCGTCTCTTTTCCAAGCTGAAAAGTTCCAATCTTATTAATCTCTCCTCATGTGGCAGCCATTCCATACCCCTAATTATTTTTGTTGCCCTTTTCTGTACCTCTTCCAATTCCAATATATCTTTTTTCAGATGGGATGACTACATCTGCATACAGTATTCAAGAGGTGGGCGCACCATGGACTTATACAGAGGCAATATGATATTTTCTGTCTTATTATCAATCCCTGTCCTAATGATTCCCAACATTCTGTTAGCTTGTTTGATTGCCACTGCACATTGAAAAAACTAGGAGTTCTGTGGCACCTTAAAGACTAACACGTTTATTTGAGGGTAAGCTTTCGTGTCTGCATCTGACCAAGTGGGTTCCAGCCCACGAAAGCTTAGGACCAAATAAATTTGTTAGTCTTTAAGGTGCCACAGGACTCCTCGTTGTTTTTGCTGAAACAAACTAACACGGCTACCGCTCTGAAACTGCACATTGAGTGCATGTTTTCAGAGAACTATCCACAATGACTCCAAGATCTCTCTTGAGTGGTAACAGCTAATTTAGACCCCATCACTTTATATGTATAGTTGGGATTATGTTTTTCAATGTGCGTTACTTTGCATTTATCCACACTGAATTTCACCTGCCATTTTGTTGCCCAGTCACCCAGTTTTGCAAGATCATAGAATCATAGAAGATTAGGGTTTTTTGCTAGGCAGTCATTTCCCATTTTGTATGTGTGCAGCTCATTGTTCCTTCCTAAGTGGAATACTTTGCATTTGTCCTTATTGAATTTCATCATATATACTTCAGACCATTTCTCTAGTTTGTCCAGATAATTTTGTATTTTAATCCTATCCTCCAAAGCACTTGCAACCCCTCCTAGCTTGCTGTCATCCTCAAACTCTATAAGTCTATTCTCCATGCCATTATCTAAATCATTGATGAAGATATTGAACAGAACCGGACTCAGAACTGATCCCTGCAGGACCCCACTTGTTATGCCTTTCCAGCTTCACTGTGAACCATTGATAACTCCCCTCTGGTTTTCCAATCAGTTATGCGCCCACCTCATTGTAGCTCCCTCTAGGTTGTATTTCCCTAGTTTGTTTATGAGAAGGTCATGTGAAACAGTATCAAAAGCCTTACTGAAGTCAAGATATACCATGTCTATTGCCTGCCCCCTATCCACAAGGCTTGTTACCCTGTCAAAAAAAGCTATTAGATTGTTTTGACGTGATATCCCATCTCCTAGAACTGGAAGGGACCTTGAAAGGTCATCTAGTCCAGCCCCCTGCCTTCACTAGCAGAACCAAGTACTGATTTTGCCCCAGCTCCCTAAATGGCCCCCTCAAGGATTGAACTCATAACCCTGGGTTTAGCAGGCCACTGCTCAAACCACTGAGCTATCCCTCCCCCCTGTTACTTATCACCTCATTATCTTCTAGGTGTTCACAAACTGATGGCTTATGATATTTTCTGTCTTATTATCTATCCCTTTCCTAATGGAGACACATCCTACCATAATCTAATCTCACAACTCTATGACTCCAAGGTCTTGTGAATGTTTTGGGTCAGCAGAGTTCCTCCTGCTTCTCTTTTATATTGGGAAAATACATGAACATTCAAGATTTGCCCCAGGATAGATATCAGGGTTTATCTTACTGAGAAAATCCATGTCCTGGTGGGTATACTGCATCTGATTCTGCAAGGATTGCATTCAATGGGGAGTCAAGGGCTTTAAACACCTCTAAGGCCTGGTCTACACTAACCCCCCAATTCGAACTAAGGTACGCAACTTCAGCTACGTGAATAACGTAGCTGAAGTCGACGTACCTTAGTTCGAACTTACCGCGGTCCAGACGCGGCAGGCAGGCTCCCCCGTCGACTCCGCGTACTCCTCGCGCCGAGCAGGATTACCGGAGTCGACGGCGAGCACTTCTGGGTTCGATTTATCGCGTCCAGACAAGACGCGATAAATCGAACCCAGAAGTTCGATTGCCTGCCGCCGAACCAGCGCGTAAGTATAGACAAGCCCTTAGTGTACTCATCGTTTCAGAGGATTAGACCTCAAATTTGTAAATTGTAGCAACAACATGGACTTGACTTATTCATGCTGTGGCTGCACCCCAGGTCCCCTGTAGGGATCGGGCCCCCTGTTGTGCCAGTCACTGCACAGGCCCTGCCCCACGGAGTTCACAGGCTGATCCCCCATCCCCACAGATCCACAGGCAGGATCAGGGCCAAAGGGGAGGGGGAAGGACGACAGCTCCCAAAGAGCCTGATGCTGCAGAGACTGAATCCCTGATCCCTTCACCCATGTGAGCGTCCCACTGACATCAGACACAGTTCAGGGGAGTTACACACGTCTGGGGGCCGGGGGGGGGGCGGGGTCAGGCTGATGCAGGCTGGTGACTTATTTGGTCCCATTAGTTCCTCAGTCTTTCAGGGGTTATTTAGTCTCAGATCCTGCAAACTCTCAGCGTGGACCCTCACTCACTCACACAGCCCCCTGGAGCCTTCCCTCACCTCAGTAACGTGACACACAGCGTTTGCAGGATCGGGGCCTTGTTCCCTAGTTCCTAATGGCCAGTTACAGACCAGACCCCCCCGTGCTGGGCGCTGGACGCACACAACAGGCACAGCCCTGCCCTGGCTTATGTATGAGCTGAAGAACAGACGGATCTAACGGGGACTGAGCTCTCCCCTTTTCTTCCCCTCAGCTCCTCTGGCTGCCGAACGCCCTGCGTCCCTCCTGCCAGCACCAGCCACTGTCCATTTCACTCCCCTTCTGTCACAATCAGACGGCCTGATCCGGCGAGCAGGGCTGCTGACGCTGCTCATCCCTGGCTAATTAATTGAAGAGCCAGTGGAGCAGAGGGACTGGACCCGGGGTCTCCCACCTCCCGGGTGAAGGCGCCAACCACCCAGCTACAGATCCATTCTCACACCCCTACTCTCTGGCCCAGTTCTAGTTCTCCCCAGAGGAATGGCTCCCACAGGAGCAATGGAGGGGGCCCCACAGCAGAGTGCCCCACAGCTCAGGGACTAGGGCACCCTGTGAGATGACAGAGCCCTGCTCAAATCCTGTCTCCCCCGCAGGCAGAGGGGGCCTGGAACCAGGAGTCTCCCACACCACAGGTGATGCCCAAACCACTCGGCTCCTCCCACACTGTTGTGTGAGCTCGTGTGCGGGTCCGATCCAGCAAGCGGCCTGAGCACACCCACTGCATCAGGCCTCCAGACGAGTTAGGTGGAGGACACCTGTCGTCCCTCGGTCCATGCATCGCTCTGGGGCTCAGGCGTCTGGGCACAGGCCCAGAGGCAGGAACACAGATCCCGAGGGAACTATTACTGCACAAACAAAGGTGCCAAGTGAGTTCAGGCACCTACAGAGCTCAGCAGCAGCCCGGGGGGAGGGGGGGGGGAGAGACTCTGAACCCCAGGGGGGCTGATTCTGGGATTTGGCACCTTAGCCCCTTTACAACTCCAGCCCTTGGACACTGCAGTGACGGGAGCAACAGGGACACCATAGATCACAGTCTGATCCCGCTCCTGCCTCTCAGAGACCTGGCTCCCTCCCTCTGACACTGTCCCTGTAGCGACCTCTGCTCCCCACTCGCCTGCTGCTTCCAGCCCCTCCCTCTCCCCTCCTCACTCCATCTCTTCTTTTGCACGGCCCTGCACCTAACTTCTCTCCACGCTGCTGTCGTCTATCATCCACCCCACTCCTCCCCTCAGTCACCCTCTCTGACCCCAACCCCGGCTCTCCCTTCCTTTCCTCAGCTTCCCACACTCGTCCTCAGTAACTTCAGCTTCCAAGTCGATGGCCTATCCGACCCTCTGCTCCCATCTCCTCACCCTCCCCTCTGCATTCACCCAGCTGCCCTGGGTCAGCTCCCCCACTCTCCAAAAGGGCCATGAACTGGACTTGGGTTCACCAAGCCCTGCTCTCTGAGCTCTCCAGTGCTGACTCCCCAGCTCTGACCATCACCGGGTCTTTCTCAGCATCACCCACCAATCACCTCTCCCCATGATTTGTAATGTGTGTGCCTCAGTTTCCCCTATGAGCTGCATGGTTAAAGAGGTGGGGGGAAAGGTTTTTTACTCTGCAGAGATCCAGGTGTGACTGACGCCTGGCTGTCTGGGCCCCATGCCTATGGGGAGTGCCCGGACATTTGGAACCTAGCAACTAATGAGACCCATCCTCTGCAAGAAGCCCGGCTGTGACCAGCTGGAAAACAAAGGGCTGAGGAGGAGGCCAGGAGACAATGTTTGCCAGGAACAAGAACAAAGGATGGGGACGGTGGGGGCCCTTGGAAGGAGTGGGCTTTTGGAAGGAGAAGAAGCATCTGGACTGGGACTAGAGAGAGAGCTCTGGGTTCTGGACTGACCCAGGTCTTTACTAAGACCTGGCCTCAGAAACAACTCTGACATCATAATCAAAAAGGCTGACAAAAGAGGTGCTGTTGTCATCATGAATAGGTTGGAATATGAACAAGAAGCAGCTAGGCAGCTCTCCAACACCACATTCTACAAGCCATTACCCTCTGATCCCACTGAGGGTTACCTAAAGAAACTACACCATCTACTCAAAAAACTGCCTGAAAAAGAACATGAGCAAATCCGCACAGATACACACCTAGAACCCCAACCAGGGGTATTCTATCTCCTACCCAAGATCCATTAACCTGGAAATCCTGGACACCCCATCATCTCAGGCATTGGCACCCTGACAGCAGGATTGTCTGTCTATGTAGACTCCCTCCTCAGGCCCTATGCTACCAGCACTCCTAGCTATCTTCGAGACACCATTGACTTCCTGAGGAAACTACAATCCATTAGTGATCTTCCTGAAAACACCATCCAGGCCACTATGGATGTAGAAGCGCTTTACACCAATATTCCACACAAAGATGGACTACAAGCCATCAGGAACAGTGTCCCTGATAATGTCACAGCAAACCTGGTGGCTGAACTCTGTGACTTTGTCCTCACCCATAACTATTTCACATTTGGGGACAATGTGTACCTTCAAGTCAGTGGCACTGCTATGGGTACCCGCATGGCCCCACAGTATGCCAACATTTTTATGGCTGACTTAGAACAACGCTTCCTCAGCTCTTGTCCCCGAACGCTCCTACTCTACTCGCGCTACACTGATGACATCTTCATCATCTGGACCCATGGAAAAGAAGCCCTTGAGGAATTCCACCATGATTTCAACAATTTCCATCCCACCATCAACCTCAGTCTGGACCAGTCCACACAAGAGATCCACTTCCTGAACACTACAGTACTAATAAACGATGGCCTCATAAACACCACCCTATACTGGAAACCTACTGACCGCTATACTTACCTACATGCCTCCAGCTTTCATCCAGACCACACCACTCGATCCATTGTCTACAGCCAAGCTCTACGATACAATCACATTTGCTCCAACCTCTCAGACAGAGACAAACACCTACAAGATCTCTATCAAGCGTTCTTACAACTACAATACCCACCTGTTGAAGTGAAAAAACAGATCGATAGAGCCAGACGAGTACCCAGAAGTCACCTACTACAGGAGAGGCCCAACAAAGAAAGTAACAGAACGCCACTAGCCATCACCTTCAGCCCCCAACTAAAACCTCTCCAGCGCATCATCAAGGATCTACAACCTATCCTGAAGGACGATCCATCACTCTCACAGATCTTGGGAGACAGGCCAGTCCTTGCTTAGAGACAGTCCCCCAACCTGAAGTAAATACTCACCAGCAACCACACAACAAAAACACTAACCCAGGAACCTATCCTTGCAACAAAGCCCGATGCCAACTCTGTCCACATATCTATTCAAGGGACTCCATCATAGGACCTAATCACATCAGCCACGCTATCAGAGGCTCGTTCACCTGCACATCTACCAATGTGATATATGCCATCATGTGCCAGCAATGCCCCTCTGCCATGTACAATGGACAAACCGGACAGTCTCTACGTAAAAGAATAAATGGACACAAATCAGACGTCAAGAATTATAACATTCAAAAACCAGTTGGAGAACACTTCAATCTCCCTGGCCACTCGATTACAGACCTAAAAGTCGCAATATTACAACAACAAAAACTTCAAAAACAGACTTCAACGAGAGACTACTGAATTGGAATTAATTTGCAAATTGGACACCATTAAATTAGCCTTGAACAAAGACTGAGAGTGGATGGGCCATTACACAAAGTAAAACTATTTGCCCATGCTTATTCCCCCCCCACACACACACACACTACAGTTCCTCATATCTCCTTGTCAATTGCTGGAAATGGGCCATTTTCATTACCACTACGAACAGTTTTTTCTCTCTCCTGCTGATAAAAGCTCAACTTAACTGATCACTCTCCTTATACTGTGTACAGTAACACCCATTGTTTCATGTTCTCTGTGTGTGTGTGTGTATCTATCTATTTATATATATAGATAGATAGATACACACACACACACACATACATACATCTTCCTACTGTATTTTCCACTACATGCATCCGATGAAGTGGGCTGTAGCCCACAAAAGTTTATGCTCATATAAATTTGTTAGTCTCTAAGGTGCCACAAGTACTCCTGTTCTTTTTGTGGATACAGACTAACACGGCTGCTACTCTGAAACCAGGTCTTTACTGTAACTTTCCATTCTCTATGTTAACTAAAGATTTTCTATGCTGTGTTCCAGACACCCAGTAAACCCTCCTGTTTGTACAGCGCTGGCTGAGAGTCACCCCAGGGTCTGGAAGTCAGGAGCACATTGTTCCCTTTGGGGGTGCAGGTCTTCCCCAGGTGTCTGGTTCAGGTGGAGTCACTGAGGGGAGCTCATGGCAGGAAGCGGGGTGCTGAAGGCTCGTAAGTTCTGTCCCAGGAGGCGGTGAAGCCAAGCGGCTTACTCCAATGAGAGAGTGTGTCCCTAAGGGGGTTAAAGCTGTGTGACTGCACCAGTCGGTCATGTGGATTTGTGACAATGAAACAAAACCTTCCCTCTCCTCTCCCCTTCCCTTCCCTCCTTCAATTCCCACCTCCCTCTCCTTCACAGATGCCAACATTTCTCATCTGCTCTCCTCCTAAGCCCTCCACTCACCCCACTGACTGCATCCCATCTCCTGATCTCCCTCACACCCACTCTCCTCCCTCCCTTACTCTTCTCTTTAACCTCTCACTCTCCTCAGGCTCTTTCCCCTCACAACACAAACACACTTTAGTGTCTTCCATCAGAAAGACTTTTGACTCCATTTGCCTCCCCAGCTACCGCCCCTTCTCCCTTTCATCTCTCAGCTCATTGAATGTGCCTCTGGAATCACTGTCTGGAGTTCCTGTCCTCCGGTTCCATCCTAGATCCTACCTACCTCGGCTTCCACACCTTGCGCTCCACAGAAATTGCTCCTGCCAAAGTCTGTAATGACTCTTCCTAGCTAACACTCAGACTCAGCGCTCCATCCTCACCCTCCTTGATTTACCAGCCACCTCTGACACCATTTACCACACTTCTTAAAATCTTGTCCTCCTTGGCTTCCTTAACTCTGTCTCCTCTGACCTGTCTAATCACTCCTTCACCATGTTCATCAGAGGATCTTCCTCATCCCGCCTCCAGCCCTCTGTGGGGTTCTGTCCTTGGTCCCCTTCTCTTCTCCCGCTACACCTTATCTCTGGGCAAAGTCATCTGGAAACACAAATTCAACTACCATCTCTGTGCTGATGACTCACAGATCTACCTATCCACTCCAGACTTGTCTCTTTCTGCCCAAACTACAATCTTGACATCAGAGCGACAGGCCTTCTTGTGGCTGTCTCGTCATCAGCTCAAGCTCGATGTGGTTACAACAGAGTTCCCAATCTTCCCCCCCAAGACCTCCTTACTACCTCCTTTGTCAGTCACTGTGGATAACGCCACCATCCTGCCTGCCACTCAGGTCCGTAAGCTGGGCAACATCTTTGACTCAGACCTCTCTCTAGGTCCTCACATCCAGGTTATGTCTAAATCTTGCTGACTCTTTCTGCAGAACCTCTCTAAGATGTGGCCTTTCCTGTCCAGCCCCACAGCAAAACTCTGCTCCAGGCTCTCAGCATCTCGTGTCTCGACTGCTGCAACATCCTTTTCTCTGGCCTTGACAAACGCAGGCTCATCCCGCTTAGATCCATTTGGAAGATGCTGAAAAGATCATTTCCTAGCCCATTGATCTGACCATGTCACCTCTCTCTTTGCCTCCCTCCACTGGCTCCTCCTTCTCCACTGCATCAAATATAAACTGCCTGATTTCAGCTGTGAGGCCCTTCACAGCCTAACCCCACGACCTGTCATCTCTCATTTGCTACCAAAATGTCGACTCCCACCTCCGATCTGCACACGATTCCAGCCTCCATCACCCACTTTTTACATTTTCAGAAGAGCCCCTTTTTGTCCCATGTTGCCCCTCCTGCCTGGGAGGAGCTCCTGGTAAATGTCTGCAAAACTACCCCATCCTCCAAAACCCTCCTCAATGTCCTCCTTTGCCAGGGTGCCTAAAAACTTAGCTAACCGTTAGGTCATTGGTGCTCTGAGACCACAGCCTGTCACATTGGCCAGTGCTGTCTCCTTATAATCCCCCATCTGTCTACATCCATCTGTTGTCTCCTGTCTTATACTCCGATGGGACCGTATTTTGTTTTGTATCTGTACAACACCTAGCACAGTGGGGTCCCGGACCAGGACTGAGGCACCTGGGTGCTGCCATAAAATAATACTAAATAACGATGATGACGATAGCAGGACAGGTAGCTTTACTTTTTTAAATTGGCTTGCTCTTCCCACTAGAAATCCCCGTCCTGTTGGCCCTGTTTTTCGTGAAAGACTCTATGGTCAGTTGGAGAACTTGAGGGGTGGGTGACAGAGGCCGGGATCCTGTGCAGATCCGCGGTGGGAATCGACATTTTGGTAGCAAATGAGAGACGACAGGTCAGGTGGGCAGGGCCGGCTCCAGGCACCAGCTTGCCAACCAGGTGCTTGGGGCGGCAACTCTGGAGAGGGGCGGCACGTCCAGCTATTCGGCGGCAATTCGGGGGACGGCCACTCACTCCCGCTGGGAGCGAACGACCTCCCGCCGAATTGCCGCCGCAGATGGCGATCGTGTTTTTGTTTTTTGGGAGTTTTTTGCCGCTTGGGGCGGCAAAAACCCTGCAGCCGGCCCTGCAGGTGGGGTTAGGCTGTGAAGGGCCCCCCCAACACCCAGCTCCCCCCCTCCTCGTACCCCCCAGCCCGGTTGCCCCCCGACACCCAGCTCCCCCCTCCCCGCACCCCCCAGTCCGGCTACTCCCCCGACACCCAACTCCTCCCCCGGGATGTTTCACCCCGATACTCACGGGAGTTGCCCCCCCGCAGGGCTACAGCCCCCAGCAGCAGCAGGCGCAGCGCCAGAGCCATCGCCGCCCCCCTCAGCGCGGCAGGACTCGGCCCATAGACCCGCTCTCGGCCGGTCACAGCCCGGCCCGGCCCCGGGGAACTTCGCTGCGCACTCCCGGGTCCCCGCTACTCACCGTGCGAACCTCTGCGCTGCAGGGATTGGCTGAGAGGGGAACATCCCGCCAATAGCGACGCACAGACCCATCTTCATCACCGGTCGCTGGGCAGAACCCGTCTGGGCAGGCTGCGGCGAAGGGGAAAGTGAAAGTCGGAGCGGGGGTTGGCGCCGCGGGGAACTTGGCCCCGGGGCTGCAATGGCCAGAGCAGCAGTTAAGGCCCAGCCCAGTGTTGCTCTGCCCATAGCTGGGCCCTGCTCTGCAGGTGTCTCTGTGAGAGGGGGTCCCAAGGCCAGCCACCGCTCCCAGGGGTTGAAGTGGTTCCCATCACACACAGGGGTTACAGTTCGGGTCAGTGGCTCTCAGCCCCCTTGTTGGTGTCACTAAGCATAGCTACCAGGTAACTGGGAAAAGTAAAAGGCCATACTTGCCAATAAAGCTCTTCTGCTCTAAGTCTAAATAAGCCACAGTAACTCCATCTTAAAAACATTAATGAGCCTAAAGTGCTAACAGCCTAAAAAGCAAAATATGTAATGGTCAGCTTTTCTAGCAAACAGCTGCTGTTTTGCTCACTCACAAACACAGTAAAAATAAAACAAAAAAAAAACTGCTGCACAGGCCTTGCAAGGCCATAAATAAGCATATAAATAAAAAAATTTCTAACATGCACACTGTGTACCTGCTGTAACTATTATCTAAAAAAATAAAATAAAAGTAAAATAAACAAAGGCTTGCACAAAAACTGCTTAAAATATTAAAAAAAAAATTTGTTTGTATGTGCTGCACTTAATTTAAAATATGTTGGTCTCCTAGTGCCTATTCAAAAATCTCAAATAAATTTGCTTTGTTTCTCCACCTCGGTGTTTTTATTGGTGCAAAGCACACCGAGCAACAAACCTCGCTGTTTGCCTCCTCGGGCCCTTTTAGGCTGGCAACAGTTTTGGCGTCCCTGGGTGGGCTCGAGGCTGAAATTTAGCCTTGCCCAGATCCCTCCTGGCGGCCGACGGATTACGACGACGACCGACGCCCAGAGCGCTCACCGGTGACTTCATCGGGGGCCTCGGCGGAGACGTGGTTTGCTCGACCCCGGAGGGCACAACGGTGCAACGCACTCGGACAGTGGAGAAGCAGCTGTGGGCGACGGTGCAGAACCGGACCCTTGGATAAGGTAGGAACAGTCAGGTGGACTTTATCTGTTTTGACCTGGGGACGCCCAGAGTCTTCCTAGAGTATGGGGCAGGGACAGAGTACAGCCGGCAGGGTACAGTGTACACCCTTAAAATGCATTCTGGGGAACTGGAAAGTGTTTGGATCTGACCAGTTAATTAAAAGTAAATTGAAAAGCTTCTGTATAGTTGATTGGCCTCAGTATCAGCTAGAGTGCCAAGAAAGGTGGCCACCGGAAGGATCACTTAATTACAACACGATCCTTCAGTTACTTTTGTTTTGTCAAAGAACAGGTAAATGGAATGAACATCTTTATGCGTATACGTTTATGGTGTTAAGAAATAGGACTAATATTTTGCATAAGTGCCATTTGACTCCGACAGACTCGGTAGTAACGGCTGCTAAACCCCAGAACCCTCCCACTGTTGTAATGGCAGAATCGGTGTCCCCTTCGGCTCCTCCACCCCCACAGGCTCCAAAGAGTACCCCCTCGGTGGAATTGTATCCGTTAATTACTGAGAATGTGGTAGCCCGTCCAGGAACACAGGATCATGCAGCCCAGATTGTGTCAGTGCCTTTTAACCCTGTACATCTAGCTGCTTTCAAGGCAGAGGCAGGGGAGTTCTCAACAAATCCAAGCAGGTTTATTTCAATCTTTGAAGGGTGTCTGGCTAGTCATAAGCCTGACTGAAATGATTGCAATATACTTATAAAAACCTTGTTGTTTAAGGTGAAGCAAAATCAGGTTATAGCTAAGGCTAAAAAAAAAGCACAAAAAAAGCATTTAAGGTTTAAAAAAAAAAGCTATTGAATACCAGAGGTTGTACAAAGTAAAATCCTCAAAAGTAAGTGTGCTTGTCCTGGTTTGTTGCTTCAAAGCTCTATATAAAAGTTATGTTACTAAAAAAATGTATAATAGCAATGTGTATGTGTTAATAATTAAAAAAAAAAGTGTATAAGTAAAAAATAAAAGGTTCCTTTGTAAGTTAAAAAAAAAATAAGTTAAAAAATATATAGCTAGCAAGCTCAATCATGCTGGCCCTATTCAAGAACATTGTTCACAGCCAAAACTTGGCTGACAACCAAGAGAAAGGGGGGCCTGAATGTGCCCAAGCAACTGTAAAATCTGCAAAATACTGCCAGGCATAATAAAAACAACAACAAAATTAAAAAGCAGCTTTGCTGGACAGTATTGGCCCAGGGATTTAAAAATTCCCCCACTCTGTTCAAACAGGCTCTGGCCAGAAATTTAAAAAAGTAAAACAATGAGGACAAAGCCCTCCTTTTGCAATATGTAAATAATTTGTTAATTGCTGCTGTGGGTCTAATCCCTTGTCTTAAAGCTACTGTGAGTCTCCTGAACTTTATTGGACTCCAAGGATACAGGGTAGCTCGAAGCAAAGCTCAAATTGCACTCCCTAAAGTTCAGTATCTGGGATTTCACATCAGACAGGGAGAAAGCCTCCTTTCTGTCATTTGAGAGGCTATCTGCCAAGTTCCTATCCCTAGTAACCGTAAACGTCTTAAAGCATTTTTGGGCATGGCAGGTTTTTGCAAAATATGAATCCCAGAGTTTGGACTGTGGGCTAAACCTCTGTATGAATGTGTTAAGGGAGCAAATCATGACCCCTTTCACTGGTCCCCAGAAGCGGACAGGGCATTTAAAATCTTTAAAAAAAAGCTAATAAAAGCACCGGCCCTAGGTCTGCCAAATCCCTCTAAGCCATTCCAACTGTATGTGCATAAACAAAAAGGAATGGCCCTGGGGGTGCTTACTCAGTTATTAGGTGCCTGAAAACGTCCCGTGGCATACTTCTCTAAGCAACTAAATCAAGTTTCAAAAGGTTGGCCAGCATGTTTAAGAGCGGTCGCAGCCACTGCCCTAGTGCTTAAAAAAGCTAAAAAACTAACACTAAAAAAAACTGTGCAAGTGTATATTCCCCATATGGTTCAAGCCCTGCTGAATACTAAGGGTGGTCTCTGGCTCACACAGGCTCGGGTTGCTCGGTACCAAGCAAAACTGTTAGAAAATCCTAAAGTTATCCTGCAAACCTGTCCCTCCCTTAATCCAGCTACCCTGCTACCAGAGACAGAAAAGCAGGAACATAACTATCTAAAAATCATAAATGCGCACTACTCTAGCCACCCAGATTTAAAAAATCAGCCACTCCCAAATGCTAACTTAAAATAATATACAAATGGCAGTAGTACTGTTATAAATGGGCAAAAAAAGATGGGTTATGCTATTGTAACACTTCATAGTACCGTAAAAGCTAAAAGTTTACCTGCTAAAACATCTGCCCAACTTGCTAAACTAGTAGCCCTGACTCGTGCACTCAAGCTGGCAAAAAACAAACGGGTTAATATCTTTACTAACTCAAAGTATGCTTTTGGGGTATTGCATGCTCACGCTGGTCTGTAAAAGCAAAAAAAAAATGCTAACAGCTCAGGTTCTCCGGTTAAGTATGGGTCTCAAATTCTCTGGCTGTTAAAAGCGGTACAACTCCCCTCAGCAGTAGCAATGGTACATTGCAAAGCCCATCAAAAAAAAAAATCAAAATGTAACCAAGAGCAATGCCAAAGCAAACAAAAAAGCCAAGCGTGCTGCTACCCTAAAGTCACCAACAAAAAAAAAATGTCCAAATGCATGCCCTTATCCCATCAGTAGGTGAGCTTGCAGCCCCTCAGTACTCCCATAATGACAAAAACCTGGCTGACAGGCTCAGTCTCCAGGAAAAAAAGGGATGGCTTTATTCCACAAAGGAAAAAATCCTCCTGCCCAAGGGCCTGATTCAACCAGTGTTGCAAAAACTGCATCAAACCACACACGCAGACAGAAAGGCTCTTACCCAGCTTATAAATAAATATTTTCTAACCTCTGGACTTAAACCCCTAGCATCACAGGTACAAGCTAAATGTTTATTCTGCCAAAAAAACAACCCTCGACCAGGAGCAGCAATGTTACCAGCCACCCTGGAACCTACCCCAGGCCCAGAATTGGTGTGGCAAATAAACTTTACTAAGTTTCCCAGAACCCAAGGGTACAGGTACCTCCTCGTCTTGGTAAATCAATTCAGTGAATGGCCTAAGGCCTTCCCATGTCGTAACAACACTGCCAAAACAGTAGCTCTTAAGTTTGTTAAAAAAATCATTCCTCGCTTCGGCCTCCCCCAGTAAATAAAATCTAATAATAAAACACACTTTACATCTCAAGTTGTTCAAAAAATATCAAGTGCTCTGCAAATCCCCTGGAAGCTCCACACACCATAGCGACCACAAGCCAGTAAAGTAGTAAAACGCACAAATCAAACACTCAAGCAACACCTCTCAAAGGTCTGTCAAAAGGCCTCTCTTAGGTGGCCTGATGCTTTGCCCCTTGTGTTACTCCGCGTTCGTGCTCTCCCCAAGGGTAGGTTAGGGCTTAGTCCCTTCAAAATTATGTTTAAAAGGGCATGGCCTCTAAATGGTACACCGGTTCTGGCAAAAGAGTGGGAGATGGGGTATGGTTTCTTGTCTCAGTACATGTGCTCTCTGTCTGCTGTTCTTTCTTCTCTTTACAAATACACCAAAAATTCACAGCCTCTTCTGCTGAATACCCCGGTCCACTCCCTGCAGCCTGGTAACTCCGTTCTCGTGCGGACCTAAAAAAACAAACCTTTCCAAGAGAAGTGGAAGGGACCCCACATCGTCCTGCTTGTTTCCCACACAGCGGCAAAGGTCAAAAAACACAAAAACTGAATTCATCACTCTCGACTGAAAGCAGTACCCGCTTCTAAACAGTGGACTGTCCAGCCTGCTAAAAAAACTGCTAACAACAATTTAAAACTTAAGCTGTTATTCAAAAAACAGTAAGGGTCACTAAAAATGCCTGGTAATCTCTCTGAACAGCCACAGCACACTCCCCGCAAAAACCCTAAGCATTGGTTTTATCTATTCACAGTAGGCCGACCTAACCTATTGTTGGGGACCCCTAGGCATAGCTACCAGGTAACTCGGGAGAGTGGAAGGCCAAAGTGTCGATGAAGCTCTTTTGCTCTGGGCCTATCTGAACCCCCAGACTCCATCTTGTGAACTCTCACCTACGTCTGTGTTCACTGCTTACATGTTAAAGCAGAAATGTATTGGTCAGCTTTTCTAGCAGACAGCTGCACTAGCAAACATAGGGGGAGGAAAAGGCCTGCTTTGTCTTAGCTTGCAAGCCTACTACGTAGAGTCTACAAGGTCAAAGATAAGCATGGGAACTTTTCTAACTGTAACTGCTTAAGGAGGGAGGGGTAAGGGGGAAAAGCCAGGCAAGGCTTACACAGAAACTGCTTGGGGTATATAAGGCAAAAGTTATTTGTATTTGTTGCACTGGATTTGAGGCATGCTGGTCTCCTAGTGCCATTTCAGAGCTCTGGAATAAACTTGGCTTGCTTTCTCCCCTCGGTGTCTTTATTGGTGCTAAGCACACCGGGCCAACGGACCATTTGAAGTCCGCCTCGAGCCCCTCAGGCGGTAACACTATGGTCCTGGTCCTTTTATTTTTTAATTTGTTTAATATCAATACTTCTTATCCACTGGGCATTTAGGTTGTTGTAATCACAATATAAATTCAGGTTTAGGGTCTCTCACAACATTCCTTTTTGTCACAGAAGCACTCCTTCTGTTACCTAATGTTTCATCCACATCGCATGCAGAATGGAAAGCCATCCCTGCAAATATGGCTACCAATACCTATAAGGCCCTAAAAATTGCCTTTGCCCGTAAATTCAATCTCTCCCACTGTTAAATATGTGCCCAAACTCCCCACCATTCAGCGAAATTGCCCTAAAAAGTAGTTCCCCAAAATTGGTCAAACTATTGTCAAAGGTAAATGGTTACCAGTAGTAGCACCTCTGACAATTTAAGTTTGCAATTTAACTGTACTGCAAAAGCTCCTTATGGCCTACACAATGGCTCTTGGAATTCCCACTATAGTAGCACTCTTAAGCCCCAGCCTATTCGTCTATGCTCTCCACCCACTGGTCTCATATGTTATCAGCAAGCCAGTACAAGTAATCATACCTGGTTTGCAGGCATTAGTAAGTGTAGATTTTATATTGGTCCTGGTATAAAGCTCACTGTTCCTTTACTAAATGCCACCGGTTGGCAAACCGGCGCTGCATTCTTTGCCCTATCCCCACAAGCCACCCTACGGGACCTACAAGGTAACAATAAAAAAGCTATTTATAGTAAAGCATTCTGGGTTTATGGTAATAATGCCTATAAATGGCTCCCTCATAGTTAGCATGGTAGCTATTACAAAGGCTATCTCGCTCCTCCCCTCCGTGTTCTCACCAAGGCTCCCTCAGGTCGCCCTAGGTACTATCGGTCCCTAAAAGCTACCATTAAACCCATCAAAAAAAAAACCAGGTTTAAAATAATATTCCTCCCTTCCTATGGGGTGGGACGGCTAACCCAACTTTACAAAAAACTGTCTAAATTTCTCACTTAGTTTGCCAATAATACCCTAGCCATAAAAAAAGGCATAAGTGCTAAGCTGTACCAGCTTCAACTGCTGGCTTTGCAAAACCTCCAGGCCCTAAATTATGTGTTAGCTTCACAGGGCGGAGTATGTGCCCTTATTAAAAAAAAATGTTGTACCTATGTCCCAAAGTTTTCACAAAATATTAACAAGCATATCTTGTCAGCCAAACAAGCCTTAAACCAGTAAAAAGCCCCCCCAAAAAAACCCACTATTTTAAATTCCCTTTAAAATTAGTTACCTGGTCTAAAAAAACTAAAAAAAAGCATTGTTCGCATCTTGCTCACAAATGTTGTAATATGTTTTGTCCTTTTCCTTTTGCTCGCTTGCTGTAAAGTGCTCATATGTAAAATTTGTACCTCCCATACCCCAAAAGTTCCCTTATACCCTCTCATTAATAATCCTAATTGCATAAAGCTTAATCGCATTTTGTCTTTAAAGTATAAAAAAACTCTGTCAAAAATTTGTTAAATGTTCTCAAAAAAAAAATTGTTGGTGTCACTAAGCATAGCTACCAGGTAACTTGGAAAAGTAAAAGGCCATACTTGCCAATAAAGCTCTTCTGCTCTAAGTCTAAATAAGCCACAGTAACTCCATCTTAAAAACATTAATGAGCCTAAAGTGCTAACAGCCTAAAAAGCAAAATATGTAATGGTCAGCTTTTCTAGCAAACAGCTGCTGTTTTGCTCACTCACAAACACAGTAAAAATAAAACAAAAAAAAACTGCTGCACAGGCCTTGCAAAGCTAGGGTTACCATATGTGGAGTGTCCTAAAAGAGGACACTCCACGGGGCCCCGGCCCCGCCCCCCGCCCCGCCCCCGCCCAAACTCCGCCCCCTCCCCCAAAGTCCCCGCCCCAACTCCGCCCCCTCCCCTGCTTCCCGCGAACATTTGATTCGCGGGAAGCAGGCAGCAGGTAAGCAGGGGGAGGGGGAGGAGGCCCGGCCTGGCTCGGGCCCTGGGGTGACGGCCACGGGCCAGCCCCCGGCCGAGCACCCCCGGGCCAGCATCCCCGGCCCAGCGCGCCCCCCGGCCGCCCAGCTCCGGCGGCCCGGCGCCCCCCCCCTGCCGCCCAGCACCGCGGGCCCCCGGCGGCCCGGCGCCCCCCCCGGCCGCCCAGCTCCGCCGGTCCCCGGCGGCCCGGTGCACCCCCCCCCGGCCGCCCAGCTCCGGCGGCCCGGCGCCCCCCCCCTGCCGCCCAGCACCGCGGGCCCCCGGCGGCCCGGCACCCCCCCCGGCCGCCCAGCTCCGGCGGCCCGGCGCCCCCCCCGCCGCCCAGCACCGCGGGCCCCCGGCGGCCCGGCGCCCCCCCCGGCCGCCCAGCTCCGCCGGTCCCCGGCGGCCCGGTGCACCCCCCCCCCCGGCCGCCCAGCACCGCCAGCGGCCCGGCCCCCAGCCGCCCAGGATTTTCCCGGACATGTTCGGCTTTTTGGGATTTCCCCCCGGACGGGGATTTGAATCCCAAAAAGCCGGACATGTCCGGGAAAATCCGGACGTATGGTAACCCTATGCAAAGCCATAAATAAGCATATAAATAAAAAAATTACTAACATGCACACTGTGTACCTGCTGTAACTATTATCTAATAAATAAATAAATAAATAAAATAAACAAAGACTTGCACAAAAACTGTTTAAACTATGAAAAAAAAAATTTGTTTGTATGTGCTGCACTTAATTTAAAATATATTGGTCTCCTAGTGCCTATTCAAAAATCTCAAATAAATTTGCTTTGTTTCTCCACCTCGGTGTCTTTATTGGTGCAAAGCACACCGAGCAACAAACCTCGCTGTTTGCCTCCTCGGGCCCTTTTAGGCTAGCAACACCCTCACTACACACATTGCTCCCTGTACACCCCCGGCACCGTCAGCTCATCTACTCTGACCTCCCGCAGCACCCAGGCCTGAGACCTTCCCACGACTGCTAGTAACTTGTCTGTCACAGGAGGGACTTCAGCACTTTATGAACTTAGCCCTTCCCGCCACTCTCCCTTTGTGGTGAGTGATACCACAAAAATCCCTGGCAGGGTCGGCCCACAACATTTTGGCACCTGAGGCGGGGAGCTCAAATGACGCCCCCCATGCCCCCTCGCTTGGGCCAAAACTTTGCAAGGTCTCAATTCTGCTTTCTTCCTCTTCTACTCCTCTCATGTTACTGCTCTGCTACCTACCCCAATAAAGGAGAACTAACAACTTGTTCAAAAATTTTAAGTAACACTTAACTTTCAAATGCCTGAACAGCAAATGTAACTTTTCTTGTCTGCATAGTAAACACTGGCATTTTTATCTGTTTGAATAATCAAAGTGGTGCTTTCCGTGCCGCCTTGGTTGCAAAGATTTGAACTATTTCCTGAAGGTTCACAGTCTGGGCCAGCTCATGCTCTATTGAGATGGTTGCAAGGCCAACCAGCCTCTCCTGTGTCATTGTGGATATGTTTTTTATTAACTTCAGCTTGGAGAAGCTGCGTTTTCCACTGGCAACTGTTACAGGAAGTGTTAGAAGTACACCTGTGGTCCCCGGAGGCCAACTGCATTATAGGTGAAACCACGTTATATCGAACTTACTTTGATCCGCCGGAATGCGCAGCCCCGCCCCCCCGGAGCGCTGCTTTACCACTTTATATCTGAATTCATGTTCTATCGGGCCGCGTTATATCGGGGTAGAGGTGTATGCACAGAGCAACAAAAGCATTTGGAAAGAGGGTGGTCATCTTATTTGTGCACATATATTCCAGAACAGCCTTTGGAGTTGATCCTGCTGAAATGTACCTTGAAAAGGCTTTTAGTTCATCACCTAAACCACTCGCCTCAATATCACGCATGTCATCACGTGTCAACACTGTCTCTAGTGCCCTGCATTGCTGGTGTAGGTCTTCTTCAGGTATAGTGAGGAGTTTTGGAATATCATACAACATCCCAAATATACTGCTGTGTTACTTGAGCTGCATGAAAAAGTCTTCAACTGACTGTATTGCACAATCTAGCACCTGGTTAAAGAATTCAACTTTGAATTGTTGTTTGGGGTCTCTTATGGGATTATCCCGTGCCTCATAATCAAAATGTCGTCTTCTTCGGTGACTCTTGTATTCTTGAATGGGTGGGAAAATAGCTTCAGTGTGAAGTTCCTCTGCCAACTTCTGTGCACTCTTCAGAACGTTTTGAAATCCCTCATCTGTCCGGTAAGACTGTAGGTATGACTTTGCTTTGTCCAGTTGTTCCATTGCTCCAGATATAGAAACGTCAACACCTTGGAGTCTCTTGCTTGCAACATTTATTTCAAACAGTATGTCATGCCACAACACTAAGCCACACAGAAATTTGAAGTTATGTATGTTTCTGGCGATTCCATTTCCCTCTGCCATTGTTCTCCCACAAACAGTTCCTGTCATAGCATTATCCTCCATAATGGCAACTATGGCATCATCTAGCTTCCCAATTTGGTGTTTGATAGGCTTTATCGCCTCCACTCGACTTTCCCATCATGTGGCACTCAGTGGTTTCAGTGTCAGAGAGGATGTTCCCAGATGTTGCTTCAAAATTTGCCATCAATTAGTTGATGCAGAGAAAAATGCATAGAAGCTTTGAATTACATTAAAAAATTCAGCAGCCTCACTAGAAGCTGATGCTGCATCATTGACCACCAAGTTCAATGAATGAGAACTGCATGGGACAAAAAAAGCTCGAGGGTTTAACTTTCGGATCCATGTCTGCACTCCTCTATTCTTTCCTCTCATGCTGGCACCGTTATCGTAGCCCTGACCTCTCATGTCAGCTATCGCAATTCCCGTATCTTCCAGCTTTTTAAGAAGCACATTTGTCAAATCAGCTCCTATAGTATCATCAATGTCAATACATTCTAGAAAATGCTCTCTGACAGTCACCATTGCAGGGACATTATCACTAGGTTCTGTTCTTGTTACAAAACGCACCATTAAAGTCATTTGTTCCATGTGGCTGATGTCAGATGTGCAGTCCAGAATAACAGTGTAATATCTTGCTGACTTCAGATCTGCCACAATCTTCTGTTTAACTTTTGTTGCCAGTAACTGTATGATCTCATTTTGAATTGTTTTTCCAAGTTAGTGGTGTGCGTACATTTCTTGGATGGTGACTCTTCTGAGATGCTCCTGGAGTACAGCATCAAACTCAGCCATCAGCTCCACAGTTTTAAGGACGTTTCCATTGTTTGGCACATACAGCTGATCTGAAGTGCCACGCAGTGCTAGGTTTTGGGTAGCAAGCATTCTCACAATGGCAATGAGCCTTTTCAGAACATTTTGCCAGTAAAGAGACTCTGATGCAATCTTCTCTTGATGCTGATCATCTATGGTGGCCTTTAACCTTAGTCTCATCTCAAGCTCTTTCCACCTATGGAATGCTCTCTGGTGATTTGCTGCCTTCTCATGGCATGCCAGATTTCTAGCCAGATTTTTCCAGTCCTTTGTTCCTGTAGAACCCAGTGTGGCTGGGACATTAGACTGGAAGAGTTTGCAACAAAAACAGTATGCAGCATTCTGGGTTTTTGAGTACATAAGCCATGACCTCTCCACTTTGTCACCATTGGGGTTTTCACGCCAGTAATGTGTTGGATGGAAACTTCTATTTTCATTGTCTTTGGGGAACATGAAGTTTTTCACTTGCTGTGGCCCATGCAGTACAAGGAAGTCCCTCAGGCTACTGCTCAAGTGGGTCCACAGTCCTGGATCATCTAGCCTTAAGGAACTAAACTCAGCAGCAGCTGTTTCTTGCGCCTCCACCACACTCTTCTCTGATCTACATTTTTCTTCAGGAATGTGAATGGTTACATCCCTTTGAGATGGAGATATGGATGCTGCAGTAGCTGCCAGGTCACCTGCACTCTGACTAACTGGAAGATCAGGCATCTCCTCACCACTCACATCCTCACTGGGGCCGGAAGGCTCACCGTGAACATTTGTGTCTATGTATCTCAGGAGAGCTCCTTCCTGCTTAGATAGAAAAGCTTCCTTTGCTTTCTTTCTTTTTCTGAATGCTGCCCCAGAGGGGCGTTTTCTTCTTTTACTCATGACTGCTGTTCTGTGCCAGCTATAGTGGCTCTCAACACTCAATTGAAGGGGACAAATAAGCAGGCTGGTAGCAGGGCCTCAGTGAGGGAAGATATCAGCGTCTTAAGGGCCTAACTGGCTCCTAGTACTTCCTGTTCTCCTCAAGTGGGTTCAGGGAAGCAGCAGGAAACAGGAAGCTCCCTGAGAAGCTGGTGTGAATCAGTCCAGGCTCCGGGGAAAGCTAGAGAGGTACATAAGAGGCTCCTCCTCCTCTCTCTCCCTGCAGCTCCTGCTGCTTTCTGTTATTCCCTCTCACCTTTTCTCCTGCCTGCCTGTTAGGTCCCTTGTGCCCTCCTTCCTCCAGCACAGCACTCCACCATCTCTGTGCATCTAGAGCAGAGAGAATACATATGCACCAGCAGCAGACACGATTTTCTACACTCTGGGTCCTAGTGGCGCCCCCCGCCTGCCCACAGTCTGGCACCTGAGGCGGCCACCTCAGTTCGCCTCATGGTAAGGCCAGCCCTGATCCCTGGCACTTCTACAGCATCACTGCCCCCAGTTTGTGGCTGGGGAGAGTGGCACAAAGAGAGGAAAGTGGTTTGCCATGGAAGCAGCAAATATAGGGATAGAACCCAGGAGTCCTGGCTCCGAGCCCCCTGCACTAACCCACTAGACCCCACTCCTTTCCCAGAGCACAGGATAGAACCCAGGAGTCCTGCTCTAAGCACAGGGGATAACAATGACCTAACCCCAGTATTGTCTTTGCTTTTGCAAGTCACTGGGCTGTTTACAACATTTCTGGGAACTATTTTGGTTAGTTTCCTCCCCTGGGAGTGGGGACCAAGGCTCTGAGGCCTCCGAAGTTTTCCCTGTGCTGCAGTACAGTCACTATGGCTGTTAGTATCGATGGGCTTTGCAAACTGCCCTGGGCCAGTCTCTCCAGGTCTGGGAGCCAGGCTAATGGGAGACTCCGCTATCTGGGACACTTACCCCACTGGGGCGGGTCAGGGGGCTGAGCCCCAAGGCAGCTTCCTGTTTCTCAGCTCCCAGTGCTATCAGAGGGTCTCCCGCTTGCTTTCAGATTCTGCTCTATCACAGGGAACTTTGGACAGAAACCAACATTGCCCCCCTGCCATGCACATCTCTCGCTCCCCACAGCCCCGCTCAGAGCCTCCCCCTACACTGGCTGAGGGTGATGGTCAACCACAAGCCCAATCACTCCCAGACTGACTGTCTCCCATGGGTGGCTCTGAGCTGCTGGCACTGACCCTAAACGCGGGACATTTCTGGCCCCGTTCTGGGCCGGGCAGCCATTTTGTATATCTGACATGCCTGAGTGAATGCAAGATGGTCACCACAAAGGGAATCCCCCTTTTGTCTGACGATCGCCCTAATAAGTCTGTCCCGGGCTGTGGATCAGTGACCTAGGGCTGTGGGGCAGCCCTTCTGGTGCCATTACAGAGCCTTGCCCTATGGATGGCCCGTAGTTTCAAAATGGCCTCTGATTCTGCAGGTTTACATTTTTAGGGGCCCAAATGGAGAAAGCCATGGCCTGACTTGCAGAGGTGCGGCACTCCCCTAGCTCCCTGTGATTTCCCCCAGCATTGTGGGTGCCCAGCACCCTGCAACATCAGCCTTAGGGTGGCTCAAAGCAGGGCCCCCCAAAAGGAGGCATCTAGAGTTAGGGGGCCACTTTTGAGAGTGGGTCCTTAAATCCCTCACCCCTGGGGCCTCCTGCACGGAACGGGGCTCAGCAGTCCCCCCCCGACCCCCCCCACTCTCCAAGGTGCACCCACCGCCATCAGGGATCTCTTCTCCCTCCCCCTGTTCCAGAATGTGGAGTGGGAAAAACTCTCCCTGGGCCGAGATGTAGGCAAGAGGGGGCAGTGGATTCAGGATGGTCCCAGGTTCACCCAGCCAGGCCAGTAATTGACAGTTACAAGCTGGGAAAGCGGGCTCCTTACCTGCTTCTGAGCCACACTGGGGTGGGGGTTGTGGTCACAGGGAGACCATGAGAGCACCAGAGCCCTCCAGGCAAAGCACAGAGCCAGGGAGGGGGTGTTCTGTATTCCCAGCTCTCTATTAGCAGGGTGAGCACTCCCTACACTGGGGTTCACAGTGGCGTAGCCAGGTTCTAACGTCAGGGGGAGCGAACACATAAAAAAAGGTGTCATTCCAACCCCTTCCCCAAATCCCCAGCCCCGCCTCCTCCCCGGGCGTGCCACATTTCCCCTACACCCCCCCTCCATCCCAGGCTTTCACGCGGCAAGTCTGGGAGGGAGGTGGGAACGGCAGCATGCTCAGGGGTGGAGGAGATGGAGCAGAGGTGAGCTGGGGCAGGGGCGCGCGAGGAGGGCCGCCCGTGCCGCAGCAGGTAACCTGGGGGGTGGGGGGACGGCACAGGGGAATTACTCCCCGCCCCAGTTCACCTCCGCCTTCTCTCTGGGCCTGAGCGCGAAGCCGTCGCTTGCTTCTCTGCCCTCCCAGGCTTCCCACGCGAACAGCTGATTCGCGGGAAGCCAGCAGGGAGGGGCGGAGAAGCAGAGCAGGGCGGCGCGTTCAGGGGAGGAGGCGGAGCCGGAGCAGAGGTGAGCTGGGGCTGGGGGGCAGGGCAGGGAGCTGCCGGTGTGGGTGCTCTGCACCCACCAAATTTTCCCCGTGGGTGCTCCAACCCCCAGGGAGTCGGCGTCTAAGGCGCCACTTTTGGAAATGTGCTCAGGGGGAGCAGCCACTCAGGGCCGCTCAGGGCTGCTCCCCCTGCTCCCCACCCCAGCTACGCTATTGGGTTCACTGCTTTCCTGTCATTTCTATAGTTCCTTTAACCCCTAAGTGCCTCACTAACTGTGCACAGCCCCATGGAGATGCAGCCACCTCTGGGGAAGAGCACATCAGCCAAACACGCAGGGGAAATGTCAGCCAAGGGCTATGGGGCAAACTCCTGCTCTTATGGAAAGTGCCCCCTGAGGTGCTGGGAGCTAAGTTCAGGGGGGAGGAAGCTGGGATTCCCCCCTGCAGTTCTAGTGTGCCATCACAGCCCCAAGTCATCCCCGCAGGCTGCTGTGACGAGAAAGCACTGCCTGACCCCAGCATCAGCCCAGCAGCCATTTAAACAACTGACCCTTTCTTTAGCACGACTGTCTGTAGGGCTGATAGTGGGAATCCAGGAGCAAAGATACAGACTGAGTTGGGGAGGGAGAGGGGGAATTTCATTCTAATTCCTCTCTGGCTGACTCTGCTGGGCCTTTTCTCCGTAGGTCTGGGCTCAGATCCCCCCCTTCCTCTTCAATGCAGTGGGGAGACCATTCCTGTCTCAGGGGCCGGGGAACACCTTCCACCACTCATTAGAGGAATCACTCTGTGTTTATGGGAAACTTTAGCCTGATCCATATTTGAGCATTAGAGTGGGTCTAAACACAGTTTTGGCCATTGTATTGTATTGTATTGCAAATTTCACAATATTTGGCATTTTCCTAAGGGCCCCAGCTCTTAGAGTCATGGGATGATGTGAGAATTTCAGCTTTTAAAAAAAGTAAATTTCTAGCCCTCATAGTTGAGGGAGAATCTTGACAATCTTTGAGCCCGAGGCTCAAAACCCAGAAGGCAAATAAACTCCCCACTTTTGTTCAAAGTCTCATTATTTGTGAATCAGTGTTCTGATTTTTGGAGGGTATAAGTGGCACATTGAGATCAGGGCCCCACTGAGCTGTATGCTGTTTGCACATAGAGACACTTTCTTCCCCAAAGAGTTTACATTCTAAATAGACAGCGGAAGATTCTTATCCCCATTGTACAAATGGGGAAACTGAGGCACAAAGTGACTCAGTGACCTGTCTAAAGTTGCACACAGAGTCGGAGATAGAGCCAGGAACTGAACCAAGGTGTCCTGAGCCCCAGGCCAGTAGCTTCACCACAGACCATCCTGTTACTGCCCCTGCGTTACATTTCCAGACAGATGGCAGCCCCATCAGCCTCGAGGGGGCTGTAGAGAGTGGGAGGCATTATTAAGGGGGAGCAATACTCAAGGATTTGGGGAGAGCTAGAATTGAAAGGGCGTCATGCAGGGCTGGGCTGAGGGGAGCCCGGGGTCTGAGCCCAGACATCAGTTCCCGTCTGGCTGAGTCTAGCAATCCAAGGGAGAATGTTTCTGCTTAGCACTGACATGCTGCTGGGGCAGTCATCCCCGCCCCCCCATGTTGCCCCACCCTGGGGCAGGCCCTGCAAGTCAGGGATAACAGGGGCAGCCTATCCCCATAGTCCTGGGTTCCCCCTGCCAGGCACCTTGTAGTGCCAGTGGTACCTCTGCAGACTGGGCATCGACACCCCCCGAGTCAGCCCCACCCTGGTGCCAGCATTTCCCACCGTTCTACGCTGGGCAGCAGCAGGGCAACAGTGGGTGAACCAGGCCCCGTGCAATGGCTGGGCAGGGATCAGAGACACAAGGCTCCTTACCTCTCTTGCCTGAGAGTCTGGCCATCAGCCCCTCCCTGGGTAAGGCAAGTAGGCCAGAGACAGTCCGGGAGATACAAAGCAGGCTGCAGCATAGCCGGAAAGCAGCGACTGAGATGGGAACAGCCCCATGGGAGGGTGGGGGGAGATTTGTGACCATGATTTGTGTCAGGAGCTACAGAGTGGGGTTTGTGGGTTAGAACAGGGGGGTCTGGGAGCCAGGACTCCTGGGTTCTGAGTTACAGCTGAGCCCTCTGTCTCACCAATCTGGGATCCTCTTACACTGTGATGTTGTGACAAGCTGCAAAGCCCTCCAAGCTTGCACTCACACCAACATCCACGTGCAGGGACCACGCCTAGCTATGTTCATGAATGGTCTGGCCAGCCAATCATGAACCTGCAATAGACAGGCTACAGCCAAAATACCCCCAAGCTCCTCAGTCTAGGACCCCGGAGCTGTACTGTCCTGCCCTGGTCAAAACCCAACCAGTATGAATTTATTAACCAGTTCATCACTTCTACAAAGGAAAGTGGACATGCACCAGTTCTTGTTCCTGGGCTGAGAGTTTTCCCTTTGCATTTCAAACAACACGCAGTGTTTTAGGTAAAGTATAAAACTGATTTATTAACTACAAAAAGATAGATTTTAAGCGATTATAAGTGATAGCAAATAGACCAAAGTACATGACCTAAGAAATAAAGAAAATTGCCAGCTAAGTTTTCTACACTAGACAGGATTAGTATCAAGCAGTATCTTACCCAGTACACGCAGGTTAGCTTTTGCATACACAAGCAGGCTTCCTTCTTTCCTGCCTCAGACCAGCATCTCCCCTCCAGTTAAGTCTTTTTCCTCCAGTCCTTCTAGGTGTGGCATTGTGGGGAAAGCGAGGTCAGTTATGTCTGTTCCTTTCCCCTTTTATATCTTCTTCCAACTTGCTGGAAAGCTCTCATCCGGTGTCCTGGGTCTTCCTCTCTGGGATCCCCTCAGGTTGTGGCACAAACTCCAACAGGCTCTGTTAAGCTGCAGAAGTTAAACACAGGCAATGTCTATTAAGGGGAACCTGCCATAATGTTTTGCAATGACAGTGCACACTGCTGTGGGGGCGGTCGCTCCAGTGGCTGCAGTGTTCAGTGGACAAAATCTCTAACCCTGCTGACAAAGCTTTTAGCTCAAGTGTCAGAAATCCTGTGTTCCTGGAGCCTGAGGTGCTGGGCTCTGTTCCTCCTGCTTCCTCCCTGCAGCTTCACTGGAGACTGTTCTCTGAAGCAGCTGGATTTATCATTAAAAATCTCAACCCATGCTGTAACAGCAGCCACAGAGAAATCCCTCTCACTAGAGTCTTTCACACCTAAACAACAAGGAGTCCGGTGGCACCTTAAAGACTAACAGATTTATTTGGGCATAAGCTTTCGTGGGTAAAAAACCCACACCTAAAATATTTCACACCTAAATTAATCTCAGAGAAAACAAGGGGGATTTGGCTGCAAACCTGTTCCTGCATCCCCAGTGTGAATAAAAGGGAAATAAAAGATCCAGAACTTCCCTGTTCTGCTCCTTGGGGCTGGTTTGCTAGAGGGGACGGGCCAGTGAGACTCAGGGTGCAATGACTTGAACTCGGTGTCTCTCTCCAGAGGCCTCAGTGAGAGCAGTGAACCCCTCGGCTAGAGCCCCCCTCACTTACCCTTGGCAGATACGTCAGAGCCACTAGATCCTTGGTCATTTGCTGTGCAGAGGAGGAGAAGGGAGAGGATATTAGCATCTCTCACAGGCAGGGTTTCAGCGTAGTTAGTAGATACAGGGGGGCCGGGGGGGGGGACTCTTATCCAAAGGGAACAGTCATCACCTGACTCTTCCCTAGCAGTGAGGTGGTTGGTGCACAGATCAGTCTACAGTGCAGCTGCCCTGGATTTCCATTATTCACATGCAAAAAACCGTTACCATTGTAGGGGGTCAGCACTGCTTTGAGCTTTTCATGCCTCTTCAGAATGGGAGCACTGAATACTCAACATTCAAAGGCTGGCAAAGTAGGAAATGCTGGGCTAAGGATACATAAGAGCAGCCATACTGGGTCCGACCAAAGGTCCATCTATCCCAGTCTCCTGTCTTCGGACAGTGGGCAGTGCCAGGTGCCCCAGAGGGAATGAACAGAACAGATAATCATCAATGATCCATCCCTTGTCACTCATTCCCAGCTTTTGGCAAACAGAGGTTAGGGACACCATCCTTGCCAATAGCTATCGA
Source organism: Emydoidea blandingii (assembly GCA_036785055.1). Lineage (NCBI taxonomy): Eukaryota > Metazoa > Chordata > Testudines > Emydidae > Emydoidea > Emydoidea blandingii. The sequence goes on from JAXIVB010000006.1 coordinate 135,509,362, forward strand.
TGGACCTATTCTCCATGAATTTATCTAGTTTTTTTTTAATCCTGTTTTAGTCTTGGTCTTCACAACATCCTCTGGCAAGGAGTTCCACAGATACCCCTGCCAAACAACTTTAATTCTGTCCCCTTTGCTCTATGGCCAGAGGGGTCATTGAAGCACACCATAGACTTCACCGTCACCCTGCGTTCCCCGTAAGCTGCGTGGTCGCGCGGCCACCCAGGAGTGAAACAAATGCTGCGCACTTAATTAGTAGAGCCACGCATGGCGGCATATGTTCAAGTGCCACTACCCCCACTGCTCTGCAGCCACGTTGCTTCTGCACTTTGCCTCGGAGCCCCTGGCCAGCTGCTCCCAGACTCTCCTCCTGGCTGAGCAAAACAGGGAGGAAGGGGGTGGTGCTGATGTCAGGGTTTCCCTCTCCCCCACCCATGTACCCCATCTCCGCAGTACAGGGGTGGGGGACAAGCCTCAGGAGCTGGAGAGCTCAGCTGCTGTGGTCTGAGCCTTCTGGTGTGAGTGCCTTAAAGAGACAGTGCACGGTCTCTCATAGACTTCCCCAGCAGCCAGTACACATGTACACTGTCTCTCTCTCTCTCACACACACACACACACACACACACTTTCTCTTTCACACTCACCTCCAACACATACTTGTGTTGTTCTTGTTGTTATTTCTTTGTACTTCCTGCAATGCACATATATTCTCTGTAATTTTATTCTTTCAAAGTGCTGTTATTTTAGGTTTTTGACTGGTCTGTGCAGTTAAACATTTATTTCTCTTTGAGTAGTGAGTTCTAAAATGCCTAACCTGTCCTGGCTGGAGTAATTATCCCTACAGTAACTTTTAAAATATATATATTAAATCTAGGTTTTTTGTTTCTACTGGTGGCGTGTATCGACACAGTACTTCCATATTGGTGCACATAACAAAATTCTTTGTGCACAGGGATGAAAAAAATTAGAGGGAACAGTCCCCCTGCCAATCAACATCAATTCAATTCCTGCCTTAATCAATGGCACTGCACAGAGCAGTGTGGACGGTATGAAGAGAAATGCTGATTTGGGGTGGTGCTGGGCACAGAGACAAGGGCAAGTTTGGTTTGGCCTGGTGCTGTTCTACTTCCTGTTCCTATTCCCAGACCCACTGGGGCAGAGTTCGAGTTGCGTGGGAAGCATCATAATTGGGACCCTACCAAATTCACGATCCATTTTGGTCAATTTCACAGTCATAGGATTTTAAAAATTGTAAATTTCATTATTCAGATATTTAAATCTGATATTTCATGGTACTGTAACCTAAGTTCCCTCTAAGCTGCTCAGCAGACTATAAAGGGCCGTGCAGAACTTATAAAGGGCTGTGCAACAGCGGGCTGGAGAGGAGATAGGTAAGGAGTGGGGTGGAACTGGAGAGGGGAGCAAGTTGGGGCAGGGCTTCCGTGGGCCTCTCTCCCAGCCCCGGAGCTCCCGTGCTGCCAGCGGGGACAGCGGGGCCCATCCCCTGGAGCTTGCTGATGCCAGCAGGGAGAGGGTAGCCGCTCCCCCGGAGCTCTGGGCTGCCAGCAAGCAGAGGGCTGCAGGGAGTCCTCTGGCCCCAGCCCCAGGGCAGCCTGCCTGCACCCCAAACCTCTCATCCCCAGCCCCACCCCAGAGCCCGCAGCCCCAGCCACTGGGTATAATTTTATAAAATTGCTGTACACAAAAATTCAAATATTGAAAATTAATTGCCTGAACCTGCAAACACTTAAACAGATACATACAGATACTTTACTCACAGAAACAGTCCCATTGTTTAAAGTTGAGTAAGCGTTTGTGTAGGAGCTGGATTTTATAATGTACTATGAGAATTAATGTATGATTTGATTTCATCTTGTCAGCCACCCTTTTTGAATAGCAGAAAGGAATGACAGACCAGAACAATCCTTATGAGTGATTATGGTCACCCTTTTGTTTTAGAATAAGTTATAAAGCTACTATGGTTTCCTATATGTATTACAAATTAGGAAGTAAGAGACAGGATTCTCTATTGTATCTATGTTAAGAAGATTAGAGGAATGTTGAGGGCCTGAAGCCCCAATGTGAATTGTTTTAGTTATAAGATTTAGCAAGGCTTGATTTACAATGTATTCTGCTGAATATACAATACTGCTGTCTGTATACCTTTGAAGGTTTCTGTAAGAGATTGTTTGTGTGAATGAGGCATGCATGCATCAGAAAAAGATAAGGTGTGAAAGCCATCACAAATGTCCAGATGGTCAAGAAGAAGTGAGAGACTTGGAAAGACCAGGAGATAATCAGAAAACATCCATTGTATCCCGATGTTAAACATGTTAGCAGCATTGACGACCTCAGAGGTGAGGCAGGCACCCCCGAAGGCGAGACAACAAATAAGAGATAACGATGGGAAGCCCGACAATAACCATCAAATGATAACACCACTTAAGGACTAATGATGACAGGATGACATTGCAAAATGCATGAACTCAAATGGAAACTATAAAGCTGGGGTGTTTTGCCATGGAACTCTGGGTTCAGTCCTGCAAAGCCTCGGAGCATCGGATCGCGACCGACAGAACCCAGCTCCACACTCATGCTCAATCTAACTGGCCATTAGATTGACTCCAGCTACAACAGACTGGTAACTATGAACATCACTGGCAGGACTGTGTGTGTGTGTGTGTGTGTGTGTGTGTGTGTGTGTGTGTGTGTGTGTGTGTGTGTGTGTGTCTAAAAAGCATATGCTAACTGTGGTATTCTCAATAAATGCTGTGTATTTACCTTCCTCTATAAAGATCCCGTGTGCTTTGTATGAGCATAACATTTGCAGCATCAGGGATTTTATTAAGAACTTGTCATGTAGTGGCATAAAATCTGTGTCACTTCAACAGTGAAACAATTTTGTTTTAACAATAAAAAGGTTATTTGAACTCTCAGTAATTTACAGTAGCAATTTTTTTATACAGGCCAAAGTTTTCAAAAAGTGGACCCCCAAATTAGGCTCTTCAGCCTGCCTTTAGCCATATAAGGGAGGGGTTTTCAAGAGTGCTTAGGGCACAAGTCCCATTGACTTCAAACTGCAAAACCTGGTGGTTGAAGCATTTCAGCTGTTTACTGGTGGAAGTGCAGTATACTGGATGGTGATGCTGGCCGCAAATCATCTGGCTCTTGCACATCGCTTGTCACTAGTAGATCTCAAAGCTCTTTACAAAGGAGACACAGAGCACAGGCTACTTGCTTCCCAATTCTCTGTCTGTACAGTCTCATAATAGGGAATATTAATGAGGCCTTGGGCTTGTCTTTTTCAGCACAGATGAGCATTTTAAGTGTGAAACTTCTTAGTAGAAAAAAATCTACATAAAATCTGAAATTTTATTAACAATTGGGAAACTAAAAAAACCAAACAAGTAGAAAACAGCCTCTCTGACAATTTAAGACCATAAAATGGAAGAGAAGAACTAGCAATATGTAAATAAGAAATTTGATTTACATTTTCAATTTAAATGTCATAATTTAAATCAAAATTTTAAAGTTGTGATTTTTAGCCACCCTAAGAAGTAGAGCTCCCAAAGGGTGCTGATGAAAATGTGGGCAGGTACGAGAAACACCAAAACAAAACCAAGACCTGTTGTTTGAAAACAAGGCAAAGGAGAAAGCGACAACACTCAAGGCAATCGAATTAAGAAGAGAAAATTACTCTAGTGTTTTGTTGAAAGCAACCTGAGCAGAAAGAGTAGGTGAAAGACAGACTGAAAGGGATAGAGAAGAGTTGGGAAAGGCCAACTGGTCCCAATACAACAGTCTCTTTGATCCTATATAAAACGTATACATTTTCAATTCACGTACATTTGTGCTTTAATGCAATTTCTATACAGATAGGGTCTGAAAGCAAGACAATTTAATACACATTCTGAAACTGGGGCTGAAAAGTTTATAGTTTCTGGTAAATCTAATCTGGCTAGTGTATTTATATATTTTTATCATCAGTCAGCACCCTCATCCCGCCCCGCACCCTAACCCTCTGCCCCAGCCTTGAGCCCTCTCCTGCACCCTGAATCCCTCATCCCCGGACCCGCCCCAGAGCCCTCACCCCCACACTCCAACCTTCTGCCTTAGCCCGGAGCCCCCTCCCACACACCAAACCAACCCCTCAGCCCCACCCCATTAATTTTGTTATGTGCCCCAAAATAGGGAGGTGATCTGTCACACATCACCTCCATGTTGGTGTCACATAACAAGATTCATTCCACACACAAGTGGGAAAAATTTGACGGACACTGGTTGTAACTATAGGGGTCCTGACCCAAAAAGGGGCTGCAGGGGCACAGCAAGGTTTATTGTAGAGGGGTTGCGGTATTGCCACCCTTACTTCTGCTGCTGCTGTCTGACCACCAAGCTCTGAAGGCAGCGCAGAAGTAAGGGTGGCAATACTGTAATCCCCTACAATGACCTTCCAACAACCCCGAAGACCCCCTTTTGGGTCAGGAACCCCAGTTTGAGAAACGCTGGACTCCCCTGTGAAATCTGTACGGTATAGGGTAAAAGTACACAAAAGACCAGATTTCACAGTACGTGATGCATTTTTCAAGGCTGTGAATTTGATAGGGCCCTAATCATAATACCTCTGCATATCCTGGTTTGCCAACTTTTGACTTTCGGGAATTAAACACTCCCATTCTGAAAGGACACAGGGAGCCCAGGGCAGGGCTGAGCACCCGAAACCTTAACTCCACGTTAACAAAGTTCTTGCATGTGAATTTCCGTTGTTCTGGAGTAAAGAGGAGGAGTGAGGGAGGCACGACTGAGGGCCAACTGTAGGAGGAAGGGTGGTGCTCTGAGGAGGTTTTGTTGGCACTTCTCAAACCCCCTCTGTTACCCGCTGGAGGCACCCCTGAGAGGGTAAAGAGAGAGCTGGACGACTACACCCTAGCAGGGCCTGGCAGATCTGTTCACTTTATACCAGCTCTTCATACCAGGCATTAGATGGCATCAGACAGAGTCCATAATTTATGTAAATATTTCCCATAGTTTTAGTCTTGGTCTGTTCCTAAAGCTAATTGCAGGAGACAACTGAAGAGGGGATTTGAACTCATGGTCATCGAGGTGACAGAGTGGTGCTGATCTGACTCCCATTGGCTTCAAAAGGCTTTGGATCAGACCCAGATTTCACAAGCACTGAAACCAACTTTCAGGTAAGTCAAAAGAAGAGTAACATTAAAAGCAGGTCAGACACCTTCAGGGTCACACTCAGCCATACACAGCACAGCTCTAGGGGGACAATAATTCAGCCCAAAACCACTGTATACATTCCCGACTATCGCCTTGTCTACACGAGCAAAATTGGGACCCATACCTATCAAGCAATGCAATTCCACCAGTGATAGCAAAGGTGGAGCAACTGAGGAGATGGGGTTCAGGTGTTTTTAACCACTACCATCTAGACTTCCTCTGAGCAAGGTTATAGAAGATGTATCTAAAGCCACTCTACACTACTGAAGAAGACCTCTGTTGGGAAAATAACACAGCACTGCACAGATTATCCAACAAGTTCTTGGAATGTATTGGAGACAATTTTTCTTTCAGAAGGTGGAGAAAGCTACTAGGGGAAAGGCTGTTCTAGATTTGATTTTGACAAATAGGGAGGAATTGGTTGAGAATTTGAAAGTGGAAGGCAGCTTGGGTGAAAGTGATCATGAAATGATAGAATTCATGATTCTAAGGAATGGTAGGAGGGAAAACACACAATAAAATAATGGATTTCAAGAAGGCAGACTCAGGGAGTTGGTAGGTAAGATCCCATGGGAAGCAAATCTAAGGGGAAAAATGGTTCAGGAGAGTTGGAAAGTTCTCAAGGAGACATTATCAAGAGCACAAGTGCAAACTATCCCACTGCACAGGAAAGAAATGAAGGATGGCAAGAGACCACTCTGGCTTAACCAGGAGATCTTCAATGATCTAAAAATCAAAAGAGTTCTACAAAAAGTGGAAACTAAGTTAAATTACAAATGATAACTGTAAACAAATAACACAAGTATGTAGGGGCAAAATTAGAAAGGCCAAGGTGCAAAATGAGATCAAACTAGCTAGAGACATAAAGGGAAACAAGAAAACATTCTACAAATATATTAGAAGCAAGAGGAAGACCAAGGACAGGGAAGGCCCATTAGTCAATGAGGAAGGAAAGGCAATAATAGAACATGTGAACTTGGGAAAAGGGCTAAATAACTTTTGTTTCAGTTTTCACCAAAATGTTTCAAAGCGAGGGGGAGATGTGATAACAGTTTTCAAGTACATAAAAGGTTGCTACAAGGAGGAGGGGAAACTTTCTTTTTTCATCAACCTCTGAGGACAGGACAAGAAGCAATGGGCTTACATTGCAGCAAGGCAGGCTTAGGTTGGACATAAGGAAAAAAATCGTGTCAGGGTGGTTAAGTACTGGAATAAATTGCCTAGAGAGGTTGTGGAATCTCCCTCATTGGAGGTTTTTAAGAGCAGGTTAGTCAGGTATGGTCTAGATAATACCTAGTCCTGCCATGAGTGCAGGGGCTGGACTAGGTGTCCTCTCGAGGTCCCTTCCAGTCCTACCATTCTATGGTACTACAGCAATAGTTGGAGATTTCTCTAAAATCCTCATTGTAGACAAGGCCTATAATTGGGAGCAAGGATCTCCTGTCAGTGCAGGTTTTTGATGTACTTTTCCCTGGGGGCGGGCAAACTTTTTGGCCTGAGGGCTACATCGGGTTTCCAAAATTGTATGGAGGGCCGGTTAGGGGAGGCCCAGCCCCGCCCCCATCTGACCCCTCCTGCTTCTCGCCCCCTGACGGCCCCCCCGGGACTCCTGCCCCATCCAACCACCACTTTTCCCTGTCGCCTGACTGCCCCCGGAACCCCCGCCCCTGACTGCCCCCCGCCGCCCCATCCAATCCCCCCTCTTCTTCCTGACTGCCCCCCTGGGGAGCCCTGCCCCCATTCAACCCCCCTGTTCCCCACCCTCTGACCGCCCCGACCCCTATCCACACCCCTGCCCCCAATCACCACCCTGAACTCTCCTGCCTTCTATGCAACCCCCCCTGCTCCCTTACTGCACTGCCTGGAGCACCAGAGGCTGGCGCGGCCCGGCTGGAGCCAGCCACGCCACCACACAGCACAGAGCACCGGGACAGGCCAAGCTCGGCAGCTGCACTGCCTGAGGAGCTCGCAGCCTCGCTGTCCAGACCATTGCGGCGGAACGGCAGGGGAGGGGCCGGGAGTGAGCCTCCCCGGCCAGGAGCTCAGGGGCTGGGCAGGAGGGTCCCACGGGCCGGATGTGGCCCGCGGGCCGTAGTTTGCCCACTTCCGTGTCAGTGCCTCTAGGCTAAAATCCACAAGCAAAAACTGATGGCTGTTCAGGGATGGCCACTTGAAAAGAGGCGATGGGTCTCTTGTCACTTACCCTGAGCTACAGCGGTAGCCGTCTCCATTCCTCCCTGCAGAGAGAAGGCAAATTTCAGTGAATGCAGCTCCCAAGGCAGGAACCGACTGCAATCGGTGTCTGCAGCTCAGAAACAGGGCCCCTGGCCCAGCACAGCCCCCTGGCACTCAGTAATGGACTCAAGGTCCCAGGCGCTCACAACTGGCAGGAGAGAAAGACACAACGAGACAGTTTCCAAAGACCTCGGTGCACTGGGTGCTGAGCTCTTTGGAAAACCTAACCCCATATAAACTGTAACCCACACCCAGTTTCTGGTTGGTACAGTGGGTCATTAGCTTCAGTCGCACTGTGTACTGTACTGACACTAGCTCCTGTATTGCTGTTGCCCTTAGGGGTATGTGCAGGACCCAGCAAGTCCAGGGAATCCCCCCATCCCAGGCTCTTTACCTGGGTGTTTCTTTTTCCAGACGACTACTCCAATTATAACACCCATCAGGACAACTGCAGTGATAACTCCAGCCACAGTGGGAATCAGATTGTTATTTTGTTCTGAAATGGAATGGAGAGACTGATCAATGGGGAAAAATCCCCCCCCCCCGCACTAAAACTCCCCTTTCATCCCAATGCAGGGATCAATCAGTCAGCTCCCCAGGTAATGGCTGAGTCCTGCAACCCTCCACCCCTTCCAATGCAGCCACCATGCATTACACCTCACCATAGAAAGTCCTGGACACTAGATCCAGCCTCTACCACTTCCATTCATAATAAATATTTAGCACTTAAAATAAAAGACTCTTACAGCATTAATCAATCTTCAGAAACCTAACTATGGGAGCAAGTATCAGAGGGGTAGCCGTGTTAGTCTGAATCTGTAAAAAGCAACAGAGGGTCCTGTGGCACCTTTAAGACTAACAGAAGTATTGGGAGCATAAGCTTTCGTGGGTAAGAACCTCACTTCTTCAGATGCAAGTAATGGAAATCTCCAGAGGCAGGTATAAATCAGTATGGAGATAACGAGGTTAGTTCAATCAGGGAGGGTGAGGTGCTCTGCTAGCAGTAGAGGTGTGAACACCAAGGGAGGAGAAACTGCTTCTGTAGTTGGATAGCCATTCACAGTCTTTTCAATCAGGGAGGGTGAGGTGCTCTGCTAACTATGGGAGAGCATGGATGTCAGTATCGTCCCTAAACGGGAAAGGGGGAAGACTTGCTGAAGATCACACAGTGTGTCAGTGCAAGAGCCAGGAACAGACCCCAGGAATCCTGACTTCCAGCCCCTCCTGTTCTAACCCACTAGCCCCCACTTCCCTTCCAGAGACAGAACCCAGGAGTCCAGGCTCCCAGACTTCCTGCTCTAACCTACGAGACCCCACTGTCCTCCCAGAGCCAAGGACAGAACCCAGGAGTCCTGGCTCCCAGCCCCTAACCCCCCTTGACCATATTGACTTTCATGACTAATAGAACACAGTCCCATTGTGGGAGTCTGGTGACAAACTAGAAACTGACCTCAAAGCTCTGGATTTCCCTGCCATGAATGGAGTTACAGACACAATGCATGTTTTGTGAGGGGGCAGGAAGTGAAGAGGGGATGATAGAGATATTTTAATACTGTTCTTGGCTTATATAAACCTGTTAAATCCGGAGTTCTGTATACACTTTCAGTTTCACTAATCAGCTTCTCCTGTTGTCTGAAAGATCCACATAATAATATAGCAAAAAGAAAAATATTTATAAGAGAATAAGGAAATTTGGTTTATGAGACAAAAATTGGCCGGGGACGTGGTAGCAGGATTATGATGTTCCCCGTGCCACCAACTCAATCTAGGAATGGCAAAGAACCAACTTCGGATGCTTGGCCTCTTTTTCACATGGCCACTGTCTCAAGGTGATTCCCTATAAGGATCAGGCCATTGACGGCCCTTAGTTCAGCTGGCCACCATTTTCCTACAGCCAGGCTAATCTTCACAACAACCGCCACCATCTCACACACAACCAAGACCGGACGCAGTTAACACAGCCACCCCTGGGCTGACAGGAGGCAGGGAGGGAGACTGGGGGGGTGGAGGAGGGGAGAGAGATGTGGGGATGGGGACAGGAAGGAATGTTTAGAGGAGAGAGAGAGAGCTCTGACAGGACCAGATTTAAGTCCCCCAGGGGGATGGGTTCCCAGATTTGCGATTACAGTCTTTCAAAGCCCTTGAGGAAGTGAATGGACATTTTATGTGAAAAAACTGATCGACCACCCAGCAGGGGGTAGAATGCTGAGATCGCTGCTAGGTGTACCTTAACAGATGAAATCGCTAGACCTTGCTGTTTCCAGACTGTCCTGGAGTATCTGCTTCATCTGAGAGTGACTCAGTGGGTGAGAGGCAGGGGTGCCGGAACAGGGGGACCAAGGGGCCAAGGCCCTGCCACTTTAGCAGCAGATGAGAGGAGGGGGGGAGGGGGCGGACCCTCAGGAGAAGAGGTGGAGCGGGGGGGGCGTCAGGGGAAGAGGCGGAGTCACAAGCAAATGGCTCCTGACACAGTGGGGAGAAGAGCGGGCTGCTCTCTGCCTGTTGATGTAAAACATGGCTGCCATGTTGTCCGTAAGAACTCACACCACCTTGCTTGTGATGGTGGGTAACAACACCTGACATGCTAGGCGGACCGCCCTGAGCTCTCTGATGTTTATCCATAGCAAGAGTTCCTGCTGGGACCACTGACCTTGTGTCCTGAGGTGCTTGAGATGGGCAAGCACTGTGAGCACCGAATTCAAATGCTGGCTGTTTGGCCGGTACACTGAGGCGAGCCAAGCCTGAAGGGTTCTGAGGTTCAACCTCGCATATCACACCACGTATATGCACGCGGCCATGTGACCCAACAGCCTGAGCCTTGACCTGTGACGACACTGACTGGAAGTAGCCTTCTGGGAGGAAGGCCCTGGCCTGGGTACAATCGAGCACCGCTCCGATAAACTCTATCCTCTGAACCGGGCAGAGTGTTGACTTCTGCTCGTTTATTAGCAGGCCCAGTGGGTCAGAGATGCCGTTTGGCCTTCGGGATTAGGAAATAACGGGAGTAAAACCCTTTCCCTCTTAAGTTCTGAGGCACTTCCTCCTTGGCTCCTACCCGGAGAAGGGCTTGCACCTCCTGGGCTAAAAGTTCTCATGAGACGGGTCCCTGAAGAGGGACAGGGATTGGGGGGTAGGAGGGAGGCATGGAAACGAACGGGAGCATATAACCCTCCTCCGCTGTACTCAGCATCCAATGGTCTGAGGTGATAAGGGACCTGCCAAGCTGAAGCAGGAGAGATGGTCCAAAAACAAAAGGGGGGCAGGATCTGGTATGGGAACTGGTGTAATGCCCTCAGGTGCCCCATCAAAAGTTCTGCTTGGAGCCCCCTGATTATCTGGGAGGGCCAGGCAGTGAGGCTGAGGCAGATGGGGGCAGCTGTCTGCGCCTATAACTTCTGTTCCGCTTTTTTAACAGGCCCTGACAAGGCAGCGGGCCTGGGAAGCCAGCAGGCTGTTGGGGCTTGAAATGTTTCCTTGAAGGCACAGAGGGGCACAGAGATTCAAGGACTTGAGGATGGCTCTGGAGTCCTTCAGGCCATGGAGTTTGGTGTCCGTTTGCTCTGAGAAGAGCGAAGTGCCTTCAAACGGAAGGTCTTGAAGAGACTGCTGGACCTTTGTCTGTAGGCCAGAGGACTGAAGCCAGGAGCCCCTTTGCATGGGCACTGGTGACGGCATAGCCCCGGCCACCACATCCGCTGTGTCAAGGGTGGCTTGTGAGGAAGCCCTGGCCACTGCCTTCCCTTCCACCAGAGCAACAATCTCCTACCTGGACTCTTGGGGAAGCGAGTCTTTACATTTCAACATGGAGTGAAAGTCACATCTGACCAGCAGTGCCTGTTGGCTGGAGCTGTCGTCCATTGGTAGAATTCATTTTCCTACCAAAATGGTCTTGCTTTTTTGAGTCTTTCGCCTTGGGCATTGCCCCCTCACAACCCTGGCCTTTCCCTCTCATTGGCTGCCAAGGCCACCAAGGATCCGGGAGGGGGATGGGAACATACATACTCCTACCCTTTGGTGGAGACATAGTACTTTCTATCTGCCTTCCTTGACGTGGGTTGCAGTGAGGAAGGGGTCTGCCACAGGGTTTTAACTGGACCCAGGATGGCCTCATTGAGAGGCAGAGCTACCTTTGATGGGTCCACTGCAGCCCAGATGTTGACCAGGCTGCTGGAGGATTTTTTAACTACCTTCACTTCCAGCCCTATGTTCGGGGTCACCTTCTTCCATAACTCCTGGAGAGCCTTGAAATGTCCTGGGGAGGCAAAACACCCACCCCTGCCTCTTCTGGATGGAGGAGGAGGCAGCCTGCACCAGCATGGGACCTTCCTCCGCTCCTTCTGCACCAACCGGATCATGTAGCTCCAGGTTCACAGAGTTGATACCTGGCTCGGTATCATAGTCCAAGTCAGCTGCTGTTTGATGTGACAGAGGAATCCTTCTCTCAGACACCACTGAGTAGGAGCATCTACACAGGGGGGCCAGGCAGCGGAGGAAAACCCCAGGGGTTCCAAAAAGGCCATTGTATCTGCATGGGCCATTGCCCACTGGGCAGGCGCTCGGAGGAACCCCAACCCCGGGATGCACCATTGCATAGGGCTGATTGCATAGGGTACTGGTACCAGTCCCTTGGCTGGGTGCAAGATTCAAACTCCAACTTGGATGATGAGTCATCTTGTGGGGACGAGGGGTGTGTGGTACCCGTCAGCTCCAAGGGATGGTGCTGATGATCTGGAGATCGGTGCCGAGATGGGGAAGCCTGCTTCAATATAAGCAGAGAGCAAGGGCCTGGTACCAAACGGGAGCTCGGGGCAAAATGCTCCCTTCTGCTTGCTCGCATTGCTGGCACCAACTGTTGTACTGCCAGCAATGGTGGTAGCGAACATGCCAGCAAGTCCCTGGCCACAACAAACGCCTCCACGATGGTATCACCTGCAGAGCAGGGGCAGAGGAGTGGCCAGACACAGGTCGCACTCCCCTGCACTCCCATGATTGTCCATTCTTAGAGATGGGGAACCTCTCAGACAGCTGCTTCTTATGTTCCTTTCTTGGCCCCGGGCATGGGGAACAGTGCCAAGAGTCCCATAAGGACTGTCTCTGCAGCAGCTCTTCGTACCAACACTGAGGTACACGGTGCCAAGTTTGACTGGCTCAGCTCTGAACAAGTCTGAGCGCCACTTCCATCAGGAGGGACTTCAGCCTGGCCTCCCTGCCCTTTTTCACATGTGGACTGAACTGGTGGCAGAGCTGACAGCGATCTGCAATAGGAGTCTCACCCAAGCACTTCAGACAGCTAGAGTGCAGGTCGCTCAAAGGCATGGGCTTGCCGCAGGAGGCACCGGGTTGGAAGCCCGGAGACTGAGGCATGCCCAGGAGCAGAAGAAACTCTGCTACGAGAGTCCAACTAAGTATTTATACCAATCAACTAAAGTCAAAAAGTGAGAAAACAACTGAGGGGAACAGGGATGGAGTAACGAGAGAACCACTGAGACTCTTGAGAGGTGCGGGGCGGCTGGTCACAGAACACGCAGAGATCCCAAGCCAGGCACCCGAAGGAGTGGGGTGGGACAGGCCTCCCCACCCACCCCTCTTCTCCCCTGTGCTGCACTCCACAGGGATGAGCAGGGTGGGGGCACCGATGGGTCTCAGAGGGACCAGAACCCGAATTCCCCCATGTGCATGTTGGGGGCAGATGCAGCTAGAGAGGGGAACACTGTTGGTGGCCAAGGTGCAGGACTCAGGACAGTCTGCAGTGAGCTGGCAGCCCCAGGACTGCAAGGAGGGAGTAAATGGGGGGGGGGGAAGGAGGGCAGGAGGGGGCAGTCGGGACCGTGGTTGGGGAGGGGGCGGCGGGGACAGAACAGCAGCTCCCCAGCGCAGGCTTAGGGGCGGGCGAGCAGAGCCCCTCTCTCAGCACTGGCGAGGCTGGTGTCCATGTGAGCAGGTCAGGCTGGACAGGCTCAGCAGCAGGGGACCAATGGGTGAGACTAGTCAGGAGAGGGTTAAACTAGCTACAGAGGGGGCGCGGTGGGGGGCAGACACTTGGCAACCCTCTGCCCTGTCGCTTAGTCCTGGGGCAGGGCCACCAGGAACCCAGGTGTCCAGGGCAGGACAGGAATTAGTTCTCATTTCTGCTGTCCCAGTGCTGGGAGCCAGGAGGGATTAGGGCAGGGGAGGGGGTGTTAGAACAAGGGGCTGGGGACACTCCTGAGTGAGGACAGGTCAGTACCACTGACACGGGGGAATCAGGGATTTTCATTCACCAGTCCCCTGTCAGGAAGGGCAGAGCAATTACATCAGAGAGACCCTCACCTGCCAGGGACAGTTCAGCAGCGCCAGGCATTGAACGCTTATGGATCATCATCGAGCTAAGTGAGACAGCCCAATCGGGGGCCTGGCCAGGTGGCTACAGCCCCGCACACTGGGGACCGAGCAGGAAGAACGGCTCTTTACACATCTATCGATAGAGTGCAGGGGAACCTGCCTGACCCCAGGGGCTCCAACCGGGGGACACGTGCTGGGGTTTGTGCTGCCAGGAGTAAGGAAGCCCGGGAGTCTCTGCACATTGCAGGGGCTGATTCTCTAACTAACTCTCCAGGCCAAGTCAATGTCAGATCCTCGCTCTGTGGAGTGAAGAGGAGTCTGACCTTAGATAAACTCACCTGGGAAATAAGACAAAGCGAACAATGAAGGAGGCTCACCAGTGAGCAGCTTCTCCCCAGGGCTGGGGTGAATGCAGCACTGCCTGCTCTTGTGACTTTACTGTGCGTCTCATGAGAGCGGGTGGTTTTATTAAATCCCAGTTCCTGGACTCATGGGATTAGAGGAGAGTCTCGGCTCTCTTTTCTTACAGCAGTAACGTTTTGTCCTTCTAGGAGCAGGGAAAACCCTGGAAATGTGTCCCCTAAAGGCTCAAACCAGAGGGCAAATAAAAATAACCTCCAATATTACTTCCAAAATACTTACGATATTTAAGCCAAACTCCGGATTTTGGGGGCCTGACTCGTGATGTCTGAACACTTGGGGCTGTCGATATTGGGATTCCCCATCACTCAGTGTCTGGGAATTGAGACAAGATGTCTCAGAGCTCTGTTCTAGCTATAGGGTCTTTGGGACCTTCTGGCCTATGCACCTCTGCTGCTCTGCCTTGGAAATGATCACACACGAGGGGCGGGGGATACCCCAATGGGCAGCAGAGGCAGCTGCAAGTGGGACTGGTAGCAGAAATCTGGGGTGTTTGGGGAGGGGACAGCATGACAGTCCCATTTTGGAGGGTGTCAAAAATGCTTTTGCATGAACCCTTCACCCTGGAGCCCCTCCCCCTCCTGTGTCCCTCTGTCCACCACATTCACACTGACTCCTGTGAGAAAATGCCCCTGCAGGCCCCTCCGGCCCCTCCCCCGGCTCACACTGATACCACCATCCCCCGCTCTGTCCCTGTGGCCCCGTGGCCCTAGGTCGGGTCATGTCCCACACTCACCCTCGCTCTGGTTGTAGAGCTCACGCAGGGTGTTCAGACTCACGTTGTATCATTTCTGGTGGTGCTGTGCCCACCAGGTCCTCTCGTCCCACAACTCCGGGCCCTCGTTCTGCGCCATCCACACTGTGCGGGGCTTCGCCCTCTGCTTCTCACTAGTGTAGACGTAGATGACCTGGGAGATGGGAGGGGGTCTGGAGCGTGTGAGGAGTAGGGGAGCAGACGGGGAGAGTGTATTGGGCGGTACGGGGGCTGAAGGGGGGTATGAAGAAGGAAAGGGGGCCCAGGAGGAGGGGCAGGGCTGGAGGGGGGTGTGAGGCGCAGGAGGGGGATGTTTTGGGGGAGGGTGGAGCAAGAGGAGAGCTGGGGCTGTAGGAGATGCAGGAGCTGAAGCTGGGGGTACAAGGGGGGGCAGGGGGAACGTGTCCAAACTGCAGGTGGGAGCCAGGGCCTCAGCTGTGCACACAATTTTCCATAATGTATTAAGAACATAAGAACGGCCATACTGGGTCAGACCCATAGGTGCCAACTCCATGGGTTCTCCGGGGCTGGAGCACCCACGGGGACAAATTGGTGGGTGCTCTGCACCCACCAGCAGCCAAGCTCCCCACCCCCCCGCCCCAGCTCACCTCCGCCTCCTCCCCTGAGCACGCCGCGTCCCCGCTTCTCCTCCCAGCGCTTGCCACCGCAAAACAAGCTGTGGGAAGGAGGGGGGAGGAGCGGGAACGCGGCACGCTCAAGGGAGAAGGCGGGGCTGGGGTGGGGATTTGGGGAAGGGGTTGGAATGGGGGAGGGTCAGAGCTGGGAGCGGGTGGGGCAGGGTGGAGTCGGGGCGGAGACGGGGGCAGTTGAGCACCCACCAGCGCCAAGAGAAGTTGGCGCCTATGGTCAGACCAAAAGTCCATCTAGCCCAGTGTCCTGTCTTCTAACAGTGGCCAAAGCCAGGTGCCCCAGAGGAAATGAACAGAACAAGTAAACATCAAGTGATCCATCCCCTGTCGCCCACTCCCAGCTTCTGGTAAACAGAGGGTAGAGACACCATCCCTGCCCATCCTGGCTAATAGCCATTGTTGGACCTATCCTCCATGAACTTACATAGTTCTTTTTTGAACCCTGTCATACTCTTGGCCTTCTCAACCTCCTCTAGCAAGGAGTTCCACAGGTTGACTGTGCGTTGTGTGAAGAAATACTTCCTTTTGTTTGTTTTAAACCTGCTGCTTATTAATTTCATCTGGTGACCCCTAGTTCTTGTATTATGGGAAGGGGGTAAATAACACTTCCTTATTCATTTTCTCCATGACTTTATAGATCTCAATTAGAGCCCCCTTAGTCATTTCTTTTCCAAGCTGAAAAGTTCCAGTCTTATTAATTTCTCCTCCTATGGAAGCTGTTCTAAATCCCATATCATCTTTATTGCCCTTTGCTGTACTTTTTCCAGTTCCAATAGAGCTTTTTTTCTGATAGGGTGACCACATCTGCACACAGTATCCATGATGTGGGCATCCCATGGATTTATATAGAGGCAATATGATATTTTCTTATTTATCCCTTTCCTAATGATTCCCAAATTCTGTTCACTTTTTTGACTGCTGCTGCACATTGAGTGGATGTTTTCAGAGAACTATCCACAATGACTCCAAGATCTCTTTCTTGAATGGTAACAGCTAATTTAGCCCCCATCATTTGATATGTATAGTTGTGATTATGTTTTCCAATGTGCATTACTTTGCATTTATCCACACTGAATTTCACGTGCCAAATAACAGTACAAATAAACGATGGCCACGTTAACACCACCCTATACCGAAAATCCACCGATCGCTACGCCTACCTTCAAGCCTCCAGCTTCCACCCCGGACACACCACACGATCCATCGTCTACAGCCAAGCGCTGAGGTATAACCGCATCTGCTCCAACCTCTCAGACAGAGACCAACACCTACAGGATCTTCACCAAGCATTCTCAAAACTACGATACCCACACAAGGAAATAAGGAAACAAATCAACAGAGCCAGACGTGTACCCAGAAGCCTCCTGCTACAAGACAGGCCCAAAAAAGAAACCAACAGAACTCCACTGGCCATCACCTACAGTCCTCAGCTTAAACCTCTCCAACGCATCATCAGTGACCTACAACCCATCCTGGACATTGATCCCTCACTTTCACAGACCTTGGGAGGTAGGCCAGTCCTCGCCCACAGACAACCCGCCAACCTTAAGCATATTCTCACCAGCAACCACGCACCGCACCATAACAACTCTAACTCAGGAACCAACCCATGCAACAAACCTCGATGCCAACTCTGCCCACATATCTACACCAGCAACACCATCACAGGACCTAACCAGATCAGCTACAACATCACCGGCTCATTCACCTGCAAGTCCACCAATGTTATATATGCCATCATGTGCCAGCAATGCCCCTCTGCTATGTACATTGGCCAAACTGGACAGTCACTACGCAAGAGGATAAATGGACACAAGTCAGATATCAGGAATGGCAATATACAAAAACCTGTAGGAGAACACTTCAACCTCCCTGGCCACACAATAGCAGATGTAAAGGTAGCCATCTTACAGCAAAAAAACTTCAGGACCAGACTCCAAAGAGAAACTGCTGAGCTCCAGTTCATTTGCAAATTTGACACCATCAGATCAGGATTAAACAAAGACTGTGAATGGCTATCCAACTACAGAAGCAGTTTCTCCTCCCTTGGTGTTCACACCTCAACTGCTAGCAGAGCACCTCACCCTCCCTGATTGAACTAACCTCGTTATCTCCATACTGATTTATACCTGCCTCTGGAAATTTCCATTACTTGCGTCTGATGAAGTGGGCATTCACCCACGAAAGCTTATGCTCCAATACTTCTGTTAGTCTTAAAGGTGCCACAGGACCCTCTGTTGCTTTTTACAGATTCAGACTAACACGGCTACCCCCTGATACTTGACCTGCCATTTTGTTGCTCAGTCACCCAGTTTTGTGAGATCCCTTTGTAACTTCTCGCAGCATGCTTCGGACTAACTTATTCATGCTGTGGATGAACATAGGTCCCCTGTAGGGACCAGGCCCCCTCTTGTGCCAGTCACTGCACGGGCCCTGCCCCATAGAGCTCACAGGCTGATCGCCCGTCCCTACAGTTGGGTTCACCCCACAGATCCACAGGCAGGATCAGGGCGAAAGCAGGGGGTGGGGAAGGGCGACGGCTCCCAGACAAAGGGCCTGGTGCTGCAGAGACTGAACCCCTGATCCCTTCACTCCGGTGAGCATCCCACTGACATCAGACACTGCTCAGGGGAGTTACACACACCCTCTCTGATCCCCACAACTGGCTCTGCCTTCCAGCCTCCCACACTCGTCCTTAGTAACTTCAGCTTCCATGTCGATGGCCTATCCGACTCTCTGCTCCCCATCTCCTCACCCTCCCCTCTGCATTCACCCAGCAGCCCTGGGTCAGCTCTCCCACTGTCCAAAAGGGCCATGCACTGGACTTGTGTTCACCAAGTCCTGTTCTCTGAGCTCTCCAGTGCTGATTCCCCTTCTCTGACCATCACCGGGTCTCTCTCAGCATCACCCATCAGCCACCTCTCCCCAGAAGACAACTGCCCAGACATTTGGCACCTTGCAACTAATGACCATGGATGACCCATCCTCTGCAGGAAGCCAGCCAGCTGTGACCAGCTGGAAAACAAAGAGCTGAGGACGAGGCTAGGTGACAATGTTTGGCAGGAACAAGAACAAAAGACTAAAGAGGGGCCCCTTGGGGCTAAGTGTGGGCTGTTGGAGGGAGGAGAAGCTTCTGGATTGGGACAAAAGAGAAAGTTCTGGGTTCTGGACAGACCCAGATGGACTTTGCTGTAACTTCCCATTCTCTAATGGAAAGCCTGTTGAGAGTCTTTAGGGTACGTTTAAAGGAGAGAGCAACAAGGATGATGTCGTGGTGGGCATCTGCTATAGACCATCAGACCAGGAGGATGAGATAGACAAGGCTTTCTTCAGACAACCAACAAGTTTCCAGGTCACAGCCCTGGTGCTCATGGGGGACTTCAATCACCCTGACATGTGCTGGGAGAGCAATACAGCAGTGCACAGACAATCCAGGGGCCGTGCTCCTCTTGACCTGCTCACCAACAAGGAAGAATTGGTAGGGGAAGTAGAAGTGGGTGGCAACCTGAGCAGCAGTGACCATGAGATGGTCGAGTTCAGGATCCTGACAAAAGGAAGAAAGGAGAGCAGCGGAATACAGACCCTGGACTTCAGAAAAGCAGACTTTGACTTCTTCAGGGAACTGATGGGCAGGATCCCCTGAGAGGCTAATATGAGGGGGAAAGGAGTCCAGGAGAGCTGGCTGTATTTTGAAGAAGACTTATTGAGGGCACAGGAACAAACCATCCTGATGTGCAGAAAGAATAGCAAATATGGCAGGTGAACACCTTGACTTAAAAGTGAAAATCTTCGGTGAGCTTAAATACAAAAAGGAAGCTTACAAGAAGTGGAAACTTGGACAGATGACTAGGTGGGAGTATAACAATACTGCTCAAGCATGCAGGGATGTAATCAAGATGGCCAAAGCACAACTGGAGTTGCAGCTAGCAAGGGATGTGAAGGGTAACAAGAAGGGTTTCTACAGGTATGTGAGCAACAAGAAGGTGGTCAGGGTAAGTGTGGGACCCTTACTGAATGGGGGAGGCAACCTAGTGACAGATGATGAGGAAAAAGCTGAAGTACTCAAGGCTTTTTCTGCCTCGATCTTCACAGACAAGGTCAGCTCCCAGACTGCTGCACTGGGCAGCACAGAATGGGGAGGAGGTGAGCAGCCTTCAGTGGTGAAAAGAACAGGTTAAGGACTATTTAGAAAAGCTGGACATGCACAAGTCCATGGAGCCGGAGCTAATGCATCCAAGGGTGCTGAGAGAGTTGGCTGATGTGATTGCAGAGCCATTGGCCATTATCTTTGAAAATTCATGGCCATCGATGGAGGTGCCGGACGATTGGGAAAAGGTAAATATAGTGTCCATCTCTAAAAAGGGGAAGGAGAATATAGGGAACTATGGACCGGTCAGTTTCACCTCAGTCCCTGGAAGAAATCATGGAGCAGATCCTCAAGGAATCTATTTTGCAGCACTTGGAGGAGACGAATGTGATCAGGAACAGTCAACATGGATTCACCAAGGGCAAGTCATGCCTGATCAACCTGATTGCCTTCTATGATGAGATAATTGGCTCTCTGGATATGGGGAAAGCGGTGCACATGATATATCATGACTTTAGCAAAGCTTTTGATACGGTCTCCCACAGTATTCTTGCCAGCAAGTTAAAGACATATGGATTGAATGAATAGACTTATTATAAGGTGGATAGAAAGCTGGCTAGATTGTCAGGCTCAACGGATAGTGATCAACAGCTTGATGTCTAGTTGACAACCGGTATCAAGCGGCGTGCCCCAGGGGTCGGTCCTGGGGCTGGTTTTGTTCAGCATCTTTATTAATGATCTGGATGATGGGATGGATTGCACCCTCAGAAAGTTTGCCGATGACACTAAGCTATGGGGAGAGGTAGATGTGCTGGAAGGTAGGGATAGGATCCAGAGTGACCTAGACAAATTGGAGGATTGGGCCAAAAGAAATCTGATGAGGTTCAGCAAGGACAAGTGCAGAGTTCTGCACTTAGGAAAGAAGAACCCCATGCACCGCTACAGGCTGGGGACCGACTGGCTAAGCAGCAGTTCTGCAGAAAAGGACCCGGGGATTACAGTGGACGAGAAGCTGGATATGAGTCAGCAGTGTGCCCTTGTTGCCAAGAAGGCTAACGACATATTGGGCTGCATTAGTAGAAGCATTGCCAGCAGATCGAGGGAAGAGATTATTCCCCTCTATTCGGCACTGGTGAGGTCACATCTGCAGTATTGCGTCCAGTTTTCGGCCCCCCACTACAGAAAGGATGTGGACAAATTGGAAAGAGACCAGTGGAGGGCAACAAAAATGACTAGGGAGCTGGAGCACATGACTTACGAGGAGAGACTGAGAGAACTGGGCTTATTTAGTCTGCAGAAGAGAAGAGTGAGGGGGAATTTGATAGCAGCCTTCAACTACCAAAGAGGGTTCCAAAGAGGATGGAGCTTGGCTGTTCTCACTGTTGGCAGATGACAGAACAAGGAGGAATGGTCTCAAGTTGCAGTGGGGGAGGTCTAGGTTGGATATTAGGAAGAACTATTTCACTAGGAGGGTGGTGAAGCACTGGAATGGGTTACCTAGGGAGCTGGTGGAATCTCCTTTCTTAGAGGTTTTTAAGGCCCAGGTTGACAAAGCCCTGGCTGGGATGATTTAGTTGGGCTTGGTCCTGCTTTAAGCAGGGGGTTGGACTAGATGACCTCTGAGGTCTCTTCCAACCCTAATCTTCTATGATTCTATGACCCCGCAGGGCCAGGCTGCACTGGGGCCTAACCCTGTTTAGGTCAAACCAATCCGGTTACTGAGGTGACACAAGGGCACCAATATGCCTTAAACCACGTCAAACAAAACTCACCCCACAGCCTCACCCAGCTCAACACGGGCTGCTGAGCTCCCCAGGGTCTGAGCTGCAGCCTCATGGGGAACAAGGAAGATTCAAGTCCATGCAAGGAAAAGCAGGATGTGCCTTCCGCCTCCTCACCCCACCCTGTTGGGATCCAGAAGCTCTTTATCCGGCAGTTACAGGAGATCCTAACAGCACAAACGCAGCAGCTGTTCTGTGCTCTGCAACGGGAGCTCACAGCCAAACTGAGACCTGATTAATGCACAAATTCAGGGGCTCCAAACTCTCCCCCCACCCTGGGATGCCAACACACCACCAGAGACAGAGGGGGTTAACATCTCCTCCATAGGATGACACCTCTAACGACCTGTTTCCACTACAAGATACAACCCATTGCCATTGCTGACTGTGGGAGCAACTAGACTGGGGCTGTCACAGCTCAGCCCTACGTAGCCAAGGACAAGCCACACTCAGGAGTTCCAGGCACTGGGGTTAAACCCAGCGTGAAGAACCTTCTGGGAACCATTAAATGTCAGAGTGTTCCAAGAAGCCTTTTCCCTTCATTTAACCCTGGTCTATCTGGAGGGGTGATTTACTCCCTCTCACTAACCGTCAGCAAAACAGGAATCATGTCTGAAAGCCCAGCCCTGCCCTGAGACGCTGGGAATGAAACAGCCTGGGCAGCACCTGGAACCGGGGATTTCCCTGCAGCCTGGGAGCCTCACGGGGCTGTGACGGGCTTGTCAGCGTGTGCAGCACCCATAGGTGCTGGTCCTAACGGTGCTGCATCCCCTGGCTGGGAGTGGTTGGCATTAGATGAAGGGGTTACAGTTCAGTTCAGTGGCTCTCAGCCCCCCACTGCACACATTGTCCCAGCAGCAACCCTAAAAGCTCCTCCCTCCCTGCCCCCCCCCGGCCCGGCTGCTCCCCGACACCCAGCTCCCCCCTCCCTGCACCCCCCAGCCCGATACTCACAGGAGTGGCCCCCCTGCAGGGCAACAGCCCCCAGCAGCAGCAGGCGCAGCGCCAGGGCCATGCCCAGTCTCTGCCCCGCAGCGTGGCAGGACTCAGCCCATTGACCCGGTCTTGGCCCCGCAACCCGAGAACTCCGCGGGGCGCTGAGCTAGCTACTGGCAGTGGGAGCCTCCAGTCTGCAGGGATTGGCCGAGAGAATCATAGAATATCAGGGTTGGAAGGGACCTCAGGAGGTCATCTAGTCCAACCCCCTGCTCAAAGAGGACCAATCCCCAGACATCCCGCCAATAGCGACGCACAGACTGCCTCCATCACAGGTCGCTGGGCAGAACCCGGCCGGGCAGGCGGGGGCAAAGGGGAAGCAAAAGGGGGTCGGGGGGCAGGATGAGAGTTTGGCACTGCTGAGAACTTGGCCTCAGGGCTTTACTGACCAGAGCAGCGATTAGCTCCGTCCGTCTCCGGCCCCCCTCTATAGATGTATTTGTTCCATGTATACTGAGGCTGGAGGTTCTGGAACTCGGGGGGTGCCACACCCCCTGGCTGGGAGCGGTTGGCATTAGATGACGGGGTTACAGTTCGGGTCAGTGGCTCTCAGCCCCTGACTACACACATTGTCCCAGCCACGCCCCGGCACCCTCAGCTCAGCTGGTCTGACCTCCCGCAGCACCCAGGCCTGAGACCTTCCCGCGACGCCTTTATGGAGCTCAGTAACGGCTAGGAACTTTAATCACTTTATGGATTTAATGAATTAAGCCTTTCCCCTCACTCTCCCTTTGCGGTGAGGATAACACAATAATCCCTGGCACTTCTACAGCATCATTGCCCCAGTTTGTGGATGGGGAGAGAAGCACAAAGAGAGGCCAGTGATTTGCCACGGATGCAGCAAATATAGGGATAGAACCCAGGAGTCCTGACTCCCTGCCCTCTGCTCTAACCCACTAGACCCCACTCCTTTCCCAGAGCAATGGATAGAACCCAGGAGTCCTGGCTCCAGTCCCCTGATCTAAGTACAGGAGGACAATGACCTAACCCCTGTATTTTCTTTGCTTTTGCAAGTCACTTGGCTGTTTACATCATTTCTGGGAACTATTTTTGGTTAGTCTCCTGCTCTTGTGGGGAGAGGAGGTACCAAGGCTCTGGGGCCTGTGAAGTTTGCCCCGTGCTGCAGTACAGTCACTGTGGGCGTTAGTATCACTGGGGTTTGGATACTGCCCTGGGCCGGTCTCTCCGGGTCTGGGGAGCCAGGCTAATGGAAAACTTCACCATCTGGGATGCTGTCAAGGCTGATTCCCCACTCTGGCACTTCGAGTGCACAAGGTGGGGATCCACAAGGACTCTAAAAATTAATGCTTGCCACTCCAGGCTTGTATTAAACTCCCAAAGTTACTGATCCACCTGGCCTTGGGTTGGTAAATGCTGCCACCACCCAAGCGCAGAACCCCTTTGAGAGCCCAGGAAGGCGCACTTGGGAATTCCTTCCTGTGGGGTACCCCCACTCTGGGGAAGAGCTGAGAGAAGGAAAAAAAAAGAAATCAGCTGTTGCCACCAGCGAACTGAAAAACATGTGCACAGATCTCTTAAGACACAGAAATCCAATCATGTTCTTAAAAAAGGTAAATTTTATTAAAGAAATAAAAGAAAGAAAGAAAGAAAGAAAGAAAGAAAGAAAGAAAGAAAACACATCAGGAAAATCAGGCTGTTGCTAGATATTAAAAGAGCAACTGCAAGGATTAAGCACCAAGAATGGCTTTCTTGGGGTCCAGCTTAAAGGTTACAAAAACACCTGTGTTTAGCACAGAGGAATCCACAAGCCCAAAATAAAGAGATAAACCGGATTGTGTCTAAACTAAACATTTTCTGTTCTACTTACATATCTGTGGTTCCAAAAGATTGATTTCTAGGTATGATGCTGATGATTTTTCATACCTGGCCCAAGGTTTACAGCATACCCTGCTGCTCTCTGCAGCCCAAGGAACAACAACAACAACACAGACAAAGGGGAAGTTTTTTCTCAATTTTAAAAGTTGCTAGTCTTCCCATTGGCTCTTTTGCCCAGGTGCCAACTCACTTTCTCTTACCTAAGCATTTCATTGAGACTTCTTAACCCTTTACAGGTAAGGCAAGTAGAGAACAGCTACTTAGAAGGATTTTTATAGCTAACTGACAGGCTGGGTGTCCATAAGAGGGTGCTACCCCCCTCATTTACCACACGCCCCCCCAAATCACAGACAGTGCTGGTCAGCCTGGTTCAGGTCTAGGATACTAGGATAGGAATAGGAATAGGATAGGATAGGATAGGATAGGAAACTAGGATAGGATAAAATACTAGAGAATAGAATATAGGGAACAGTCACACACTAACCCCTGAGCAATGGATGAGAGGGGATCTAACAGGGCTTTCCCATCTCTCAGAGGCAAGTGATGGTGCAAAAGTTGCACCCATATACACAAGAGTTGCTATCAGATCTCCGCATACCAAGTGGGAACAAATGTATGTTTCTGTTGGCTTAGTGCTGAGACACTTTGAAACCATCTCTGTTTCCAAAGAGACTTTGTTCAGTAGCAGGGGAGCGGCTGCCTGGCTGTAAAACATGTATTGCCCTAGTGGATGAGACATCAGGTTGCCTGGGTTCAGAGTTTCCCTTTTTCAGAGGAAACCAGGATTATAAATATATTAGAAGAAACAGAAATATGTTTTATTACAGTAACAGTTGCTTAGGGTTAGGTGGAGAAGTTCCTGTTATAACTCCAGAAATGCATGGGGATGTAGTGGTAAGGCAGGTGTCTTTAACATACCTTGCATATAGCACATTAGCCTACCACACTGAAACTTCACTGTCACAAGGAAACCCACTGCACTGTCAGAGAAACACAATTTATGCCCCAAATGCTCTAAGGCCTGGTCAACGGACATGTTTTGTACTGATTCAACTACACTGGTTTAAGAAACCAATATTGTTAACTCCGTGCAAACCCCCTAGCGTGGATGTTGTTACACTGGTATAAGGATGCTTATATTGTGTAGTGTATTTTGGTAAATATGGGAAATCTAAATCATGGAGTTAAATCAGTTCAAAACCTGTGAATACACCAAGCCCACTTCACACAGTAATGCAAAACCCTGCTACACACCCCAGACTCTATCCATGGAGATGTAACACACTGTTGTGGGCTGGATTAAACCTTCCTTCTTTGGGGTGGGCACAGCTGCCACCTGATATCCTGGGTAAACATGTAAAAGTGGCTTAAACAATAGCAGTAGCACCCAAAACTCAGGCACATGGAAAAACATGAGCAGCAGCTGAATCGTGTGGTCCAAAGGGTTTGCAGGGGTCAGGGCTTGGATTGGTGGAGCTCTGGGTGGGGGGAGTGTTTGAGAGAGAAAGAAGCAGAAAGGAAGCCACAACACCTAAGGGGAGCTCTAGTCATGGACCAGGACCCCATGGTGCTTGGCAGTGTGCAACATACAGTACAAGGAAATAGTGAGACAATACTGGTCAGCGTGACAGGCCGTGGTCTCAGCACACGAGCTATATCTTGGCAAAAAAGTTTTAAGGAGGGAACTGGAGGAGGATAATGAGGTATCTGTGTGGGGGTTTATGGGGGGCTCCTCCCAACTGGGTGGGGCAGCCTGGGGAAAAGCACAGAGTTCTTTGTTTGAAACTGTAACAAGTGGACAATGGAGGCTGGCAGCACGGGGGATCAGAGATGAGCATCAACAGCTTGATAGAGAATAAAAGATGACAGATAGGATGGGGACTAGTAATGAGGAGCCTTTACAGTGAACACAAGTAGCTTATGTTTGATGTAATAGAGAAGGGGGAGAAAGTAGATGGATTAAAAGAGAGGGGGTGACATGGTCCAAGCAACAGGCAGGAGACTGACCTCTGCGGCAGTGTTCTCAATGGATCTGAGAAAGGCAAGGTTTCATTAGTCAGGGCCAGAGATAAGGATGCTGCCGGGATCGAGACACGAGGTGATAAGAGCCTGGCTGAGAGTTTCTGCTGAGTGGATGAAGAGCACAGGCTTTGTGACAGGCGCTGTTAGCAGCACCCTGACCACTGATGTTGCTGCAGCATGGAGGAGGCCGCAGGCCCAGCTGTGAGCAGTTAAACACTTTCCATTGGGGGATTCTGAGCACCCGTGAGGCAGTCACTGGGCTGACAATGTAACTGGGAGTGGAAGGAACAGGAAGCCAAGGGAGGCTCAGACAGGAAGCTCCAAGGGGGAGCCAGGGCTGAGCAGTGAAAGCTGCAGGGAACCCCCCACCCCACTGTGAGCCTGCATTGCCCTATGGTGCTTTGTAAGGAAAGAATGAACACAGCCTTGGCGAAAGGGTAACAACCTGGGGTGTGTTTGTGACCATGACACCACACGAACTGGCCAGGCAGTGACAGGGACTGGGTAGTGACAGAGGCGCCCTGTGACAGGTTGTATTTACGGATGTTAAACAGAAAGAATCAGAAACATTTAGCTCTAGCCTGGATGTGAGGACCTAGAGCGGGGAGCGAATTGAAGACAATGCCCAGGTTACAGGCCTGAGTGCCAGGCAGGATGGTGGTGTTGCGATTGAGAACGGAGGTAGTGGGGGAGACAGGGGCCAGGGTGAGGGGTAGATTACGAGCTCTATTGTAGCCATGCTGAGTGAGCTGCTGGTGAGACGTCCATGAGTCCTATTCACGCACCCAGCAGAAATTGTAGACTCTCATCATCTTGCGTCTCGATCACTGCAGCATCCTGCTCTCTGGCCTTGACTAATGCAACCTTGCCCTGCTCAGATCCATTCTTCTGGACAGAATGAGACGGGCTGAGAGCAGAGGTAGATCTGTGAGTCATCAGCATGATCTTTGAGCCTTGATCACAGAGCCTCAGGTCACTGCTGGGACAGAGCTGGGCAATGCCTGGGGAAGGGGAGCAGCTTCCGCCGGTGTCCTGGGAAGCCATCACTGGGTGGCTGCGGGTGTTAATGGGGGAGGGGGGGGGCTCGTCTAGCCCTGTAGCCTTTCAATGGGGCAGGAGTGTGTGAGGGATGTGGGGATATTTGGGGATATCTGTATGAACTCTATGTATGACTCTGTACATGTACGGTTTGTATCCCTGCCCAACAGGGTGGGGGAAAGAGTCGATTCCCTCCCTGGGGCGAGGGAGCGAAGGGGCAGGTGTCTGTGTCACATGATTTCTGAGCTGGCACCACACGGCTTAGGGGAAACGGGCTGGAACCCGACACACCCTGCACGGACTATGGACGTGCTAGGGACCAGGCCATTAAAGCTTAGCTAAGGGTGTGTCTGTACTATCGCAGCGACAGCGGCATAGGTACAGCACCACAGCTGGGCCGCCGCAGCGCAGACACTGTCCCCAGAGCCCCTGGTCAGAGACGTTACGGTCAGAGGGGCCCATTCTGAGCACACAGAGCCATGTGGGGAGGGCAAGAAAGTGAGACCCTGGGGGACATGTTCAGAAACAATCGGGGTTTAACACTTTTTTTGGCCAATTGTTCTCCTCAGGAAAAATGCCCAGGAAATTCAGCTGTCCTGGGAAGCGTTGTTGTGCCAGAACTGGAGACTCTGTGTAATCATCACACTGTGTAGAGAGGCAGGTCAGTCCAGCTTTTTGTGCATTGCTCAATGCACGGCTAAGCACAGAGTCGTGACTAATGACCCCAGAGACACTAGCTGGAGCACAGTCATCTTGGGAGATTGCTGCTGCCCTCTGCTGGCTCCAAGACTCTCCACACCAGCATCCCTCTGCCAACAGAATTTTCATTTACTATTTGTAACACTGTAACAGCCACCAGTGGCAGATTATCTGCCCCTCCCTGTTCTAGTGCCCCTGGGCCCCCAGGTTGTGGAGGGCCAAAATGTACTTTGTGCCCAGGGCCCCAGTAAATCTTAATCTGCCTCTCATGAGCATGGACCAGAGTCCCATTGTGCTAGGCGCTGTACAAACACAGAACAGACTCTCCCTGGTTTCTTCATCAGGCTCTATTAAGCTGTCTTAATTGCATTATAGTTTGACCAGCATTGGCTGTTATAACGAAGGAGAAAGCCGTGTTATAACTGGGGCTAGGAGCCAGGAGCCCTGGGGAAAGCTGGTCAAAACTAGAATTTCCATTGTATGGGGAATTTTGACATACTGACATTTAATTTTGACCCAATTCAGAATGAAAATAAATGTGTGTGTGTGTGTGTATATGTATATTTGGAACTGTCAGTGAAACAGTTTTAGAAAATTTCTCAGTTTTCAAATTTCATTTCCATTTTTGTTTCTATTATTTCATGCATTTCAGTATTACTGACATGTCATAATATAATATTAAAAATATTCTCTCTTTTTTAATGAAATCATTAAGGGCAGCAGCTCCTTAGTGGTAGTAGAAACTTTTTACCTTTTCTACATCGAAATATCTTCTGTTTATGTGTAACACTTTCATGAAATAAAATGATCCTTTTCCTGTGTCTGCCCCAGCCTTGCCCAGGCCCTTTTCCTGCCCTGTCCATTCCCTACTCCTGCCTCACTCCAGCCCTGTTACTGACCCTCTCCAGCCTGGCCTCCACCTCCTGATACCCACCACCACCACCACACAGACACACCACTGCCCCAGACCCTCAGACTTTGACCACCCGATTTCAACCTCTGGCCTGCATCTAGAATCAGCAGTGTATCCAGGATCCGACTTCTCTACAGACTCTGATCTCAGTTCTGACCCTGGCCTGTCTCCAGATCTTGATTCTAGCCCTACCCTCGGCTCAGTCCTGACCCTTCATCCAGCATCAACCTCCCCTCCAACCTGACTACCGGGAGGCAGCACCTAACAGAGGACAGGGCAGCTCTGCTCCACTGCTGTGCTCCTGAGAGGGGCTGTAGCTATGAGAGATCTGACACCATAGGGCCCTCTGTTTGCCAGAAGCTGGGAATGGGCGACAGGGGATGGATCACTTGATGATTTCCTGTTCTGTTCATTCCCTCTGGGGCACCTGGCACTGGCTACTGTCAGAAGACAGTCACAGGATACTGGGCTAGATGGACCTTTGGTCTGACCCAGTACGGCCGTTCTTATGTTCTTATGTTTTTCAACTGCCTCTGCCCAGTTCCCCCCAGGGATGTACATGGTCGCTACCCTCAGGCTCACACTGCCTCCCCCTAAGGGTCTAGCTGTGCTGAGTCAGGCTGAGAGCACCGGAAAATGAAAATAGCCAGCCGTGCGATAGCTATTGGCTTCCCTTTGTGTAGAATAATGAATTACTGTCATGGATCAATTGCCCACTAAATCGTCATCATTGTCATCAAGGCAAATCCCACAGGGCTGTAGCCTTCTGGCAGATTGAGCACCAGCCCTATCGATCTCCAGCTAAGTCCTTGTGACAATGCGGTTCTGGCGGGACACAACTGAGAGTGCCAACTCAGGACAAATTGCTCAAACAGGGCAGTTACAGCCCGAGGCTGGGGTTTTTCCACCTCTAAGGCAAACCAAACCAGCCAGACTAAGAGGACTTCGGTCTCACCCCACTGGCTAACCACAAGTCTCACAAGCAATCTCCTTAGACACTCCAGTTTCCCAGTATTACCACCAGTGCCACTCGTTATGGGGACAAATGGTTATGAAAACCAAGACCCCAGTAAAAGAAAAAGGTTCTCCTGATCCCAAAGGACCAAGCCCCAGACCCAGGTCAATATACAAATCAGATCTTACCCACAAATCACGCTGGTGCCAATCCTTTAGAATCTAAAATCTAAAGGTTTATTCATAAAAGGAAAAAGATAGAGATGAGAGCTAGAATTGGTTAAATGGAATCAATTACATACAGTAATGGCAAAGTTCTTGGTTCAGGCTTGCAGCAGTGATAGAATAAACTGCAGGTTCAAATCAAGTCTCTGGAATACATCCCCCGCTGGGATGGGTCCTCAGTCCTTTGTTCAAAGCTTCAGCTTGTAGCAAAGTTCCTCCAGAGGTATGAAGCAGGATTGAAGACCAAATGGAGATGAGGCATCTGCCTTATATAGTCTTTTCCAGGTGTAAGACCACCTCTTTGTTCTTACTGTGGAAAATTACAGCAAAATGGAGTCTGGAGTCACATGGGCCAGTCCCTGCATACTTTGCTGAGTCTCAAGGCATATTTGCCTTCTCTCAATGGGTCCATTGTATAGCTCATGGTCCTTAATGGGCCATCAAGCAGGCTAGGCAGAGCTAACACCAGTTTGTCTGGGATGTCACCCAGAAGCATAGCATAAGTTTGAAATACAGACAGTATAGAGCCAATATTCATAACTTCAACTACAAAATTGATACACACATATAGACAGCATAATAATAACCAGTAAACCATAACCTTGTCTTAGACACCCCATTTGACCCCCTTTATACAAGATTTGGGTGCCACTACAGGACCCTGGTTGCAACAATGATCTATATGGTCCCAGATTATATCAATAACGTCACAGTCCTTCAGAGGGTTTCACAGGAAGTTCAGTCTCTGTCCTTCGCTGGCGATCTTAGCAGACCACTGAAGCCTTTGGCCACTCTGTGTAGTGCCATTCCTTTGTAAACACACTTTGGGAGTCATTGGTCCTCTATCCTAATAGAGCCATACTAGAAAATGGCCTAAACCAAACCAGTGCTGATGGAAGAGATTGCTGGGGTCAGCTCCAAATAGCCTCACTGCTGACTTTGTTTTGCCACTTAGTGTAGAATCATAGAATGATAGAATCATAGGACTGGAAGGGACCTCAAGAGGTCATCTAGTCCAGTCCCCTGCACTCATGGCAGGACTCTATTATCTTCTAGACCATCCCTGACAGGTGTTTGTCTAAACTGCTCTTAAACATCTCCAATGATGGAGATTCCACAACCTCCCTAGGCAATTTATTCCAGTGCTTAACCACCCCGACAGTTAGGAAGTTTTTCCTAATGTCCAACCTAAACCTCCCTTGCTGCAGTTTAAGCCCATTGCCTCTTGTCCTATCATCAGAGGCTCAGATATCTCCTCAGTCAGCTCCTTGAGTATTCTAGGATGCATTTCATCATGCTCTGGTGACTTGAAGATATCTAACTTGTCTAAGTAATTTTTTACTTGATCTTTCCCTATTTTTGCTTCTGATCCTACCCCATTTTCACTGGCATTCCCTATGTTAAGACATCCAAATGCCATCAACCTTCTTGGTGAAAACCGAAACAAAGAAATCGTTAAGCACTTCTGCCATTTCCACATTTTCTGTTATTGTTTTTCCCTCTTCATTGAGTAACGGGCCTACCCTGTCCTTGGTCTTCCTCTTGCTTCTAATATATTTGTAGAATGTTTTCTTGTTGCCCTTTATGTCTCCAGCAAGTTTGATCTCATTTTGCGCCTTGGCCTTTCTAATTTTGCCCCTACAGACTTGTGTTGTTTGTTTATATTCATCCTTTGTAATTTGACCTAGTTTCCACTTTTTGTAGGACTCTTTTTTGATTTTTAGATCATTCAAGATCTCCTGGTTAAGCCAGGGTGGTTGCTTGCCATTCTTCCTATCTTTCCTATGCAGTGGAATAGTTTGTTTTTGCGCCCTTAATAATGTTTCTTTGAAGAACTGCCAACTGTCTTCAATTGTTTTTCCCCTTAGAGTTGCTTCCCATGGGATCTTACCTACCAACTCCTTGAGTTTGTTGAAGTCTGCCTTCTTGAAATCCATTGTCTTAATTTTGCTGTTTTCCCTCCTACCAGTCCTTAGACTCATGAACTCTATCATTTCATGATCACTTTCACCCAAGCTGCCTTCCACTTTCAAATTCTCAACCAGTTCCTCCCTATTCGTCAAAATCAAATCTAGAACAGACTCTCCCCTAGTAGTTTTCTCCACCTTCTGGAATAAAAAATTGTCTCCAATACATTCCAAGAACTTGTTGGATAATCTGTGCCCTGCTGTGTTATTTTCCTAACATATGTCTGGGTAGTTGAAGTCCCCCATCACCACCAAGTCCTGTGCTTTGGATGATTTTGTTAGTTGTTTAAAAAAACCCTCATCCACCTCTTCTTCCTGGTTAGGTGGTCTGTAGTAGATCCCTACCATGATATCACACTTGTTTTTTACCCCTTTTATCCTTACCCAGAGACTTTCTATACGTCTGTCTCCTATTTCCATCTCGACCTCAGACCAGTATGGAGAAACTGATGAAGGGAGGTTGACCCCCTTCCCATTATCTAGACTCATATTAAAATTAAAAATAAATACAAGTCAATGTGGCTAAATTAGGGTTAGAATGAACAAGTGGCTACTAACATTTCAACTTCGCACCTTTCTCCAAATTCAGAGATGTTAAGGACAGAAAGCTCCATTCTGATCATCTCACCTGACCTTTGAGAAGGGTTGGACTACGAAAGTGAGACCCTGGGGGGACATTTTCAGAAATGATTGATTTTTTACCTCATATTTAGCCAATTTTTCCCCTCTGGAAAAATACCCAGAACATTCAGGGAACAGTTGGGTTAAAACTGGAGACTCTATGTAATGATCACACTGTGGTAGAGAGGCCATTCAGTCCTGTGTTTTGTGTATTTTTCAATGCACAGGTAAGTACAGAGTCATCGTGACTAATGACCCCAGAGCCATTACCTGGAGTACAGTCATCTCAGGAGGTTGTTGCTGCCCTCTTCTGGCTCCAGGACTCTTCACACCCCACTCCCAGCATTCAAGATCCGTCTGCCTCTGAATTTTCATTTATTATTTGTTTTACCATAGTGGTCATGAGCATGGACCAGGGTCCCATTGGGCTAGGTGTTGTACAAACACAGAACAGACTATCCCTGGAGCGGCGAACAGCAGAGGCTAACAGAGGGAGTTTGCCTGGGATCTGTCCGAGAGGAGGTACGCTAAGTGCTGCATTAGGGGGGCTGTGTTGGTGAGTATCTGAGTGTCTGTTGCTGGGACAGTTTGTCAGTTTGACCGTGTGCTTGATTGCTTGCTTGTTTGTTTGAAAAGTGTGAACTGGGAGTGCTTTGTTCCAGGTGGGCCTTGAGTGGGCCTGACTGGTATATAAGGGCAGTCAGCAGCGAACCAGCTGAGCGGCGAACAGCAGAGGCTAACAGAGGGAGTTTGCCTGGGATCTGTCCAAGAGGAGGTACGCTAAGTGCTGCATTAGGGGGGCTGTGTTGGTGAGTATCTGAGTGTCTGTTGCTGGGACAGTTTGTCAGTTTGACCGTGTGCTTGATTGCTTGCTTGTTTGTTTGAAAAGTGTGAATTGGGAGTGCTTTGTTCCAGGTGGGCCTTGAGTGGGCCTGACTGGTATATAAGGGCAGTCAGCAGCGAACCAGCTGAGCGGCGAACAGCAGAGGCTAACAGAGGGAGTTTGCCTGGGGAGAACTCACTGAGGCTTTCATCTGCGGGCTTCTCTGAGTAGTTACTGCAACAGCTGAGGAAGCTCTTAAGAGGAAGGTGATATGGAAGGTGAGCGATCAGCTGTTGTAACCTACACAGGATGTGCCATGTTTGTCTTTCTTCCACAGGACAGAAGCAACTTTGTCTAGATGTAAGCAGAGTCAGGATGAGCTCTACCCTGACATCTGGTGGTGAATTATGGCGAGTGTGGAAAAGAACTCCAGGGGCTGATCTTGTTTGCATAGGCACACCCACTCGCCTGGCATGAAACACAGCAACTGAAAGTGGTTACTTTGGCTGGTGTGGGATCCCCAGTTTCTCTATTATTGGGGCAGGAAGAATAAAGTTTTGTTACCCTGATTCTGTGAATCAAGGCCAGTGGAACTGTTGTATGACAGAAGGACTGAGTGAGTCCTTCACCATTACCTAAGTAGCACTTGCTTGACAAGGGGCATGGGTTACAAAACCCAGTGAATTGAGAGAGGATGGGGACAGGTATTTGTACCTGATGGTATGGGCTCCCTCTGAGGGTTTGAAACACCAATTGCACCGCCTCCTCTCTCCACTGTTGAATGTCAGAGCTAACTTTGATTCCCTTAGGAGTCTAGTTACAGGCTGCTGAGCTGAATTCACTTTGGGCTAATGGTGCACCAGCACTGGGGCTCCCCTACTATACTATGAGCTGAAATCGCTAAGAGCTGAAATCACAAAAGAGCTGACGTTATTAAGAGCTGAGATCACTGAGTGCTGTGTTAACTAGTGGGGGAGCCTGAAGCTATATTGCTCAGCAGCTGGCGGAGCAATTTGTGGGGACGACTGGAGGAGCAGCGAGCGGCGTGGAGCCTTGCGGGGCCGGTTGGAGTGGCCCAAGGAACGGCGAGCGGCGCTGTTTGCGGGGACAGCTGGAACGGCTCACAGGTCGGTGAGCGGAGTGGAGCGGAGCAGCTTGTAGAGCGGAGCAGTTCGTGGGATGGCAGGAAAGTGGACTGGCTCGTGGTAAAGGCTGTGGCGGAACTCCCACGGAGAAACAGACGGCTGGCCAGCCTCGGATCACGTAAGGTGCCCCTTAACACCCTGCGTGCCCCCCGTTTTACTCTGGGGCTGCACTGACCAGGGACAGAGACTTTGGGGGTTGTTGGACTTTTGGGACTTTGGGTGGTTGCTGGACCCAAGAGACTTTGGGGGTGTTGGACTTTGGGGACTCTGGGTGATTTTTGGGTTGCTGGATTCAAGAACCAAAGGGAAAGGACACAGCCCAATTTGCTGGGGTGGGTTTTGCTCATGGTTTGTGTTATGAATCCTGTTTGTGGTGTTTTTCCAATTTTATGCTGATGTCGTTTACCTCATGTTATTAAACATTTTCTGCTACACTCAGACTCCGTGCTTGCGAGAGGGGAAGTATTGCCTCTTAGAGGTACCCAGGGGGGTGGTATGTAATTGTCCCAGGTCACTGGGTGGGGGCTCGAGCCGGTTTTGCATTGTGTTATTGAAACGGAACCCCTAGATACAGAACCCGGCCCTTGTTGCTGCCAACTAGATGGGCAGAAGGGTTACATATACAAAGTGCAAGCTGGTCTCCGTATTGGAAGAGAAGGTTCAAGGTCTGGAGAAACGAGTATCGACTCTGCGTTGCATAAGGGAAAATGAAGATTTCCTGAACAGACGTCAGGAGATGCTTCTACGGCCACAATGTTCTGAAGATTCAGAGCAGGCGCAGCAGGGACAGAAGGATGGTGAAGAAGTTTGGCAGCATGTGACCTCCACAAGGAGAAAGAGGAGCGTCCATGTACCAGCAATGGAGATACAGGTGAGCAATCGCTTCCATGTTCTCTCTACAGGTACTAATGCGGAGAGTGGACTAGATGTCCCATCTGAAGGAAGGGAGCAGAAGGAGACTCCACCGATTGGAAGGCAAAAGATGCACTGTCCTAGGGATGAGGGTTCCACAACCACTACTCCCAAGAGGAGGAGGAGGGTGGTGGTGGTCGGGGACTCCCTCCTCAGGGGGACTGAGTCATCTATCTGCCGCCCTGACCGGGAAAACCGAGAGGTCTGCTGCTTGCCAGGAGCTAGGATACACGATGTGACGGAGAGACTGCCGAGACTCATCAAGCCCTCGGATCGCTACCCCTTCCTGCTTCTCCACGTGGGAACCAATGATACTGCCAAGAATGACCTTGAGCAGATCACTGCAGACTACGTGGCTCTGGGAAGAAGGATAAAGGAGTTTGAGGCGCAAGTGGTGTTCTCATCCATCCTCCCTGTGCAAGGAAAAGGCCTGGGTAGAGACCGTCGAATCGTGGAAGTCAACGAATGGCTACGCAGGTGGTGTCGGAGAGAAGGCTTTGGATTATTCGACCATGGGATGGTGTTCCAAGAAGGAGGAGTGCTAGGCAGAGACGGGCTCCACCTAACGAAGAGAGGGAAGAGCATCTTCGCAAGCAGGCTGGCTAACCTATTGAGGAGGGCTTTAAACTAGATTCACCGGGGTAAGGAGACCAAAGCCCTGAGGTAAGTGGGGAAATGGGATCCTGGGAGGAAGCACGAGCAGGAGAGCGTAAGAGGGGAGGACTCCTGTCTCATACTGAGAAAGCGGGATGATCGATGAGTTATCTTAAGTGCCTATACACAAATGCAAGAAGCCTGGGAAACAAGCAGGGAGAACTGGAAGTCCTGGCACAGTCAGGGAACTATGATGCGATTGGAATAACAGAGACTTGGTGGGATAACTCACATGACTGGAGTACTGTCACGGATGGATATAAACTGTTCAGGAAGGACAGGCAGGGCAGAAAAGATGGGGGAGTTGCACTGTATGTAAGAGAGGAGTATGACTGCTCAGAGCTCCGGTATGAAACTGCAGAAAAACCTGAGAGTCTCTGGATAAAGTTGAGAAGTGTGAACAACAAGGATGATGTCGTGGTCGGAGTCTGCTATAGACCACCAGACCAGGGGGATGAGGTGGACGAGGCTTTCTTCCGGCAACTAACAGAAGTTGCTAGATCGCAGGCCCTGGTTCTCATGGGAGACTTTAATCACCCTGATATCTGCTGGGAGAGCAATACAGCGGTGCACAGACAATCCAGGAAGTTTTTGGAAAGTGTAGGGGACAATTTCCCGGTGCAAGTGCTGGAGGAACCAACTAGGGGCAGAGCTTTTCTTGACCTGCTGCTCACAAACAGGGAAGAATTAGTAGGGGAAGCGAAAGTGGATGGGAACCTGGGAGGCAGTGACCATGAGATGGTCGAGTTCAGGATCCTGACACAAGGAAGAAAGGAGAGCAGCAGAATACGGACCCCGGACTTCAGAAAAGCAGACTTTGACTCCCTCAGGGAACAGATGGGCAGGATCCCCTGGGAGAATAACATGAGGGGCAAAGGGGTCCAGGAGAGCTGGCTGTATTTTAAAGAATCCTTATTGCTGTTGCAGGAACAAACCATCCCGATGTGTAGAAAGAATAGTAAATATGGCAGGCGACCAGCTTGGCTTAACAGTGAAATCCTTGCTGACCTTAAACACAAAAAAGAAGCTTACAAGAAGTGGAAGCTTGGACAAATGACCAGGGAGGAGTATAAAAATATCGCTCAGGCATGCAAGAGTGAAATCAGGAAGGGCAAATCGCACTTGGAGTTGCAGCTAGCAAGAGATGTTAAGAGTAACAAGAAGGGTTTCTTCAGGTATGTTAGCAACAAGAAGAAAGTCAAGGAAAGTGTGGGCCCCTTACTGAATGAGGGAGGCAACCTAGTGACAGAGGATGTGGAAAAAGCTAATGTACTCAATGCTTTTTTTGCCTCTGTCTTCACAAACAAGGTCAGCTCCCAGACTGCTGCACTGGGCAGCACAATATGGGGAGAAGGTGACCAGCCCTCTGTGGAGAAAGAAGTGGTTCGGGACTATTTAGAAAAACTGGATGAGCACAAATCCATGGGGCCGGATGCGCTGCATCCGAGGGTGCTAAAGGAGTTGGCGGATGTGATTGCGGAGCCATTGGCCATCATCTTTGAAAACTCATGGCGATCGGGGGAGGTCCCGGATGACTGGAAAAAGACTAATGTAGTGCCCATCTTTAAAAAAGGGAAGAAGGAGGATCCGGGGAACTATAGGCCAGTCACCCTCACCTCAGTCCCTGGAAAAATCATGGAGCAGGTCCTCAAGGAATCAATTATGAAACACTTAGAGGAGAGGAAAGTGATCAGGAACAGTCAGCATGGATTCACCAAGGGGAAGTCATTCCTGACTAACCTAATTGCCTTCTATGATGAGATAACTGGCTCTGTGGATGAGGGGAAAGCAGTGGATGTGTTATTCCTTGACTTTAGCAAAGCTTTTGATACAGTCTCCCACAGTATTCTTGCCGCCAAGTTAAAGAAGTATGGGCTGGATGAATGGACTGTAAGGTGGATAGAAAGCTGGCTAGATCGTCGGGCTCAACGGGTAGTGATCAATGGCTCCATGTCTAGTTGGCAGCCGGTTTCAAGCGGAGTGCCCCAAGGGTCGGTCTTGGGCCAGTTTTGTTTAATATCTTTATTAATGATCTGGAGGATGGTGTGGACTGCACTCTCAGCAAGTTTGCAGATGACACTAAACTGGGAGGCGTGGTAGATACGCTGGAGGGTAGGGATCAGATACAGAGAGACCTAGACAAATTAGAGGATTGGGCCCAAAAAAACCTGATGAGGTTCAACAAGGACAAGTGCAGAGTCCTGCACTTAGGACAGAAGAATCCTATGCACTGCTACAGACTAGGGACCGAATGGCTAGGTAGCAGTTCTGCAGAAAAAGACCTAGGGGTCACAGTGGACGAGAAGCTGGATATGAGTCAACAGTGTGCTCTTGTTGCCAAGAAGGCTAACGGCATTTTGGGCTGTATAAGTAGGGGCATTGCCAGCAGATCTAGGGACGTGATCATTCCCCTTTATTCGACATTGGTGAGGCCTCATCTGGAGTACTGTGTCCAGTTTTGGACCCCACACTACAAGAAGGATGTGGAAATATTGGAAAGAGTCCAGCGGAGGCCAACAAAAATGATTAGGGGTCTGGGGCACATGACTTATGAGGAGAGGCTGAGGGAACTGGGATTGTTTAGTCTCCAGAAGAGAAGAATGAGGGGGGATTTGATAGCTGCTTTCAACTACCTGAAGAGAGGTTCCAAAGAGGATGGAGCGCGGCTGTTCTCAGTGGTGGCAGATGACAGAACAAGGAGCAATGGTCTCAAGTTGCAGTGGGGGAGGTACAGGCTGGATATTAGGAAACACTATTTCACTAGGAGGGTGGTGAAGCACTGGAATGCGTTACCTAGGGAGGTGGTGGAATCTCCTTCCTTGGAGGTTTTTAAGGCCCGGCTTGACAAAGCCCTGTCTGGGATGATTTAGTTGGGAATTGGTCCTGCTTTGAGCAGGGGGTTGGACTAGATGACCTCCTGAGGTCCCTTCCAACCCTGATATTCTATGATTCTATGATTCTTTGTCAGGCTCTATTAAGCTGTTTTAGTTGCATTGTAGTTTGACCACCACTGGCTGTCAGACTGAAGGCTAAAGTAGTGGTATAATAGGGGCTGGGAGCCAGGAGTTCAGGGGAGCGCTTGTCAAAACTTGACATTTCTATATTATGCCTGTGACAGGTTGCCCCTTTTAAGATGCTATCTGATGTGCTGAGATACCACTGAGCCTGCCTGTTCTGGCAGCCTGGGCATCCTTTACACTGTCTTGCTGAGCCAGGCTCTTAAGCCTCCTCCAGCACACACACAGGCAGGGCCACACACTGCTGCAGAAAGACACAGACACTGAAATCAGCTCTGGGAAGACTCAGCTTAAGGGACTTGCTCCAGCACTCAGGTGCCCACATCCCTTGGAGTGCAGACCCAAAGGTATATTGTGAAATCCGCCCCTTCCCTCAATGTGGAGGAAGGTATGCACAGCCTCTTACCCCCTCCCAATTATGAATTGCACAGAATAAACAAAACACAAGTTTATTAACTAGAAAGAGTAGATTTTAAGTGAACATAAGAGATAACAAATAGAACAAAGCAGATTATTGAGCAAATAAAACAAAATACATGAGCTAAGCTTAATACACTCAAGAAACAGGTTACAAAATGTAATTTCTTATCCTAAGTACAGGAGTACTTGTGGCACCTTAGAGACTAACAAATTTATTTGATCATAAGCTTTCATGAGCTACAGCCTACTTCATCGGATGCATAGAATGGAACATATAGTGAGGAGATATATATACACATACAGAGAACATGAAAAGGTGGGAGTTGTCCTACCAACTCTAAGAGGCTAATTAAGTAAGAGAAAAACTTTTGTAGTGATAATCAAGATAGCCCATTACAGACAGTTGGACAAGAGGTGTGAGAATACTTAACATGGGGAAATAGATTCAATGCTTGTAATGGCTCCATTGAATCTATTTCCCCATGTTAAGTATTCTCACACCTCTTGTCCAACTGTCTGTAATGGGCTATCTTGATTAGCACTACAAACGTTTTTTCTCTTACTTAATTAGCCTCTTAGAGTTGGTAGGACAACTCCCACCTTTTCATGCTCTCTGTATGTGTATATATATCTCCTCACTATATGTTCCATTCTATGCATTCGATGAAGTGGGTTTTAGCCCACGAAAGCTTATGCTCAAATAAATTTGTTAGTCTCTAAGGTGCCACAAGTACTCCTGTTCTTTTTGCGGATACAGACTAACACGGCTGCTACTCTGAAACTTATCCTAAGTGTTATTTTTGGCAGGTTGCAGTGTTTCTGTAGCTCAGAGTTCCAGTTATTTCTCTATACAGACTAAACCCCTGTCTCAGTCTGGACTCCCCACTTGCCTTCCACTTCAAGTGGTTTTAGCAGTCTCTCTTCTTGGGCAGGCAGGCAATGGAGAAGAGTCCTGGTTGCCTTCCTTCCCAGCCTTAAATAGAATTTACATAAGGCAAGAACCTTTTGTTTCCAGTGGAAAAATACCCACAGTGGCCAAGGTGGGACTCCGTACCTGGTGACATCATCAAATGACCCTGCATTGTCAGAGCTACATCCCAGGAAGCCCATCAGTATGGTGGGAGATTAGTATCTTCAAAGTTCTATTGTCCTTCTTAAATGGCTCATCCAGGCTGATTGCCTACTGTCTGGTGGGCATTCCCCCAAATACACATGCAGGTGTAATGGTTACAAAGTCAATATTTCTAACTTCAGATACAGAAATGATACAGGCATACAAATAGGATAAACACATTCAGAAGATTATAACCTTTCCAATGATATCTGACATGCCCCATCTTGCATAAAATCAGAGGTGAAAGTGGGCTGGTATGGGCAGTTATGGCGTACCAGTAAGAAGTGGCCGGCGGTATGGGCCTGTACCCAGATGACGTTAAAGTGCTGCCGGGGCAGCACTTTAAGGACCCTATTGGCAGGGCCGCCGACAAGGGGGTCAAGAGGAGCAGCTGCCCCGGGGCCTGGTGATTTAAAAGGCCTGGGGCTCCCAGCTGCCGCTGCAGCTACTGTGGCAGTGGCCAGAGCCCCAGGCCCTTAAAATTGCTGCCGGAGCCCTGAGTGGCACAGGTCGGGTAGCACTGAAGGGCTGGCTGGGGTAGGCTGGCCTCAACTCAGCCCCTTCTGGCTGAGACCCCACCCTTTCTGGGGGCCGGAGTCAGGCCACCATACATATAAGACTTTTAAATTACTTTCACCCCTGCATAAAATATATGTTAGTTATGCCATATTCATATCATAACAATATTTCTATGAAGAATATGGGGGTGTAACGTCACAATGGCAAAACTGGACATACTGAAATTAGGTTTTGATCCAGTTCACAATGAAAACAAATATTTTTTTGAAACTGCCAATGAGACAGAACTTTTATTTATTTATTTATTTATTTTTAAAAATCATTTTAGAAAATGTAGCAATTTTGAAATTTAATTTTGATTTTATATATATCATTTTTACACTATTTCCTGTATTTCACTGCTACTACCAACATATCAGAATAGAATATGTAAAATATTCTCTTTTCTTTTATACCAGTGGTTCACAGTCTATTTATTGTTGTGGACTGCATATACAGCCTACAAAGTATTAGCTGAGCCGCATGTTGAGAACCACAGTGCCCCCCACATAGCCTCCCCCACAAACCCCTATGCTCAGTGCCCTCCACCCAGGGCGGGTGCAAGGATGTTTCGCGCCCTAGGCGAAACTTCCACCTTGCGCCCCCCCCCCGAGCCTGTGGCAGCTCTCCGCCCCCCCCCTCCGCCCTAAGGCGCCCCCCCCATGGCAGCTCCCCCCCTCCACCCTGAGGCCCACCCCCACCACGGCAGCTCCCCCCAGCCCGGGGAGCCGTGCGGCAGCTCCCCACCCCAGCTCGCCTCTGCTCCGCCTCCTCCCCGAGCACGCCGTCGCCGCTCCACTTCTCCCATCTCCCAGGCTTGCGGCGCCAATCAGCCAAATAATACAAGATGGAAAACACTTAAAGATCTATTTACTATGAATCAGATGATAAGACACAAAGCATGTACAGATGAGGTAACAAATCATTCAAGTTATGGTCAGTGTGTGACTGCACAGTAAAGGCAATGAAATGTGTGCAAAAGAAGAAGGTTATTGTGGATCTCACCTTTGCAAACATTTCGGCAATAGTACCCCACTGTGAAAAGTTTGTCCAGCCTTTGAATAAATCTTCATGATGTCCCTAGACCCCGCAAGGGTTGAGCAAAAAGGAATGTATGGGGAGCAATTGGCACTGGGGTAGGAGTTCTCACTGGTACAGATGCAGAGGTGATTGCAAATAAAATGAGTGCAGTCGGGCAACACACAAAGAATTTAGCAAGACCGTATTGTTTGATCAGCTAAGCTCCATACAGGATGGTGTGGCACAGGTCTTAGGAGAGTGGGAGCAGTTCTAAGAAAAGGATCACCTCTGCCTCTTGCTGGGTGTTAGTGCCCTTGAGGCCGGGGACAATGTTCCCTTATTTTTGACATGCATGCAAATCTGGATCATTAATATAATAAAGAATATGATCCAAGTGTGACAGGTCAGACCCCCTGGGGTGTCACC
This sequence comes from Emydoidea blandingii, assembly GCA_036785055.1. Taxonomy (NCBI): domain Eukaryota; kingdom Metazoa; phylum Chordata; order Testudines; family Emydidae; genus Emydoidea; species Emydoidea blandingii. The sequence goes on from JAXIVB010000006.1 coordinate 135,552,190, forward strand.
TGGGGTGCTGGGACACCACTGAGTCAGACTCTTCTGCCAGCCAGGGCCCCCCTTTTACCTGGTCTTGCTGGGCTCGGCTCCCTCCAGCCTTTTCCAGCCAAGCACACAGGCAGGGCCACACCCAGCTGTACAGAGAGACAGAGATCCGCTCTGAGGCCTGGTCTACACTGCGGGGGGGGGGAGGGGGGATCGATCTAAGTTACGCAACTTCAGCTACATGAATAACGTAGCTGAAGTAGACGTACTTAGATCTACTTACTGTGATGTCTTCACTGCGGTAAGTCGATGGCTGATGCTCCCCCATCGACTCTGCCTGCGCCTCTCGCCCTGGTGGAGTACCGGAGTCGATGGGAGAGCACTCGGTGGTCGATTTATCGCGTCTATACTAGGCACGATAAATCGACCCCCGCTGGATTGATCGCTGCCCGTCGATCCAGTGGATAATGTAGACAAGCCCTGAGAAGACTCAGCTAAAGAGACTTGCCACAGCACCTAAGTGTCCACCCCTCCTAGAAGTTCAAACCCACAATTATATTAAATTTGCCTCTTCCCTCAGTGTGGAAAAGAATATGCACAGACTCCTTCATCATCCCCCCCCCCCCCCCGTAACAATTACTTACACTGGGTTTATTAATAAACCAAAGTAATTTTATTAAGTATAAAAGGTAGGATTTAAGTGTCATAAGAGATAGCAGACAGAACAAATTAGGTTACTAAGCAAAATAAAACAGGAGACGGAAACTAAATTTATTACACTGAGGAAACTGTATCGGGGGTAGCTGTGTTAGTCTGTATCCACAAAAACAACAAGGAGTCCGGTGGCACCTTAAAGAGTAACAGACCCAAATAAATCGGTTAGTCTTTAAGGTGCCACTGGATTCCTTGTTGTTTTTGAGGAAACTGGTTACACATAAGTTCTCACCCTAAATGTGGTTCTAATAATCTCTGCACAGACTGGACGCCCTTCCAGTCTGGGTCCAGTCTTTCCCCCTGTTCAGTCTTAGTTGTTTCCAGCAGCCACCTTGGGTGGGGTAGCAGGGGAGCACTGATGACCTGGTTTACCTCACTCCCCACCCTTAAATAGGATTTTCATAAGGCGGGAGTCCTTTGTTCCCTAGTTTGACCCTCCGCCCCACTCCTAGCTTCATGTGGAAAAGTACAGAAATTCAAGATGGGTTCCAGTATTAGGTGACATGGTCACATATCTCTGTAGGGCCCCGGTAGCCATTCTTCACAGGCTGACCCACACATCCACAGAAAGATTAAGCTCTTTTACAATTCATTGTCAGCTCTGATGGCCCATTAGCGCTGTCTGGCTTTTCCATTGTTGTACCTGAAGTGTTAGCAGTGGGAGAGACCCAAAGCAGAAAATATGAAATACAGATACACAGGTCAATATTCCTAACTTCAGGTGCAAAAATGATACATTCATACAAATAGGATAAACACATTCAGTAAACCATAGCCTTTCTAATGATACCTCCCATGTAGTAAATTGCATAAAGCATGTTCCAGTTATGTCATATCCACACTCATAAGCATATTTCCATAAATAATATGGAGTGCAATGTCACATCCACCACCTCCCTAGGTAACCCATTCCAGTGCTTCATCACCCTCCTAGTGAAATAGTTTTTCCTAATATCCAACCTAGACCTCCCCCACTGCAACTTGAGACCATTGCTCCTTGTTTAGTCATCTGCCACCACTGAGAACACCCAACATACACAGTGTCTTTGTCCTTTGTTTACACATATTAGTAAGAATGTACGTATAGAAAAAAAATCAAACAGGCAAGCAAAACCAAAAATACTATCCCAGGCCAAAATAAAGGCCTGAATCCTACATTGGCACCAGCACTCCTAACATTCAGGGCTACGTTCCCTCCAGGAGAGACACTATCCTTCCCGCTCCCTTGGTCCTTCCTTCTCCCTCCAGATTCCATCGCTGCATTCACAGATGTCTGATCCTGAAAGCTGAATATGATATTCTCTGTCATCACTCACGGCCTTTTTTCATTCAGAGACACACAAAGTTCCCAGGGGAGGGAGGGGGAGAAGGGACATTTCAAACTACAGCCCCAGAGATTAAATGGGGACATAAGAGTTAGCAGGGAGACAAACCCACCTTTCACTGCGGGACTTTACATCCACCTAGGAGGGAAATAGACAACATTTAGATTTCGCTCTGCAGGACGGTTCTACCTGCTGCCTGGGGATATTTCACTATCTGAGCAGCAGAACGTATTCACCCAGTTTTATTTATTTCCTTTAATTATTCTCAGGCTGTTCCCTGGGCCTGTCCCCCAGCCTCAGGTCAGACTCTCAGCCCGCTGTGCCCTGCAGGGGCAGCACATGTCCTTTGCAGGGGCAGAGCAGGCCTTCCCAGCACTACCACTGAGGGGGTCTCCTCGCACAGCACAAATCTCTGATCCGAGGTGAATGCCTGCAGTGCTGCTGGGGCCATGTGCTAGGTCTGGGGGTGGCTGAATGGCCTGGAGTAGGGTGAATATGAGTTTCTGCTCTCCCTGTCTCATAGCACAAGAACAAAAGGACGTTCAATGAAATCAAAAGGTGGGAAATTCAAAACTAATAAAAGGAAATACTTGCCCATGCAGTGTGTGATTAAACTATGGAAGTTGTTACCACAGGAAATCACGGAGGCAAAAACTGAGCAAGGTCTTAAGCCAATCCTTAAGTATTGGAGACCAGTATGAGACCTAGAGCAGGGGACAGTTTATCCCATATCTGCCTATTATGGATTCTTATACTTTCCTCTGAAATATCTGGTGTTGGCTGTTGTGCAAGACAGGACACTGGACTAGATGGACCACAGGTATGCTCTGATATGGCAATTCCTACTGGGGCCCCAGACACCATACGCAAGGGAGGTTGCCCAGAGCACAGCCAGCCTCAAATAGGATGGAAACTCACAGCCCTTGGCTTCCAGAGGTAGTGTCTGCTCCCTGCCTCCACAACATGAACACGCATCACTTAGGCCAGGTCTACACTAGAGCCCTACATGATGTAACTACATCACTCGGAGTGTGAAAAATCCACACCCCTGAGTGACGTACTTAGACTGACCCAACCCCCGGTGTGGACAGCACTATGTCGATGGGAGGACTTTTCCCGTCAACACAGCTACCGCCTCTCACGGAGGTGGAGTACCTACCCTAACAGGAGAAGCTCTCCTGTCAGTGTATTTAGTGTCTTCACTGAAGTGCTACAATGGTGCAGCTGAACCAGTGCAGTGTTTGAGGAACACTGAGGAAGCAATAGCCCACAGAAATGTGAACTCTGTTAGCAGAGATGCTATAGTGTTTGTTGTAAAAACTTTTGAAAAAATTCTAAACTGCTCATTGGTACCATTCAGTAGCTGAGCTCAGGGGCAGAGCAGTGATAATCATTTACCGAGAGTCAGAGCATTATTTTTTTCCATAGTTCTGCAACAAAATATTATAAGATACTGAAATAGTTATAGGCAGCTTTTGTGTATGCATGTGTGAGAGCAAGAGAGCAAGCTGTATTTTGGGAACCCTTTCAGAAAGTGACCCCAAATTTGCACTACAAGCTCTACTTGCCTTCTATGAGGAGATAACTGGCTCTGTGGATGAGGGGAAAGCAGTGGATGTGTTATTCCTTGACTTTAGCAAAGCTTTTGATACGGTCTCCCACAGTATTCTTGCCGCCAAGTTAAAGAAGTATGGGCTGGATGAATGGACTGTAAGGTGGATAGAAAGCTGGCTAGATCGTCGGGCTCAACGGGTAGTGATCAATGGCTCCATGTCTAGTTGGCAGCCGGTTTCAAGCGGAGTGCCCCAAGGGTCGGTCTTGGGGCCAGTTTTGTTTAATATCTTTATTAATGATCTGGAGGATGGTGTGGACTGCACTCTCAGCAAGTTTGCAGATGACACTAAACTGGGAGGCGTGGTAGATACGCTGGAGGGTAGGGATCGGATACAGAGGGACCTAGACAAATTGGAGGATTGGGCCAAAAGAAACCTGATGAGGTTCAACAGAGTCCTGCACTTAGGACGGAAGAATCCTATGCACTGCTACAGACTAGGGACCGAATGGCTAGGAAGCAGTTCTGCAGAAAAGGACCTAGGGGTCACAGTGGACGAGAAGCTGGATATGAGTCAACAGTGTGCCCTTGTTGCCAAGAAGGCTAATGGCATTTTGGGCTGTATAAGTAGGGGCATTGCCAGCAGATCGAGGGACGTGATCATTCCCCTTTATGCAACATTGGTGAGGCCTCATCTGGAGTACTGTGTCCAGTTTTGGGCCCCACACTACAAGAAGGATGTGGAAATATTGGAAAGAGTCCAGCGGAGGGCAACAAAAATGATTAGGGGTCTGGAGCACATGACTTATGAGGAGAGGCTGAGGGAACTGGGATTGTTTAGTCTCCAGAAGAGAAGAATGAGGGGGGATTTGATAGCTGCTTTCAACTACCTGAGGGGGGGTTCCAAAGAGGATGGAGCTCGGCTGTTCTCAGTGGTGGCAGATGACAGAACAAGGAGCAATGGTCTCAAGTTGCAGTGGGGGAGGTCTAGGTTGGATATTAGGAAACACTATTTCACTAGGAGGGTGGTGAAGCACTGGAATGCTTTACCTAGGGAGGTGGTAGAATCTCCTTCCTTGGAGGTTTTTAAGGCCCGGCTTGACAAAGCCCTGGCTGGGATGATTTAGTTGGGAATTGGTCCTGCTTTGAGCAGAGGGTTGGACTAGATGACCTCCTGAGGTCCCTTCCAACCCTGATATTCTATGATTCTATGATACTTCAGTCCCTGTGCCAAAATACCAGTTTTCAAGAAGATCTCCCTCTACATGTGGATTTTAAAGCATGACAGCTCCTACAAGAAATTGCAGCACCCATAGGTAGATGCAGCTGAATGCTGAAGTGACTCGAATGGAAACACTGTGACATTTCTGAATCAAAACATTCTGAATTTTTTTTGTTCATAAAATGTTTATACTTTGCCTTTTCAAACCAGCTCAGAAGAAATAAAATGTTGAAATATCAGACTTTCCTGTGGGATAGAAAATATGATTATTGCTCAGCTCTAGAAGTTTCCTTCTTTTTTCCTCTCCTTCGTCCAAACCATTCATTGGGTACCAGGCTCATTGAAATACTGAGAGGTAAGTGATGGGTCTTCCCAGTGAATCAAGCACCCTGGCCAAGTACCAATGGCTGGTACCATGGAGCCAACTGAGACCCCACAGAAGTGTGAATATTTACACAATATTGTTATTTTGTACCTTATACTCAGCATCTTCTATTGTGTTCTTGACAGTGTGAACTCCCGTGTCTAGGGATGCGTGATTGAGTCCATATTTGGGAATAGGAGCCTCTTCACAGGTACGAGTGACATGACTTGCAGTCTTCTGTTCTTTCTTAGCTCGCTTTCTGGTGTTTTCTCTCACTGCAGGTGTGGGAATTGTGGATTATTTACACCATATTCCCTGCTGTGAAGAATTCCCGTCCCCTGTTGTCCATCCCCCTTCCAGCTGACAAGTAGCAGGAGCTTCTTTACCTGCACCTCAGCTACAAACCTCTCCACCCCACAAAGCCACCAACCCTGAGAGCCAGTTTTACCTTGGCTGCTTCTTGTCTCCTACAGAGCTGTTTTATTGGCAATGGAGAGTGAGTGAAATCTGCCAAAGACTTGCTAAAAAGGACCTTCCAAAATTATTATTTCTGGGTGAATACACCCCCATCCCACATGTTGATGAGGTGCTCAGAGCTCACAGCCCCTTTGACTTCATTAGCAAACATTGTTCCTCAACAGCACTGAACATCAGGGTTTTGTATCTCAATTGGGCACCCGAAATCAAGGGCTTTTGAAAATTTGGGTGTAATCTCCTTAGAGGCAGAAAGGGAAGGAGTTAAAGACCACTCATTAGCTGTGGGTGGAGTTGTGCAATGAATATATATTTGAAAGGACAAAGAAATGTGATGCCAAGTCAAAGTTCTAATCCGAGAATGGGAACATGAAAAAGAGACTGTATCTAAGACTGGACAATTCCTGAGACTGACTGAGACCCCCAATCCCAGCAGGTTCACAGGGGTCAGGCTGGCTGCCTGCTGGAGAGAATCAGGAGTCTGAGTGAGGAATGAGGACACTTCCTTCAATATCCAGGCATAAAGAAGAGAGTAACATTTCCCTGGACAAACAGTGACCACCATGGGCCAGTGTGGGGAAGAGCTGAGTTGTGTGACCAGAGGTCTCAAGTTCGGTTACACAGACACTAGTACATTTCTTCCAGGTGCTGATCGATCCTAGTAACTCCATAAATAACCCTATCCATCAGTGCTGGCATCAGGCCCAGTTCGTTACCTTTGTGTCCCTGTAATGTTGTCTCCCCAGCAATTTTCCTTCCAGAGGAGAAGCTTTTCAATTCAGATCCAGGTGGCTGTGAAGCTTTATCTTCAAACCTGATCACAATAATTACTTTAATCATTAAGCAACTTCTTTATCCATTAACACAACAACTTACTGGAGGGGGGTAACAAGAGGACATAAGATTTAGCAGAAATGTTCTGGCCAAATCACAGACAAATTCTAAAATCTCTTTAGAGAGACAAGGCGGGTGAAGTAATATCTTTTGTTGGCCAACTTCTTTTGGCGGGAGAGACAAACTTACACAGAACTCTTCTGCGGGTTTCAGAAAGGTACTCAGAGTGTCACAGCTTTAGATGGAACCAATTGTTTAGCATAAATAGTTAGCACTTATTTGAAAGGACCACTAAAGGTGAAGTGGCCAGTTACCACCTCTCCAGTCATAGGAGGAATAAGAGAAAGAAAAAAATATTTTAAATCATTTTCTTTTCTTTTCATGACTTACAAACCTTCCTACTGTCTGTCTGTCTGCTGGGACCATTTATTTGACCAGTGTTTGACTCAGGAGTGGGCAAACTATGAACCATGGGCAAGATCCAGCCCATCAGACCTTTTAATCCAGCCCTGGAGCTCCTGGGGTCAGGAGCTTGCGGGGGCGGTGGCTGTGGACAGGGCAGCGTGCAGAGCCACATGGCCATGCCTCCGCATGGGAGCCAGAGTGGGGACAGGCCGTTGCTTCCAGGAGCCACTTCAGGTAAGCACCTCCCAGATCCTGTACCCCTGAGCCCCCCCAACACACCCTAACCTCCTGCCCCAGCCCTAATCCCCCTGCTGCCCACCAAACCCTTCCATTCCAGTCCGGCGCACCCTCCTGCACCCCAAATCCTTCATCCCCAGCTCCACCCCAGAGTCTGCACCCCCAGCCAGAGCCTCACCCCCCCCCCAAATCCCAAAGCCCCAATTTGGTGAGCATTTATGGCCCTCCATACAATTTCCATTCCAGGATGTGGCCTTCAGGCCAAAAAGTATGCTCACCCCTGGTTTGACTGGTGCTGGTTGAAGGTACTGTTGGACTGTGTGTTTGTTTCAAAGACGTGCTTTGTTCCAGGCCTTGAATGGTTGACTGGAGAGTGAACCCAGGAGGCTTTGAACCAGGGCAACTGCTTTGAGCCAGCAGCCTTATAAAAAGGCGGCCAGTTGCAAACCGAGTGAGCAGTGAACAGAGGAGAAGCAAACAGAGGGAGTTTGTCTGGGAGTTAGCCTTGGTGGACAGCCCACAGAGTTTTTACCTTTCAGGTTTGTGTGAGCAGTAAATTCGTCATCTGAGGAGGCTCTTGATACATTACAAGGTAGAATATATGGATAGCTGTCCAGGATGAACCATGTTTGTCTTTCTTCCAGAAGATAGAAGTGATTTAATCTGTATGAAGTGCAAGACCCTGCCTTGCATCAGAGAAGATGATGGACAGAAGTCAGGGTTTGGAACTGAGGGCACAGCATGCCAAAGAATCAAATAGGGCAGTGCAGGGGGGACTGAAGGAAAAGGAAGAAAATTGGCAGCATATGTCCTCCGCAAGAAGAAAGAGGAGAATCCATGTAGCCCCAGGGCAGATGGAGGTAAGCAACAGCTTTCAGGCTCTCTGCACAGGTACTACATCGGAGAATAGTTAGGAAGAGTCATCTGAGGGAAGGGATCAGAAGGAGACCCCATCGACAAGAAGCCATGGGATGCATTGTCCTAGGAATGGGGGATCCACAATCACCTCTCCAAGAGGAGAAGAGGAGAAGAAGAAGGCTGGTGGTGGTCAAGGATTCCCTCTTAAGTGGGACAGAGTCATCCATCTGCTGTCTGGTCTGGGAATCCTGAGAAGTGTGCTGCTTCCCTGGAGCTAGAATTCAAGGTGTGGCAGAGTCTGCTGAGACTCATCACCAACAATACTGGCAAGAATGATCTTGAGTGGATCACTGCAGACTCTGTGGCTCTGGGAAGAAGGATAAAAGAGTTTGGCGTCCAAGTGGTATTCTCATCCATCCTACCCACTGAAGGAAAAGGTCAAGACAGGGACCGTCAAATCATGGAAATAAATGTGTGCTTACACACATGGTGTCAGGAAGAGCATCTTTAGACATTGTCTGACTAACCTTATAAGGAGAGCTTTAAACGAGGTCCTAAGGGGCATAGTGACAAAAATACAGCCAATGTACATCTAGGCTCAAGTAATGAAGACAAGAGGAAGGAGCTAACTTCTGGAGAAGGGACTAGATATCACATCACCATTAAAAAGGCAAGAGGAAAAGCAACACAGCAGTCTGAAAAATATCTTTAATGCCTGTATACAAAGGCAAGGAATATGGGGAACAAGCATGATGAACAGGAGGCCATGGTATATGAAGAAGGGTCAGTCCTGGGGCCAGTTTTGTTCAATATCTTCATCAATGATCTGGAGGATGGCGTGGACTGCACTCTCAGCAAGTTTGCAGATGACACTAAACTGGGAGGAGTGGTAGATACGCTGGAGGGTAGGGATAGGATACAGAGGGACCTAGACAAATTAGAGGATTGGGCCAAAAGAAATCTGATGACGTTCAACAAGGACAAGTGCAGAGTCCTGCACTTAGGACGGAAGAATCCCATTCACTGTTACAGACTAGGGACCGAGTGGCTAGGCAGCAGTTCTGCAGAAAAGGACCTAGGGGTTACAGTGGACGAGAAGCTGGATATGACTCAACAATGTGTCCTTGTTGCCAAGAAGGCTAACGGCATTTTGGGCTGTATAAGTAGGGGCATTGCCAGCAGATCGAGGGACGTGATCATTCCCCTCTATTCAACGTTGGTGAGGCCTCATCTGGAGTACTGTGTCCAGTTTTGGGCCCCACACTACAAGAAGGATGTGGAAAAATTGGAAAGAGTCTAGCGGAGGGCAACAAAAATGATTAGGGTGCTGGAGCACATGACTTATGAGGAGAGGCTGAGGGAACTGGGATTGTTTAGTCTGCAGAAGAGAAGAATGAGGGGGGATTTGATAGCTGCTTTCAACTACCTGAAAGGGGGTTCCAAAGAGGATGGATCTAGACTGTTCTCAGTGGTACCAGATGACAGAACAAGGAGTAATGGTCTCAAGTTGCAGCGGGGGAGGTTTAGGTTGGGTATTAGGAAAAACTTTTTCACTAGGAGGGTGGTGAAGCACTGGAATGGGTTACCTAGGGAGGTGGTGGAATCTCCTTCCTTAGAGGTTTTTAAGGTCAGGCTTGACAAAGCCCTGGCTGGGATGATTTAGTTGGGATTAGGTCCTGCTTTGAGCAGGGGGTTGGACTAGATGACCTCCTGAGGCCCCTTCCAACCCTGATATTCTATGCCTCCGTCTCCAGGCTTCAAACCCGGAGCCTCCTGCGGCAAGCCCATGCCTTTGAGCGACCTGCACTGGAGCTGTCTGGAGTGCTTGGGTGAGACTCCTATTGCAGATCTCTGTCAGCTCTGCCACCAGTTCAGTCCACATATGAAAAAGGACAGGGAGGCCAGGCTGAAGTCCCTCCTGATGGAAGTGGCACTCAGACCTTCTTCAGAGCCGAGCCAGTCAAACTTGGCACTGTGTACCTCAGTGTTGGTATGAAGAGCTGTTTCAGAGAGAGTCCATATGGGACTCTCGGCACCATTCCCCGTCACCAGTGACAAGAAAGAAACATAAGAAGCAGCTGTCTGAGAGGTTCCCCATCTCTAAGAATGGACAATCGGGGAGTGTGACCTGTATCTGGCCACTCCTCTGCTCCTGCTCCGCCGGCGATACCGTCGACTCCACCCTGTTCACAGGCTCTGTTGAGTTCAGCACCTGACCAGCTGCTGGCACCTGAGGGGCAGTGATGCACCAGCAGGGACTTGCTGGCATGTTTGCTACCACCATTGCCGGCAGTACAACAATTGGTGCCAGCAGTATAGGGAACAGAAGGGAGCATGTTGCCCTGAGCTCCTGTTTGGTACCAGGCCCCTTGCTCTTTACTTATGTCGAAGCAGGCTTCCCCATCTCGGCACCGATCCCTGGATCCTCAGCACCGTCCTTTGGAGCTGACAGGTACCATACCCCCCTTGTCCCCACAAGATGACTCATCATCCAAGTTGGAGTTTGAATCTTGCACCCAGCCGAGGGCCTGGTACCAGTATCCCACCAATCAGCCCTATGCAATGGTGGATCCTTGGGTTGGGGTTCCTCCGATCACCTGGTCCAGTGGGCAATGGCTATGCAGATGTAATCTCTTTTTTGGAACCCCTGGGGTTTTCCTCCGCTGCCTGCCCCCGCATAGATGCCCCTACTCAGTGGTGTCTGAGAGAAGGATTCCTCTGTCACACCGAACAGCAGCTGACCCGGACTACGATATTGAGACAGCTACCAACTCTCTCTCAAACCTCAGCAGAACATTATCTTGTTTCTCTTTGAAGTCAGCAGAACTAAAATTCATTTGCAAATTTAACACCATTAATCTGGGCTTGAATAGGGACTGGGAGTGGCTGGCTCATTACAGAAGCAGCTTTTCCTCTCCTGGAATTGACACCTCCTCATCTATTATTGGGAGTGGACTACATTGAATTGGCCCTGTCAACACTGGTTTTCCACTTGCAAAGTAACTCCCTTCTCTCCATGTGTCAGTATATAATGCCTGCATCTGTAACTTTCACTCTATGCATCTGAAGAAGTGAGGTTTTTACTCACGAAAGCTTATGCCCAAATAAATCTGTTAGTCTTTAAGGTGCCACCAGACTCCTTGTTGTTTTTATGGGATTAGGGGAGAGTCTCAGCTCTATTTTCTTACAGCAGTAACTTCTAGTCCTTCTAGGAGCAGGGAAAACCCTGGAAATGTGTCCCCTAAAGGCTCAAACCAGAGGGCAAATAAAAATAAGCTCCAATATTATCCCCAAAATACTCACGACATTTAAGCCAAACTCAGGATTTTTGGGGCCTGACTCATGATGTCTGAACACTTGGGGCTGTCGATATTGGGCTTCCCCATCACTCGGTGTCTGGGAATTGAGACAAGACGTCTCAGAGCCCTGTTCTAGCTATAGGGTCTGACAGCGTCACTGTCGTAGCCGGGAGGAACAAACCCCTCTGTGCAGGAATCCCCGGCTGCGATTCGCTGGCCTGGGCGACCAGGAGGTCAGACTAGCTGGGTCTGATGGGACCTTCTGGCTTTCGCACCTCTGCCACTGTGCCCGGAAAATAACCACACACGAGGGGTGGGGGGTCCCCTGAAGGGCAGCAGAGGCAGCTGAAAATGGGACTGGGAGCAGAAATTTGGGGTATTTGGGGAGGGGACAGTATGAGAGTCCCACTTTGGAGGGTGTCAAAAAAAGTCTTTCGCATGGACCCTCCATCCTGCAGCCCCTCCCCCCACCCCATATCCCTTTGTCCCCCACGTTCACACTGACTCCAGTGAGAAAATGCCCCTTCGGGCTCTGTCCCCTCCCCCCATCCCCAACGCGCATCGCTTTGCCCCTTCACCCTGTTTACATCAACCGCACCCCCCCACCCCATGTCCCTGCATCCCTACGTCGGGTCGGGTCCTTCACTCACCCTCGCTCTGGTTGTAGAGCTGACCCAGGGTGTTCAGACTCGCTGTGAACCATGCCTGCCAGCGCTGTGCCAGAACTCCGGGCCCTCGTTCTGCACCATCCACACTTGGCCGGGCTCCACCCTCTGCATCCCGCTGGTGTAGACGTAGGTGACCTGATTGTCCACGTACACAACACGTCTGAACCAGGGCAGCCCTGGGCTGGGCTCCGACACCACCATATCCAATACGCGCCTGGAGTGCAGGCCTGAGGGGGGGAGATTGGGGGAGGGGGGAGTCAGACCCAGCCAGACCCTGCCAGGGAGCCCCTGGCAATATGTGGGAGGCGGCGCCAGCCCTCAGGACCGCTCCTGTGGGAGGGAGACCTGGGGAAGGGCTCACAGAATGGCCGGACTGGGGAGAAAGAGATGGTGGGGTAGGAGAAAGGGAGGCAGGGCTGGAGGGGGAGTGAGGAGGGAAAGGGGTGGGGAGGTACAGGGGGGCTTGATCATGTGTGAGGAGTAGGGGAGCATATGGGGAGAGTGTATTGGGGGTACAGGGGAGTGTGAAGAAGGAAAGGGGGCCCAGCAGGAGGAGCAGGGCTGGAATGCCGTGTGGGGAAAAGGAAGGGGGTGTTATGGGAGAGGGTGGGGCAGGAGGATAGGAGATGCAGGAGCTGAAGCTGGGGAAGGCAAGGTGGACAGGGGGATGTGTCCAAGCTACAGGTGGGAGCCAGGAAACTGGCTGTGCACACATTTTACTATAATTTATTCAGAACATAAGAACGGCCACACTGGGTCAGACCAAAGGTCCATCTAGCCCAGTCTCCTGTTTTCCGACAGTGGTCAATGCCAGGTGTCCCAGAGGGAATGAACAGAACAGGGAATCATCAAGTGAGCCATCCCCTATTGCCCATTCCCAGCTTCTGGCAAACAGAGGCTAGGGACACATCCCTGCCCATCCTGGCTAATAGCCACTGATGGACCTATCCTCCATGAACTTAGCTAGTTCTTTTTTGAATCATGTTATAGTCTTGACCTTCACCACATCCTCTGGAAAGGAGTTTCACAGGTTGACTGTGCGTTGTGTGAAGAAATACTTCCTTTTATTTGTTTTAGACCTGCTGCCTATTAATTTCCTTGGGTGACCCATAGTTCTTGTGTTATGTGAAGGGGTAAATAGCACTTCAGTATTCACTTTCCCCAGACCAGTCATGATTAAGACTGATTTTGTCATGGATAGTTTTAGTAAAAGACCTGGACAGGTCACGGGCAACAAAGAAATGCTCACGGAAGCCCATGACCCATCCGTGACTTTTACTAAAAATATCCATGGCAAAATGGGGAGCTCAGCTGCGTGACCCACACACCACCTGCAGGGGCGAGGCAACTACGGGCCACTCAGAGCTCCGGGGTCCCCCTGCCGCCCACGGCAACTGGGAGCTGTTGGTCCCCCCACAGCCCACGGAACCCCCCCACTGCTCCCGGCTGCTACAGGTGGCAGGGGGACCCCACAGCTTCTGGCCGCCGCGGGCTGAAGTCATGGAGTTTGCTCGAAGTCACAGATTCTGTGACTTCCACGACCTCTGTGAAAAAAACAAAGCCTTAGTCTTGATTTTATAGACTTTCATCATTTCCCCCCTTAGTCGTCTCTTTTCAAAGCTGAAATGTTCCAGTCTTATTAATCTCTTCTCAAGTAGCAGCCATTCCATACCCCTAATCATTTTTGTTCTCCCTTTCTGTAGCTTTTCCAATTCCAATATATCCTTTTTCCGATGGGATGATTACATCTGCATGCAGTATTCAAGGTGTGGGCGTACCATGGATTTATATAGAGGCAATATGATATTTTCTGTCTTATTATCAATCCCTGTCCTAATGATTCCCAACATTCTATTAGCTTGTTTGATTGCCACTGCGCATTGAAAAAACGAGAAGTCCTGTGGCACCTTAAAGACTAATGCATTTATTTGAGCATAAGCTTTTGTGTTTGCATCTGACGAGTGGGTTCCAGCCCATGAAAGCTTATGCCCAAATAAATGTGTTAGTCTTTAAGGTGCCACAGGACTCGTTGTTTTTGCTGAAACAAACTAACACGACTACCCCTCTGAAACTGCACATTGAATGCATGTTTTCAGAGAACTATCCACAATGACTCCAAGATCTCTCTTGAGTGGTAACAGCTAATTTAGACCCCATCACTTTATATATATAGTTGGGATTATGTTTTCCAGTGTGCATTACTTTGCATTTATCCACACTGAATTTTACCTGCCATTTTGTTGCCCAGTCACCAACTTTTGTAAGATCATAGAATCATAGAAGATTAGGGTTGGAAGAGACCTCAGGAGGTCATCTAGTCCAACGCCCTGCTCAAAGCAGGACCAACCCCAACTAAATCATCCCAGACAGGGCTTTGTCAAGATGGGCCTTAAAAACCTCCAAGGATGGAGATTCCACCAGCTCCCCAGATAACCCATTCCAGTGCTTCACCACCCTCCTAGTGAAATAGTGTTTCCTAATATCCAACCTAGACCTCCCCCACTGCAACTTGAGACCATTGCTCCTTGTTCTGTCATCTGCTACCACTGAGAACAGCCGAGCTCCATCCTCTGTGGAATCCCCCTTCAGGTAGTTGAGGCGCCTATCAAATCCCCCTCTTCTGCACATTAAATAAGCCCAGTTCCCTCAGCCTCTCCTCATCAGTCATGTGCCCCAGCCCCCTAATCATTTTTGTTGCCCTCCACTGGAGTCTTTCCAATTTGTCCACATCCTTTCTGTAGTGGGGGGCCCAAAACTGGATGCAATACTCCAGATGTGGCCTCACCAGTGCCAAACAGAGGGGAATAATCACTTCCCTCGATCTGCTGGCAATGCCCCTACTTATATAGCCCAATATGCTGTTAGCCTTCTTGGCAACAAGGGCACACTGCTGACTCATATCCAACTTCTTGGCCACTGTAATCCCCTTTGTGACTCTTCACAGTCTGCTTTGGACTTAACTTATTCATGCTGTGGATGCACCCCAGTCCCCTGTAGGGATCGGGCCCCCTGTTGTGCCAGTCACTGCACAGGCCCTGCCCCACGGAGCTCACAGGCTGATCCCCCGTCCCCACAGATCCACAGGCAGGATCAGGGCCAAAGGGGATGGGGAATGACGACAGCTCCCAAAGGGCCTGATGCTGCAGAGACTGAATCCCTGATCCCGTCACCCATGTGAGCGTCCCACTGACGTCAGACACGGCTCAGGGGAGTTACACACGTCTGGGGGGGTCAGAATCTGGAGGGGGGGGTCAGGCTGACGCAGGCTGGTGACGTATTTGGTCCCGTTAGTTCCTCGGTGTCTCAGGGATTATTTAGTCTCAGACCCTGCAGACTCTCTGTGTGGACCCTCACTCACTCACAGAGCCCCCCCGGAGCCTTCCCTCACCTCAGTAACGTGACACGCAGCGTTTGCAGGATCGGGGCCTTGTTCCCTAGTTCCTAATGGCCAGTTACAGACCAGAGTCCCCCCGTGCTGGGCGCTGGACACACACAACAGGCACAGCCCTGCCCTGGCTTATGTATGAGCTGAAGAACAGACAGATCTAATGGGGACAGAGCTCTCCCCTTTTCTTCCCCTCAGCTCCTCTGGCTGCCGAACACCCTGCGTCCTTCCTGCCAGCACCAGCCACTGTCCATTTCACTCCCCTTCAGTCACAATCAGACGGCCTGATCCGGCGAGCAGGGCTGCTGATGCTGCTCCTCCCTAGCTAACTAATTAAAGAGTCAGTGGAGCGGAGGGACTGGACCCGGGGTCTCCCACCTCCCAGGTGATGGCTCCAACCACCCGGCTACAGAGGCATTCTCACGCCCCTGCTCTCTGGCCCAGTTCTAGTTCTCCCCAGAGGAACAGCTCCCACAGGAGCGATGGAGGGGGCCCCACTGCAGAGTACCCCACAGCTCAGGGACTAGGGCACCCTGTGAGGTGGCAGAGCCCTGCTCAAATCCTGTCTCCCCTGCAGGCAGAGGGGGTCTGGAACCAGGAGTCTCCCTCACCCCAGGTGATGCCCAAACCACTCGGCTTCTCCCACACTGTTGTGTGAGCTCATGTGCGGGTCCGATCCCGCAAGCGGCCTGATCACACCCACCGCATCGGGCCCCCAGACGAGTTCGGTGGAGGACACCTGTCGTCCCTCGGTCCATGCATCGCTCTGGGGCTCAGGCATCCGGGCACCTAGCAGGAAGCTGCAGGGCGCAGGCCGAGAGGCAGGAACACAGATCCCGAGGGAACTGTTACTGCACAAACAAAGGTGCCAAGTGAGTTCAGGCACCTACAGGGCTCAGCAGCAGCCGGGGGTGGGGGGGGACTCTGAACCCCTAGGGGCCTGATTCTGGGATTTAGGCACCTTTGCCCCTTTACAGCTCCAGCCCTTGGACGCTGCAGTGATGGGAGCAACAGGGACCCTATGGATCCCGCTCCTGCCTCTCAGAGACCTGGCTCCCTCCCTCTGACACTGCCCTGCAGCAACCTCTGCTCCCCACTGGCCTGCTGCTTCCAGCCCCTCCCTCTCCCCTCCTCACTCTGTGACATTGTGCAGTCTATATGGTTTTATAAAAACTTGATAATAAGTCAATATAATGTAACTGGGATAGTTTTAGAGAAAATATGGTAATAAGTGAATATAACGTAACTGGGATATGCTTCATGCAAAAGGTCTCTTGTAAGGTATCATTACAAAGCTTATAATCTACTGAGTATGATCATCTGATTTGTATAAATGTACCACTCTTGTATCTAAAGCTAGAAATATAAAATGTAACTCTGAGGGCCTATTGTAATTATGTAAAGTGTGGGCCATTAATGATGGTTTGGAATCTTGATGACTCCCATTAACCAGGACCATTGTCTGCAGATGACTGTGTTTACCTGTTAGTCTTCCTGTATATGTGTGTGCTGGCAAGTGGGCAATGAAGTCTTGCAGTGACATGTGATCATGTCACCTGAACTGGAATCCATCTTTAACCTGGTGCTTTTCCAGTGAGGGGGGGTGGAAACCCAGAGGGACAAAGGGTTCCCGCCTTATGCAAAAGATATATAAAGGGGTGGAACAGAACAAAGGGGAGAGAGGAGCCATCATGAAGAATCCCCTAGCTACCATCTGAGATGCAACAAGAGCTGTACCAGGGGAAAGAATTGTGCCCAGGCCTGGAAGGTGTCCAGTCTGAGAAAAAGCTTACTGAAGCATCTCTGAGGGTGAGATTATCTGTATTCAGTTTGATTAGACATAGATTTGCGCATTTTATTTTATTTTGCTTGGTGACTTACTTTGTTCTGTCTGTTACTACTTGGAACCACTTAAATCCTACTGTCTGTATTTAATAAAATCACTTTTTATTTAGTAATTTACTCAGAGTATGTATTAATACCTGGGGGAGCAAACAGCTGTGCATATCTCTCTATCAGTGTTATAGAGGGCGAACAATTTATGAGTTTACTCTGCCTAAGCTTTATGCAGGGTAGAACGGATTTATTTGGGTTTCGACCCCATTGGGAGTTGGGCATCTGAGTGCTAAAGACAAGCACAGTCCTGTGAGCTGTTTTCAGGTAAACTTGCAGCTTTGGGACAAGTGATTCAGACCCTGGGTCTGTGTCTGGAGCGTCTAATTCAGCAAGACAAGGTGCTGGAGTCCTGAGCTGGCAGGGAAAACAGAAGCAGGGGTAGTCTTGGTACGTCAGGTGGCAGCTCCCAAGGGGGTTTCTGTGATCCAACCCGTCACACACTCCATCTCTTCTTCTGCACGGCCCTGCACCTAACTTCTCCCGTGGGTTATGTGCGCTCGCTTTGGGACGGGCAATTTCTGCTATTGTGTAGACTGTGCTTGTCTTTAAGTACGGGGGGAATCATTGCTCTGTCTGGTGTGAACAATGCTGCCTCTGTTAAATGTTGCATTTTGGCTTTACAGATGCAACCTTGAGATCCCAGCCGTCCTTGTTATCAACGGCCGAAAGACTCCAAAGAATCAGAAGCGGACGAGAAAAAGCAAAGAGGACCTGCTGCATGAAGTCATGCAACAGTCCCTTAATGAAAATCAAAAAGTGCAGGAGTGGCGGGAGAGTGAAAGGAGGGTCCGCCAGCAGAATACGGATCGCTGGCACCAAAGCACGGAGTGGCTGCTAAGCATCATGGAGTGCCAAACGGACTCGATACAGGCGCTCGTAGCAATGCAGGTGGAGCACTTCCGCGCCTGTCCCCCCCCACACCCGCAGCCCTTGTCCCAAAACTCTTTCCCTTGTGCCCCCATGTCACCTCCAACCCACTTTCCCCAACATCCGGGTTCTTATCACCACCAGCTGCCTCCAACACCTGTAGCTTCACCACCCAGCCCTGCAAACGATGACCCTTACCCACCGCACTCAACCCCCATCACCATGCATTTCAGCCAGCCTGAAGTGCAGCACTCATTGCACGGCACTCCAGACAGGAAGGCTGAGTATGATAACAGAACATATGCAAATCTGTGATTGTCCCGTTCCCTACCCCACCCCCTTCCCTCGTTCCACACAGCACAGATGTCTCATGCCCTTTCTGTTTCCCAAGCAGTTGTGTTTCTTTTCAATAAATGAATTTTTTGGCTTTGAAAACATTCTTTATTATTGCATTAAGTAAAAGACACCGAAGCCCAGGAAAGCAACAGACACTGCAAGTCAACGTAGCAAACACAGATTCCTACTAACATTGGAACCACTGCACTTCACTCCCGGGCAGGGCACCAAACATTACTGGTGGCTTTCAGCCTCAAATTGCTCCCTCAAGGCATCCCTAATCCTTACAGCCCCGTGCTGGGCCCCTCTAATAGCCCTGCTCTCTGTTCAAATTCAGCCTCCAGGTGTTTAACCTCCGAGGTCCATGCCTGCATGAATCTTTCACCCTTCCCTTCACAAATGTTATGGAGGGTAGAGTACGCGGATATAACCGTGGGGATGTTGTCATCGGCCAAGTCCAGCTTCCCATACAGACAGCGCCAGCAACCCTTTAAACGGCCAAAAGCACACTCCACAGTCATTCTGCACTGGCTCAGCCTGTTGTTGAACCGCTTCTTGCTGCTGTCAAGGCTCCCTGTGTAGGGTTTCATGAGCCATGGCACTAAAGAGTAAGCGGGGTCTCCAAGGATCACAATGGGCATTTCGACTTCCCCTACAGTGATCTTCTGGTCTGGGAAGAAAGTCCCGGCTTACAGCTTCCTGAACAGGCTAGTGTTCCAAAAGATGCATGTGTCATGCATCTTTCCGGGCCAGCCTGCGTTAATGTCAATAAAATGCCCACGGTGATCCACAAGCGCCTGGAGAACCATAGAGAAATACCCCTTCCGATTAACGTACTCGGAGGCTAGATGGGCTGGTGCCAGAATTGGAATATGCATCCCATCTTTCGCCCCTCTGCAGTTAGGGAAACCCACTTGTGCAAAGCCATCCACAATGTCATGCACGTTACCCAGAGTCATTGTTCTTCTGAGCAGGATGCAATTAATGGCCCTGCACACTTGCATCAACACGATTCCAATGGTCGACTTCCTCACTCCAAACTGGTTGGCAACCGATCGGTAGCTGTCTGAAGTTGCCAGCTTCCAGATTGCAATAGCCACCCGTTTCTCCACCGGCAGGGCAGCTCTCAATCTCATGTCCTTGCGCCCCAGGGTGGGGGCAAGCTCACCACACAGTCCCATGAAAGTGGCTTTTCTCATCCGAAAGTCTGCAGCCAGACATGCATGATGATCCCACCACTCAGTGCTTGTTTCCCGAGCCCAAAAGCGGTGTTCCACAGTGGTGAGCAAGTCCGTGAATGCCACAAGCAATCTCGTGTCGTATGCGTTATGTGAGTCAACATCATCCTCGGACTCGTCACTGTCAGTTTGTAGTTTAAGGAGTAACTCGACTGCAATTCGTGACGTGCTGGTGAGACCCATCAGCATATTTCTCAGCAGTTCGGGATCCATTCCCGCAGACTGAAAGGGAAGACAGAGTGAGGAGTACAAAAACCGTTGAAAGATGGTGCCAAATGTGGACGGAAACAAAGGGATTGCTGGGATACGAACTGATGCATCACGGGGCATTGGGACAGGACCCAGAATGCCCCGCAACCCCCCCCTTCCCACAAGCCACAGCGCCAGAATGAGAAGAGGTGCTTTGTGGGATAGCTGCCCATAATGCACCGCTCCCAATGCCGCTGCAAGTGCTGCAAATGTGGCCATGCCAGTGCGCTTGCAGTTGACAGTGTGAACACACGGCAGCGCTTTCCCTGCTGTGGTCTCCGAGGGCTGGTTTAACTCACAGCCCTCTACATCTGCAAGTGTAGCCATGCCCTAAGGTGTGAGTTAAACTGGTTAGTTAAACCAGTGCAAGAGGCTCTGTGAACACACCTTTTCCAGTTTTTTCTGTTTACCTTAAGTCGGTTAGGCCTTGTTCACATGGAGAGTTGCACCAGTATAACGAAACATAAGTGATTCGGTTAAACTGTACAAAGCCCCACGTGGACACTTGTGTTCCAATGTAAGAGAAGTTTTTTTCAGTTCAGGTTAAGTTGCTGGGAATCAGTTTAAGCTAAACTGAAAAAAGGTCACAGTTATGCCAAAATAAGAGGGTCCAGAAAGGGGTTTGCACTCATTTAACTAAACCGGTTTAATTAAACCAGAGCAAATTTGTGTGTAGCAAAGGCCTATTTAAACCAAGCACCTGCCGAGCAGAAGAAAGAAAAGCTGTCCTTGGTAAAGACTCAACACCCCGTGGCCCTTCATTTGAGGACTGAGAATTCCCACTGCAAGTCTCTGGTACTCCAAGGAGACCTCCAGCAAAACAGGGCAGATGAGACAGAATAAAACAAGGAGGGGAAAAAACCCTTTGGGGTCTTTGCTATCCCTTAGGAAGCAACAGAAATGGACACCCTATTTCCCCCTTGTCAGGTCACCTTTAATGTAATGAGCACAGAGGATTTTTCTTTCAACAAAGGCCCAGCCAGGCACCGACGGGAGCTGGTGCTGGATGTAACGCGTTAAAAAAGCCAAACCAGCCAGTGAGAATGTGAGCTTGGCCCAGTGAGAATGTAAGTTTGGCCCAGACCCTCTCTGATCATTAACGTCCTCCTCTGCCCACGCACACACACTCCTGCAGGTCCCAGGTCAAAGCTCTGCACCACTGGAGTTACACCAGGACTGGGAGTGAGGGCCTCCTGTCTCGTTGCTGCAAGGATAACCTGACACATACACCCCCCCACTTCCCTGCTTTCGTTCCTGGCCCGACTCAACCCCGCAGGGCCAGGCTGCACTGGGCCTAACCCTGTTTATGTCAAACCAAGCCTGTTACTGAGGTGATGAAAGGGCAACAATGTGCCTGAGACCACTTCAAACAACCCCCCAAGGCCAACCCACAGCTTCACGCAGCTGGATAAGGGCTGCTGAGCTCCCTGGTCTGAGCTGCTGCCGCACGGCAAACTCTGGGCCAAGATTGGGGCCATGGAAGATTCAAATCCATGCTAGGAAAAGCAGGATGTGCCTGCCCCTCGCCACCTTACTGGCACCTGAAGCTCTTTATCCGGCAATCACAGGAGGTCCCAACAGCACAAACACAGCAGTTGTTCCACGCTCTGCAACGGGAGCTCGCACCCAAACTGAGACCTGATTAATGCAAAGATCCTTGGGCTCTAACTTCTCCCCTTGCCCTAGACACACGGCCAGAGACCGGACACATCCCCTCCCTAAGCCGACACCTCTACTTAGACTTGTCTCCATTACAGACATGTCCCATCACTGACCGTGGGGTCCTTGGACTGGTGCTGACGGAGCCCAGCTGTATGTAGCCAAGGACAAGCCACACTCAGGAGTTCCAGGCACTGGGGTTAAACCCTGCGTGAAGAACCTTCTGGGAACCATTAAAGGTCAGAGAGATCCAAGAAGCCTTTTCCCTATGGACTTGAAGGTGGATAGAAAGCTGGCTAGATCGTCAGGCTCAACGGGGAGTGATCAATGGCTCCATGTCTAGTTGGCAGCCGGTATCAAGACGGTTTTGTTCAATATCTTCATTAATGATCTGGAGGATGGCGTGGACTGCACTCTCAGCAAGTTTGCAGATGACACTAAACTGGGAGGAGTGGTAGATACACTGGAGGGTAGAGACAGGATACAGAGGGACCTAGACAAATTAGAGGATTGGCCCAAAAGAAATCTGATGAGGTTCAACAAGGAAAAGTGCAGAGTCCTGCACTTAGGACGGAAGAATCCCATGCACTGCTACAGACTAGGGACTGAATGGCTAGGCAGCAGTTCTGCAGAAAAGGACCTAGGGGTTACAGTGGACAAGAAGCTGGATATGAGTCAACAGTGTGCCCTTGTTGCCAAGAAGGCTAACAGCATATTGGGCTGTATAAGTAGGGACATTGCCAGCAGATCGAGGGACGTGATCATTCCCCTCTATTCAACATTGGTGAGGCCTCATCCGGAGTACTGTGTCCAGTTTTGGGCCCCACACTACAAGAAGAATGTGGAAAAATTGGAAAGAGTCCAGCGGAGGGCAACAAAAATGATTATGGGGCTGGAGCACATGACTTATGAGTTTCAGAGTAGCAGCCGTGTTAGTCTGTATCCGCAAAAATAACAGGAGTACTTGTGGCACCTTAGAGACTAACAAATTTATTAGAGCATAAGCTTTCGTGGGCTACAACCCACTTCTTCGGATGCATATAGAGTGAAACATATATTGAGGAGATATATATACACACATACAGAGAGCATGAACAGGTGGGAGTTGTCTTACCAACTCTGAGAGGCCAATTAAGTCTTACTTGGTAAGACAACTCCCACCTGTTCATGCTCTCTGTATGTGTGTATATATATCTCCTCAATATATGTTTCACTCTATATGCATCCGAAGAAGTGGGTTGTAGCCCACGAAAGCTTATGCTCTAATAAATTTGTTAGTCTCTAAGGTGCCACAAGTACTCCTGTTATTTTTTCATGACTTATGAGGAGAGCCTGAGGGAACTGGGATTGTTTAGTCTGCAGAAGAGAAGAATGAGGGTGGGTTTGATAGCTGCTTTCAACTACCTGAAAGGGGGTTCCAAAGAGGATGGATCTAGACTGTTCTCAGTGGTACCAGATGACAGAATGAGGAGTAATGGTCTCAAGTTGCAGTGGGGGAGGTTTAGGTTGGATATTAGGAAAAACTTTTTCACTAGGAGGATGGTGAAGCACTGGAATGGGTTACCTAGGGAGGTGGTGGAATCTCCTTCCTTAGAGGTTTTTAAGGTCAGGCTTGACAAAGCCCTGGCTGGGATGATTTAGTTGGGGATTGGTCCTGCTTTGAGCAGGGGGTTTGTCAGGATTCCTTCCCCACTCTGAACTCTAGGGTACAGATGTGGGGACCCGCATGAAAGCCCCCTAAGCTTATTTACCAGCTTAGGTTAACAGTAAGCTGCCACCACCAAGCGTGTTCCAAATCTTAGGGGAGAGCCACTTGGAACTCTGCCTTTCCCCAAATATTTCCCAAGTCTCTAACTCCCTCTTTCCTGGGCAGAATTGAGACTAATTCCTCCCCCCCCCCCCCCCAAGTCCTTATACTCCTTTTCCTGGGTAGGCTTCAGGGCTGGCTCTAGGTTTTTTGCCGCCCCAAGCAAAAAAATTTTTGGCTGCCCCCCGTCCCAGCCCTGGGCTCCTCACCGCACCCCCCTGCCGCCCCAGCCCTGGGCTCTTCTCCACCACCCGCACCCCCCTGCCTCCCCAGCCCTGGGCTCTCACCCCCTGACACGCAAACCCCTGCCTCCCCAGCCCTGGGCTCTCACCCCCACGACCCGCACCCCCCTGCCGCCCCAGCCCTGGGCTCTCACCCCCCCAACCGCACCCCCCTGCCACCCCAGCCCTGGGCTCTCCCCCACAAACACACACACACCCTGCCGCCCCAGCTCTGGGTTCCCCCTACCTCCCCACCATTGCCCCCACACACACCTCCTGCCGCCCCAGCCCTGGGCTCACCCCCCCCACCACCTGCACCCTCCTTCCGCTGCAACCCTGGGTCACTGGTAACTCGCTCCCAGGGCAGGTCATTCAGCAGGAATTTTAGATGTGCACAGAACACAGACAGGATTGGTTCCCATATGGTTACAGAACTGCAGTAAAGTGGAACAATTTTCAGCATGTGTGATTGGAGGATATCTGGATGCATATTATAAGACTGTCCTACATAAATGAGGAAAAGTTGAGGTGCCTTTATTATTCTTTTGTTCCACTCTTTCTTTCTATGGGGAATTTGCCAATGCAATATCACTGTCTTCCTTTTAAACAAACAAACAAAAAGGCAATGGCTGTTCAAAATAGCAATTCCAGTCCTAATAACCACTGGGAAGCATTTCTTGCTCAATTTTATCCTACTTTTTCTACAGCAAGTTACAGTGGATCAGTATATTTGATTTGGGAGAAATGAAGTAACAGCTGCCCAAACTGAGCTTGAGCACTCCTGAATTTTGAGGTGTTCAAACCTGGAAGGCAGGGGGGGGCGGGGGGCCTGTGGCTCCACAGGGGAGCACGGCAGCATGTATGCGGCAGCATGTCTGGCGCTGCGCGAAGCCAGACACGCTGGTCTGAGTGGCACGGTAAGGGGGCTGGGGGGTTGGAGAAGGGGTAGGAGGTTCCGGGGGGGCAGTCAAGGCACAGGGAGCAGGGGGGGTTGGATGGGGCGGAGGTTTGGGGGGGCAGTCAGGGGACAGGCAGCAGTTGGCTAGGCATGGGAGTCCCAGGGGTTTGTCAGGGGACAGGTAGGGGGTGGGGTCCTAGGGGGGGAGTTAGGGGGGTCTCAGGAGGGGGCAGTTGGGGACAAGGACCAGTGGGACTTAGATAGGGGGTGGGGTCCTGGGGGGCAGTTGGGGCAGGGGTCCCAGGAGGGAGTGATCAGGGGACAGGGAGCAAGGGGGTTGGATGGGTTGGGGTTTCTGTGGGGGGCAGTCGGAGGGAGTGGATGGGGGCAGGGTGGGGCTACCCTCCCTCCCCGTGCAGTGTCCTATTTTTTGAATGTTAAAATATGGAATCCCTACTCACAGTGCAGCTCTCCTTCAAAGCAGGCTGCAGCATGAGGTCTCAGCTTCCTCACTCCCTCCCCCTCTTTCCTGTTGGTAGTGGCCAAGGGAATGCTGGAAAATGTAGTTCTTTCCCTGCTCCAGGGCTGGCTCTATAGGCAGGGAGCTAACCAAGGAACTACAGCTCCCAGGGCCCCCTGCTGGTTCTCAGCTCCCATGCTGGATCCCTGCAAATGGGCTGCCCCAAGCACGTGCTTGCTTTGCTGGTGCCTAGAGCCGCCCCTGGTAGACTTGAGAGTATACCCTCACCAATTAGTCCTGGTGAACACAGATCCAAAACCCTTGGATCTTAAAACAATGAAAAATCAATCAGGTTCTTAAAAGAAGAATTTTAATTAAAGAAAAGGTAAAAATCATCTGTGTAAAATCAGGATGGAAAATAACTTTAGAGGGTAATCAGAGTCAAATAGCCCAGAGGAACCCCCTCTAGCCTTAGTTTCAAAGTTACAGCAAAACAGGGATTGGTCCTGCATTGAGCAGGGGGTTGGACTAGATACCTCCTGAGGTCCCTTCCAACCCTGATCTTCTATGATTAATTTAACCCTGATCTATTGGGGGGGGGGGTTAATTTACTCCCTCTCACTAACCATCAGCAAAACAGGAATCCTGTCTGAAAGCCCCGCACTGCCCTGAGACGCTGGGAATGAAACAGCCTGGGCAGCACCTGGAACCGGGGATTTCCCCACAGCCTAAACGCGTCACGGGGATGCGATGGGCTTGTCAATGTGTGTGCAGCACTGGCTGGGAGCGGTTGGCATTAGATGACGGGGTTACAGTTCAGGTCAAAAGAACAGGAGTACTTGTGGCACCTTAGTTCGAGTCAGTGGCTCTCAGCCAGCTGCCCCCTCCCTGCACCCCCCGGCCCGGCTGCCCACGTCCTCCCCCCCCCCCCGGGATGTTTCACCCCGATACTCACGGGAGTTGCCCCCCTGCAGGGCTACAGCCCCCAGCAGCAGCAGGCGCAGCGCCAGAGCCATCGCCGCCCCCCTCAGCGCGGCAGGACTCGGCCCATAGACCCGCTCTCGGCCGGTCACAGCCCGGCCCGGCCCCGGGAACTTCGCTGCGCGATGCCAGCTCCCGAGTCCCAGCTACTGGCCGCGGGGACCTCCAGACTGCAGGGATTGGCTGAGAGGGGAACATCCCGCCAATAGCGATGCACAGTCCCGCCTCCATCACCGGTCGCTGGGCAGAACCAGGTGGGGGCGAAGGGGAAGCGAAAGTCTGAGCTTGGGGAGGGGGGAAGGGACATTTGGCGCCGCGGAGAACTTGGCCCCGGGGCTTTAATTACCAGCAATTAACGAACAGCCCAGTGGGGTTCTGAGCCCAGCCAGACTGCACAGTGCATAGGGGCTGGAACTAGGGGGCTGCTGCGCCCCCACCCCGCTGGATGTGGTTCCCATCACACACGGGGGTTACAGTTCGGGTCAGTGGCTCTCAGCCCCCCCACTACACACATTGCTCCCTGCGCACCCCCCGCACCGTTTGCTCATCTAGTCTGACCTCCTGCAGCACCCAGGCCTGAGACCTTCCACCAGCCCCTGTTCAGTGACTTGTCTGTCACCCGCGGGACTTCAGCACTTTATGAACTTACTTAGCCCTTCCTTTGTGGTGAGTGACAACACAGTAACCCCTGGCACTTCTACAGCATCACTGCCCCCAGTCTGTGGATGGGGAGAGAGGCCAGTGATTTGCTGTGGAAGCCGCACATATAGGGCTCCCAGCCCCCTGCACTAACCCACTAGACCCCACTCCTTTCCCAGAGCAGAGGATAGAACCCAGGAGTCCTGCTCTAAGCACAGGGGGATAACAGTGACCCAAGCCCTGTATTTTCTTTGCTTTTACAAGTCACTGGGCTGTTTACATTTCTGGGAACTATTTTTGGTTAGTCTCCTCCCCTGACAGGGGGGACCAGAGCTCTGGGGCCCGTGAAGTTTGCCCTGTGCTGCAGTACAGTCACTGTGGGCATTAGTATCAGTGGGCTTTGGATACTGCCCTGGGCCGGTCTCTCCGGGTCTGGGAGCCAGGCTAATGGGAGACTCCACCATCTGGGACGCTCACCCCACTTGGGCGGGTGAGGGTGGGGGGTGTTCACAGGGGCTGAGTCCCTATGCAGCTTCCTGTTTCTCAGCTCCCAGTGCTATCGGTGGATCTCCCACTTGCTTTCAAGTTCTGCTGTATCGCAGGGCAGTTTGGACAGAAACCAGCATTGCCCCCCTGCCATGCACACCTCTTGCTCCCAACAGCCCCGCTCAGAGCCTCCCCCTACACTGGCTGAGGGTGATGGTCAACCACAAGCCCAATGACTCCCAGACTGACTGTCTCCCATGGGGGGTTCTGAGCTGCTGGCACTGACCCTAAATGTGAGACATTTCTGGCCCTGTTCTGGGCTGTACAGCCATTTTGTATATCTGACATGCATGAGTGGTCTAAACACTTGTCTAAACACAGTTGCCAACTCTGGCCATTGTATTGCAAATTTCACAATATTTGGCATTTTCCTAAGAAGCCCAGCTCCTAGAGTCATGAGATGATGTGAGAATTTCAGCTTTAAAAAAAAAAGTAAATTTCTAGCCCTCATAGCTGAGGGAAAAGCTTGAAAATGTGATTGCCCGAGGCGCAAAACCCAGAAGGCAAATAAACTCCCCACTTTTGTTCAAAGTGTCATTATTTGTGAATCCATGATCTGATTTTTGGAGGGTATAAGTGGCGCATGCCATCTGGACATGCCCCTAGCACCCCGATACAGCTCTGCAAGTGCCCCCTGCCCTAGCAGGTCATCAGTAAGCTAACCAAGGCCTTTATGCATTGAACAGCTCCCCCTTCCAAAGTCTGATTAATTAAAGGAAAGTTCAACAGACCCAAGGCAGCCCTTCACCCAGCCCCTTGGCAGGGGGGCAGACGGCATGTGAGTGTGTCAGCCCCACAGCCAGCCTCCAGGCACAGCCACCCTCCCTTCCTTCCCTGGAACCAGGCCCTCACCACCCACTGCAGAGCCTCTCCCAGTAACACACAGCTCCTGCAGCTGGCTGGGAGATCCCCCCTCAGCAGGGCCGGCCCACAACATTTTGGCACCTGAGGCGGGGAGCTCAAATGACGCCTTGTCATAAACCTACAGCTAAGGGTAGCATAAAATCCCTCCTTTACCTGTAAAGGGTTAAGAAGCTCAAATAACCTGGTTGGCACCTGACCAAAAGGACCAATAAGGGAAGAAGATACTTTCAAATCTGTGGGGGAAGGTTTTTGTTTGTGCTGTCTTTGTCTTCTCTCAGGGACAGAGAGGGACCAGGGCAGGGAAAATACATCTCCTAAAGCCACATCTGAAATAAGCATCTAAGATTACAAATTGTAAGTAATAGCAAGGAAATGCGTTAGGTTATCTTTTGTTTTAGCTTGTGAATTTTCCCTGTGCTCAGAGGGAGGTTTATCCCTGTTTTTTGTAACTTTGAAGTTTTGCCTAGAGGGGAATCCTCTGTGTTTTAAATCTTATTATCCTGTAAAGTTACCTTCCATCCTGATTTTCCAGAGGTGCTTCTTTTACTTTTTTCTTTATAATAAAGTTCTGTTTTTTTAAGAATCTGATTGGTTTTTAGTGTCCTAAAAACCCAAGGGTCTGCTCTGTGCTCACCTTGTTTACCTAGTTGGTTGGTATATTATTCTCAAGCCTCCCCAGGAAAGGGGGGTGAAGGGGATTGGGAGGATATTTTAGGAAAACAGGAACTCCAAGTGGTCCTTTTCCTGAATCTTTGTCTAACTCACTTGGTGGTGGCAGCAGTACCCATCCAAGGACAAGGAAGGATTTGTGCCTTTGGGAAGTTTTAACCTAAGCTGGTAGAAATAAGCTTAGGGGGTCTTTCATGCGGGTCCCCACATCTGTACCCCAGAGTTCAGAGTGGGGAGGGAACCCTGACATGCCCCCATGCCCCCTCGCTTGGGCCAAAACTTTGAAAGGTCTCAATTCTGCCTTCTTCCTGTTCTACTCCTCTCATGGTACTGCTCTGCTACCTACCCCAATAAAGGAGAACTAACAACTTAAAATGCCTTGTTCAAAAATTTTAAGTAACACTTAACTTTCAAACACCTGAACAGCAAATGTAACTTTTCTTGTCTGCATATAAACACTGGCATTTTTATCTGTTTGAATAATCAAAGTGGTGCTTTCCGTGCCTTCTTGGTTGCAAAGATTTGAACTGCTTCCTGCTGACAGGGCCGGATTAACTTTTTGTGGGCCTGGCGCTAAACATATTTGTGGGCCCCCTGGGGAATGATTGTAAAAGGGGCCGGGGGTAAAAGCACAGTGGGGCGGGAGCTAGGGTTGGTCTCTGGAGCAAGGGAGGGGTCAGGGGTAAACTGCAAGCGCAGCAGGGCTGGGGAGGGGGTAAACAGGATCCCCCCCACCCCTGCCCACATAGAGCGGGTACCTACCTGGTTCTAGCCCATTCTCTTTGTCTCTCTCTGCACTGAGCTGCCCCTCCTCCCGCAGCAGCAGGACAGGTTCTCTTCCAGCCCTCGGAGGTGGGTGTTGGGAGTGGGAGGAGCGGAGGCTAATGTGGTTACTCCTATAACCGGACATTTAGTTTCCAGTCAGCACTGCTAACCGGACACTCAGGTCCCGTTTTCTACTGGAGTTTCCAGTCTAAAACTGGATACCTGGCAACAGGGCTGCCAGAAAAGCCTGAGGGGGGGAGAGGGGCAAGCAATCATTTTTAAAAGTGAGAGGGCTAAGCCTTAAGGGGAGGCAAGGGGGGGTGGACTAGGGAGCAGAGAGGAGCTAGTGGGCAGGGCCATGTCTGCTGTACTGCCCAGGTAGGTTGGAGACTGTGGGGTTCAGCTGACAGTATCCAGGGCTGGTGCAAGGATATTTTGCACCCTAGGCAAAACTTCCACCTTGCTCCCCCCCCCCCCCCCCGGAGCATCGCTTATTATAAATGTTCAAAAATGAATACAGTGGAGTCACATCTTACGCGGGGGTTAGGTTCTAAGGTCAGCGCGTAAGAGGAAAATTGTGTATAGTGAAAATTACCATAAAGTACAGTATACACTAGAACAGGGGTCCTCAACCTACGGCACGCGTGCCAAAGGTAGCACAAGAGCTGATTTTTTTTTAATGGCAGCCTGCGGATCCCGGCCACCGCTGAGCCTGCTGCCGGCCTGGGGTTCCGTTCACTCAGCTGCCAACTGGGGTCCCAGCCGGCGACTCCACTCAGCCTCCTGCCGTTCACCCAGGCCGGCAGAAGGCTCAGCGGGGCCGGTGACCGAGACCCTGGCTGGAAGGGGCCGGCAGCCGGAACCCCAGATCGTCAGCGGGCTGAGCAGGGCCGGCGGCCGGGACCCCAGACTGGCAGCAGGCTGAGCTGCTGAGCCTGCTGCCGGTCTGGGGTTCCATCCACTGGCTCCTGCCAGCCGGGGTCCCAGCCGCCGGCCCCGCTCAGCCTGCTCAGCCCGCTGCCAGCCGGGGTCCCGGCCGCTGGATCCGTTCAGCCTCCTGGCGGCCGGGACCCCGACTGGCAAGGGGCTGGCAGCCGGAACCTCAAACTGGCAGCGGGCTGAGCGGGGCTGGCGGCTGGGACCCCGGCTGGCAGGAGCCGGCCCACTGCTGGCCCTGCTCAGCCCGCTGCGAGCTGAGTGAACAGAACCCCAGGCCTGCAGCAGGCTCAGCGGAAGCCGGGACCCGCAGCCTGCCATTAAAAAAAATCAGCTTGTGTGCCACCTTTGGCATGCGTGCCGTAGGTTGAGGACCCCTGTTCTCGAGTATACTGTACTTTATGGTAATTTTCACTATACACAATTTTCCTCTTATGTGCTGACCTTAGAACCTAACCCCCGTGTAAGATGGGACTCCACTGTAGTGTAAAAAAAAATGTTGGGCACAGCTTTTTGGCAGCCCCAAATCTTGGTGCCCGAAGCGGTCGCCTAGTTCGCCTAGTGGTTACACCGGCCCTGACAGTATCCCCAGCCCAGGTGACGTGACAGCCAGTGGTAGATTTAGAGTTAGTGGGGCCCCCCAGCCCTGTGCTCAGTTTCATTTTTGGGGCTCCTCCTTGGGACTCAGTCAAGAAAAAGAACATTCTCTCTTATCTCCCCCTGCCCCCATTTTTCATTCTTTTTTTCTTCATCCTCCTCCCATAAGTAATAGCAAGTAAATGAAAATAAAGTGAGGTACCTTGATTGTTCTTGTAGTCTAACTTATTTTTCCACAGACCACTTGAAATTCACAGAGGGTCTCGACGGACCACTTAATGATCTTTCCAAATATTGTAAAAAAATGTTCGGGGGCGGGGTCTGGCCAGGAGCTAGGGTGAGGGAGGGGGCTCAGGGTTGGAGTGTGGAGTGCTTACCTGGGGCCGCTCCTGTTTGGTTCTCAGGATAGGGGTGGGGATGTGGGGGGGGGGTGCAGGAGTCAGGGCAGGGGCCGGGGAGGTGTAGGGGGTGCAGGGGTCAGGGCTGGAGGTGTGTGAGGGGGTGAGAGGGGGGTGCAGGGGGCTGGGGAGGTGTGAGGGGGATGCAGGAGTCAGGGCAGGGGTCTGGGGAGGTGTGGGGGGTGCAGGGGTCAGGGAAGGGGGCTGGAGGTGTGTGAGGGGGTGCTGAGGAGGTGTGAGGGGAGTGCAGGGTCAGGTCAGGTCAGGGCAGGGGCAGGGCCAGGGGCTCAGGGGGCTGGGGGGGTGCAGGGGTTAGGGTGGGCAGGGGCTGGGTGGTGGGCTGGGGTCATGGGGGTGCTCACGCAGGGGGCTGGAGGGGGTATGCCCCAATTCCAGTCCCTTCCCCAAGGCCTCACCCCGGCTCGTCTTCTCCTCCCCAGAGTGGTGTGCTGCGGCTTGCTCCTCCTTGCCCCCCTCCTGCCTGCAAGGCTGATCCAACTGACCAGCGGGGGGGGGGCGGTAGCGCGCTGGGGAAAGAGGCGGGGGAGAGGCCTCATCCCCGCCTCTTCTTCTCCTCCTCCTCCTCCCCGGAGCGGCATGCTGCGGCTCCCTCCTCCCCCCAGCAAGGCTGATCCAGCTGATCGGCAGGGAGGGGGGAGGGAACGTAGCACGGTGGGGAAAGGGACGGGGCAGGAGCCAGGCTGCCGGCAGAGGCTGCCACGGAGCCCCAGCAGCGGCAGCATCAAGCTCTGACCCCACAGGAGAGAGCGGGGGGGGGCGGAGGAGAGCGCTCCGGGGCCCCTTTCAACCGTGGGCCCGGCGCCACGGCGCCATTATAAATCTGCTTTTGCCTCCTGAAGTACCACAGTCTGGGCCAGCTCATGCTGTATTGAGATGGTTGCAAGGCCGACCAGCCTCTCCTGTGTCATTGTGGCACGTAGATGTTTTTTCATTAACTTCAGCTTGGAGAAGCTGCGTTCTCCACTGGCAACTGTTACAGGAAGTGTTAGAAGTATGCACAGAGCAACAAAAGCATTTGGAAAGAGGGTGGTCATCTTATTTGTGCACATATATTCCAAAGCAGCCTTTGGAGTTGATCCTGCTGAAATGTATCTTGACAGGGCTTTCAGTTCATCACCTAAATCACTCGCATCAATATCGCGCATGTCATCATGTGTCAACACTGTCTCTAGTGCCCTGCATTGCTGGTGTAGGTGGTCTTCTGGTATAGTGAGGAGATTTAGAATATCATACAACATTCCAAATACACCTCTACCCCAATATAACGCTGTCCTCGGGAGCCAAAAATCTTACCGCGTTATAGGTGAAATTGTGTTATATTTGTGATGGGTTAGATCACAGAAACCCCCTTGGGAGCTGCCACCTGACGTACCAAGATTACCCCTGCTTCTGTTTTCCCTGCCAGCTCAGGACTCCAGCACCCTGTCTTGCTGAGCCAGACACTCCCGTCTGCTCCAACACAGACCCAGGGTCTAAATAACTTGCCCCAAAGCTGCAAGTTTACCTGAAAACAGCTCACAGAAGTGTGTTTGTCTTTAGCACTCAGATGCCCAACTCCCAATGGGGTCTAAACCCAAATAAATCCGTTTTACCCTGCATAAAGCTTCTGCAGGGCAAACTCATAAATTGTTCGCCCTCTATAACACTGATAGAGAGATATGCACAGTTGTTTGCTCCCCCAGGTATTAATACATACTCTGAGTAAATTACTAAATAAAAAGTGATTTTATTAAATACAGACAGTAGGATTTAAGTGGTTCCAAGTAGTAACAGACAGAACAAAGTAAGTCACCAAGCAAAATAAAATAAAATGCGCAAATCTATGTCTAATCAAACTAAATACAGATAATCTCACCCTCAGAGATGCTTCAGTAAGTTTTTTCTCAGGCTGGACACCTTCCAGGCCTGGGCACAGTTCTTTCCCCTGGTACAGCTCTTGTTCTAGCTCAGGTGATAGCTAGGGGATTCTTCATGATGGCTCCTCTCCCCCCCTTGTTCTCTTCCACCCCTTTATATATCTTTTGCATAAGGCGGGAACCCTTTGTCCCTCTGGGTTTCCTCCCCCCCCCACTGGAAAAGCACCAGGTTAAAGATGGATTCCAGGTCAGGTGACATGATCACATGTCACTGCAAGACTTCATTACACACTTGCCAGCACACACATATACAGGAAGACTAACAGGTAAACACAGCCATCTGCAGACAATGGTCCTGGTTAATGGGAGTCATCAAGATTCCAAACCACTATTAATGGCCCACACTTTGCATAATTACAATAGGCCCTCAGAGTTATATTTCATATTTCTAGTTTCAGATACAAGAGTGGTACATTTATACAAATAGGATGATCACACTCAGTAGATTATAAGCTTTGTAATGATACCTTACAAGAGACTTTTTGCATGAAGCATATTCCAGTTACATTATATTCACTTATATTTTTATAAAACTATTCCAGTTACATTATATTCACTTCTTATTATGTTTTTATAAAACCATATAGACTGCACAACGTCACAATATTGAACTTGCTTTGATCCGCCGGAGTGCGCAGCCCCGCCCCCCGGAGCACTGCTTTACCGCGTTATATCCGAATTCATGTTATATCGGGTCGCGTTATATCGGGGTAGAAGTGTATACTGCTGTGTTCCTTGAGCTGCATGAAATGTTCTTCAAATGACTATATTGCACAATCTAGCACCTGGTTAAAGAATTCAACTTTGAATTGTTGTTTGGGGTCTCTTATGGGATTATCCCGTGCCTCGTAATCAAAATGTCTTCTTCTTCAGTGACTCTTGTATTCTTGAATGGGTGGGGAAATAGCTTCAGTGTGAAGTTCCTCTGCCAACTTCTGTGCACTCTTCAGAACGTTTTGAAATCCCTCATCTGTCCGGTAAGACTGTAGGTATGGCTTTGCTTTGTCCAGTTGTTCCATTGCTCCAGATATAGAAACGTCAACACCTTGGAGTCTCTTGCTTACAATATTTATTTCAAACAGTATGTCATGCCACAACACTAAGCCACACAGAAATTTGAAGTTATGTATGTTTCTGGCGATTCCATTTCCCTCTGCCACTGTTCTCCCATGAACAGTTCCTGTCATAGCATTATCCTCCATAATGGCAACTATGGCATCATCTATCTTCCCAATTTGGTGTTTGATAGGCTTTATCGCCTCCTCTCGACTTTCCCATCATGTGGCACTCAGTGGTTTCAGTGTCAGAGAGGATGTTCCCAGATGTTGCTTCAAAATTTGCCATCGATGAGTTGATCCAGAGAAAAATTCATAGATGCTTTGAATTACATTAAAAAATTCAGCAGCCTCACTAGAAGCTGATACTGCATCACTGACCACCAAGTTCAATGAATGAGAACTGCATGGGACAAAAAAAGCTCAAGGGTTTAACTCTCGGATCCGTTTCTGCACTCCTCTGTTCTTTCCTCTCATGTTGGCACCATTATCGTAGCCCTGATGTCTCATGTCAGCTATCGCAATTCCCGTAACTTCCAGCTTTTTAAGAAGAACATTTGTCATACCAGCTCCTGTAGTATCATCAATGTCAATAAATTCTAGAAAATGCTCTCTGACAGTCAGCATTGCAGGGACATTTTCACTAGGTTCTGTTGTTGTTACAAAACACACCATTAAAGTCATTTGTTCCATATGGCTGATGTCAGGTGTGCAGTCCAGAATAACAGAGTAATATCTTGCTGACTTCAGATCTGCCACAATCTTCTGTTTGACTTTTGTTGCCAGTAACTGTATGATCTCATTTTGAATTGTTTTTCCAAGTTAGTGGTGTGCGTACATTTCTTGGGTGGTGACTCTTCTTAGATGCTCTTGGAGTACAGCATCAAACTCAGCCATCAGCTCCACAGTTTTAAGGACGTTTCCATTGTTTGGCACATACAGCTGATCTGAAGTGCCACGCAGTGCTAGGTTTTGGGTAGCAAGCATTCTCACAATGGCAATGAGCCTTTTCAGAACATTTTACCAGTAAAGAGACTCTGATGCAATCTTCTCTTGATGCTGATCATCCATGGTGGCCTTTAACCTTAGTCTCATCTCAAGCTCTTTCCACCTATGGAATGCTCTCTGGTGATTTGCTACCTTCTCATGGCATGCCAGATTTCTAGCCAGATTTTTCCAGTCCTTTGTTCCCGTAGAACCCAATGTGGCTGGAACATTAGACTGGAAGAGTTTGCAACAAAAACAGTATGCAGCATTCTGGGTTTTTGAGTACATAAGCCATGGCCTCTCCACTTTGTCACCATTGGGGATTTCATGCCAGTAATGCGTTGGATGGAAACTTCTATTTTCATTGTCTTTGTGGAACATGAAGTTTTTCACTTGCTGTGGCCCATGCAGTACAAGGAAGTCCCTCAGGCTACTGCTCAAGTGGGTCCACAGTCCTGGATCATCTAGCCTTAAGGAACTAACCTCAGCAGCAGCTGTTTCTTGCACCTCCACCGCACTCTTCTCTGATCTACACTTTTCTTCAGGAATGTGCATGGTTACATCCATTTGAGATGGAGATAAGGATGCTGCAGTAGCTGCCAGGTCACCTGCACTCTGACTAACTGGAAGATCAGGCATCTCCTCACCACTCACATCCTCACTGGGGCCGGAAGGCTCACCGTGAACATGTGTGTCTATGTATCTCAGGAGAGCTCCTTCCTGCTTAGATAGAAAAGCTTCCTTTGCTTTCTTTCTTTTTCTGAATGCTGCCCCAGAGGGGCGTTTTCTTCTTTCACTCATGACTGCTGTTCTGTGCCAGCTATAGTGGCTCTCAACATGCAATTGAAGGGGACAAATAAGCAGGCTGGTAGCAGGGTCTGAGTGAGGGAAGATATCAGCATCTTAAGGGCCTAACTGGCTCCTACTACTTCAGTTGACTGCCTGTTCTCCTCAAGTGGGTTCAGGGAAGCAGCAGGAAACAGGAAGCTCCCTGAGAAGCTGGTGTGAATCAGTCCAGGCTCCTGGGGGTGCTAGAGAGGTACATAAGAGGCTCCTCCTCCTCTCTCTCCCTGCAGCTCCTGCTGCTTTCTGTTATTCCCTCTCACCTTTTCTCCTGCCTGCCTGTTAGGTCCCTTGTGCCCTCCTTCCTCCAGCACAGCACTCCACCATCTCTGTGCATCTAGAGCAGAGAGAATACATATGCACCAGCAGCAGACACGATTTTCTACACTCTGGGTCCTAGTGGCCCCCCCCACACACACACACAGTCTGGCACCTGAGGCGGCCGCCTCAGTTCGCCTCATGGTAAAGCCAGTCCTGCCCCTCAGCTCTTTCCCCTGGAACTGTCCTGCTCTGCACCCTGGGCCTGTTTGCTCCTACCTGAGCACTGGGAGCCTTTTCTCAGGGCCAGGGCTCATTAGCCAATTAGCTGCCACTCAGGCAGTCAGGCCCTGCTCCACAAAGAGATTTATTCTCCTAACTTCCATTAAAACCCTTGGTGGAGCTGGGCTTTAAGTACTGACAGCTGGCTGAGCTGGGCTGGTTCTCCCAAAAGAAGCCCTGACTCCCCTCCGTGACCCAGCCAGCCAGGGCAGGGGCCTTCCCAGGATCTAGGAATGTCTTGGAGCTGGCCGTGCTCTAGAACTAAAATCCCCTCAGGAGTTTCCCTTTCCCCTTTAATGCACCAATACGGACAGAAAATCCCCTCAGATGTGGGGCCTCCCACAGGTTTTAAACCCCAGCCCCTTTCCCTGGGTTTGGAAGGAAAAGTGTTGCCCTGAGATGGGGGGGATCTCTGGGGTGGTTCAAACTCCACAATCATCGCCTCAGATATCAGAGTTTGATCCTTTCCCCTTTGCCATCAGTAACTATCAGCCCAGCTGTGGTTAACAGAGTTTCCCCCTTTACGGCAATAACAACTGTCGGTTTAGTGACTGACGTGACTTGTTCCATATTTAAGAGTCATCTGGTTCCTGACAGGACAGGCCTTTATTCCCATGATCCCCCATGTCCCTGTCCATTCACTTCCTTCCTTACATCAAGGTATCCGTGCACCATGGACACTGCTCAGCTGTTCCTGCTTCTGTGTGAAAAACATCCAACCCAGCAACTGCCACCCACTGGCCGCCTGCCCCAGGCACTGGCAGCTCCAGCCACCACTGACAGGCTGCAGCCTGGGAGTGCCTGAGCCCAGCCACCAGGAGATCCGAGTAGCGCCTGTAATGGGGCATCCCTAAGGGAGGGGAGCGCTGGGACATTGTCTCAAACCCGGAGCTTCACAGGGCTCCCAGGCGCCTTTTAAATCTTCACACAGCTGCTCACTGCCCGTGGTGTTATTATTTGTATTACAATAGCACCTGGAGCCCTTGACTGGGGCCCCATTGTGCCGGGTGCTGCACAGACCCCCACTGAGCTCAATGCCCGCATTGTGCCAGGTGCTGCACAGACCCTGAGCAAGATCAAAGCCCCATTGTGCCAGCTGCACCACAGCCTCCCATTGAGCTCAGTGCCCCCATTGTGTCAGGTGCTGCAGCACAGGCTCCCATTGAGATCAGGGCCCCGCTGAGCCGTGTGCTGTATGCACATAGAGACACTTTCTCCCCCAATGAGTTTACATTCTAAATAGACAGCGGAAGGATTCTTATCCCCATTGTACAAATGGGAAAACTGAGGCACAAAGTGGCTCAGTGACCTGTCTAAAGTTGCACACAGAGTCTGTGACAGAGCCAGGAACTGAACCAAGGTGTCCTGAGCCCCAGGCCAGTAGCTTCACCACAGACCATCCTGTTACTGCCCCTGCGTTACATTTCCAGACAGATGGCACTCCCGTCAGCCTTGAGGGGGCTGTAGAGAGGGGGAGGCATTATTAAGGGAGAGCAATACACAAGGATTTGGGGAGACCTATAATTGAAAGGGCGTCATGCAGGGCTGGGCTGAGGGGAGCCCGGGGTCTGAGCCCAGACATCAGTTCCCGTCTGGCTGAGTCTAGCAATCCAAGGGAGAATGTTCCTGCTTAGCACTGACATGCTTCTGGGGCAGTCTCCTCCCCCCCCCCCAAGTTGCCCCACCCTGGGGCAGGCCCTGCAAGTGAGGGATACCAGGGGCAGCCAGGCCAATGGCGCTCTATCCCCATAGTCCTGGGTTCCCCCTGCCAGGCACCTTGTACTGCCAGTGGCACCTCTGCAGACTGGGCATTGACACCCCCTGAGTCAGCCCCACCCTGGTGCCAGCATTTCCCACCATTCTGCGCTGGCCACCAGCAGGGCAATGGGTGAACCAGGCCCCGGGCAATGGCTGGGCATGGATCAGAGACACAAGGCTCCCTACCCCTCTTACCTGGGAATCTGGCCAGAGACATCAGCCCCTCCCAGGGTAAGGCGGGCAGGCCAGAGACAGTCCGGTAGATGCAAGGCAGGCTGCAGCATGGCCGGAAAGCAGCTACTGAAATGAGAACAGCCCCATGGGAGGGCGGGGGGAGATTTGTGACCCTGATTTGTGTCCAGGGCCGGCTCTAGGTTTTTTGCTGCCCCAAGCAAAAAAATTTTTGGCTGCCCCCCCAGCCCTGGTCTCTCTCTCTTCCCCCCCCCCCGCAACTGCACCCTCCTGCTGCCCCAGCCCTGGGTCACTGGTAACTCGCTCCCAGGGCGGGTCATTCAGCAGGAATTTTGGATGTGCACAGAACACAGACAGGATTGGTTCCCATATGGTTACAGAACTGCAGTAAAGTGGAACAAATTTCAGCATGTGTGATTGAAGGATATCTGGTTGCATATTATAAGACTGTCCTACAAAAACGAGGAAAAGTGGAGGTGCCTTTATTATTCTTTTGTTCCACTCTTTCTTTCTATGGGGAATTTGCCAATGCAATATTACTGTCTTCCCTTTAAAAAAAAAAAAAAGCAATGGCTGTTGAAAATAGCAATTCCAGTCCTAATAACCACTGGGAAGCATTTCTTGCTCAATTTATTCTACTTTTTCTACAGCAAGTTACAGTGGATCAGTATATTTGATTTGGGGGAAATGAAGTAACAGCTGCCCAAATTGAGCTTGAGCACTCCTGAATTTTGAGGGTGTTCAAATCTGGAAGGCAGGTGCTAGATTCCCTTTCTGAATATTAGCTAAATCTGGAAAAGAAAAGTCAATTTCTGCTTCCATGGCTCAGAAGTGTAAATCCTCCTACGTGCCTGGTACTGTATCTAAAGCTGCCCAGGTCCAGAGCCTCCCCTCCCTTACTTTTCATTTTAAATTCTAGTGGGATCCACGTACCTCCCTTGCTAGGCTTCAGATAGAGTGGGGCACTGTCCATTTAGTCCACCCAATTCTTTCTTTGGGGGAGAGCCCAGGGCTGGGGCAGCAGGAGGTGCGGGGGGGGGCGGGGGAGAGCCCAGGGCTGGGGCAGCAGGAGGTGCGGGGGGGGGGCGGGGGAGAGCCCAGGGCTGGGGCGGCAGGAGGTGCGGGTGCAGGTGCGGGGGGGGGCGGGGGAGAGCCCAGGGCTGGGGCGGCAGGAGGTGCAGGTGGGGGCCAGAGCTGGGGTGGCAGGGGATGCGGGGGCAGCGGGGGGAGAAGAGCCCAGGGCTGGGTCAGCAGGGGGTGCAGGTGGGGACCAGAGCTGGGTCAGCAGGGGGTGTGGGTGGGGGAGAGTCCAGGGCTGGGGCAACACAGGGGTGCGGGGGGAGCCCAGGGCTGGGGTGGGGGGGCGGCAAAAAACCTAGAGCTGGCTCTGTCCCTACCATTCACAACAAGCTGCAGCATAAGGTTTCAGTTCCACACTCCTTCCCCCTCCCTTTCCTGTTAATTGTGGCCAAGGGAATGCTGGGAAATGTAGTTCTTTCTGTGCTCCAGGGCTGACTCTATAGGCAGGGAGCTAACCAAGGAACTACAGCTCCCAGGGCCCCCTGTTGGTTCTCAGCTCTCATGATGGATTCTTGCGCCCCTGCAAATTTGCCGCCCCAAGCAACTGCTTGCTTTCCTGGTGCCTAGAGCCGGCCCTGGAAGGAACCCTGACAAACCCCCTGCTCAAAGCAGTACCAATCCCCAACTAAATCATCCCAGCCAGGGCTTTGTCAAGCCTGACCTTAAAAACCTCTAAGGAAGGAGATTTCACCACCTCGCTACGTTACCTATTCCAGTGCTTCATCACCCTCCTAGTGAAAAAGTTTTTCCTAATATCCAACTTAAACCTCCCCCACTGCAACTTGAGACCATTACTCCTTGTTCTGTCATCAGGTACCACTGAGAACAGTCTAGATCCATCCTCTTTGGACCCCCTTCAGGTAGTTGAAAGCAGCTATCAAATCCCCCCTCATTCTTCTCTTCTGCAGACCAAACAATCCCAGTTCCCTCAGCCGCTCCTCATAAGTCATGTGCTCCAGCCCCCTAATCATTTTTGTTGCCCTCTGCTGGACTCTTTCCAATTTTTCCACATCCTTCTTGTAGTGTGGGGCCCAAAACTGTACACAGTACTCCAGATGAGGCCTCACCAATGTCGAATAGAGGGGAACGATCACATCCCTCGATCTGCTGGCAATGTCCCTACTTATACAGCCCAAAATGCTCTTAACCTTCTTGGCAACAAGGGCACACTGTTGACTCATATCCAGCTTCTCATCCACTGTAACCCCTAGGTCCTTTTCTGCAGAACTGCTGCCTAGCCACTCGGTCCCTAGTCTGTAGCAGTGCATGGGATTCTTCCGTCCTAAGTGCAGGACTCTGCACTTGTCCTTGTTGAACCTCATCAGGTTTCTTTTGGCCCAATCCTCTAATTAGTCTAGGTCCCTCTGTATCCTATCCCTACCCTCCAGCGTATCTACCACTCCTCCCAGTTTAGTGTCATCTGTAAACTTGCTGAGGGTGCAGTCCACGCCATCCTGCAGATCATTAATGAAGATATTGAACAAAACCAGCCCCCAGGACCGACCCTTGGGGCACTCCGCTTGATACTGGCTGCCAACTAGACATGGAGCCATTGATCACTACCCATTGAGCTAGCTTTCTATCCACCTTATAGTCCATTGATCCAGCCCATACTTCTTTAACTTGCTGGCAAGAATACTGTGGGAGACGGTATCAAAAGCTTTGCTAAAGTCAAGGAATAACACATCCACTGCTTTCCCCTCATCCACAGACCCAGTTATCTCATCATAGAAGGCAATTAGGTTAGTCGGGCATGACTTGCCCTTGGTGAATCCATGCTGACTGTTCCTGATCACTTTCCTCTCCTCTAAGTGCTTCAGAATTGATTCCTTGAGGACCTGCTCCATGATTTTTCCAGGGACTGAGGTGAGGCAGACTGGCCTGTAGTTCCCCGGATACTTCTCTTCTTTAAGCGTCCCATGGTAACCCCCCCTTAACCCTTCACCAAAACCCCCCGAAAATAACATGTGCCTTGCCGAGAAATGTACCCAAACTGGTGCCAAGCGCCACCCCTGAGGAAAACCGCCAAGCGCCCCTTTACCGAAATAAACACCCACTTCTCGGAAAATAATGAGGAAGGTGCGGGGGGGGCTGACCCCAACCCCAGTTTCTTAACTCATGACCGACTCATGACTAACCCCAACCCCAGTTCCTCAACTCATGACTGACCCCAACCCCAGTTTCTTAACTCATGACGTATTGTTTGTACTTTGCTTGCGGTTTAATGAAATAAAAACCCGCCAGTGCGCGGTGCTCGGGGTGTCAATTTTCGAACTACACCCCAAACGCGTTTGGTACGTATTGCAATAAAGGCCTCAGGCTCTGAGTCTGTGAACTAAAATCAGTGCGTGGGTGATTCTTTCCACGACACCAGGAATATATTGTACCCC
The DNA here is from genome assembly GCA_036785055.1 of Emydoidea blandingii. Lineage (NCBI taxonomy): Eukaryota > Metazoa > Chordata > Testudines > Emydidae > Emydoidea > Emydoidea blandingii. The sequence continues at coordinate 135,594,311 of JAXIVB010000006.1, forward strand.
ATCTGTTTTATTAATTGGTTCACCACTTCATCAATGGAAAGTGGGTATACACCAGCCTTTGATACCTGAGCAATTTACCGTTCACTTCAGGCAAACCCACTGGTACAGTTAAACAGTTAAACAAGTTTATTGACTATAAAATGTGGGTTTTATACCCTAAGTGATAGGCAAAAAGTCAGAGTTAGTTACCAAAAGAAAAGAAAATATAACCACAGTCTAAACCAGAGGTGGGCAAACTACGTCCTGCGGGCCACATCCAGTCTGTGGGACCATCTTGCCTGGCCCTTGAGCTCCCGGCTGGGGAGGCTAGCCCCCGGCCCCTCCTCTGCTGTCCCCCTTCCCCCGCAGCCTCAGCTCGCCGTGCCGCCAGCGCTCTGGGTGGCGGGGCTGCGAGCTCTTGCCGGGCTGCACAGCTGCAAGAGCCGCCGGTGTAGTGTATTAAATTGCTCCCCATAGGAATGTGATACTTACGGTGTACTACTTATGTCTGCCAGTCCTGGTGCTCTGAATGGCATGGTAAGTGGGCAGGGAGCGGGGGGTTGGATAAGGGGCAGGGAGTCCCAGTGGGCAGTCAGGGGACAGGGAGCAGGGGGCAGTTGGATGAGGCAGAGGTTGGGGGGGCAGTCAGGGGACGGGGAGTCCCGGGAGGGGGCGGTCAGGGGACAAGGAGCAAGTGGGGTTGGATGTGTTGAGGTTCTGAGGGGGGCAGTCAGGGGGCGGGAAGAGGGATGGGGCAGATAGGGGGAGGGGGCCAGGCTGTTTGGGGAGGCACAGCCTTCCCTACCCGGCCCTCCATACAGTTTTGGAACCCCAATGTGGCCCTCAGGCCAAAAAGTTTGCCCACCCCGTTCTAAACTCTCAACCCTATTAGACTGGGCAACATCTAGATTAAGCAGTTTTTCTCAACCCCCTGGATACTGCAGTTCATAGTACAGAGATTTCACCTTTGAAATCTAGGCCAGTCCCCTCAGTTGGAGTCTTAAGTCTTCAGCGTCCTTGTTGCTTGCAGTGTAGATGGGTGAAGGAGAAAGGCCAAGCGTGGGCCCCTGTGTTTGGTTTTGATACCCTTAGCCCACGTGCTTGGAGAATACAAGTCCAGGCATGACTGGGTGCATTGCTGAGTCTCCAATGCAGGTTGAGCAATTCCCCTGGTGTGGCCTCATAGATTCATAGATTCTAGGACTGGAAGGGACCTCAAGAGGTCATCGAGTCCAGTCCCCTGCCCTCATGGCAGGACCAAATACTGTCTAGACCATCCCTGATAGACATTTATCTAACCTACTCTTAAATATCTCCAGAGATGGAGATTCCACAACCTCCCTAGGCAATTTATTCCAGTGTTTAACCACCCTGACAGTTAGGAACTTTTTCCTAATGTCCAACCTAGACCTCCCTTGCTGCAGTTTAAGCCCATTGCTTCTTGTTCTATTGTTGGGGGCTAAGGTGAACAAGTTTTCTCCCTCTTCCTTATGACACCCTTTTAGATACTGAAAACTGCTATCATGTCCCCTCTCAGTCTTCTCTTTTCCAAACTAAACAAACCCAATTCTTTCAGCCTTCCTTCATAGGTCATGTTCTCTAGACCTTTAATCATTCTTGTTGCTCTTCTCTGGACCCTCTCCAATTTCTCCACATCTTTTTTGAAATGCGGTGCCCAGAACTGGACACAATACTCCAGCTGAGGCCTAACCAGAGCAGAGTAGAGCGCAAGAATGACTTCTCGTGTCTTCCTCACAACACACCTGTTAATGCATCCCAGAATCATGTTTGCTTTTTTTGCAATAGCATCACACTGTTGACTCATATTTAGCTTGTGGTCCACTATAACCCCTAGATCCCTTTCTGCCGTACTCCTTCCTAGACCATCTCTTCCCATTCTGTATGTGTGAAACTGATTTTTCCTTCTTAAGTGGAGCACTTTGCATTTGTCTTTATTAAACTTCATCTTGTTTACCTCAGACCATTTCTCCAATTTGTCCAGATCATTTTGAATTATTACCCTATCCTCCAAAGCATTTGCAATCCCTCCCAGTTTGGTATCGTCTGCAAACTTAATAAGCATACTTTCTATGGCAATATCATGCAGGTGAGTCATTGAATTGTAACTCCCTTGCTGGACAATGGCTGGTGATTTCTGTTCAACAGCACCCATCTGGGTGTTGGTTACTTCTCTTGTCATTATCTCTGCAGAGCCAGTATCTAGGCACCTCTGAAACCTACAGCATATTTTAGTGACAACCATATAACACAATCTCATAACTTCATATGCACTAAAGCTGTACATATTTAGATAGAACAGTGACTTTCAGCCAATCATAACTTTTTCCGTGATACCTCACATGGCATCCTTTATATGCAATATCACAGTAATATACAAATGAGGAATATGGGGGTTACAGGGTGTTCCCCCAAGGTATAGAATGTCACAACAGGAGATTGGATTGTGTCAGACCCTTTGGAGCAAAGATGAGGCAAAGGTTCCAGTGATCAATGACTTGGAATGAACAAGCTGCTGGAGAGAACGCAAACCCTGTAATACCACAGCCTAAGACAGAATCTCCCCAGAGCAGAAGGGAGTCAGTGGACAGAGATCGCTGGTTCAGCAGGGCTCTCTGCCCCTAGCTCCAGGGTCCCATGCTCCAGGTATCTGCCCCGATGAAGAGCTAGAGGCAGAATCTTCTCCCATCTATGCTGTGGAGCAAGAAGAAAATTGTTGAGAGGCGGCTTTAGCTGTGTGGGATCCCAGCTAGAGAAGAGGGATGGAAATTCATCTCTGGGCTTCTCCCGCCGTGCACCCTGATAGACCCCAAACTGTGCTCTGCACAGAAAGGCCCGGTCCTGACAGTGGAGCAATGGACAGGCCTCCAGGAGAGAGCATAACAACCCTACGCCCTGTCTCCTGGACCCCCAGATACCGACCTGCAGTCCTGTCCTCAGTGCCATGCTAAGGAGCCCCAGTGCATGCTGGGATGCTGGCTGAGCTCTGCTCTCAGGGGTGACCTTTGGCTGCTGTTCCGGCCCTTTGGGGTTCCCTGGGTTTGGGCGAAGGCAGCGCGTGTGTCAGAGAATCCCAGGGAGGTGGGGAAGGGCGACGGCTGGGGGCAGCCTTGCAAATTCCCGCAGGCCACAGACACAGAGTAACCAGCGATGGGCCCCCATCTCCAGTCACTTCTGGGCTCCCTTCTCCCCTCACAGGGACCCTGCGCCCACCAACAGTGCACTGGGGCGTCTGGGCCCCGTACCCAGGATTTACTCACAGTCTGCCAGAACGTAGGGGCCTGAAACACAAGCAGAGAATGAGCATCAGTGCAGGGGAGCAGGGTAACCTCCCTGGCAGTGACCCCTCCCCCATCCCCTGAGTAGTATAAGGGCCAGACCGTCAATGAAACCCTAACCCCGCCCCTTGGCCCCTTAAGCCCCGCCCGTGACCCCTTAGTCCATCCCACCTGTCACCGGAAGTCCCGCCCTATGGGGGTATTACTTCTGGGGTCAAGGTGGCCACATGACTGGAAGCAAGGTGTGTCATATGACCCCTCTAAGAACTCCTCCCACCACCCTCTACCAATCAGGATGGGTTTTGTCCCGACAGGACCTCCCCAAGAGGAGATTTGACCAATCAGGGTGACTTCCCGGGTGGGGTGACCCGTCTGGAAGTGGGTCATGTGACCCCTCTAAGAACTCCTTACAAGGCCCTCTGCCAATCAGAGTGCAGCACCATTACCCCATAAGTCCCAGCGCTGGACAGAGGAGGCCATCTCTTACCAAGGACACGTGTTTTAGAAATTGTGGAAAGGCTGCTGAGAGGAAACATGGACTCCTTCACCACCCCCGTGAGAACTTCGGACTTTGTTCTAGGCCCGAGCACCTTTGGACTTGTGTGGAGAAAGTGCTACGACTGTGACAGTTCTGAGGAGGAGGACCCTTTGACTCAACCGTTGATGGATACGTTGGAACCCGACTCCGAAACCCTCGTGACACACTCCGATGAGTGTGATGGCCTCGCATTGTCCACCCCCTTAGAGGTGGAAGGCGATTGCGGCTCGGGGGAGTTACCAGCGGACAAGGTGAATGGAAAAGACAGCGCTCAGGTAAATGAATGATTAAGAAGTGATGGTCAAGGAGGGGAGGGTAATGGGGCTAGGAACCAGGGCTTGTGTAAATTAAAAAACAAGCAGTAAGGTGCTTACACTGTTTCTTTTCTGAAAATCTCTCAACAGCTCGACGATGCCTTTCTAGAGGCCTTTGAGAACTTACACATCGGTAGCCCTGTGGGGGTAAATATATCATGCATCAGCTGTTTTTGCTCATGACTGAGACACAGATATCAAGACAAAAAGGACAAAATGGAAGAATGAACCAGCTCAGACTCCCTTATGGTAGGGGTCATGGCGTCCATTTTTACAGGCGGCTGTAAAAGGTCATGTTAAACCAGGCGATTAATAAAACTTATTTAAATGTGTCAATATGAATGTGTCCCCTTTCATACTCGTGGTATTAAAAGACGGTACCAGTAACAATCATGTCTACACAGACGGCTCTGTTAAAGAAAATATATTACGCCCCCGGGGAAGTTGGGAGCTTTGGCGGGGTGAACCCTCTTTTTCAAATGGCCAGAAAGCGTAGTAAAACTTTAAACAGAAGACAGGTAACAGCTTGGCTTTCAGACCAGGATGCTTACACTTTACACAAACCGGCTCGAATACATTTTAAAAGAAACAAGACCATTGTTTCAGATGAGGATGCGCAATGGCAGGCAGATTTGGTGGATATGCACCAGTTCTCCAAACACAGCAGCGGTTTTAAGTACATCTTAACAGTGATAGACATTCTATCCAAATATGCCTGGGCCTTAGGTCTAAAAGACAAGACGAGTGGTGAGGTATCCAAGGCCTTTAAAGCTATTTTCGGCGAAGGTCGCGTGCCTCAAAAATTACAAACCGATCGGGGGAAAGAATTTTTAAACAAACCTTTAAGCAGATTGTTAAAGCGGCATGGAGTTCACCATTTTGTTACTAATAATGAAGTCAAAGCAGGGGTTGTGGAGCGATTTAACAGAACTTTAAAAACTAGGATGTGAAGATATTTTACAGCCCATAACACCTTTCGCTACATTGATGTCTTACCGGACTTTATAAAGAGTTACAACCAGAGCTTTCACAGAACTATACGTACCAGACCCGCTGATGTTAACCCTTCAAATTCTCTGAAGGTATGGAAAATGGTTTACGGAGATGGTTTTAAAATAAAACCGGTTGTTGCCCCTTTTAGAAAAGGTGACCATGTGAGACTATCTAAAACCGAAGGTGCTTTTGAAAAAGGTTATGAACAGACGTTTACCGATGAGATATCCATAGTGGATGAAGCCTTAACCAGGGGCCAGAGACCTGTATACCGATTAAAAGATTACGAGGGTGAGGCAGTTACTGGATCTTTTTACCCTGAAGAATTACAAAAAGTAAACCCCAAACGAGACAGGATTTACAGGATTGAAAAAGTTCTAGCGGAGAAAGGAAAAGGGAGAAAAAAGCAGCTACTGATGAAATAGTTGGGGTGGCCCAATAAGTTTAACAGCTAGGTGGAAGCTTCTCAACTCTGTGACATTTAGACACGAACAAAAAAAGATTCCTCCTGCAAAGGCAGAGAGAGAGAGATGGATGAGTGATGGCGGGTTTTACATTACTTTGCCCAGCAATGCCAGCTCTGCAGTTTTTCCCCAAAACACCATCTCGAACTTTACAATACGGCTAATTAAGCCCTTGGATCTCCCAGGTGCCTGGGAGGTGGGGTTAGTGGAAATATAGTATTCGCCCAGCTGGAATACTATCAACGAAGACACCCCTTTCGAAATCACCTTTGGAGATACGACGTGGAATTTCATCCTACAACGAAGTTATTACTCGACCATGCCCGAATTACTGGAGCATATGAACAGCACCGTGGCTCGTCATCCTGGACCGCCTGAGGTGGTCGTGAACTATGACCCTGTGGGTAGAAAAGTTAGACTTAAATCTACCGATTTTATGTATATGTTTTCTACCGGCGGGGAGCTAGCTAACGTTCTGGGTTTGGGCCCCAAACGCAACATCCAAAAATTCCCCTTCTCGGCAAACATCACAGGGGGTTTTAACTCCTTGTATCTGTACACGGATATCGTAGAACACCAGTTTGTGGGGAATTTTTCTGTTCCCCTGTTATGCTGTGTCCCTGTCCGAGGAAGGAACAACGAGTTTGTTACCATCACCTACGATAAACCTCATTACGTCCCTGTCAGTAAACATCACATCGACACCATCACCATTGAAATAAAGACAGATCAGAACAGACATGTCTCATTTCGCTTCGGCAAGGTGATCGTCAAGCTGCATCTGCGTCCGCGGAGAAAGCGCGGTTTCTAAAAAGCAAAACAATATTATGGCGATCCTAAAAAATTATGGCGACCCCACCATCTACAGGAACTATTACAAAGCCCAGGCTGGATATGCCCTTCCTGGATATCATGGGGCTGGTGTGGGTGGAATATTTCGTAGCCTCTTTCGAAAAGCCGTACCGCTTTTGAGGAGGGGGCTAGAGATTATTAAACCCCACGTAAAAACCGCCACTCAAAACATAGCTAAACACGTGGTAGGTCATGTCTCCCGTGATGTTCTGGAGAAGGTGGGGAATACAGCTTCACAGGAAGGATCGGGGCTGATGTACATTAAAAGGAGGAACAGAAAGAGAAATACGTCATACCCGCGACGCACAGGTCCCCCGAAACCCTTTAAAAGAAGGGCTTTGACACGCAGGGCCGGCCATAAGCGAAAGTCCAAGAGGAAGCCTGGGCGAAAGAGGAGACGTGCTCTGCCTGGTAAAAGAGACATATTTTAATCAACATGGCTTTTGTTCACTGCGGGTCTGAAGAGTGCACTAAATTCGAACTAGACTTGTTTCAAATAGCCCCCTACGCAGACCAGCATCGAGAAAAGCATCTACATCGAGGTGCCGCCTCTATCGGCCGTTACGGAGTCTGCCCCCATTGACTTTTTTATAGCAGGGAATGGCATAGATTATATGGATTTAAACAACACGCTGCTGTACATGTGTTGCAAGATTGTAAAAGGAGACAGAACTGAACTCGCCGTGGACGCCGAAGTGGGCCTGGTGAATTACCCCATGGCCTCTATTTTCAGTCAGTTGGATGTTACGCTGGGAGACTGCCTCATAAGCCAAAGCAACAACTGTTACCCTAACAGGGCCTTTATAGAATCGGTGCTCAATTACAGCGACGACACCCTCACCATGCAATTTTCCGCCAGCCTCTTTTACAAAGACACTGCTGGACAACATGAAGAAACAGAGTTGGATGTAGGGAATCTAGGGTTTGTGAGGCATGCAAAGGTGACAGCCCACAGCAGAACGGTAGAGCTGCTGGGCCATCTACACAGCGACCTGTTTTTTCAAGAAAAACTTTTGTTGAATGGAGTGGATGTGAAAATTAAACTGACACGCAGTAAAGACGCTTTCTGGTTAATGGGCAGTGTGGCTGAAGGCTTTAAACTGCGCATTGTATCAGCGTCCCTTTTTGTGAAGAAAGTACGGGTGGCCCCGAGTGTCCGTCTAAATACCCCATGGACCGTGTGGGAATGAAAGTGTTTAGCATCCCCGCGGGCAGCAGGGTCAGTAACCAGGAGAACCTGTTCTTGGGACAGTTACCCAAAATGCTTGTCCTAGGGTTTGTGGATAACGATGCCTTTAGCGGAAGTTACGCTAAAAATCTCTTTCATGTTAAACATTACGATATTAATTTTGTGGCCTTGTGTGTGGATGGTGAACAGATACTGACCAAGCCTCTGCAACCGGACTTCGAGGCAGGACGCTGCGTGAGAGAATACATGAATTTGGTACAGAAGGCTGGTAAACACATGTTCTCTGTTAATCGACCATGAGGAGTTTGCACAGGGTTACACCTTGTTTGCCTTTGACCTGTCTCCCGACCAGGAATGCGCCGATCACTATTCCCTGATTAAAACCGGGAACCTGAGAGCAGAAATACGTTTTGGGAAGGCTTTAACGGTCACCGTCAATATGATTGTGTATGGGGTTTTTGACAATGTCATAGAGATAAAACAGAGAAGAAACGTTGTTTGAATATATGTGAACATGGACACCGTGCAGCTTTCACGTTTCTTATCAATGGACCCTTACACGAAAAAGAATTTCTTAGACGTGTTCCCTTGCGATTGGCTTCCTGGCAGCAAGCTGTCTCAGAGACCCCTAGGTTGGCTGGTGAACACGCATCCACACAACCAACTGGGTGAACACTGGCTCGCCTTGTATCTAGCAGAGCGTAACCGTGGAGAGTTTTTTGACTCATACGGGCACCCCCCCGAACAGTGTGTTGTTTCCTAAAAGCATTATGAATTTTTTAAACAAAAATGCTACAGACATGGTGTTTCACAATAGACAATTACAAGACCCCCGCTCCGTCGCCTGCGGCTATCACTGCGTGTTTTTCTTACATCATCGTAGCAAGGGTTTATCTTTTGACCGGATTTTAAAATTGTATTCTAACGACTTAGTGCAAAACGACCGGATGGTGATGAATTTTGTAAAAAATAAATTTAAATTCTTGGGCATGCCTAGCCTTGCTCAAAACATGTTTCAGCAAGCCCAGACTTGTGTATCTTGCAGTGATTTTCATAGCCATGTTACCCAATAAAGCACCCCAGGTGAGGGGTTTAAAGACAATTGATGTTTTTTGTTCTTTAAAAAAAAAATAAAAAAAAAATGACCAATTGAGAAAAAGTACACAGATTTTTTTTTAAAGTATAGAAATGTTTTATTTAAAGCAAAACATTACCAGTTTTAAAAATTTTAGAATGTGAAAAACATTACACACTGAGCCATTCGGCTCTTTTAGCCAATTTTCGTTTTTTAGACGGCAAAAAAGGGGTCACGGTTTCTCGATCCACCCCGGTGTCGGCACTCGAGGCCTTAAGGCGTTCCAAAAGATCTCTGTTGGCCGCATTACCCATGACGGAAGATGGTACGTTCAGTTCTGCCATGGCATTCATAAACTAGGGTGACCAGATGTCCCGATTTTAGGGGACTTGTCCCGCATCCCGACCTTACATTGGTCGGGACGTCTGGTCACCCTATATGAGGGGGACCGCGGCAAGCCGGTGCTGCCGGCGCCACTCACCTTCCCTCCCTGGGCCCTGGGGCAGCGCGCAGCTGAGCCCCTGCCCCCCTCTCCTCGACCTGACCCGACCCTAGGAAGGGGCCAGAGGGACTGGGAGGGACCTGCCTGCTGGATGCTTCCTGGGAGCCGCTCCAGGTAAGCACGGCTGGGCTCACCTGGCCCCCTGGCAGGTCCCTCTGGGGGGGGGGCTCCCCTCAGACCCACTGCCCTCAGGCCCCACCCTGACCCTGTTCCCTCAGCCTCCCCCGCAGTGTCCCCCCTGTGCCCCCCACCCTCAATCCACTGCCCTCAGGCCCTGCCCCTGTTCCAACAGCCTCCCCCACAGTCCCTGCCCCCCCCCCCCCGATCATCTCACCCTGCATGGATGTGGAAATCTGTCCCGGATTCCAGGCTGTCGTTAGCCCCTGGGGCAAAAGATCAGCAGAGGTTTCCAAAGGGAAGTTTGCAGCCTTTGCTCAGACCCAAACATTTTCACTTAAATAAATAAATAAATAAATAAATACCCAAACCCATCCTGACACCCATCTGCTCTGTCCAGATTTGCTGTTATCCCTGTTGAGGCCAAAGTGGTTTGAAAAATTAAAAATCCTTGACACCATTGTGTTGCCTCCCCGTGTTGCTCGTTAATCTGATGGACCTGCCGATAATGAATAAAGATGAATGCCCTGGGAGCAATGTGTCAGGCAGACAGTTTGTGAAGTAGGAATGTGAATGCTGAAGCCCTCACAAAATGCAGAGGCTTTTCTTAACCTGAGAACTGAAAAATTGCCAGATACCTTGCATGGGTTTGAAAGTGACAAGAGCCTAGCGACTGACCAGAGCAGCATCAGGTTTGAAGTGACGAGGAGGATCTGTGTCATGAAGTCTGCATTTCCACTGAGGACTCTTCCACTGCCAGGGTAGTGCTGGCGCAGGTCTGCCGCCCGGCACAGCAATGCTGAGAGGTGCCAGTGTAGACCCAACCCACTGCCCTCAGCCCCCACCCTGACCCTGTTCCCTCAGCCTCCCCCGCAGTCCCCCCTGTACTTCCCACCCCGAACCCACTGCCCTCAGTCCCTGCCCTACCCCAAATCTCTTCTTCAGCCTCTCCCGTCATTCCAACCCCATCACTCCCCCTGCTGTCCCACCCCCTCAACTTCCCCCCATTCCGGTCCTGCTCCCCTCTGTCTCATCCCCTCCAGACCCTGTCCCTCTCCCCAACCCCCCGACCCTCCCCAGCCCAGCCCCACTCTACATAGCTCTCTACCCTGTCCCATTCATGCTCCCCTCAGCCCCTACCCTACTCCCCCCATCCCACTCCTGTCCCATCCCCCTCAGCCCCCCCGACTCTCCCAGTCCTGTCCCCCTCAGTTCCTCCACCCTGCTTCCCCTGGTCCATCCCCACACACCCACCGACTTCCTCGACCTCCCTCCCCGCAATCCCACTGCCTGGACTCACCCCCATCCCACTCAGGACATGCAGGAAAAAGAAGCAATGGGCTTAAATTGTAGCAAGGGAGATTTAGGTTAGACATTAGGAAAAACTTCCTAACTGTAAAGGTAGTTAAGCACTGGACAAATTACCTAGAGAGGTTATGGAATAGCATAATAGTTTTTTAAGAGGTTAGACAAACACCTGTCAAGGATGGTCTAGTGTTGTTATTACTCAGTCCTGCCTCAGTGCAGGGGTTTGACTAGATGACCTGTTGATATCCCTTCCAGTCCTACATTGCTGTGATTCACACTGAATTGCCTTGTGCCACTGTCTAATAGTAGTGGCACACAGTTCTCTGACATGCAGGTTTATAAAATTGTAGTTAAAATACAGTTTAGAGCATAGCAGTTTTAAAGCTCTGCATGTTCAGACCAACTGAGCTGAAAATTGTGATCTATAGTATTCAAAACTATTAAGATGTGGGCTGAAATAAAATCAGCATGAATTGCTCAACAATATCAATGGAATCAGCATTGCGCTGCTATATATTGTAAAACATTACAGTGAAATCTTGCAAGTATTACATAGCACGCCGCCTTGCCCAAGTGGTAACTAAGCATAACATCTTCCTGTTTCAATATTCTTAACTTGTATCCCATAGCTCCTAGAAGTTGTTTTTTTTCAAACACTGAATACTGCTAAGTTATGAGTTTTAACAGGTTTTTTTTCTTTTAAACCACAGCACTGAATGTTATTTTAAAATTGTTTTCCAAATATTCTTAAACTCCCAGTTTATCCCCTGCTGATGTTCATTGTGAAAAGTATTGCAGGTCTAATAATAATATTTGGCACTTTTGTAATTCACTGTCCAACCTGTGTTTTGTGCCCGCCTCTGGTGGATTTTTAGAGGATAACTGTATAGCTACCAGCTAAGGGAGTTATATCTTGAACTCAAGTAGTAGAAGCTCATGCTTTTAAGTCTGGATGGCTCAGGTTCAATCTTTGGTGACTAGCTATGATGGAGGTTGCTACACTTATAATCCCCTTAATCAGAGGTTCTGAATACGCTTTGTTGTAGGCAGAGCTAGCCTATAGTTAAGCAACCGAAAATTTAGAATGGGAAGTGTTGAAATGTTGGGAAGCCTTATAATTTTGCCAGTCTGGAACGAACATCCCATCTGAGGGATGGGGGCGGGGAGAGAGGAGAGTGAGACAGGACCAGGAAACTGGGACAAGAAATCCAGAGCGGTAGTGGGGGACAGTTGAAATCAGATGAGGAGCTGGGGCGGGTTAGACAGCAATAGGATAGACATAGACTGGAGGGGACGGGAAGAAGGGTCTTTGACTACTAGAGACCACTCCATTCAGGAGCCTGGCTTAGACCCAGGATTCCTGAGTTTCACAGTTCCTCTTCTGTCAGCAGATATCTGTGAAACCCAGTGGCAAAAAAAGTGTCTCATCCCCCTATAGAGCTGATCTATCACATATAGGATGACAACCTACTGCCTCTGCCATCACTTACTCCATTAGCTCAAGTGGCAGAAGTCTGTGCAGTGGATCTAAAGGTTCATCGGCAGGGTTGGAGCCATGCGAGTTTCACGATGATTCCACATGCCAGAATTTCTGGGGCAGTTCAGTTTTGATTTTTACAAAAAAACCTGGGGAAATGCATACAGAAATAGGGTGACCAGATGCCTAAATAGGGGAATCTCAAGCAGGAGTAGAGAGGTTATTTTATCTCTGTATTTGGCACTGGTGCAACCACTGTTGGAATACTGTGTCCGGTTCTGGTGTGCACAATTTAAGAAGGATATTGATAAATTAGAGAGTGTTCAGAGAAGAGTCACAAGACTGATTAAAGGATTATAAAACATGCCTTATAGTGATCGACTCAAGGACCTCAATCTATTTAGCTTAACAAAAAGAAGGTTAAGAAGTGACTTGGTTATAGACTGTAAGTATCTACATGGGGAACAAATAGTTAATAATGGGCACTTCAGTCTAGCAGAGAAAGGCAGAGCATGAGCCAACGGTTGGAAGTTGCAGCTAGACAAATTCAGACTGGATAGAAGGCATACCTTTTCAATGGTGAGAGTAATTAACGATTAACAATATACTAAGGGTCATGGTGTTTTTCTAAAAGCTTTTTCTAAAAGCTATCCTCTAGGAATTATTTTGGGAAAGTTCTATGTCTGTGCTATACAGGCGGTGAGACCAGGTGATCACCGGATCCCTTCTGGCTTTATAATCTCAGAACTAGGTACATCAATTCACATGCAAAATTCTCATTGAATTCAATAGGTGTCCTTGCCCTGTGGCTTGTGGTGCGGGCTGCAGCAGGGGCCGTACAACCCCTCTCGCAGCTTCCTAGGGCCCCCTCTCGCAGCTTCCTAGGGCCCCCTCTCGCAGCTTCCTAGGGCCCCCTCTCATGGCTCTGTGCACCTGTGTCTGTCATTGTCGTCCTCTCCCCTCCCCCCGCCCCGCTCGCCCAATGTGTCCTGATATTTCACTCTTGCGATCTGGTCACCCTATTCATAAACACATCCTATCCTTTAGGTACATGTCTGCTAGGAACAGAGCGAGTCTGGGTGACGGCCCTGACTAAGTCGAGCATGTTAGAACCATTAACCACAGAGCCTTTGTACACAAAAGCCCCTTTATCGTTCCATGAAGAGAGATTTTTATCCTGGCCCAGCTTATTTAGCAATAATATATGGAGCTATACCTATCTCATAGAACTGGAAGGGAACCAGTGTAACAGAATGGAGAATTGGGCCCTGTACTTAATTACTTGCAAGCTATTTTAGTACAAAGAATTTTAATTTTAGCTCTGCAGTTCACCTGTAATTAGAATGTGTGCTGCTGCAATGCCATATAATCCGTGTTACTTTTCAGCTAAGATCAGACATAGCAGTAGGCGTTTAAGGACCCCAGTAATTAATCTCTGAGGTGCATTCGCTTCAACAGTTTCTATCTATACACATGGATCTTATATACATATATTCCATTTTAATGAAATGTGTTCCAGTGGAATGTGCGATTTGACAGCCCCTCTCTTAATCCAGAGAACAGGCATGGCCATTCAGCATTAATGTGCTGGGCCAGATCCTCATCGGCTGTAGTGCCACTGAAGTCGACTGGCTTGGAGCAACACCAAGTTACAACAGCTGAGGATCTGCCTCTTTACCTTTGCAGTTCACCCTATAGTGCAGTTCTAGTCTGAAAAGTGACATCACCTTAGTGTGTAAACTTGGGCCTGTGTATATTCAGATTCCTGTACACTTATGTTCCTGGGTAACAAAAGTTTTTATCCCTGTAACCCTTCTGCCAAGTGGTGTTGGCAGCAAGAAGAGCCAGGTTCAATAACTGGGGGGGGGGCTTAGCATTACAAAACAGAACCATCTCGAGCCCCCTCTCAGTAATCTGGGAAAACTAAACACCACCTCTGGGTGCTTCTAAAGCTACATCTACTCTAGAGGCTGGGGTTCCGGTTCCCAGCTGGAACAGACATACTCTGCTCCTGGGGGAATTCTACACCAACAAATTAAAAATTCTGCACACAATATTTTAAAATTCTGCAAAATTCTGAATATTTGTCAAAATCACACAATATAAGCACAATATAAGTTTCAATTATTTTGGCAATTTATTTCAAAATACCTGTCAACAAGTATGTCTGCAACAATACAGACAACAAAAAAAGATTCAGGAAGTGATTTTTGACGAATAGATTCCTTACTAGGCATATTAATACAGAACTCTGAATAATAACTGCAGCACCTCTCCAGCAGAATGCATTTTCTATGGGGGAGAAAAAATTTGCGGGGGACATGAATTCTGCATGTGTGTAGCGGCGCAGAATTCCCCCAGAAGTAATACTCGCGCTAGGTCTCATTGAGCAGCAAGGTCTACAGCAGGGGTCGGCAACCTTTCAGAAACGGGCGCTGCGACTCCTGTGGGCCGGGTCCCTCTTCTTACCCCCGCCGGTGGTGCCGCTTCCCGGACACGCTAACCTGGAAACACAACCTCCCACTGGAAATGACAGAGGTCAGCAAAGCCTGTGCAAATGCCGGCGGGAGGGGCAGAGAAGAGCAGGCCGGGCCGGGCCGGATTTTTAATGGCATGCTGCTGCCTGCTGGGGTCCCGGCCGCCGGCCCCGCTCAGCCGGCAGCAGGCTGAGCGGGGCCAGCGGCCGGGACCCTGGCAGGCAGCAACGTGCCATTAAAAATTGGCTCACGTGCCGTCTTTGGCACGCGTGCCATAGGTTGCCTGGTCTACAGCATGGGCTAGCCGCCCCGAGTACAAACCCACCTGAATCTGATGGTTATGAACTCTGGGCAACTAGCCCATGCCACTGCTGCCTGTGCTACCATGGCAACACTACTGTTGTTGGCACACTAGCTCAGCTGAGAGCTAGCGTGAGTGTATCTATGCGAGCTGGGAATCGCATCCTTAGTTTGCAGTGTAGATAGTGTAACTGTAGATTAAGAGGCAATACTGCCCCCTCACAGCACTGAGTCGTGTATAACTAGTGAGAACTTTTAGTAAGGGGAGAGGGAACACCTCAGGCCGCCTCAGTTCGCCCAGGCCAGCCCAGCACAACAGTGACCCAAAGTACCTCCTGCTTAGTGACTAAGGTTCCAGTTAGGATGACCCCTCTAAATTAAGGCACAATAAATAAATTAAAATAGGCATAATTAAGTATAGGTCTGCTGCCCTTTCCTCATACAATAATGATAAGTCTTTCATGCAGGGGTAATGAAATGATGTTAAGTCAAACAGCCAAATTGATCACTTTGGCAAAGCATGTGTGCAAATACGATCTGCTCCTGAGGTCTCTTCCCCCAGTTCCTCAATGGAAGGCAGGGGAGAGCTCAGTCAGACCTCTGCTCACACTCCTGTTAGAAGAGCAGACAAGAGCTGAGACACTTCTGGGGAGCTGGGTTCTGTTCTGGCCCATGCATCGTACAAGAGGAAAGGAAAGTACAACGTGAGTCAGTAGGAGCCCTTGGTTTGCATGCAGGGCTGGCAGTTAGGAAATTAACAATGGATCTAGAATAGCTAGCCTGCCCCTTTGGTTTCTTACCAGTCTTGGAGCCCAGTCCATCTGCAGTGTTCCCGTGGCATTTAGTGGGAGTTTCAAAGGGGCAGCAATGTCAGGATTGGTCTCACAGTGAGAGTCACTCTCCCCATCTGAGCAGTGAGAAACCATAGAAATGTGAGCCCACGAGGCTTTCCCCAGCTCCAGCCATTGGATCTCCTGGGGGTCTAATGTTTGCTACGTTTTCATCGAGACTGCCAAAAAGGCAGCCACAAGTGTGCCAAGAACCCAGAGCACCGACACGCAAGAACTTCCAAGAACTACTTTGCAAAGCAAAATGTACTCTGGGGCCTACCTGCTGAGCTAGCCGTTATCAAAATACAACCCTGGCACCTTCCCAATGTAGCTATGATGCAATTAGCTCAGCCTGGGTGCAGATCAAACAAAATCTCTCTTCCTGAGCAGCCTTCTCCATCCCCACTGCCTCTGTGCTTGCCATTTTTACACTCATCTGTGGGATCAGTTGGTTTTGGTAATTGGCGGGAGCACGTAAAGTTTAGCTGTAAGTGAAAGCACTGTTGTGTTGTCCTGTTTGTGCCAGCCATCTATCGGTCGGACGGCCGTGTCTCCCCTCATTTATTTCCTGACACCACCTCACACAGAGTAAAAGTTACAAAGAGCTTTGGGTTGAAAGAACCCCGGATAACAACAGCCGAGAGGTTGAGTTATGCAGTGACTTCCTCCCTTGCTTGGGGGAGGACAGGGTTACTCAGTGGGGACCCACTCCCAGCCATGTCCCCCTGCCCTCAACCCCATTCTGGGTGAGGGATGAGCTGGGATCTGTCAGTAACTCATACTGCACGGAGCCGAGGGGGAATCAGGAAGGTCGATCTTTCAGCCTGCGCCTCTGAAAGCTGCAGCTTGTTTAGGGGGGTCAGACATTGGCAGGGAGGTTCATTACACCTAAAGAGCTGCCCCCCCGGGCAAATGCCCTGAGGCTGGGAGGGGTGCTTACAGCAGAACCAGCTGTGTTTGTGGCCTGTGTGCATGTCTGCATTGTGTGGTGAGCATGTGGGGCGTGTGCATGTGATGCCTGCATGTGGGTACGTGTGTGGGGGGGGTGGGAGCATGCAAGTGAATGTGTGTGAAGTGTGCTTGTGTGCATGTGTTTGTGTGTGTGTGTGTGTGTGTATGTTGGGGCGTGCATGCATGTGGGGAGGGTAAGGCACTTCGTTTTTAACAGACTTTTTACTGAGAAGTTCCCGGGTTTTACAGAAGCTGTTATTAGGTGTTTACTGGTTTTCACCCCGATTTTGGCTCACTCAGATACACCAAAACACAGATTGTGGTAAGTAAATCCAACCCGTGACAGTAGGTCCATGTGTTTATGTTATTAATAAATTAGTGTAAGAGCAAGGCTGTCTGTTAACGTAAGGCAATGGAGAGGAAGATACAAACACACACACACACACACCCATGTGCAGACCGTTAAAATGCAGTTCCTGATATAAACCACAACATTAACATCCTTTGACTTTCAATACTCAGAGTTTTCCCTCATTGTTGCATTTTTCTGTCCTCCTGTCTTCCAGGTGTCACCCTGATATTGACCTAGACACCTGGGAAGTTAATATTCAGCACTGGTTTTCACCCATTTTTTAAATTTTTTGTAATAAACTGATACATTCCCAGGAAAATTTAAACAAACTAAAATCTGAAAACAAAGGACCTGGGGTGTATGGGGTGCGTGTGTGTGTGTGTGTGTGTGTGTGCGTGCAGAGGCGATGTGTGTGGGAGCACACAGGGTCACTTCCCCTGCCCCCAGATTTCCGCCAGGGTTTACATGCCCACCCCTGAACCCCACTGCATACCACCAGAACCTTTCAATTGTGCCCCCCTAGTTCCATGTCATGGCTGGTGGTGTGAACATGCCCCTTCCCAGGAACTGAACAGGCCAGTCCTGCAGGGATGTGGGGTTCTCAGTGGGCCTATCAAGCAGCCCCCTCTTTTTTGTGTGCCAGAGACAAAGGACAATCAGAAGCCCTGCACTGCGCAGGCGAGGCAGCTTCCAGGGTTTCCCAATGTCCTTCTCAGCTATCATCTGGGTCTTATACTCAACTGTATAACTCCCAAGGCCACCAGCGCAACTGGCTTCTGCCACCCGTGGCTGAGGATGCTGCCCTGCCTTGAGGCCGCACCCCAAAGCCGTTGTGCCCCCAGCTCAAGCTGTTCCTTCTACCACTGGGGGAGGCAGCCCTCCCCGCCTTGCCCTCTGCAGCTCTGGGCCCAAGCCTCTGTCAGCCACCAGGTCAAGCCGGGACCACTTTCAGAGGCTAAGGCAGCTGTGGCTCGACAGACATTTAGAGATAAAGCACAAGGCAAACCTAGCCAGCCACGTCAGGGAAGCAGCCCTTCGCCTGGGCTTGTCCAGGATTTGAGCCCTGAACCTCTTGCTCCCAAAGCAAAAATCATGCCCCTAGCCCAACGAGCCCCCTAGGAAAGGGGGCCACCCTCCAATCATCATTCCTCAGAATGAACCCAAGGAAATACTAACCAACTGAAACCACTACCACCAAGGGGAAAAACAAGCCCCCCAATTCAAGGTACAGGAGAAACAGAACACACAGCCAGAGCTCATCCGCGATTTGAACGCAGGACCGCTCGCAACCTGACAATCCTACTCCTAGAACAACAAGCCACCCATGCAAGGGAGGCAATCTGCACATCTCAGAATAGTGGCAGAAAGAACAGGCGGCTGTAGCCAGAAAACTGAAAACTACTGCGCCTGACTTCACCTTTCCAAGATTTCCCCATGCTCTCTCACATAATAAGCGAGAATCATACACCTAGACCAACGAACTAAATCGAGACCATAATGAAACACTCACTTCACTAGTCCGGAGTTCCCCAAAACCAAGAAACAGACACAACAAGCCCGAAAGCACAGCAATAAACACTGCCAGGGGCATGGCTTGTCCAGGAGTCAAACCCAGGACCTCTCACACCTGAAGGAAGAACCTGTTTCTGGACAAATAAGCCCCATGTGAAAGCCACACTCCAATCATCATTCCTCAAAATGAACTCAAGAAAACACGAACCAAATGAAAATACCACCAAAACCACCATGAAAAACGAGCCCCCAAATTTAAGGTACAGCAGGAACAGAACACACAGCCAGAGCTTGTCCGTGATACGAACGCATGACCAGTCGCTCCCTTAGGGAGAATCTTAGTCCTAGACCAACAAACCACGCCTACAATGGAGGCAAGTTGCATGCCTCAGAATTATGGCAGAAAGAACATGCAGCTGTAGGAAAAAAACAGCTCTCAAATTGAAACTACAGTTAAAATAAAAGCCACAGGTGGGGTTTGTCCAGGATTTGAACTCGTGCTCTTGCACCCAAAATGAGATTCTTACCTTGTTATTGGTGTATCAATCCCGCACTGGCAATTCAATAGTTAACCCACTGGTTTTTGACCAAGAGGCCACACCCGTGCACCCTTTTTTGGCATGCGCCTAATGCGCGGAGCATATATAAGGACACATTTTGGCTCAGTCAGGAGTGGATGTGTGCTGCAGTTTCTGTTTAGAAGCTAGTGGAGCTCCAAAGAGCTAAACTGGAGCACCCTCACTATGCCACGGAGCCCAGTCGACTGCCGAGACCGACTGGGACGCCTAGCCGCTACCGACTTAGGAGCTACCAGAGTCAGGACTAATGGTAGGAAGTGACCCGGCGATGTATTTGGGCATTCAGTGACTGGAACCCTATGCTACAGTATTTGGTTGTCATAGGGCCCTGGGTCAGAAAGCGGTGGTGCAGGGTGCATCCTGGTTCCCCTATGCTCCCTGCGTTTGCCCTTAATCACTGTTGCCACATGGGAGGGCAGCTCTTTAAACTATAGCCACTGCTGCGCAGACTCATATGTGCTTCTGCCACCAGAGAGCAGGGCTGCCCCATATCGATATGGCCCATCAGGCACTGCTTCCAGAGAGTGGTGATCCCTTTGGACTGTGGCCACTAGATGCTGCTGCCACCAGTGAGAGAGCGGCCCCTTGGACTCTCCCCACTTACTCTCACCAGAGGAGGTGCCCCCTTAGAGTCCCGCCACCTGCTGCTACAGCCCCGCAGTGAAGAGGTGAAATGGGCAGTTGAGGCTCTGAAATGAAGCCGCACCTCGGACCTGCACTGGCCTCCTGACATGTGTTGTAGAATGAGGGCAGCCACTCAGTCCTTTTAGGATAACCGAGAGAGAGAGTGAGTGTGACTACACTACACAGTCACCATGGACGTGGAGAAGCTCTGAAGTGGATCCTGGGGAGCCAGTAGCAGCAGGCGACCCAACAGCAACAGGCACAGCTGCTGGAGCAAATGGCTGCCCAGCAACAGCAGCAGATGGTCCAGGAAGACAAACAGCACAAGCAGCTAATCGGTGAGCTGGCAGTCCAACATCAGATGCAACAAGAGTATCTAATCTAGCAAATGGCGGTTATCTTATAGCTGACCCGGACTGTCCAATGCCACCACAACCGGGCCAGGAGGTGACAACCCAGTTTTGGAAATGCTTGTGTGGCTGGCAAAGATTGGGCCCAGTGGCAATTATAACACCTTTCTGGTCACCTTCAAGCAGGTGGCCATTGTGGCCTGCTGGGCTCCCGAACATTGGGCTGCCTTAGTGTCCCTGTATTTGACTGGCCCAGAACAGGCAGTTTACCGCAACCTCTACCCCCTTGATGTGATGGACTACACAAAGATGAAGGCAGACCCCACAGGCATCAACCCTGAGATGTTTTACCAGCAGTTCTGTAGGGGGAGAGATCCCCATGGAGCCAATTGCAGGCAGTCGCTCAACACCTCTGGGACTACTACTGGTGCTGGCTCAACCCTGAGAAGCTGATGGGGTCTGGGGGTGGGATTGGACCCTGGTGGGGGGTTTCCCTCACCCATCAGGGATTTGTGAGCAGTAGCCAGTCAAGATGCAAACACCCCCACAGTAGTTAACATCTCGGGGGTACTGTTTGGGGCTGTCATGAATATAGGGGGAAGGATAGCAACCTTTATGTATGCAGTAGTATAAAATCCCTCCTTGGCAGCTGTACTGAATCGCCTTACCTGTAAAGGGTTAAGCAGTTCAAATAACCTAGTTGGCACCTGACCAGAAGGACCAATGAGAAAAGAAGATACTTTCAATTCTGGGGGGAAGGAGATATATAGATATCTATATCTATAGGATTGCTTTATTGGCAGTTATTTCTATCATACAAACAGGAGGGTATTTTAGATACAAACATTTTTTGGAAATATAGAAAATCTCCCCCTTCCCCCACCTGGGGCCAGTGTCGCCTCCTGCTGATCAGCGCAGGGCACGTACCAGCAGAGATGGCTGGCGGGGCTTTAGGTTTGAGGTGGGGGACGCTATGAAAAAAAAAAGAATCACACCTGCAAAATCAGGATGGAAGGTAACTTTACAGGGTAATAAAGATTTTTAAAACACAGCGGACTCCCCTCTGGGCTCAGCTTCACAGTTACAAAAACAGGAATAAAACTACCTCTGTAGCATAGGAAAATTCACAAGCCAAAACAAAAGATAACCTAGTGCATTTCCTTGCTCTACTCACTGTTTCTGTGGTTTTAGATGGATTATTCCAGGTATATTTTCAGGAGTTGTTGTACCAGCTTGGCTTCTCCCTCCGTCCGAAGAGGGAACAACACAAACTGTGCAGCCAAGTGCTCTGCCTCAGTGCTCCACACCTGAGCACCCTTAGATACACACAGATTATGCAAAGTGCAGCACACGGCTATGACCACAGGAATATTATCCTCAGTAAGGTCTAGCCTGTGTGATAGACCCAGGCCAGTTGGGTACAGCAGAGTAATAGAAGGCAGATATACTGGCCACTGGATTAGCAGTTTTCTGTTCTCTGACTGACTAGAGCAGGGGCTGCTCCAGGCTAATGAGAACACCTGACTCCAATTAACCTGCAAAGAGTCAGGTGAGGCCATTAAGCTAATGTGAACACCTGACTCTAATTAAGGCCCCTCTGATACTATAAAAGGGCTCACTTCAATCAGGCTGAGGAGAGCCAGGGAACCAGAAAAGAAGAAGTGTGGCTGATGGGCTGGGTAATGAAGACACCCTCAAACCATGGGAAAGGGAGCCCTAAGGTGAAGAAGGTGTTAAGAGAGAGAAGCGGGAGAGCTGTGGGGAAATGGCCCAGGGAAATGTAGCAGCTCTGGCAGTGAAAGGTCGGCTGCCAACAGCTGCTGCCATTAGGGTTCCTGGGCCGGAACCCGGAGTAGAGAGTGGGCCTGGGTTCCCCCCAACCCACCACTACAGAAAAACCTCCTGGGCGGGGAAGATAGGCCCCTGTCAGGACAGGAGACTAAACTGTTCTGGAATAAGCCCGTGGGGATGACGGAGACTGTGGGAGTTCTCTCACCAACCTCCTTGCTGGCTTATGATGAAAAGGGCTCAGTAGACTGTACCCTGGCCCTAGAGAGAGAGAAGGGCTACGTGGAGGGTCGCAGTGAGCCTCTGAGGCTAGCGAAATCCGCCTGGAAGCGCAGGACCCATGGGGACAAGGTCGGAGCTCTGCCACAACTGCCATTGAGACACCTCCAGGGAGCTTTCAATCTGCCAAAGGCACATCCAACTACCATGCAGCACCTGCTCAGCCTGTTGTTAAAATGCTCCTTGCTGCTGTCCAGGTGCCCTGTGTAAGGTTTCATGAGCCAGGGCTGTAAGGGGTAAGCCAGGACTCCCAGGATTACTATGGGCATTTCCACATTCCCCACTGTGATCTTGTGGTCTGGAAAGAAGGTCCCCGCCTGCCGCTTTCTGTACAGGCCACTGTTCCTGAAGATGCATGCATCATGCACCTTTCCCGACCAGCCTGCACTGATGTCTGTGAAACGCCCACGGTGATCCACAGGTGCCTGCAACACCACGGAGAAGTATCCCTTCCTATTGATGTATTCAGAGGGAAGGTGATCTGGCACTAAAATTGTAATGTGTGCGCCATCTATCGCCCCGCCACAGTTAGGGAAACCCATCTCTGCAAAGCCAGCCACTATTTCATGCAACTTTCCCAGAGTCACGGTCCTCCGTAGTAGGATGCGTTTTATTGCCCTGCACACTTGGAGAAATACAGCCCCAACAGTGGACTTCCCCACTCCAAATTTATTTGCAACTGACCGGTAGCAGTCTGGATTCACCAGCTTCCACACAGCGATTGCAACACACATCTCTACCGAAAGGGCAGCTCTCATTCTGGTGTCCTAGCACCACAGGTCGGGGGCCAGCTCAGCACATAGTTCCAGGAAAGTTGCTTTACGCATCCTAAAGTTCTGTACTCACTGCTCTTCATCCCACACCTGAATGACAATGTGATCCCACCAATCAGTGCTTGTTTCCCTAGCCAAAAAGCGATAGTCTACTGTATGCAGCTTCTCTGTGAATGCCAAAAGCACTACACTGCTGGTGTCCATAACACGCAGAATGTCGGGCGCCTGCGAGTCTTCCTCTGTCAGTAATAACTTCGCGAGTAACTGTGCTGCCATGCGCGATGTCCTCACAACACTTAACAGCGAATAGGAGAGAAGTGCGGGATCCACCCTTTCTCACTGCAGATGCTGATGCACACAATGACTGACAGTTGGAAAAACAGCGCAAAAGGAAGCCAGAAACTATTGGAGGGCTGGGACACAAAGCAGTGCATGATGGGTGGGACATGATGGCATATATAACATTAGTAGATGTGCAGGTGAATGAGCCCTTGATGGTGTGGCTGATGTGGTTGGGTCCTCTGATGGTGTTGCCAGAGTAGATATGGGGACAGAGTAGGCAATGAGGTTTGCTACAGGGATTGGTTCCTGGGTTGGTGTTTCTGTGGTGTGGTGTGTAGTTGCTGGTGAGTATTTGCTTCAGGTTGGGGGGTTGTCTGTAAGCGAAGACTGGCCTGCCTCCCAAGGTCTGTGAGAGTGAGGGATCATTTTCCAGGATAGGTTGTAGATCGTGGATAATGCGCTGGAGAGGTTTTAGCTGGGGGCTGTATGTGATGGCCAGTGGTGTTCTGTTATTGTCCTTGTTGGGCCTGTCCTGTAGTAGGTGATTTCTGGGTACCCGTCTTGCTCTGTCAATCTGTTTCCTCACTTCCCCAGGTGGGTATTGTAGTTTTAAGAATGCTTGATAAAGATCTTGTAGGTGTTTGTCTCTGTCTGAGGGGTTGGAGCAAATTCGGTTGTATCTTAGGGCTTGGCTGTAGACAATGGATCGTGTGATGTGTCTTGGATGGAAGCTGGAGGCATGTAGGTACGTATAGCGGTCAGTAGGTTTCCCGTATAGGATGGTGTTTATGTGACCATCACTTATTTGCACTGTAGTGTCCAGGAAGTGGATCTCTTGTGTGGATTGGTCCAGGCTGAGGTTGATGGTGGGGTGGAAATTGTTGAAGTCCAGGTGGAATTCTTCAAGGGCCATCATGTGCCAGCAATGCCCCTCTGCCATGTACATTGGCCAAACCGGACAGTCCCTCCGCAATAAATGGACACAAATCGGACATCAGGAATGGTAACATACAAAAACCAGTAAGTGAACACTTCAATCTCCCTGGTCATTCTATTACAGATTTAAAAGTCACTATCATTGAACAAAAAAACTTCAGAAACAGACTTCAAAGAGAAACAGCAGAACTAAAATTCATTTGCAAATTTAACACCATTAATCTGGGCTTGAATAGGGACTGGGAGTGGCTGGCTCATTACAGAAGCAGCTTTTCCTCTCCTGGAATTGACACCTCCTCATCTACTATTGGGAGTGGACTACATCCACCCTGATTGACTTGGCCCTGTCAACACTGGTTCTCCACTGGCGAAGTAACTCCCTTCTCTCCATGTGTCAGTATATAATGCCTGCATCTGTAACTTTCACTCTATGCATCTGAAGAAGTGAGGTTTTTTACCCACGAAAGCTTATGCCCAAATAAATCTGTTAGTCTTTAAGGTGCCACCAGACTCCTTGTTGTTTTTGTAGATACAGACTAACACGGCTACCCCGTGATACTTGTGCCAAAACAGATTGTTGATGTTTTTCATCACAAAAATGATCATTTTGGCTGAAATCTGTGTTTCTTCCAATTAAATATCTTTTTTTCCAAGCTTTAAGTAAGCGATCCTTGAAAGGTAAACTTCTCTCCTTAGCTAACACATATACCCCCAATCAAGGGCAAGCTTCTTTTTTTAATCTGCTTTTTAGGGAGTTCGGAAGTTCTGGGGAAGGGGATATTACTCTAGGGGGGTATTTTAATGAGCTGAATCCCATTTTGGATTGATCAAATGTACATAGAGAAAGTCTGGGAAGAGTAAGTGCACAGTAGTTGCACCACTTAGAAAATGGGGAGCTGGTGGGTGATTAAGCCAAATGCCAGGGACTCTGCATTATCTTTTTACTCATAGAGTGAAATGATTTTTGTTTCCAGCTATAAGAAACCAGGGGTATAGAACTCAGGTATGCAGTGTTGCAGGAAAGAGCTGCTTTCTAGTCACCACCTGAGGCCCAGATAAAACTGCCACCAAAGGAACTGAGAGGCTAAGCCCTGCAGGAAGTCCTGCCCTAAGGAGCATGAGTGACAGCCTCGTCTGGTTGGCTGACACTTCACACATAAACCAGGAAGTCATTTCTGGGAGTTGTTTGAGCAACACAGACATCCAGTGTGTGCTTCCCTTACACCCCGCTTGCTGCTCGGCACTGCAAATCCCCTTGATTACAGAGTCCCAGCTATCGACCTCGGCTTGGCTCCTGACACTAATCATAGACTCATAGGACTGGAAGGGACCTTGAGAGGCATCTAGTTCTGTCCCCTGCACTCATGGCAGGACCAAGCACCATCTAGAACATCCCTGACAGGTGTTTGTCCAACCTGCTCTTAAAAATCTCCAGTGATGGAGATTCCACAACCTCCCTAGGCAACTCATTCCACTGCCTAACTACCCTGACAGTTAGGAAGTTTTTCATAATGTCCAACCTAAACCTCCCTTGCTGCAATTTAAGCCCATTGCTTCTTGTTCTATCCTCAGAGGTTAAGGAGAATAATTTTTCTCCCTCCTCCTTGTAACAACCTTTTAGGTACTTGAAAACTGTTATCATGTCCCCTCTCAGTCTTCTCTTTTCCAAGCTAAACAAACCCAGTTCTTTCAATCTTCCCTCATAGGTCATGTTTTCTAGACCTTTAATCATTTTTGTTGCTCTTCTCTGGACTTTCTCCAATTTGTCCGCATCTTTACTGAAATGTGGTGCCCAGAACTGGACACAATACTCCAGTTGAGGCCTAATCAGCACAGAATAGTGTGGATGAATTACGTCTTGTGTCTTGCTTACAACACTCTTACTAATACATCCCAGAATGATGTTTCCTTTTTTTTGCAACAGCGTTACACTGTTGACTCATATTTAGCTTGTGGTCCACTATGACCCCTAGATCCCTTTCCACGGTAGTCCTTCCTAGGCCGTCATTTCCCATTTTGTATGGTGTGCATCTGATTGTTCCTTCCTAAGTGGAGTACTTTGTATGTGTCCTTATTGAATTTCATCCTATTTACCTCAGACCATTTCTCCAGTTTGTCCAGATCATTTTGAATTTTCATCCTATCCTCCAAAGCACTTGCAACCCCTCCCAGCTTGGTATCATCTGCAAACTTTATAAGTGTACTCTGTATGCCATGATCTAAATAATTGATGAAGGCATTGAAAAGAACCGGACCCAGAACGGATCCCTGTGGAACACCATTCGTTATGCCCTTCCAGCCGGACTGTGAACTACTGATAACTACTTTCTGGGAATGGTTTTCCAACCAGTTATGCACCCACCTTATAGTAGCTCCATCTAGGTTGTATTTCCCTAGTTTGTTAATGAGAAGGTCATGCAAGACTGCATCAAAAGCCTTACTAACATCTAGATATACCACATCTACTTCTTCCCCCCATCCACAAGGCTTGTTACCCTGTCAAAGAAAGCTATCAGATTTGTTTGACGTGATTTGTTCTTGACAAATCCATGCTGACTATCACTTATCACCTTATTATCTTCTAGATGTTTGCAAATTGATTCCTTAATTATTTTCTCCATTATCTTACTTGGTACAGAAGTTAAGATGACTGGTCTGTAATTGCTTGGGTTGCCCTTATTTCTCTTTTAATAGGCACAATATGTGCTCTTTTCCAGTCTTCTGGAATCTCCCCTGTCTTCCATGATTTTTCAAAGATAATAGCTAATGGCTCAGATATCTCCTCAGCCAGTTCCTTGAGTATTCTAGGATGCATTTAATCAGGCCCTGGTGACTTGAAGATATCTAACTTGTCCAAGTAACTTTTAACTAGTTCTTTCCCTATTTCAGCTTCTGAACCTACCCCATTTTCACTGGCATTCACTATGTTAGGCGTCCAAAAGCCACCAAACTTCTTGGTGAAAACGGAAACAAAGAAGTCATTAAGCACCTCTGCCATTTCTACATTTTCTGTTATTGTTTTCCCCTCTTCATTTGGTAACGGGCCTACCCTGTCCTTGGTCTTCCTCTTGCTTCTAATGTATTTGTAGAATATTTTCTTGTTACCCTTTATGTCTCTAGCTAGTTTGATCTCGTTTTGTGCCTTGACCTTTCTAATTTTGCCCCTACATACATGTCTTATTTGTTTATTTTCATCCTTTATCATTTGACCTTGTTTCCACTCTTTTTTGATTTTTAGATCATGGAAGATCTCCAGTGTGGTCTCTTGCGATTCTTCCAATCTTTCCTATGCATTGGAATAGTTTGCTCTTGTGCCCTTAATAATGTCTCTTTGAAAAACTGCCAACTGTCTTCAATTGTTTTTTCTCTCAGACTTGCTTTCCATGGGATCTTACCTACCAACTCTCTGAGTTTGCTAAAATCTGCCTTCTTGAAATCCATTGTCTTTATTTTGCTGTTTTCCCTCCTACCATTCCTTAGAATTATTAACTCTATGATTTCATAATCACTTTCACCCAAGCTGCCTTCTACTTTCAAATTCTTGAGAAACCAGTTTCTCCTTATTTGTCAAAATCAAATCTAGAACAGCCTCTCTCCTAGTAGCTTTCTCCACCTTCTGGAATAAAAAATTGTCTCCAATACGTTCCAAGAATTTGTTGGATAATCTGTGCCCTGCTGTGTTATTTTCCCAACACATGTCTGAGTAGTTGAAGTCCCCCATCACCACCAAATCCTGTGTTTTGGATGTTTTTATTAGTTTTTTTTTTAAAAAGCCTCTTCCACCTCTTCTTCCTGGTTAGGTGGTCTGTAGTAGACCCCTACCATGATATCACCCTTATTTTTTACTCCTTTTATCCTTACCCAGAGACTTTCAACAAATCTGTCTCCTAGTTCCATCTCAACCTCAGACCAAGTATATACATTCTTAATATATAAGGCAACACCTCCTTCCTATCCTTCCTCAGCAAGCTGTACCCCTCTATACCAATATTCCAGTCGTGTGTATTATCCCACCAGGTCTCTGTGATGCCAACTATGTCATAGTTATGTTCATTTACTAGCATTATGAGTTCTTCCTGCTTATTCCCCATACTTCTTGCATTACTATACAGACATTTAAGATACTGATTTTATTTCCTCCCTCCCCCACAGTTCTGTCTTGTCCCTCTTTTATCCCTGCGATTACAGCTCATGATCCCCCCAATTTCTGACCCTTCTCCCAGGTCTCCATGTCTTTGACTTACCTGTGGGCTTTGGTCACCTGCCCCTTTCGAACCTAGTTTAAAGCCCTCCTCACTAGGTTAGCCAGACTGTGTCCAAATATGCTCTTCCCCTTCCTCAATAGGTGGATCCCATCTCTGCTTAGCAGTCCTTCTTCCTAGAACAGCATCCCGTGGTCAAGGAAGCCAAAGCCATCCTGGAGACACCATCTTCGCAGTCAGGCATTCACCTCCAGGATGCATCTGTCTCTGCCTGGGCCCCTACCCTTCATGGGAAGGATCAAAGAACACCACCTGCACTCCAAACTCCTTTACCCATACTCCCAGAGCCCTGTAGTCACTTCTGATCTGCTGAGGGTCACACCTCACAGTATCATTAGTGCCCACATGGATGTGTAGCATGGGGTAGTAGTCAGAGGGCCAGATGATCCTCAACAATCCCTCCATAATGTCTCGGATATGGGCCCCTGGCAGGCAGCATACCTCCCGGGATGCCATGTCAGGGCGACAGATGGGTGCCTCCATCCCCCTCAGAAGAGAGTCTCCAACCACCGCTGCTGCCAGAAGTAACCAGCTGCCAGTGTCCTCCCTCTGACAGAGCCATATCCTCCTCCCCCAGTGGTGTGACAGCAGTCCTCTGTAGCTGGATAGCTTCCTCAGCCTTGGATGTCTCCACATGGATGCTCCTCAACCTAGCCACCTCCTCCTGTAGCTCTCCCACCTGCTTCCTGAGAGATTCCACCAGCAGGCACCTTTCGCACTAAATGTTTCCTCCAGCCAGGCTTTCTGAGAGTGGGAAATGCAGGCCACAGTCTCTGCAAAACCACACCAGGATCTGGGTAGAGGCATACATGGTCAGGCTCTCTGTCTGTCTGGCTACAGGTACAAGTGGAGGAGACAGGATCGGTGTTGGCACACGCGAGATGGCCCTTCCTAACCATACTCACTATCTCAAGACTCCCCTCTACAAACTCCCTCACAAACTGCCCTGGTCGCTTAGCCTCTGGCTTTTAAGGCCTTCTCTGCTAGGTCAGTCCTATCCCCTCGTTAATCACACGGGGGAGGGTGATCACTAGACTGATTGAGGCTGATCAAGGGTGATCAAGGGAACAAAATCCCCAGACACACAATCCCAACTGACCCAGTAACTGAAATAATTGAAATAAACCTAAAAGAGAAGGAAAGACACAAACAAACAAACCTGGTTTACTGTCTCTGCTGTGGGCCCTGGCCAGGGTGCATGACACATTCGGGGTGTGGACAGGTGAATTTCAGGGGATAATTGAGCTTCGGAGGGATGAGAGTGAACAGTTATGTTCCCAACATGTTTTACATTGGTTCAGAGTGGGGTTACTACTGGTATGCGGGACAGCCTAAGGCCTGTTTCAGCTGTGGCTCATATGATCACGTCCGTTATGGGTGCTCTAGCCCGTGCTGTGAGACCCCGGAGTACAGGATGGAGCACTGCCGGCAGGGGATCCAGGGCCGTCCTTAGGCATACGCAGAATACATGCAGCTGCCTAGGGCACCAAATTTCGTGGTGCCCTAGGCAGCTGCATGTTGCGTATGCGGCACTGGCTCCAGCAGCCAGCCCCATCCTCCAGCCAGACCCCCTGCTCTTCCCCCACCCTGCCTCCATTCCACCCCTTCCCCCAAGCCCCCTCCCCCAAGCGATGTGGCCCGCGGGATTAGTGGGGGTACTGGAGCCAGCAGAACGGGTCAGGCCCACCCCCACACTCACCAGCAGCGGGAAGCAGAGCGGCTCGGCCCCAGCCCGCTCCACTCTGCCAGCTCCCAGCCGCGTTGCTCCACTTCCTGCCGGTGCCGCTGGTGAGTGCGGAGGCGGGCCTGACCCCTTCCTCCAAGCCCCCTCCCCCAAGTGACACGGCTGGGAGCTGGGGGAGCGGACCGGGTTGGGGAAGGGTCGCTCTGCTTCCCGCTGCCACCGGTGAGTGCGGGGGGACGGGCCCAACTCCTGCTGCCAGCGCCAGGCCCCCCGCTAATCCCTGCACTGCCCTGGGCCTCCCTGCCCTGCTGCTGCCCCCCACAGCTCCGGCTCCCACGGCCCTGCAGCTCTCGAGAGCAGCCCCCCACGCGGAGCGGCCGCCATCGGTAGGGACGGCCCTGACCGGAGCGATGGTTTGCCTTCCTAGCCTTATGGTATGCCTGCCTCAGCTCCTTTATCTTCGCTCTGCACTGCTGTGTGTCCCGACGCTGTGTGTCCCGATTGTGTGTCTCAATGCTTGTCCTTTTCGCACAAGCATTGAGAAATTTGCCCATATGT
The DNA here is from genome assembly GCA_036785055.1 of Emydoidea blandingii. Taxonomy (NCBI): domain Eukaryota; kingdom Metazoa; phylum Chordata; order Testudines; family Emydidae; genus Emydoidea; species Emydoidea blandingii. The sequence goes on from JAXIVB010000006.1 coordinate 135,624,951, forward strand.
GTACCAATTCCTACGGGTCACTCGCAGCTGTGACTAAACGGACTCCTCTCCCCATATACTGATCAGATCCAACAGCTCTGCGGTGGTCCAAGTGGGAGTGCCTTTGGTGTGATAGCCAGCCATGCTCACCTGGGAAGACTCCAGGACGCCAGGACACCTCTCCACGCTGAGCCAGCAAACAGGAAACGGGATTTAAAATTCCCAGAGCTTGCAAGGGGGAGGGGAGGATTGTTGTTTACCTAGCTGCAGGGCAGCGGAGTTCAAACCGCTGACCAGAGCGGCAGCATGGGGATTGTGGGACACTTCCTGGACACCAATAAAAGCGAAAAAAACAGTCATGATGTCTACACTGTATGTTTGTCGACAATAAAGGGAGGGGAAAAGACAAAAGTCTCTTGTAGGGGTGGAAGTTTTTTGTCGCCCAAACTGGGCGTTTTTCACAAGAAAAGTCCCATTGCAGTATGTATGCTCTCACTGTTTTGTCACCAAAAGGCAGTTTTTGGCAACAAAACGTGCCAGTGTAGACAAGCCCTTAGTGTATGCAAATGGTAAAGTGTATCAGAGGGGCAGCAGTGTTATTCTGTATCCACAAAAACAACAAGGAGTCTGGTGGCACCTTAAAGGCTAACAGATTTATTTGGGCATAAGCTTTCATGGGTAAAAAACCCCATTTCTTCAGATGCATCTTTTGACGCTTTTGAATGGGTAATTGTCCCCTTGCCGATTTCAAAGCTTGTTTCATTGTCTGCACAAATCTTTCAGCTAATCCATTGGTGGATGGATGATATGGTGCTGAAGTGATGTGGTGTATCCCATTTGCCTTCATAAACTTTTGAAACTCCTGAGAGACGAACTGCGGTCCGTTGTCACTCACAAGTTGTTCTGGTAGACCTAAACGACTAAAGAGTCGTCATAGTTTTTGGATAGTACTCTCTGCAGTAGTGAACTGCATTATAGAGACTTCTCCTGAAAATATTATATTAAATATATTAAATGTGTATATTATATTATAAATATATATAAAACATTCTAATCAAGTTACTCATTCTATATTTAGATGCACTTGTATAACAAGGCTGTGCACCCTACAATATGGATAAGATGTTATCCCCTCTTTATTCTTCTAACTAGGCCCATAACAAATTTTGATCCATTAGGTTTATGTACATCCCAATAAACACTAGTAAGATTTCCTGAGTGACAAAACTTACTGCACCACATCACGTATAAAACTCAAGCACTTAAAAGCAAAGAACTGAATATCATACATTGACCAGAGGTTTAAGAGTAGAGAGGGAGGAGGTGGCTTCATGGGTGGGGGCTACTGGCAGATTGTGCAATGGGAGGGCAGCACCAAGGAGAATTGTGGTAAAGAACCTCACCATGTTTGGGTTCTACATTAAGAGACATTTTTGGGAAAAGAGGCAGAGGAAAGAGAGGCAGCACATTTATCCTTCTAACAAGATCCTGCCCAAGCTTTCGAAAACTTTGCAAAACAGATAAGGGCAGTTTGTACACAAACTATGACATTTAGAAAGAGGGAGAACATCAGAGCCAGGAGAATACAGCACCACTGAATAGTGAGGTTTTGAAAATTCAACCTGTCAAGTCTAGACAAACTGGATGCCAATGATAAGAGTAGGTTTGCAAAGACCAAACACCACTCCAATTCTGCTGTGAAAAAATCACTTCTTGTCTACACTATGGATGCTATAACTATGCCATTGTAGCACCCTAATGTAGACACAGCAATGAATGGGTTTTTTCCATTGCTGTAGGTACTCTACCTCCCCAAGCAGTGGTAGCTAGATCAACGGAGGCATTCTTCTGTAGACCTAGTTTTGTCTACTCCAGGGGTTAGGTCATCATAGCTACAGTGCTCAGGGGTGTGAATTGTTCACACCATTGAGTCATGTAGCTATATTGATCTAAATTTTATGTGTGGATCAGGCCTGAGTTCCCAAAAGTGGGTGCCTAAATCTTCAATAGCGTATCCAAAGGAGGGCCTGTGAAAATTCCCCTCTAAATTGCTGTAATGGGCCTGTCTAAAGAGGAAACCCACTTAGAAGAGTGTGCGTGGACAGGTTCAGGTAGGTACATGAGGAAAATGATGGCTGGGAACAATTTAAAAGGAATCTGTCCCCCAGATAGTTTTTGTATAATTAAATACAGAGATAAATCTTTTAAAAAAAATTGTTCTCTCTTTATCACTTGCATCCTAAACTTGACATCATTTTAAAAAGTTTTAATTTCAATACATTTCCCTGAAAAAGCATGGCCAATAAACTACACTCAGTCTGCACCATACTAACATCAGTGGGAGATGAACCTACTATTCAGGGAAGGATATGCCTGTTACAGTGTTGTCTGAAAGAGCAGCTAGAGGAAACTGAATTTGGCACACATTAAAGGCTCAGACGGGGCATTATGACAGAAAAGAGGACTGTGCTTACCATTCTTACTATTTCGTACATTTGTAAAACATTAAAGCAACATACTGGACCAGATTTTTCAACAGAGCTCATTTAGGCTCAGTAATAAGGGGCCAATTTTCAAAAGAGTTCTGCCTGAAACTGTTCCAGCTGTTCGCCTTTCTTGAGCAGAGATTGCCATTTATGCAGAATTGTGTGGTGAGATTTGTGGTATACTCAATAGAGACTAAGGTGAAAAACACCAGACTACTCACTTCTGACTGAAAAATGGATTTGAACTCTGCCCTCAGGAGTTGACCGGTTAGCTATCATTCCAAATGAAAAAATGCCGGAAACAATCATGTGACAAGCAGAGTGTTTCGCTTGTGTCACATACAGCTATCTTCTCATTCTACCACTTCTCTCTCAGCTTTGCACACAACATTATATTAATTCCCTGTTAAGCACAGCTTTTGAAAGATCCAGAGGTGAGAGACAAAGATGATCAAAGGGATGGAATGCAGCCGTATGAGCAAAGGCTGAAGGAACTCGGTATGTTTAGTTTGGGAAAGAGGAGATTAAGGGGGGACATGACAGTGGACTTCAAATACTTGAAAGGCTGCCACAAAAAAGATGGAGAAAAATTATTTTCTCTTGCCACAGAGGGCAGGACAAGAGGCAGTGGGTACAAACTACAGCATAGCACATTTAGATTAAATCTCAGAAAAAAAACTTCTTGACTGTAAGAACAGTAGGACAATGGGATATGATGGCTGTCTACGGAGGTTGTGGAAGCCCCTTTGCTGGACATTTTCAAAAGGAGGCTGGATTCCACTAGATGACCCTTGTGGTCCCTTCTAACCTTGTAATTCTCTGATTTTAAATCACATTATTTTTAGACATTTTCTGATTTCTGGGGCCTGATTCATGATTTTTGAACACTTGGGTTTGGCACAGCTGGAAAGTCTGGTTACCGTTCCACAGGAATATATAACGAAAGAATTGTGTGACCAGGAAGGAGACTCTCCACTGTCATACTCAGGTTCTTCGCATTTTATGGCTTTTCTATTAGTTAACACCCACCTTTTATATACCCCCCTATTAATTAGATTCAATAAAACTTTCAAAGAACAGACCTGAACAGAGAACTCCAGCATCTTCACTGTGCCCACAGTTCTGCTGACCCCATCCTGTGGAGGAACAGTCCCGAAGACAGGATTCGCTTCCAGAGCAACTCACATCATCCAGCCAGATCTGCCCTGATCCTTGCCCATAATAAGCTGAGCCAGGTGCATTGATGGCGTATCCGCATCCCAATTCTTTACAAACAACATTGGCTTCTGATGGGTCCCAGGAATCATCACAGACTGTCCCCCAGGTGCCATTGTAATGAATCTCCACTCTCCCAGAGCAAGGATCTCCCCCATTCACCAGTCTGATCTGTTTGCTTCCTGTAGGGAAAAAAAATCCAACTTTTAATATCATATTCCTGTGTTCTTCTGACTAATTTGAGTGAATTCAAGTCAGCGGGGCTTTTTCATATTTTCAGTGTTGTTCACCCCTGTCTGCTAAAGGAATTAGCTGAAGAAATCTCAGCCCATTGGCAATAATATTGGCCAATTCATGGATGACAGGAGAGGTCCCAGAAGACTGGAGAAGGGCTAACATAGTGCCCATCATTTAAAAAGGGGGAAAAAAGAAATATGGGGAACTATAGACCAGTCAGCCTGACCTCCGTACCTGGGTAGCCACTAAAGCAAAGTATAAAACATTCCATTTGTGACTACCTGCAGGATGAAGGGATGATCATTAGAGCCCAGTATGGATTTACTATGAACAAATCATGCCAAACCAATTTGATTTCCTTCTTTGACAGGGTAACTTGTTTGGGCATAGGGGGATACGGTGCACACAATATACCTGGACTCTAGCAAGTTTTTGACACAGTCCCACATGACATTCTGATAAGTAAGCTGGACAAATGCCAGTTTGGCGGAACTACCATTAAGTTAACATTCACCTCCTATATTAATTCCAGGTTAAATGGGCTTAGTAGAGTATTCACAGAACAGACCTGAACAGACAACTCCTGCATCTTCGTTGTGCCTGCAGTTATGCAAACCCCATCCTCCAGATGGACATTCCCAGAGACTGGATTCATTCCCAGAGCAGTTCACATCATCCAGCCAGATCTGCTCAGATCCTTCCCCATAATGTGCAGAGATAGTTGCACTGATGGCGCGTCCGCAGCCCAGTTCTCTACAAATAACATTGGAGTCTGACAGGTCCCAGGAATCATCACAGACTGTTCCCCAGGTGCCATTGTAATAAATCTCCACTCTCCCAGCACAATGATCTGACCCATTCACCAGTCTGAGCTGCCTGTTTCCTGTAGGGAATAAATCCCAGTTGCTAACATGTCATATTCGTATTGAACAAAAGCAGGTTTGTGAGATTCCAGAAATAAAAACACATGAACAAATGATACTGTCATACTCAGCAATTCCGGACTATGCTGTTTCCGATGTGGAGATTTTGAAAGTTGTCAAATGGTCTTACCTCCTATGAACTTTATACTTAACCCGAACGGAGCGCATTCCTTATTCAGACTTAAGAGGGTTAAAGTGAGTCTGAATGTTTGCAACGGTATGAGTTCTGTGACAAGGTTTTAGGTTTTTTGCACAACAAAAAACTCAGGCTCTTTGTCATTCTTAGCAGCCTACTTTTTCCCTTCTAAGTTCTTTTTCATATTTTCTCTGGGAGCCTGATGCCAATTCTATTGACGTCAAGGGGAGTGTTTCCATTTAGTTCACTGGGCTTCGGATTAGTGTAGTGCACTAAGGGCTTACCAATAGTCACTCATAGTTTAAAACTATTATTACATGACGTCAAATAATGTTTCATGTAAAATAAAGACTAGCTGATTTTTTTTATAGTTTTGCATCAGAAATGATGTCATAGTATGTCATGACTCCTTATGTTTTTAAACTAAAATTATGACTTTTGAATTTTTGTCTTGACAAAAATCTAGCTTTAGTTGTAAACTTTTTGCATCTTGACACTTAATGTTCCACAGACCATCCAGGACTCTGACCGACATACCATAAAGGGGAATCTCATCTTACTCCACACACCAATTATGTTCATTAAAAGTTTCAGATATTCAGAGAGAGTGTCCTATGCTTAAAGCCCTGCACAGATACAAAATTTGGATCTACATCCATCCGTGATCCATGCGGATGTAAAGCATATATCTGCTGATTTGCAGGGCTCTACCTATACTCTGGAGTGGAAACAGTATAGGTCTGATTCATGTGAGCCCTTTAAAACATGCTCAAGTCTCAATGACTTCATTGGGATTGAAGTGCTTTTCTGAATAGGGGTCTAGAACTAACTACTGTATATTAGATTTGATATAGTCTACACAGATGAATTACCATTATAAGTTACTAAATCAGAAGGGTTAGTACCCAATTTGCTGTCATGAGATAAGGACCTGCTTGTGTCTCAAGGTTTCCATTTATATCCACATGTGGACAAATGACACTCAAATCCAGATGAATGGATTCTAGAGCAAGTGAAATGTGAAAGAGTGGAATTAATGACAACTTTATGCCCTATCCTTGAACAGCAACTGTTCTCAAAGCCTGGAAAGTGACTATTCTGGTGCCTATTTTTTAAAAGGAAGAGAAAAAGAAAATAAAAAGGCAACAAGGATGCTGTGCCAAATTTGAAGATAAAGCCTCAGTTGTGCCCCTCCAATGTGGCTGCTGATTTTGCTCCTTTTTACAGCTTGATTTAGAATCTAGACCACTATTCCTCTCTCTGTGCCCAGAGGTCCTCCTGTGCTGGAAGGCAGGGTCACACACTGAGGGGCAGGTGTCATTAATCCTGCATTTCTCTTACACTTACCTGAACAAATCACACTGGCATCATTATCATGTGGGCACTGAGACGCCTCCAACGTGGTAACAGGGCCGTGACCCAAATGGGGTTCAGAACTCTTATCGTGAAGTGAGTCTGTCCAGTCAGAGCCATTTCCTTCCCCAAAATATCCTTCACCCGGAGCCAATATGGCGAATCCACAGTCAAGCTGATTGCAAAGGACCTTGGCAATGGATAAGTCCCAATGTGAGTCACACAGGGCTCCCCAGGCACCATGCACCTGGATCTCCACTCTCCCTGAGCACTCTGTGCTGCCGTTGACCAGCCGGAACCGTGTGCCCTGGGAAGAAGAGAGAAGGGTTTAGAGAGCTATTTATTATCAAGTATTATGAGGGAATTTTATTTCTTTATACCATCAAAACGTTTGTGTTTCTGTGTTTTAGAACAAATTTATACTAGCCCAGTGATCCAAGTTCCATTCAGAATAAGGACATTTTCTTAGTATATTTATTAATGTCGTCCAGAATACTTTCCATAATTGTTTAATCTGACCTGGGATTTAGGGTGTTTCTTTGTAACATCACTGTGCAGCACAGTTTGTGTTCCAAGTCTGCAGTTTATACAGCCGGGCAATCATATTGGCCTGTTTCCAGTGTCCTAAACAAACACCTTTGTATTCACTGTAGCTGAATCCTGTCTTTTTTTCTACTTCAAGGGATACAGCACACAGTAGAGTAGAATATATCACTGGTATTTTAGAGTCATCCTTTTGAAAGTCTTACGTGAGCATATCATCCTGACAACATTAGCAGGACCGCATGTCTGATTCCCATGTGATGTTCTGGGACAGTACACAAGGTGGGATTCATCCCCTACACACTGGAATGTTTCATTCCAGACTCTCCCATTTCCTTCTCCAAACTGAGCTCCTCCCAGGAGCTGTTCCACAGTTTAGTTCGTTGCAGATAACGCTGGCAGTATTGAGACTGAAGTTGGAATCACAGACTGTAGACCTGTTTCTTCTCCATGTCTTATTTCAACACGTCCTGAGCAGACACTGTCCCCTCCAGCAAGTCGGGGTGTAATATGACCTGGAAATATTCAGTGAGAATATTATAACAATCTACAATATGTATTATAATGTTAATTTCAATACAACTAGTTGTGGAGTAATATGCAATTCAGCATGAATAAAGGAATAAAATTTGGTCCTGTACAATCTAAGGATATAGCTATATCATTAAAAAGTACGTTAAAGTACATTAAAAAGTACGTTAAGTACGTTAAGTACATTAAATCACAATCTGCTACTGCCATTTAGAAAAGGGTGTTATCAATATTTTTAAAATACTGTGTAATTATTACTTATTTACTGAGTGCTCCAAAGCATGCTAGACATCATTCACTCACATAAAAATTACAGTTTCTAGCCAGCATTGCTTCCAATTTAAAATATAGACAAAGATGCAGTGAGTGGTGCTGAAAAACATGAGGAGGAGAATAGGGAGAGAGAAGAAAAATGATTATTAATAGATCATAAGGATTTTTAAAAGTTGTTACATTCTGCTAAGTCTTGCACATGTATTCACACACAGATACTCTGTATGTAAACAAAGATAAAAATTGATACATAAATTATGCAGAATTTACACACACATTGCTCCGGCAAGTGGTAATGATTTCCTGCCACTTCCCATTGTAAAATCCTGTTTTACATTATTTGGCCACTTTGCCAAACTTTAACAATTTGCACTGAAATTGTCCATGTCAAGCGAATGCCTTTTTTTGTTTTGTTTCTGTTTTTAAAGATAGTTGAGCTGTTTACAAGAATGAGATTAGACAAAATTATGTTGTTTTCCCCAAGTGACGAATTGCTTATAACATTTTATTGAGAAGCTCTCGTCCTTCCTTACACTGGAGCAGGGACTTGCAATTTGGAAGGGAGGTCACTGCGGTGTCAGGGATGTGACTTTTGTTTTTTTCATTAAAACCTGCACAAATCTGGCCACCTTAGGTGCCTTTGAATAACTGCAATTCACACATGCTCTGCAGAGACCTGTTAGAGTTCAGTTGCTAAATTCTCTGAAGATTCCATACTGAACATACTCTAGCCCCTCATAGCTCCTGAATGTGACCAGATTGTGCATGCACCATTCCAGGGCTGCAGGGACTTAGTAGGATTTTCCGTTCAATTGCTGTTCCAGGCTGAGGTGTTCTAAGCACCAGAGCTGGGAGGGAGATGTCTCCCTTCTTGCCCCCTGCTTACCCCCAGGCAGCAAGAAGGGGGAAAGCAGCTTAACTCAGAATGCAGAGGGTGAGTAATGTGGAGGTAGACATGAGGAGAGAGTAAGGAGAAGCAGAGGGAGAAGGAGATAGTAGCCAGAAGTGTGTGTGTGGGGGGGGGAAAGCAATGGGAGACAGGAACTGGTGGTAGTGGTGGGAAGTGATTTCAATGGAAGTTTGGTCCCTAGGCACTTCTGAAAATCCCAATAGGTGCCTGTCTTCTTCTTAGGCACCCCAATGACTTTAAAATTTAGCCTTGTGTCTAGTAGTTATAACTCCCTGCTTATGCATAGCCACCCTCCTCCCCATGTCTGTCCTTGCCCCTCACCGCTGAGCATTCCAATCGGGACTCAGGACCTTGCGGCAAGGGGCAAATGGGAGAAGAAATGTGTGGAAGGGAGAAAGGGTTAGAGGTAACTTAGGAGACCAAGAGAAGTGGAGAGGGACAAGGGAACATTGGGGTTAGCAGAGTGAGGGGTGATGTTGCAGAGGTGGAAACAGAGGGACCTTAAAAGGGAAAGGGAATGTAAGCAGGGGGAGATGGGGACCCCAGAAGTAGGAAGCCCATTGAAGGAATGATGTGATTCAGGTGCCCAGAAGAGGGAGAGCAGAGAGCTCTTGTATTCTGCTTTTTTTTATCTCCACCACTATCCTACGGCGAGGAAGGGATGTGATTATTGCTCTAGAGAGTGGGAAGTGGAGGAGTGAGAGTGCCACCAACCAGGGCACCCCCCCCGAACTTTCCCAGGGCATGCACTGTCACTCCCTGTGGAGCCATGCCCACTGCAGTTGCTAGCCCCATCACTTCGCCCATTGAACACTCAGCCCCCACCTTCTAACCTGGCCCATCCAGGTGCAGTGTCACTCCTATCCCTGAGAAGGGACATAGGCAGTTGGATGCTGGTCAAGGCTGGGCAGGCCCCCGGGAGGGCGTTCTAGTGCAGGAGCTGCCCCATAGCAATGGTGAGGCGGAGCAGTGCTGGCCATCCCACTGTCCAGTGTGCCCACTCAGGTCTGGCCCTGCTGCCCCCTCCAGGATAGAAGACTGACGGGGCCAAACCTGAGTGATCAGTGGGGCCTGACTGCTTTTCCTGACTGTTACACACTGACCATAACGTGCATACAGCTGTGGGCGCCTCTTCCACCAGCCGCCTCCTCCCTCCCTGTAACTCTCCTAAGTGCCTGCGTCCCTCCTCCTGCCCCTGCCCCAGATCTGGAGGGGAGCAGAGAACGACAGGCACCATGTCTCCTGGGCAGAGAGAGCAGAACCAGTGACAGCCAATGCTCAGGACAGCAAACTCTCCAACAAAGAGGCCTCAAGCACCTGCACCGCGGCCCTGGGTCTCCTGGTGGGCTATGATTCCCCTCTGCCACTGACTGGAATTAAGAAAATGAACTGTAAAATTGCTGTAAAATGGGAGGTGTATAAACATTGAAACATAGCTGGAATAGTGAAAATTGTTTACAAGTGACTGAGGATGTGAATTACACAAATATTTCCCCAGTGTCCAGTAAGGTTAGTAAGAATTACAGGTTTTTATTTTTATTATTAGGGTCAGAGGAATGTGACACTCTAGATTAATTCCCTTTTCTCTCAGGAGGATTTTACCTTTAAGGCTGGATTTCTTACCTGAACAGGTGACTCCAGCAGGCTTATGATGATCACAGCTATGCACACCCCATCCTCTATGTTTGCACTCCAAGAGAGATAACTCAGTACCATCACAGGCAACTTCATCCACCCAAATTGGCCCAGAACTGGACCCAAAATGAGCTTGATCATGGACACTAACAACAGATCCACATCCCAACTGCCTACAAACAACTTCAGCATCTTCCATTTCCCAGACACCATCACATACCATCCCCCACTGATCCTTGTGTTTAACCTCCACTTTCCCAGCACAGGGGTTGCCTCCGTCCACCAGCCTCAGCTCATCAGTAGCTCCTTCAAAAAGAGACACATTGTGGGGTTACTGGAGAGAGCATTGAGCCACATATCCATCATTATTATTAATTTGAGAGAAAGAGAGACAGAGATGCAAAGTAAATTCCAGAATTAAAATTTCTCATGTATCCTTAATTTGTTTCCCTTGGGCATATGCATTATGATACACTCTTTAAATTACATGACTATTATTTACACAGGACCACTGCTCCTTACTTAGGCCTTGCATGATCTTGGAGAGAGGATCTCTTTGATTTTGATCTCTTTGAATAACAAATATTTGAAGAAAATGAAACTGGGGCAGAAGGGGGCTGATTCTTTTATTGTCATGACAAATGTTTTGGTATTTTTTGTTTGAAACAATTGAATACCAACCCAGTGATCTGAGCTCCCTGCAGTAAAGACATTTTATTGTTACACCATGAGTCTAGAACAACCATCTCTGGTATTTTAGAGTCATCACTTTAATTCTTACCTGAGCACACGATGCTGACATCATTTACATGTGAGCATGTCTCATTCAAATGTGATACCCTGAGACAATAGAAGAGTTGTGATTCATTCCCTGCACACTGAAGTGTTTCATTCCAAATTGGCCCATCTCCTTCTTTAAAATGAGCTCCTCCCAGGATAGATACCACTGCTCCACAGTTTAATTCACTACAGATAACACTGGCAGCTTTGAGATCGAAGTCAGCATCACAGACTGTAACCCATGTTTCTCTATGTTCTATCTCAACACGTCCTGAACAGATACTCTCCCCTCCAATCAGCCGGGACTTAATATGGCCTAGAGAATCAATAAAGCCAGCGAGTGAGACACTGACATTCTGCAGCATCTTATATACCTTGATCTGGAGAAATATTACTTTCAAATATTTTCACTGGAAACCATAAGACAACGCAGTGAGTATGTTTCAATGATGCAGTGTCTTATATGCTTATAATGCAGAGTTAGACAACATCATTTAAAAAAACACAGTTGTTACCAGTGTTTTTAAACTAATACATTATTTTTGTTAATTACTGTTTTATTACCATGCATTCTTCACTTTGAATTCACACACAGACACTATTGCACAAACATTTTTAAAGTCAGGTTATGCTTGAAACACACAGGTCAGGATTTTCAGATATAAATACCTAAATTTTGACTTATAAATTTATATTTAGGTACCCAAATAAATGCTCTTACTTAGATGTCTTAATATGGATTTAGGAGAGTAACTTTAGGCACTTTTGGGCATGTCTACACTATGAAATTAGGTCATTTTTATAAAGATGATATTTAGCAACCAATTTTTATAAAATTGATGGTGTATGTCCCCACTAAGCACATTATGTCGGTGGAGTGCATCCTCAATACCTTGGCGAGCATCGACTCATGGAGTGGTGCACTGTGGGTAGCTATCCCACAGTCCCCGCTGCCCATTGGAATTCTGGGTTAAACTCCCAGTGCCTGTTGGGGCAAAAACATTGTTGCAGGTGGTTTTTGGGTACATGTCGTCAGTCTCCCCTCCCTCCCTCCCTGAAAGCAACGGCAAACAATCAATTCACACCCTTTTCCTTGGGTTATCTGTGCAGACGCAAGCATGGATCCCACTCCGCTGTACATTGCTTTGCAAGCATTGCAAACACCTCATGCATTATCCTGCACTACGTGCAAAGCCTAGCGAGGAGCCACCGGCGCGAATGAGACTGTGAGGAGGACATGCAGACAGATGTGCCTGAAGGCACGGGATGTGGCAACTGGCATATCATGGCAGCACTGGGGCATGTTGACACAGTGGACCACCAATTCTGGGCCCGGGAAACAAGCACAGACTGGTGGGACCGCATAGTACTGCAGGTGTGGGACAATGACCAGTGGCTGCGAAACTTTCGCATGAGTAGGGCCACTTCCATGGAACTTTGTGAGTCACTTTCTCCCACCCGGAAGCACAGGAATACCACTACGAGACCTACCCTGACAGTTGAAAAGCACGTGGCGATAGCTCTGTGGAACTTGCAACACCTGAATGCTACAGATCAGTTGGGAATCAATTTGGAGTGGGCAAATCTACCATGGGGCTGCTGTGATCCAAGTAGCCAGGGCAATCAATACCCTTCTGCTAAGAAGGGTAGTGACTCTTGGAAACGTGCAGGGCATAGTGGATGGCTTTGCTGCAATGGGGTTCCCTTTCTGTGGTGGGGCGATAGACGGAACACATATCCCTATCTTGGCACTGGAGCACCTTTCCAAAGAGTACATAAAAAACAAGGGGTACTTCTCAATGGTGCTGCAAGCACTGGTGGATCACAAGGGCTGTTTCACCGACATCAACGTGGGATGGTCAGGAAAGGTGCATGACGTGCGTATCTTTAGGAACTCCGGGCTGTTCGAACAGCTGCAAGAAGGAAATTTCTTCCCAGACTGGGCAATAACTGTTGGTGATACTGAAATGCCAATAGTTATCATGGGGACCCAGCCTACCCCTTAATGCCATGGCTCATGAAGCCATACACAGGCAGCCTGGACAGTAGTCAGGAGTTGTTCAACCATAGGCTGAGCAAGGGCAGAATGGTGGTAGAATGTGCATATGGCCTTCTAAAGGGACGCTGGCACAATTTACTGACTCGGTAAGACCTCAGCAAAAGCAATATTCCCATTGTTTATTGCTGCTTGCTGTGTGCTCCATAATATCTGTGAGAATAAGGGGGAAGACGTTTCTGGTGGAATGGGGGGTTGAGACAGTTCGCCTGGTGGCCAATTTTGAGCAGCCAGATACCAAGACAATTAGAAGAGCACATCGAGGCGTGCTGCACATCAGGGGGCTTTGCAAAACAGGGTTTTTCAGGCAATTGTGTGATATGTGTGTTTGTCATTGATACAAAGCCACCCCCTTCGGTGAATGTACTTCCCTGTAAACCAATCCCTGCTCCGACCACAGCTCATAATAAAGTTCATAAAAAAACCTGAGATCACAGGCACCGCTGAATAGTAAAGGAAGCCCATACAAAGGGTCTGATAACACTGGTCTACAATTTTTGAGAAGTCGTCTGCTTCAGAGATAAAATGTGCTATTTATTATGTATTTTGATGTGCTGAATTCAAATATGACAATTAAAACAACTGATTGGCTACTGTTTCTAAGATATTTAAGTTTTTACATTTTATGTCTATGCATATTGTGTAGATAGTAGAGTTTTAATCATAAATTGTAAACCTAGGTCTTTTCATGTGTTTATGGTTGCTTTACATGATAATATTTCACCTGTCCTGTTTATGTAACACTTTAAAAATCAGCAAAAGGGTTATATAAATAAAATTTATTATGAAACAAAAGGCAAAAAACTATTCTGTACATAGTTTAGTCCTATTCAGAGTCTACTCGGCGCTTCTTGGCTTGTCTCTTGTATTCATTAAATGGAGCATCTCTTGTCACTGTCCAGCAATAGTCTGCAAGCATTGATGGGCTCCATTTGCCCTGATAGCGTTTCTCCATTGTTGCAATGTCCTGGTGAAATCGCTCGCCGTGCTCGTCCCTCACTGCTCCGCAGTTCGGTGGAAAAAAATCTAGATGAGAGGGCAAAAAATGTATCTTTAGTGACATGTTGCAACCAAGGCTTTTGTATGCCTTGAGGAGGTTTTCCACCAACAACTTGTAGTTGTCTGCCTTGTTGTTTCCGAGAAAATTTATTGCCACTAACTGGAAGGCTTTCCATGCCGTCTTTTCCTTGCCACGCAGTGCATGGTCAAATGCATCATCTCGAAGAAGTTCACGAATCTGAGGACCAACAAAGACACCTTCCTTTATCTTAGCTTCACTTAACCTTGGAAATTTCCCACGGAGGTACTTGAAAGCTGCTTGTGTTTTGTCAATGGCCTTGACAAAGTTCTTCATCAGACCCAGCTTGATGTGTAAGGGTGGTAACAAAATCTTCCTTGATTCAACAAGTGGTGGATGCTGAACACTTTTCCTCCCAAGCTCCAATGACTGTCGGAGTGGCCAATCTTTCTTGATGTAGTGGGAATCTCTTGCACGACTATCCCATTCGCAGAGAAAACAGCAGTACTTTGTGTATCCAGTCTGCAGACCAAGCAAGAGAGCAACAACCTTCAAATCGCCACAAAGCTGCCACTGATGTTGGTCATAGTTTATGCACCTCAAAAGTTGTTTCATGTTGTCATAGGTTTCCTTCATATGGACTGCATGACCAACTGGAATTGATGGCAAAACATTGCTATTATGCAGTAAAACAGCTTTAAGACTCGTCTTCGATGAATCAATGAACAGTCTCTACTCATCTGGATCGTGAACGATGTTGAGGGCTGCCATCACACCATCGATGTTGTTGCAGGCTACAAGATCACCTTCCATGAAGAAGAATGGGACAAGATCCTTTTGACGGTCACGGAACATGGAAACCCTAACATCACCTGCCAGGAGATTCCACTGCTGTAGTCTGGAGCCCAACAGCTCTGCCTTACTCGTGGGTAGTTCCAAATCCCTGACAAGGTCATTCAGTTCACCTTGTGTTATGAGGTGTGGTTCGGAGGAGGAGGATGGGAGAAAATGTGGGTCCTGTGACATTGATGGTTCAGGACCAGAAGTTTCATCCTCTTCCTCTTCCTCGTCTGACTCAAGTGAGAATGATTCTGGTGCATCAGGAACCGGCAGGTCTTCTCCGTGGGGTACTGGGCGTATAGCTGATGGAATGTTTGGATAATGCACAGTCCACTTTTTCTTCTTTGACACACCTTTCCCAACTGGAGGCACCATGCAGAAGTAACAATTGCTGGTATGATCTGTTGGCTCTCTCCAAATCATTGGCACTGCAAAAGGCATAGATTTCCTTTTCAACCACTGGCGAAGATTTGTTGCACAAGTGTTGCAGCATATGTGTGGGGCCCACCTCTTGTCCTGATCTCCAATTTTGCAGCCAAAATAAAGGTGATAGGCTTTCTTAACCATAGTGGTTATACTGAGCTTTTGTGATGCAAAAGTCACTTCACCACAAACATAGCAGAAGTTATCTGCATTGTTCACACAAGTACGAGGCATCTCTGCTTACTTTGGCTAAACAGAAATGTGTCCCTTGGCAAAATCAAACACTGACAAATAAGAGAGCACGACACTGTATGATTTCTAGAGCTGATATAGGGCAATTTGTTCAGCAGAGTGATGTAAACTTCGTTATGATTGCATCATCCATGACTTCTAGGAATAACATGATGCAAGTCATATCATGTATGACGCAATACCAGCTTCAGATTGCATCATTCATTGTTTTGCCTAAAAAGCAAGTACTGTCCAAACCCAGTCATAGATTTATTCATAGATCCAGTCAAAGATGTATTTTAGTCATTTCTGGTTTAAATTGAGATTCCGTCCCTTTATAACTCACTTATCCTCCGCCATTCCCAAGTCAAGGGTCGTATATACTGACCCAATAGCATATCTTGAAAACTAGAGCCAATCAACAATTTTAAGCATCATTTTCGTTCTCAGTGACCCAGAATTAGTAAAGTTTGACTACATTTATTTCAGAAGCATTTTGGCTGTAGAGCAGTGTAACATGGGGGGGAAGGAGGCAAGGACAAGGTCACATAGCTTATTGTAGCCACATAGATAAACCAAAGCTGTTTGAATGACAGCCTTCTGCTGCTCGAACCATCCCCTGGAGTTGAGTGGCAGGGTGACCGGAGCCTCCCCCACGTTCTTGAGCGTCTGGGTGAGGAGGATACTGAACTTGGCGAGGAGGGTAAGTGGTTCAACAATGGCTGCAGCGGGACTCTGTAGTGTAGCTGCCTTTCCTGCAGCTCCACCAGACACCTCATCATCTCCTCCTGCATGTTCTGATCACGCTCACTGTATGCTTTCCTGGCCTCTGCCACCGAATGCCTCCATGCAGTCAGCTGTGCCCTATCAGTGCGGGAGGACTGCATGAGCTCTGCAAACATGTCATCGCGAGTGTGCTTTTTCGCCTTCTAATCTGCGATAACCTCACGGCCGGAGTTGATGCAGGGAGCATAGACACATTTTCAGCTGCAGGGGGGAAGAGGAAGGGTAGACTTTACAAAAGATACATTGTGAAGATACATTGTTGAGAACAAAAGGGAATGAAGCACTTCACAGCAGACAGCACATCTGTTTTAGGTATAAGGTTGCATTTTGCCTTTTAAATTGAGCGCCTACCAGTATGGTGACGCAACACACACAGCTGGGCAACAGAATTCAATTTGCAGGCAGCCGTGGTAAGCAAAAGGGTAGGTGAGGTTTTCTGCTTCAGCATTGCTAACATGTGGGAATGGTTGCAAACTGCAGAGCCCTCCTTCCCCATAGCAACCAATGCTGGTTGTGTTTGCAGTTGAAAAGGAGGGGCTGCGGTTTTGGGGTCGATGTGCACAACATGCACTGTCAGCGTGGGGACCCCCCCGCCACATACACAGCTTGGTTGTTCTCCGGGATGATCCCTTTTAGCCAAGCGCAAACAGCCCAGCATATCTGGCGTCATAATGTGTTGGGGATCAGCACACAGAGGGGATTACTCTTCCCTTATTAAACTTCCCCTATTTCAGCCAGGTGACCATGAGGTTAAGACAGCAAGATAAGGAGTGCATGCTACTGGCTTGGCGTGGTAAAGTGTCCTACCGTGGAGGACGGAATAAGGCAGCCTTCCCCAGAAACCTTCTGCAAAGGCTTTCAGAGTACCTCCAGGAGAACTTCATGAAGATGTCCCTGGAGGATTCCCGCTCCATCCCCAGACACGTTAACAGACTTTTCCAATAGCTGTATTGGCCGTGAATGCATCCCAATTGTTCAGGGCAAATCAAATATTAAACACAATTGCATTTAACTCCTGTAGTGTAGTTACAAATGTGCACTCACCAGAGGTGCCTTCTCCACCATCAAGCTCCGGGAACAATAGGTCCTGGGAGGGTAGTGGCACCAGAGTGAGGAAAAGGTCCTGGCTGCTGGGGAGAACGGATTCTCCCCTTGCCTGCTGTGCATTCTCCTCCTCCTCTTCCTCATTGACAAAATCCTCATCCGTGTTGCCTGAGGCTGCCACCTTGCAGGTATCCATGGAGAGTGTTGGGATACTGGTAGGGTCCCCCCCGCCCTCCCGAATGTCATGCAGCTACTCATAGACGCGGCATGTCTGGGGTTCTGACCCAGAGCAACCGTTTGCCTCCTTTGTCTTTTGGTACGCTTGCCTGAGTTCCTTAATTTTCATGCAGTATGGCTGTGTGTCCGTGGTGTAGCCTCTCTGGACCATGCCCTGTGTGATTTTGGCATAGATATCAGCATTCTTCTGATGGTTCGGAGTTCGGCCTGGACAGATTCTTCTCCCCACACAGCAATCAGATCCAGTGTCTCCCGTTCGGTCCATGCTGGAGCTCGTTTGCAACCCTGGAACTGCATGGTCACCTGTACTGCTGAGCTCGCCACGCTGACCAAACAGGAAATGAAATTCAAAAGTTCCTGGGGCTTTTCCTCTGTACCTGGCTAGTGCAGCAGAGTTGAAAGTGCTGTCCAGAGTGGTCACATTGGAGCACTCTGGGACAGCTCCCAGAGGCCAAGAACATTGACTTGCACAGCGCTGCGCCTACACTACCCCATATTCGATCCAGGAAGGTTGATTTTAGCACTACGCCTCTCGTCAGGGAGGAGTACAGCAATAGATTTTAAGAGCCTTTTAGGTCGGTGGAGTGGGCTTGGTTGTGTAGATGCATTAATTATAAATTCGACCAAACGGATTACTTCGACCTAACCTCGTAGTGTAGACCAGGCCTATGTTTGATAATGTTCTTACTTCACAGATATGGGTTTTACAGGGACACAGATATTGTCTCCACATATCTGTACTCACTGTGGCCTTCTGCCATCACCTCCACAGTTACAGAAGATCTGACAGGCACTGGAGTCCATTTGGTTTTGGGCAGGATCAGGATACAGAGAACATTTGAGCTTGTGGATCTCCTCTGCCCTAGAAATCAGAGTTTCTTTGGAGTGTCTCAGCGATAGACATTTAACAGAGGTGCCAATCCACAGGCTAAATCAGCTGCATGAGAAGGAGGAGGACAGCAAACACAGATAACAGAATCTGCAGCACTGACCCTGGATCAGTGCCACAGGGGGAGCTAAGCTGTAGGTGCTTAGCACTTACTAGCATCTGCTCCTCAGCAGGGCTCCGTAACAAAGAGTTGGAATGCTCTGGAAAGCTACAGTAATTAGACCTAAGACAGCCAGCTCAGTCCCCAGCCTGGTCTGCATCTCTTCCCCTGAGTCTCCTCACTCTTTAGTTCCATTCAGTCCCTTGAGCTGTCTGGCAGACCTTCTCCTTACTCCACAGCAGCTTGTTGTTCACCCTTCACCACCTGAGTTGTCCAAGAAGAGGAAGCACATATGGTGCCACTAAAGCCTCCTCCTCCACCTCCACTGCAGGGAATGCTGCTGTGTTCATAGAATCATAGAATATCAGGGTTGGAAGGGACCTCAGGAGGTCATCTAGTCCAACCCTCTGCTCAAAGCAGGACCAATTCCCAACTAAATCATCCCAGCCAGGGCTTTGTCAAGCCGGGCCTTAAAAACCTCCCCCGATCACCATGAGTTTTCAAAGATAACAGCCAATGGCTCTGTAATCACATCAGCCAACTCCCTCAGCATCCTCGGATGCATTAGATCTGGACCCATGGACTTGTACATGTCCAGCTTTTCTAAATAGTCCTTAACCTGTTCTTTCACCACTGAGGGCTGCTTACCTCCTCCCCATACTGTGCTGCCCAGTGCAGCAGTCTTCAAGCTGACCTTGTCTGTGAAGACTGAGGCAAAAAAAAAGTTGAGTACTTCAGCTTTTTCCACATCATCTGTCATTAGGTTGCCTCCCCTATTCAGTAAAGGTCCCACACTTTCCCTGACCTTCTTCTTATTGTTAACATACCTGTAGAAACCCTTCTTGTTACCCTTCACATCCCTTGCCAGCTGCAACTCCAATTGTGCCTTGGCCTTCCTGATTACACCCCTGCATGCTTGAGCAATGTTTTTATACTCCTCCCTAGTCATCTGTCCAAATTTCCACTTCTTGTAAGCTTCCTTTTTGTGTTTAAGCTCACCGAAGATTTCATTGTTAAGCCAAGCTGGTCGCCTGCCATATTTGCTATTCTTTCTGCACATTGGGATGGTTTGTTCCTGTGCCCTCAATAAGGCTTCTTTTAAAATATAGCCAGCTCTCCTGGACTCCTTTCCCCCTCATATTAGCCTCCCAGGGGATCCTGCCCATCAGTTCCCTGAGGGAGTCAAAGTCTGCTTTTCTGAAGTCCAGGGTCCGTATTCTGCTGCTCTCCTTTCTTTCTTTTGTCAGGATCCTGAACTCAACCATCTCATGGTCACTGCTGCCCAGGTTGCCACCCACTTCTACTTCCTCTACCAATTCTTAACTATAGGTATGGTGGGTTTGGGCATCTGTTTCATTGCAACTGAGCCTTGGAAAAAGACCATGTTTATGTCCTCAAGTGACAAATGTGGAGAGAAATGAGAGAGTGAGCTCCTGAGACCAGCAGGCTGCTCTTTTAGCCTTCTAGTTCCCTCCCTGCATGACTGAAAGTGCTGCATTTTCTGCAGAAAGCTACCTGCCTGGCAGCTGCCAGTTGCCGTGAAAGAAAGATTTATTCAAGTGAGGAAAAAAGAAAAGGAAGCCCAGGAAACCCTGGTATGAGTCACTGCCCCTAAAAGGCAAAGGGAACTTGATCAAAAATCAAACTAAAAATGGGAAGTGAATGTGCACTAGTCATGGACATTCTCCTCATTAAGATGCTTCCTCTCAGTTAGAAAATCCAATACAGGATGCAAAGTTTGCTAACTGCTTTGTGCTGACATTACCAACACCAACTGCAGTGCTCTGGGAAATGCCTGAAACTTCACTGAACTAGTTTCCACAAGATTTTAGAGAAAGGAAGATGTTGGAATTCTTATTATGTATGCAAGGTATTACTACACACTAATTTCACCATACATCCCTTTATTCAATAAAAAGGCTGAACTGTATTTATACAATTACTTTAAACATGCCTAAAAAGCCTAAATAATAAGCAATTTACTACACAAACAGGAACAAAACATTGATAAGCATTTGATCAAGATAATTACAAAGAGGATAAACCCATCAGTGCTTAGACCAATATTGGTCAGCTCCAGCTTGGTCAGGTAGCTATTAATAATGAACCTGTTAAGAGATTTTTTTTTATTCTCTTGAGCAAATAAGTGGTGTCATTGCCTATTATCAGATTTTAGCTGGGGCCAGTGAAAGCAGTTTCTTATATAGCCAGTTATTTACTGCACCTGGTACCCAATTAACTATGTTTTATTTCTATTACTTCAGCCCAAACCTTAAATAAGTTAACACTAGTATTTTGAAGGGTCCCTACAAGTTTACCTCAATAACTTCTTTCTCAAGTTCTCATTCTTTTTTATCACATGCTTTGGACCTGTGGCTCATGCTAATATCCCAATTCAATTAAAAACCATAGCTCACCTAAATCTAATGTGGGCCTGTATTCCTACAGAAGGGGATCACTCTTAACATCTCATTTTGTACCCCAAATGGAAAAAGATCTAAAACTTGATAGGTCAATATGCTCTGAACTTTTCTGCAGTCTAATACATCTTTTCAGAGATGGGGTGACGAGAATGGCATGCAGTATTCAAGGTGTGGGTGTACCATGGATTTATATAGTGGGATTTGTGATGTTGCACTCCATATTGCTTTATGAAAATATGCTTATGAATATAAATATGACATAACTGGAATATGCTTTATGCAAAATACCTCTTGTAACATATCATTCCAAAAGTTATAATCTACTGAAAGTGTTCATCCTGTTTGTATGCATGTATCATTCTTATATGTGAAGTTAGAAATATGAGATATGAACTTGTGTTACTGATGTAGTCATACAAGGTGAGGGTCGTCAATGCGGCATTAAGTATCAAAGGGGTAGCCGTGTTAGTCTGGATCTGTAAAAAGAGACAAAGAGTCCTGTGGCACCTTACAGACTAACAGACGTATTGGAGCATTCAATGGACAATGTGGGTGAATACTCACATTGTCAGATGCATGTAATGGAAATTCCCAGAGGCAAATTTCTTGCCTCCATATTTATATCTGCCTCTGGAAATTTCCACTACATGCATCTGATGAAGTGAGTAGTCATCCATGAAAGCTTATGCTCGAAAACGTCTGTTAGTCTATAAGGTGCCACAGGACTCAATGGGGCATTAGGAACTTGATTGCTCCCATTTACCAGGACAATTGGCTGCAAATGGCCTTGTTTAGCTGAAAGCCTTCCTGTGTATGTGTGGCCTAGCCCATGTGTAATGGAGACTGGGGTCTCACAGAGACGTGTGACCATGTCACCTGATGCTGGAATCCATCTTAAACCTTGTACCATTCCATTCAGAAGTGGGGGAGGGGGGTCAAATGAAGACACAAAACTTCTGCCACATCTATACAACGGGGTGGAGCAGGACAAAGGGGGCTGCCAGTCATGAAAAAACCCGGTTTACCACCTAAGATGTCTGCTGGAACTAACAAAGATTGAACCAGGGGAAAGGATCGGGCCCAGACTAGGAAGGAGTCTAGTCTGTGAAAGAAGCTTATTGGAACATCTTTGAGGGTGAGATATTACATGCAATCAGTTTCTTAATGTATTAGGCTTAGACTTGTGTGTTTTGTTTTATTTTGCTTTGTGACTTACTTTGTTCTGTCTATTACTTAAAACCACTTAAATCCTACTTTTTATACTTAATAAAATCACTTTTGTTTATTAATAAACCAAGTGTAAGTAATTGTTACTGGGGAGGAGGGCAAATTGCTATGCAATCTCTCTTTCAGTGATAAAGAAGGCAAATACTTATGAGTTTACCCTGTATAAGCTTTATACAGAGTAAAATGGATTTATTTGGGGTTAAGGCTCCCAAAAAAGTGATACACAGGGTGCTGGACAAGTCCCTGTTAACTGAGATGCCCCAGGGCTGAGTGAATCTCAATGTCTAAGGAACTGCAGAGGGGTGCCCATTCTGGCAGGGAGGTTATTCTCAGTGGTATCCCAGCTCATCAAGTGGCAGTCTTAAGGGGATCTCTGTGACCGAACCCGTCACAGTATTATGATATTTTCTGTCTTATCTATTCTTTTCCTAATGGTTAAGAACATAAGAACGGCCATACTGGGTCAGACCAAAGGTCCATCTAGCCCAATATCCTGTTTACCAACAGTGGCCAGTGCCAGGTGCCTCAGAGGGAATGAACAGAACAGGTAATCATCAAGTGATCCATCCCCTGTCGTTCATTACCATCTTCTGACAAACGGAGGCTAGGGACACCATCCTTGCTGATCCTAGCTAATAGCCATTGATGGACCTATCCTCCAGGAATTTATCTAGTTCTTTTTTGAACCCAGTTATGGTCTTGGCCTTCACAACATCCTCTGGCAAGGAGTTCCATAGGTTGACTGTGCATTGTGTGAAGAAATACTTCCTTTTATTTGTTTTAAACCTGCTGCCTATTAATTTCATTTGGTGACCCTTAGTTCTTGTGTTATGAGAAGTAGTAAACAACACTTCCTTATCTACTTTCTCTACACCAGTCATAATTTTATAGACCTCAATCATATCTCCCCTTAGCCGTCTCTTTTCCAAGCTGAAAAGTCCCAATCTTATTAATCTCTCCTCATATGGAAGTTGTTCCATACCCCTAATCATTTTTGTTGCCTTTTCTGAACCTTTTCCAAGTCTAGTATATCTTTTTTGAGATGGGGCAACCACATCTGCACACAGTATTCAAGATGTGGGCGTAAAATGGATTTATATAGAGGCAATATGATATTTTCTGTCCTATTATCTATCCCTTTCTTAATTATTCCCAGCATTCTGTTCGCTTTTTTGACTGCTGCTGCACATTGAGTGGAGGTTTTCAGAGAACTCTTCACAATGACTCCGAGATCTCTATCTTCAGTGGAAACAGCTAACTTAGACCCCATCATTTTATCTGTATAGAATGGGATTATGCTTTCTATTTCTCAACATTTAATTTCATCTGCCTGTAGCAAGGTGCGACTCACCACCTCCTGCTGATCAGTACAGGAATTAGCTCATCCAGCTCAGGAGTGCCCTCCTCTGGCCGGTTTCTCCCCTGCCCTTACCTGCCCCTCTGCAGTCCCTTTATCTCCACCAGTTCAGGCCCCGCGTCCCTCCCGCACCCCAGTGCCCCTTCCCTTGGGGTTCTGCCCCCGGCAGTGTCCCCACACTCTGGGTCTCCCCTCCCAGGGGAACCCCAATCCCCTTTACCCACCTTGCCTCAGTGGCTACTGCCAGTCATCATCTAGCCCCTTCTCTCAGGGGCAAACTGCAGTCTGTAATGGCCACTCATCACTGGCAATGGGGTTAGGACCTGTTGCCTTTTCCTGCCTGCATCCCTGGTATACCTCCTCAGGCCTTGGCTGTAAGGCCTCAGAGCTCCCCAGCTCAGCCTGCCCTTTCCCAGCACTGCTCTGTCCAAAGTAACTCCTGTCTCTATGAGGCAGCTAGGTCCTTCTTGCTCCACTGCTGGAGCAAGACTGACTTCCTTCTCCACAGGAGCCCTTAGAATCATAGAATATTTGGATTGGAAGAGACCTCAGGAGGTCATCTAGTCCAACCCCCTGCTCAAAGCAGGACCAACACCACCTAAATCATCCCAGCCAAAGCTTTGTCAAGCTGGGCCTTAAAAACCTCTAAAGATGGAGATTCCACCTCTTCCCTAGGTAACCCATTCCAACTGTAGAATCTCAGGTAACCCATTCCAGGGCTTCACCACCCTCTTAATGAAATAGTGTTTCCGAATATCCAACCTAAACCTCCCCCACTGCAACTTGAGACCATTGCTCCTTGTTCCGTCATCTGCCACCACTGAGAACAGCCTAGCTCCATCCTCTTTGTAACCCTCCTTCAGTTACTTGAAGGCTGCTATCAAATCCCCCCTCACTCTTCTCTTCTGCAGACTAAATAACCCCAGTTCCTTCAGACTCTCCATGTGCTCCAGCCCCCTAATTATTTTTGTTGCCCACCGCTGGACTCTCTCCAATTTGTCCACATCGCTTCTGTAGTGGGGGAACCAAGACTGGATGCAATACTCCAGGTGTGGCCTCACCAGTGCCGAATAGAGGGGAATAATCACTTCCCTCCATCTGCTGGCAATGTTTCTACTAATACAGCCCAATAGGCCATTGGCCTTCTTGGCAACGAGGGCACACTGCTGACTCATATCCAGCTTCTTGTCCACTGTAATCCCCAGGTCCTTTTCTGCAGAACTGCTGCTTAGCCAGTCGGTCCCCAGCCTTTAGCAGTGCCTGGGATTCTTCCGTCCTAAGTGCAGGACTCCACACTTAGAATCATAGAATCTCAGGATTGGAAGGGACCTCAGGAGGTCATCTAGTCCAACCCCCTGCTCAAAGCAGGACCAATCCCCAGACAGATTTTTGCCCCAGGTCCCTAAATGGACCCCTCAAGGATTGACCTCACAACCCTGGGTTTAGCAGGCCAATGCTCAAACCACTGAGCTATCCCACCGCCCCTTGTCCTTGTTGAACCTCATCAGATTTCTTTTGGCCCAGTTCTCCAATTTGTCTAGATCACTCTGGACCCTATCCTTAGCCTCCAGCGTATCTACCTCTCCCCCCCAGCTTAATGTCATCTGTGAACTTGCTGAGGGTGTAATACATCCCATCATCAAGATCATTAATAAAGATGTTGAACAAAACCGGTCCCAGGACTGACCCCTGGGGCACTCTGCTTGATACTGGCTGCCAACTGGACATCGAGCCATTGATCACTACCCGTTGAGCCCAACAATCTAGCCAACTTTCTATCCACCTTATAGTCCATTCATCCAATCTATACTTCTTTAATTTGCTGGCAAGAATGTTGTGACTGTATCAAAAGCTTTGCTAAAGTCAAGATATATCACATCCACTGCTTTCCCCATATCCACAGAGCCAGTTATCCCATCACTGGCCTGGCCGGGCCCTGATTGGCTGCTTCAAGCCCACTCACGATTGGCTCCCTGAGGCAGCCCTTTTCCAGGTCTGTTTTTAACCCCTTCCAAACCGGAGCGGGATGACCGCCCCACTACACTGCCATTTTGTTGTCCATTCACCTAGTTTTGAGAAATCCTTCTGTAGCTCTTCGCAGTCTGCCTGGGTCTTAACTATCTTTAGTAATTTTCTATCATCTGCAAATTTTGCCACCTCACTGATTACCCCTTTTTCCAGATAATTTATGAATATGTTGAATAGGACTGGTCCCAGAACAGACCCCTGGGGGACACCACTATTTACCTCTCTCCATTATGAAAACTGACCATTTATACCTACCCTTTATTTCCTCTATTTTAACCACTTACCAATCCATGAGAGAACCTTCCCTTTTATCCCATGACAGCTTATTTTCCTTAAGAGCCTTTGGTGAGGGACCTTGTCAAAGGCTTTCTGAAAATCTAAGTACACTATATCCACTGGATCCCCACTGTCCACATGCTTGTTGACCCCCTCAAAGAATTCTAGTAGATTGGTGAGGCATGATTTCCCTTTACTAAAACCATGTTGACTCTTCCCCAACAAATTATGTTAATCTATATGTCTGATAATACTGTTCTTTATTATCGTTTCAACCAGTTTGCCCAATACTGAAGTCAGGCTTACAGGCCTGTAATTGCCGGGATCACTTCTGGAGCCCTTTTTAAAAATTGGCTTTACATCAGCTATCCTCCAGTCATCTGGTACAGAAGCTGATTTAAATGATAGGTTACAGACTACAGTTAGTAGTTCTGTAATTTCACATTTGAGTTCCTCAGAACTCTTGGGTAAATACCATCAAGTCCTGGTGATTTATTGCTGTTTAATTTATCTATTTGTTCTAAAACCTCCTCTAATGATACCTCAATCTGGGACAGTTCCTCAGATCTGTCACCTAAAAAGAATGGCTCAGGTTTGGGAATCTCCCTCACATCCTCATCCGTGAAGACCGATGCTGTCATAAATATAAAGGGAAGGGTAACCACCTTTCTGTATACAGTACTATAAAATCCCTCCTGGCCAGAGGCACAAAATCCTTTTACCTGTAAAGGGTTAAGAAGCTCAGGTAACCTAGCTGGCACCTGACCAAAAGGACTAATAAGGGGACAAGATATTTCAAATCTGGGGGGGGGGGGGGGGGGAGGCTTTGTCTGTCTGCTCTGTGTGCTTGCCGGAGACAGATCAAGGCGGCAAGCAATCCAACTCAATTAGAATTAGTAAGTAATAATAAGGGAATGTGTTAGCTTACTTTTATTTTTGGCTTGTGATTTTCCTTGTCTAGAGGGAGGTTTTGTCTAGAGGGAGGTTTATCCCTGGATTTGTAACTTTCAGGTTTTGCCTTGAGGGGAGATCCTCTATGTTCTTGAGTCTTTTGTTATCTGTAAAGTACTTACCATCCCGATTTTACAGAGGTAATTCTTTTCCCTTTTCTTTAATTAAAATTCTTCTTTTAAGAACCTGATTGTTTTTTCATCATTTTAAGATCCAAGGGTGTGGGTCTGTGTTCATCTGTACCAATTTGTGAGGATATTATTCTCAAGCCTGCCCAGGAAAAGGGTTGTAGGGGCTTGGGGGGATATTTGGGGAAGGTAGGGCTCCAAGTGGCCCTCCCTAAATGTTTGTTTAAATCACTTGGTGGTGGCAGTGTTACTTAATCCATGGAATAGGGGAGTTTTAACCTAAGCTGGTAGAAATAAGCTTAGGGGGTCTTCATGCAGGTCCCCACGTCTGTACCCTAAAGTTCAGAGTGGGGAGGGAACCCTGACAGATGCAAAGAATTCATTTAGTTTCTCTGCAATGGCCTTATCGTCCTTGAGTGCTCCTTTAGCACCTCGATCGTTCAGTGGCCCCACTGGTTGTTTAGCAGGCTTCCTGCTTCTGATGTACTTTTGCTATTACTTTTTCAGTCTTTGGCTAACTGTTCCTCAAATTCTTTTTTGGCCTTCCTAATTGTATTTTTACACTTCATTTGCCAGTGTTTATGCTCCTTTCTATTTTCCTCACTAGGATTTAACTTCCACTTTTTAAAGGATGCCTTTTTGCCTTTCACTGCTTCTTTTACTTTGTTGTTTAGCCACGGTGGCTTTTTTTTTTTTGGTTCTCTTACTATGTTTTTTAATTTGGGGTATACATTGAAGTAGAGCCTCTATTAAGGTGTCTTTAAAAAGTTTCTGTGCAGCTTGCACACATTTCACTTTTGACACTGTTCTGTTTAACTAACCTCCTCATTTTTGTGTAGTTCCCCTTTCTGAAATTAAATGCTACAGTGTTGGGCCGCTGTGGTATTTTTCCTGCCACAGGGATATTAAATTTAATTATAGTATGGTCACTATTATCAAGCGGTCCAGCTATATTCATCGCTTGGACCAGATCTTGTTCTCCACTTAGGACTAAATCAAGAATTGCTTTTCCTCTGGTGGGTTCCAGGACCAGCTGCTCTAAGCAGCAGTCATTTAAGGTGGCAAGAAACTTTATCTCTGCATCCTGTCCTGAGGTGACATGTACCCAGTCAATATGGGGATAATTGAAATCCCCCATTATTATTGAGTTTTTTATTTTAATAGCCTCTCTAATCTCCCTGAGCATTTCAGTCACTATCACCATCCTGGTCAGGGGGTCAGTAATATATTCCTACCGTTATATTCTTATTATTAGAGCTGGAATTTCCATCCATTGAGATTCTATGGTGCAGTCTGAATCATTTATGATTTTTACTTCATTTGATTCTACGCTTTCTTTCACATATAATGGCACTCCCCCACCAGCACGACCTGTTCTGTCCTTCCCATATATTTTGTACCCTCATATTACTGTGCCCTATTGATTATTCTCATTCTACTAAGTTTCTGTGATGCCTATTATATCAATATCCTCATTTAATATGAGGCACTCTACTTCACCCATTTTATTATTTAGACTTCTAGCATTGGTATAGAAGCACTTTAAAAACTTGTCTCCTTTTAGCTGTCTGCCATTACACGATGTAATTGAATGAGACTCTTTTTTATTTGACTGTTTCTGATCAGACCCTGCCTGTATTTTATCATTTTCCATCCTCTTGTCCTTACTAGGACATAGAGATTCTCTATTAATAGATCTTCCCCTAAGGGATGTCCGAAACACGTGCTCCTCCACACCTGCTGGCTTTCCCCCAGCCCTTAGTTTAAAAACGGCTCTACAACCTTTTTAATGTTAAGTACCAGCAATCTGGTTCCATTTTGGTTTAGGTGGAGCCCATTCTTCCTAGTAGGAGGGGTGCGGGTCTCTCCCCTTCTGGCAGGGTGGGAGACCACACCTCCTTGCTGTTTCTCAAGCAGGGCCAGCAGCCCCTGGGTAATGCCCTGCTGGTGATCAAAGTAGGTGGTCTCCTGGAAGCCAATTCAGCACTTCTTGGGGACAGCCATCAGGCCTGTGGCTGGGAGGGATCGCAGGACGGCCACCACCTGATTTAGGTGCTCTTCCCAGTGTTGGCTGTAAATCAACACATCGTTCAAATAGGCGGCGGCATATTCAAGATGTTGTTGAAGAAGGCGGTCCATTAACCATTGGAATGTTGCGGGGCCCCATGGAGCCCGAAAGATATGCGGGTAAATTGGTAGAGTCCACTGGGTGTAGCAAAGGTGGTCTTATCCTTCGAGTTGGCTTCGAACGGGATCTACCAATATCCTTTTGTCAGGTCGAGGGTGGTCATATAGCTGGTGTCGCCCAATCGGTCCAGGAGTTCGTCTATCCGGGGCATTGGGTATGCGTCAAACTTAGAAATGGCGTTAACTTTCCGGAAATCAATACAAAAATCTTTGGGTCCCATCTGGCTTGGGGACGAGGATGACGGGGCTCTGCCATTCACTTTGGGAGGGTTCTATGATCCCCAACTCCAACATGGCCTGTACTTCTTGCTCACTGCCTCCCGCAGTCAGCCTGGGAGGGGTCAGGTGGTTTCCCATACCACCTCCCCGGAGGGAGGGGGTAGGGATGATATGTTGGGTCTGCCCCAGCGCAGCCATGAAGGTTTGGGAGAAGGCTTCCAGCAAGCATCTGGTCTGTTTTATTTGCTCAGAAGTGAGAGTTTTGCCAAGGAGGGGCTCCTCTCGCTCCATCGGAATAGGCACCTGAGGCCCCAGTTCAGGGTCCCGGGGGATATGTGGTTATGTTGGGTCTGGTCCGATCGCGCCAGGCCTTTAAGAGATTGATAGGGTAAATCTGGAGTTTCTTCCACTGCCCCGGCTGGTGTATCTTGTAGTTGACTGGCCCCATTTGGTGAACCACTTCGTAGGGGCCTTGCCACCAGGCTAACAGCTTGGACTCCTCTGAGGGGAGCAATACCAGGACCCGGTCCCCAGATTTGAAGGTTTGGGCTCAGGTTCCTCAGTTGTAGGCTTGGGATCACTGGGTGGTCTGCAGGTTCCCCTTGGCTAGATCACCGACTTGTCTCAGGTTTTAAGGCAATCGCATCACGTATTGCAGGAGCCCTTGGGTCAGTGAGGGGCTCTGTTCCCAGGTCTCCGGCACGAGGTCCAGCAGCCCCCACGGCTGGTGTCCGTACAGTAACTCAAACAGGGAAAATTGGATGGAACCTGTGGAACCTCTCAAATAGCCAGTAGCAACAGTGGGAGGAGTTGGTCCCATCGGCACAACTCTTCTGGGGGAAATTTTCGCATCATCCCCTTTAGTGTCTGATTGAATCGTTCCACGAGGCCATCGGTTTGAGGACAATAAATTGAGGTTTGCAACTTCTGGATCCCAGCCAAAACTCCCGGAAGGACGCCATAAGTCCCACATCCTCCAGCAGGCTGTTATTGAAATGCCAATAGGCCGGTTCCAGCCTCTCCAAAGAAAGAGGCCGTCATGGCCACCAAGTGGTGGTCCGAGAATGGGGCCGGCCGAACGCTGGAGGAGTGGGCCTGCGGAAGATGACAGTGAGAGAAATAGATGTGATCCAACTGGGAGTGGATCAACCGTTGTTCCTCGACCCGGACAAAAGTGAACGTAGAGTCATCATCCGGGTGTTGGTAGCACCAGACGTCCACCAGGGAGTGATGGACTACGATCTCCCTGAGGACGTCTGCAGTGGCCGGGCTCGGCTCGATCCCCATGCGGTCCCGCTCCTCGAGGGTGCAATTGAAGTCTCTGCCCAGGACCAGGCACTCATGAGGATCCAAAGT
Organism: Emydoidea blandingii; assembly: GCA_036785055.1. Lineage (NCBI taxonomy): Eukaryota > Metazoa > Chordata > Testudines > Emydidae > Emydoidea > Emydoidea blandingii. Next base: position 135,655,728 of record JAXIVB010000006.1, read on the forward strand.
ACCGAGGAAGGCGGACGCCTGAAAAGAAGCACGCTCTCACTGGGCAACCACCTGAGGCGGAGGGAAGGGGGGGGTGCCAGATAGCAATCACCCTTACCGAGGCCCTCTAATAGGGGGACATCGAGAGAGCCGGCGGACGCTGCCCAGAGGAACTCTGCCCGGATATGTGAACGGATGAAAGAACGAAAAACGGCTCCACAGTCACAGGCCCCCCCCTCTGCCAACCTCCTCTCCCTGGTGTTATGAATGGCCACCTTGGCCATGGCTAGGAGGAGGTTGACGAGGTGGTCCCTCGACTTCGTGAGGCCTCGGATTGGGTGTGCATAAAGAAATAAGTGCGGGGAAAAGTGCAGCCAGAAACTCAATAAGAGGTTCTGGAGGAGCCGGAAAAGGGGCTGCAGCCTGGCGCACTGAAGGTACGCGTGCGCCAGGGTCTCCCTCATGCCACAGAAGGGACAGGCTTCAGGGACAGTGGTAAACTGCGCCAAGTACACGCCCGTGCTCACAGCTCCATGCAGGAGCTGCCAGCTGATATCCCCCGCGGGCCGCGGGACTAAGGTGGAATAAAAACAGGCCCACCATGGTTCCCCACCCTCCATTGCTGGTAGAAGGTCCTGCCACTTGGTGTCTGGGTGGGACACGAGGGTGGGGTAATAAAGCGTGTGCAGCATGAGCACGTACAGATGGTCCCTTGGCGCGGTTTGAAAATGAACCGGCTGCATATCATGAAGGTATGGGGGGGGGGGGGGGAGGCCGGGAAGTCTCATGGGGCAGGGGGCTGATGGAAAGATCCAGAGGGCCTGGAGTGAGGGGCGGGTGGGGCGCACCCTCTCGCAGGACCCGCTCGAGGAAAAACCGAGCCGCGGGAGTATGCGCCGGGGGGGTCGTAAGGGTGGAGAGCCCCATGCAACGACCAAGCACCTGGGGATCCACCCAGCCCCCCAGGTCATAATCCAGGAGGTCTCCGATCTTGGTGACTCCCGCCAGGACCAACCTCCGGCACACCAAGGAGGATTCCACCACCTGCACACGAAGATGGGGATTGTGTAACAGGGGCTCCGCAAGGAGATCCACCCCCTCGGTGGCCACAAAGGACCTGGTTGCTGAAACCAGCCTCCAGGTCCGGAGGAGGTCCTGATAGAAGACCGGCAGCTCGGAGAGGTCTCGCGGAAGACCTCTCGGATGGAGAAAAAATTGCTGCCGGTCGTATCGGAGCCCTCGGAGGCGGCGGAGGAAGGTGTGCGCCAACATGCTCCATGCCGGACTACCTGCACTGTAAAGGAGTCTCTGCAAAGCCTGGAGGCGGAAGACATGGACCTGCGTGCGCATGCATGCCAGGCCCTGTCCGCCCTCCTCCAGGGGGAGATGGAGAACCCCTGCAGAGACCCAGTGCGGTCCTGGCAAAAAAAAAAATTCCAGATCCAAACTCTGGAGATTGGCCAGGAACTCCGGGGGTGGGCACAGGGTGTTGAGTCGGTGCCAAAGCATGGACAGGACCAGTTGGTTGAGCACCAGTGCTCTCCCCCGGAGGGAGAGGCACCGGAGTAGTCCAGTCCAGCTCTGCAACCGCCCAGTCACCCTGCCCTCTAAACCGTGCCAGTTCGTGCGTGGCAGAAATATAAACGCCAAGATAGAGCAGCGGACCCACACTCCACCGGATGGCTTGAAGCATGGGTCGGAGGGGGCTCGCCTGCCACCCGGCCCCGACCACCAGGCCAGAGCTCTTGACCCAGTTGACCCGGGTGGAGGAGGCCACTGAATAAACAGCTTGACAAGCCTCCACCCGCACCAGGTCGTCCGGGTCCTGGACCATGAGGAGCACGTCGTCGGAGTATGCTGCCAGGACCAGCCGCACCTCCGGCTCATGGAGCACCAACCCCGTCAACCTCTTGCGAAGGAGACAAAGGAAGGGCTCAATGGCCAGAGGGTACAGCTGACCCAACAGCGGGCAGCCTTGACGCACCCCTCGCCCGAAGCTGACAGGTGCAGTCAGGGTCCAGTTGAGCTTGACGAAACACTCTGCGGAGGTGTACAGCACCTGGAGAAACCCCACAAACCAGAGTCCGAAGCCGAATGCCCGCAGAGTGCCCAGGAGATACCCATCTGGTCGAACGCCTTCTCCTGATCCAGGGACAGGAGGGCGAACGACAGACCATCCCTACACCCAAGCTCCAAGAGATCCCAGACCAGATACAAGTTGCTCAAAGATGGTACGGCCAGGGACGGTGTAGGTCTGGGCTGGATGGACCACGTCCGCCAGCATGGACCGTAGCCACAGCGAGATGGCCTTCGCCACGACCTTATAGTCCGTGCTGAGGAGCGAGACTGGACGCCAATTCCGGAGATCGTGGAGGTCCCCCTTCTTCGGCAATAAGGCCAGCACCGCTCGCCTGCACGAGGGAGGGAGGACCCTGCTCTCCAAGGACTCGGCCCAGACGGTGGCAAGGTCCGGGCCAAGGACGTCCCAGAACATGCGGTAGAACTACACGGTCAGCCCGTCCATGCCCGGAGATTTATTGGTGGGCATGAGACGGAGGGCTTCCAAGAATTTGGCTAGAGTGAGAGGCAGCTCCAGCCGGTCCCGGTCGCCTGTGCTGGCCATCGGGAGTCCGTCCCAAAGCACTCCGCAGGCATCGGCATCGGTTGGATCCGGGGAGAAAAGGCCAGCGTAGAAGGCCCTGGCCCTCTCGCACATCTCTACCGGATCCGTGAGGGGGGCGCCGTCCTGTGCCAAGAGGCAGAGGACATGCTTTTTCACCCCCCTCTTCTTCTCCAGGGCATAGAAGAAGCGGGAGCTGCGATCCATCTCCCGCAGGAGACGGATGCGGGATCGTACGAAGGCACCCCAAGCCCGAAGATTGTCGAGGGCCCGGAGCTCCTCCCGCTTCTCCCAGTACGCTCCACAGAGGGATGGATCTCCGGGGCTGGCGGCCAGACGCCTCTCCAGCTCCAATACCTCCCGCTCCAGCTGCTCTATCACCACATCCCTCCGCCGGCTGGCGCCCCGGGTGTGGCTACGGCAGAAGAGCCGGGCGCGAACCTTCCCCACATCCCACCACTGCCACGCTGTGGGAAAGGCGCGCCGCTGTTCCCGCCAGGCCAGCCAAAACTCCCGGAAGGATGCCACAAATCCCACATCCTCCAGCAGGCTGTTATTAAAATGCCAATAGGTCGGCCCCAGCCTCTCAGAAGAAAGAGAGGCCGTTACGGCCACCAAATGGTGGTCCGAGAACGGGGCCGGCCAAACGCTGGAGGAGTGGGCCTGGTAAAGATGACATCGAGAGAAATAGATGCGATCCAACCGGGAGTGGCTCGACCGTTGTTCCTCCACCCAGACAAAAGTGAACGTAGAGTCATTGTCCGGGTGGTGGTCACGCCAGACATCCACCAGGGAGTGATGGACTACGATCTGCCTGAGGACGTCTGCAGCGGCCAGACTCGGCTCGATCCCCGTGCGGTCCCGCTCCTCGAGGGTGCAGTTGAAATTTCCGTCCAGGACCAGGCACTCGCGAGGATCCAAAGTACCGAGGAAGCTTGCTCTCACAAGGCCGGATGCTGGGGTATCGACATTGACAAGATGCAACGTTAGCCCCTCCATCCGAACCCGGAGGTGCAGCAGGCGACCCGGCACTACCTCAGTAATCCCCAGCACCTTGGGCTGTAGGTGCGGGGAGAACAGGGTCGCCACCCCGCTCTGACGGGCCGAAAGGTTGCTAAAGTAGACCCTGTCCCCCCACTCCAGCCGCCAGCTCGCTTCGGCGGCTGGGTCCGTGTGGGTCTCCTGCAGGAAAATAACTGAGTACCCCCCTCCCAAAGGAAGGAGAGCACCTGGCACCTGCGGAGACCCGACCTACAGCTGCGGGTGTTCAAAGTAGCAAAGATGGACGGCGACATAAGGAGGGCTGGGGATTATCCTCGCGGTCTGGGGCGCTAGCGGCACCCATTGGGCCCCGCAGCAAACCGTGACCAACCCCGAAAGCCAGCAGGGCGTCACGGAAGCCGCGGGCCCACTAGTAAGCCACAGCATCCCGCTTCCCGGTCCCTTTGCCCTCCCCCATAATGGCCCTCACGGTCTGGAGAACAAGATGGAAATCGCCCCAGTGCTGAAGAGCAAGATGCACTCTATTCGTGGAGCCACAAGTGTCCTCCAAGAAAGAGTGCATCTCGCTCCTCTGTGTGGCAAGGACCGGGTCATGGACCCCAGGGCGTCCCCCAATTGGACCCCCCTGCCATCCCCGTGGCCCATGGAGACGGGCACGCAGGGATCAGAGCCCCGCCGTGGCGCCCATCCCTCCGGCACCGCACCACCCGACACAACACTCAGCCCTAGGGACAATGGCGGAGGGAGAATTGCAGCCCCAGATGGGTCAGAAGAGGGAAAAACAAAAACCGCCTCCCGGGGGCCTTCGTAAAAAGAAAAAGAGGCAACCCCGGACGCGGCAGCAACAGGAGGGGGGAAGGAAAAGAGGTTAAGGACAGGAACAAGGGCTGGAACAGGGTCAGGGACAGGGACAGGACACAAATCCAGGACGGGAGCAGGGTCAGGGAAGGGACCGGGGACAAAAAATCTAGGGCTTGAGTGGCAGAGCCACCGGGACACGGTGCCTCTCGACCCGACACGGTAGTTAAAGGGGCAGCAAGGGAGTGGGGCACCTCCACAGCGCTAGGTTCAGGTGCCCCACTAAACGAGGCACCCACAATTACAGCACTGGGGGGAGGCGAGAGCTGCAGCCCCACCCCATGGGGTAGGGCACCCGGGGGCTCACAGCCCGGCCGCTCAGCATCGGCCATCACCACAATGGGCACGTCAGCGTCAGCCGGATTACCATTCGCAGCCGGGCAGATGGTCAGGGCCCGGGGCGATGCAGAGGCCAAAACGGGGGCAACCACCTGAGGCGGAGGGGAGGGAAGGGGGGGCGCCAAAGAGAAATCACCTTTACCGAGGCCCTCTAACAGGGGGGCATCCACTCCCTCAGTGGTTGGGGTCAAGCCCAGGGCCTCGATCTCAGCAAAAATAGAAGCAAATTTCCCACCTGCAGCTACAGGTTCCCCCTCGACAGCAGCCGTGGCAGTAGCCATTGCGGCGCCTACAGGGGGTACAGATGGCAATGGGGCAGTGGGGGCGCCGTCCATAACCCCCTCAGGGAGGGACTCCATAGGAGAGGTGGTACTACCCGCCTCCGCGGCTGCAGCGACCTCGGCCGACTCCAAACGATGAACATCAGCAGGGGAGTCAACAGAAGGCCCAGCACCAGCGACCCCCTTCATAGTTTTACAGGGGGTCCCTTCCCCCTCGCCAACGAGGGGGGTGCTGGGCCCGTGCTCCCTGCTTGCGGTGTCTCCCCCGCACAAGCTCTCAGCTCCCCGAAGAGGGGGGCTGGCCAGCTGGGTCAGGGCCTGGGAGCCAGGGCAATGACGGGAGGGTAAGGGAAGGCAAGGGCAGGACAACAGGGAAAGGGACACACTTCTCCTGAGGCAAGCCCCGCTCGAGTCCTGCTACCGGCCCTACCACCCTCTCCTCCACGGGCCCCGGTCTACTACCCACCTCAGCGGCGGAGCCCGCACGCTCATCTGGGCACGTCGGGGGGGCCTCCCCTGAGACCCGAGTGGAGTTGACAACGGTCACGGATGGAGGAGGGGTGACCCCAAGGACCGGGCGATGATAGGGCCGTCGGCCTTCCGGGTATCGGGGGTCCCAGATGCCCCTCCAAGCCGGGCCAGGGGGCAGTCCCTCCGGACAGTCCTCCGGATGTGCCCCGCCGCCCGGCAGAGAAAGCACTGGGCCTCCCCCGAAGAATAATAAACCCAGTACTGGGCCCCTCGATGGGGCACCAGAAAGGACCCCTCCAGAGCCTCCCCATCACGTGCTGCCGGCGGAACTTGAACCTGCACCTGCCGGCGGAATGACAAAACATGGCGGAGGGTGGGGTCCTTACAGCCCAACAAAAGGGGGCTGAGGACGGACAGGGGCCTCCCCAGGGTGGAGAGGAACGGCAAAAGGGCAGCATTGGGAAGGAAGGGAGGAACAGAGGAGAAAACCACCCGTATGCCCAGGTCCTCCAAAGGCTCGAGGGGGACGTGAACGCCCCCCACCGCCAAGCCCCTCTCCACCGCCTCCTGGGCAGCGGCCTCCGACACCAGGAAGAACACCACCTTCCCAAACATCTTTGAGGCTGCCACCATGGCCGTGGGCCCCACCACCCATGCCAACGCCCGCATGTAGGTTTCTACGTGGGGCGAGGCTGGCACCAGGAGCCAACGCACCCCGTGCTCCCTGGTGAGGGTGGGAAAGGGGCCCCGGCCGCCGGGAATGGTATTCCGGGAGGTGGCTGGAGCAGACGGCGAGGCGGCGAGCGGAGGGGTCGCAGCCACCCGGGCGTACGCCCTGGGGCCCAAGGGAGCAGCACCCCCAGAGCTGGTGGAAGGAACAACGGGCAAGGGAGAAAGGGGGGCTGCGGCCGTTGACTGGGCCGCAGCGGGAGAAGGAACCACTGTCACGGGGGGTTTCACCTTCCGGGCAGGGCCCTTGCCCTTCTTCGTCCCCCGGCCCTTCCCACCGGCCAAGGGAGCGGTCTCAGAAGTGTAGGCGGCCGAGGTCATGATAGCAGCAGCGGAGTCTCGGGAGCCCCTATCTGTGCCCACCGGTGCCTCAATGGCAGCGATGGCAAGCAGCCCGGCAGCGGCAGTCGAGGCGTCCATCGCAAGGGAGGGTGTGGGGAGGGGGACTGAAAGGGAACTGCAGGGGCGTCCAGAGAAGTCCCACCCCCTGAATCACCCACCAAAGAAAGGGAGGGAATGGGACGGCCGCTAGGGCAGGGAATGGAAGGAAGGAGAGGGAGGAGTGGGAGGGGAGGGAAAGGGGAGAGAATGGCTACCACATCCCACCCGCTAGGCTGAAAGCAGGGTGGAGGGGCACCAACAGAAAGGGACAAAGAAAGACAAGGAACACAACACCAGCACAAGATGAAAAGGAAACTGGCTCCCCCGGCTGCACTAAAGAAAGGAAGGGAAAACTAAGACATCATGGGGGAGTGTGCATCAGTGAAGGAGTCAATGAAAAACAAAAAGGGGGGGGGGGGAATCTCAAACGCCAACAGCAGAACGTGGGCACCCAGGCAATAAGGGCTGACCTGGAGGGAGGACAAGAAGCAAGGGGGCGGAATGCAGGGGAGGGCTAAATCAGGTGTGCCTCAGGCATGGAACAAAGAACAGGGTGGGTTCAAAAACAACCAAACGAAAAGAGGGGGAAATGGGGCTGGCAACCGCACCTGCACCATGGGACAAGGGCAGGGCAAACAAACTAATCAAGGACCAAAAAACAAAACAGGGCAAACCAGAGCAAACAGGGCAGTAGAAGGGGGACGGGTGGGGCAGGCAGCAAAGGGAAAGGGGGCAAGCAGCTGCAAGAACAGGGCAGTGGACGAGGCAGAGGAAAAGGGGGCCCACCGGCCAAATGCAGCAGGGGAGGGAGGACAAAGCCAAGGGAGGGGAAAGGAAATGAGCACCCACGGGCGTCTGAAAAACAAGTGCCCGTTTGCTGCCGCTACATTCTCTGGATGGTTAGACGGGCAGAGCAAACTGCTGGGCCAGGGAGCAGAGAACAGAGCCAGAAAGCAGGTGGAAAGGTGGAGGGGGCAGTGGTGGTGGCAGTAGGGCAGCGGGTGGACTAGGGGGAGGGCTCCAGGCCACTCCCCCAGCATCCCCACAGCAGAAGCACCTACCACCACAGAAGCAAGGATGTTACAAACCTCCTCCACAAAACAAGGCCTCCTCTACTCCCTCCTCAGCTCCAGCAGCAGTAACAGCTCCCCAGCAGCAGCGGCAAGGGCAGCAGCAACCCAGCCAGGGGAGGCCCCCAAAATGATGGAAAAAGTGGGGCCTCACACTCCCCTCTGAGGGTCACACCAGTAGGGTCCTCCCCACAGCAGCAGCAGCAGCAGCCGCTGGGGGGCAACTGGCCAGCAGGACAGCCTCAAAAGAGTAGAAGGCAGATATCTCAGCCTGCAGAACCAGTAGGTCCCTTTTTCCTGGGTAAGGTAACAGTGGCAGTTCCAGAACAAGCAGGAACTTGCTGGAACCAATTAAGGCAGGCAGGCTAATTAGGACACCTGGAGCCAATTGAGAAGAAACTGCTAGAATCAATTAGGACAGGCTGGCTAATCAGGGCACCTGAGTTTAAAAAGGACCTCACTTCAGTTTGTAGCATGCATGCGAGGAGCTGGGAGCAAGAGGTACTAGGAGCTGAGAGTGAGAAGACGTATTGCTGGAGGATTGAGGAGTAAAAGCATTATCAGACACCAGGAGAAAGGTCCTGTGGTGAGAATAAGGAAGGTGTTTGGAGGAGGCCATGGGGAAGTAGCCTGGGGAGTTGTAGCTGTTACACAGCTGTTACAGGAGGCACTATAGACAGCTGCAGTCCACAGGGCCCTGGGCTGGAACCTGCAGTAGAGGCGGGCCCGGGTTCCCCCCAAACCTCCCAACTCCAGATCAGACACAGGAGGAATTGACCTGGACTGTGGCTTCTCCCAGAGGGGAAGGTCTCTGGGCTGTTTCCCAACCCACAAGGTGAATCTCTGAGGTGAGCAAATCTGCCAATAAGCACAGGACCCACCAAGTTAGAGGAGGAACTTTGTCACACACCTTACATGCCCCATCTTGTACAAAATACATTACAACTATGTCTAAATCATATAATGACACCACTATGAATATGGAATATGGACTGTACTCCCTCCACTCATTTCTTACTTGCAAAACTTAATTTTTAATTTGCTAGATAACATCAACTGAGCTTTGTCTTCCATTCAGACCAGCTGGTTGTAGACATTTCCCTCCTATGGAACAGCAGAGAGTTCATCACTTCACTACACAAGAAGTGTGCGGGCTTCAGCACAGTAACGTCCCCCTTGTATTATTGCAACAGATTTTATGAACTAATTGTTATCATGTTAAATATTTTGTAAAAGCTTGAATTTATGGATTGTTCATTTGCTGTGAATGTTCATGCAAGTCTCCCCTATAAGTGACTTGCTATTCTCATTGCATAACCTGTTCCCTAAGTCATTAGAGTATTGCTTCTGCTCACTGACTTGATGACTGAAATATTTATAAACCACAGGAAACAATGCCAACTTTAAAAAAGGCTCCAGAGGCAATCCTGGCAATTACAGTCCAGTAAGCCTAACTTCAGACCAGGCAAATTGATTATAATAAAGCATAGAATTATCAGACACGAATATGGACACATTATGTTGTGGAAGAGTGAACACGGCTTTTGTAAAGGGAAATCATACCTCACCAATCTATGGGAATTCTTTCAGGGGGTCAACAAACATGTCAACAAGGGCAATGTGGTAGATATAGGGTACTTGGACTTAGAAAATTCTTAAGGTCTGTCACCAAAGGCTCTTAAGCAAAGTATGATTAGGCGTATGAAACAGCTTCCATATGAACAGAGAATCAAAAGACTAGGATTGTTCAGTTTAGGAAAAAGAGAAGACTAAGGGGGGATATGATAGAGGTCTACATAATCATTAATGGGGTGGAGAAAGTGAATAAGGAAATTTTATTTATCCCTTTGCATAACACAAGAACCGGAGGTCGCCCAATGAAATTAATAGGCAGCAGGTTTAAAACAAACATAAGGAAGTGTTTCTTCACACAAATAGTATAGTTGACCTGTAGAACTCATTGCCAGGGGATGTTGTGAAAGCCAAAAGTATAGCTGGCTTCAAAAAAGAATTAGATAAGGAGGATAAGTACATCAGTGGCTATTAGCTAAGATGGTCAGGGATGCAGCCCCATGCTCTGGGTGTCCAGACGCTCGGACTGGAAAACAGGGGATGGATCCTAGACACACTCATTGTTCCACTACCACCTGTTTGGCCAGTTCTGTGGCTGTGTGTCGCTCCAATTGGAGCCAGCGCCAGCAGGCATCCCTAAGCTCCTGGGCCACGACGCAGGGTCGTGCCCCCAGCAGATAAGTCTTCCCATGACACCTATGCCAGAAGGTTTCGGGTGTTATGTCCAGAGCTTCCAAAATAGCAGCCTTAATGGCCCTGTAGTGTCGGGCCTCATAATTAGGAAGGCCCCAGTAGGTGGCCTGGGTGGCCCCCATCAAATATGGGGCTAGGAGCGTGGCCCATTGTTCTGGGATCCACATGGCAGCCAAGGCAATCCTCTCAAAAGTGATCAAAAATGCCTCTGGGTCATCTTCCGGACCCATCTTTGTGATCCGGATGGGTAGGGTAGGGGTCACCGGGGCTCCTGCCCCTGCAGGACTGGGGTTCTGGGGCAGCAGGGCAGCGAGTTATTGGAAGCATTGCCTCTGTTGGTCCTGCTGCTGGGCCCCCAACTCTCGGAGTAGCTGCTGCTGCTGGGTTTCAGCCCACCACTTCATCAGTTACGAGATTCATCCTGCTGTTCGGGTCTATCCCAGGTTAGACACACTCATAGTCCCCCCTCTGTCTCAGGGCGTGGTCACTGCCTGCATTCTCCGCCACGTGTAGGAGAGGTGCGGGTCTCTCCCCTTCTGGCAGGGTGGGAGACCATGCCTCCTTGCTGTTTCTCAAGCAGGGCCAGCAGCCCCCGGGTAGTGCCCTGCTGGTGATCAATCCAAGGACCAGTTAGTCCCTCCGACCAAATCCCTCAGTCAGGGCAGGGCAATTAGCAGGTCTGGCTGGCAATCAGTCCAGGCCTTAATTAGTCTTTCGGCCCCAGTCCCTCAGTCAGGGCATTTAGCAGTTAGTGGGTCTGGCTGGCAATCAGCCCAGGCTGTGAGAAGTCTTTCTGCCCCCGTCCTTCCCTCAGTGCGGGGCAGCTAACAGTCTGTAGCTGGGGCTTGGTCCATACCACGCAGCCCAGTAGTTCAGGGTAGGGGAATTAGCTCCCAAGTGGGAGCAACAGCAACTATGCCTGGCGCCCTAGCTCCGGCGGGCGCCAGACCAACCCAGACCTCCTGGCCTATCAGTGGGGAGGTGGCCACCCTTCACAAACGGAGTGGCCAGGGTAGGGGGACACAGGCCCTCCCACTCCACTGCGTCCCGGAAAGTCTCGTCTATGTACCTCTCTGACTCCCCCAGCTCCTCCAGTTCAGCCACTCTGGTCTCCAAAGCCTGTACATGATCTCTGAGGGTCAGGAGCTCTAACATTAGCAGGTTCCTAACATTTTGTTAGCTTTGTTGCCTGCTGCTGCACTTTGAGCATATGTTTTCAGAGAACTATGCACAATGCCCCAAAGATCTCTTTCTTGAGTGGTAATGGCTAATATTGACCCCATCATTTTGTATGTATAGTTGGGATTATGTTTTCAAATGTGTATTACTTGCATTTTTCAACATTGAATTTCATCTGCCATTGTGTTGCCCAGTCACACAGCTTTGTGAGATCCCTTTGTAACTTTTCACTTGAGTAATTTGGACCTAATTATCTTGAGTAATTTTGTATCATCTGCAAACTTTGTCACCTCACTCTTTACCTCTTCTTCCATACATCATTTAAGGATATGTTGGACTGCACTGGCCTAATATGGCCTAGTCCTTGGGGGGGGGGAGCACTATTTATCTGCCTCCATTGTGAAAACTGATCATTTATCCCATGACAGCTTAGTTTGCTTAAGAGCCTTTGGTGACAGACCTTAAGAGCTTTCTGAAAGGCAAAAGGAACTGGATCAAAAATAAAACTAAAATGGGAAGTGAATCATAGAATCATAGAATATCAGGGTTGGAAGGGACCTCAGGAGGTCATCTAGTCCAACCCCCTGCTCAAAGCAGGACCTAATCCCAACTAAATCATCCCAGCCAGGGCTTTGTCAAGCCTGACCTTAAAAACCTCTAAGGAAGGAGATTCCACCACCTCCCTAGGTAACCCATTCCAGTGCTTCACCACCCTCCTAGTGAAAAAGTTTTTCCTACTATCCAATCTAAACCTCCCCCACTGCAACTTGAGACCATTACTCCTCATTCTGTCATCTGGTACCACTGAGAACAGTCTAGATCCATCCTCTTTGGAACTCCCTTTCAGGTAGTTGAAAGCAGCTATCAAATCCCCCCTCATTCTTCTCTTCTGCAGACTAAACAATCCCAGTTCCCTCAGCACTAGTGTGCACTAGTAATGAATATTCTCCTCATCAAACTACCTCCTCTCAGTTAGAAAATGCAATACAGGATGCAAAGTTTGCTGACTGCTTTGTGCTGACATTACCAACTTGCTCTGGCAAGGGGCCCCAGGAAACCTTAATTCACCCCTGTTCACTATGTGCTTCTGCATGGAGCCAGGGAATGTGCATGTTAGACAGGAAGGTTTATGCTGCGGTTAATGGCCGTGTAACTGAAATATTTACTTCCAAAACCATTGAAGATTAACTCAATAACTTCTTTGTTCTCACAATCTCATTCTTTTTGATCACATGCTTTGGACCTATGGCTCATGCTAATATCCCAACTCAATTAAAAACCATAGCTCACCTAAATCTATGTGGGCCTGTATTTCTACAGAAGGGGATAACCCTTAATATCTCATTTTGTACCCCAAATGGAAAAAGATCTATAACTTGATAGGTCAATATGCTCTATTCCACTCTTAGCTCTTAATATAATGTAACCGGAAACAAAAGCTAGGAATTCAGGAATACAAGCATGTGCTCAAAAAGAATGAGATCGTGAGAATGAAGAAGTGGGGGACAGTTTGAGTAGCTGCTCTTTAAGCAAACCATTCATGCACTCAATGAGCCCGGCGCCCTGCGGGTGGTATGCGATGTGAAACACCCACACGATTCCTCGCCCCCTAGCCCATTCTCTTACTTCCATTCCCGTGAAATGGATTGCCTGATCACTCTGCACTTCAAGGGGGGATCCGTAATAGCAGATAAGTTCTTCTAACCCCTTTATAGTCTGCTCCTGTGTAGCACTTGCACACGGGTATACGAAGAGCAGGCCAGAATATGTGTCTACTGCAGTCAGCGAGTACTTATGCCGCTGACTTTCAGGCAGCGGGCCAATGTAGTCCACCTGCCATACTTCCCCAGGTCTTTGGCCTCGCTTCAGGTACCCCTTCTCTTTTTCAAGCACTGGGGGAGAGCCTCGTACACTGTGGAAAGTGCTGACGGGCGTCCCGCTGCGCACCAATCGTAGTCTGCAAGCCACGATCGGTGGCCCATTGCATTGTCTTTTCCCCCCCCTAGGTGACCGCTCTTTTATGTATCCACTTGGCCAGGCCGGGGGCAGCTACTGTGACCATGTCATCTACCTCTTTGTTGAACCGGGCCTCGTCTGCTTCCCCTATCAGGTGGGCGTCTACATGACGAACAGCAACGGGCCTCTGACTACAGGCATCCCAGATTGCAGGGGATGGATCCTAGACACACTCATTGTTCCACTACCACCTGTTTGGCCAGTTCTGTGGCTGTTATGGGCTCAGTTTGCTGGAGGGTCCACACTACTGCGAGCAGCTGCTGTTCAAGGGGTTCAAGAGGCCGAGCCTCGTAGGGATCGCGACCAATACCCCATGGGCTCCTTCCGAGACGAGGCTTGCTGCCATAGCCCCCATGAGGCCACGTGGTCAACCACCGTTACCTCAAGTTCAAAGGGGGTGCCCCGTTTACTGGGCTCAGTACCGCATGCTGGCTGAGCGCCTCTTTAGCCTGTTGGAATGCGGCATGCTGTTTGGCTCCCCAACTAAATGTGGCTTTCTTCCGGACTACTGCTTGTATGGGCTGCAGGATATACCCTAGATGGGGAATAAACATGCGCCAGTATCCTAAAAGGCCCAAGAAAGTTTGGGCTTGGTTTACGTTAGTGGGCTCTGGGAAGTGGGTAATCGTTTCAATGGCCTTCTGTGGGATTTTACGTTGAGGCCCTGACCAAAGTATGCCCAGGAAGATCACCTCCTGGCTGGGTTCCTGGATTTTAATGGGGTTGACGGCCCATCCCCTGGCCGCCAAGACCTGCAAAACATTGTTCTTGGCCTCGGAAAGTGCTGTCTCGTGGGGCCCACTCAGTAAAACATCATCAATATAGTGTTCCAAAACCACCCCCTCTGGCAGAGTCACTTGCTCCAGGTCTCGGTTAACCAACTGGTGACAGATGGTAGGACTATGTTTATAGCCCTGGGGCAGCACGGTGAACGTACTGCCGGTCCTCCCATGTAAAGGCAAATTGATCTTGGCTCTGCGGGGCAATGGCGATGGAAAAGAAGGCATTCACCAAGTCCACCACCACATGCCACTGCCCTACTCGTGTTGCGAGGCGCTCCATGATGGAGACCATGTCGGGAACTGCCGCCGTTAGGGTTGGGGTGACCCTGTTCAGATTGCAGTAGTCGACCGTCATGCGTCCTTTTTGTGGACTGGCCAAATTGGGCTGTTGAACGCGCTCATGGCGGGATGGATGATGTCCGCCTGGAGCAATCCTTTAACGGTGGCGGTTATCTCCTGGTGCCCACCAGGTATCCGATATTGTTTGGTATTGACTACCGTGGTAGGGGTCGGAAGCACCACGGGGTCCCACCGCGGATGCCCTCGCAGCATGGTTATGACCGCTCAGACATACAGCGGGCGCCCAAAGGAAAAGGGTCCCCACTGCGTGTCTATGGTCTGCCCTCGGAGGAGATCTATGCCCAATATGTACTCATGAATGGGGGCGATTAAGACGGTGACTTGCATGGGGGGGGGCCTTCCCGATGGCCAGCCTTAACTGCATCGGCATGGCCCGAACATCCACCCCTCCGAGGCTGCTCACCATTACCGACCGTCTTTAACACTCAGAAGCCCAACTCCCAATGGGGTCTAAACCCCAAATAAATCCGTTTTACCCTGTATAAAGGCCCTGGAGGTTTTTCGCCTTCCTCTGCAGCGTGGGGCACGGGTCACTTGCTGGAGGATTCTCTGCACCTTGAGGTCTTTAAACCACGATTTGAGGACTTCAATAACTCAGGCATAGGTTAGGGATTGTTACAGGAGTGGGTGGGTGAGATTCTGTGGCCTGCAATGTGCAGGAGGTCAGACTAGATGATCATAATGGTCCCTTCTGACCTTAAAGTCTATGAGTCTATGAGAACAAAGTGAATTACCAAGTAAAATAAAATAAAACATGCAAATCTAAGCTTAATACAGTAATAAAACTGAATACAAATAATATCTCACCCTCAAAGATGTTTCAATAAGTCTCTTTCACAGACTGGACACCTTCCTAGTCTGGGCACAATCCTTTCCCCTGGTACAGCCCTTGTTCCAGCTCAGGTGGTAGCTAGGGGATTCCTCATGATGGCCGCCCCCTTTGTTCTGTTCCACCCATTTATATATCTTTTGCATAAGGCTGGAATCCTTTGTCCGTCTCTGGGTTTCCACCCCTCCTTTTAAATGGAAAGGCACCAGGTTAAGGATGGATTCCAGTTCAGGTGACATGATCACATGTCACTGTAAGACTTCATTACCCACTTGCCAACACACCTGTATACAGGGAGACTTACAGGTAAAACAGAGCCATCTGCAGACAATTGTCCTGGTTAATGGGAGTCATCAAGGTTCCAAACCACCATTAATGGCCCACACTTTGCATAACTACAATAGGCCCTCAGAGTTATATTTCATATTTCTAGTTTCAGATACAAGAGTGATACATTTATACAAACAGGATGATCACACTCAGTAGGTTATCAGCTTTGTAATGATACCTTACAAGAGACCTTTTTAATGAAGCATATTTATATTCACACTCATTAGCATATTTTCATAAAATCATATAGAATGCGTCACAATCTCCACTGCCAGTAGCAGGGGCATGTTTCCTTACCAAAGAATGTCCAGAGTGAAAAGGCAAAATGAAAGGGCATGTGAAGAAATGGCAAAACAAATTTAGCTTCTCTCTTTCGGAAGGACCAGCTCTCAGGCCCCAAATTATTGCCAGTGTCTGCGCTAGGCAGGAGGGACAACAGATGGACACAACATAGCAAATGCTCTTTCCTCCAGCAGGCAGCCTGTGTATCACCTGTGTCCGAGGCAGGACTGTGGGATAATTAGGGGTCACTTCTGGGAATATGGAGTCTCAAGGTGCCCTAAAACGATTATTATGGGAAGGGTCTTGCTTTACCATGGCCTGGACAGGTTCAGTCTAGCAGTTAAAGCCAAAATAATATCCTAGAGGCTGACGTGAGATGTATTCAAACTGGAAATAAGGTGTACATTTTTAAAAGGCAGGGTAACTAATCATTGGAACAAATTAACATGGATCGAGGTGGAATCTCACAGTCCTAAAAACAAGATATGATCTTAAAAAATCAATAAGATTGTATCTAATTCAAAAGAAATTATTCTGGAAACATGTGGCCTGTGTTATACAGGAGGTCAGGCTAGATGATCACAATGATCCCTTCTGGGGTTGATATCTGTACATCACTGGATCTTGGTAGCCATCAAACTAGGCCTAGGGACACCACAAACATGTCCAGGTAAAAGTGACTCTTGGGCTCAGTAATTTGGTGGAGAGGTGAGTTTGGCAGCAGTGACTGTTAGTGGCATGTATTGAGAGAGGCTGGTACCATCTGGCAGCAGGGAAAGGGGCTGGCAGCAGAGAGAGAGGATTCCTCAGAGGGGAGGAGGATGGAGTAAATAACACCAGAAATCATTTTACCCCTAGAGCGAGAAAGTGCTGGAGAGAATGTGTCTGAGAAGCAGAACGGGGCTTTAAGTCATGTTGGTGAAGAGATGCAAACTCCCAAACATGATATCAACAGAACGTCCCGGGAAATGACACCTCCCACTGCAAGTCCAACGGTGGAGGAAGCTGAGGGCATCCAGGTAGGGACTAGTTATATAGCATAAATATTCAAACTACTCTGTGGAAGCCCAGTGGCCTAAAGTCAGATGGCTTGGCCCAATGCCCTGGGGTCAGTGAGGAGGAAGGCTGGGCATTGGATCAGGTCCCCCGCTGTGCACTTTGTTATACACTTAGGGGGAACACTAAGGGCCCACAAGGGTACTGGAGCTGCAGAGGGGTGGCCCAGGAATAGGCAGGGGCAGCTGGTCCAACCCCCCCTTGCCGATGTTGAGTGGTTTACAGACTGCAGTCTGCCTTAGGGAGCGGGAGCTAGATGATGACTGGCAGTAACCACTGAGGCAAGATGGGGATGGGGGTTGGGGGCTCCCCTGGGAGGGGAGACCCAGAGACAGAGGGGTTACTGCTGGGGGCAGAACCCTGGTAAACAAGGGCACCGGGGTCTGGGAGGGACACAGGGGCCAACGGCAGGCGAGGCATCAGCTGGCCGGGGAGGCTCCGGAGCTGGAAAAGAGCTAATTCCCTGGACAACCAGCAGGAGGCGCCGCGCCAGTGAGTTGTTGCCCCGCAACACCCTGGCTGGGACCCTACGCAGGCTGGGATGTTGTGTCTGGGGGTGGGCTAGAGCCATTGCCACTGTGGTCCAGAGAGTAGGATCCCTAAAAGCCCAGTTCAGTGTTGCAGGAGCTAGCAAGCTTCAAAGGAGGTTACATGGACATCAATTCACAGTTTTTCTCTATAAAGGAAGTTTAAACCATACGAAGAATGTCCACAGTAACTGGCACCAATTTTACTAACTGATATCAGGTTAACTGGGCTCCACTTAGAAAACAGAGAAAGCCTTAGCAATAAGTTATCCAACATTTACTGTCTTTCTTTTTCCCTTCTAGGTGCATGTAGCGGATCTTAGGCAAAGGTTAGTTTGTGAGTTTCCATTGACTGCACTATGAAGTGTTCAACAACATATTTGTAACTTGAAAATGTGTCCTGGCAAGACCCAGGCACTGTCCCCATAGCCCTGGTGGTGTTTAACTTCTTACTAAAGTCATTTAATTCCCCAGAGGGGTGGATAATTCATGGGAGAGAATGAGAAGGAAAAGTCATTTGGAAAGTCTCTGCTATTTGAGGAGATCCCCCTGCCCCTCCCTCTGCCCCCTCTCCCATCAAACATTTAATCTGTATTCTGTCAGCCTTCTCTTGTGTATGGCATTTGTTGTATTGATGTTGAAAGTGCAGGAATGATGAGAGTAACTCTTTTTTGTTCAGATTTGAAGGTCACATGATTCTGAATCGAGCAGCTGACTCTGGACTAAAAAAAGTGAGTGCTTCTCTTCTAGCGATACCATGGGGGCAGGCTCCACACAAAACACAGGGAAGGGAAAATGGTTCCTGCCCCTTCATCAGTGCATCTAGTTTAGTTATTACCTGGGTTCATTAGCACCTGATAATATTGTATCTGTGTAATTTTTCCTGGTATCCTCCAGTTAGCCACCTCTCCCAGTGCCCACAGCGAGCTCCATTTGGGGCAGGGTAGAACTATTCCCTTTGCCTTTTGCTAGTTCCTTAAGAGTCACCTCACTCCAGACTCACCCTCCAAGGCCAGAGTTCAAGCTCCCTCTCTCTTAGATCAGGTGTCTTAGAGAAATGCCCTGGGAACAAGAGAGGCTCAGCAGAGAAAGTACAGGGGGAAACAAGACAAGGGATGATAGGCACCAAAGATGATGTGGATGTGGCTGGTCACTATGAAACAAGTCTTTAAGAAAGCCCCAGGCCTTGGGGGCAACAGGGGGGACCCTCTTGTGTTTTAGAAAGTCCCTTTCCTCCCCAGCAGGCACCTGTTCCCTCAGGCAGGATTATGGGATGCTGCTTGTCCCAGGAAACATTTGTTATCCAATAGCCCCGCAGTCAGGAGCCGGATTATCCTCTGTCAGGTCTCAGATCAGCATTTGGGCTGTGCCTCCGCTCAGGCCAAAATGGGTGGAGCCGGAAACTACACGTATAGACTCACGTTGCCAAACTTAGTCTTAAAAAAGCATAGAAAACAGCTACAGCCATGAACAGCATGTACTGCTTGTTACTCCTGTTAGCCCAGCAGAGACGTCACTGGTACAGGTGATGGTGCTGGAGCCTAGTCTAGTCTGTGCAAAATCAACATAAGGGGCACATCTTCTATTCATGTTCCATTGATATATGGCTTATAAATGGTTAGTAATAGATGAATAGATGTTATAAGCACGTCAGTGGACAGTATTAGAGATGCTTCAATCCGTGGCTATAAGCGACATTTTGTCCTATCTGTGTTGCAAATAGAGCTGTGCGGGAACTTGATTTTCCATTTTGTGGCACATTCCGTAGTTTTGACAAAAATCAAAAATTTTTGGAAATTTCCACCTAAATGGAATTTTGAAAAATGTCATTTTGTTTCATTCAGAACATTCTGTTTCAATAAATGAAATATTTTATCTTTTAAAAACACATATTACATATAATATAAAATGAAAAATAACAAAGCATTCTTTTTCCAAAAAGGTCGAAGAACAACAATTTGGTCTTGTTGAATTTCCCCCCCAAAACTAAATTGAATCAAAATTGACATGTTCCTGTGAAATGTTTAAATTTTGGTGAAATGTCATTTTCTGACAAACTTTTTTTATTGGGCAATTTTTGACAGGCTCTAGTTATAAGCCATGGTTACAAGAAGCCTCTCTTTTCTGTCTTAGGTACTTATCTGACCTCTTCCCAGTCTTTAATATATTTATGCTCACAACTCCCCTGTGAGGCAGGGAAGTGCTATTATCCCCTTTTTACAGGGGGGAAACTGTGGGTCCATGTAGACTAAATTACTTTCCCATCTCACACAGGGAGTCAGTGGCGGGACAGGGAATTGAATGTAGGTCCCCTAATCATTTCCTTATCCTTCCTTCCCCCTCTTTTTCTCTTGGTCTATATAGCAATCAATCATTTATCGTGTATTAACCTTTTAAATGTAACCCAAGTACAGAGTGTGACCCAAATTGATGTTGCAATTGTAGAATTTTCATTACTGGGGATTATGCATACAAAGGGAAGAGCACAGTTTGCCTTTCAGGCCCCAGGGGGACTTCGATGCTGGTGGTCAGAAAAAAAACAAGAACAAGAAATTTCTTCCACAATGAGCTGATTTCCTCTGGAGTCCCTGAGAGGAAAACCACCTGGAAATCCCACCATGCTGTTCGCACTGAATCTGCCTTATAGAGACAGAGCTGTCCAGTCACCTGGGCCACCTAGCAGCATTGCTAGTGGCCTGGCCAGCTGGACAGCTCAAGATTTTCATTGGCAGAGACCCAATTCTAATCAGCTGTTCTATTCTATTCAGGTTATTCAACCACCCTCATCAATGTAGTATCTGAGAGCCTCCCTATAGGGCACTGAACAATGTGACTAGCATCTGTCAGGTGTTGTTTGTTCTCTCACCCTCTCGTGAGGGGGAGAATTGTGTGTATGGTGGGTGTGAATTCGTTGTGGCTGGTCTGTGTTTATGTTAGCTAAGGCCAGGTCACAGCACTGTGCCTTGTACTTGGGCTGGGAGGTGGGCAGATTTATGATGGTCCCTGAGTCCTGTGGGAGTTGATGCCACAGTCTGGGACTGACCCCTCAGAAAGCTCCAGCTCCGGCACTAATGAGCTTTGCCCCTGACATGGGCAGCTCCATTGTGCCTGAGAAGCGGAGCTGTCGATCTTCATTCCAGAGCTGGCAAATTGTTCTCGAAATTCCCCCATGAGCATGGGGCCAGCTCAAAGTTTATACATCTGAGAATGTCTGCTCTACACATCCCTACACTTGACCCACATTCTGCTTTGGATGACGGGCTGCAAGTGGGCTTCTTTGGGAAGCTTGATCCTGAGACCAAGGCTCCTCGTTTAACAGCTGATATTTCTAAGTGTTCTAAAATCCACATGGAGACACAGATGGTTTTGAAAATTGCTATGCCTTATCAGGGCCAGGGATAGAGTTAGTCCTCTAGGGCAGGAAATGTATTACTTTAGTAGAGCATTTTTGTAACATTTTTCATTGAAATCTCAAGTTCACACTAGTTCACAAATTAGACAATAACCCAGCATTGTTTACTGGATCCTATGATGGTGTTTCCCATTTAAATTCTGGTGAATTCTGAGTGTGGGAGATCCATGGATCAGCTCTTGGAGTTGGGCAGATCCTATTGCTGAAATGACCAAACCTTTTCCCAACTCGGACAGTAAAAAAAATCTCTCTCCACAGCGAATATGACTCTGGATCCAACCACAGCTCATCCTCAACCTGTCCTGTCGGTGAATCAGAAAATTGTGGTATTTTGTGACAAATGGAAGAGTCTGTCCAACAATCCTAGATATGTGCCGTGAAATGTAAATGTAGACCATACTTACAGGATGAGGGACTATATCTTGGGAAGCAGTGTCTCTTGGAAAGATTTAAGCATGGTGATGGATAATCAGATGATCATGAGCTCCCAGTATGATGCAGTGGCCAAAAGAACTAATGTGATCGTTGGATACATAAATGGGAATTTTGAGTAGGAGCAGAGCAGTTATTTTACCTCTGTGTTTGGCACAGTTGCAACCACTGTTGGAATTCTGTATCCAGTTCTGATGCCCACAGTTCAAGAAGGATGTTGATAAATTGAGAGATTCCAGAGAAAAGCCACAAGAATGGTTAAAGGCCTGGACAATGTGCCTTGTAGTGATAGACTCAAGGACCTCAATGTACTTAGCTTAAAAGATGAAGGTAATGGGTGACTTGATTACAATCTATACATCCCTAGATGGGAAATACATATTTAATAGTGGACTCTTCAGTCTAGCAGAGAAAGCTATAACACAATCCAATGGCTGGATATTGAAGCAAGACAAATTCAGACTGGAAATAAGGCGTACATTTTTAACAGTGCGAGTAATTAACCATTGGAACAACTTACCAATGTTTGGTGGATTCTCCACGATGGATTCTCCATCAATGACCATTTTATAATTGAGATTGGATGTTTTCCTTAAGGATCTGCTCTAGGAATTATTTTGGAGAAGTTCTTTGGCTTGTGTTGTAGAGGAAGTCAGACTAGAAGATCACAGTGGTCCCTTCTGGCCTTAGAATCTATGAATCTGGCGAGATTTGATTTTTGTCCTAGCATCTGAGGACTTGGGGAAATTTCAGTGGGAGGTGGAGGAGGGGAAATGGGTAAGTCGTCTGTTGGGGTTGCCATGGACTCCAAGGAGGAAGGGAGAGATGAACATTAAACCTATGGAGAGGATCTGGGTTCTCACCTTCTTTAAGGTCCTTTGGTCTCTGTGTGAGAGACCCAGGAAGACTGGAGTTTAGATGAACTATACAAAGAAACAGGTGACATTTTTATGGTGCTGAGATTGTGGCTCTGGTCTCCTCTCTCACTGCCAAATTTACTGGGAAAGTTTTCCCTTTTTTCCACCCATGGTCTAAAGGATCCTCTATCAAGCTGTCCTGCCACTGATAAATATTCCATTGTATCCACTGCATAGTCTGGACATAAACACCACTTCATTGATCATTCATAAAACAAAGTTGTGTTTCCAGGATGTAACCTTAACCCATTTCCAGGGGATGCTGTGTGGGTTAATTGGTTACAGTTTGTAAAGAAGATCTATGATACTGTGTAAATACTACGTGCAACCCAGGTTTGTTTACTGCCATCCACACACTGAACATCAGCACATCTGAGCCACCCTGACATCTGCCTTAGTCCCGCTGTCACACTGCAGCGTTTAGGGAGCTGGGCGTGGAGACCCTGTCTGGCTTCATGGCAGCGTTTGTTTAAAACACTGGTTATTTATTTCATTTATTGTATTGTTATGATGGGAGTCACCACCAAGTGGTGCTGATATACATAGTCTGCCATGTTCTGTTTCTTCATGTGTGAGAGCAAATGTTCAGTCCTTGAAGAAATGCTGTATTATCAGTTTTGTGATACAGTGTCTTTGTGGGGAAGCTATTGCAAACATCAAGAAGGTTTCCTTTTTCCTATAATCAGTTTTGTTGCAGAATAGCATAGTGGAAGGCTGATGTTTCTGAAATAGGAATTTTCCTGTGTGCATTGTGTGACCCTTCTGTAAAAAGACTCGTGTTTATAATGTAAATAAACAAGTTACAATAAGAAAATACCCAGACTCCATATCACTGTTTTCTGCTCCAATGGGAAGCCAACCTGCAAGGCCCTGGAATATCTCAATGCCCAGAAAAGGGGTGACCTTGAGGTGACATTGGTGTCAGAAAGGGGATGCTGGTTCAGAGGCAGGACCAACCACATTACACTAATTCCAATTTTTTTTCCTCTCCACCTTTTTTCTAATACCTGTATCAGCTTGTTTGAGTAATACCCCGCCTACCAAAATTTACATTATTCTTTCATGTTCCCCTAGACATAGATTATTTCCTGAGTGATTTCCAAGTGGAAGCACCTGGTGCTAGTTTAAAATCAAATCCAGGGATCAATTCCCCTGAGGTGACAGTTTTAGCCCCGGGAACATGCCACCCTTGGTGTACAGTGTGTTGGTATTTTGTCCTATACGTTACCTGAGAATGGAAACACTCACACCCCATGTACTGATCCAAGACAAATGATGATAAAATGGAGCTAAGGCTGAGAGAACAGATCAGTGATTCAGGGTAAATGACATTGCCAGGCTGTGGCAATAATTCTCAAAACCAAGCGTTCTGAACCCAGGAAATTCACAGTTAGGGTTAAATGACACCGAAGCAGCCTCAGCAACTGCTGGAACAAGTGAGTGCGAGGGAGAGATGGGGCCTACAAGGCCCATCCCTTACGCTCCTCCCCAGTGCCCTGTGCAGTGGTGACTCACTGCCCCTGCCATCGGCGGCACTAGGACCCATGCAGCATGCCCCTCCCCCAAGCCATATGCACAAGAGGAACAGTCCATGAAGGTGCAGGCCCCTGGTCACAGAAACTCCCCTGCACACAGAGCAGGTGCAGTAGCAGCAGCAGCCCTGGCAGGTTTTGCAGCAGGGGCCCTCAGCCACCAATGATGTTGTCAGGCTGCTTTACATAGCATGTGTTCTGGGCACCATCCCTCTGTGCTGATTGGCTGTTTGCTCCAACCCCTTTCCCCTTCCAAATGGTCCCCAACCCCTTCCTGCCCCCACCCATGCACCTCAACCTCATTGCGCTGTGGGAGTGAAAGGGGTGTCTTTCAAGGTGTTGAGCACCAGATATTTCCACTATTTACCCTCAGGTGTTTTTTGCTCCCCATGCGTTAGGGGACACCACCAACATTAACAATTGAACTACATTTTGAAATAAAGAAATGGTTTATTAAAATTAAAGAAAAAACAGTAAACATAATTAATAATCGATTAAAAGTTTGCAAATTAGTTGCACAGTATGAAAACAAAGGTAAATAATTGAACGATACAATGTATTAATACTGCTGTAAAACAACATCCTAATCAAGTGTGAAATTCTAGCGTATAAGAAAATATTAAAACAAGGCTGATTAATATTGTTGTAAAGACTAGTATCATGGAAGTGAGTATGAAATTCAATAAACCATGAGAATTAACAATGGTATTCAATCCATTGCCTCTTAGACCATGAAGGGGTATTCTTATACAGATGAGGTAGGTTGATGGCCAAGCATCGTTAACATAATTCCGTAACCGTACTTAAAGGAATAGTGCCATATAACCACAGGTAAATTCAATGAACTAGGTTACAAACACTGTAATTCAACTGAATATCAAAGATCTGAACTAAAGTCAAGAAATGAAAATAAAACTGGATGAAATCTGCTTGAAAGCAGCGGCGACTTAAACAAAGGCAAGTACAACACACTCGTGATTCCTTTTATTTGTGTTTTAAACATGTGGTGGTCCAGGTGTAAGCAGGGGTTTGAAGGTCATGTGTCAATTGCAGCTCAGGGTTATGCAGTGTTCATATTCACAAACCTACCTGGGGATTGTTACAATAACAATTGAAAAGAAGCAGGGGTTACACAATAATCACATGCAATATGATTGTTACAATAACAATGCAAAGTGGAGAAGTTTAGCTCTCATTTGGTGTGAAGTTAACAAGAAAGTGTTTAAAGTGGTCTAAGGTGACAAAGCAGTTCACTCAAGTAGTGTGCAGGGTGAAATTTGAAAGCAGGCCAAGTAAATCAGTAGTTAGAAAGGCTTGAGTTAGATACAACAAGCCGGTTATGTCATTCAGGGCTTGTCTACACTGGCAAGCCTCTGAGCTGAAACTTTCTTGCTCAGGGGTGTGAAAAATCACCCCCCCCATCCCCGAGTGCAGCAAGTTGCAGCACTGTAAAGCACCAGTGTAGACAGGCTCCCAGCGCTCGGAGCTATGCCCCTCCTGAAGGTGGTTTACATAGAGCGCCGGGAGAGCTCTCTCCCCAGTGCTCGTGCACGACCACACTGTCACATTAAACCACGGCAGGGCTGTAATGTTTTAAGTGTAAACTTAGCCACAGTTAATCTGCACAGGAGAGAGAGAGAGTCTCCCTGTAACGCCTGTCAAAGACAAAGCCCATACAACCTTGAAGTGTAAACTCCAGCAAAGTGAATATACAGAAGAGAAACTGCAAAGCTCGATGCTTCCAGTATTTGAGATGAACAAAGGCAAACCAGTAACAATTTAAGTTACCACCCCACAATGGAAACGAGAATAGTTTGAACGTATGTGGTATTCACACAGAATAACTTCTGTAGTTAGAGACACCCAACGCAATCAAAGTCAGTGCAAGAAAAGATTCTAGCATGTACAGCATACACAGATGAAGACTGCCATGATGTTAGGAGACAGATTTCCTCTCACACACAGTGTATTGATCTCAGAGGGAGAGAGAGATCTGAGGTGTCTCTCATGCAGGCACTCACACAAACAGGCATATGCAGACCAGCCTCAGGGGAGGGGTTGAGAGCAGGGCCGGCTCCAGGCACCAGCTCGTCAAGCAGGTGCTTGGGGCGGCCACTCTGGAGAGGGGCGGCATGTCCAGCTATTCGGCGGCAATTCGGCAGACGGTCTCTCACTCCGGCTCCGAGTGAAGGACCTCCCGCCGAATTGCCGGCGCAGATCGTGATCGCTGCTTTTTTTTTTTTGGCTGCTTGGGGCGGCCAAAACCCTGGAGCCTGCCCTGGTTGAGAGTGTGTCAAATAGAGCAGATAACTGACCAGTGGGGATAGATATTACTAGTCAGTTTTCAGTAGCACTTAAATTTAGAGAGTAAATTTAGTATTCAAATAGGATGAGAACTAATCATCAAATGAGAAACTCTCACACAGATGTGATGACACAAGAAATACAATTTCATAAATTAGGTATGTACAGAGCAAGACAATGATGAACTCAATGTGAGTTCTTTTAAGCAACAGGAAGATAACTTTAGTAAGCTAGGTGATGACGAAATCAGCTGTAAGATAAAATGCACACTATCTCTTACAGTGACATGCTCTGTATGTAGGTGAAGCGACAACTAAATCAGGTGTGGAAGTAGAGCAAGAACTGACAGGGATTTGAAAGGGATTTCAATGCAAACAGTCCCTTCTGTGAGCAAGAGTCAGGCTAGCTGTAACCCTAATAATGCAAGATTTGTAGAAGCGAGGATTGTGTGAGGCGAGTGGGAAAGAACTGTGTGAGAAGTTGTTGCGACCTTGTGTTAGACAAGTATGGAATTTGGACTATAGTCTAAATAGAAGTGAGAAAATAAGATATCAGGATGACCTATGTATAAACAAAATGCAGCTGTTGCTCATTATAGTCTGTAACAAAGGTATAAATGCTTGCTGTAATTGTTTACTTGTAGAGAGAGAGACCTAACTCTCTCCCTCCACGCAATTGCTAGAGATAATAAAGTATCTGACATGCTGCACCCAACCAGAGAGTGAGAACTCTGTTTTTCTCCGACAATTTGGGGGCTCGTCCGGGATGGCAACACCTGCGGAGACAACGGCAGCTGCTGCAGATCGTTCGCCTTCGAATCCCATGGCACCACAATAGAGGTAGGAGACCTTTTGAAATCTCTATTGGGGTGTCGGAGGAGGACTGTCCATGGGGCCGTCTGTCCCTGTTGGGCTCACACCATCCGAACTTGTTGACTGTGCAGCAAGAGCAGATGCAGAGCGGTGCTGGGGAACTGTTTTGCCGCCCCCAATAAGGTTAGTTTGAAGTGATATTGAGGACTTAGTTTGCCACCCTCAATAAGGTAGTTGTATGCGGTATTGGGGACTATAGTTTGGCCACCCCCAATAAGGTTAATGCATAAGGGAAATGCATTAGGTTAATGCACCGGTGCTGGGGGGTTGTTACCATCTCATATAAGGGAAAGTTGTATTGAGTCCGGACATAAGATACAGATGCATCGTGGTATTTAGAAATAGAGGCCTTGGTGTGTGTGTGTGTACACCAGTGTGAATGAGAGTCGCCGGAAGATGCCCAGAGTATTCTGCAAAGCTGGTAGGCTCGTGACCGAAAATACTCTAACGCAAGCCCGGTGACTCCACCTAGTGGATCAGTAAAAGATCCGACCCAAGGCGGGCTGTCTCTGACTGGCATCATCTGGCGAGGGGCCTGCCTGGGTCTAGGATTGTATGAACCTATCTTCCCTCCCCTTTCCTCTCCGTGTGAGCTACTGACAGTCTGATTATCTCACTGGAAGCAATGAGAGTAAGCGGCGCCATCTCTCTGAGACTAGCCAACGCTCTTTGCTGAAGGGAGGTGTAGGAGGGTCGTGGCCATCCTCGTTAATCTTTCCTGTGTGAGTTATCCGTGGGGTGAGACCCTCAGTTTATGAGCCACTAGCGGACAGGGTGCCCTCCCTGTGTGTGTGATTGGAAAATGGGTGGGGGACAGTCTAAGCATTCCCTCTCACCCCCTAAGGGTAGTCCAGCATATTACATGTACGTACATTATGGTCCTAAAACCTGCAGATATTTAGAAAATTGGAATCTTTAGACGCATGAAAATCCAGCTAAACAATGCCCACTAGAAGGTACCTTCGATTTAGATAAACTTACATACCTCAGAGGAACCCTTACATCACCAAAAGCCTCTGATACACAGTGGGAGCAATTTGTCTATTGGTGGGAGGAAGCAACAAAGAGACTCCATGAGTCTCGGGTGCAGAGTCTAAAGGACTCCCAGGAGAAATTAAAACCTCAAGTATAGGATTTAAAACTTAAATGTAAGGCATCCGGATGCTTTCCTGCTTGAGCAATTCCTTCTGCTCCTCTTTATCCCCAATTAGTCAAGGCTGAGAGCGAGGAGGAAGCCGCTGAGGACATTGTGGATTTTTTCAGCAATGCTCCACGGCTGCAGCCCTTGCCTCCACCTCCTCCCTCTCGCAGGCTGTGCCTGCTAACGAGCTTCACCCGGTAGCGTCAGTTTCACCGCAGCATGTATCAACTGCACAACTTGTTCTTTCTTCTCCTGGGAGAGAATCCTCCTCTTCATCACAGAGGAATGATTCTCATCCTTCCAGTAGCTCGCCCGACCCTGGTCCTTCTGATGAAGCTGTCCGTTATTGTACTAGAAGCCAGGTACCAATACTCCAGGCTCCTTTAAGGGAATTGCCTGGTGCTGGAGGAGATTTGTTTATAGTACATGCCCCTTGGACACCAGGGGATCTTAAAAACTTGGTAAAGGAATTTCCTAATGTCAGGGAGGAGCCAGAAAAATTTAGAGAAGAGCTCCGGACAGTGATCCAGTGTTATAATCCATCCTGGGCGGATATTAACCAAGTCTTGCGGATAGTTATGCCAGCCGAAGTTTGACAACGGCTTTCCAGACAGGCTGATTGGCCCGCTGCTGACCCTAGAATTGAGCGTGAGTTGAGCGAGGCTAGGGACCGTCTCTTAAACTCCGTTACGGAGGTTTGCCCAAGAAAATGGGTTGAACAAAGATTACCAACTGTAAACAGAACAAAGAAGAGTCCCCTGCTGATTATCTAGATAAACTGACTAAGGTCTTTGAACAACATTCGGGAATTGCTCAGCCAGCTGCAAATGCCAGAGAGGCAGTAGGGGTTGCTTTCGTTCAGGGACTCTTACTGAAGGTTCAGCAGCAGTTAAGGACTATCTGTATTGGCTTGCAAACTAAACCCCTTTCTGAATTGGTGACAGTTGCCAATCATTGTGCAGCTTGCATAGAGCAGAAGAAGGAAAGTACTGAAACAAAACTCTTGGCCTTGCAGTTACAAACTTATCAAAATAAGGGCCGTGGGGGAATGAGGGGAGGACGAGGATGAGGTAGAGGTCGAGGAAGAGGGAGAGGTCCCTCATATCCTGCCCCGACAGGGAACACTGCGTGCTACTTTTGTGGCCAGGAGGGACACTGGAGAAATGAAGGCCCAAACCGACCATCTCAGAACCCTCCACCTCCTTTCCCAAACCCTGAAGCGCCTGCTTTTTCCCCACAAATTAACTCTTACTAGGACAGCCTGAGGGAACATAACTACATCATGAATCCTTTAATTCCTATTAATTAAGAAGGCCCATATGTAAATTGTGAAATTGCAGGACAATCTGTTACTTGTCTTGTGGATACTGGAGCTAGTAGATCTGCTTTAAGATCCTTAGAGTTTCCTCTGTTCCTTTGTCAACTTTGTCTGTTAATGCCATTGGCATTTCAAATCAACCTGTTTCGCATCCTGTCACAAAACCCCTTTCTGTTTCACTGGGGCCCCTCGCTAATGAACACGCGTTTTTGCTCAGCCCATCCTCTCCTGTGAATTTGCTGGGAAGGGATCTGTGAGGGTTTACGCCCCTCATTACAGGGCAGCACGGCCTAGTGGCCAGAGTCCATAGAAAAGTAGCCCTCGTTGCAGGGCTGTAGGACCTTACTACTGGCTCAGCGGGGGGGTCCTACCGAAACACGCTGAGGCTTACCGGGGTCAAGGTACCGGTCCATCACCCCACCCCTCCGGGTCGCTTCCTACCGGCTTGAGAGTTGGGATCTCCCATGAGTCCCAGGGTTCTCCGTGGGTCTCCGGGTCCGTCGCCTCCCCTGGTTCCTCCCGCATTAGGGGTTCGTGCCGGCCCGTAGAAGCCTCTGTTCCTGGCAGCTTCAAGAGCGTCGGCTGGTCCTCTGCAGGAGCTTCCCGGTTAGGTCCTTCCCCTGCGGCCGCCAGCCCCGACTGAGCTGAATTCCCTCCCTTTATAGTCCCTGAGCACTTGGAGCATGCCCAGTACGAACGGGGTGGGACTTCCTCCGTCAGAGCAACTGGTCTGATGCCGCTGGGGCTAGTGTGGGGCGGGGCTGCCCCGTCACAGGATCTTTTGTGTAAATTAGGTTGTACTATCTATTGCACACCAGATGGCATATTCTTACAAGTTCCTGATGAGAATACCAATCTAGTGTAGCCAGCTAAATTACCGGCAGCTCTCAGCCCTGACCTTGTGCATTTGTTATCACAAGTTCCCCCTCATCTCTGGTCTTGGCATGCAAATGAAGTGGGACAGATTCAGACAGCGGAGCCGGTTAAAATTTTTGTTGATCCTTCTAAAGCTTTGCCAAGGGTTCCACAATACCCACTGCGTCCTGAAGCAGAGTAAGGAATAGCTCCAGTAACGGAGTCTTTATTACAGCAGGGTATTATTGTTGCCACTACCAGTTCTTGTAATACTCCTATCTTTCCTGTAAAGAAGCCAGGAAACAATACCTATCGCTTTGTTCAAGATCTCCGCGCGGTTAATGCTGTTGTTTTGCCCTCTTTCCCTGTGGTTCCAAATCAGCTACGATTCTTTCTTGTATTCCCCCTTCAGCCACTCACTTTACTGTTGTGGACCTTTGTTCAGCTTTCTTTTCTATCCGCATTCACCTTGACAGCCAGTATTTGTTTGCCTTTACCTATAAGGGATGTCAGTACACCTGGACCCATTTACCCCAAGGGTATACCGAATCCCCATCCCTGTTTTCCCAGATCTTAAAAAAGAATCTGGACGATGTGGTTTTTCCAGGTAAATCAGTGCTCATACAATATGTGGATGATCTTTTGCTGGCATCCCTTTCTTTTGAATCCTGTAAAGCTGATACTTTGGTTCTTTTGACTGCTTTAGCTGCTAAGGGTCACAAGGCATCCAAGGGAAAAGTCCAGTTGTGTCAATCCAGGGTTCATTACCTCGGTCATGATATTTCCCCTGGCACTCGTCATTTATCAGATTCTCGTATTTCAGCTATTCTAAATATGCCTAAGCCTGGTACTATTTCTCAAATGCGTACTTTGCTTGGCATGACTGGGTATTGCAGACAGTGGATTTTAGGTTATGCAACAGTGATTAAGCCCTTGCAGGATCTGACTAAGTCAGGTACTCCTGAGCCTCTTCCTTGGTCTCCAGAGGCTGAACGAGCTTTTGTTGCTATCAAGCAAAGCCTGTCCAGTGCACCGGCCCTGGGACTTCCTGACTATGCTAAACCATTTACTCTTTTCTGTCACGAGCGCAATGGGTTTGCTTTGGCTGTATTAACGCAAAAACACGGGGATAAACACCGTCCCATTGCTTATTACAGTACTGCCCGAGACGCTGTGGCAGCTGGATTTCCCCCTTGCCTTCGTGCTGTGGCTGCAGCGGCCCTTGCTGTTCAAGTATCCGAATCTATAGTCTTAGGATCTCCTTTGATTGTTGCTGTCCCTCACGCTGTGGCTGCACTCTTGTTAAAATCTAAAACACAGCATTTATCCACTTCTCGTCTTACAAAATATGAGCTTGTATTGTTGTCTTCGTCTCATATTACTTTGGCTCGTTGCCCCGTTCTAAATCCTGCCTCCTTGTTGCCTGGGCCAGAGGACGGAGAACCACATGACTGTGTGTCTGTGACATCTGTCCTCACCCGTCCGAGAGATGATTTGTTAGATGTGCCTTTGCAAAATCCTGATCTCATTTATTTTGTGGATGGTTTGTGCTGGCGAGATTCTAAAGGTAAATTGGTTGCTGGTTATGCTGTGTGCTCTGCCTATGCTGTTATTGAACGTGCTTTCCTTCCATCGGTGTTTTCTGCCCAAGTGGCCGAACTTGTGGCCTTAACCTGAGCTTGCATTCTAGCTCAGGATCAAGCAGTTACTATTTATACAGATTCTCATTATGCTTTTGGAGTGGTACATGATTATGGTTTGCTTTGGAAGTACAGAGGTTTACTTACATCCACTGGTTCTCCTATTAAGAATAGCCTGTATGTATCTGCTCTTTTGGATGCCCTTTTATTGCCCAAAGCTATAGCTGTTGTTAAATGTACGGCTCACCAGATCCCTCATGATGAAGTTACCCGTGGAAATGCTTTGGCAGACTCTACAGCCAAAGCAGCGGCCCTTTCTACACCTCAGGCTAATATACTTGTGCCTTAATCGAGCAGCCTTCACTAGCCTCCCTTGAGGATCTGGCCAAGATCCAGAAGGCGGCGCCAGAAGACAAGAAATGTTCTTGGAGTGCTGCTGGATGTATTCTACACACTGATCACCTTTGGCGTGCCCCAGATGGTCGCCTGGTCGCACCGAAGATGCTTTTACTCTATCTTGCTTGTGTGTACCACGGGGCGGTGCACGTAAGCAAAGGGGGATGGTTGCTGCAGCTAAACAAGATTGGTGCGCACCTGGTTTCCCATTCATAGCACATCACTACTGTCAACAATGTATGATTTGTCAACAACACAACATTGATAAAGCTGTTAAGGTTAAGCAGGTAGCCCATCCTCCTCCTTGGGTACCTTTTGTAAATATTCAGATTGATTTTATTCAAATGTCTAAATGTTGTGGTTATGAATATGTGTTAGTTCTAGTTGATGTATTTTCAAACTGGGTTGAAGCTTTTCCCTGCAGGAAAGCAGATGCCAGGACTGTTGTGAAACTTCTGCTTAAAGATTTTGTACCACGATTTGGTATCCCTGCGAGTATCAACAGTGATCGTGGAACTCATTTTACTGGACAGATTGTAAAGGAGTTACGTGCAGTTTTGCAGATCCAGCACAACCTTCACTGACCCCACCACCCGCAGTCTGCCGGGACAGTGGAACGTCAGAATGGAATTTTGAAAAATAAGCTGGCCAAGATTTGTGCTGAAACAAACTTAAAGTGGCCAGATGCCCTCCCATTGGCACTGATGAGTATGAGGGCCACTCCCAATCGAAAGACTGGACTCAGCCCTCATGAGATTCTGACAGGGTGCCCGATGTGACTACCGGCTGCGCCCCCTCTGACTCTAGCCCAGATGGACATTCATTTAATGGATGACACAATGCTTAAGTATTGTCAAGCACTACTGAAATGTGTTAAGTCTTTTTATACACAGGTGAAAGAAGCACTACCCAGGGATCCTGTGCAACCCTGCCACTTGCTGGAACCAGGAGACTGGGTCTACATAAAGGTCCATCAGCGAAAAACTGCCCTGGCTCCACGCTGGAAGGGCCCTTTCCAAGTCCTGTTAACCACTAACACTCTCCAACTGATGATCAGCCTATTTCTCCTTCTAGCTCTGCTGTGCCTTCTGGACAGCAGGGAAAAAGGACAAGGTGAAGCGCTAGTAACCTCTCCCTTGTCCACTGACAGATCTACTCTGCCTTTGGATTTTTCTGAAGGAATTACACCATTACAGGGTGATGTGCTAGTAACCTCTCCCCTGTACAATGCTGAACCACAATTGTTTCAGGAGAAGAGAAGAAGGAACACTCGCTCCGCTGAAACCACCAAAGTCCAGGGATTCCTGACTACAAAAGACATTAAGAAGTGGCCCTGGTGGAAGAAACGGAACATTGTTACTTGGAAGGGAGGGAATTGTGCGGATCGTGCTTGGGAATGCGGGGTCGAGTGGTGGTTTGGATTTCTTCCAGGGGTGGGGCTCTGTACTTATGGGCAAGTACCTTGGGGATGCACTGGCCTCCCTAATTGGCTTCCAGATGATGAATACCAAAAGCGCCTTGCTACCACGAACATTACCCCCACCAGCCCCTCAACCCTTGCCACTACCACTGTAACTTAACCAGATACAGACAATATTGTGTATTCTAATGAAACCCATTGGCCAAGGCCTTCACATCTTAGTGATTTATTGAAATTTTGTTCAGAAAGATTATTTTTTAAGGTTCAGAATAGGTCATATGAGCAAACAATTGAGTGGAAAACAAATGGGATGGTGGAGATAGAGATATATGATATCACTACAAATGAACCCCAAGAATCTGTAATTGAAATTGATGGGTTCTATAGATGGCTGTAGATATGATGGCTGTTCCTGGAGTTTGCAATGTGTTAGATGAAAGAGGCCCTTATTGTTATTTGGTCACCCAATTAGTGAATAATCAAACGAATACCCAAAGAGTTTGTTCTGCCACTGGAAATTTCACCTGTATAGAAACTATTCCAGTAACTAATAATGTAACCTGTACCTTATTGCAATGTACCCCCTCTTATGCCATTAATATCAATATCAATGCCTCCCGGAAGTACATAAAGGTATACAATCAACAGATGTGGTATAGTACTACACCAAAGAGAGATGTATTAAGATATCGATGGACTGTGATTAATACAACACTAGGTACTGTCAAATTTACATTGCCCTTATCCAGTTTCCAGATCACCTCTACATATCCAAATTGCTCACGGGGGGCTGCCATTAAATTAGCACAACAGAGGGCCTGGGTTATGTCCTCTAGAAAGAAGAGGGACTTGACCGGATCCCTATGGGATGGAGCCAATAGTGCAGCAGCAATTTGGAATATTTTTAAAAGCCAAGAACATGATGAGAAATTGGGGAAACTAGAGAAGGCCACTGGCCTTATTTCTGGGGCACAGCTCACCCAAGTACAGGCTGGAGTTGGTGAGTTACATGTTATTTCCTCCCTTAGTTCTATGACCCAGAAGCTGTTGACAGAGATGGTATTGAATATCACTGAGGCTGGGAAGGCATTACAGTGGGATCTAGCATGTTCAGAAATTCAAGCTTTCCTGAATGACCAGCTAATGGCCATTTGGAATGATCTTGAGCACCAGGCATGGCCCATTGCCCTTACAGACACTTCAGGAGTACCATCTGATCTGTGGCCATGGAGACATACTTGGAGATTTTCTGGGTGGAAGTGCAGACGTTCACAGTGCTCTTTCCAAGCATATGGACCAGTTGGGGGGGGGGGGGCTCCCGCATACCAAATCCTGCCAGGTCCATGGGGAGGATGCATGTGGGATTGGATTATTCACCGAGACATTTGGGAAATTAGACTACCTGGTGAGCCTAATCTATTTTTAGTCAGTGCTCCTGGAATAACACCCGACATTTGGATGGGGTTAGGGAGTCAATGGACATTTTGGCCGTTAGAACCTCCACAGCTTCAGTGTGTACGTTATCTGAAGCCAGGGGAAGTTGTCACTGTTCATGACAACGTTCGCTGGGAGGGTAGGGGACAAGGAACTACCCTGACAGGACACCTACTTTTCCAAGCTAATGATAGCTGTGTGTATGTTGAAGCCACCACATTGCGAGATATTCATTTTAATCTCACTACTGCTGCAGGCAATCATATTATTTACTGGCCTGCAGATAGAATTTTACAAGTAGCCCTTAGGTTTCAGATCCTTTCAATTGGACTAGTTTAATACCTGATCGGTTTCAAAATTTTCTTTCAGTTACCAGAGGTTCAAAGAATCTCTGAATTACAAGGGCAAATCCATATGCTTCAAAATATATATCAAGTTGAAAAGAATGCCTTTCATACAGCTTATAGAGTGTCCACTTTATGTACTAAGTATGATGTATTGTGCTTTGTGACTAAAACAGTACAACAACACCATCATATTATTACCATGGGAATGTTACTGTTTGTATTGCTGTTATTTAGTTTAGGATTATGTTATTGTTGTCGTAAAGGATGTGATAATAGTAATACCTTTCATGTCCATGCTAATCATGCATTGTCATTGCATCCAATCCAAACCCCTAAGGTTGAAGCATTTGATGTAGAATCTGAAATCCAAGGCTTGATGCAAATGGAGGTTTAAGAATGTTAGTTGTGCTAGAAGCACAAAAGGGGTGTGTGGAAGTAGAGCAAGAACTGACAGGGATTTGAAAGGGATTTCAATGCGAACAGTCCTTCTGTGAGCAAGAGTCAGGCTAGCTGTAACCCTAATAACACGAGACTTGTAGAAGCGAGGATTGTGTGAGGCAAGTGGGAAAGAACTGTGTGAGAAGTTGTTGCGACCTTGTGTTAGATAAGTATGGAATGTAGACTATAGTCTAAATAGAAGTGAGAAAAATAAAATATCAGGATGACCTATGTATAAACAAAATGCAGCTGTTGCTCATTATTGTCTGTAACAAAGGTGTAAATGCTTGCTGTAATTGTTTACCTGTAGAGAGAGAGACCTGTTTAACTCTCCCTCCACGCAATTGTAGAGATAATGAAGTATCTGACTTACTGCACCCAACCAGAGAGTGAGAACTCTGTTTTTTTCCGACACAGGCACCAAAGCTACTAAGTGTCTATCTGTCACATTTAAATCCTATATCCCTGTCCAATTATTACTTTTAGGAGAAAGATTTTAAAATTTTAAGGCTACTTCAGTGCTGCCTCTTTCCTCTCTTGCACTTAGTGTTCCCAGGTGCTGTTTGAAATCAGAATATCTTTGTAATATCTATGACATTTTAAAGTTTATCAATTCTGCATAGCCCCAAGGTACAAATCCTTCCTGTGCAAGTCTGTGGACAAAAATCTGAACTCCAAATGATTCAATATTCTAGGAAAGCAATATTTGCTCTATCCCGGACCAAATTCTGACTTCCTTCAAACACAGACAGTCCCCATGGAATCTGCTAGCAATAAATACTGATTTCCTAACCTCTCTACATCAGGGGTTCTCAAACTGGGGGTCGGGACACCTCAGGGGGTCGCAAGGTTATTACATGGGGGGGGTCATGAGCTGTCAACCTCCACCCCAAACCCCGCTTTGCCTCCAGCATTTATAATGATGTTAAATATATTAAAAAGTGTTTTTAATTTATAAGGGAGGCTTCAGCGGCTTGCTATGTGAAAGGGGTCACCAGTACACAAGTTTGAGAACCACTGCTCTACACTTTAAATAGATTGGGATTCTCTCTCCCTTCCTTCAATTGACCAGGGACTGTCTCTGTGTGGTGGTGATTTCTTCTTGGTATCTCTGATCTGCAGGATCTCTGTCTTTCCCAAGGCTGCTTATTTTTGGACTCAAAGGTCCAAACCCAAGGTTCTTGTCCATAAAGGACTCTTGGTTAAAGAAATTCACTCTCTCTCAGGAGAATCAAACAACTGATCACTTCTTGATTGAAGAGGGTAGGCCTATCTGGATCACATCAAGAAGTTTCTGCATTTGAATCCTGTAGAACTCTTGGTGAGACTCCTTGTTGTGTATTTGTTTGTCGTGGTAATAGAAGCTTGTGTTGCTATGGCAACTGAGTTAGATTATTAGGGGATAGCCCAGCCAGTTTTGGCTGGGTTTTGGTTTAGTTCAGTGTGTGGCAATAAATGGCTGCTTCAAGGTTTACAGCTCTCTGTGTCTCCAGTGATTTCTTCCTAAAACTGTTGCCCCCCAAGGATATAACAACGTGGCAACGAGGGTGGGAGCTCTGTGCTGCCCCAGCAACAGAAGGAAGTAAAAGTTAAAGTACAAAAAAACCCAAAAAACCTTTTTGCCGCTGGAAGGGGGTGAGAACTGGCTTGTTTGCACTGACTGTGCAAACTGAAACTAAAACCATAGCCACACTTACAGGGCCACTGGAACCTTTTGAGGAGACTTTAGTGCAATGGCATGTATATACTGAGGTTTTGAGCTTTTTGTTATTGCAAATGACATTACAGAAGAGAAGAAGGTGCCAATATTCTTAAGTGTTGTAGGGGCTAAGACCTACTCCCTGCTACACAGCTTACTACACCCTGTTAAGCCAGAGACCAAATCTTACAGTGACATTGTGGAAATCCTGGGGTCCCATTTTTCTCCAAAACCACTGGCAATTGCTGGAAGATCTAGGTTCCACAAAAGAGACCAGAAAGAAGACAAAACAATTGTACAATTTGTAGCAACTTTGAGAAAGCTTGCAGAACACTGTGAATTTAAGGAGATGTTAAATGATGCCCTACGTGACAGGTTAGTGTGTGGCCTGCACAGTGAAGCTATACGGAAGTGCCTATTGACAGAGGCTCAGCTTACCTTACAGAAGGCCATTGTTATTGCTGTCTCTATGGAACTGGCTACAAAGGAGGCACAATCCATCGGTGCATCCCCTAGGGTGCATAAGGTGTCACAAAAACCTACTCACAAAACTGTGGGGAGTCAGGAATGTTACCGCTGTGGTAAGCTGGGTCACCGTGCATCAGAATGCTGGTGTAAGGACCTGGTGTGTCGACACTGTGGCAAAAAGGGACACATTGAATGTGCCTGTAAACAAAAGAAAAAGAGGCCTTTGGTCTGGCCGACCAAAAAGGGAAATCTGCATACCCTAGAGCAGACCCAGAATGACCAAGGAGACACCTCATCACAAGAAGAAGAGCCACTCCACGTTTTGTCTCTGGCAGTGGGCTCACATGAATACTGGGTAACCCCATTGTTGGACGGCAAACCTATACGCATGGAACTGGACACCGGTGCAGCCATCTCGCTGGTCTCCGAGACTGTGTATAAAGAAAAGCTACAGCATCTTCCACTTAAAGCAACAAAAACAGTTCTGAAGACGTATACGGGAGAAGCTGTGCCCATGTTGGGCACTACTGATGTTAAGGTGGAACTCAATGGCAGGCTGCTAAATTGCCACTGTTTGTGGTGAGAGGTAATTACCCAGCCTTAATGGGTAGGTCTTGGCTTAGGAAGATCCAGCTGAACGGGGTAGAAGTGCACCGAATGACTAAAGAAGAAACCGGTCTGACCGCTGTACTAAAGAAACATGTTGCTGTTTTTGGAGAGGATCTGGGAAGTATGAAGGGAATCACTGTAACATTGAACATTAAACCTGACAGTCAACCAAAATATTTGAAAGCCAGAACTGTGCCATATGCCATCAGGCCAAAAGTTGAAGTGGACCTGGAGCGCCTGGTCACCAATGGAGTCCTAATACCAGTTACCCATAGCCCATGGGCAACTCCTATCATTCCAATAGTGAAGAAAGATGGCTCCCTCCGGATTTGCGGTGATTTTAAAGTCACTGTCAACCCGGTGTTGTGTGCAGAGCAATACATCGATGACCTCTTTGCGGGCCTGGTTGGAGGACAAAAAGTTCAGTAAGATTGATCTGAGACAAGCGTATTTACAGATGCACATCGATGAAAAGTCCCAAGAGCTGTTGACTATTGTGATGCATAAAGGGCTTTATCAATACTGTCGCCTACCCTTCGGAATAACATCTGCTCCCGCCCTGTTCCAGAGGGCTATGGACCAAATCTTGTGTGGCTTGCCAGGAGTCCAGTGCTATCTGGATGACATCCTGGTCACTGGAAGGAATGAGGAGGATCACCTAAAGAATTTAGAGGCTACCCTACAAAGACTGGAAGAGTATTGCCTACGAGTCCGCAACGACAAGTGTGAATTCTTCCAGCCCTCTGTTGAATATTTGGGACACATCATTGATGCTACAGGTCTTCGTAAGGCCCCTGCAAAAGTTAAGGCTTTTGTGGAGGCTCCCCCTCCTCGAAATGTTAGCCAGCTTCGCTTATTTCTAGGACTATTGAACTATTATGGAAAGTTCATCTCACAGTTAGCCACACTGCTAAAACCACTTCACGAACTCCTTGGGCAGAACAAGACCTGGAAGTGGACTGAAGCCTGTGATGTTGCATTTAACAAAGCTAAGGATGCATTGCTAAATTCTGACGTTCTGACGCACTTTGATCCATCCTTACCCCTACAGTTGGCCTGCGATGCATCCCCTTATGGAGTGGGAGCAGTCGTGTCACACATTATGCCTTCGGGAGAAGAGAGACCTATTGCTTTTGCTTCACGCACTCTAAGCAAAGCAGAAACTAACTATGCCCAAATCAAACGTGAGGCATTGGGAATCGTTTTCAGAATTCGGAAGTTTCATCAGTACCTGTTCGGACGGAAGTTTACTCTTCTCACAGACCATCGACCCCTGACTTCAATTTTTGGACCCCACACAGGCATTCCCCCATTAGCTGCTAGTCGTATGCAACGTTGAGCATTGCTGCTTTCAGCGCACACATATGAAATCAAATATCGGAAATCCACTCTGCACCGCAATGCGGATGGTCTCTCAAGGCTGCCTTGGCCAATCAAACGTCAAGATATTGCCCAGAAGGAAATCTTTTACTCTGAACAGGTAGAGAATACACCCATCACCGCTACTCAGGTAAAGAAGGCAACTCGAGTTGTCATAAACAGATAGTTAAGGGTTAATGCCTCTTTTACCTGTAAAGGGTTAAGAAGTTCACCTAGCCTAGCTGACACCTGACCAGAGGAACCAATGGGAGGACAAGATGGTTCAAAAGGAAGGAGGGAAGTTCCCTTTGTCTAAGTCAGAGTTTCACTTTGGACCGGAGTGGGAAAGCTCCAGAATTCAGCCTCTTATTAAGTAGTGAGTATTAGTGAAGGAAATAAATAGGGTTATATTTATTTCTTTGTAACCTGTCTTATGCAATTAGAGGAATCATCAAATTTGGTATTTGAGTATTTTTTGTGTAACTAAGTTTTTGCCCAGGGGAACATCCTCTGTGTTTGGAATCTGTTGTCTGTGAGAGTAGCTGGTATGCTAAGCTTTCCCAGAGGGTTTTCTTTTACCTTTCTTTTCCTTAATTAAAAGCCTTTTTTTATAACCTGATTGATTTGTCCTTGTTTTAAGATCCAACGGGGTTGGATCTGGATCCATCAGGAGTTGGTGGGAGAAAGGAGGGGGGATGGTTAATTTCTCCTTGTTTTAAGATCCAAGGGGTTTGGATCTGTGTTCACCAGGAAATTGGTGAAGTCTCTCAAGGCTACCCAGGGAAGGGAATTAGTTCTTGGGAGTGGTGGCAGCCAGACCGGATCTAAGCTGTTAATTGAGCTTAGAGCTTCTCATGCAGGTCCCCCACATCTGTACCCTAAAGTTCAGAGTGGGGAAGAAACCTTGACACGAGTTGACTCAGTATTATCCCAAGTTATGGACCTGGTGATGCATGGAACAACTTGAGGAACCTCTCCGGTCTCACCCGACCTTGTTATCTACATGTCCAGGAGGATGGAGTTATCGATCCAATCTGGTTGTTTGTTGTGGGGGAGACGTGTCATTATCCCACCACCACTGAGATCACAGATCTTAGAACAGCTCCATTCCGGTCACTGTGGAATAGTGCGCATGAAGGAAATTGCACGAAGCTATTTTTGGTGTCCTGGATTGGACAGTGCTATTGAAGAGCAGGCAAGAGCTTGTATGTCATGTCAGGGTGTGAGGAATGCACCCCAGTGGGCACCCTTACACCCATGGGACTGGCCTGAAAACCCGTGGCAATGTATTCACATTGACTTCGCTGGCCCCCTTGAAGGAAGCATGTTCTTGGCGTGGTAGATGCCCATTCTAAATGGCCAGAAGTCTCTATAATGCAATCAACTGCTGCAGAGAGTACTATCCAAAAACTACGGGGACTCTTTAGTCGTTTCGGTCTACCAGAACAACTTGTGAGCGACAACGGACCGCAGTTCATCTCTCAGGAGTTTCAAAAGTTTATGAAGGTAAATGGGATACACCACATTACTTCAGCACCATATCATCCATCCACCAATGGATTAGCTGAAAGATTTGTGCAGACAATGAAACAAGCTTTGAAATCGGCAAGGGGACAATTATCCATTCAGAAGCGTCTGGATACCTTCTTACTATCCTACAGAAACACACCTCATGCTACGACCAAGGCATCCCTGGCCTTTCTAAAGCTGTGCACTTGCTTTGATCTGCTGAAACCTTCTGAACCCCGACAAATTGTGCAACATCAGCTGCAAGATCAAGTCATAAGGCGTGCAGCCAGAGCAAAAGACCGAACCTTTAGCCAGTTTTGGCTCGGAATTATACTTCTGGAGCTAAATGGGTCCCTGCCACTGTCATCCTCAAACAGGGCCTGTTTCCTACACAGTCTGTACTGCAGAGGA
Source organism: Emydoidea blandingii (assembly GCA_036785055.1). Classification (NCBI taxonomy): domain Eukaryota; kingdom Metazoa; phylum Chordata; order Testudines; family Emydidae; genus Emydoidea; species Emydoidea blandingii. Next base: position 135,697,597 of record JAXIVB010000006.1, read on the forward strand.
TCTCACCTTGCGGCGACATGTAGATCAGCTGCTGCTAGGTCATGCCAGTCCTCAGGACACATCTTCAGTTGATGTGTCTGACTTCACCACTTCCGGTGAGACACTGAATCAAGAGTCACCTGTTCCTGACTTTCCCCTCCATTACTGCCTGTGGTGGAGACACACTCCTGCCTGGCACGAGCTTATACCCCATCCTCACCCATTTGCCCTACAAACCCTGAGCCCAAGACACTTTTGGGTGCAACAACACCAGAAATCGGCCGTAATCCACCTAGAGACAGAAGGCCCCTTCAATGGCTGGATCTTTAGCTAGGGCAAACCCACGGTTACGGGGCAAAATAATCCCTGGGGTTTCGCTGGGAACGGAGGCAGTCTATCCTCCTTCTCTAGTTTAGTGTTTGTTTTATTTAGGGGACATTCTTATTAAGGGGGGAGGAATATGTTGTGTATTTGGTTGTTGTGGTAATCTTGTGTTGCTATGGCAACTGAGTTAGATTATTAGGGGATAGTCCAGCCACTTTTGGCTGGGTTTTGGTTTAGTTCAGTGTGTGGCAATAAATGGCTGCTTCAAGGTTTACAGCTCTCTGTGTCTCCAGTGATTTCTTCCTAAAACTGTTGCCCCAAGGGATATAACACTGCTGACTGCTCATTTGAGCTAGGGCATCCCTTTTCTACACTGTTATTCCATTCACTTGTACTGATGGATTTGTTTAACCCCAGAAGCTACCCCATTCCTTCTGTCAGGTGCTGCCTCACAGTAGTCAGGTTGCAGTGGAGGTCGATGCTGGATGTAGGGTCGGGACTGGGACAAGGGTAGCCCTGGAATGGAGATCTTGGGCCAGACCAGGGTCAGAACTGAGATCAGAGTCTGTAGACAAGCCAGAATCAGTAGCGTAGTTGGAGTCCAGGTGCAAACCAGATGTCAAAGCCGCATGGTCAGAGTCTTAGGGTCTGGGAAAGTGGGTGGGTGGCAGGGGTGGCTCTATGTATTTTGCTGCCCCAAGCACGGCAGTCAGGCAGCCTTCGACGGCATGCCTGCAGGAGGTCCGCCAATCCCGCGGCTTCGGCAGCAATTCGGCGGCGGGTACGCCGAAGGCGCGGGACCGGCGGACCTCCCGCAGGCATGCCGTCGAAGGCTACCTGACTGCCGCTCTCACAGCGACGGGCAGGCCGCCCCCCGGCGGCTTGCCGCCCCAGGCACGCGCTTGGTGCGCTGGTGCCTGGAGCCGCCCCTGGTGGGTGGGGGGACAGGAGGTGGAGGCCAGGCTGGAGAGGGTCAGTAACAGGGCTGGAGCGAGGTTGGAGTATGGCACGCACAAGGCTGGAACTGGGCTGTGACAGGATCATTTTATTTCATTAACATGTTAAACAGTTTCAATATAGCACAAACAGGAGATATTTTGATCTAGAAAAAATAAATAGTTTCCACCAGTACTAAGTAGTAGCTGCCCTCCATGATTTTATAAAAGAAAAAGAGAATATTTTAAATAGTATGACATGTCAGTAGTAGTGAAATGCATGAAATAATGTAAAAATTTTTTTTTTTTAAAACTGAATTTTTCTAAAACTGTTTCACCAGCCATTCCAAATATGTGTATACGCACATGCGTGCACGCACACACAAGACATACAGACACACACAGACACATACACACACACACACACACACACTTGTTTCCATTCTGAATTGGGTCAAAATCAAATGTCAATATGTCAACATTCCCTATACAATGGAAATTCCAATTTTTAACCAGCTCTCCCAGCTCCCCTCCCCCCCCAGTTATAATATGGCTTTCTCCTTCGTTATCACAGCCAATGCTGGTCAAACTATAATGCAACAAAGACAACTTAATAGAGCCTGACAAAGAAACCAGGGATAGTCTGTTCTGTGTTTGTACAGCACCTAGTACAATGGGACTCTGGTTCATGTTCATGAGAGGTGGATTAAGCTTTACTAGGGCCCTGAACACGAAGAACATTTGGGCCCCCCACACCTTTGGGGCCCAGAGGCACCAGAACCGGGAGGGTCACATAATCCATCACTGGTGGCTGTTACAGTGTTACAAATAGTAAATGAAAATTCTGTCGGCAGAGGGATCGTGAACACTGGCAGTGGGTGTGAGGAGTCCTGGAGCCAGCAGAGGGCAGCAGCAACCTCCTGAGAGACCTGTACTCCAGCTGTAACTTTCACTCCATGCATCTGAAGAAGTGGCTTTTTTACCCACGAAAGTTTATGCCCAAATAAATCTGTTAGTCTTTAAGGTGCCACCGGACTCCTTGTTGTTTTTGTGGATACAGACTAACACGGCTCCCCCCTGATACTTGATATCCTCCAGCTAGTGTCTCTGGGGTCATTAGTCGTGACTCTGTGCTTAGCTGTGCATTGAGAAATACACAAAAAGCAGAACTGACCTGCCTCTCTATGCAGTGTGGTGATTACACACAGTCTCTAGTTCTGGCACAAAAGCTCTTCCCAGGACAGCTGAATTTCCTGGGTATTTTTTCTTAGGGGACAAATTGGCCAAAAAAAGGGTTAAACCCCAATTGTTTCTGCACATGTCCCCCAGGGTCTCACTTTCTCCCCCTCGCCCTCCCCGCAGGGCTCTGTGTGCTCAGAATGGGCCCCTCTGACCGTAACGTCTCTGACCAGGGGCTCTGGGGAAAGCGTCTGCACTGCGGTGGCCCAGCTGTGGTGCTGTACCTGTGCCACTGTTGCTGCTACAGCACAGACACATCCTTAGCTAAGCATTAATGGCCTGGTCCGTAGCTCATCCATAGTCCGTGCAGGGTGTGTCTGGTTCCAGCCCGTTCCCCCTAAGCCGTGTGGTGCCAGCTCAGAAATCATGTGACACAGACACCTGCCCCTTAGCTCCCTCGCCCCAGGGAGGGAATCAGCTCTTTCCCCCACCCCATGGGGCAGGGATACCAAGCGTACATGTACAGAGTCATACAGAGAGTTCATACAGATACCACCAAATATCCCCACATCCCTCACACCCGCATGCCAAATTAAAAGGCTACAGGGTTAAATGAGCCCCTCCATTAACACACTCAGCCACCCAGTAATGGCTTCTCGGACATCAGGGAAGCTGCTCCCCTTCCCCAGGCATTGCCCAGCTCTGTCCCATCAGTGACCTGAGGCTCAGTGACAAAGGCAGAGGCACTTGCTCTGCTCCAAGATTATGCTGCTGACTCATAGATCCACCTTCGCTCTCGGCCTGTCTCTGTCTATCCAGAGGACTGGATCTGAGCAGGGCAGGGCTGCATTTGTCAGGGCCAGAGAGAAGGATGCTGCCGTGATTGAGACACAAGATGACGAGAGCCTGACTGAGAGTTTCTGCTGGGTGGGTGAATGTGACTCATGGACATCTCTCCTGCAGCTCAATCTTTGCATGGCTAAGACAGAGCTCGTAACCTACCCGCCACCCAGACCTCTCCCCACTATGTCCATTCTCAATCGCTGGGCACAACCCCCCCCCCCCCCGATCCTGCCTGGCACTCAGACCTGTAACCTGGGCATCATCTTCAACTCACTCCCCTCTCTGGGTCCTCACATCCAGGCTAGGGCTAAATGCTGCTGATTCTTTCTGCTTAACATCCCTAAATACAGCCTGTCGCAGGGCGCCTCTGTCACTACCCAGTGCACGTCAGTGCCTGGCCAGTTTGTGTGGTGTCACAGTCACAGACACACCCCAGGTTGTTACCCCTTCACCAAGGCTGTGTTCATTCTTTCCTTACAAAGCACCACAGGGCAATGCAGGCTCACAGCAGGAGTGGGGGCTTCCCCACAGCCTTCACTGCTCAGCCCTGGCTCCCCCTTGGAGCTTCCCTTCTGAGCCTCCCTTGGCTTCCTGTTCCTTCCACTCACAGCCTCCCAGTTACATCATCAGCCCAGTGACTGCCTCCCAGGTGCTCATATCCCGCAACGGAAAGTGTTTAGCTCCTGCTAGCTGGGTCTGTAGCCTCCTCCGTGCTGCAGCAACATCAGAGACCAGGCTGCTGCTAACAGCGTCTGTCAGCCTTTTCCTGTTCACCCACCCAGCTGAAACTCTCAGCCAGGCTCTCATCATCCTGTGTCTCGATCACAGCAGCATCCTTCTCTCTGGCCTTGACTAATGCAGCCTTGCCCTGATCAGGTCCACTCCAAATGCTGCTTCAAAGATCAGTCTCCTGCCTGTTGCTTGGACCATAGATTCATAGATTCATAGATTCTAGGACTGGAAGGGACCTCGAGAGGTCATCGAGTCCAGTCCCCTGCCCGCATGGCAGGACCAAATACTGTCTAGACCATCCCTGATAGACATTTATCTAACCTACTCTTAAATATCTCCAGAGATGGAGATTCCACAACCTCCCTAGGCAATTTATTCCAGTGTTTAACCACCCTGACAGTTAGGAACTTTTTCCTAATGTCCAACCTAGACCTCCCTTGCTGCAGTTTAAGCCCATTGCTTCTTGTTCTATCCTCAGAGGCTACGGTGAACAAGTTTTCTCCCTCCTCCTTATGACACCCTTTTAGATACCTGAAAACTGCTATCATGTCCCCTCTCAGTCTTCTCTTTTCCAAACTAAACAAACCCAATTCTTTCAGCCTTCCTTCATAGGTCATGTTCTCAAGACCTTTAATCATTCTTGTTGCTCTTCTCTGGACCCTTTCCAATTTCTCCACATCTTTCTGAAATGCAGTGCCCAGAACTGGACACAATACTCCAGCTGAGGCCTAACCAGAGCAGAGTAGAGCGGAAGAATGACTTCTCGTGTCTTGCTCACAACACACCTGTTAATACATCCCAGAATCATGTTTGCTTTTTTGGCAACAGCATCACACTGTTGACTCATATTTAGCTTGTGGTCCACTATAACCCCTAGATCCCTTTCTGCCGTACTCCTTCCTAGACAGTCTCTTCCCATTCTGTATGTGTGAAACTGATTTTTTCTTCCTAAGTGGAGCACTTTGCATTTGTCTTTGTTAAACTTCATCCTGTTTAACTCAGACCATTTCTCCAATTTGTCCAGATCATTTTGAATTATGACCCTGTCCTCCAAAGCAGTTGCAATCCCTCCCAGTTTGGTATCATCCGCAAACTTAATAAGCGTACTTTCTATGCCAATATCTAAGTCGTTAATGAAGATATTGAACAGAGCCGGTCCCAAAACAGACCCCTGCAGAACCCCACTCGTTATGCCTTTCCAGCAGGATTGGGAACCATTAATAACAACTCTCTGAGTACGGTTATCCAGCCAGTTATGCACCCACCTTATAGTAGCCCCATCTAAATTGTATTTGCCTAGTTTATCGATAAGAATATCATGCGAGACTGTATCAAATGCCTTACTAAAGTCTAGGTATACCACATCCACAGCTTCTCCCTTATCCACAAGACTCGTTATCCTATCGAAGAAAGCGATCAGATTGGTTTGACATGATTTGTTCTTTACAAATCCATGCTGGCTGTTCCCTATCACCTTACCACCTTCCAAGTGTTTGCAGATGATTTCCTTAATTACTTGCTCCATTATCTTCCCTGGCACAGAAGTTAAACTAACTGGTCTGTAGTTTCCTGGGTTGGTTTTATTTCCCTTTTTATAGATGGGCACTATATTTGCCCTTTTCCAGTCTTCTGGAATCTCTCCCGTCTCCCATGATTTTCCAAAGATAATAGCTAGAGGCTCAGATACCTCCTCTATTAGCTCCTTGAGTATTCTAGGATGCATTTCATCAGGCCCTGGTGACTTGCAGGCATCTAACTTTTCTAAGTGATTTTTAACTTGTTCTTTTTTTATTTTATCTACTAAACCTACCCCCTTCCCATTAGCATTCACTATATTAGGCATTCCTTCAGACTTCTCGGTGAAGACCGAAACAAAGAAGTCATTAAGCATCTCTGCCATTTCCAAGTTCCCTGTTACTGTTTCTCCCTCTTCACTAAGCAGTGGGCCTACCCTGTCTTTGGTCTTCCTCTTGCTTCTAATGTATTGATAAAAAGTCTTCTTGTTCCCCTTTATTCCCGTAGCTAGTTTGAGCTCATTTTGTGCCTTTGCCTTTCTAATCTTGCCCCTGCATTCCTGTGTTGTTTGCCTATATTCATCCTTTGTAATCTGTCCTAGTTTTCATTTTTTATATGACTCCTTTTTATTTTTTAGATCATGCAAGATCTCGTGGTTAAGCCAAGGTGGTCTTTTGCCACATTTTCTATCTTTCCTAACCAGCGGAATAGCTTGCTTTTGGGCCCTTAATAGTGTCCCTTTGAAAAACTGCCAACTCTCCTCAGTTGTTTTTCCCCTCAGTCTTGATTCCCAGGGGACCTTACCTATCAGCTCTCTGAGCTTACCAAAATCCGCCTTCCTGAAATCCATTGTCTCTATTTTGCTGTTCTCCCTTCTACCCTTCCTTAGAATTGCAAACTCTATGATTTCATGATCACTTTCACCCAAGCTGCCTTCTACCATGTCACCCCCTCTCTTTTAATCCATCAACTTTTCCCCACTTCTCTAGTATATCAAATGTTAGGTGCTTGGCTTCATTTTCAAGGCCCTTCATCACCAGTCCTCACCCTACCTGTCACCTCTCATTTGCTAACAAGCTGTTGATGTTCACCTCCTATCAGCCCGTGCTGCCACAGCCTCCATTGTCCACTTGTTACATTTTCAAACAAACAAATTTGTGGTTTCCCCCAGGCTGCCCCACCCAGTTGGGAGGAGCCCCCCATAAACTCCCCCCCCCAGCTACCTCATGATCCTCCTCCAAATCCCTTCTTAAAACTCTTTTTTGACAAGATGTCTACAAAAGACTTGACCTTGGTGAGGCTGTTGCTGTGCTGTTATGACAGGCTGTCATGCTGACCAATATTGTCTCATTGTTTCCTTGCACTCCTGGTCGTCTGCCCTCACATCGCCTGGTGTGGATAAATTTACGAGGTGAGGGATTTACAGTAGAGGATGTGTGGCAAGCTTCATGGTCTGCAGAGAAACTGACAAATAATGATCTTGGGTCAGACCCCACTCAACGTCAACCCGGGTATGATTTACTAGGAAGGCAATGGAGCCTTGTGAACCAGTTTCGTACCAGATGTGGAATTTGTGCTGCAGAGCAATTTCAGTGGTATTTTAGAGACAGTCACTATGTCAGTGTGGGCAGCCACAAACCATGACACATATTGTTGAAGACTGCAAAATGACTCACCTTCCTGGAGGCCTTCATGCCTTGAACGTCACTGATAAGAACGCTGTGGCTTGGCTTGACCATATTGCATACACCAAATAAACTGTCTGTCTTTCTCCATCTGTTGTCTCTTGTCTTATGCTTACATAGTAAGTTCCTTGGGGCTCCTGCCTGTGTTTCCACAGTGCTCAGCACCATGGGGTCTTGGTTCATGACTAGAGCTCGTAGCTGCTGTGGCTTCCTTTCTCTCTCTCTCTCTCTCTCTCTCTCTCTCTCTCTCACACACACACACACACACACACAGCTCCACCAACCCAAGCCCTGACACTGCATGTAAAACCCCTTGGCCATATGATTCAGCGTCTACTCATAGTATTCACCCACGAAAGCTTATGCTCCAATACATCGGTTAGTCTTAAAGGTGCCACAGGACTCTCTCTTGCTTCTACTCATGTTTTTCCATGTTCCTGTGGCTTCGGTGCTACTGCTGTTGTTTAGGTCATTTTTACACATTTACCCTGGATGTCGAGGGCAGCTGTGCCCACCCCACAATAACAAGGTTTAATCCAGCCACAACAGTGTGTTACATCTCCATGGATAGAGTCTGGGGTGGATATCAGGGTTTTGCATTATTGGGTGAAGTCGCCCTGGTCTACACAGGTTTTGTACTGATTTAACTCCACTGTTTAGATTTCCCACATTTACCAAAATACACTACACAATATAAGCACCTTTATACCAGCGTAACAACATCCACACTAAGGGGTTTGCACAGAGTTAACAATATTGGTTTCTAAGCCAGTGTAGTTGAATCAATACAAAAACCTGTCTGTTGACCAGGCCTTAGCCCATTTGGGGCATAAATTGTATTTCTTTGGCAGTGCGATGGGTGTCCTTGTCACGATGCAGAGTGTCACTGTGGTAGGTTAATGTGCCTTGTGCAAGTTCAGGTAAGTTGAAGCCACCTGCCTTACCACACATCCCCTTGCAGTTCTGGAGTTGTCACAGGAATTTCTCCACATAATCAACCTTTACTGTAATAAACACATTTTTGTTTGTTCTAATATATTTATAGTCCTGGTTATAGCTAGTAAAGGGGAACTCTGAACCCATTTAATCTGATGTCTCATAAACTAGGGCTATACATATTTTATAGCTAGGCAGCCGCTTCCCTTCTACTGAACAAAGTCTCTTTGGAAACACAGATGGTTTCAGAGTGTCCCAGCACTAACCCCACAGAAAAAGGCCTTTGCTCCCACTGTGTACACACAGATCTGGTAGCGACTCAATTGTGTGTTGGTGGGGGAGGGGTGAACAGTTGTATCAATAGGTGCTGCCTTTGCACCATCACTTGCCGCTGAAGATTGGGCTGCAGAGATGGGAAAGGCCTATTCGGCCCCATCCCACTCATCGCCCAGGGACTAGTGTGTGATGGATCCCTACATTCTATTCTCCAGTGTTTTATCCAGTCTGAGTTTTCAATATCCCAATTCAATATCCCAAGCCTCCGGTGAGAGCCTTCCCCAGCCCCAGAGCTCTTTTTGTTTTATAGATTCTTATATACATGTTAAGGTCAAAGAATTTCACCTAATGACTGCTGCCTCCAGCTCAGTGACTTGTGGCTGAGCAGATCTTTTAGAAAGCATTGTCCAATCTCAATTAAAAGACTCCAAATCCACCACATCCCTTGGGAAGCTGGTTCGATAGTTAAATACCCCAAATTATTATTTCCTGAGATTCAATCCACATTTCCCCGTATTGTCATTGCATTATCCACTGGTCCCTAAGTGAATTGCCCCTAAATAAATTCTTCTCCCTCCATGGTGTTCGCACATTTCAGGTATTTGCAGTATGGTCTCAAATCTCTCTCGAGATTTTTCTAGATTAGAGTTTGTTCCCCTATTTTAGCTTGAGGAAGTTTATTGCCAGTTGACTCAAGTGAACACACACAATTGGAAATGTTCATCTAGACACTTCACAAACAGTTGTTGTAGGATACAGACATTTGTAACCTAGAGTTCAGCCATGAATGCCTTCAAACTCACAGGAACATCACTGCAATCCAGAATGCCTGAGTTCGGTTCCTAGGCACCCTATGAAATGAATGGGGAGAGATGGGTGCCTAAGAGGAAGCAGTCCTGGAGAAGTTCCTAGGGTTTAAAATTAGCTCTAGTAGCTGACTCAAGCTTGGGTGAGGGGCTGCAGATATGTGCTGCGGGGCTGCTGCTCTGGGGCAGACAAGAGTGTATAGAAGAACAGAGGTTGTCAGAGTCATTGGGTATCTCAAGGCAACTTGCTGTAGGCATTAGACCAGAGCAATTACCCAGAGACCCAGCCAACCATGAGCAAGGAGAAGATATAAATTGCGTATGGGTCCCATTCTGGTAGGTGTGCTCAGAATCTATCTAGATCCATACAAAACAATTGGATGAAGAGGCCCTGTCTTATAACCTTCAGCCCCATGATCAGGGTACTCATCCATGATGTGGGAGGCCCTGGATCAATTCCACCTCTTCCCCCGCCTGCTGAGGAGAAGGGATTTGAATAGGAATCTGCTCTCTCTGAGCTGAGGGCCCTAACCACTGAGCTAGAGGATATTCTGAGGTGGGCTTCTCTCAAGCCTCCTATTGAAGTTGTTCTGGTTTAATTAAATAATTGAATAAGTAAATGTTAATTGGGCCAGAGAAAGAGTGAGAAACGCTCTATGGCCCAGTGGCTAGGGCACTCAGCTGGGAGGCAGCAGAGCTCTGTTCCTCATCAGGCTGAGCAAGAGTTGTGATCAGCCATCAGTACGGTGACTTCTAAACCTTTACCTTCCTGGCTCTTTCCTCCAGCTCCCCATGGTTCACAGCTGCCATGCAACAGATGAAGTATGATAAAAGAAGGCAGGAGGCTAGTGCCCCATGTCTCAACCCAAAGCTGATTGGTTTTGTCATAAACAGCTTTTGAAATCTTACACCACAGCTGTGCGGGAGGCAAAGAAGAGTTTCTTTGGCTCCACCAGAGCATGTGCAAAGCCTCATTCAGTGGCTTTATTTCAGGTGATGAACTGCCTGGTTTAGTCACAGCTGTGTTCTTGCTGATGTGAGTGAAATTGCTGGTTACTTTATGGACATAACCAATCACATTCAGACCAAATTGTCTGTGGCCTTTCAGGCAGGGCAATGTCTGAGGGGAAAAACATTAGGGCCTCGTTTACATTGAAAAGAGATTTTTACATAGCTACAGCACTGAGTGCTGTGAAAAATTCACACCCCTGAGCGATGTAGCTACCCCCGACCTAACCTCTGGTGTAGACTGGGCTAGGTCAATGGTAAAATGCTTCTGTCAATGAACATTCTGCCACTTCAGGAGGAGGATTACCTACAACGATGGAAAAACCCTGTAGTGCTTTAGGCAGTGTCTACACTACAGTGCCACAGCAACAGCGCTGTAGTGCCCATAGTGTAGAGAGGGCCTAGGACTCCTCTGCTTCAGTTTCAACCAGTGCTGTTTATGGAGGTTCTGGATGTGTTGGGAGAACTTCATGCCACAAGCCTTCATTTGTATGCATGCCCTGCCTGGCTGGAGGGGAAGTACTGGGCTCTTTAGCATCAGTGCACAGGGTCTGTATCTGCACTGGCTGCTCGTTGGCTTTCATGTGAAGTTACAGAAATTCACTCTCTCTCAGGAGAATCAAACAACTGAACACTTCTGGCTTGAAGTGGGTAGACCTATCTGGATCAGATCAAGAGGTTTCTGCATTCGGGTCCCATAGAACTCATGATGAGACTTGTGACTGCTCATTTGGCCTTTTCTGCATTATTCTTTATACAAACAAATTGATGGATTTGTCCAGCCCCAGAAGGGATCAGTTATTTGATGCTGGAAACTTTTCATTGGATATCACACATTTTAGGGCTGGGGCCCATCATTGGTTTCAGGTGATACATTTCTCAATTGGACAGTGTTGATGTAGCCATGTGTCAGTCAGTCCCAGGATATTAGAGAAACAAGTTTCCCAGACCTGAAGAAGAGCACTTTATAAGCTCGAAAGCTTGTCTCTATGAGGTGAGGGCTGCAGCCAAGAGACAGAGATGGCCCTCCCCTGCCAGCTTACACAGGCCAGTCTCTCTGCCTGTTCCACGGAGCCTGCAGCGCTTGCTGGATGGGACTCTGACCTCCTGCGTGACTCTGTATCACACCACAGTGTAACAGGGACATGGTGGGGCCTCGGGTGCTGGTGGCTCCTCCCTTGGGAATGTGGGTGCTTGGTGCCCAGGGTTCATCTCTCCCAGCGGCAGAGAGCACAGGAGCCGCCAGTGCAAACTTCATAGCCTTCCCCTCTGCTCATGGGTGGCTGGGCTTAAAGATGCCTCTGAACCAGGCACCTTCACCCAGAAAGCAGCTGATTTCCTGACCCATCGTAGGGTGCGAGCTGGCATGAAACAGCTCACTCTGAGCAGGGCCTTGTACCCTTACCTACCCCTATTTCTCCAGAGTTCAAAGGTCAAAATCCCCCTCAAATCTTCCTTTACATTAAGAGACGAATCATGTCTAAGCTGTAAGGGGGTTACTTGGTGTCAATTGGGGTAGGTGTGTGGGAGCTCCCTGTGCTTATCCCCAGTCCCAGAGCACCCCAGTCCAGGCTCATCCCCACCCCCTGCACACTCCCAGGAGCTGGGCTCCCTCCTCTCGGGGTGATGGGCGTCCCTCTTAGCAGAGGGCTGTGGCTGGTGATGTTCCCTGACATGGTTTCATGCTGCTGTGGCTGTGATAACTGTGCCGGCCTGAGGCAGCCCCGTGGCTCTGTGTGAGTGAGCGGCTGATGGGATGTTTTGATCTAGAAAGTTCAAATGTTTCCACCCCTACTAAGTAGCAGCTGCCCTTAATGATTTTATAAAAGAAAAAGAGAATATTTCACATGTTCTGTTATGAGATGTCGGTAGTAGCAGTGAAATACAAGCAATAACATAAAAATAATATATTAAAAAGCAAAATGAAATTTCAAAATTGTTACGTTTTCTAAAATGATTATTTTTCTTTTTTTAAACAATTCTATCTCACTGCCATTTTATAAAAAAATTGTTTTCATTCTGATTTGGACCAAACCCATATTTCAATATGTCAAAAGTCCCCATAAGTCGACATTCCAAGTTTTAACCAGCTCTCCCTAGGGCTCCTGCCTCCCAGCCCCTGTTATAACACGGCTTTCACCTTCATTAGAACAGTCAATGCTGATCGAATTATGATGCAACTAAGATAGCTTAATAGAACCTGACAAAGAAACCAGGGATAGTCTGTTCTGTGTTTGTACAGCGCCTAGCACACCCTGGTCCATGCTCATGGCCACTCTGGTAACACAAATAATAAAGCAAAATTAAGTCAGCAGAGGGATCTTAAATGCTGGGAGCAGGTGAGCAGAGTCCTGGAGTCAGCACAGGGCAGCAGCAACCTCCTGAGAGACCTGTGCTCCAGTTAGTGTCTCTGGGGTCATTAAACCCTCTACCTGTCCTGGACAGAGCACCACAGGGGGGTGGAAACACAGGCTGGGGAAGCTCTTGGGAGCCCCGGTCCCACACCCAGGGCAGGTGGAGTGTCCGGGGCTCCCCTCAGCAGCCTGGGCTTCCTGGGCGGCTCTTACCATGTCCCGGCTTTGGCTTCCAGCCTGGCCAGGGGGCCAGGCCCCAGGGGTAAGAGGAAAAGCAGGGGACAGGGCCACAGTTCTGACCCCGGTGGCCCCCCTACACTTCTACACAGGTTCCAGCACTCCTGCAGGGGCCCTCAAATTGGCTGGGGCCCCTGGGCATGGGCCCCATGGGCCCGTGCATTAATCCGCCACTGGAGGCTGTTATAGTGTTACAAATAGTAAATGAAAATTCTGTCGGCAGAGAGATCGTGAACGCTCACAGTGGGTGTGGAGAGTCCTGCGGCCAGCAGAGGGCAGCAGCAACCTCCTGAGAGACCTGTACCCCAGCTAGTGTCTCTGGGGTCATTAGTCCTGACTCTGTGCTTAGCTGTGTATTGAGAAATATACAAAAAGCCGGACTGACCTGCCTCTCTGCCACAGTGTGATGGTCACACAGAGACTCCAGTTCTGGCACAACAACACTTCACAGGACAGCTGAATTTCCCGGGTATTTTTTCTGAGGGGACAAATTGGCCAAAAAAAGGGTTAAAGCCCGATTGTTTGTGCACATGTCCCCCAGGGTCTCACTTTCCCCCCCTCGCTCTCCCCGCAGGGCTCTGTGTGCTCAGAATGGGCCCCTCTGACCATAACGTCTCTGACCAGGGGCTCTGGGGAAAGTGTCTGCACTGCGGTGGCCCAGCTGTGGTGCTGTACCTGTGCCACTGTCGCTGCTACAGCCCAGACACACCCTTAGCTAAGCATTAGTGGCCTGGTCCTTAGCTCGTCCATAGTCCATGCAGGGTGTGTCTGGTTCCAGCCCATTCCCCCTAAGCCGTGTGGTGCCAGCTCAGAAATCATGTAACACAGACACCTGTCCCTTAGCTCCCTCGCCCCAGGGAGGGAATCGGCTCTTTCCCCCACCCCATGGGGCAGGGATACCAAGCGTACATGTACAGAGTCATACACAGAGTTCATACAGATATCACCAAATATCCCCACATCCCTCCTGCCCCATTGAAAGGCTACAGGGCTAGACGAGCCCCTCCATTAACACCCTCAGCCACCCGGTATTGGGTTCCCAGGACACCAGTGGAAGCTGCTCCCCTTGCCCAGGCATTGCCCAGCTCTGTCCCCGCAGTGACCCAAGGCTCAGTGATAAAGGCAGAATCACTTGCTCTGCCCCAAGACTGTGCTGCTGACTCACAGATCCATCTTCGCTCTCGGCCTGTCTAAGGAATGGAGCAGGGCAAATGTAAGGACACTGTTGGCCCCTTACTATAACTCAGTGGGGTTTTTTGGTTGACTAGCTCCCCAGTACCAAAAGGAAGGGGAAGGGTGGATGGGAAACCAGGAGCCTGAGACTGACAGTGCCCAGGGGCAATGGGGAGAGGCCAATGCTCCTGGTCAGCCTGATTGACAGGGCAGGCAGGCTAATGGGGGAGTGAGGAGGCTGGCCCCTGTCTCCCTCACTACCTCTGTTCTCCATCGCTGCGCACAACACCACCATCCTGCCTGGCACTCAGGCCTGTAACCTGGGCATTGTCTTCAACTCACTCCCCTCTCTAGGTCCTCACATCCAGGCTAGGGCTAAATGTTGCTGATTCTTTCTATTTAACATCCCTAAATACAACCTGTCACAGGGCGCCTCTGTCACTACCAGTGTGCTTCACTGCCTGGCCAGTTCGTGTGGTGTCACGGTCACAGACACACCCCAGGTTTTTACCCCTTCACCACGGCTGTGTTCATTCTTTCCTTACAAAGCACCACAGGGCAATGCAGGCTCACAGCAAGAAGAACTTCCCCACAGCCTTCACTTCTCAGCCCAGGCTGCCCCTCATAGCTTTCCTTATGAGCCTCCCTTCGCTTCCTGTCCCTTCCACTCCCAGTTACATCGTCAGCCCAGGGACTGCCTCCCAGGTGCTCAGTATCCTCCAATGGAAAGTGTTTAGCTGCTCACAGCTCGGCCTGCAGCCTCCTCCGTGCTGCAGCAACATCAGTGACCAGGGTGCTACTAATAACAACTATCACACAGCCTGTCCTGTTCATCCACCCAGCAGAAACGCTCAGCCAGGCTCTCATCACCTCGTCTCTCGATCACGGCAGCATCCTTCTCTTGGGTCCTGACTAATGCAGCCTTGCCCTGTTCAGGTCCACTCCGAATGCTGCTTCAAAGCTCAGTCTCTTAACTATTGCTTTGAACATGTCACCCCTCTCTTTTAATCCAGCTACTTGCTTCCTCTTCTCTACTCCATCAAACATAAGCTGCTTGTCTTCACTTTCAAGGCCCTTCATCACCAGCCTGTCATCTCTCATAAGCTACCAAGCTGTTGATGCTCTCCTCCAATCACTCATCTGTTACATTTTCAGACAACTTTGTGCTTTCCTCAATGCTGCCCGACCCTCTTGGGAGGAGCCCTCAATAAACACCCACACAGCTACCTCATTATGCTGCTTCAAATCCCTCTTTAAATCTTTTTTTGCAAAGATGTCTACACAAAACTTGACTATGGTGAGGCTGCTGGTTTACTGAGACCATTGCCTGCCATGGGTTCCTTGTACTCCCCTGTCTGTCCGTCTCCATCGGTTCTCTTGTCTTATACTTAGATTGCAATCTCCTTGGGGCAGGGACCGTGTGTTTGCGCAGTGCCCAGCACCATGGGGTCCTAGTGCATGACTAGAGCTCTTAGGTGCTATGGCTTCCTTTCTGCTCCTTTCTCTCTCAGGGCAGGTCTACACTACGGGGTTAAGCCAACCTAAGTTACGCAATGCCAACTATGTGATTCAGCTTTTACTCAAGTTTTTCCATGTGGTTTGGGTGTTACTGCTGTAGTTTAGGCCACTTCCACACATTTACCCTGGATGTCATGTCAGCTCTGCCCACCCCACAATAACAACGTTCAACCAAGCCCACAACAGTGTGTTAAATCTCAATGGATAGAGTTTGAGGTGTGCACCAGAGTTTTGTATTATTGTGTGAAGTGGGCCTGGTCTACACAGGTTTTGAACTGATTTAATTCTATTGATTTAGATTTCCCATATTTACCTAAATAAACTACACAATACAAGCACCTTTACACCCGTGTAACAACATCCACTAAGGGGTTTGTACGGAATTAACAATATTGGTTTCTAAGCCAGTGTAGTTGAATCACTCCAAAACCTATCTGTCAATCAGGCCATAGGGCATTTGGGGCATAAATTGTGTTTCTTTCACAGTGCAGTGGGTTTCCTTGTGACAGTGCAGAGTCTCAGTGCAGTAGGCTAATGTGCCGTGTGCAAGTTCAGGTATGTGAATGACATCCCCGTGCATTTGTGGAGTTGTAACAGGAACTTCTCTACCTAAGCAACCTTGAGCATCATCAACACATTTTTGTTTGTTCTAATATATTTATAATCCTGGTTTCTTCTGATAAAGGGAAACTCTGAACCCATGAAACCTGACGTCTCATACACTAGGGCAATAAATGTGTTACATCTAGGCAGCTACTCCCCTTCTGCTGAACAAAGTTTCTTTGGAATCACAGATGGTTTCATAGTGTCTCAGCACTAAGCCCACAGAAATATACCTTTGCTCCCACTCTGTACATGCAGATCTGATAACGATTCAATTGTGCGTTTGCTGGAGGAGGGGCTGAACATTTGTATCAATGGTGTGCCACAGGACCCTCTGTTGCGTGTGACTTTTGTACCATCACTTGTCTCTGAGGATTGGGCTGCAGAGATGGGAAAGACCTATTAGATCCCAACCCATCCATCGCTCAGAGGCTATTCCCGAGTATTTCATCTAGTCCTAGTTTTCAATATCCCCAAACCCTGGACAGAGGCTTAGCCAGCCCCAGAGCTTTTTTTGTTTGACAGATTCTTATATTTAAGTTAAGGTCCAAGAATTTCACCCAATGACTGTGGCATCCAGCTCAGTGACTTGTGGTTGAGCAGATCTTTCAGAAAGCGTTGACTCCGAGTGATTGAAAATCCACCACATCCCTTGGGAAGCTGGTCCGATAGTTAAATACCCTAAATAATTATTTCCTGTGATTCAACCCACATTTCCCTTATTGTCATTGCATTCACCCTCATTACCCACCTCACCCAAAATAAATTCCTCCTAAATAAACTATTCTCCCTCCATGGTGTTCGCAGATTTCAGGTATTTGCAGTGTGTTCTCAGATATTCTATGGGGTTTCTCTAGACTAGAGTTTGTTCTCCCATTTTAACTTGAGTAAGTTTATTACCAATTAACTCAAGGTAACATAAACAATTGTAAATGTTCATCTAGACACTTCACAAACATTTGTTGTAGGATATTTGTGCTTTACCCCAGAGCTCAGTCACAAATGTCTTGTCTAGACTGTGATTTAAGGTGCATTGTATGCGCTCACTCACACATGTTAGAAGTCCAGTATAAACCTGGGACATTGATTTTAATGGGAGCTAGGCCCTTAACCTGCTTTTGCAAATTCCAGTAGGGGTGGGAGACACAAGGGGGACCTACACACCACAACACTCTCCATTGTAGTGCCTGAGTTTTAAGTACCCTGCTGCCCAGTGGAATACACAGCCCTGAGTTAAGTGCCCAGGCTCCCTGTGCAATGCATAGGGAGAGTTAGGTGCCCAAAAATGGGATTCACAGAAGCCAGCAAGAGGGGTGAGGTACCACCTATGCTATGCAGTGGGGAAAGTCATGTAGGTGGCTTGCCCAAGCCATGTTCCTCAAAGGAAGTTTGGTACTTGAGTCTGGGTGCCTATCTCTGTACACCTGGGAGACACAAGGCCAAATCCCTGTTCCACCTCAGGCAGATGGGGGAATTGAACCTGGGCTGCACATGTTCTGGTGGGTGCTCTAAGTACTGGGCTAAAAATTATAGGGGGGGGGGTAATGACCACGTCATTCTCTAATGGCTGTCTGTGTGTTTAGATGTGCTCTGATCACAGCTACTGGATCGGGCTCTACAGGCAGGATAGGCCAGGGAACACCTACTCTGTGAATCCTGCTGGGTTTCAGGCATTAGTTAGGCAACATGCTGCCAGCAGCTGTCAGGAAGAAGGTGGGTGTGTTCATGTTCAGTTGCTGAAATTGAGGTGCCTGAGTGACCTTAATGGCAGTAACTTAGCCTTCTAGGGGCCTGCAGGGTTAGGTGGCAGCTGAGCCCAGATAATCTCCATCCAACAATATTAAAGGAACTGGCACATGAAATTGCAAATCCAATAGCAAGGATTGTTATTGAATCTGTAAACTTGGGAGTCATCAAACTAACAGGCCTATAGTTTCCTGGATCACTTTATTCCCTTTCTTACCCTTATTACCATCTGCCTCTAGCATGAGAGAGTCTTGCTTGTGCTAAACTAGGTATCAGCTCCCTGACACCACCAGCCTGTCAGCCACCTATGCGTTCTCCTTAGGGAAACATTGGCCCTTGTTTTGCCTGGCAGGTTAACTATAGATGCACCCCAGTCTCTAAATCCCTTTGTAGTGTTCACCTATAGTGTCCAGCCCCCATCCACTGAACACTCACAGAAATACCAGGTCTCTGTCCCCACACACCAGCTTGTATGATTCAACTTAGGATCAGCACTGTGCTTAATATCACAGCACTGAGGTATATTTATAGTGAGAACAAGGATAAATTTATTACCAAAGATTCAAGAGACAGTGAGCAAGGGTGATGGAAACAAATGATTACATATCAAACAAATTCAGAACACACGTTCTAGGGCAGTGTTCTTCTTTGCAAGGCCTGGGAGCCAGTAGCGGCTCCCATCGACCCTAAAGTGCGGCTCCCTAAGTTCCCTCTAAGAGAGAGGCCCCGTCCTCAGAGCTAGCTGCTGCCAGCAGGGAGAGGACTGGGGGGAATCCTCTGGCCCTGGGGCAGCCTGCCTGCACCCCAAATTCCTAATCCCTGGCCCCACCCCAGAGCCCCCACCCCCAGCCAGAGCCCTCACCCCCCCTGCATCCCAACCCTCTGCCCCAGCGCTGAGCCCCCTCCTGCACCCTGAACCCCTCATCCCTGGCCCCACCCCGCAGCCCTCATGCCCACATCCCACACATTGGTTTTCACAATGCAGGTTTTTTTCCAAAGTGGCCCCCACTTCAAAAATAGTGAAGAGCATTGTTCTAGGGACTAAACTTAATGATTAGGTTAACCGCCTGTCTAATGAAGTTGATCTCATGCAAAGCCTTGTAGCATCTTCAACCAAGGCTGATGGTGACCCCATTTTCATGAATGTAAATGCACTGCCTGTTTATTTCCTAAGTGCAGGATGACAGTGTGTCTTCTCTGTTCCCCAGACGTAGTCCAGCCAACTTCTGAAGTGTATCTCTTCCCCCACTGTTTTTATACCTGTTAGTTCCTTACTGAAATTCTTATCGTCCTTCATTTAACTTCAGCTTAGATGGGTGATGGGGGACCAGTTGTGAATAGAACAACAGACTGGTGAATAATCATCCTTTGTCTGACAGAAACCTGTTTGTCAAATCTGCCTTGATACAGACCTTAAAACACATTTTCAGTACATGTTCATGCCTCCTTCCATAGTGTCTCTACATACATTTCACAATGATCTTAATGACCAGTGTGACCCGGCTTTCATTTAAGACCTCACAGGACATTCTTTGGTGAATCAGAACATACAGACCAGACTCAGGACATTCCAGTAAACCAGTTGGCATTGAGAGGTTCTTGGATCACACTTTGTAATACCCAACTTTTAGGTGACTAGAAACTCACTGGAACATCACTGCAAACCAGAAAGCCTGAGTTAGGTGCCTACGCTCCCTATGCAATGAATGGGGAGAGCTGGGTGCTTAAGAGTGGGATCCACAGAAGCCAGCACGCCAGGCAGGGATCCACACAAATGAGCTAATGCCGACAAGTGGGCTGTTTGCTCTGCCCCTCTCACACAGGCAGGAGCCTAAGTCTGGTTCATAGGCAGTCACCGATCTCTGCTACCAAACCAGGAACAAGGGAAAGATGGGGACTCGTCTGCCTAAATTGCATATGGGGCCCATTCTGGTAGGTGTGCCTTCTAGCTCCTCCCAAAACAACTGTGGGAGGACACCTTCCCTTGGAACCTTTAGCCCAATGGTCTAGGTCCTCATCCAGGATGTGAGAGCCC
Source organism: Emydoidea blandingii (assembly GCA_036785055.1). NCBI lineage: Eukaryota > Metazoa > Chordata > Testudines > Emydidae > Emydoidea > Emydoidea blandingii. The sequence goes on from JAXIVB010000006.1 coordinate 135,717,481, forward strand.
CTGGTTCAGTTCCCACCCTCTGCATCTTTCCACAGCAGAGGTCCCTAACCAGTGAATTAGGGGATATTCTGAGGCAGGCTTCTCTCACGCCTCCTATTGAAGATGTTCTTGTTTAATTGAATAATTAAATGCTAATTGGGCCACAGAAAGAGTGAGAAACACTCTATGGCTGAGTATCTAGGGCACTCAGCAGGGAGGTAGCAGAGACTTTTGCCTCATCAGGCTGAGCAGGAGTTTTGTGCAGCACAGTGGATCTAAAAAATGAGACGTATGCACCTAAATCTGGGGGCGAGGAGCCTAAGTACCTTTGTGCATCGTGGCCTTAGTGGAATTTTGAAAACAGCCTAAGTGGTTTAGATGCTCAATTCTCCGATTAATGGGAGTTAGGTTAGCTACAGTACTGTAGTGCCCATAGTGTAGATCCAGGCCCAGGTCTCCTCTGCTTCAGTTTCAATGAGTTGTTTATGGAGGTTCTGGATGGGTTGGGGGAACATCGTGCCACAAGTTTTCATTTGGATCCATGCCTTATCTGGCTGGGGGAGAAGTACTGGGCTCTTAACTTCAGTGCTCATGGATCTGCATCTGCACTGGCTGCCCTTTGGCTTTCATGTTAAGTTTAAAGTGTTGGCTTAGACACAGATCATAAAGCAGTTTTTAAACTAAGGGCTGGGGGAAAGCTGACAGGTGCGGAGGAGCACGTGGTTCAGACATCCCTTAGGAGAGGATCTATTAATTGAGAATCTCTATGTCCTAGTGAGGACGAGAGGATGGAAAATGATAAAATACGGGTAGGGTCTGATCAGAAACAGTCAAATAAAAAAAAACTCCCATTCAATTACATAGTGTAATGGCAGACAGCTAAAAGGAGACAAGTTTTTAAAGTGCTTCTATACCAATGCTAGAAGTCTAAACAATAAAATGGGTGAACTAGAATGTCTTGTATTAAATGAGGATATTGCTATAATAGGCATCACAGAAACGTGGTGGAATGAGGATAATCAGTGGGATACAGTAATACCAGGGTGCAAAATATATCAGAAGGACAGAACAGGTCGTGCTGGTGGTGGAGTGGCATTATATGTGAAAGAAAGCGTAGAATCAAATGAAGTAAAAATCGTAAATGAATCAAACTGTACCATAGAATCTCTATGGATGGAAATTCCATGCTCTAATAATAAGAATATATCGATAGGGATATATTACCAACCACCTGACCAGGACACTGATAGTGACTGTGAAACACTCAGGGAGATTAGAGCGGCTATTAAAATAAAAAACTCAATAATAATGGGGGATTTCAATTATCCCCATAGTGAGTGGGTACATGTCACCTCAGAACCGGAAGCAGAGATAAAGTTTTTTCATGCCTTAAATGACTGCTTCTTGGAGCAGCTGGTCCTGGAATCCATGAGAGGAGAGGCAATTCTTGATTTAGTTCTAAGTGGAGCACAGGATCTGATCCAAGAGGTGAATATAGCTGGACCGTTTGGTAATAGACCATAATATAATTAAATTTAATATCCCAGTGGCAGGAAAAACACCACAGCAGCCCAACACTGTAGCATTTAATTTCAGAAAGGGGAATTACACAAAAATGAGGAAGTTAGTTAAACAGAAATTAAAGGGTACAGTGCCAAAAGTGAAATCTCTGCAAGCTGCATGGAAACTTTTTAAAGACACCATAATAGAGGCTCAACTGGAATGTATACCCCAAATTTAAAAAACACAGTAAGAGAAACAAAAAAGAGCCACCAAGGCTAAACAACAAAGTAAAAGAAGCAGTGAGAGGTAAAAAGGCATCCTTTAAAAAGTGCAAGTTAAATTCTAGTGAGGAAAATAGAAAGGAGCATAAACACTGGCAAATTAAGTGTAAAAATATAATTAGTAAGGCCAAAAAAGAATTTGAGGAACAGTTAGCCAAAGACTCAAAAAGTAATAGCAAAAAAAATGTTAAGTACATCAGAGGCAGAAAGCTGGCTAAACAACCAGTGGGGCCACTGGATGATCAAGGTGCTAAAGGAGCACTCAAAGGCAATAAGGCCATTGTGGAGAAATTAAATGATTTCTTTCCATCAGTCTTCACGGCTGAGGATGTGAGGGAGATTCCCAAACCTGAGCCATTCTTTTTAGGTGACAGAGCTGAGGAACTGGCACAATCAAGGAACTATGATGTGATTGGAATAACAGAAACTTGGTGGGGCAGCTCACATGACTGGAGTACTGTCATGGATGGATATAAACTGTTCAGGAAGGACAGGTACAGGAGAAAAGGTGCAGGAGTTACACTGTATGTAAGAGAGCGGTATGACTTCTCAGAGCTCCAGTATGAAACTGGAGAAAAACCTGTTGAGAGTCTTTGGGTTAAGTTTAGAGGCAAGAGCAACAAGGGTGATGTCGTGGTAGGCGTGTGCTATAGACCACCGGATCAGAAGGATGAGGTGGACGAGGCTTTCTTCAGACAACTAACTGAAGTTACCAGAACACAGGCCCTGGTTCTCATGGGGGACTTCAATCACCCTGACACCTGCTGGGAGAGCAATACAGCAGTGCACAGACAATGCGGGAAGTTTTTGGAGAGTGTTGGGGATAACTTCCTGGTGCAAGTGCTGGAGGAACCAACCAGGGGCCATGCTCCTCTTGACCTGCTGCTTACAAACAGGGAAGAGTTGGTAGGGGAAGTAGAAGTGGGTGGCAACCTAGGCAGCAGTGAAGATGGTCGAGTTCAGGATCCTGACACAAGGAAGAAAGGAGAGCAGCAGAATACGGACCCTGGACTTCAGAAAAGCAGACTTTGACTCCCTTTAGGGAACTGATGGGAAGGATCCCCTGGGAGGCTAATATGAGGGGGAAAGGAGTCCAGGAGAGCTGGCTGTATTTTAAAGAATCCTTATTGAGGTTGCAGGAACAAACCATCCTGATGTGCAGAAAGAATAGCAAATATGGCAGGCGACCAGCCTGGCTTAACAGTGAAATCTTCGGTGAGCTTAAACTCAAAAAGGAAGCTTACAAGAAGTGGAAACTTGGACAGATGACTAGGGAGGAGTATAAAAATATTGCTAGAGCATGCAGGGGTGTAATCAGGAAGGCCAAAACACAATTGGAATTTCAGCTAGCAAGGGATATGAAGGGTAATAAGAAGGGTTTCTACAGGTATTTTAGCAACAAGAAGAAGGTCAGGGAAAGTGTGGGACTGTAGCAAGGCAGTGGGATACCCCACATCCCCGCTGACAGACGAGCCTCCCCTAGCACCAACGTGGGCGGAGCCAGGAAGTAGAAAAGCCCAACTGCAGAGCTCACTTGAAAGACAGCCGCCGGAGAGGCCAGATGCCTGTGGCCTAGCTCCGGGTTGGGAAATGCCGGCAGGCTGTGGCCGACCCAAGGACTGGCCGGGCCGGCCAAGCCTATCCCTTGCCAGCTACCCAGAGGAGCAGCCAAACCTACCCCTCGCCAGCTACCCTGAGGAGCAGCCGAGCCTACCCCTCGCCGGTTACCCTGAGGAGCAGCTGAGCCTACCCCTTGCCAGCTACCCTGAGGAACCGATGGTGCTAGGGCGAGCCTCAGCCGAGCCCTTCTACACATGGTACCAGAAGTGGGGACTTTGTCCAGGATGTGGGCACGAGCCCTTGACCCCTGTGAGAAAGGGTCTGGGGGGGAACGGTCCCCCACAGGAGACATGGATTTGTCCAAACTCTTTACACTCCTGGCGGAGAGTCAGAAGCGACAGCAGGTGGCCCAGCTCCAGCAGCAGCAGCAGCTCGTCCAGCAGCTGGGAGCACAGCAGCAGCAGCTGATTCGGGACCTGACCATGCAGAACCGAGAGTTCCAGCAGCAATGCTTGCAGCAGCTGGCGACGGCACTGCCTCGCGCCACAGAGCCCCAGCCAGGAGACATGGCCGGGGGCACCCTGCCCCACACCGCCCGTGCGGCTGACCAAGATGGGACCGGATGATGACCCCGAAGCTTTTTTGGTGACTTTTGAAAGGGTGGCACACGTTGCAGGGTGGACACCTGACCAGTGGGCCACCCTCCTGACCCCATATTTGATGGGGATGGCCCAAACTGTGTACCGGGGGCTATCCGCGGAGGACACCCGGGACTATGCCCGGGTAAAGGCGGCAATTCTAGACGCCTTAGATGTCAGCCCGGAAACCTTCCGGCAGCGGTTCCGGAGTCTGACCTACACCCCGGGTGCCCGACCCGGTTGGTGGCCCAGGAGCTGAGAGACCTGTGCAAGCGGTGGCTGCAGCCCGACAGGCGGAACCCCGATGAGCTCACTGAGCAAGTCATCCTGGAACAGTTTGTCCATATCCGCCCGATACGGGGTAGGGCTTGGGTCCTCCGTCATTGGCCTCCAACGGTAGCCGCCGCCGTCGCCCTCATGGAAGACTTCCTTGCGGCGGAAGCCCCGGTCGGACTGGCTACTCGGGGCCACCCTCCAGGTCTCAAGCGCCCTAACCTAGAGAGGAAGGGGAGCGCCCGGATCAAACTGCAAAATCCTCCGCGGAGTCTGGAGCCCCGGTATAGACGTCCCAAGGGACCAGCTCGACAAGCCCCTGTGGGCCCGGAGACAGGGAGCGGCCGGGTCCCTCGAAGCCCTCCCAGGGGCCAGGGGGGAGGCTCGGCCTGGCCCGGATGCCCAGAACTCGGGCTCTGCTTCTCCTGTGGGAAACATGGACACCTGCAACGGGACTGCACCAAGATGGACTGCAGCTTTGGGCACGTTTGCATAGGGGAAAACCGTGCCCGACTGCCGCAGGCCACCAAGGTCACAGTGCCCGTAGTTGTCAGGGACTGCTTGACACGGGCCCTGATTGACTCTGGCTGTGGCCAGACCCTAGTCTGCCAAAGCCTAGGCCTCCCGGCGGACCCCCGCCTGGGAACCATCCAGTTGCAGTGTATCCATGGTGATGTCCGGCCTTACACCAGTGCCCGAGTCCAACTAACCGTGGATGGGGTCACACAGACGATGGTGGTTGGCCTGGCCCTGCAACTTGCCTACCCCGTGATCTTGGAACGTGACTGGCCAGAGTTCCCTGGCGTCCTTCATTCAAACTCCGAGGAAAGTCCCGACGTCACCTCAGCCTTCGAAGGGGACTGCCACGAGGACCCCGCAGAGGAGGTGGAAGAACCAGACCCTAGTAGACAGGAAGGAGTGCCCGAGGACCCCACGCCAATGTCTGCTGACGACCCCAGGGTCGGCACTGACTTCTGCTGGGACCAGAGGGGGGACCTACCCTTAGTTGGGCGTATGAGCAGCTGGCGGCTGTGGATGGTGCTTGGATTGATCCAGGCCGGGCCAAGGCCTGGCCCCATTTCGAGCTACGCCATGACTGCCTCTATCGGGTGGACCGAGATCCCCGCACCGGGGAGGTCCAGACCCAACTGCTGGTGCCTCGGTGCCACCAACGAGCGGTGATTAAACTTGCCCATGACGTCCCAGCTGCAGGGCACTTGGGTCAGCAAAAGACCCTTGCCTGAATTCTGACCCCATTCTTCTGGCCCAGGGTGCACCAGGAGGTATGGAACTATTGTAGTTCCCGTCCAGAGTGTCAGCTGGCTGCTCCCCCATGGACGGCCCCAGTCCCACTGATCCCCATGCCCATTGTGGAAACACCATTTGAGCGAGTGGCCATGGATTTGGTGGGACCTCTCCCGAGAAGCAGGGCAGGGTTTCTGTACATCCTGGTCATCGTGGACTATGCTACCCATTTTCCCAAAGCCGTCCCGCTCCAGAGCATCACCGCCAGGGCCATCGCTGATGAGCTTTTCAAGGTCTTTGCCCGCGTGGGCTTGTCCCAGGAGATCCTCACTGACCAGGGCACCAACTTCACCTCCAGGCTGCTGCGGCAGGTGTGCAACCTCCTGGGGATTAAGCAACTACGCACCTCCGTTTACCACCCGCAAACCGATGGCCCGGTGGAACGGTTCAACCGTACCCTGAAAGACATGCTGCGCAAGTTTTCCCCAGAGGACCTGCGCCGATGGGATCAGTTGCTCCCGCCTTTGCTTCTGGCCATCCGCGAGGTACCCCAATCCTCCACGAAATTTCCCCCCTTTGAGCTGTTATACAGCCGTCGTCCGAGGGGGCTGCTGGACCGCATGAGGGAGACGTGGGAGCAAGCCCCATCACCAGCCCAGGGCCTTCTGCAGTACATCCTCCAGCTTCAGGGACGTCTCACGCAAGCAGGAGCTCTAGCTCGGAAGAATTTGAAGGTGGCTCAGGAAGCTCAAGCTCAAGCCCAAAGGTACAACCGGGAGGCCTGAATCCGCAAGTTCGAACCCAGCGACCGGGTTCTGCTCCTCCTGCCCTCCAGCGAGCCAAAACTACTGGCCTGGTGTCAGGGGCCATATGAGGTGGTTTGTAAGGTTGGGCCGGTCACCTATGAGATTAACCAACTGGACCGGCGAAGAAAAGCCCAGCGACACCATATTAACTCCTGAAGCCCTGGTGTGAACAAGAAGGCCTCTAATTAATCCCTGTCCCCCTGAGCCCGAGTTAGGACCCCGTGTAACCCCGACCGAGGACTCCACAACGCCTCAGCTTGGAGAATCCCTGACCGAGGAGCAATGAAAGCAGACCAGTTGCCTCCTGCAGGCATTCCCCAGAACGTTCACCGCCCAGCCGGGCTACATGACCCTCGTTTACCATACCATCCAGATGGAGCTGTGGGTGGTGATCCGGGAATCAAATAGGCCCTTGCCACATCATATGTGGCAGGTCGTTGAGGAGGAAGTCCGGGCGATGTTGGCGCTGGGGGTTATTGAACCGTCGCAAAGCGAATGGCGCAGCCCGGTAGTCCTGGTTCCCAAACCAGATGGGACGCAGCGCTTCTGTATTGATTTCCAACGTGTCAATTCCATTTCGAAATTCAATGCGTACCCGATGCCCTGGGTTGGACCGCTTAGGCAAGGCCCGCTTTCTCACTACCCTTGATCTGAGCAAGGGATACTGGCAGATCCCCCTCGACCCCTGCCTCTCAGGAAAAGACCGTGTTTGCCATCCCCACAGGCCTCTACCAGTTCACTCGAATGCCCTTCGGGCTCCATGGTGCCCCGGCAACGTTCCAGCAGCTGATGGACCGCCTCCTTCAACCTCATCGAGAGTACGCGGCCGCATACCTGGACGATGTTGTTATTTACAGGTGCCATTGGGAGAACCACGGGGAATGGGTAGAGGCCATCCTGAGGTCCCTGCGGGCAGCGGGATTAACGGCCAATCCAAAAAAATGCCGTATCGGGTGGCAGGAGACCACCTACCTGGGGTACACTATCGGGAGGGGACAAGTGAGACCTCTCGTGGGAAAGGTTCAGGCCCTAGCGGCATGCCCACCACGAAGCGCCAAGTACGCCAGTTCCTCATCCCCGATTTTGCCTCCATCGTAGCCCCTTTAACAGGACTCTTGACCAAAACTAGCCCCCGGCGTGTAGAGTGTGACGGCGCCTTCCGGGCCCTCAAAGACAGTCTCTGCCGCGAACCCGTCCTATACAGCCCCGACTTTTACCGAGAGTTCATCCTCCAGACGGACGCCTCGGAGGTAGGACTAGGGGCGGTCCTGTCTCAGGAGGTGGATGGAGAGGAACACCCGGTCGTATACCTCAGTCAGAAATTGTTTCCACGAGAAAGGAACTACGCAGTGATAGAGAAGGAGGTCCTGGCAGTAAAATGGGCCTGTGATGCCTTGCGTTACTACATCCTGGGGGCCCCGTTCATACTAGTCACCGACCACGCCACACTTCGGTGGCTGGCCAGAATGAAAAATAATAATATGAGGCTAACGCATTGGTACCTGGCACTACAGCCCTATGCTTATACTGTCCACCATAGGGCCAGTAAGGACCACGCAAATGCTGACTTCTTGTCCCGCCTGGGAGAATTGGACGGGTCTGGCCCCGATGGGCGGGAGCCAGCCTTGAGAGGGGGTGTGTGTAGCAAGGCGGTGGGATACCCCACAGCCCCACTGACGGACGAGTCTCCTCTAGCACCAATGTGGGCAGAGCCAGTGGATACTGCGCCCACCCCCCAGAGGTCACAGTTCAGGACACGAAGTAGAAAAGCCCAACTGCAGAGCTCACTGGGAAGCCAGCCGCCGGAGAGGCCAGATGCCTGTGGCCTAGCTCCGGGTTGGGAAATGCCGGCAGGCTGCGGCCGATCCGAGGACTGGCTGGGCCAGCCAAGCCTACTCCTCGCCAGCTACCCCGAGGAGCAGCCGAGCCTACCCCTCGCCAGCTACCCCGAGGAGCAGCCGAGCCTACCCCTCGCCAGATACCTGGAGGAACCGATGGTGCTGGAGACCTCTGAGGACACCGCCCTAACCCAGGTACCTTACTAGGGGGAGTCCAGAAGTACCCCGGGGGCAGCCGACCCTGGCCTGGTCGCAGCACTGCCAGAGCCTATGTCAGTGTGTTGCGGCCAGGATCCCCACTGACACAGCAAAGAGTCTTCTGCCACTGCTAGGGCCCCGGGCTGGGACGCAGTGGATTGGGAGGGCCTGCATCCCCCCTGCCACCCCACTCACGGGTGGCCGTCTCCCCCTCGCACCAGATGCTCAGAACCTGAGCTCCTGACTGTTTGTTTGCTGCCCCGCCCTGACCTAGGGCTTGGGCCCATAGCGAACTATTGCGAGGCGGTGGGATACCCCACAGACCCGTGGCAGGACGAGCCTCAGCCGAGCCCTTCTACAGGGACCCTTACTGAATGTGGGAGGCAACATAGTGACAGATGATGTGGAAAAAGCTGAAGTACTCAATGCTTTGTTTGCCTCGGTCTTCACAGACAAGGTCAGCTCCCAGACTGCTGCACTGGGTCACACAGTATGAGGAGGAGGTGAGCAGCCCTCTGTGGAGAAAGAACAGGTTAAGAACTATTTAGAAAAGCTGGACATTCACAAGTCCATTGGTCCAGATCTAATGCATCCAAGGGTGCTGAGGGAGTTGGCTGATGTGATGCAAAGCCATTGGCCATTATCTTTGGAAACTCCTGGCGATCAGGGGAGGTCGCGGACAAATGGAAAAAAGCAAATATAGTGCCCATATTTTAAAAAGGGAAGAAAGAGAACTTGGAGAACTACAGCCTCACTTCAGTCCCCGGCAAAATCATGGAGCAGGTCCGCAAGGAATCCATTTTGAAGCACTTGGAGGAGAGGGAGGTGATCAGGAACAGTCAACATGGATTCACCAAGGGCAAGTCATGCCTAACCAACCTGATTGCCTTCTATGATGAGATAACTGGCTCTGTGGATATGGGGTAAGCGGTGGATGTGATATATCTTGACTTTAGCAAAGCTTTTGATATGGTCTCCCACAGTATTCTTGCCAGCAAGTTAAAGAAGTATGGGCTGGATGAATGGACTATACGATGGATAGAAAGCTGGCTAGATTGTCAGGCTCAACGGGTAGTGATCAACGGCTCCATGTCTAGTTGGCAGCCGGTATCAAGCAGAATGCCCCAAGGGTCGGTCCTGGGGCCGGTTTTGTTCAACATCTTTATTAATGATCTGGATGATGGGATGGATTGCACCCTCAGCAAGTTCACGGATAACACTAAACTGTGGGGAGAGGTAGATATGCTGGAGGGTAGGGATAGGGTCCAGAGTGACCTAAACAAATTGGAGGATTGGGCCAAAAGAAATCTGATGAGGTTCAACAAGGACAAGTGCAGAGTCCTGCACTTAGGAAGGAAGAATCCCAGGCACTGCTACAGGCTGGGGACCGACTGGCTAAGAGGCAGTTCTGCAGAAAAGGACCTGGCAATTACAGTGGATGAGAAGCTGGATATGAGTCAGCAGTGTGCCCTTGTTGCTAAGAAGACCAATGGCATATTGGCTGTATTAGTAGGAGCATTGCCAGCAGATCGAGGGACGTGATCATTCCCCTCTATTCAACATTGGTGAGGCCTCATCTGGAGTACCGTGTCCAGTTTTGGGCCCCACACTACAAGAAGGATGTGGAAAAATTGGAAAAACTCCAGCAGAGGGCAACAAAAATGATTAGGGGGCTGGAGCACATGATTTATGAGGAGAGGCTGAGGGAACTGGGATTGTTTAGTCTGCAGAAGAGAAGAATGAGGGGGGATTTGATAGCTGCTTTCAACTACCTGAAAGGGGGTTCCAAAGAGGATGGATCTAGACTGTTCTCAGTGGTACCAGATGACAGAACAAGGAGTAATGGTCTCAAGTTGCAATGGGGGAGGTTTAGGTTGGATATTAGGAAAAACTTTTTCACTAGGAGGGTGGTCAAGCACTGGAATGGGTTACCTAGGGAGGTGGTGGAATATCCTTCCTTAGAGGTTTTTAAGGTTAGGCTTGACAAAGCCCTGGCTGGGATTATTTAGTTGGTGTTGGTCCTGCTTTGAGCAGGGGGTTGGACTAGATGACCTCCTGAGGTCTCTTCCATCCCTAATATTCTATGATTCTATGACTTTAACTGTCCCAGATCGAGGTATCATTAGAGGAGGTTTTGGAACAAATTGATAAAATTAACAGCAATAAATCACCAGGTCCAGAATGTCCCAAGAGTTTTGAAGGAACTTAAATGTGAAATTCCAGAAATACTAACTGTAGTCTGTAACCTATCATTTAAATCAGCTTCTGTACCAAATGACTGGACGATAGCTAATGTGACACCAATTTTTAAATAGAGCTCCAGAAGTGATCCCGGCAATTACAGGCCTGTAAGCCTGACTTCAGTACTGGGCAAACTGGTTGAAACGATAATAAAGAACAATATTGTCAGACATATAGATTAACATAATTTGTTGGGGAAGAGTCAACATTGTTTTAGTAAAGGGAAATCATGCCTCACCAATCTACTAGAATTCTTTGAGGGGGTCAACAAGCATGTTGCCCAAGGGGATCCAGTGGATATAGTGTACTTAGATTTACAGAAAGCCTTTGATAAGGTTCCTCATCAAAGGCTCTTAAGCAAAATAAGCTACCATGAGATAAGAGGGAAGGTGCTCTCATGGATTGGTAACTGATTAAAAGAGGAAACAAAGGGTAGGTATAAATGGTCAGTTTTCAGAATGGAGAGAGGTAAATAATGGTGTCCCCCAGGGGTCTGTACTGGGACCAGTACTCCTCAATCTATTCATAAATGATCTGGAAAAAGGTGTAAACAGTGAGTTGGAAAAAATTGCAGATGATATTAAACTACTCAAGACAATTAGGTACCAGGCAGACTGCGAAGAGCTACAAACGGATCTCACAAAACTGGGTGACTGGGCAACAAAATGGCAGATGAAATTTAATGTTGATAAATGCAAAGTAATGCAGGTTGAAAAACATAATGCCAACTATACATATAAAACAAGGGGATCTAAATTAGCTGTTACACTCAAGAAAGAGATCTTGGAGTCATTGTGGATAGTTCTCTGAAAACATCCACTCAATGTGCAGGGGCAGTCAAAAAGCGAACAGAATGCTGGGAATAATTAAGAAAGGGATAGATCATAGGACAGAAAATATCATATTGCCTCTATATAAATCCATGGTACGCACACATCTTGAATATTGTGTGCAGATATTGTCGCCCTATCTCAAAAAATATATGTTGGAATTGGAAAAGTTTCAGAAAAAGGCAACTAAAATGATTAGGTGTATGGAACAGCTTCCGTATGAGGAGAGATTCATAAGACTGGGGCTTTTCAGCTTGGAAAAGGGACGGCTAAGGGGAGATATGATTGAGGTCTATAAAATCATGACTAGTGTTGAAGGGTTAAAATCCATGTGCATGTTATATAACAACCTGGTATATGGATTGTGCCAGCTCTTTCTCAGACCCAAAGTCCAGAGTTTGGTCTGGAGACCAGAGGCCTAGCTAATAGTGATCAGCTAAGAGAAAGCTGGGGTAAACAAGATGACATTGCCTTTGCTAAGATCTGCTTGGTCAGTAGAAATGCCAGATGTTGAAGCAATAACTGAATAATTATGTTTCATCCAATGTTTCAAATTGAACAAAGGATCCCTGTTTCTCCTGAAGGAAAAACAGTCTTCCCACAGATCCAACCTTGAGTTTATGAAAATTGGCACATGTCAGTATAATGATATGGCATCCTTCCACCTCCCTTCCCAGGGACCAATGCCTGCCTTTAGGCATAAAGGAGACAATCTGTATTACCATATCCTTTCACTGTTTCTTTGCTTTAACCCCTAGGAATGTACCTGTTGGACAATCAAAGCAGTTGCTCCATTCCTATGGACCCCAAATCAAAATTCAACATATATATTTTATACTAATAACATTTTATCAAAGTATTAATTAAATGTTAACTTGCTAATTTGAGACCATGGGCGGAGACATTATGTAACCTTTTAACCATTGGCTAATGTGCTATCTTGTCTTGCTGCAAAACCTATCCTGGGGTGTGGAACTGCCTACCCCGTCACTTTCCCCCGCCCATGGAAAATCTATATATTTCATTGTAATCAATTGATTGACAGTGTCTCTGAGCCTAATAAGCCAGGTGACACTCCGCCAGCGCTGTGTGTAATAAACCCCTATGCTTTGACCTCTACACGGTGTGGATTTATGTCCTTCAGTTTGGGGGCTCGTCCGGGATACAAGTTTGTGAACTGGCTGAGGATCTGAGACTGAAATCCAAAAGAGGTGAGTGTGTTTACTTTACCACCTCATTAGGCCAGGGATAGAAATCTCTCATCCCCTTTCAGACACATCTTGTTTCCTTTTTAATTTGTGTGAAGGACCTTAGACACATGTGGTCAAAGCAGTGGGGTTAAATAAGGGTACCACTTGGGAGGGAAGACTTGTGCAAGAGGGTCATGTACTGTTTAAACAACTAAGGGGTGTGTTACGGAGGACTTGAATAACCCACCAGCAAGCGATTGGCCGTGAGTTAAGCCCAGGATTGGCTGGGTACGCAAGCGGTAGGCAGTGCAAACTGGTGGTCCATTTCCTCATTGCACGTAACATTGCAAGTCCTAGGGGAGTGCCCCCCCCAGGCATGTGACGTACATGCTTTCGAATAGCACAAAGTCTCCAACCAATAAGTCCGGCATGTGTGTGTAATTGAAGACACGCTTGGTATTAAGGGTGGGGAGACGTCCTCATGAAATTCAAGGCTGTGGGGAGTTGGAACCATAGCATAAAAAGGGGGAAAAGTAACTCCTCATAAAGGCTGACAAGCATTTAGGGGGGGAAGACGCAAGTTCCCTTCAAGGTCAGCAGCCGGGGTGACGAAAAACCCATGGCGTCAAAAGGAGAGGCAATAATTAGTCCTCGAGAGTACTTGGAATATAAACATGTCAAAACTCGGCAGGCAGCAGCTAAAAAAGCAAACTACTCTGCAGCCGGACCAGAGGCAGATCTGGTTACTTGGTGGAATCATCAGAGAAGTGACAAAACAGACAAAGCAGTAATAGTTATATTAAATATTCTTAACATAAAAAAGAAAGAAATTGCAACTTTAAGATCTCAAAACCAGGCTCTAAGAGATAAGAACCTATGTTCTAAAATATGTAACTGTCTGGAAATTGGAAAAGATCCCAGAGAAAAAGAATCACCATGTCTGGGACACACCTCCAGATTGGGAGGGGGAGAGCAAACTCCTGGCATATGCCAGCCCACCGCTCCGCCGATTAACTATCTGTGGGAAAACTCAGCAGCACAAAGCAAAGGGGAGGAATCAGAACCCCCTCCATACATTTCTTTGCATGACAGGCCAAATTTAAGCACCCACAAAGATAATAAAGGAGCACCACAAGAATTAATTACCCCAGGGGAGCAAGTACAGCGTATGGCTCCAATCAAAACACAGCTAAGGAGGTTCAGAAATGTTAACACGGAGGATGAACCAGCAAGGGGACTTAGAACAGAAACAACTGAAATTTACCGTCCCTTTACCCCCCAGGAAAAACAGGCACTACTGTCTGATTTACCCAAACTCAAGCGTAATAACAAGAATACTGAGTTCTGGGACAAGCTGGATGGCCTGACTGAAATACATGGCCTCCATAGGAAGGACGTTCACATCCTGGTCAAGTTCAAGTGCCTCAGGGATGTGTGGGAGAACCTAGATAATAAATGGAAGACAGGGCGCTGGGCTGAAGATCGTAACCCCAACCCAGCGGGAGGGAATCAGGCTGAAGAACCAGCAGGAATCCCAAACCCTGACGCAGGCACTGTAACAGAATTTAGGAATGCACTAGCTGTTGTTCTAGGAGCCCAGACCACTAACTGGGGGGCTCTGCAGTCTGCGGTTCAGCAGAAGGGGGAGTCTGCCATGTCCTATGCTGAATAGAAATGGAATGCATTCTGAGCTTATTCAGGTCTGGAGAATATAACATCCCAAGACCATGATGTATTCCTTCAAATCCTAAAGGAAGGGCTGTCTGCAGATCACCAAGCAGTCCTGGCATTAGGCATCTCAGTGGGGGAGACATACTCAGCAGTAATGAAATGGGCCACAGAAGTAGAAAACAGAAAAAAGAGGAAGGTAGCAGCAACCACACCCTCCGAAGAAATTGTAGCGGTTCATGCAGTCAGAACCACTACCTGCTTCACGTGCAATAAGCCTGGACATCTGGCACGTGACTGTAAAAATAAAAATAAAATCAAAACATGCAGTAGTTGTAAAAGGAGCTCAGGGGAGTAATCAACCCCAGAGCTAGCTGCATTGAATGGGCCAAAGGGTCCAAACAGGAAAGATCATCTCAAAATATAGCCATAATTGCCAGTAATAAAGTAATAATACCAGAGTGGGGGGAAGCCCAGTAGAAACCCTGTGTTCCCTTCACCCTGAAGTGTGGGCAACAGATAAACAAGATTGTGGGCTAGTAAACATGAAGCCTATATCTGTAGAAGGACCAACTCACAAAGCCCACAGGCAGTACCCAATTAAACCAGAAGCCTTAGAGGCAGTTAAAGATATAGTCACTAATTTGGAATCCAGAGGGGTGATTAGAAAAACCACCTCCACAACTAATTCCCCAATTTGGCCCGTCAGGAAGCCAGACGGGACCTGGAGGTTAACTATAGACAACACCCACCTTAACCGGGTGACTCCAAAGGCACATCCTATTTTGGCAAGCCCTGCCACTATTCTTAATTTGCTAACACCGGAACATTCAGTATTTTCAGTCCTGGATGTAGCTAATGGATTTTGGAGTATTCCCCTTGCAAAGAAGAGTCAGAAGAAATTTGCATTTACAGTAGGAGACCAGCAGTACACTTGGACCTGAGTACCTCAGGGGTTCCATAATTCTCCCTCCATATTCCACAGGACAATGGCAGAAGTAATAGCACAGGTGCCTTTGGAAGGGGATACTGTGATACTGCAGTATGTAGATGATTTGCTAATTGCCAGTTCAAATGAAAAGGACCATTTAAAAACCTTAAACAGACTGTTCATGTATCTTCGCGAGGCAGGATTTAAATTAAGCCCGAAGAAAGCCCAATTGCAACACCAGCAAGTTTTATACCTAGGGCATAACATATCACAGGGAGAAAAGGCACTCACAGTAGACAGAAAGCAAGCAATTTGAGAGTTAAAGAAACCACGGACAGTTAAGGAAGTCCGGAAGGTCCTGGGACTCCTTAATTTCTGTAGAACCTATATACCGGAGTACTCAGAGATGGTGGAACCAATTCAAAACCTCACTAGAGGGGGAAAGCCTGCAAATGAGTTAGTAATATGGGGCACAGAGC
This sequence comes from Emydoidea blandingii, assembly GCA_036785055.1. Classification (NCBI taxonomy): domain Eukaryota; kingdom Metazoa; phylum Chordata; order Testudines; family Emydidae; genus Emydoidea; species Emydoidea blandingii. The sequence goes on from JAXIVB010000006.1 coordinate 135,733,141, forward strand.
AAGAGGAGGCATTTATAAAAATAAAACAGGCTTTAGCCTCCGCCCCCAGCCTGGGCTTACCCGATATGGAAAAGCCGTTCCACCTTTACTGTAGCCATAGCGGAACCCAGTATTCTGCAGTACTAACTCAGCTTCACGGAGATAGACAGCGTCCGGTAGCATACCTATCTACCATAAGACCCCCTGTATGCCAGGGATTACCGGAGTGCATAGCAGCTCTAGATTGTGCTACGTGGGCTGTGAAAGCTTGTGACTCACACACTCTTACGGGGAAATTAGTGCTTCATACACCCCATACACTTATTGATATCCTCAACACCGGGCGACTAAGATCTGTAATAGATGCCCGCAGGAGTCAGTGGGAATCAACATTGTGCTTGCAAAACCCTAACTACTCCATACTAAAAGACAAGGGAATAAATGTAGCCGAATGTCTGAACATAGAGGGAGAGGTACACGAATGTCTTATAAATGGAGAAGAGGAAATGTTGGGAAGAATTAAAGAAGAGCCATTACAGAATCCAGATATAGTTTTGTATGTAGATGGATCAAGAAAGTATGAAAATGAAGTGCCACACACCGGATGGGCAGTGGTACTCAGTAATGGGACAGTGATAGCGTCAGGTCAGATGGAAGGATCCAAGTCAGCACAAGAAGCGGAGCTAACAGCCCTCACAGAAGCTTTGAGAGTGGGGGAAGGCAAGAAGCTCACTGTATATACAGACAGCAGATATGCATTTGGAGTAGTGCATGACTACATGGACGTGTGGTCACGCAGAGGTTTTATAACAATAACTGGCAAGCCGATTAATAATATGGAAGCAGTTCAAAGACTAACAAAAGCTGCCAAACTACCATCAGAACTAGCAGTAGAAAAGATAAAAGCCCACAATAAGATCTCAAGTGAGGAACAAAAAAGAAATTATTGGGCAGATAAACGTGCCAAAGAAATTGCACAAGCAAGTCCTATTAAGATTTGTGCAGCTAGAGTGCCAGAAGAGGAAGTGAATTTAAGAAAGCTATATGCAACCATAAGCCCAGAAGAAAAAAGTAAATTAAAAAAACAAGGCTGTGTATATAAAAATCACCTCTGGTATGGGCCAGGGGGGAGGAGCTGGTAGCCCCAGAGTGCATACGGCTCTACTGCTCCATGCCATCCACTCTCCAGCTCATCTGGGGTGGAGACAAATGAGGGCCGCCTTGGAATACTGGTGGTGGCCAGCCATGAAAAAAGATGCTTTACAATTTCTCAAAAGATGTGTGACATGTGCACAAGTGAATGTGGGTAGAAGAAAAAAGGTGCCTCTGAATCACCAACCACGACCAGAGGGACCATGGCAAAATTTGCAAATTGATTTTACTGGACCCTTGCCACAAAGCAGAGGGTACACTTACATTTTGGTAATTATTGACACTTTTACCCGATGGTCATTCCCAACCAAGAATTGTACTGCTACAACAGTAGCTCGAATCCTAGCAGAAGAAATAATACCCAGATGGGGTTTACCACTGTCAATAGACTCTGACCAAGGAACTCACTTTACAGGGCGAGTAATGAAGAAGGCATGCAAGGCACTGGGAATAAAGCAAAGATTCCATATACCATACCACCCTGAAAGCTCGGGAATGGTGGAAAGAATGAACAGAACAATGAAAACAGCCTTAACAAAAGCAGTACTGGATACAGGAGAAGGGTGGGCTCGTGTGCTTCCTGCTGTATTGTATCGAATTAGGGGCAGCCCAAATAGGCTGACTCAACTGACACCCTTTGAGCTAATGACAGGAGGAGCAATGAAAATTCCTAGCACTGTGATCCTCCCTGCGGGGGGGTCAGGGCTTTTTGCAGACAGGCTGCAAAACTACATCAAGGCATTGGACAGAGAGTTGAAGGATTTATACAACCAAGTGAAGGAAAATCAAACCCAGCTGGATGATAATAGCAGTCTGGACAAACCTGCATTTAAAGTTGGGGATTTGGTAATGTGTCGCATTTACCCAGAGGTTAAAGGAATTTTAAAGCCAAGATGGCAAGGCCCTATGAGGGTCCTTCTGACTACTAATACATGTGCAAAGATTGGGGGAAAATTGGGAACATTTTGGCGTCACCAAAATCAGTTAAAATTGTTTAAATCAGCATCTGTCAATACTAACAATATTTCCACAGATGTTTCCACAGGTGTCTCCACAGGTAAACAACAAAAGGTAAAGGAGGAAGAACTGAAGGGTGACCAGAACAACCAGAGCGACCATGGGGAGGCTTCTGCTGTGGCTCCTGCTGTCCCTGTGGTGCATGAGGAAGGACGCAAGTAGTGTGCCATGTGTGAAGGGGACTACAAAGTCTTGGGCTATCCCTCATTTGAACACAATTACATGGCATGTTGCCACGATGGCTTGGGAGGAAACACACAGACCTCGATACTGGAATTTGTGTGGGATTTTGTGGGAAAGAAACCAAACACTCATGAAAGATTATGTGCCAATTATACTGACATGGTACCAGTGGAGGTTGGGCCTGCTGAATCAGGATGGGGCTTACCACTTAAAGCACGGACGGAGGTAACCCCAAATGCAGGGCATACATTTGTTAAACGATGGCCCAAATTAAAATGTCCATGACTGGTAACAATTAACCGGGTTATCAGAGACAGAGTGGAACCACCCGATTGTGTGTCATGCCCTGAACAAATCCCTGTTCCAAAACCAGAATTAATAATAATAGGACCAGTCCTACCGGTCCTCACCTCGGTGGTATTCCACACTTACAGGGTCGAGGTGCATATTCCTTTAAAGGAAGTAAACAGACAATGTGCAAAGGTCAGGCCTCGAATGAGTAGAAACATTACTAGCCTAACAAACCAAATTGGTGAGCACTTAACTAGACAGAAGAGAGGATTACTAGATACCCTTGCAGGATGGTGACCTCCCTGCCAGTATGGAGGAGGGGTCATGTTATTAAAATAGAAGGTGTTGCATACACTGAGGTCGCTGGAAGAGCATTGTATCCTAGTGAAGGTTGCACCCACTCTGATAAGGAAATTCTGTGAACATGCCCATATAATGTTCTAACGAATCTGTCTAGGTTCGAAGTGGCCATTACTGAGAAACTGGCGCACACGGAGCTGGTCCAGATGAACGGTACCTACTGGTGTGTGACTGCCCAGAACCACTCCATCGAGCTAAATGGAAAGCCCTGCCCCTCGAGACATCCATCCGTGTGCATGACGGTCCCCCGAAGGTCAACCTTGACTGTTGATGGGACGCGGCTCCACCGAGGTATCATTAGAGGAGGTTTTGGAACAAATTGATAAAATTAACAGCAATAAATCACCAGGTCCAGAATGTCCCAAGAGTTTTGAAGGAACTTAAATGTGAAATTCCAGAAATACTAACTGTAGTCTGTAACCTATCATTTAAATCAGCTTCTGTACCAAATGACTGGACGATAGCTAATGTGACACCAATTTTTAAATAGAGCTCCAGAAGTGATCCCGGCAATTACAGGCCTGTAAGCCTGACTTCAGTACTGGGCAAACTGGTTGAAACGATAATAAAGAACAATATTGTCAGACATATAGATTAACATAATTTGTTGGGGAAGAGTCAACATTGTTTTAGTAAAGGGAAATCATGCCTCACCAATCTACTAGAATTCTTTGAGGGGGTCAACAAGCATGTTGCCCAAGGGGATCCAGTGGATATAGTGTACTTAGATTTACAGAAAGCCTTTGATAAGGTTCCTCATCAAAGGCTCTTAAGCAAAATAAGCTACCATGAGATAAGAGGGAAGGTGCTCTCATGGATTGGTAACTGATTAAAAGAGGAAACAAAGGGTAGGTATAAATGGTCAGTTTTCAGAATGGAGAGAGGTAAATAATGGTGTCCCCCAGGGGTCTGTACTGGGACCAGTACTCCTCAATCTATTCATAAATGATCTGGAAAAAGGTGTAAACAGTGAGTTGGAAAAAATTGCAGATGATATTAAACTACTCAAGACAATTAGGTACCAGGCAGACTGCGAAGAGCTACAAACGGATCTCACAAAACTGGGTGACTGGGCAACAAAATGGCAGATGAAATTTAATGTTGATAAATGCAAAGTAATGCAGGTTGAAAAACATAATGCCAACTATACATATAAAACAAGGGGATCTAAATTAGCTGTTACACTCAAGAAAGAGATCTTGGAGTCATTGTGGATAGTTCTCTGAAAACATCCACTCAATGTGCAGGGGCAGTCAAAAAGCGAACAGAATGCTGGGAATAATTAAGAAAGGGATAGATCATAGGACAGAAAATATCATATTGCCTCTATATAAATCCATGGTACGCACACATCTTGAATACTGTGTGCAGATATTGTCGCCCTATCTCAAAAAATATATGTTGGAATTGGAAAAGTTTCAGAAAAAGGCAACTAAAATGATTAGGTGTATGGAACAGCTTCCGTATGAGGAGAGATTCATAAGACTGGGGCTTTTCAGCTTGGAAAAGGGACGGCTAAGGGGAGATATGATTGAGGTCTATAAAATCATGACTAGTGTTGAAGGGTTAAAATCCATGTGCATGTTATATAACAACCTGGTATATGGATTGTGCCAGCTCTTTCTCAGACCCAAAGTCCAGAGTTTGGTCTGGAGACCAGAGGCCTAGCTAATAGTGATCAGCTAAGAGAAAGCTGGGGTAAACAAGATGACATTGCCTTTGCTAAGATCTGCTTGGTCAGTAGAAATGCCAGATGTTGAAGCAATAACTGAATAATTATGTTTCATCCAATGTTTCAAATTGAACAAAGGATCCCTGTTCCTGTTGTGTTTCTCCTGAAGGAAAAACAGTCTTCCCACAGATCCAACCTTGAGTTTATGAAAATTGGCACATATCAGTATAATGATATGGCATCCTTCCACCTCCCTTCCCAGGGACCAATGCCCTGCCTTTAGGCATAAAGGAGACAATCTGTATTACCATATCCTTTCACTGTTTCTTTGCTTTAACCCCTAGGAATGTACCTGTTGGACAATCAAAGGAGTTGCTCCATTCCTATGGACCCCAAATCAAAATTCAACATATATATTTTATACTAATAACATTTTATCAAAGTATTAATTAAATGTTAACTTGCTAATTTGAGACCATGGGCGGAGACATTATGTAACCTTTTAACCATTGGCTAATGTGCTATCTTGTCTTGCTGCAAAACCTATCCTGGGGTGTGGAACTGCCTACCCCGTCACTTTCCCCCGCCCATGGAAAATCTATATATTTCATTGTAATCAATTGATTGACAGTGTCTCTGAGCCTAATAAGCCAGGTGACACTCTGCCAGCGCTGTGTGTAATAAACCCCTATGCTTTGACCTCTACACGGTGTGGATTTATGTCCTTCAGTGTACAGAAAGTAGATAAGGAAGTGTTGTTTACTACTTCTCATAACACAAGAACTAGGAGTCACCAAATGAAATTAATAGGCAGCAGGTTTAATACAAATAAAAGGAAGTATTTCTTCACAGAAACTCCTTGCCAGAGGATGTTGTGAAGGCCAAGACTATAATAGGGTTCAAAAAAGAACTAGAGAAGTTCATGGAGGATAGGTCAATCAGTGGGATGGGCAGGGATGATGTCCCTAGCCCCTGTTTACCAGAAGCTGGGAATGAGTGACGGGATGGAGCACTTGATGATCACCTGTTCTGTTCATTCCCTGTGGGACACCTGGCACTGGCCACTGTCGGTAGACAGGATACTGGGCTAGATGGACCTTTGGTCTGACCCAGTCTGGCCATTCTTATGTTCTTATATTCTTATCTTAGAGGGCTTTCCCTTCACCCCCTCCCCTGGTTCTTGTCACACAGACAGAAAGTAGAAGAACAGAAGTCCGAAGTGAAGGCAATGCAATGTTTATTGGGGTTAGTTCCTAGGAAGCATATCCATAGCTCTACCCACCGGTAGAGTCTGTTTCCCAGTGTTCTGTTCCCAGCTCTGACAACACAGAGCCTTTGCCTATGTCCCTGTTCCCCATTCCCATTTTCCCTCCTCCTCCTTAGCAGACCCAAATATACCTGCCGTGCATGTCCCTTGTCTCACCCCTTACATCTTATGGTCATGTTTCGTTTTGGAGGGTCATAAGTCTGGGGTCCTCATCCCTCCCATTTTGTACCCAATGGGAGGGAGTGAAGTTGTGCTCTGGCCAAGGCCAGGCTTTTCTTTGGCTTTTAGTGTTTCTTATGCCTCCCCTCCCCCCAACCCCCTTGCCTCTCCTAATTGGTTGCTTGACCTTGGCTTGAGAAAGGAGCCAGGCAGCCTTTCAGTGTATGCTCATATATATTACATTCCCACCATGCCCTGTAACACTTCAACTGTTCTTATCTCTTCCCATTATACTAACAAACCCATCTGGCCAGGCAGAAGCAACACACACAGTGTCTTTGTCTTTTGTTCACACACATATTAGTATAAGATATAAGAGTGTCAGAAGTCAAACCCAAAATTCTATCTCAGACTAACAAACAGGCCTATATACTAACAACAGAGAGACCTACATGGTCTGAGACCCTCCTACCTGAGAGACACCTCACTTCACGTGCCATGACACTGCTCCATTAGAGATGAGTGGAGACACTCGAGCTACAGTCCCCTCCCTCCTTGGTGTAAAAAGGGGGTTGCTGGCAGGGTGTTCATTGGTCTGAAATTGCTTGCCTCTCTTGGCCTTCTGGGCACACTGTAAACCCATCTGTTTGAGCAGGTACCTCCAGACAGCTGAGACAGGTGGGGTGGGTTTTGCGGGGGTGGGGTGAGATGCAAAGGATGGGGAGATTTTGAATTGCTATATGTGGGGGGAGAGTAAAATATACTGCTGTGTTGTTTTGTGATGACTTTTGCTTTGCAACATCTAATGAATGGTGAGGATAGGTGTTCTGTTACACTCCCTTATATAAATCCAGATAAATGAATACAATACATGCCCATGAAATAATTAAACATCACATCCCCGTCAGTTAGGTTACTGGTGTTCTAGTGCCGAGATTGCTTGGTCATTTCTTTGTTTATCAGTGAGCCTGTGTGGGGTTTGGTCATTGAAACTAGACCGGTTTCATTTTTTACTGGATGTAGGATCATTTGCTTAGTGCAAAGTTTAAAGCTATTTTGAAAAAGCCCATTTGATTATTAAACCTGTACTTTGGATACTAATGAAATTTTATGGGCCTCATAAATTCTAAGAACCAGGGTTCTGCTCTCATAACCAGGACTGTAGCTGTTCCTCATTACCCCAAAAGGCAGAGTAAAAGTCTGATCTACCTTGAAAAGTCACCTTGTCATAGCAATGTCTCTCAGGGATGTGAAACTCCACAATTGGCGTGTACCCATTTGCAGCAGTGTACCCCCAGCTACTCAGCAGTCGGAGGCTGGGGAAGTGCAAACAGGAGAGGAGGCCCCGATAAGTGGCTTCGATTTTTGGAAGCACTGAAGCAAGTTGTTGGGGGCGGGAGGGTTTCAGAAAGCAGGCTTGGGTCTGTGTGGTGCTACTACTGACACATGCCTAATGACAGAGGTGGAACAGGGTGTTAATAGGCTCTCACTTCACAGTAATCGGCCTCAAAGATCTCATTGAAAGTCTCATGAAGATACTGGGCAATTCGCTTCCGCAGGATCCTTAGCGGAGCTGCTTTGTTCCTTGTCCCATTAAGGGTAACATTGCAACGGCACTGTGCCATCACGGGGGGACCGTTGCTGCACAGAGGCAAGCGGCATGAGGGCCAGGGCGGAAGGAGTAGTCTTGAAGAAGACCCCTCCCCCCCCGCAGCTGGTGTCCCAAAATAGTTTTCATGAATCCCCCTGTCACCACCAATACATTTTGGCCATCATCCTGTCCCCAGTCGGCACCCGCTGCATTCCACACCTGCCCCTTCACTGCCCAGCCCTGAAGACTCCCACCGGTACCCACTGCACTCAACCCCCATCCCTTTGTAGTTTAGCCCACCACTCAGTGCTTGTTTACTGAGCCCCAAACCGGCGTTCCACGGTGGTCAGCACATCCGTGAATGCCACAAGCAATCTCGAGTCATAGCTACTATGTGTGGCAACATCAGTGTTGGACTCCTCATCGTCACTTTGTAGCTTAAGGAATAACTCAACAGACATTTGTGACGTGTTAGTGAGACCCATCAGCATATTCCTCAGCAGTTCAGGATCCATTGCCGCACACCGAAGAGGCAGAGCACACGGAGTACAAAAACCATTGGAAGATGGCGCCAAATGTGGACGGAAGCAAAGGGGTTGATGGGATGCGAAGTGCTGCACCACGGGGCATTGAGACAGGACCCAGGATGCCCTGCGACCCCCTCTGTGCCTTCCCACAAGCCTCAGCGGCAGAAGAGGAAGAGGTACTCTGTGGGATAGCTGCACAGAGTGCACCACTCCAAATGCCGCTGCAAGTGCTGCAAGTGTGGTCATGCTATTGCGCTGGCAGCTGACAGTGTGAACACACAACAGCAGTTTATCTGCTGCGCTGTAACTGCCTGCATTGTCTGCCAGTGTAGACATAGCCTTAGTCTGACCTAGCTATATCACTCAGCAGTGTGAAAAATCCACACCCCTGAGAGGTGTAGTTAAACTGACTTAATCCCAGGTATAGACACTACTAGGGGCTTGTTTTCACTGCACCATTGTAGCACTTCAGTGTAGACACACTTATGGGGATGGGAGGGCTTCTCCTGTTGGTATAGGTAATCCGCCACCCTGAGAGGTGGTAGCTTGGTCAATGGAAGAATTCTTCCTTTTATATAGTGCTGTCTACACTGGGAGTTAGGGCTGCTTAACTACGCTGCTCAGGGGTTTGGACTTTTCACACCCCTGAGCGATGAAGCAGGTTGACCTAACTTTTAGCATAGACTGGCCCTAAGTCATTGGAAGAATTCTTCCATCAACCTGGCTACCACCTCCTGGGGGGGTGAATTAACTATAGCAAAGGAAAACCCTTCTGTTGCCATAGCAAGTTAGTGTAGGGATACCCATAGGCTGCTCTCCTCTCCTTGGCATTTCCTATTGGCTATCTCCCCTTCCCCTGCTGCCCCGATGAATCCCAACCCCATGAAGCAGTAGCTGACGAGAATGGACAGAGAGGCAGAAAACAAAATGAGGAGAGTAGAATCACCCCAGGCATCCTCCCCACCCCAGCTGAGCCAGTGTGGGAGCAGAGAAAGTGTCAGGAGACCAAGGGATTGTCCAGGGCTGAGGGAGATGGTCAAAGGAAGCACCAAGACAGAGGAGTTCTGAGGGTGCTGTTGGGTTGACAGCAGAATGGATGAGATCAGAAGAGGCAGAGGACTCCAAGTGAGGGCAGAGAGCGCTGAGAGATGGACAGACCATAGGGAACAGAGGGAAAGTCTCAATTGAAGGAGGGAGACCAGAGGAAAGAAGTGAGAAGTAGAACTGGTCAAAAGTTTTCCACTGAATATTTTCATGGAACGTGTCTGTTTTCCTCAAAAATACTCAGTTTTTCATCAGAATATCAAAAAGCTGGAAACTAAAATATTTTGGACATATTGCTGATTTCTTTTTTATTTTCAGCAGGTTTTTTGGTCAAAATTTTGGTATGGGGCTGTGCATTTCAATGGAGAAAAAAACATTTTCTGACCAGCTCTAATGAGAAGTCCAATCCAGGGAAAGACCAAAGGAAGAGAGAAAAGGTCCCTCTGGGGAACGAGACCAAAGTGGTTAGAGGAGACACCAGAGTGCTTGGGAGATTCCAGGGAAGAAAGAAACCATGGAGATGGGGCACACTGTGAGTGGTGAGGGAGAGAAGGGCTGCCCTTAGGTAAAAGCTAAATGCTGCTGGTTGTGCTGGGTGTGAAGCAGCACCTGTAACTGCATTTCCTGGCATTCTGTGGTTTCCATAAGTCTGTGGTTTGTTTTTGCTCATGACGTTAATTTTGAGGCGATGTGAAGAGATCTTTAACGTTAGCAGAGCATTTCCTGCTTCCTAACAGTTGTGTATGAGATACTGAATCCCATGTTCCACACGGATGCAGGAAGCAGACACCCCTGCTGTGCAGCAGCTACCTTATCTCCACCTTAACAAAGATTTCGATAGATGAATATTCTTGTATGTTTCTATATGCATCTGTTGGGGCGTTTAGGACACTGGGTTTGTAGTGTGCGAGCTTTTTGCCTCTGCCCAGCTTCACAGACTTTCTCCCCTTCAGCTTAGTTAGCTGGGGTCCTGGGTCTGCACACACTGCACATGCTCACACTCACTAGCCCCTCAGTTTGGACCTGCTGGAGCACTGAAGAGGAAAACGTTTCTGGTGAAACTTGGCAGCCCTGTTTGACCTTGAAGCAGCGCCCTTGTCTAGTGTGGATAGACCCTGCCACACTTTCTGAAGCATTGTTGGAAAGAGTTTGTTGTACCTCATCTACATGGGTAGCCGTGCCATTTTCAACACCAGTTCAGGGATAAGATGGATCTTCCATTGACAACTATTGTCAGAAATGGGTGTTTTTCCTAGCACCGTGTCCCTCCCATTTTGCCAGAAGGGAGGTGCTCTCAGTGAGCAAAGGTTCACCGAGCTAAGAGAGCAAAGGTTCAGTGTCTTGGAAGTAGCTTCTTGGAATGGGACTAATGTAAATGCAGCAAGGACATTTGGTCTGAGATGTTTTGTGAGGAGCAAAACACCTTTCTGCTGTGAGATGGACACATCACAGGGTTGGTGAGGATGACAGGGAACTTGTTCATTCTCTCATAGAAAGAACCATGGCAGCTGCAGACCCTGTAAAATCCATTAAAGATCAAGCTACTTGTTCCATCTGTTTGGATTTATTTCAAGACCCTGTGATTACTGAGTGTGGACACAGCTTCTGCAAACAATGTATCGCTCAGTACCGCAAGGGAGTAGATGTAGACATTCCCTGTCCTCAGTGCAAAAAGATGTTCCAGAAGAAAAACTTAAGGCCAAACAGGGAGCTGAAGAATATTGTGGAATCAATTACCCAGTTATTTGGCTTACAAAGAGAGGAAGAACCTGGAGGAGGAAGCAAGTGTGAGAAGCACCAGGAGCCTCTGAAACTCTTCTGCAAAAATGACCAAATCCCCATCTGTGTGACCTGCAGAGAGTCCCTGGCTCACCGGGCTCACACGGTGGTTCCCAGGCAGGAGGCTGTCCAGCAGTACAGGGTAAGGAACATACATTTTCTTTGTTTATTAAACTTCAGGAGAAAACATGTTTTCCTTACTAATATAAAGGGCCACATTTCCAGAAACGGAGGGCATCGGTCTGTGTGCAGAAACATGCAAAGTACTGCATACCTTTGTTTTCACATGCAAGTGCCATGAATACAGGGGCACAGTAAGCATTCACAGGCACAAATGGTAATTTAGCTACCTAATGGTTTTAATGTGCAAATACAATTTGTGCATGCACAGAACAGGTGAGTGATTTACCAGAGAGGCAACATGACCCAGTGGATTCAGCATATGAATGTGATTCAGGACTCTTGTATTCTATCCTGGCTCTTCGACTAACTTGTGGTTTGACCTTGGGGCCAGAGATGACCCATGCCTGCTGATAGTGGGGGAGAGGTGGGAGGGGGGCGGCACAACCCTGGAAGAGCTCAAGCCACACACATGCCAGCAGCCCCCTTCTTGTAACGCAGCAGGCCCTCCCTGCAGCTCCCAGCTGTTCCTCCTGCCTCTCCTGGCAGCATAGGCAGTGTGTGAGGCTTCCGTTTGGGGCGACTCACATGTGAGCACCGGAAGCTCCCTAGAAGTGAGGGGGTCACCAGTGCCTGAACCGTGGCCACACCCTCCAAGGCCATGCCCTGACTTTGCCTCTTCCCCTGAGGCCCCACCCTCACTCTGCCTCTTTCCACTAGGGTTGCCAACTTTCTAATAGTACAAAAATGAACACCCCTGCCCCGCCCCATGCCCTGCCCCTTCTCCAAGGCCCCACCCACACCACACCCCTTTCCCTAGGCCCTGCCCACCACTCGCTCTTCCCCCTCCCTCTGTTGTTTGCTCATTGCTCATCTGGCTAGGGCAGAGGGTTTGGGTGCAGGGAGGGCTTTAGTTGCAGCTAGGACACCTGTGTGCTCCCTATGTGATTTCAGGTCACATAATCATTGATCTACTGGTCAAACTATGGCAGCTCCACTGCATTTAGGGCCTTTTATGGCCCCCGAAGGGTTGGGGATCAGCATTTGTCCCTTGGAGTTATGTATTTATATTAACTGCCCCCAAACTAGTTAACACAGAGTTAAGATTGCCCAGGGATACCTCATCCCTTTCTAGAATATGGAAAGAAGCTAAACTTAAAACTCTGAAAACCAAGAAATGAAGTGTTAAGGTAACAATAATTTAAACCTTTAAAAACCAGGAAACACAAAATTAAGGTTCACCCAACTTCTTCAACACAGCAATGATTCTGCTCTAAGGAGGTCAACAGATACTGGGAATCATAGAATCATAGAATATCAGGGTTGGAAGGAACCTCAGGAGGTCATCTAGTCCAACCCCCTGCTCAAAGCAGGACCAATCCCCAACTAAATCATCCCAGCCAGGGCTTTGTCAAGCCTGACCTTAAAAACCTCTAAGGAAGGAGATTCCACCACCTCCCTAGGTAACCCATTCCAGTGCTTCACCACCCTCCTAGTGAAAAAGTTTTTCCTAATATCCAACCTAAACCTCCCCCACTGCAACTTGAGACCATTACTCCTTGTTCTGTCATCTGGTACCACTGAGAACAGTCTAGATCCATCCTCTTTGGAACCCCCTTTCAGGTAGTTGAAAGCAGCTATCAAATCCCCCCTCATTCTTCTCTTCTGCAGACTAAACAATCCCAGTTCCCTCAGCCTCTCTTCATAACTCATGTGCTCCAGCCCCCTAATCATTTTTGTTGCCCTCCGCTGGACTCTTTCCAATTTTTCCACATCCTTCTTGTAGTGTGGGGCCCAAAACTGGACACAGTACTCCAGGTGAGGCCTCACAATGTCAAATAGAGGGGAATGATCACGTCCCTCGATCTGCTGGCAATGCCCCTACTTATACAGCCCAAAATGCCGTTAGCCTTCTTGGCAACAAGGGCACACTGTTGACTCATATCCAGCTTCTTGTCCACCGTAACCCCTAGGTCCTTTTATGCAGAACTGCTGCCTGGCCACTCGGTCCCTTTAACAGTGAATGGGATTTAACAGTCTTTAACAGTGAATGGGATTCTTCCGTCCTAAGTGCAGGACTCTGCACTTGTCCTTGTTGAACCACATCAGGTTCCTTTTGGCCCAATCCTCTAATTTGTCTAGGTCCCTCTGTATCCTATCCCTACCCTCCAGCATATCTACCACTCCTCCCAGTTTAGTGTCATCTGCAAACTTGCTAAGAGTGCAGTCCACGCCATCCTCCAGATCATTAATGAAGATATTGAACAAAACTGTCCCCCGGACCGCCCCTTGGGGCACTCCGCTTGAAACCGGCTGCCAACTAGACATGGATCCATTGATCACTACCCATTTGTAGAAAGATTACTCCAGAGGTAAGACGCAGGACTGAAGACAAGAAGCAGGAATGAAGACAAAATGGAGAAGATGCAGCTGCCCTTTTATAGTCCTTTGCCATGCAGCCTGTGCTTCGTTTGTCCCAAACACAAGCTGCCTAGCACATGGCCTGGAAGCCTTAGAGTTCTTGTCTATAGGAATGCCCCTGCATGCCTTGCTAAGTCATATGGTGTAGCCCAGGGCTGGCTTTAGCAACAGCGGGGCCCGATTCCTGAGGGCGGGGCTTGCGGCAAGCCCTGCCCTCAGGAATTGGGCCGCACTCTGGCCGGGGTCGCGGGGCTTGGGTCCGGGCCGGAGCTGCTGGGGCCGGGTCCGGGTCCGGGGGTGCTCGGCCGGCACTGGGCCGGGCCGGAGCCGCGGGGCCGGGGCCGGGCCGGCGCGTTCGGCCGGAACCGGGGCTGGCGCCCAGTGGCCCGAGCCAACCCGGCCCGGAGCGGCTCGGGCCAGGGCCGGGCCGGAGCCGCGTGGCCAGGGTGACGCGCTCGGCCGGAACTGGGGCCGGCGCCCCGTGGCCCGAGCCAACCCCGCCTGGAGCGGCTCAGGCTGGGGCCGGGGGTGCTTGGCTGGGGCCGGGCCGGCGCGCTCGGCCGGAACCGGTGCTGGTGCCCCGGGGCCCAAGCCGGGCCGGAGCCAGAGCCGCCAGGGTCAGGGGTGCTCGGCCGGGGCCGGGGCCGGAGGGAGCCACTCGGCTGGGGCCGGACTGGGCCGCGCCTCCCCGCCCCAGCTTACATGCTGCTGCCTGCCCCTGCTTGTTTTCAGACTTCCCGCGAACATCTGATTCGCGGGAAGCACGGGAGGGGGAGGAGCAGGGGGGCGGAGCGTTCAGGAGAGGGGAGGAGGGGGAAGTGAGCTGGGGGCGGGGTGGACAGCTGCGGGGCCTGATTCAGTGGAATCGGCTGAATCAGCCTAAAGCCGGCCCTGGTGTAGCCCTTGACCCTTTCAATGGGTTCATTGTACAGTTGATGGTCTTTGATGGGTGCTGATGCCAAACTGTCTGGGGGTGTCACCCAGAAGCACAGCACATACAGACATACATATCTATAACTCATAATACAAAGGTGATACAAACATATAAACAAGATTATCATACTTGGCAAATTATAACATTTTTGCAGATACTTCACATGGCATATCTGGCACAACTCATTGCAATTTTACAATATTGCTGTTCATAATGTCCTCAAGTGTCCCCCAAATTCCATACAGCATCACAGATGTCATAATAAGTAGACATGAAGAAAGAGTAAGAATGTGTCACTGGTTGTGTTATGTTCCACAGATTTGAATCCCAGATTTATCTGCATGCACTGCACTTGAATTCACTGGTTTAGTTGTAGCTGTATTGACTGGTGAAGGTATTAGTTGGAACAGGTTGGCAGAACTGTCACTGAGACAAAAAGAGGTGCATGTGTACCTTGTGGCATCTGTCATGCCCCATTTCGGCACTGAGTTCTGTAGGTTGTGTCTGCAGAGGTGCACTGGGGTCTTCTTAACTTTGGGATTGTCTGCAGTATGGTGTCAGCCATGGGAGTGATCTCCAGGGCTTACTGAGAGGTAAGTGAAGACAATGGTGCACGACTGCTCAGGGCAAAGGTGAAGGGTCTTTTTTTTTGCAGGTCTGGGATGGTTTGTGTGGAGCACACTCAGTGTTTGAGTGTAGGCCTGGTGCAGGTAGTTACTGTTTGCTACACTGGACTTAAACCCGAGTTTTGCTTCCCCCCTGGCTGCTCCCCCTGCTGCATTCAACCAGGGAAAGGCTGGCTGAGAGGAGCAGGTGGTGGGATTAGCAGCAAGAGCAGTCAGAAGCATTGTTCTTGCTGCTAATCCCTCCACCTGCTCCTTTCAGCCCTCTGAACCCAGAATGTGAGGGGCTCAGCATGCACCCACCTATCCCAACCAGATCTACCAAATCTTCTATGTCTCCATGTCCTACCCCAGCCACTGCTAAGAGCTGAGTGTGTTAACCACAAAGAGAAGTTTACGATCAAACACAAATTATATGCAAATTAGTACATAAAATAATTTACATAAAATGTCACACATGGGGAAGCACAAAACTTGACCATGATCATAGAATCATAGAATATCAGGGTTGGAAGGGACCTCAGGAGGTCATCTAGTCCAACCCCCTGCTCAAAGCAGGACCAATCCCCAACTAAATCATCCCAGCCATTCTCCAGATCATTAATGAAGATATTGAACACAACCGGCCCCAGGACCGACCCTTGGGGTACTCCGCTTGATATCGGCTGCCAACTAGACATGGAGCCATTGATCACTACCCGTTGAGCCCGAGCATCTAGACAGCTTTCTATCCACCTTATAGTCCATTCATCCAGCCCATACTTCTTTAACTTGCCGGCAAGAATACTGTGGGAGACCGTATCAAAAACTTTGCTAAAGTCAAGGAATAACACGTCCACTGCTTTCCCCTCATCCACAGAGTCAGTTATCTCATCATAGAAGGCAATTAAGTTAGTCAGGCATGACTTGCCCTTGGTGAATCCATGCTGACTGTTCCTGATCACTTTCCTCTCCTCTAAGTGCTTCAGAATTGATTCCTTGAGGACCTGCTCCACGATTTTTTCAGGGACTGAGGTGAGGCTGACCTGCCTGTAGTTCCCCAGATCCTCCTTCTTCCCTTTTTTAAAGATGGGCACTACATTAGCCTTTTTCCAGTCATCCGGGACCTCCCCTGATCGCCATGAGTTTTCAAAGATAATGGCCAATGGTTCTGCAATCACATCTGCTAATCCTTTAGCACCCTCGGATGCAGCGCATCCGGCCCCATGGACTCGTGGTCGTCCAGCTTTTCTAAATAGTCCTGAACCACTTCTTTCTCCACAGAGGGCTGGTTACCTCCTCCCCATGCTGTGCTGCCCAGTGCAGTAGTCTGGGAGCTGACCTTGTTCGTGAAGACAGAGGCAGAAAAAGCATTGAGTATACATTAGCTTTTTCCACATCCTCTGTCACTAGGTTGCCCCTCATTCAGTAAGGGGCCCACACTTTCCTTGACTTTCTTCTTGTTGCTAACATACCTGAAGAAACCCTTCTTGTTACTCTTAACATCTCTTGCTAGCTGCAACTCCAAGTGTGATTTGGCCTTCCTGATTTCACTCCTGCATGCCTGAGCAATATTTTTATATTCCTCCCTGGTCATTTGTCCAATCTTCCACTTCTTGTAAGCTTCTTTTTTGTGTTTAAGATCAGCAAGGATTTCACTGTTAAGCCAAGCTGGTTGCCTGCCATATTTACTATTCTTTCTACACATCGGGATGGTTTGTTCCTGCAACCTCAATAAGGATTCTTTAAAATACAGCCAGCTCTCCTGGACTCCTTTGCCCCTCATGTTATTCTCCCAGGGGATCCTGCCCATCTGTTCCCTGAGGGAGTCAAAGTCTGCTTTTCTGAAGTCCAGGGTCTGTATTTTGCTGCTCTCCTTTCTTCCTTGTGTCAGGATCCTGAACTCGACCATCTCATGGTCACTGCCTCCCAGGTTCCCATCCACTTTTGCTTCCCCTACTAATTCTTCCCTGTTGATGGCCAGGGAAACTGGCCAATGTGAGAAGTGTGAATGAAAATATATGGTGGAGAGTTTCCCCTTCTGGGACAATTCCTTGGTTTTATGTATTTAGATCAGTGGGTTTAGGACTTTGGCCACCTTGA
Source organism: Emydoidea blandingii (assembly GCA_036785055.1). Taxonomy (NCBI): domain Eukaryota; kingdom Metazoa; phylum Chordata; order Testudines; family Emydidae; genus Emydoidea; species Emydoidea blandingii. The sequence continues at coordinate 135,750,342 of JAXIVB010000006.1, forward strand.
CTTTAACAACATTTCTATTTGTAGGATATTATTGTAGGACTGAGAGGATGGTCCCATAGTGACACAAATGTAATATTTGCTGCTTCAGAATACAAATTGGAAATATAAAGTGTGACCGCATCTGATAACAGCGCTGCCCCCAAGGCTCAAGGAGTTAGCCAGTATTCGAAGCTCACTGTGATTCCATGTGGAGGAGGAATGGATGATATGAATCAGGTGTTTATTTGGTGCAGTTTTGTTTATTTACAAATAATGAACACAAAGTACTGGTTCTCTGAACACAATAGGAACAAATAAATAACATCCTGCACCTCCCTTGCTTGCTGTTTTCAAGCCCCCCTCTCCAGCCAGCTGTGCCCCAACGAGCTCTGTGCTTTTGCTGCTTGTTAAGATCACACTCACAATGGCTTCTCCCCTGTTTGCTGGTTTTCTCATAGACTCAGAGATTCATGGACTTTAAGAACAAAAATGGCCATCCAGGATCATCTAGTCCAGTGATTCTCAAATACGGCCACCATGGCCTTACGTGGCCACCAGGGTCTTTTCTTGTGGCCACAGACTACTGGGCTGTGATTTGGGGGTTTGGGAAGCAGTGGCCCCTCTCCCTCCCTCTTGCTCCTGGATGCACCACCTTGGTGTTGGTTGCTGGGGCTGCCAGCAAGGGTGGGTTCTGCCCCCCTCTGGAGACACCTGGGGCACAACGCTGGAGGAGGGGGAAGCCGGTGAGTTCCCCACCTTTCCATCTGGGGTGGCAGCCTCTGGCTGTGGGGCTTTGGGCTCTGGCTGCACGGTGGCAGGCACCAGCTCAGGCTGCACAGCTTGGGGTTCCATCCCCAGGCCTTGTACCCCAGCTGCAGGGCTTCAGGCTCCGGGCCCCCACTGCCTCCCTTGGCTACCCCCCCCATTGTCCCTGACCCCCGCTGCCTCCCATGACCCTCCATCCAGGCTTGCCAGGGCTGAGTAAGTCTGCTGTGAAAAGTGATACTTGCATGTTTATTAATATCATTTTTCACAGCAGACTTACTAACTAGCAATAAATAAATTACAATGATTTGGATGGGTATGTGTTCATATTTATTTGTTTTCCCTAAAGTTAGTTAAGTATTTTAGGAAAAATTGTGAAAGCGTCCACCTGCAAGAGTTGGTGGCCACACTCTGAGGCCATCAAATAATTTGTCCTGAGATTTAGTCTGACCTCCTTCACATCTAGTCTGCATTCCTGCAATAGGCCCCTACTCTCTGGCTGAGTTACTGAAGTAATCAAATCTTCATAACTACTTCAATTTACAGAAAATCCATTTATTCTAGTTCAAACCAGCAAGTGACCCATGCCTCATGCTGCAGATGAAGGCAAAAACAAACAAAAACAAACAAACAAAAATCCAGCTCTCTGCCTCTGTTACACACCGCAACTGCCAAACAGTCCCCCTTCCCTTCTTTGCAATCAGGGAGCCCCTCAGCCCACATGGCTTAGCTTCTGATCAGGGCTTGCCATGAGGTGCATTGCCTTGAGTGGTGGCTTCTTTCTTTCTAGCTATCACACTACATAAAAGGGGCTTTATTGCTCCCATTTAGCCTGAAAGAAGCACATCAATAAGCCTTACTCAGGCCTCTGAATTTCTATAGATCATAGACCCTATAGATCATGATGGCGGCCATTAACACTTTCCAGCATAACAATTCTTTTTAACTTTTGTTCCTGAAGGAAAAAATAACAGAACAGCTGAAGGAAATGGAGTCCATCTTTGAGAAACTGCTCCTGCTTGATGACAAGGGCTGCAAATACCTTCCTAAGGCTATGTCTACACTTGCAGAGTTTTTGCGCTGTCAGTTTCACTGGTGATAGGGAACCAGTAAAAGAAAAGCGCTGGTTTGTGTCCTCACTTAGGGTCACAGACATCAGAGAGTGTTTACATTTGCAGCACTTCCTTCGTGGAACAGCGCCCTGAGAGCAGCTATCCCACAGTGCAGCTCTTATGGGAAGAGGTGTGTGATCGCAGGGCATCCTGGGTCCCTGTATACCCCCTCCCCCCCTAAACACTGGTCAGCTCCAGTAGCTCAGCATTGCTGCAAGTAGGGGATTGTTTGCTCCATGGAGCAGGCATTGTCACCTGGCCAGATGATAAGTGAGCACTTGGCAAGAAAATAGGAAGGGGAGTTTCAAAGTTCCCGGGGGCTTTACAGAGGGAGGGGCGGACATCTGTTTACCTGGCATCAGACCAGCAGAGGTGCTGGCTAGAGTGGTAAACCTAGGCACGGTAGGATATCCTGTAGAGGCTACAAACTCTGTATACAGCAAGAACGTGTCTTCATTTGCACATCACCGCAAAAGCATCACCGGTAAGAGCTGTATGCCTCTCGTGGAGGTGGATTTCTTTTTGCGGTGAAACTTCTGAGTTTCACTGCAAAAAGTCATTGGCAAGTGTAGATGCTCCCACGGTTTTTGTGCAAAAAAAGGGACTTTTTCTGCTTTAAATGGCAAGTGTAAACATGCCCTAAGACTGCACGAGAAGAGGAGCATCAGAGGGTGAAGAGACTAATTGACAAAGTAGTGACACTTTTAAAGGTAAAACTCCTCTATGGAAAACTGCTATTAAAGGGGAAGCCCAAGGCGCATAGTGGGGAGCAGCTGACACTGAGTTACATTTCTGCCCACACAAACAACAACACAAATGTTCAGTCTGAATGACAATTTTCCACTAAAGAACAACAAAGCAAGACAGAAGAAAAGGTCTCCAGCAGAGAGGGCACAGCGTGCATGTTTCTCCTCAGGAATAGCCTGCAGGTGCACACACACATTTATGGTCCTTGCTGACAGATCTCTGCCTTTAAAGACTGGCCCATATGGAGGAGGAGACACCCAGCTGGAAGTGCCGTCCATGGGGGGTTCTTACGCTGGTGGTAGATACGCTGGAGGGTACAGATAGGATACAGAGGTACCTAGACAAATTAGAGGATTGGGCCAAAAGAAACCTGATGAGGTTCAATAAGAACAAGTGCAGAGTCCTGCACTTAGGACGGAAGAATCCCATTCACTGTTACAGACTAGGGACCGAGTGGCTAGGCAGCAGTTCTGCATAAAAGGACCTAGGGGTTACGGTGGACGAGAAGCTGGATATGAGTCAACCGTGTGCCCTTGTTGCCAAGAAGGCTAACGGCATTTTGGGCTGTATAAGTAGGGGCATTGCCAGCAGATTGAGGGACATGATCGTTCCCCTCTATTCGACATTGGTGAGGCCTCACCTGGAGTACTGTGTCCAGTTTTGGGCCCCCACTACAAGAAAGATGTGGAAAAATTGGAAAGAGTCCAGTGGAGGGCAACAAAAATGATTAGGGGGCTGGAGCACATGACTTATGAGGAGAGGCTGAGGGAACTGGGATTGTTTAGTCTGCAGAAGAGAAGAATGAGGGGGGATTTGATAGCTGCTTTCAACTGCCTGAAAGGGGGTTCCAAAGAGGATGGATCTAGACTGTTCTCAGTGGTACCAGATGACAGAACAAGGAGTAATGGTCTCATGTTGCAGTGGGGGAGGTTTAGGTTGGATATTAGGAAACACTATTTCACTAGGAGGGTGGTGAAGCACTGGAATGGGTTACCTAGGGAGGTGGTGGAATCTCCTTCCTTAGAGGTTTCTAAGGTCAGGCTTGACAAAGCCCTGGCTGGGATGATTTAGTTGGGGATTGGTCCTGCTTTGAGCAGGGGGTTGGACTAGATGACCTCCTGAGGTCCCTTCCAACCCTGATATTCTATGATTCTATGATTCATGCACCATGGGGCCAGATTTTCAAAAGGGCTCATGCTGAGCAGCTCCCATTGAGAACAATGGAGACTTCTCATGGCCACCCTGCCCCGCACTGAGAACAAAAGGGAGCTGCAGGGCGTTGAGCTCTGTGGACAATCTGTCGATTAAGGGCCAAATGGCAGCCGGGGAGAGGATGCAGAGAGCCCCTCCCATACCACACACAGGCAGGAGGCAGCCATGGTTTCGCTGGCGGTGCCCAGCAATGCTGACAAGCCTGGCCAGGCTGTGTCAAGGTCCACAAAGTATAACTGCCAAAAGCCTTCCTAATAACAATCTGAAACTGAATTCTTGCTGTGAGAGGAGACAAGAGACTTTCAGACAATAATTTCTGCAAATCTGATTGTAAAACAAATTCCAGAGTATCCGATATAAACCGTATTACAGAATGGAATGTGATTGTTGTTTTTCTCTTCCCTTCTAGAGGGATACAGAGAGCCACAGGCAAAGGTGAGTGTATGAAATTCACACACAACAGTGTAAAGAGAGCTTGACAATGTGGGACTGTACTAGACGTTATCCCAATTTCCCCTCCATTCCTCTGGAATCTGGTGTCATCCTGCTTTTTAGTGCAGAAATTTAATTTCAGCAGGATGGTGTGTAAGGTTATGTCTACACTACAGAGCTTACAGCGATGAAGCTGCATTGATGCAGCTACACTGCTGTAGCACTGCTAGTGCAGACTCTCTACGCTGACAGGAGAGAGCTCTTCCGTCGACTTAATTACTTCAGCCCCCACGAGCGGCGGTAGCTCTGTCGGCAGGAGAAGCTCTCCCACTGACATAGTGCTGTCCCGACCAGTGCTTAGGTTGTTGTAACTTATGTCACTCAGGAGGGTGGCTTATTCAAACCCCTCAGTGACATAACCTAAGCTGTGGTGTGTACATAGCCTAAGTCATCGAAAGGACTTTTCCCCCTTATGATTGGAGTGGTGTTAACTGGCCACTTTACCTTTAAGGAAATGATCTGCTACACCTTTTATCTAGCTGTGAAACTCTGAGTACCTTTTCCAGACCTGCAGAAGAGCTCTGTGCAAGCTTGAAAACTTCTCTCTCACCAACAGAAGCTGGGCCAATAAAAGATATTTCCTCCCCCATCTTGTCTCTCTAAAGAGATTTTAGATTTTTTCTGTGATTTGGCCAGTCCAACTCTGCTAAATCTTATGTCCCCATTTTAGTCATTTGCATGATATTTTAAAGGTCTTTCTTCCTTTCATCCTGGCCCTCCCCCCACCTCCAGTAAGTTGAGTTCATGGATAAAGAATGGGGTTAATGATGAGAGTAATTATTGTGTTCAGGTGTGAAGATCTCACTTCTGAGACACAGCCACCTGATTTTGAATGGAAAAGCTCCTCCCCCGCAAGGAAAGAAACAGAATTACAAGGACATGAAGGTAACAAAATGAGTCCAGTGTCTGTGCATATGGATTTTTTTATTTATGGAGTTACCAGGATTGATCAGCACCTGGGAGCAATTTATCCGTGTTTGTGTAATGGAACCTGAGACCTCAGATCACATAACTCAGCCCATCCCTACACTGGCCCTTCATGGTCACCATTTATCCAGGGAAACATTGGCCTCTTCTCTGTGCCTGGGTCCTGAAGGGAGTCCCCTCACTCCTGACTCAGCCCCATGATTCTCTCCAGCAGGCAGAGGGCCTGTCCCCTGTGTCCCTGCTGGGATTGGGGGTCTCAGCCAGTCTCAGGAAATGTCCGTTCTTAGACACAATCTCTTTTCCTTATAGCCTGTTTTTCATGTTCCCATTCTCAGATTAGCACTTTGATTTTCATCACCCTTGCCAAACACAGGAGGAGCGTAGAAACTGATGTGAAATCCAGGTCATATGGTCCTGTTTCTTAGTCCTTCCAAATATATATTTATCGCACAACTCCACCCGCAACTAATGAGTGGTCTTTAGTTCCTTCCCTTTCTGCCTTAAGGACCCTGTGACGGGTTGGGACCCCGAGATATCACCTGAGGTGCTTAAGACACCACTGAGCCTGTCTTTTATGCCAGCCTGGACCCCCTTTGACCTGGCCTTGCTGAGTCAGGCTCTCCAGCCTCCTCCAGCAAAGCCCACAAGCAGGGCCATACTCAGCTGCACATACAGATACTGAGATCAGCCCTGGGAGGACCACAGCACCCAGATATTCACCCCTCCCCCACTGGGGTACAAACCCAAATTTAAATGAAGTTCGTCTCCTCCCTTAATGTGAAGATGGTATGAACAGCCTCTCGCCCCGCCCTACCCCCGTTAGAAATTACATAAACCAGGTTATATTATAAACCAGAAATAAGTTTAACTAAGAAAAGGTGTATTTTAAGTGCTCAAAGAGGCAGCAAACAGAACAAAGCAGGTTCAGGTTACTAAGGAAATAATACAAAACACACAATCTAAGCTAGTTTCATTAAAAAACTGGTTACAAATAATAATTTCTCATCCTAGATATTATTTCACGTAAACTCCTACACAGGCCAGAGGTGCCCTTTCTGGCCTGGGTCCAGCAGTTCTCTCCCCCACCCTTTCAGTTACAATCCTTTTGTTTCCAGGTGTTTTCAAGTATCCCTTTGGGGTGGGGAGGCAGAGGTGAAGCAAGCTGAAGACCTTCATTGTTTTCTTCCCCCCACCTTATATAGAATTTCCCTAAGGCGGGAAACCTTTGTTTGATTCCCCATACACCCCTGTGGAACAGTTCATCAGACCAAGGGGTTGGTTAGTATCAGGTGACCAGATCACTTGACTCTGTAGGTCCGCAAGAAGGCCCAGCCTGTTCACAATCCATTATTCTTGCTGATGGGCCATCAAGCTCTGTCTGGCTTTTCCATTGTAGCCCCTGAAGTGTCAGCAATGGGAGTGACCCAAAGCAGCAAATATGAAATACAGGTAAACAGGTCAATATTCCTAACTTCAGATACAAAAATGATACATGCATATGAATGGTATAATCACATTCAGTAAATCTCAACCTTTCCAGTGGTTCCTTACATGAGCCACCTTGCATAAAGCATGTCTCAGTTATGTCATATTCATATCAGAAGCATATTTTCAAATGTGTTCCTTATTCTGGGTGCCCAACTGAGATACCAGAGACCTGATTTTCAATGGTTTTCTGGAGAAATACCCTCCTACTGAAGTCATAGGGGCTGTGAGTGCTGAGCACATCATCAACATTGGTTGGGATTGTCGTTTCCCAAAAATAATAATTTGAGAGGATCCTTTTTAGTTAGTCTTCAGCAGATTTCACTCACATGCCATTGCCAATAAAACAGAAGACGTCTAGGTAAAAGTGGGTTTCCGCGTGGATGGTTTTGTGGGGTGGGGAGGTTTGTAACTGAGGTGATGGAATCTAGTGAGAGAAGCTCCTTCTACTTCTCAGCTGGGAAGAGGGAGGGGCAACAGGGACAGGGATTCTTCACAGCAGGGAATATTGTGTCAGTAACCCACAATTCATTTGCCTCCAGAGAGAGAAAACATCAGAAAGCGAGTGGTTGAGAGAGAGGAGATGGCAAGTCATGTCATTCACATCTGTGAAGAGGCCCCTACACCCAAATATGGACTCGATCATGCATCCCTGGACCCGGCAGCTCACACTATTGGTAACACAGTAGAGGACACTGAACATAAGGTACAAATTAACAATTTAGCGTAAATATCCCCACTACTGTGGGAGAGTCAGTTGGCTTCCAGGTGCCAATTGTCAGTGCCTGACTGGATGCTTGATTCATTGGGTAGAGCTGTCATTTATCTCTCGCCATTTCATCCAGCCTGGTACTGAATGGACAGCAAGCTTTTGTCAGCTTTGAATTTCACTGAACATCACCTTGTTCTTGTGCTGTGAGACAGTGGAAACAGAAGGTCCCAATCTCCCTTCTCTAGGCTATTCATTATCTTATATATTTTATCACATTTCCTTTTGTTTATCTCCTTTTTAAGGTAATAATCCCAATCTTTTCTCTTTGTTCGAAGGTTTTTGAAGCCCTTGGTCATTCTCATCACTTTTGTCTGAACTCCCTCTAGTTCCTTATCCTTGTTGAGATGGGAGGTGACTAGTCCTGTACTGAATATTCAGATGAGGCTGCACCATTGATTTATATAAAGGCTTTGTAACATTTTCCATATTATTCTCCATCCTGTTGCTTATGCATCCTGGCATCTTGTTAGCTGTTTTGACTGCAGCTGCACATTGAGCAGAGGTTTTCCTTCATCTGTCTACAGTGATGCACACCCAGGTCCCTTGCCTGAGTGACTACGGTTAATTTAGAACCACACAGGATGTACGAATAGTTTAAATTTTTCCCTCAATGTGCATTACTTTGCATTTGTGGAGCTTAGATTTCATTTGCCATCATGTTGTCCATTTCCCAGGCTTGTTTAGATCTCTCTCAGCTTCCTCACAATCCTCTCTGATCCTGAATAACCTAAAGAACTATGCGTCCATTTGTAAATGTTGCTATTTCACAGCTCACCCCACTGACATTATTTATATTCAATAATATGGGACCTCACATGGAACCTTGAGTTTCCTGCTGTTAACCTTTGGCCAAGATGAAAACTGACTCTTTAAACCTCTTTGTTTTCTGTCAGTCAGTTTTTGATCCATGACAATAGCCTGCCTCTCACCCCATGTCCACTTAGCTTCTTTAATGGCCGCTTGTGTGGGACCTTGTCAAAGGCCTTTTGGAAGGTTAAATAAATGATGTGAACCCATTCTCCTTTATCATCTATTTATTGCCACACTGACACAATTCTAAGGGGTTAGTGAGACACAATTTTTCTTTGCAGAATCTGTGCAGGTTAGACCCTAACCCTAACCCGGTCTTCTGGGTATTTTATTTTTTTGTTTTTAATTATTATTTCAACCAATTTGCTGGGTTCAGATGTAGGCCTTAATGGTCTCTAATACCCCAGATCACTCTTAGAAAGTTTTCTGAATATAGGCACAACATCTGATACCCTCCAACCCTCTGGAGCAGTGACTGTGATTAATGACGGATTACATAGTTTTGTTAGCAGCTCAGCCTCAGCCACTTCACACTTAATCTCCTTCAGAACCCTGGGGGGGCTCCTTGGGAAATGTGAAGGGTGAGTGTTTTCACTTTTAAGGAATTTCAGTGCTCCATAAAGGCACCACCCAGGCCATCCACCCATCTTCTCAAGCCCCGCCCTGGTTGGTCAGCAGTGCTGTGTCAGGGATATCAAGTCGAGATGGTGGTGTGGAGTGGGAATGATATGGAAGGTACCAGCTGTCAAACTGAAAGTGGCACCAGAGAGGCCAGGCCATGAGCACCAGCCAGGAGGAATCAGGGCTCGGCTGGGATAGGCTCGCTGAACTGTTGCAGGCCAGCACTAGACTGGGTCTGTGCTGAGAGCTGGGTACAAACATACTCGTTGTGTACATCAGGTGTGCAATGCTGAAACCAAGGTGAGGAGCTGGGAACAGGCATACTGAGTGCATGACATGGCACAGGCACCCAAGCACTGAGATGGGGGAAGAGGAATGTGAACACCTAGTGAGATGAAATGGAACCGTTCTCACCTCTCTGAGTACCCCATGCTGCAGACAGATGTGCAGAGCCCCTTCCCCATACACTAGGCTGAGATTTGGGGTAGGCACTCGATCTCCATTGTCCTGTCCCTTCCTGCATCCAGCTGGTACAGGCACATCTCACACTCCCACCACCTACCCATGGCCCCTCCTAGCTTACTGGGGCATGGAGTGGCAAGGGGGTAGTGAAAGCTTGTAGTTGAGTGGTGGAGAGGTGTACTCAGGAACCGCCTGGGTCCATCCCCCAATGATTCCCATCTCACTATCATCACTGCTTCAGAAAAACAAGGGAAATTCCTTGCCAAAAGATTTGTTACACGGAGTTAAAGTTGCCCAGTGCTGCCTTGAGCATTCCAGAATGTCTTCTGCCTCCAGCCTTAAACCTCTACACCCTGGAAATAAAGAGCCCTGCCCTACAACCTTAACTCTTCCCTCTTTGAGCAATGTCCTAAATACTACTACTACTACTACTGTCATAAAACTCCAGATAAAACTGAGCATATTGGGGCCAGAGCACACACATATTATAGAAGAAGATGTTATTGCAATATAGACCACCAAATTGCTACAAATGCTCATGGCAAGAATAGGCCATTGCAATTTACAAAAGTAGGTTTGGCAAAATTCCATTTAAAAAAAAATTTGGTGGATGACACCAATGCTTTGTTTTAAGCATTTTTTTTCCAATTATCTATTAAATTTTCACAATTGCATGAAATTATGGGGGGTGGCGGGAACACAGGGCTCAGAAAATGAATGTAAAACCATACAAAGTAAATGTCCTTAAATCAAACTCTAAAAAGTTCTCAAACAGCATTTTTCTTACCTTACTTATCTGTAAATTTTAATTATCAATGTAAATATTTTGTCATCGCTTTGTGTGTGTACAGTGAAATTGATGTTTAATTACATTTACTGATAAAAATTTAATCCTTACAAATCTATACATACATCAGCATGGAAATGAGGGGGACTTGGTCCCTCCTGTTACAGAAGCACTTCTCCACAGCTGTCAGAACAGGACCCAGTACCCCATGATAGTTTCACCAATGTCATATATGCAGGTAAAACCACCTCCCTGCTCCTACTTCATATTCCCCCACTCATGCATCCAAGGCTCACACTATCCCTCTTAGCTACAGCATTACACTAGGAGCTCACGTTCAGTTGGTTTTCATCACACCCCCAAGTCCTTTTCAGAGTCACTGCTTTCTAGGATACAGTCCCACATTTCTGTAAATGTGACCTACATTGTTTGTTTCTTGATCTTGCAATTAACTGTATTAAAACAAAAGTTGTGCAAATGACCTCACCTTATATCATGCGATCTAGTTCAGTCTGTACAACTGTCTTGGCCACATCATTATTTACATCTCCATCCATTTTTGTGTCATCTGGAAACATTATCATGAATAATTGTAAATTTTCTTCCAGATCATTGATAAAGACACAGAATAGTATTGATTCAAGGACAGATCCCCGTGTCACCCTATTAGAAACACCTCATTCAGTGATGATTTCCCATTAACTAATACATTTTGAGACCTATCACTGCCAGTTTTTAATCCATTTAATATATAGCATATTGTTTCTGTAATTAGAATGATTTCCAAGACAAATTATAAAGGATGACTTGTTAGAGAGGACAAAGGATGAACTCAGAAGGTGATTTCTGTTTTGATTGTAAAACACGCCAAAGAATAGAAATATCTTCAAGAATGGAATCTGATTTTTCTTTTGTTTCTCTTTCTTCTAGGTGGCAGTAAAGCGCAGGGAAAGGTTGGTTTGTGAATTCTATTATGATGTGCTGGGAAGCTCTGGTCCAGCAGCTCTGACCCCAGTAGCCTGGCTACAGCCCCACTCTGGCTTCCACCAGCCTTGATTACAACCAGGAAGGTGACCCCAACACACTCCCAGTCCCAAAGTTTCCTCAAACCATCTGCTCTGCAATGTCCAGCCCTCTCCTGGGCAGTTCAGAGAAATAATAAAGTCCATTTGTTCCTTTATAGACATAAAAACACATCAGAATCATTCACTTCAATGGGGTGGTTACACCCTTCCCTTTAAACACAGCACTGGGTTGGTTTATATTAAAAATAAAATGTGTATTAAGGAAATATACATAGGATTAAGGGAGTTCAAGTATAAGAAATGAAGCTAGAAAGTGTTGCATGTAAAAACAAAATACACTTCTAAAAGTCTAGAACTTAATCTAGCCAGGTTTAGGGTTTGTTCAAGATGTTTTTTCTCACCTGTATTCAGTTCTGAGAATCTTCAGCCCCACTTTGAGGGGGGAGAGGCTGTGTTCCTTTGTGTCTGTTGAGTGATGGGTGGCAGAGTTGGCTTCTGTCCTTCCTTGTATCTTCCAAAGTTCAATGACCTTGTTTCAAGAGGCAGGCTGGCATCATGCTGTTCTTCCCGTCCTGTTGGCTTCCAACCTCCTTGTATGTCCATGGGGCTTCCATTGTTTTGATTCCTCCAGGCTTCATTTATATGGGGACAGGTAGATCGCTTCCTTCTCTCCTGTCTGAGAAAGAGCCCATTTCTCCTTCTTTGGCCATGACTTTAAAACCTGATATCATTATACATTGCACAATTATGTTAATCACCGGAGTGTCATTATCTTTCCAAAAAGGCCTCACTCAATATTCTCATATAATATAGTAATATTGTACACAATCAGTTGATTCATAGAATCATAGAAGATTAGGGTTGGAAGAGACCTCAGGAGGTCAACTGCTCTAAGCAGGACCAACCCCAACTTTGTCAAGCCTGACCTTAAAAACCTCTAAGGATGGAGATTCCACCACCTCCCTAGGTAACCCATTCCAGATTAAATTGCTTATCATTGGAGGTTCATCCCCCAGTGTCTTTATAAACCAGTAACTCTTTGCAATGGATTTTTGTGAGAGTTGCCCCTCCAAGTAAAGTTCATTCCTGCTGTGAGGAAGGTGACATGGAGTCTGGTGGTGAAGCAAGCTCCATGCTCTTTCTTTCCCCACTTTGTTTGCTGAAAAGAAAATAATTCTGCTTCCTGCCATTTCCTCCCCCAGCTGTCTTGATGGTCCTGTTCACTGCTAATCTGTAAATTGAGGTAAACCCACATTCCTTTGTATAGGAAGATCTGTTTTCCAATCCCCCCCCCCCAACATACCTTAATTCTCGCTGCATACATACATCCTGCAACAGTATCAATGGTCAGTGATTTATTAGTTTTCAAATAAATACCTCACCAGGCACATTTTTTACAATAGTGTGCAGTGTGTGAATACAGGGGTGCTCAGTGTCACAGTGATGACAGTAAATATTGTGTTTAGGTTTGAAGCTCTGACATCTCTAAAGGCACCAGTGGAATCTGGAGAAAGATGGACGAATAGCACCTCTCTTGGAAGGAATGTGGCTGCACAGACTGAACCACGAGGGCGTGAAGGTAAAGAAAGGGGACCCTGCCTCAGTGAGAAGTCTCTTTGTATTGAATTTAGGGCATGGACTCAGTAAGGCCTGTACACTTGGTGCCATTGTTTGTGTAACTGACCTACAGTACGAAATTAGGTCGAATTTATAGAAGCCGGTTTTATAGAAATCGGTTTTATACAGTCGATTGTGTGTGTCCCCACATAAAATGCTCTAAGTGCATTAAGTCGGCGGACCGCGTCCACAGTACCAAGGCTAGCGTCGACTTCTGGAGCGTTGCACTGTGGGTAGCTATCCCACAGTTCCCGCAGTCTCCGCCACCCATTGGAATTCTGGGTTGAGATCCCAATGCCTGATGATGCAAAAACAGTGTCGCGGGGGGTTCTGGGTACATGTCGTCAGGCCCCTCCCCCTCCATCAGAGCAACGGCAGACAATCGATTTGCGCCTTTTTACCTGGGTTACCTGTGCAGACAACATACCACAGCAAGCATGGAGCCCGCTCAGCTCAGCTCAGTTCACCGTCACCATATGTCATCTGGGTGCCGGCAGACGTGGTACTGCATTGCTACACAGCAGCAGCTAATTGCCTTTTGGCAGTAGACAGTGCAGTATGACTGGTAGCCGTCATCGGCTATCTGGGTGCTGGCAGACGTGGGGCTGCACTGCTATACAGCAGCAGCTCCTGGCCTTTTGGCAGTAGATGGTGTATTACGACTGGTATCCATCGTCGTCGTATTCCTCAGTGAGTTCGGTCAGAGGTACCTGGGCAGACATGTTTTGTCTCCTGGAGACTCAGTCCTGCCGGCAGTCCTATTGAACCGTCTTGACGATGATGGCTAGCAGTCGTAGTACAGCATCTTCTGCCAACCACCCAGAAGATGCCGATGGCTATCATGCTGCACCGTCTGCTGCCAGCTTAAGATGTAAAAAATAGATGGACCAGATTTGTTCTGTATTCATTTGCTTCCCCCTCCCTCCGTGAAATCAACGGCCTGCTAAACCCAGGGTTTTGAGTTCAATCTTTGGGGGGGCAATTCTGTGTGTTTCTCCCTGAGGCACAGCCACCTTTGTTGATTTTAATTCCCTGTACCTGTAAGCCATGTCGTCACTCACCCCTCCCTCCCTCCCTCCCTCCATCAGACAATAGTTTCGTGCCTTTTTTCAGCCCAGATGCCATAGCACTGGGATCATGGAGCCCACTCAGATCACCGCGGCAATTATGAGCATTATGAACACCACGCGCATTGTCCTGGAGTATATGCAGAGCCAGAACATGCCAAAGCAAAACCAGGCGAGGAGGCGATTGCAGCGATTGCAGCGCGGCGATGAGAGTGATGAGGAAATTGACATGGAAATAGACCTCTCACAAAGTACAGGCCCCAGCAATGTGCAAATCATGGTGTTACTGGGGCAGGTTCATGGCGTGGAACGCCGATTCTGGGCCCGGGAAACAAGCACAGACTGGTGGGACCGCATCGTGTTGCAGGTCTGGGACGATTCCCAGTGGCTGCGAAACTTTCGCATGCGTAAGGGCACTTTCATGGAACTTTGTGACTTGCTTTCCCCTGCCCTGAAGCGCCAGAATACCAGGATGAGAGCAGCCCTCACAGTTGAGAAGCGAGTGGCGATAGCCCTGTGGAAGCTTGCAACGCCAGACAGCTACCGGTCAGTCGGGAATCAATTTGGAGTGGGCAAATCTACTGTGGGGGCTGCTGTGATCCAAGTAGCCAACGCAATCAAAGACCTGCTGATATCAAGGGTAGTGACTCTGGGAAACGTCAGAGTGGATGGCTTTGCTGCAATGGGATTCCCAAACTGTGGTGGGGCGATAGACGGAACCCATATCCCTATCTTGTCACCGGAGCACCAAGCCACCGAGTACATAAACCGCAAGGGGTACTTTTCAATGCTGCTGCAAGCCCTGGTGGATCACAAGGGACGTTTCACTAACATCAACATGGGATGGCCGGGAAAGGTACATGATGCTCGCATCTTCAGGAACTCTGGTCTGTTTCAAAAGCTGGAGGAAGGGACTTTCTTCCCAGACCAGAAAATTACCGTTGGGGATGTTGAAATGCCTATCGTTATCCTTGGGGACCCAGCCTACCCCTTAATGCCATGGCTCATGAAGCCGTACACAGGCAGCCTGGACAGTAGTCAGGACCTGTTCAACTATAGGCTGAGCAAGTGCCGAATGGTGGTGGAATGTACATTTGGATGTTTAAAAGCGCGCTGGCGCAGCTTACTGACTCGCTCAGACCTCAGCGAAAAGAATATCCCCATTGTTATTGCTGCTTGCTGTGCGCTCCACAATATCTGTGAAAGTAAGGGGGAGACATTTATGGCGGGGTGGGAGATTGAGGCAAATCGCCTGGGCGCTGATTACGCGCAGCCAGACACCAGGGCGGTTAGAAGAGTACAGCAGGGCGCGGTGCGCATCAGAGAAGCTTTGAAAACGAGTTTTGTGACTGGCCAGGCTACGGTGTGAAACTTCTGTTGGTTTCTCCTTGATGAACCCTCCGCCCCCCCTCCCCCCTGTTCACTCTACTTCCCTGTAAACTAACCACCCTCCCCTCCCCCCTTCGAGCACCGCTTGCAGAGGCAATAAAGTCATTGTTACTTCACATTCATGCATTCTTTATTAATTCATCACACAACTAGGGGGATAACTGCCAAGGTAGCCCGGGAGGGGTGGGGGAGGAGGGAAGGAAAAGGACACACTGCAGTTTAAAACTTTAAAACTTTAACACTTATTGAAGGCCAGCCTTCTGATGCTATGGCAATCATCTGGGGTGGAGTGACCGGGTGGCCGGAGGCCCCCCCACCGCGTTCTTGGGCGTCTGGGTGAGGAGGCTATGGAACTTGGGGAGGAGGGCTGTTGGTTACACAGGGGCTGTAGCGGTGGTCTCTGCTCCTGCTGCCTTTCCTGCAGCTCAACCATGCACTGGAGCATATCAGTTTGATGCTCCAGCAGCCGGAGCATCGACTCTTGCCTTCTGTCAGCAAGCTGATGCCACCTATCCTCTTCATCCTGCCACTTGCTCTCTTCAGCCCGCGATTCAGCCTGCCACCTCTCCTCTCGTTCATATTGTGCTTTTTTGCACTCTGACATTGACTGCCTCCACGCATTCTGCTGTCCTCTGTCAGCGTGGGAGGACATCTGGAGGTCCGAGAACATATCATCCTGAGTCTGCCGTTTTCTCCTTCTAATCTTCACTAGCCTCTGTGAAGGAGAAACATTTGCAGCTGGTGGAGGAGAAGGGAGAGGTGGTTAAAAAAGACATTTTAGAAAACAATGGGTACACTCTTTCACGTTAAATTTTGCTGTTCACATTACACAGCACATGTGCTTTCGTTACAAGGTCGCATTTTTCCTCTTATATTGAGGGCCTGCCGGTTTGGTGTGAGAGATCACTCACGCAGTGCCAGGCAACAGATTTCGGCTTGCAGGCAGCCATGGTAAGCCACAGTCTTTTGGCTTTTTTAACCTTCTTAACATGTGGGAATGGTTTCAAACAGTAGCGCCCTCATTTCCCATACCAAGCACCCGTTGGGTTGGCCATTTAAAATGGGTTTGCAATGTAAAAGGAGGGGCTGCGGTTTCCGGGTTAACATGCAGCACAAACCCAACTACCCCCCCCATACACGCCCAATTCTCTGGGATGATCACTTCACCCCTCCCCCCCACCGCGTGGCTAACAGCAGGGAACATTTCTGTTCACCCGAGCAGGAACGGGCACCTCTGAATGTCCCCTTAATAAAATCACCCCATTTCAACCAGGTGACCGTGAATGATATCACTCTCCTGAGGATAACAAAGAGAGATAAGGAATGGATGTTGTCTGCATGCCAGCAAACACCGGGACCATACGCTGCCATGCTTTGTTATGCAATGATTCCAGACTACGTGCTACTGGCCTGGCGTGGTAAAGTGTCCTAACATGGTGGACGGGATAAGGCAGCCCTCCTCAGAAACCTTTTGCAAAGGCTTTGGGAGTACATGAAGGAGAGCTTTCTGGAGATGTCCCTGGAGGATTTCCGCTCCATCCCCATACACGTTAACAGACTTTTCCAGTAGCTGTACTGGCCGTGATTGCCAGGGCAAATTAATCATTAATCATTAAACATGCTTGCTTTTAAACCATGTGTAATATTTACAAAGGTACACTCACCAGAGGTCCCTTGTGTGCCCTCAGAGTCTGGGAGCACGCCTTGGGTGAATTCGGGGGTTACTGGTTCCAGGTCCAGGGTGATAAACATATCCTGGCTGTTGGGGAAACCGGTTTCTCCGCTTCCTTGCTGTGAGCTATCTTCATTGTCTTCATCATCATCTTCCTCGTACCCGGAACCCGCTTCCCTGTTGCGTGATTCTCCATTGATGGAGTCAAAGCACACGGTTGGGGTAGTGGTGGCTGCACCCCCTAGCATTGCATGCAGCTCCGCGTAGAAGCAGCATGTTTGCAGCTCTGCCCCGGACCTTCCGTTTGCCTCTCTGGCTTTGTGGTAGGCTTGCCTTAGCTCCTTAATTTTCATGCAGCACTGCTGTGCGTCCCTGTTATGGCCTCTGTCCTTCATGGCCTTTGAGACTTTTGCTAATATTTTGCCATTTTGTTTACTGCTACGGAGTTCAGCTAGCACTGATTCATCTCCCCATATGGCGAGCAGATCCCGTACCTCCCGTTCGGTCCATGCTGGAGCTCTTTTGCGATCCTGGGACTCCATCATGGTTACCTGTGCTGATGAGCTCTGTGTGGTCACCTGTGCTCTCCACGCTGGGCAAACAGGAAATGAAATTCAAAAGTTCGCGGGGCTTTTCCTGTCTACCTGGTCAGTGCATCTGAGTTGAGAGTGCTGTCCAGAGCGGTCACAATGAAGCACTGTGGGATAGCTCCCGGAGGCCAATAACGTCGAATTCCGTCCACACTACCCCAAATCCGACCCGCAAAGGCCGATTTTAGCGCTAATCCCCTCGTCGGAGGAGGAGTAAAGAAACCGGTTTAAAGGGCCCTTTAAGTCGAAAAAAAGGGCTTCGTCGTGTGGACGTGTCCAGGCTTAATTCGATTTAACGCTGCTAAATTCGACCTAAACTCGTAGTGTAGACCAGGCCTGATCTAGTCCGTTCTCCCTGTGCCCACACTGGGATCTATTCATGGAGGGACAAAGCTACTATCTTGTTTCTATTCACTTCTGATAAGTGCTTTTCCTTTTTCTTCTTGTAAAGCCTTGTGCACATTTCCACTGCCTCAACAGCTAACATATCAGGCCTGTAGAAGCCCCCAGTATTTGAAAGGGCAACTGACTGTCAGCTGGGGGAGTTTGCATGGAGTGGAGCTTTATAACTGAGAAGCAGGTGCCAGAAACTTGTCAGCGGGGTTGTTGTCATTTAGCAAGTGGGAGGAGATGGCAGCAGGGAGAAAGAATGCTTCAGACTGGAGCAGGGCTGTGTAAATAACCCAACGTTTGTGTCACACAGAGGAAGGGGGGAAAGTGCTGGAGGAACAGAAAGAGACTAAAGCCCGTGTCTGTGAAAAGGCTGAAACCTACGGGCCTGTGGTCAGGAGAAAGCACCAGGGCTTGAAGTATTCTTCAACTGAAGTCAGAGTAACACTTAAAAAGGTATTTAATGTGACTCTTCAAACTGTTCTGGGAGGCCACCAATGTTCTGAGAAGTGCTGGCTAAGAATAATCGGTGTAGTTTGACTTCTATATTTTGGAGGACCGGGGGTGAGGCGTGGCAGGGGGTCCAGGTGTGTGGGGGTGGAGGGGTCTGGGTACAGTAGGCTTCAGATAGAAGAGATGAGGCTTGGCAGGGTGGGGATTCAGTTGTGGGGGGCTCAGTGGTGGGGTTCCAGGTGCAGGGGCTGAGCTTCGGCAAGGAGGTGGATATGGGGGGATCTGGATACATGGGGATTGGGCAGATGGGGGGCAGCTCCCCCTGCAATTGAGGAGTGATGGGGGCAGGAAGTGTGGGGGGTGGGGTTCAGAGCTTCCTGCAGCCGGGACAGGTTATTGGGGATAAGTCTGACCCAGCCCCAGTTGCTCCATGCAGTGGAAGAGGAAGTCCCATCTTCCTCCTCCCCCCTCTCTCCCACTGCCCACCCAGCTGGAATTAGCAGCTGAGGCAGGTGCAGAATTCCTCCAGGATTAATTCACTCTGTCACTCACCTGGGCTTGACATAGGCAATGCTGTACACTGCACAGATGCTTAGGAAGCAGCTCAGCTGCCTAGATCTCCTAATTTAAAATGGCTCCACGCTGGAGCTCTGCCAGGGTCTGCTCTTCTGCCCTCCCCTTACACAGCCCACCTGGGGGAAACAGACCTGTGAGCACAGATTACCTGGTGTCACCACTCACCCCCACCGTATTCCTCCAGGCACCCTAAGGGTTGGGCGGGGGCAAACAGCAGCTCTCTGTGCCTGCGGGTCAATTTCCCCATGTGAGCTGTGCAGTGCGTCATCAGGAGCTGCTCTCCTGCCCTCCCTTTACACAGCCGAGCCATATGGGGGAAACTGCAGTGCATGCAGTGTGCTCCCAGCATCATCACTCACCCCACCCTTCCCTATGGGTACAAAGCAGGGCTAACTCCAATGGAGAAATCTAGGCACCCATTCCCCTACACACACATCACCTCTGCAATGTGTACAGTTTGGGCGTGGGGGCAATGCCTCCTGTGCTCCCCCAATCTCTGCCTATGCGAAGAATGTATTGAAAATCACACACAAAAAGTCTCCTTGTGGTCAAATTTTTGGATACAGAACTTTAAATATACCAAATCAATTTTATTCATCTGTTGCTGTTTTTAATAAATTTTTGCATAATTTAACTCAGCATTTTTAACCATTGTGACAGACCCAGACCAGTGGGGTACAGGAGTCTGGTAGAGGGCAAATATACTGGTCACTGGATGAGTAGTTTTCTGTTCCCTGAGTGACCAGACCTATTGGGATCCAGGAAGTGGGCGGGCGAAGCCCGCCCACTGCTAAAGGATCCCCCCCAGCCTAAGGGGGGCCCACAGGACCTGGAGACCAAAAAATTACGGGGGACAACTAATAAAAAAAAAACAGGGACAGGAGTGAGGTCAAAGGGTCAAATGAAGCTGGTTGGGTCCACGGGGCAGGGGCCCGATGAAAAAGTCTGGAGGGCTCGGAGTGGAGGGTGGGTGGGGTGTGCCCTCTCGCAGGACCCGGTCGAGATAGTCCCGAGCAGCGGGCGGCAAAGCGGCCCTCACCTCCTGAAGTACGCGCCGGGGAGTATGAGGTCTGGAGAGCCCCATGCGCTGAGCAAGTGTCAGGGGATCCAGCCAGTCTCCCCGGTCGTAGTCCAGGAGGTCTCTGACTTTGGTGACTTCTGCTAGGACCAACCTCTGGTGCACCATGGGGGACTCCGCCACCTGCACACGAAGCTGGGGGTTGTGTAGCAGGGGCTCCGCGAGGAGATCTGCCCCCACGGTGGCCGCCACGGACCTGGTCACTGAAAACAGTTTCCAGGTCCGGAGGAGGTCCTGGTAGAAGACCGGCAGCTCGGAGAGGCCTCGTGGAAGACCTCTCGGATGGAGACAAAGGAGCTGCCGGTCATATCGGAGCCCTCGGAAGCGGCGCAGGAAGGCGTGCGCCAATACGCTCCATGCCGGACTACCTGCACCATAAAGGAGCCTCTGCAGGGCCTGGAGGCGGAAGATGTGGACCTGAGCGTGCAGACACTTCAGGCCCTGCCCTCCCTCCTCCAGGGGTAGATGGAGAACCCCCGCAGAGACCCAGTGCAGTCCTGACCAAAAGAACTCCAGAATCAACGTCCGGAGGGTGGTCAGGAAGCCCGGGGCCGGGACCAGGGTGTTGAGCCGGTACCAGAGCATGGACAGGACTAGTTGATTGAGCACCAGTGCTCTCCCTCGAAGGGAGAGACACCGGAGCAGTCCTGTCCATTTCCGGAGCCGCTCCGACACCCTGCCCTCTAAACCTAGCCAGTTCTCCGGCGGAGACGGATGCCTGGCAGAAAGGTAAACGCCGAGATAGAGCAGCAGACCCGCGCTCCACCGGATGGCCTGAAGCGCGGGTGGGAGGGAGCTCGCCTGCCACCCGTCCCCTACCACCAGGCCAGAGCTCTTGACCCAGTTGACCCGGGCGGAGGAGGCCGCCAAATAGATGGTCTGGCAAGCCTCCACCCGCACCAAGTCGCCCGGGTCCTGGACCACGAGGAGCACGTCGTCGGCGTACGCCGACAGGACCAGCCGCAGCTCCGGCTCCCGCAGCACCAACCCTGCCAACCTCCTACGGAGGAGACAGAGGAAGGGCTCGATCGCCAGAGCATACAGCTGGCCCGAGAGGGGGCACCCTTGACGTACTCCTCGCCCGAAGCTGACCGGTTCGGTCAGGGTCCAGTTGAGCCTGACCAAACACTCTGCGGAGGCGTACAGCACCTGGAGAAAACCCACAAACTGGGGCCCGAAGCCAAACGCTCGCAGAGTGCCCAGGAGATACCCGTGGTCCACCCTGTCGAACGCCTTCTCCTGATCCAGGGACAGGAGGGCGAACGACAGACCATCCCTACACCCGAGTTCCAAGAGGTCCCGGACCAGATACAAGTTGTCGAAGATGGTGCGGCCCGGGATGGTGTAGATCTGGTCTGGGTGGATCACGTCCGCCAGCACGGACCCTAGCCGCAGCGAGATGGCCTTCGCTACGATTTTATAGTCCGTGCTGAGGAGCGAGATGGGACGCCAATTCCGTAAATCGCGGAGGTCCCCCTTCTTCGGCAATAAGGCGAGCACGGCTCGCCTGCACGAAAGAGGGAGGACCCCGCCCTGCAAGGACTCGGCCCAGACGGTGACAAAGTCCGGGCCGAGGACGTCCCAAAACACGTGGTAGAACTCCACGGTCAGCCCGTCCATGCCCGGAGATTTATTGGTGGGCATGCGGCGGAGGGCTTCCGAGAACTCGGCCAGAGTGAGAGGCAGCTCCAGCCGGTCTCGGTCGCCCGCGCTGACCGTCGGGAGTTCATCCCAGAGCATTCTGCAAGCGTTAGGATCGGTCGGATCCGGGGAGAAAAGGCCTGCGTAGAAGGCCCTGGCCCTCCCGCACATTTCCGCCGGATCCGTGAGGGGGGTGCCGTCCTCTGCTAGAAGGCAGGTGACGTGCTTCTTAGCCCCCCTCTTTTTCTCCAGGGCGTAGAAGAAGCGGGAGCCGCGATCCATCTCCCGAAGGAGGCGGATGCAGGATCGAACAAAGGCACCTCGGGCCCGATGGTCCTCGAGGGTCCGGAGCTCTTCCCGCTTCTCCCGGCACGCTCCGCAGAGGGATGGATCACCGGGGCTGGCGGCCAGACGCCTCTCCAGCTCTAAGACCTCCCGTTCCAACTGCCCTATCGCCGCATCCCTCCGTCGGCTGGCGCCCCGGGTGTAGTCACGGCAGAAGAGCCGGGCGCGCACCTTCCCCAGGTCCCACCACCGCCGCGCCGAGGGAAAGGCACGCCGCTGCCCTCGCCAGGCCAGCCAGAACTCCCGGAAGGACGCCACAAAGCCCACATCCTCCAACAAGCTATTATTAAAGTGCCAATAGGCCGGCCCTGGCCTCTCCGCGCAGAGAGAGGCTGTCACGGTGGCTAGATGGTGATCTGAAAAAGGGGCCGGCCGGACGCTGGAGGAGTGGGCCCAGGAAAGATGGAAGCGTGACATATAGATGCGGTCCAACCGGGAGTGGTACGACCGATGGACCTCCACCCGGACAAAAGTGAATGTCGAAACGTCATCCGGGTGGTGGTCGCGCCAGACGTCCACCAGGGAGTGATATTCGACGATCTCCCGGAGGACATCCGCGGCGGCCGGGTGCTGCTCGGTCCCCGAGCGGTCCCGTTCCTCAAGGGTGGCGTTAAAGTCCCCGCCCAGGACCAGGCACTCGCGAGGATCCAAGGTGCCAAGGAAGGCGGACGCCTGCTGATAAAAACACAACCTCTCCGGGCCCAATGTCGGGGCGTAAACGTTGACGAGATTAACCACAAGCCCCTCCATGTGGACCCGGAGGTGCAGCAGGCGGCCTGGCACAGCCTCGGCGACCCCCAGCACCTCGGGCCGTAGTTCAGGGGAGAACAGGGTCGCCACTCCAGCCGTACGAACTGTGAGGTGGCTAAAATAGACCCTGTCCCCCCACTCCAGCCGCCAGCTAGCTTCAGCGGCTGGATCCGTATGGGTCTCCTGCAGGAAAATCACAGAGTACCCCCCCTCCCGAAGGAAGGAGAGCACCTGGCTCCTGCGGAGACCCATCCTACAGCCCCGGGTGTTCAATGTTGCGAAGATGATCGGTGCCATGAGGAGGGCTGGGGGGGATCCTCGCCGGCAGAGATGCCCACGGCCTCCGTCGGGCCGCGCAACAATCCGTGACCTACCCCGTAGGCGATTAAGGAGTCATGGAAGAGGCGGACCCGTTGGTAGGCCGCGGCGGCCTGCCTCCTGGTCCTCTTACCCTCCCCCATGAGGGCCCTCGCGGCCCGGAGGATCTGATGAAAATCCCCCCATCGCTGGAGTGCAAGCTGTACCTTGTTGCGGGAGCCACGGACGTCCTCAAGGAACTCTCGTAGCTCCTCTCTCAGCGTATGGGGGGGGTGGGGTTACCGATCTATGGCTATCCCCCAGCGGGGCCCCTGTTACAGCCCCGTGGCCCACCGAGACGGGCAAGCAGGGGGCAGACCCTCGACGTGGCGTCCGATGGGCTGGCGCCACGTGGCCTGCCTCAGACCCTGGCTCAATGGGGGGGCGGCGGAGGGAAAATAGCAGCCCCTGGTGGGTTGGGACAGAGAAAAACAAAGGCCGCTCCTTGGGGGTCGTCCTCTGGGATATGGAAGGAGACAGCCCCAGGGGCGGCAATAGCATCACAGGAAGTGGATGGGATAGAGACTGGGTCGGTGTCAGGGGCAGGGTCGGAGTCAGGAATAGGGACAGGGGAAGGGGCGATAGTGGGATCGGGGGCCCCAGCAGCCAGGCTCCTGGGTGGGGGGGGTGGCACCCCGCAAATGGGCTCAGGGATTTGCGGGGAGGGAGGTGGGCCTTCCGTGATGCCGGGCTCGTGCTCCAAGGCAGATGGTAAGGCCACGGCATCCATAGGTGGAGAATCAACGACGGGGCCCCCACCCAGGAAGGAGGTCGGCTGCCCCTCAGCCACGAGGGAGTCCCCTGGCGACTCGGGTCCCGGTTGCATGGCACTGGCCATCGCCTCAAGAGGCTCGGCGGCCGCTAGCGGGGTGCCATCTGCAGCCGGGTTGGTGGAAGAGTCCAGGGGCTCCTCGGAGGCGGGAGCGGAAGCAGTGGGTAAGGGGACAGAACATGGGGAAAGGGGGGCTGAGGCGAGGTCGCTCAGATCGAGGCCCGCTGGCAGAGGGTCGTCCTCCCCCTGGGTAACCGGGGTCAGACCCAGGGCCTCGATCTCCTCATAAATGGAGGGGAGATCACCTTCCACCACCCCAGGGCTCTCCCCGCCTGCACCCGAAGCGACGCTCGCCTTGGTGCATGCAGGGGCTTCAGATTGTAAGGGGGCGAGAGGGGCTCCATCAGGGGTTTCCATAGGAAGGGACACCGGAGGAGGGGTAGTGCTTTCCTCCGATGCTGCCACGTCTTCCCTAGCTGGTAATGGTGGACAAAACCCACCCGGGGGCAAAGCGGAAGGCTCAGCATCGGTGCCCCCCTTCCTGGTCTTCCGGGGGCTACCGCATCATATGGAAGGAGCAGAGCTCAAGCCTTCCGCTTGCCCTGCTTCCCCTGTACTAAGGACCAGCCCTCCATGGCATCATCTGGGGGCTGGCTAACAGGAGTCGGGTCAGGGAGCAAGAGCGAAGGCTTAGGGACTCGGGGAGGTAATGGTGGGGCAGCATGTAGGAGGGAGGATTCTCTCTGGGGCATGCCTTCTTCTATGCCTGGCGATATCCCTACCTCACCCTCCTCCACAGGCCCCACCAGATCACAGGCGGCAGAGGCGGGGCCCTCTCGCTCGTCTAGGCGCACTGGGGGAGATACCCCTTGGGCCCGAGCGGGAGCTTTGGTGGGTCGGAAAGGAGGAGGGGCGGCTTCGGGCGCCGGGCAGCTAGGGGCGCCGGCGACGACGGGGCCGGCGCCCTGCCGGGCTCGGGGGTCCCGGATGTCTCTCTGTGCCGGGCCAAGGGGCAGTCCCTCCGGACGTGTCCTATCGCCTGGCAGAGGTAGCACCGGGCCTCCCCCATTGAATAATGCACCCGGTAGCGGGCCCCCTGGTAGGGGACCAAGAAGGACCCCTCGAGCGCCTCACCGTCACGTGCCGCCGGCGGCAGTTGTAACTGTACCTGCCGGCGGAACGAGAGGACATGACGGAGGGCGGGGTCTTTGCAGCCCAATGGGAGAGGGCTGACCACAGAGAGCGGCCTCTCCAGGGTAGAGAGGGCGGGTAACAGGGCGGCATTTGGAAGGAAGGGAGGGACAGAAGTCAGGACCAGTCGGGCGCCCAGGTCTTCTAGCGGCTCCAGGGGGACGTACACGCCCCCCACCACCAGGCCCTTCTCCACTGCCTCCTGGGCGGCGGCCTCCGATGCTAGGAAGAAGATGACCTTTCCGTACATCTTGGAGGCCGCCACAATGGCCGTGGGCCCCACCACCCTCGCCAACGCCCGCACGTAGGTCTCCACGTGGGGCGAGGTGGGTACCAGGAGGCAACGGACGCCGTGCTTCCTGGTCAAGGTGGGGAAGGGGCCCTGGCCGCTATAGATGGTAGCAGAGGCGGTGGATGGGGGAGATGACGTAGTGGCAGGCGGGGGGGCCGCCGCCACCTGGGCGTATGCCCTGGGGGCCGGGGGAGGGACACCCACAGAGCTGGTGGAGGGAACAGCAGGGAGGGATGCCGTGGCCAGTTGCAGGGCCGCGGCAGTGGGGGCACCATGGAGGGCCTGGCTTTTTTAGCGGGGCCTTTACCCTTCTTTGTGCCCTGGCCCTTCCTGCCGGTTGGAGGGACTCCCCCAGAGTCAGAGGGGGCGAGGGACGTGGCAGCAGCGGAGGTCACCTCGTTACCCACCGCTGCCGGTGCTCCAGCAGGGGTAGTAGTAGGTGGCTCGGCAGCGGCGGTTGAGGTAGAGGCTAGGGGGGACGATGGTGGGGCAGGTGGAGGAGGGGCATCAGGGTCTGCCCGAGGGGTCTCACTCTCCTCATCCCCTGCCATAATGAGGACGGGGGGAGAGCAAACACTGGAGGGGGGGTAGGGAAGGGGGAAGCAGGTCGACCACTCCTCCCCGCTAGGCTGTAGGCAGGGGAGGAGGGCGCCAAAAAAAAGGGGGGGGTGGATGGGGGGGCTATCAAGGGCTAGGGGTCAGTCACCAACTCAGGGAAGGTTTCCGGCTCCTCTTGTTGCACCAAGGAAGGGAGGATATAACAGCATTGGGGGGGTGCAGTGAGACAGAAGCAAACTAAAACGGGGAGGGGTACAAGCGCATAGGAGGGGACATGGGCGCACGAGGGGAGGGGCTAATCAGGGCAAGGGGACCGCAGGGGGAAGGGAGCAACCAGGCGGGAAATGGGGCAGAGGAACCACGGGGCTAGCTTCAGAGGCTGGGGCGGGTCAAACAAAGGCTGCAGAGGGAAAGGGCGGGGCAGGCAAACAAACTGGAGCTAGCGAGGGGCTGGGGCAAGGGGGAGGGGCAAAAGGCAGCAAGGGGCAAATGGGTAGGCAGCAGGGGCAAAGCTGGGGGCTTGCTGCAGGGGGGAGGGGGTCAGTCCAAAAGGGGGGGGTACGTGCACCCACGTGCGCTTGTAACAAAAAGAAAGTCTTTGGAAGCTGGCTGCTGTATCAGGCCCAATGGTGGCAACAGGGCGTAGCAAGCCTAGGTGAGCAGCTGAAATCCCAGAGGCAGGAGCTCAAGGTAGATGGTAAGTAGCCAGTGGGGGTGGTGGAGGGGGCAACGATGATGGTGGTGGTGGGGGTCAGGGGGGGACACAGATGGACCAGGGGGCAGGCTCCACGCCACATGCCCTGTGTCCACACAAACACAGTCTAGATCCCCACCACAAGAGCACAGTTCAAAAGTTACTCAGTCCGGGAGGGTCCCCTCCACGGTGGTCTGTAGAATTCCTACGTGCTCCCCCACTGGCAGATGGTCCTCTTCTTCTCCTCAGGGCTCCAGCAGCTCCCCAGCAGCAAACACAGCAGCTCCAGGCGGCAGTCTGGTGGCCAGCAGGAAGCACCCTTCTCAGGTGGAGGTGGTGGTGGCATCCCCAGCAGCAGGAGCAATGGCGGGGGTCTCTCCCTCCCCTCCTCTGGGGAGTGGGCCAGCAGGCCCCCCCCAAGGGGCTGTAGCTGGAGCAGCAGCAACCAAGGGTGTGGGTGGGTCTAGCAGCCAGCCAGCAAGCAGGTAGCAGAGAAAGAGGAGGAGCAGCCCCCTACCTCCCTCCCTTCCTTCCTCCAGGCCAGAGGGCTACAGGAGAGTGATCTATTAGTTCCAGGTCAGACAGGGTTTCTGTTCCCTGAGTGACCAGAGCAGGGGCTGCACTAGAGTAATCAGGAACCTGCTAGAACCAGTTAAGGCAGGCAGGCTAATTAGGACACCTGGAGTCAATTAAGAAGAAGCTGCTAGAATCAATTAAGGCAGGCTAATCAGGGCACCTGGGTTTTAAAAGGAGCTCACTTCAGTTTGTGGTGTGAGTGTGAGGAGCTGGGAGCAAGAGGCGCAAGGAGCTGAGAGTGAGAGTGAGAGGGTGTGCTGCTGGAGAACTGAGGAGCACAAGCATTATCAGACACCAGGAGGAAGGTCCTGTGGTGAGAATAAGGAAGGTGTTTGGAGGAGGCCATGGGGAAGTAGCCCAGGGAGTTGTAGCTGTCATGCAGCTGTTACAGGAGGCACTATAGACAGCTGCAGTCCACAGGGCCCTGGGCTGGAACCCAGAGTAGAGGGCGGGCCCGGGTTCCCCCCAAACCTCCCAATTGACCTGGACTGTGGGTTCTCCCAGAGGGGAAGGTTTCTGGGCTGTTCCCCAACCCACATGGTGAATCTCTGAGGCAAGAAAATCCGCCAATAAGCGCAGGACCCACCAAGATATAGGAGGAACTTTGTCTCACTGGTGTCAGTGGTGGGATCTTGGGGTGCACAGCGCGGCGGAAAAAGGAGGGTGATTTAAAAAAAAATGTGAGAGGGTTTATTTTTTTCACCACAATGGATGACGTAGTGCGGGCACTGATACAAGCTACGGCGGCCCAGCAGGAGGCTACCCGTGTCCAGGCAGCCGCCCAACAGGAGGCAGTGTGGCTGCAGCAAGAGACTAATCGCCTGCTGATGGACCAGGACGCTCAAGACCGAGCTATGTTGCGGGAACTGGTAAACCAGGTAAAATCCCTTACAGAGCTGAATCGCGGCCATGATGGGACGCGGCTCATACGGGCCAGCCATTGGCTGCAGAAAATGACACGGGAGGATGATGTAGAGGCATACCTTCTGGCCTTTGAGAGGACAGCCCTATGGGAGGCCTGGCCTCGAGATCAGTGGTCTGGCATCCTTGCCCCATTCCTGTGTGGGGAGGCCCAGAAGGCCTACCATGATCTGCCTGAAGAAGCTGCGGCAGACTACCCCCAGCTGAAAGCAGAGATCCTGGCCAGATCTGGGGTAACGACAGCAGTGCGGGCCCAGCAGTATCACGGTTGGAGGTACCAGGAAGACAAAACCCCGCGGTCCCAATTGTATGACCTCATCCATCTCGCACGAAAGTGATTGCAAACAGAGTCCCGGAGTCCGGAAGAGATACTAGCGGTTCTGGTCATCGATACATGAGGGGACTACCACCAGACCTTCGTGCCTGGGTAAGCCAGAATGAACCCTCCACCTATGATGAGGTTGTCGCCCTGGTAGAGAGGCGAAGGACAGCGAGGGAGCTGACCCGACCAGTTAAGGAAGAGGCACCCTGGGTTAAACTAGCAGCACCAAGCCCTAAAGTTCGGGTGACTGGACCACCAGGAGGGCCCAGGTGGAAAAAGAGAGAGGCTGAAGGCCCATCAGAGGCCACAAAGAGTCGGAGCACTGAGGGAGAAGAGGATCGTGATGTTAGACTGCCCAAACCAAGAGACCGGGGAACGCCTAGGGCTCCATACAGATGTTATGCCTGCAGGGAGTGGGGACACATAGCTGCACAGTGTCCCAATGCTGAGGAGCCTATGCAGTGTAACCTGGGGAACTGGGCAGATCCATGCTCCCTAATCCACCTTGTGGGGGTCTCACTAACCCCACATATGTATACCAGACCAGTGAAACTAAATGGGGTAGGGACCACGGCACTGGTTGATTCAGGGAGTGCTATCACGCTTATCTCAGGGAAGCTCGTGAAGCGTAGTCAGCTGCTGCAGGCTAAATGTACGGGGATAACATGTGTCAATGGGACAGTTAGTTACTACCCCACCATCCCAGTAAAAATCGAGATCCAAGGAAACACTACTGAGGTAGCAGCAGGTGTCGTCCCTAAACTCCCATACCCGGTGCTCATAGGGAGGAACTTCCCAGGGTTTGGAAACTTACTTCCAGTAGGGGGATTGGAGAAAGATGGGGACCCTAAAATTGGTGAGGCATCCACAGCAGACTGTCAACCCCCAATCTTCTCTGAAATATCCCCAGATTTGTTCTCCACTCCCAGACAGGGTAGAAAGCCAAAAAGGGAAAGAAGGGCAGCTAAGGCCTTGGGAACCCGAATACTGACCCAAAGCCAGAGGGTCGCTCTTGTAGGTAGGCGGACCCGCGCAGCTGAAAAGGAGGCCATGCAGGAGGGAGAAGCACCTGAGTCTGACCCCCACCCTAATGCTTCTGAACCAGTAGAGGCAACAGAGACTGGGCCCCTAGATCTTGGGCAGATTAGCCCCAGGAGAGGAAATTTTGGACGGGACCAGGCAGAAGACCCAAGGTATGACAACATTAGGAAGGAGGTGACTGAAATAGATGGGGTCCCCGTGGAAGGGAAAACCCAGGGACCAGGACCCTACTTCATAATGAAGAAGTATCTCTTATACCGGGTTGCCCCAGTACAGGGGCAGAAGGTACAGCAGATCCTAGTACCTCAAAAACACCAGAACGCTGTATTAAGTCTTGCTCATAGTCATCTTTTTGGGGGGCATTTGGGGGTAGAGAAGACCCTGGCACGAGTCCTACGACTAGGGTGACCAGATGTCCCGATTTTATAGGGACAGTCCCGATTTTTGGGTCTTTTTCTTATATAGGCTCCTATTACCCCCCCACCCCTGTCCCGATTTTTCACACTTGCTGTCTGGTCAACCTACCTACGACGGTTCTTCTGGCCCGGAGTACATGAAGAAGTGCGGAGGTACTGTGCCTCCTGCCCGGAGTGTCAGCTGCACAGTCCCTGTCCCCACTTGAGGGCACCTTTAGTATCCCTTCCCATCATAGAGGTCCCCTTCGAGCGAATAGCCATGGACCTAGTGGGACCCCTGGAGAAGACGGCTCGGGGCCACCAATATATACTTGTTGTTTTGGACTATGCTACTCGCTACCCAGAAGCCGTCCCCCTGCGGAACACGGCCTCTAAAACTATAGCCAAAGAGCTGGTGGGGATCTTTGCCCGAATGGGGCTACCGAGGGAGATATTAACCAACCAAGGAACCCCATTTATGTCGAAGCTAATGAAGGACCTCTGTACGCTGCTCCATATACATACCCTGAGAACTTCGGTCTACCATCCGCAGACTGATGGGTTGGTAGAAAGGTTTAACCGAACCCTCAAGGCTATGATAAGGAAGGTGGTAAGTCGGGACGGGAAGGATTGGGACACCCTACTACCCTACCTTATGTTCGCTATCCGGGAGGTACCTCAGGCCTCAACTGGGTTTTCCCCCTTCGAGTTATTATACGGGCATCACCCCCATGGCATACTAGATATTGCCAAAGAGATCTGGGAAGAGGAACCCAATGAGGGGAGAAATATAATAGAGCATGTAATGCAGATGCGAGACCGGATAGCCCGGGTTACCCCTATTGTACGGGAACATTTGGAGAAGGCACAGGAGGCCCAGCGAACCCATTACAATCGCCAGGCAAAAGTGCGACAGTTCCAACCAGGGGATCGGGTTATGGTGTTGGTACCCACGGCAGAAAGCAAGCTTCTGGCCCAATGGCAGGGGCCCTATGAGGTGGTTGAACCCGTGGGGGAAGTAACCTACAAGGTGTGGCAGCCAGGACGCAGAAAACAAGAACAGATTTATCACGTTAACCTTCTGAAACCCTGGCATGCAGAAGAGGCATGCACAACGGTCCAAAAAGACCTAACCCAGGAAAACAAGCCTTCCAAACAGGTGAGAGTGTCTCCCGATTTAACACCAGACCAGAAGAATGAGGTGTCTGAGATGATCTTCCGGAACCAAGATGTGTTCTCGACAAAACCGGGTCGAGCAACCGAGACATATCACCACATCGTCACGAACCCTGGGGCCAGAGTAACAATGAGGCCCTATCGGGTGCCAGCAGCAAAAAGGGAGGAAATAAAAGCAGAAGTAAAAAAAATGCTGGAGTTGGGGATCATCGAAGAATCCCACAGTCAGTGGTCCAGCCCAATCGTGCTGGTGCCCAAACCTGATGGCACCACAAGATTTTGCAACGACTTCCGGCGACTAAACGAAGTATCCCAGTTGGACGCGTAACCCATACCTCACATAGATGAGCTAGTGGACCGTCTGGGTAATGTCCGGTACTTGACTACCCTAGACTTGACAAAGGGGTACTGGCAGATTCCCCTTGCAGAAGACACAAAGGAAAAGACTGTGTTCTCTACACCAGAGGGTCTTTTTCAATATACTGTCCTCCCTTTTGGACTACATGGGGCCCCAGCTACCTTCCAGCGCTTCATGGACAAGCTATTATGCCCGCATAACAGTTATGCTGCTGCCTTACTTGGATGATGTGGTCATTCATACCCCAGACTGGGAAACCCACCTGGAGAAGGTGGAGGCAGTCCTCGATACCTTCAGGCGAGCTGGCCTTACAGCAAACCCTGCCAAGTGCGCTGTAGGGTTTACAGAGGCCAAATATCTTGGCTACATTGTGGGAAAAGGTCTGGTAAAACCCCAAGTGAACAAGTTAGAGGCCATCCAAAATTGGCCCCGACCAAGTCACAAGAAACAAGTCCGGGCGTTTCTAGGTGTGGTGGGGTATTACCGATGATTTATCCCCCACTTTGCCACAAGAGCAAGCCCCCTGACAGACCTAGTGAAAGCCCGTGGACCTGATCTGGTCAGATGGTCTGACGCAGCAGAGGAAGCATTCACAGACCTACGGACTGCCCTCTGCAGTAATCCCGTACTGATAGCCCCTGATTTCACCAAGGAGTTTATCCTGCAGACGGATGCATCAGAAGTAGGGTTGGGGGCCATTCTATCACAGATGGTCGGGGAGGAGGAACACCCAATTCTATACCTCAGTCGGAAACTCCTTCCAAGGGAACAAAAATATGCAGTGGTGGAGAGAGAATGCCTCGCTGTAAAATGGGCCATGGAAACATTGCGCTACTACCTGCTCGGGCGCAGATTTGTCCTCGTGACCGACCATGCCCCTCTTCAATGGATGCAGCGGAACAAGGAGAAGAACACAAGGGTGACCAGATGGTTCTTATCCCTCCAACCTTTCCAGTTCTGTGTGCAACACAGAGCAGGGAGCCGTCATGGCAACGCCGATGGCTTGTCACGTGTGCACTGTCTGGCGTCCCAAGCTGCCCAACCCCTTGGCGTTGAGCAGGGGGGAGGGATATGTGACAGACCCAGACCAGTGGGGTACAGGAGTCTGGTAGAGGGCAAATATACTGGTCACTGGATGAGTAGTTTTCTGTTCCCTGAGTGACCAGAGCAGGGGCTGCACTAGAGTAATCAGGAACCTGCTAGAACCAGTTAAGGCAGGCAGGCTAATTAGGACACCTGGAGTCAATTAAGAAGAAGCTGCTAGAATCAATTAAGGCAGGCTAATCAGGGCACCTGGGTTTTAAAAGGAGCTCACTTCAGTTTGTGGTGCGAGTGTGAGGAGCTGGCAGTAAGAGGTGCAAGGAGCTGAGAGTGAGAGGGTGTGCTGCTGGAGGACTGAGGAGCACAAGCATTATCAGACACCCGGAGAAAGGTCCTGTGGTGAGAATAAGGAAGGTGTTTGGAGGAGGCCATGGGGAAGTAGCCCAGGGAGTTGTAGCTGTCATGCAGCTGTTACAGGAGGCACTATAGACAGCTGCAGTCCACAGGGCCCTGGGCTGGAACCCAGAGTAGAGGGCGGGCCCGGGTTCCCCCCAAACCTCCCAATTGACCTGGACTGTGGGTTCTTCCAGAGGGGAAGGTTTCTGGGCTGTTCCCCAACCCACATGGTGAATCTCTGAGGCAAGAAAATCCGCCAATAAGCGCAGGACCCACCAAGATAGAGGAGGAACTTTGTCACACCGTATAAATCTGTAATTAGTCATCAAATCAGGCTGTAAACCTCTCAATGAGCTCATTACAATGTGCATCTCTCTCACAGCATGCATGTCCACTCTTAGGCTCAGAGGTTCAAAGCATCTGCTGTTGCCCATATCCCATTGAAGGTCCATAGAAATTAGGTACTTAATTACCTTAGGCTCCTTTGAAAATCCCAATCCAACTGACACAAAAATTGGGGGAGTGGTAAATTATGTAGAGCTCCAGTCACTGACACAGAGTGATCTGAATTGCTTGGGTGCAAACATTGTAAAATGGGTTTTAAAATGTAAATGTATACATCCAGGAACAAAGAATGTAGGTCATGCTTACAGGATGTGGACTATATCCTGAGAAGCAGTGACTCTGAAAAAGACTTGTGGGGGTCATAGTGGGTAATCAGCTGAACATGAGCTCTCAGTGCGACCCTGTGACCAAAAGGTTTAATGCAATCATTGGATCCATAAACACAGGAATCTTGAGTAGGAAGAGAGATTATTTTACCTCTGCATTTGGCACAGGTATGACTGCTGCTGAAATACTGTGTCCAATTCCATTGTTCATTATTTAAGAAAGATTAGAAGAATGTTGATAAATTGGAGAGGGTTCAGAGAAGAGCCTCAAGAATGATTAAAGGATAGAAAACCTGCCTTATTGTGTTAGATTCAAGGAGCTCAATCTAATTAGCTTAAAAAACAGAAGTTTAATTAGTGACTTAATCACAGTCTGTAAGTACCTACACGGGGAACAATATTTAATAATGGTCTCTTCAATCTAGCGGAGAGAGATATAGCATAATCTATCCAACTGCACGAAGCTGAAGCTAGACAAATTCAGCCTGGAAATAAGGCGTACATTTTTAACAGTGAGAGTAATTAACCATTGGTAGAACTTACCAAGAATCATGGAGGTTTCCCCATCACTGATGATTTTAAAATCAAGACAGGATTTAAAAAAAACAACAAAATAAAGATTTGCTCTAGGAATTATTTGGTGCTGTGCAGAGGTCAGACTAGATTATCACAATGGTCCCTTCTGGCCTTGGAATCTGTGAAGTTTAGATACAGCTCCATTTAAGCCATTAGGCTTTAAAAAGCATTCTGTCTGAACCAAGTTCCACTATTCCCAATCTGTCCTCACCCTGTCTCACTAATATCTGGTTCCATGTTTGGGGCACAGGATGTTTGCATGTGTAGATGTGCTCGTTGTGTGTCCAGTGGTGCTTGGGGAGTTCACTTGCCCAGGGTTCACCCACCCCTGGCAGCATTGGCCTGTGCTGAGGAGGGGGCAACGACTGCCCTCTGTGAGCCCTGTGCCCCATCAGGGCAACATTTTGTCTGTCATGTGAGTGTGTCTGACTATACAGAAGGCAAAGCTGGCTTAGCCACTGCCCAGTTCAGAGTACACTCCTTTGGTTTGTGGTCACGGACAAGATGCAATTACTTGGTATGGATGGGTTAGGTGGTCAGCATTTCTGACTTGTTCATGACATCACTACAAAGGCTGAACTGAGGTTTCTAGCAGTGAATTTCCAAACTGTCAAATGTTTGGGTTTCCTATTCAGGTAAATATGATTCAGAAATTCCTGGATTTTTATGGCTATTTATTTACTACTTACATCATTCTTGTAAAGAAGTTTGCCCTTTAGTTACTGAAACATAATCTCAACTTTAACTACACTTTAACACAGTGTTTGGTGCAAGATGATCTCTGTGTCTGCAGAATCATTCCTGAGACATATTAGAAATGGAACATGGCTTTCACCATGTCCACTCTCAAATATCCAAGTAAATGGGAAATGATGAGATATCAGCTTCACCAGGCCTTTTCCCATTCATTGCTCATCAGACATTCTTGCAGTGAGAGGGGATGAGGGATGAAACCAGGAAATAATTTCTGCAGTTCAGAGGATGATTGTGACGGGTTCCCCGGGGTACAAGCTGGACCTGGGGTACTGCTGAGCCCTCTGTCTTACCAACCTGGGCTCCCTCTCACACTGTGATGCTGTGACAAGCTGCAAAACTCTCCAGTTACTGCACTTACATAGACATTCACAGGCAGGGACACACATGAATGCTTCTTCCAGCCCCTCATGAACCAACAATAGAGAGACTCCAGCTGATTCCCACCAGCTCCCCAGCCTAGGACCCCAGAGCTGCACTGTCCTGCCCTGGTCAGAAGCCTGAACAGTGTAAGTTTATTACTCAATCTGCCGCTTCTACAAGGGAAAGTGGACATGCACCAGCATTTGTACACTGAGCAGATTTCCCAAGTATTTCAAGCATCACAGTGTTTTAGGTAAAATATAAAACAGAGAGATAGATTTTAAGTGATTATAAGTAGTAAGCATAGAGATCAAATTTGGTCACCTAAGAAATAAAAAATTAAGATCACAACCTGAGTTCTATAAACTAGGCAGTGTTTGAATCAAGCAATGTCTCAACCTGATAGACAATACAAGCAGGTCACAAATCTTCCAAGTAGATTTCCTTAATACACAGGTTGGGCATCTCCTTTCCAGCCTGGGAGCACCTCCCCAGTTCAGTCTTTGTCCTCCAGACACATTTCCAGGTGTTGAGTTGTGGGGGGAGTGAGGCCAAATGATGATGTTGCTTCTCCTCCTTTATAGATTCCTCCAGCTTTTTGAAAAGGTCTTTTGCTATGATGAGAGTCAAACAGTGTCCATAGTCTATGTTCTCCCTCTGAGAAGCCTTCATTGTATACAGATCCTGTGACAGTCATTGATAGTGTGGCTTCCCCTTAATGGGCCATCCACGCTGTCTTGCTTCTCCACTGTTGTACCTGAAAGGCGGGTTGTGGGTGTTCCCAACCTCACAACATCTTTCACTAACACATATAGCAGTGCTTCACATACAGCGACAGCACATACAATCCAACAGGATATTAATGTTCAGCATCAAGACTTGTAAAATGATACCTCTGAAGGTGGTGAAGCAGTGGAATGGGTTACCTAAGGAGGTGGTGGAATCTCCTTCCTTAGAGGTTTTTAAGGCCCGGCTTGACAAAGCCCTGGCTGGGATGATTTATTTGGGGTTGGTCCTGCTTTGAGCAGGGGGTTGGACTAGATGACCTCCTGAGGTCTCTTCCAACCCTAATATTCTATGATTCTATTATTCTAAGGCCCACTTTGTACAAAACATATCATAATTATATGACAGTAGTAAATATGGGGGTCCCAAGGTGTTGCTTTGGGGACAAAGCATTATGGTGATACAATCCCCAGATCATCCATAGAACATTCTTATGGAATGGAATCTAAATCTTGTGTTTTTTCTGTTTCCCATCCAGGTGGATGTGACATCCCTCAGGAGCAGGTGGGTTTGTGAATTGCACTGCAATGTGCTGGAGAGTCCCAGACACTAGACCCCTTCCCCCTCTGTTCCCTACTGACATAGGGGTGTTTAATTTTTCAGTTGAGCCATTTCAATCCATTAGGGAAGGAGGAGAATAAAATAAAGGACAGGGAATAAGAGATGTGTTAGACGTGCCTGTGCCATTCGGAGTTGCCTTCCACACTAATTATTATGTCCCCATATAATCACTGGATCAGGAGTTCAAAGATCCTCTCCTTCCCCCTGGTGATGTTTGGGGTCCATGTGAAGAAGGCAGTGAGTGATCACAGTACATATTATGTTTAGATTTGAAAATCCAATGTCTCCAAACACATCAGTGGAATCTGGAGGAAGAAGGAAGGACAGCGTCTCTCCTGGAGGGAATGTGGCCTCCCAGACTGAGTTATGGGGATGTGAAGGTAAAGAAAAGGGCCCCTGCCCCTCTGAGAATGTATCATTGTAGTTAGTTTAGTCCATATAGATTAATTAAGGACTGACCATTTGGTAGCACTTGGTAGTGTAACTGAGCCAGCCCAGCTCTCGCTGTGGGAAATGTTATTCACTGACCTTTGCCCAGGAGCTGAAGGCCATGTCCCCCCTCCTGACTCTTTCTCCCACAGAGTGTTGTTCAGGCTTCTTCTCTCCAAGTAGCACCAGTAGTTAGCATCCTACTGAACCTTCTGTACATCCTGCTCAGGGATTCTTAAAGTAACACAAGTTTTGTGGGTGGAGAAACCACAGAGCAGACTCCCTACAGGGAAGGTGTCAGACAGCAGGACACTTACTTCCCCATCGCTCTGAGAAAAGCCTCTAAGCAGGCCCTGAAGCTTAGTGATGGCATCTGGGTTAGGCAGGAAGGTTCCCTACATATAAGAGTCCTTGTCTCTCCAGCAGGCAGCCTGTCAGTCACCTGTTCCCAGGTGGGATGGCGGGGCTCAGGTATCCCCAGGTGCTCAGATCCCAGGGATGGATATGTTGTAAGGATCTGAGCAGGAAGGAATGTAAAGCCTAGATGTGTCATTAGATGTATTTTCTATCAGTGACACCAAGACCAGAGGGGTAGTGAGTGGGTGGAATCCAATTCAACTTGTCGAAACGGGTGGATAGCTGAGAAAACCTCCTGTGTTTAAACAGACAATTCTATGTTTGAAAAAGCAGTGAGAATAGGGTTAATATCTGCATGGATTAATATTTGAGACTCGTGGAGTTCTTAATTTGAACGAACACAACACTGCCTGCTATGTTCAAACAGGAAGTTTGGACTAAAATGTCATATAAACCCTGTGGGCGGGTTCCATTAAGGTATGTGTGGTATGGAATTTATTATTTCAGCAGAAGATTTTATTGGAATATTTAAATGAAATGTTTAATAGGGTTCATATTAATGAAATAAAAAATGGGACAGTACCTGACATTGTTTACTGTGTCTCACTCTGGTGTTTGCCATGTAAGCTCTAGTGAAGTTCCTGTTGCTGAAATGACTAAATCTTTGCCCATGCTCTGATTGTAAAAACCGATTTTCTCTCTCACCCCAGAGGATGTGACGCTGGATCCAGCCACAGCCCAACCCCAGCTCATCCTGTCTGAGGATCGGAAAAGCGTGAGATGTGGAGACACGTGGCAGGATCTGCCAAACAATCCTGAGCGATTTGATTTTTCTATTTCTGTCCTAGGATCTGAGGGTTTCACCTCAGAGAGACATTACTGGGAGGTGGAGGTGGGGGAAACTGGTGACTGGGCTATTGGGGTTGCCAGATGTTCTGTGAGGAGGAAGGGAGGGATCCCCCTTAAACCTGAGGAGGGGATTTGGGTTCTCACCGCCTCTAATATATTACAGTTTCTGAATAAGACACCCAGGAAGCTTGGAGTTTATTTGAACTATGCAAGCAGTGAGGTGACATTTTACAAT
Organism: Emydoidea blandingii; assembly: GCA_036785055.1. Lineage (NCBI taxonomy): Eukaryota > Metazoa > Chordata > Testudines > Emydidae > Emydoidea > Emydoidea blandingii. The sequence goes on from JAXIVB010000006.1 coordinate 135,788,776, forward strand.
GCAGAGAACATGGCTCTGATTTACTCTGTCACTGCTGAATTTACTGAGAAAGTTTTCCCTTTCTTCCACCTCTGGTCTACAGGATCCTATATCAAGCTGTGCCCCTGCCAGAGATGAATATTTCACTTTATCCACTGAACAGTTTAGAACAGAAATACTGACTTCAACTGATCATTCGCCAAATAAAAAAAGTTTTGATTCTGAGGGTAGTTGTTATCTGAGCTCTAACTTTGTGTTTTACTCTTCATGCAGACAGGAGAGTGCAAATACATTACTGTTTCCCAAGAAGATCAATAGCTTTATGTAAATTCAAAATATAACCAAGGTTTCTTGACTGTTATCCACATCCTGAATGTCAGCACAGCTGAGGCCTGGTCCTCACTTAAAATTTAGGTCAACATAGTTATGGTGAATAATTCACACCGCAAGCACCGTATTTAAGACAACCTAATCACCATTGTGGATGTGGCTAAGTTGACAGAAGAATGCTTCCATTAACCCTGGCTGGGATGATTTAGTTGGGAATTGGTCCTGCTTTGAGCCGGGGGTTGGACTAGATGATCTCCTGAGGTCTCTTCCAATCCTGATATTCTATGTTTCTATGACCTAGCTACCACTGCTTTGGGCAGTGGATTACCTACAGTGATGGGGAAAAATCAACAACTTTCCATCACAGTAGAACGCGTCTATCTATGGTGCCTACAGCTGCGTAAGTGTGGTGCTGTAGCTGTGCCATTGTAGTGCCTGTAGTGTAGACATGGCCTCAGGCTCCCTTACCTCTGCCTGAGCACTGCTGTCACCACACTGCAGCATTCTGGGAGCAGAGCATGAGGATCCAGCCTGGATTTCTGGTATAGTTTGTATATAGATTTTTTGTTTATATTTTAGAATGCTGGTTATCTCATTTCTGGTATTACTATGGTAGAAGTCACAAGGTGGCGCTGTTATATGCACTTTCTACTTTCTTTTCCTTTGTAAATAAGCAAATGCCCCATCTCTGAAGAAATATTGTTATTGGTTATGTGACGTCACTTCTTTGTGGGGAAGCTTTACAAACAGAAAGGTTTCCTCCCTCCTCTAATCACTTTTAGTGCAGAGTTGTGTTGCAGAGGCTGAGATTTCTGACAGAGTTTTCCGGGAGCAGGTTGTGACCTCTGTTCAGTGACTGGTGTGTGTAGTGTAAATAAGCAAGTTAAACTAAGAAAATACCCAGACTCCACATCACTGGTTTCTCCTGCAAAGGGGAACCAACCTGGAAAGCCCTGGAATCTGCGACTGCTCAGCAGAGGGGTGACATTGATGTAAAAAAAAAAAAAATCAATGCTGGTGTCAAACGGGTGACTCTCTCTAGTTTAACCTCATTATATTAATTTTTCCTCCCCCACCTTTTTCTAACAAATGTCCCATTTTGCTTGAGACACAGGATACGTCTACACTGCAAGGTAGACTCAAGACAGGCTCAGACTCAGGCTTGATCCCAAACCCCCTTTCTGTCTACACACAATTATGTCTAACACAGGCCCCAGGACTCCACAGGAGTGGAGGGTTCAAGTGTGGATCTGTGTGGGACTTGGGCCCAAACTTCATCATTTTGTAGTGTGGACACAGTTTTCACCTGGCCCCCCTGGAATTGGGTCCTGAGAGTCCTCTAGCACTATCCCACAATTCCTGTGGCTAGTGTTCTTTGTGCTGTCTATCCCAAGAACAGCCAAATAATTCCCAGGAAATGGAAGCAACCACATTTGTTCACGAGTGCAGCTGATGGGCATTTAACCCTCCCATTTTATTCTGACCTCTGCATTTCAAACTTAGTGAACATTCTCCTTCATTGGCAGTGGTCACCAGGCAGAAGAAGTCCTTCTCCAAGTGTGCTGCTTCCTGGTCATGGGAACACAGACAGATTTTGGTGAATCTCTGGTGTGTGCAGTGCTTAATTTGTGCCAGGCCTTGCCAGGTCTGAGCATCGGCACTGGTAGACTTGGCAATTCATAGCCCTGGCACCTCTGGCCTTGCCACAACAGTTATGAAAGTAAAAAAAACTGCTTGAGTCCCGGCACCTCTTTCGTTACAAATTAAACACTGGGTGTGTGGCAAGCAGGGCTGGCTCCAGGCACCAGCCGACCAAGCACGTGCTTGGGGCGGCACCTTGGGGCGGGGCGGCGCTCGGGTTTTTATTTATTTATTTATTTATTGGTTCGTAGGGGCAGCGCTGGAGGGTTTTTTTTGTTTCCGCGGTGTGGTGGGGTTGGGGTGGTGGGGCTTCGGGCGGCGCAGCGCTCGGGAGGGGTGGGGCTTCGGGCGGCGCAGCGCTCGGAGGGGGGGCGGGGGTTGGCGCGGCGCTTGGAGGGGGCGGGGGCTTGGCACGGCGCGGCGCTCGGGGGGGCTGGCGCGGCGCAGCGCTCGGAGGGGGGGCAGGGGCTTCGGGCGGCGCGGCGCTTGGAGGGGGGCGGTGCTTCGGGCGGCGCGGCGCTGGGGGGGCGAGGGCTTGCGCGGTGCTCGGGGGCGGGGCTGGGGGGGGCGGGGATTTCGGCAGCGTGGCGCTCGCGGGGAGGGTTCGGCTGCGCGGCGCTCACAGGGGGGGTACGGCGGGGCAGCGCTCTTCTTTTTTGCCTGGGGCGGCAAAAAAGTTAGAGACAGCCCTATGGCAAGCAAATACTTTGCCTTTAGCAAGAGCTCCAGCAATGACCACATGTACCAGCTAATAGTGAAGAAACTGGCAATGTTGGGGATGCAGCACAAACTGTTGACCAATGCCAGGGAGCGGATTAAGTGGCTCAAGCATGACTACCAGAAAGCCCAGGATAAGAACCTCACCTCTGGGAACTCCCCATCATTCTGTCCCTTTTATGAGAAGTTTGAGCGGGTCCTGGGTACTGAGCCAAACACTGAGCTGGCAGTGGTTCACCATGATGTGGTTAGAGAGGATGGCAGCCTGATGACCCCAGAGTCAAGCATTGGAATCAAGGGGAGCCAGTGGGTGCTGGATCAGGCCACTAAAGAGACTCTGGTGATTACACCAGTCCCCGAGGAAGTTTTACCACTGAAATAGCAGCAGCACATCCTGGAGACATACTCGGAGGAGCTTTTCAATGCCCCTCTGGAGGAGGGAACCAGCAGTAGAAATGGCAGTGGCAGAACTTATCCTGGAGCCTGGTAAGTTTCTGGCTCCATGTTTGTTGTTATTAATATAGGAATTGGACGGATTTCCAGTTTATGAACCAATGCAAAAGTTATTACAAGAGCTGCAAGCAGCGTGTATCCACTAATGATGGTTTGTCTGCCAGCACTTTGGCTTCCCCCTGCCTCCACACCCTACCATGTGGAATTCAAAAGGGAGATGTGGCACCAACCAGTGAAACAAGTTTTTAAGATTTAAGTTTTACTGGAAACTCGTACGTTCTTGGTAAGATGTGCTGGGGTTAAAAATAAGAACCTTATATTTCCTTCCTGTGACTATGGGATAACTATCTACCAGTAAAATGTGCAGCGTGGAGGAGGTTGAAAAGTCGTCCATTTACAAATGCAGAACATTTAAGTTAATGTAGCCCATGTAGTCCACAGATGATGAAATCATGTGTCCAAGATATAGATAGCGGGGTGTAGGCAGTCCAGAAATACGTTGGGGGGAAGGGGTGCATGCGTATGTATGCAGTCATAACAGGCTGTCTTGGCCGCTGTAAGGAGGCAGTAATCCAAGTGGATGCTAACACAGCAAACTGTTGCTTTCCCCAGTATTTGCTAATATCAACAAACTTTTTCTGTAGCAAGAACTCCAGAGAGGTAGTCACATTTTGGGGAATGGCATATTTTCTGGGTCCACTCGGTAGAAGATCAGCCCACTCCACTTCTTGATATGCTATTCAGTCACCATACGTTTGAAAATTTCTGTGATAAATGGCTGGCTTTCTACTGGGAGCTTGGAATAAAATATCTCTTTGCCATTCGGGCACCACAAGAATTGTTATGTCCTCCAAAATGTGGAATGCCTGAAATGATAGAGAAGCATTATGTAGTAGTAAGCCGTTCCCACCCCGTTGCTCTTTCCCATAGCCCAAGGTGGTCTACAGTTTGAAAACAAACAAAAAACAGTTGTGGTTTTTAATTTATCACTGCCTGTTTTGGCCGTGAGATTCAACAAGGCATTTTTCTCTGGTGGGGCAGGGCCCCACTTTTGAATAACTGACACAGTAACTTATTGTTTTATATTTGGTTGCAGGCCCATCAACCTCTATTGCTCCCAATACCTCAACAGCTCACACTCACTCCAGAACAAGAGGAAGTGTTTCTGTGATAATTTATGCTGGGCAGTCTGGACAGGACTAACAAACAGGTGTGATACCAAAGGGAGACAGATTCATGGCAAATGGAAAGGCAAACTGAGGATCAAGCGGAAAGGCACAGGCAGGTTGCAGAGCTTGAGGACAGAATTGCAACTTGTGAGCGGACACTGGCATTGCAGTTCCTGGAACAGGAATGTCATTTGAGGGAGGGAGACAGAGCTCCACAGAAAGACCAATCTGAGTGGCTGCTTTCACTAATGGCTACAAGAATGCAGGCTCTCACACCATGGCCTGAGTCCCCTCCACAGTGCCATGCGCTACATACCAGGAACACGTTGCACAATTCCGTGGTTGGGTGCTCCATGCAACCAGGCCTTAGCAGCTGGACAGGGCACATCTATCTCCTGTAGTCCCCCACCTCTGCGCTGGCTCCCTTCACCTTGCAGTCCACAATCCTCGCCGCCACTCCCAGCAGACACCTGTGTGGCAGCAGCAAATTCATGCTACATGCACAAGAAAGGGAAATGAAAACATGCTAGGGGACTGACAAAACTAGGGTGCTTTTTTAATGGCCCTGTTTGCACTGTTCAGTGTCTGGTTTATGCACTTTGTTGTATTACTGGTCGTAGTTAGTACTGGTTGTGGTTAATTAGGGTTTTTTCCATCTTGGAAGCATAAACCACTGGACGGAGCACTGCTACATGGTTCTGACTTAGCACAGCTTTCATTCCCCTTTCTGTAATTGCCAGCTGCAGCACAAATGGCTGTCACACTCAGGGTACTAAAGCTGGAGCCTGAACTAAGGCCTGCTTTAACTGAATCCAGCTTCCTGCTGGAGAGGGACCCAATTCCATTCCACCCCTTCTTTAACAGTTCATGCAGCGGGGCTGCCTTCTCAGGAAATCCCTCAATAAAATCTTGGGAGAAATTAACCATTCCCAGAAAGGATCTAAGAGCTGTAACATCTGTGGAAGCTGGTAATTTAGGTAATCCACTCTCTGTTGATCAGGGGGACGCACTTCCTGTCCCAAAGTCACTTCAAGATAATTCACGTGCTGGAAACACAACTGGGCTTTCTTTGGGCTTACTTTAAACCCAGTTTCCTGAATCTTTTGTAACACCCCATCCAATACTTCCAAATTCTCTTCCCTGGTCTGGGTGCAAATCAGAATGTCATCCACATAACAAATCAGACTGTCTCTTTCAGGCAGGCCATCCCGCATCTTGATTAAAGAGGGACCCTGGGAAAACACTACTGCTTCCCTTGAAAGGTAAAAGCAAATTTGTAATAGCTGTCCCCAGGGCCAGATTAAGGTTACGAGGGGCCTAAGGCTAATGGGAGGGAAGGACCTAAGTATGAATTATTTATTGCAAAACAATTATGAAGTCAAATATTTATCAACATATGACATATTTATGTAAAATTAGCAAGTTTATTCTACTCTGACTACACTTAATTCTTCAAACAGATACGTCTGAGTAAGAGGTAGCACGAGGGATGCTACGCTGTCCTTCTCTTAGGCCTCCTTCCTCCTGGGTAGTGGACAGCTCGTCTGTATGAGGGTGAACACTGCAACATTCCCATCCTGCTCACCTCTTTCAGCCTTGTGCTTCTACCCTCAGCTCTCCACATGGCACAGTGCAAAGCCAAGCCCCGCAGATGTTTCCCCCAAGCTATGGCCTCTACACCACATACCGTATCTCACTGTGACTGCACTCTGGGAAGCAGCCAGCTTTTATTATGTAAAAGAAAACCACTCAGGTGTAAAATCCACTGAAGTACAGGAAGTAATAGTGGGGAAAATTACATTGGGTGGCATTGTATTTTCAGCTGGCTTTCTTTGAAAGCTGCCTACTAGTGTTGCATTGTCTGAGGATGATGAATTACTGTTTTCACTTTGAACCCAAATATTATTTGTGGGATTATACCCAGTTTGTGTAGTTAATCTCCAGTGATTCACAATATCAGGCCATTCTGTCACCAAGCTCTTCCATAATTAGAATCCTAGACTAGAATCATAGGACTGGAAGGGACCTCAAGAGGTCGTCTAGTCTGGTCCACTCATGGCAGGACTAAGTATTATCTATTTTAGACTATGTGATCAGCAACTCTGACATGAGGTTTAAGCATGAGCTCTGTGTGCCTACAGTTTGGATTTGTTTATTTTAAGCTTTCTGTAAGAAAAAGGTAACAGCTAGAGGTGACACAGATGTTTAGATGGTTGCCCAGGTCATAATATTTAGCACTTCTGTAGCTAAATATATATATTTATATAATATTATATTATTCTGTTAGCTCTTCAAAGGCACTGTACAAACATTAAACTTAATCAAGCCTTTCAGCTTTTGAGTGACTAGGAGTTGACAAAGCAGAACTGTTCCCTGTTGTGTTCTCTGCGCCAACAAAAAGACTTCATTGAAAATCAGCATCTTAAAAGAACCATTAAGAATCTTTAAAAAAAACAAAACAGTCCAACCAAAGCTGCTGTAGTGATATCCATCAAGTCTGGTGTTTATTTAAGGCTGGTACAGAATGAAGGATGCAGCAGACCTTGCTTATTTTTTTCCCTTAAAGTGCTCAGAGTTTACAAGAGGAAAGTGAATGAGACTCTGCTAATACCAGTGTGAAAAAGCAGAGGGGACCAAAATCTATTCTTGTGCAAAATCTGTTTTCCCTCCGTGAAGTCGATATGGCTACAAGGTGCAACTGTCAATGGGAATTGGCCTTTGTTCTCATTCCCGTCTCGAATCATACTCATTCCACCCATGCTTACCCAACATTTTCCACTTGGGAAAGAAGTTAGTTTGAGTTGGGGCAGAAAAATTAGGACTAACTTCAGGTTTATTTAGCTTTACGTTTTTGGAATGAAACTCAAAAGAAATCAAATGTGAAGTACTTTTATGATGGATTGAACTGCTAGAGACCCAGCAAATGGAAAGAACCCTGTCTTAGCCTATTCAGCCAGTCTTTCTATCATAGCCTGCTAAGAAGTGGATTTAAAATCCTTGAGGGAGAGGGGAGGGAGAAACCTACAACATTGTGTGTTGAGCTTCCTTCAGTGCTTCTGCAACCCCTTAAAAGTACAAAGATGCGTTGGCCTGTGGAACTAGGCTGAGCATAAGGAAAGAACTTGGTTGCCGGTGCATCCCAGTACAGAAAAATACGTCAAAGGAAAGAATTGGATGTCTTTGATTTTTAGTACAGTTCAATACAGTATTGAACACAGTGCATCCTAAATCTGAAGGCTCTCGATGGAAGGTGTGACGGGTTTGGTCACAGAGATCCCCTTGGGACTGTCACCTGATGTGCTGAAATCACTCCCTGCCAGCCTGGGCCCCCCAGAACCCCGTCTAGTTCAGCCAGACAGGCTAGCCTGCCCAACACAGACCCAGGGTCTGGGCCATGCCCCCAAAGCTGCAGGCTTCACTGAAAACAGCTTAGCAAATTGCCTGTCTCCAGTACCCAGATACCCAGCTCTCTGTGGACTCAAACCCCAAATAAATCCGTTTTACTCTGTATGAAGCTTATACAGGGCAAAGTCATAAATTGTCCACTCTCTATAACACTGATAGAGAGATATGCACAGCTGTTTGCTCCCCCAGGTATTAATCACTTACTCTGGGTTTATTAATAAACAAAAGTGATTTTATTAAGTATAAAAAGTGGGATTTAAGTGGTTTCAAATAAGACAGATCACATAGATCACTCATCTATGTGAACAAGTGACTGACAGCTGCCTACTGAATAGACAAGGACTGTCTCATATGTAGACCTTTCTGCCTAGCTCAGATGTTGTCAGTAAGCTTCAGGGCCTGCTGAGAGGGTCTTCCCGGAGTGATTGGAAAAGTCAGTGCTGTCTGATCACCTGCCTCTTGGGAGTCTGCTCGGAACTTTCTCTACTCAGAAATGTTGCTTTTCATTAGGATGCCCTGAGCGGGAGGTGCAGACAGCTCGGTGGGTGTTCACTGCTGGGGCTTATCAGGGAGAATGATCCTGAACTCCAACCCCCCAGGAGAAAGAGTCAGGAGTGGGAACATGCTCCTTGGCAGGGACAGGGTAATAGCACTTCCCCACCATGAATGGAGACCTACAGGGAGCACAGGGAGAGCTGGGCTGGCTCAGTCACACAGACACTGCAACCAGAGGGTCAGGCCCTACTGAATCTAGGGACTAAGCTGAATACAATGATATAGTCTCACACTGTCAGTGTCCCCTTTCTTTACCTTTACACTCCCGTAACTCAGTCTGCAGGGCCACATTCCCTCCAGAAGAGGCACTCTTCTTCTTCCTTCTTACTCCAGATTCCACTGATGGGTTCGGAGACATTAAATCTTCAAATCTAAACACAACATTTACAGTCATCACTCGCTGCCTTCTTCTCACTGATCCCAAAAATCACCAGGGGGGAAGGAGAGGGCCTTTGAACTCCTGGCCCAGTGATAATATGAGGACATGGGAGTGAGAAAGGAGGTAACTCCAAGTGGCACAGGCCATTTCTAGCATGTCTCTTATTTCCTTTCATTTCTGTTCATACTCCATCTTCCCCGGTGGATGAAACTAGTCTAGTAAAAAGTTAAATACCCCCAGGTCTAATGGTGAACAGTGTGGGAGGGGTCTAGTGTCTGGGTCTCTGCAACAATGTCCATGGCTTTTCATGTTGTGATGCACAAGGGGTAGGGAGAGCTCCCCAGCACACTGCAGTGCAATTCACAAACTCACCTTCTCCTGAGGGACTTCACATCCTGGATGGGAAACAGAAAGAAACACAACTTTTAGATTCCATTCCATAAGAATGTTCAACTTGGCGATCTGCAGATTGTATCACCCTCTGAACTGCAGAAATTATTCCCTGGTTTCATCCCTCTTCCCCTCCCACAGCAAGAATGTCTGATCAGACATGAATAGGAAGATGCTTGGTGAAGCTGGATGTTCCATTTACCACAGTCATGTAGAGCTGTCATCTCATCATTTCCCATTTACACTCATATTTGAGTGTGGACCTGGTGAAGGTCATGTTCCATTTGTTGCATGTCTCAGGAATGATTCTGCAGACACACAGATCATCCCACACCAAACATTGTGTTGAAGGGTAATTAAAGTTGAGGTTAACTAAAGGGCAAAATTCCTTACAAGAATGATGTTGTTAGTAAATTAATAGCCATAAAAATCCAGGAATTTCTGTCATAGCCCTACGAAAGCTTATGCACTAATAAATCTGTTAGTCTTTAAGGTGCCACCAGACTCCTCATTGTTTTTGTGGATACAGACTCACACAGCTACCCCTCTGATACTTGTCAACATGAAAAGAATATTGTTCTCCCAGGACTGAATGGTCAAGAGGCTTCTGGAGATGTATAAAAAGCCTTGGGACCTGATTCTGTTTATCTCAGACCTGCTTAGGGTTTCATGCAGGGGAAACCCTAAGCCACAAGGAGTGAGATCCCCAGTCATTGGCTGGAGTCACCCTGAATATGAACATTGGACTATAACCTATGGACTATTTTTAAAAGAACTTTTTACAGCTACAAACTCACCATCTTTGCTATGTATCTGAACCTCAAGAATTTAACTCAAGTCTGTATGTATATTGATCTTTCAACCAACACTCTCTCCTTTTTCTTTTTAAATAAATTTTAGTTTAGTTAATAAGAATTGGCTATAAGCATGTATTTCGGGTAAGATAAATATATAAATAAATAAAATAAATAAATAAAAAATAAGATCTAAGTTATATGTTGACCTGGGCATGTGGCTGGTCCTTTGGGATCAGAAGAACCTTTTCTTTTATATGATGAAATAAGATTTTCAGTAATCATCATCATATTTTGACATGGGTACCTGGATGGAGGTCTGAGGCTGGGCACTTGCAGGAAACTGCGTTGTTTGGACTTCTGAGTAACCAGTGAGGTAATACAGAAGCTATTTTGTACTGGCTTGGTAAATCTAGATATTGGAATATCCACCAGCTTTGGGGGTTTGTCTGCCCCGTTCTGTTTTCATTTCACCCTAATTTTTCCACCTCAATGTTTATCCCTTTTTTCAGATCATTTATCTGTTGACCAGTACCCGTTGAGCCCGACGATCTAGCCAGCTTAAATAGTGGTGTCCCGCAGGGGTCTGTTCTAGGACCAGTCCTATTCAACATATTCATAAATGATCGGGAAAAAAGGGTAAACAGTGTGGTGGCAAAATTTGCAGATGATACAAAATTACTAAAGATAGTTAAGACCCAGGCAAACTGCAAAGAGCTACAAAAGGATCTCTCAAAATTGGGTGACTGGGCAACCAAATGGCAGATGAAATTTAATGTTGATAAATGCAAAGTAATGCACATTGGAAACCATAATCCCAACTATACATAAAAATGATGGGGGTCTAAATTAGCTGTTAGCACTCAAGAAAGAGATCTCAGAGTCATTGTGGATAGTTCTCTGAAAACATCCACTCAGTGTGCAGCGACAATCAAAAAAGGTAACAGAATGCTGGGAATAATTAAGAAAGGGATAGATAATAAGACAGAAAATATCATATTGCCTCTATATAAATCCATGATATTCCCACATCTTGAATACTTTGTGCCGATGTGATTGCCCCATCTCAAAAAAGATATATTGGAATTGGAAAAGGTTCAGAAAAGGGCAACAAAAATTATTAGGGGTATGGAATGGCTTCGGTATGAGGAGAGATTAATAAGACTGGGACTATTCAGCTTGGAAAAGAGATGGCTAAGGGGAGATATGATTGAGGTCTATAAAATCATGACTGGTGTAGAGAAAGTAGATAAAGAAGTGTTGTTTCCTACTTCTCATAACACAAAAACTGGGGGTCACCAAATGAAATTAATAGGCAGCAGGTTTAAAACAAACAAAAAGAAGTATTTCTTCACACAACTCACAGTCAACTGTGGAACTCCTTGCCAAAGGATGTTGTGAAGGCCAAGACCATAACAGGGTTCAAAAAAGAACTAGATAGATTCATGGAGGATAGGTCCATCAATGGCTATTAGCCAGGATGGGCAGGAATGGTGTCCCTAGCCTCTGTTTGCCAGAAGCTGGGATGAGCAAAAGGGGATGGATCACTTGATGATTACCTGTTCTGTTCATTCCCTCTGGGGCACCTGGCATTGGCCACTGTTGGAAGACAGGATACTGGGCTAGATGGACCTTTGGTCTGACCCAGTATGGCCATACTTATGTTCTTATGTGATGTTCAGCTTTCTATCCACCTTATAGTCCCTTCTTCTAATCCATACTTCTTTAACTTGCTGGCAAGAATACTGTGGGACAATGGTCCCTCTAATTTTTTCCATCCATGTGCAGCACCAAATTATCAAGGTAATGTGTGAATATGCACCACCAGTACAAGAGGAGAGGACAAGAGGTGAGGACTCCTGTCTCAGACTGAGAAAGCGGGACGATCAGCGAGTTATCTTAAGTGCCTATACACAAATGCAAGAAGCCTGGGAAACAAGCAGAGAGAACTGGAAGTCCTGGCACAGTCAGGGAACTATGATGTGATTGGAATAACAGAGACTTGGTGGGATAACTCACATGACTGGAGTACCATCATGGATGGATATAAACTGTTCAGGAAGGACAGGCAGGGCAGAAAAGGTGGGGGAGTTGCATTGTATGTAAGAGAGCAGTCTGACTGCTCAGACCTCCGGTATGAAACTGCAGAAAAACCTGAGAGTCTCTGGATTAAGTTTAGAAGTGTGAGCAACAAGGGTGATGTCGTGGTGGGCATCTGCTATAGACCATCAGAACAGGGGGATGAGGTGGACAAGGCTTTCTTCTGGCAACTAACAGAAGTTACTAGATCGCAGGCCCTGGTTCTCATGGGAGACTTTAATCACCCTGATATCTGCTGGAAGAGCAATACAGCGATGCACAGACAATCCAGGAAGTTTTTGGAAAGTGTAGGGGACAATTTCCTGGTGCAAGTGCTGGAGGAACCAACTAGGGGCAGAGCTCTTCTAGACCTGCTGCTCACAAACAGGGAAGAATTAGTAGGGGAAGCAAAAGTGGATGGGAACCTGGGAAGCAGTGACCATGAGATGGTCGAGTTCAGGATCCTGACACAAGGAAGAAAGGAGAGCAGCAGAATACGGACCCTGGACTTCAGAAAAGCAGACTTTGACTCACTCAGGGAACTGATGGGCAGGATCCCCTGGGAGAATAACATGAGGGGGAAAGGAGTCCAGGAGAGCTGGCTGTATTTTAAAGAATCCTTATTGAGATTGCAGGAACAAACCATCCCGATGTGTAGAAAGAATAGTAAATATGGCAGGCGACCAGCTTGGCTTAACAGTGAAATACTTGCTGATCTTAAACACAAAAAAGAAGCTTACAAGAAGTGGAAGATTGGACAAATGACCAGGGAGGAGTATAAAAATATTGCTCAGGCATGCAGGAGTGAAATCAGGAAGGCCAAATCACACTTGGAGTTGCAGCTAGCAAGAGATGGTAAGAGAAACAAGAATTTCTTCAGGTATGTTAGCAACAAGAAGAAAGTCAAGGAAAGTGTGGGCCCCTTACTGAATGAGGGAGGCAACCTAGTGACAGAGGATGTGGAAAAAGCTAATGTACTCAACGCTTTTTTTGCCTCAGTCTTCACGAACAAGGTCAGCTCCCAGACTACTGCACTGGGCAGCACAGTATGGGGAGGAGGTGACCAGCCCTCTGTGGAGAAAGGAGTGGTTCAGGACTATTTAGAAAAGCTGGATGAGCACAAATCCATGGGGCCGGATGCGCTGTATCCGAGGGTGCTAAAGGAGTTAGCAGATGTGATTGCAGAGCCATTGGCCATTATCTTTGAAAACTCATGGCGATCGGGGGAGGTCCCGGATGACTGGAAAAAGGCTAATGTAGTGCCCATCTTTAAAAAAGGGAAGAAGGAGGATCCGGGGAACTACAGGCCAGTCAGCCTCACCTCAGTCCCTGGAAAAATCATGGAGAAGGTCCTCAAGGAATCAATTCTGAAGCACTTAGAGGAGAGGAAAGTGACCCGGAACAGTCAGCATGGATTCACCAAGTCATGCCTGACTAACCTAATTGCCTTCTATGATGAGATAACTGGCTCTGTGGATGAGGGGAAAGCAGTGGATGTGTTATTCCTTGACTTTAGCAAAGTTTTGATACGGTCTCCCACAGTATTCTTGCCGGAAAGTTAAAGAAGTATGGGCTGGATGAATGGACTATAAGGTGGATAGAAAGCTGGCTAGATCGTCAGGCTCAATGGGTAGTGATCAATGGCTCCATGTCTAGTTGGCAGCCAGTATCAAGCAGAGTGCCCCAAGGGTCGGTCCTGGGGACGATTTTGTTCAATATCTTCATTAATGATCTGGAGGATGGCATGGACTGCACTCTTAGCAAGTTTGCAGATGACACTAAACTGGGAGGAGTAGTAGATACACTGGAGGGTAGGGATAGGATACAGGGGGACCTAGACAAATTAGAGGACTGGGCCAAAAGAAACCCGATGAGGTTCAAGAAGGACAAGTGCAGAATCCTGCACTTAGGACAGAAGAATCCCATACACTGCTACAGACTAGGGACCGAATGGCTAGGCAGCAGTTCCACAGAAAAGGACCTAGGAGTTACAGTGAACGAGAAGCTGGATATGAGTTGACAGTGTGCCCTTGTTGCCAAGAAGGCTAACAGCATTTTGGGCTGTATAAGTAGGGGCATTGCCAGCAGATTGAGGGACGTGATCTTTCCCCTCTATTCGACATTGGTGAGGCCTCATCTGGAGTACTGTGTCCAGTTTTGGGCCCCACACTACAAGAAGGATGTGGAAAAATTGGAAAGAGTCCAGCGGAGAGCAACAAAAATGATTAGGGGGCTGGAACACATGACTTATGAGGAGAGGTTGAAGGAACTGGGATTGTTTAGTCTCCAGAAGAGAAGAATGAGGGGGGATTTGATAGCTGCTTTCAACTATCTGAAAGGGGGTTCCAAAGAGGATGGATCTAGACTGTTCTCAATGGTACCAGATGACAGAACAAGGAGTAATGGTCTGAAATTGTAGTGGGGGAGGTTTAGGTTGGATATTAGGAAAAACTTTTTCACTAGGAGGGTGGTGAAGCACTGGAATGGGTTACCTAGGGAGATGGTGGACTCTCCTTCCTTAGAGGTTTTTAAGGTCAGGCTTGACAAAGCCCTGGCTGGGATGATTTAGTTGGGAATTGGTCCTGCTTTGAGCAGGGGGTTGGACTAGATGACCTCCTGAGGTCCCTTCAAACCCTATTATTCTATGATTCTATGAAAAAAACCAAAACTCAGATATAATATGTATTTTTAAACAGTTCATAGGTATGGGAAGAAGAAGAAAGAATATTAAAACAAGTGATAAATAACAAGGGGCACTTCTCAAGATGTTTATTTAATATGAAATAAAATAAAAATAAAATTAATGCTGCCCTTGCATCTGATGAAGTGGGTTATAGCCCACGAAAGCTTATGCCCAAATAAATGTGTTAGTCTTTAATATGTAACAGGCTCATTGTTTTTGCTGATACAGACTAACACAGCTATCCCTCTGAAAACTGCCTTTGGAGTACACGTATCTTATCATCCATTCTAACAACTCAAGCTAGTAAACACACCAAAATGTGGCATACTGCAAACATCTATATAAATAAAACAAAGACATGGCCATTAAGTGAAAGCATAACAAATATGCTCCAGAGGCCCAATTTAATAACCTACTCCTACCATAGAGTCCGACCACTAAATATTCAGGGAAAGCTGCTGTCATAACTATAAAGGGAAGGGTAACAGCTCTCCTGTGTACAGTACTATAAAATCCCTCCTGGCCAGAGACTCCAAAATCCTTTTACCTGTAAAGGGTTAAGAAGCTCGGGTAACCTGGCTGACACCTGACCCAAAGGACCAATAAGGGGACAAGATACTTTCAAATCTTGGGGGGGGGAAGGCTTTTGTTTGTGCTCTTTGTTTTGGGGGTTGTTCGCTCTTGGGACTGAGAGGGACCAGACATCAATCCAGGTTCTCCACATCTTTCTAAACAAGTCTCTCATATTTCAAACTTGTAAGTAAACAGCCAGGCAAGGCGTGTTAGTTTTACTTTGTTTTCTCAACTTGTAAATGTACCTTTTACTAGAGTGTTTACCTCTGTTTGCTGTGCTTTGAACCTGAGGCTAGAGGGGGGTCCTCTGAGCTCTTTAAGTTTGATTACCCTGTAAAGTTATTTTCCATACTGATTTTACAGAGATGATTTTTACCTTTTTCTTTAATTAAAAGCCTTCTTTTTAAGAACCTGATTGATTTTTCCTTGTTTTAAGATCCAAGGGGTTTGGATCTGTATTCACCAGGGAATTGGTGAAGGTCTCTCAAGGCTACCCAGGGAAGGGAATTAGCTTTGGGATGGTGGCAGCGAACCAGATCTAAGCTGGTAGTTAAGCTTAGAAGTTTTCATGCAGGCCCCCACATTTGTACCCTAAAGTTCAAAGTGGGGAAGCAGCCTTGACATGGTGGCAGAGCGGTGGGAATCATTTTAAACCCAAAAGCCAGTAAGATTTTTTTTTCCTTCTAGCTGCTTGGAAAGCAGAGCTGAAGGTAGATGCATATCTTATCTCTCCTTGCCTGAAGGCAGAGGTGTTAAGTTTTTTTTAACAGGGGTCTTTGTTAAGAGAAGGGTTCAATCAATGAGCAAACAACTGGTAAAAGAAATTTACAAGCTGAATTGTTTTTTTTTCTTTTTACATCCTCGGGAATAGCTAGTTAGAAAGTCTCTGTTACCTCAGCAGCCAGAGCTGAGTGCATCCCAGTTTCAGTCAACTGCAGAGGGGTGTGACCCAGCACAAGAAAACAGGAAAATGACTACAAAAGAAGAAAAAGCCAAAGAGGAGGCCCACAAGAGAGCTATGGAGCTGGAAAAAAAAGAAATGGAGCTGAGAGAAAGAGAAGAGAAAGCCAAAGAGGAGGCCCAAAAAAGAGCTATGGAGCTAAAAGAAAGAAAAAAAAAAGCCAAAGAGGAGGCCCACAAGAGAGCTATGGAGCTGAAAGAAAAAGAGATGGAGGAGAGGGAAGAAGAGAGGAAGCATGAGCTGGAAGTAGCACGGGCTAGGCCGGATATACCAGCCAATCCTAACAACCCCTCTCCAGGTACCACTTCCCATCCCAGAAAATTCCCCACCTACAAGGCAGGCGATGATACTGAGGCCTTCTTAGAAAATTTTGAAAGGGCCTGCCTTGGATACAGCATCACTACAGACCAGTACATGGTAGAGCTGAGGCCGCAGCTCAGTGGACCCTTAGCAGAGGTGACGGCTGAAATGCCTAAGGAACACATGAACAGTTATGAACTTTTTAAAAACAAGGCCAGACTCAGAATGGGGCTAACACCCGAGCATGCCCGTCGGCGGTTCAGAGCCCTAAGGTGGAAACCAGATGTGTCATTTACCCGGCATGCCTACCACATTGACAAAAATTGTGATGCCTGGGTATCAGGAGCAAATGTTAAATCTCTGGAAGATCTGGTTTTCCTAGTAAAAGTGGAGCAGTTTTTAGAGGGTGTTCCTAAGAAAATAGAAAGGTACATCCTAGATAGGAAGCCCAAAACTGTAACCGAGGCGGGGGAGATTGGAGCCAAATGGGTGGAGGTGGCAGAAAAGAAAAAAACTAGTAGCAGTTGGAGCGAATACCAGAAGGGGCAAGCCGAAACAAAACCTTACCACCGGGGACAACCCAAGGCCCCAGCCACATCCCAAGGGAAACCCCAGACGCCTTCTCACCCCACCACACCAGTCTCCACCAACCAACATTGCCCCGGTGATACCTTAGCAGGGTGATGTTTTAAATGTAATGAACTGGGACATATAAAGGCTCACTGCCCCAAGAACCCCAACCGATTACAGTTCATTACACCACAATCACACCAAAGATCCCCAGACCCAGATGCCTCTCTCATACCCTCGGAGCGAAGGGAAACCTTGAGAGTGGGCAGAAAGAAGGTTATCGCTTGGAGGGACACTGGGGCACAAGTGTCAACTATCCACCAATCCCTAGTGGACCCCAAACTCATCAACCCGGAGGCTCCAGTGACAATTCAACCCTTCGTGTCACAGTCTGTAACCTTGCCTACAGCCAAGTTGCATGTCCAGTACAAGGGCTGGTCAGGAATGTGGACTTTTGCAGTCTATGACAATTATCCCATCCCCATGCTGCTGGGGGAAGACTTGGCCAACCATGTGAAGCTAGCCAAGAGGGTGGGAATAGTCACCCGCAGCCAGGCTAGGCAAGCTTTCACCCCCATCCCTGTTCCTGAGCCGTCCACCAGGGCCCCGTCTGTGTTACCAGAGACCCAAACAAAGGTGGTGGAACCAGATCCCCTGCCAACGACTGCAACAGCCGTAGTGGATCCAATCCGAGAGACCCAGCCAAAGCCAGTCCCAGAACCGGAACTGGCAACGCGACCAGCAACAGAACCATTGCCAGCACTGAGTCCAGCGCTTGCAAACCCGTCTACCACTCCAACGCCAGAGGGCACCAGCGAGCCTGAACTGGCAGAAGCAGCAGATAACCCTACCCAAGAGGCTCAGCCAGAGCCTGAAATACCACATAGTGTACCAGCGGACAGCGGTTCAAAGTCAATGGAAACAGCCCCAGCACCTGCATCGCTTCCAGAGGGACCAAGCCCCAGTCCACAGCCCAAGGAGGAACTGATGTCTCCAGCATCAAGGGAACAGTTCCAGGCCGAGCAGGAAGCAGATGACAGCCTTCAGAAAGCTTGGGCGGCGGCACGGAGCACCCCACCGCCTCTCAGCTCTTCTAACCGATCCCGGTTTGTTGTAGAACAAGGACTTTTATACAAGGAGACTCTTTCTGGTGGGCACCAGGAAGACTGGCATCCTCAAAGACAGTTGGTAGTTCCCACTAAGTATCGGGTAAAGCTCTTGAGCTTAGCCCATGATCATCCCAGTGGCCATTCTGGGGTGAACAGAACCAAAGACCGGTTGGGGAAGTCCTTCCACTGGGAGGGAATGGGCAAGGACGTTGCTAATTACATCCGGTCTTGTGAGGTGTGCCAATGAGTGGAAAAGCCCCAAGACCAGGTTAAAGCCCCTCTCCAGCCACTACCCATAATTGAGGTCCCATTTCAGCGAGTAGCTGTGGATATTCTGGGTCCTTTCCCAAAGAAGACCCCCAGAGGAAAGCAGTACATACTGACTTTCATGGATTTTGCTACCCGATGGCCGGAAGCAGTACCCTTAAGCAACACCAGGGCTAAAAGTGTGTGCCAGGCATTAGCAGACATTTTTGCCAGGGTAGGGTGGCCCTCCGACATCCTTACAGATTCGAGAACTAATTTCCTGGCAGGGACCATGAAAAACCTGTGGGAAGCTCATGGGGTGAATCACTTGGTTGCCACCCCTTATCACCATCAAACCAATGGCCTGGTGGAGAGGTTTAATGGAACTTTGGGGGCCATGATACGTAAATTCGTAAATGAACACTCCAATGATTGGGACCTAGTGTTGCAGCAGTTGCTTTTTGCCTACAGGGCTGTACCACATCCCAGTTTAGGGTTTTCACCATTTGAACTTGTGTGTGGCCGCGAGGTTAAGGGGCCATTACAGTTGGTGAAGCAGCAATGGGAGGGGTTTACGCCTTCTCCAGGAACTAACATTCTAGACTTTGTAAGCAACCTACAAAGCACCCTCCGACACTCTTTAGCCCTTGCTAAAGAAAACCTAAAGGATGCTCAGGAAGAGCAAAAGGCCTGGTATGATAAACATTCCAGAGAACGGTCCTTCAAAGTAGGAGACCAAGTCATGGTCTTAAAGGCGCTCCAGGCCCATAAAATGGAAGCGTCGTGGGAAGGACCATTCACGGTCCAGGAGCACCTAGGAGCTGTTAACTATCTCATAGCCTCCCCCACCTCCAACATAAAGCCTAAGGTATACCATGTTAATTCTCTTAAGCCCTTTTATTCCAGAGAATTAAACGTTTGCCAGTTTACAGCCCAGGAAACAGATGACGCGGAGTGGCCTGAAGGTGTCTACTACGAAGGAAAAAGGGATGGTGGCGTGGAAGAGGTGAACCTCTCCACGACCCTTGGACATCTGCAGCGACAGCAGATCAAGGAGCTGTGCACAAGCTTTGCACCAATTTTCTCAGCCACTCCAGGACGGACCGAACGGGCATACCACTCCATTGACACAGGTAATGCTCACCCAATTAGAACCCCACCCTACCGGGAGTCACCTCATGCCCAAACTGCTATACAAAGGGAGATCCAGGACATGCTACAGATGGGTATAATCCGCCCCTCTAACAGTGCATGGGCATCTCCAGTGGTTCTAGTTCCCAAACCAGATGGGGAAATACGCTTTTGCGTGGACTACCGTAAGCTAAATGCTGTAACTCGTCCTGACAACTATCCAATGCCACGCACAGATGAGCTATTGGAGAAATTGGGACATGCCCAAATCATCTCTACTTTAGACTTAACCAAAGGGTACTGGCAAGTACCACTAGATGAACCCGCTAAGGAAAGGTCAGCTTTCGTCACCCAGGCAGGGGTGTATGAATTCAATGTACTCCCTTTCGGGTTGCGAAATGCACCCGCCACCTTCCAAAGACTTGTAGATGGTCTCCTAGCGGGATTGGGAGAATCTGCAGTTGCCTACCTCGATGATGTGGCCATTTTTTCTGATTCATGGACAGAACACCTGGAGCACCTGGAAAAAGTCTTCGAGCGCATCCGGCAGGCAGGACTAACTGTTAAGGCTAAAAAGTGTCAAATAGGCCAAAACAGAGTGACTTACCTGGGGCACCAGGTGGGTCAAGGAACTATAAATCCCCTACAGGCCAAAGTGGATGCTATCCAAAAGTGGCCGGTTCCAAAGTCAAAGAAACAGGTCCAATCCTTCTTAGGCTTGGCCGGATATTATAGGCGATTTGTACCACACTACAGCCAAATCGCCGCCCCGCTGACAGACCTAACCAGAAAGAAACAGCCAAATGCAGTTCAGTGGACTGATGAGTGTCAAAAGGCCTTTCACCAGCTTAAGGCGACGCTCATGTCTGACCCTGTGCTAAGGGCCCCAGACTTTGACAAACCGTTCCTAGTAACCACAGATGCGTCCGAGCGGGGCGTGGGAGCAGTTTTAATGCAGGAAGGACCGGATCAAGAATTCCATCCTGTCGTGTTTCTCAGCAAGAAACTGTCTGAGAGGGAAAGCCACTGGTCAATCAGCGAAAAGGAATGCTACGCCATTGTGTACGCGCTGGAAAAGCTACGCCCATATGTTTAGGGACGGCGTTTCCAACTACAAACAGACCATGCTGCGCTACAGTGGCTTCATACCGCCAAGGGGAATAACAAAAAACTTCTTCGGTGGAGTTTAGCTCTCCAAGATTTTGATTTTGAAATACAACACATTTCAGGAGCTTCTAACAAAGTTGCTGATGCACTCTCCCGGGAAAGTTTCCCAGAATCAACTGGTTAAAAATTGTTCTTGGAATGTGGAACATATTGTTAGTTTTTATATAATCAGTAGTATGTCTAAAGGTGCATGTGTCTTATTAACTCTGTTTTCTCCTAGAGCTCCAGGAAGAAATCACAGCCAGTGTGGAACCGGCTGTCCAACACTATCTGTGATTTGGGGGGCGTGTCATAACTATAAAGGGAAGGGTAACAGCTCTCCTGTGTACAGTACTATAAAATCCCTCCTGGCCAGAGACTCCAAAATCCTTTTACCTGTAAAGGGTTAAGAAGCTCGGGTAACCTGGCTGACACCTGACCCAAAGGACCAATAAGGGGACAAGATACTTTCAAATCTTGGGGGGGGAAGGCTTTTGTTTGTGCTCTTTGTTTTGGGGGTTGTTCGCTCTTGGGACTGAGAGGGACCAGACATCAATCCAGGTTCTCCACATCTTTCTAAACAAGTCTCTCATATTTCAAACTTGTAAGTAAACAGCCAGGCAAGGCGTGTTAGTTTTACTTTGTTTTCTCAACTTGTAAATGTACCTTTTACTAGAGTGTTTACCTCTGTTTGCTGTGCTTTGAACCTGAGGCTAGAGGGGGGTCCTCTGAGCTCTTTAAGTTTGATTACCCTGTAAAGTTATTTTCCATGCTGATTTTACAGAGATGATTTTTACCTTTTTCTTTAATTAAAAGCCTTCTTTTTAAGAACCTGATTGATTTTTCCTTGTTTTTAGATCCAAGGGGGTTGGATCTGTATTCACCAGGAGTTGGTGGGAGGAAGGAGGGGGGATGGTTAATTTCTCCTTGTTTTAAGATCCAAGGGGTTTGGATCTGTATTCACCAGGGAATTGGTGAAGGTCTCTCAAGGCTACCCAGGGAAGGGAATCAGCTTTGGGATGGTGGCAGCGGACCAGATCTAAGCTGGTAGTTAAGCTTAGAAGTTTTCATGCAGGCCCCCACATTTGTACCCTAAAGTTCAAAGTGGGGAAGCAGCCTTGACAGCTGCGCTCATAAAATGAAGCATCTGCCAAAACACTAGCATGCTACAGACATTTGCAGTTCACAAAACTATCCCTCTTGCATGCATATTATCTGCACACATAGCTCAGCTTTAAGATGCTAAACAAATCTATGAGTCAACTAGAAATAGTCATGTTCTCATTGCAAATATTAATACAATATTTTCTGATACTGGAAAGGAGAGTAAAAGGCATTCACCCAGGCTTATACAATTTCCTTGGGATGTCAACTCACAATTTAATATGTGACACACACAACAGTAACAAAGCAACACAAACCACAAACAAACAAGTGATGTAGAAACAGACAAAGTTTTCCTGGCTTCACACTGTGTGGGTCACCAACTCAAAAAACTTAGGCTATGTCTACACTATGCAGTTTTTAGTGATAAGGCTGTGTCAACACAGCCATGTCGCTAAAAGTCAGCACATGTAAATACAGTTTGTCAGCACTTTTGCCAACAAAATACTTCCAGCTCCCAAGAGTGGCTTTCACTTTATCGGCAGGAGAGCGCTAACATCAGACCCCTAGTGCTTGCTACTTAAGAGTCAATGGGAGTACTCTGAAGAGCCAGAAATTATATCAGATAGCAAAGATCTGGCCTCAATGGTTTCCATACCTCTCCCCAAACAAATCTGAAAACTTAATGGAAATTGTCATGGAGCATTCCATATATTTTATGAAAATGTACTTGAATATAAATATGACATAACTGGAATATGCTTTATGCAAAATACCCCATGTAAGCTACCATTAAAAAAGGTTATAATCTGCTGGATGTGTATATTCTATTTTTGTGCATGTATCATTCCTGTATTAGACGTCAGAAATATGAAATATAAGCCTGTTTTTACTGGTATAGACATGCTAAGTGAGTGCCATTAAGGGTGCTTCGGAAACTTAATGACTGTAGCAAGGAAGAGTTGGGCTGTGAACGAGGTTGTGGGAGGGGCTGGGAGTCCCCACAAGGATATGTGCTTAGGTCACCTGATGCTAGAATCCATCTTTGATGCTGGGTTATTCCCCAAGCGGGTGGGGGGGGGATTTAAACTAGAAGACAAAGGATTCCCACCTTGGGCAAAAACTATATAAAGGTGAGAAGCCAAACAATAGGGGCCACCAGTCCTGAGAACACCCCTGTTTACCATCTAAGATGACTGCTGCAAACAACTGAAGCTGAACATTAAGAAGAATTATGCCCAGATTGAGAAGGCTATTCAATCTGTGAAAGAAGCTTCTTAAAAGAATTTGAGGGTGAGATATTACATGTAACGAGTTTCTTAGTGTATTAAGCTTAGCTGGTGTGTTTTGTTCTATTTTGCTTAGTAACTTTCTTTGTTCTGTCTGTTATTACTTAAAACCACTTAAATCCTACTTTTTATTCTTAATAAAATCACTTTTGTTTATTAATAAACCCAGTGTAATTAACTGTTACCTGGGGAGGGCAGACAGCTGTGCATATCTCTCTTCCATTATTAAAGAGGGCAGACATTTATGAGCTTGCCCTGTATAAGTTGTATACAGAGTAAGATAAATCTATCTGGGGTTCTGATCCCATTGGGGCTTGGCACTTGGTCTCTGGAGTAAGTCCCTTTAACTAAGCCTTCCCAGAGCTGAGCAGATCTCAGTGTCTGTATTAAACTGCAGGGGGCTGTCACTCCATCTCTGTGCCAGTGGTGGAGGAGGCCGAAGGGTCTGTCTCAGCAGGTCAGAGGGTTGAGGGGCACCCATGAGGGCAGTAGGCTGGGCTCAGGGGTAGTTTCAGCACATCAGATGACAGTACCAAGGGGGTTTCTGTGACCAAACCCATCACAGAAATCACTTGTCTGGAATCCAAGTGATTTCCATTAAGAGAGGCATCTCTCCTGGCCACCCCAGCACCGGAGCTGGGGCTAGGACTGACAGGTTAGAAAATATAAGAGTGATACTGCAAATCAAACTTTAGAGCTGTAATATGTGTTCTCAGACAAAGCTAAATCCAAACATTTTAAGCAGCTGGTGGAGGTAGCATTCATTTTAGGAACTAGATTAATTAACCTATGTACCAGTTAAGCAATTCTGAAATGCCATTCAATGGAAATGCTAGGCATAAATAATAAATTGTCACTTTTGTGATTATAAAAAAAGTTATTGAATGTGACTTTAATGACAGTTTTGGGGAGGAGAAGAGATTATTTATTTGAACTCTTTTTAAAAAAAATCAAACAGTTACTGCTTACTGGAGTTATTCTCCAGCAGAAGTCTCTCCCAGCCCCCACAGCTGAGTTGGACTCTCCTCTGTCCCAGACCAGCACCCATGGGGAGATGATCAGTCAATGGAATAATCTTTCACTCACTCTTTTGCATGCTCACCAAGCTTTTCCTGATCTGCCTAAATATTTCCCTCCCTTTCTTAAATTCATCCAGTTACTCCTAATTACTCACCCCCAGTGCTTTGCCATATTCAGCAATCCCACTCAGTGGTGTAACCTAGACTGTCATAGGCTTTCCCTAGGCATCACTCAGCTAAGTGATATGAATTTAGCTTTTCCAGTCACTCCCTCATAACACAGCCCCTGGATCATTTCTATCACTCTGATACAAGTGTCCATCCATCAGTACCTTGGTGCTCAGAACTGCAGGCACTGCCTCATTACAGCTCATGGAGAGACAGATGCTGGAGCATTTAGTTCTTTTCCCTCCTGCCCAGCATCCCCAAATACAAACGAAAGTACAAACACTTAGACCCAAAGTAAGCCCCACACCACAGGCATAGGGAAGAGGCTGCAACCAGCCTGTGACTGCCAGCCCCTATGCCTGGGCTCCTGCCCCCAGTTCCTCCTCCAAGTCAGCTCATTCCTCAGCAAGCATTGTGCAAGTGGTACTCAGTGGGCAGGGTTAGCTTCATTTCTAGCTAAAAGAATGAAGTCTCAGGGAGCCCAGCCAACCTCTCACAGCTACATTCTTCCTGCAGGATTTGGATTTGCTCTCCCAGCTGCAGTAACTGGAGCCTGAATGGCTGGCAGTGCGGCTCAGGCTACTGAAGTGCACCTGAGTGATCTAGAAGCCAGGAGTTACTAACCGAGCTTAGCTGCAGGGGTGGCCCATCCATATAGGAGAACTAGGCAGTCGCCTAGGGTGCCAAGTTAAATGGGTTGCCAAATTTGAGGGGGAAAATCAAATGAAAAAAAATGAAAAAGATGAAAAAAAATACAAATAAAATCACCAGGATGTCATTATTTCAATTCCCATGCGCGTACAGAGGGAATATGAATTATAATTCATTTCTCTACATTTCTGAGAATTTATTAATATGTCAAATCTTTTATTTACTGCAAAAATAAATAATATTTTAGCGATTTTTTTTTCAATTTGTGATGTAGGGTCAAGATGACCCACTTCAAAAATTTGATAAGCAATAACTCAGCCATAATGAAACACATCTGCCAGCAGCAAGAGCTGCAATGCTAGTGACACCTAACTCGAATATACAGCAAGGTCGCATAGCCGGAAATTCATGTAGAGCGGAGATATCGCAAGTAGATACATGTCAAATGGTCATTTTAACACACGTCGCAGGTAGATGGTTAAGAATCGAGCGAATACTGTGGAAAATTGTGTTTCTTGGTGCCAAAGAATAAAGAATAACGTCTTTCAGCATTATAAATCCAAAATGCGAGTATCTTTAAGCGTTATTAAACCTTAGCGTTATTATCTGGCTGTATAATTATGAACTTTTCTTTGTTATAATTGGTTCACATGTAGTAAATAAGGTCCACAAAAGAAAAGTAACAGCGTTAACGCTTAATAGACTACGAAAGTGATGACGTCACACTCCAAGCAGGTAACCGTGAGGAAGGGGATTACTTTCCAAACAACTAGTGTCGGGTTATAACGTCAAAAAAGGTGATTTTGTTTCCGTGTAAATGCTGTAACTAACTGTTTTAATAGGTAAGTGAGTGTATGTTACTAATCATTGAACCTTTA
The DNA here is from genome assembly GCA_036785055.1 of Emydoidea blandingii. Lineage (NCBI taxonomy): Eukaryota > Metazoa > Chordata > Testudines > Emydidae > Emydoidea > Emydoidea blandingii. The sequence goes on from JAXIVB010000006.1 coordinate 135,814,495, forward strand.
AGCAGTGAAAAGACGTGTAATGTGGTTTAAATCGCCAGCCATGTGGTGTGTCAGCCATCCTTAACGCTTTAATGCTTGCAGTTGGGAGCACAGTACATAACAATATTCAAATGCCCCATGGCAGAAAGAGGAAAAAGAAAACCCTCAGAAGCGGAGTATCATAAACAGAAGGCTGAGAAGGAAAAGGACCAAGCTAAACAGCAGGGATCCTTCCTGAAATATCTTCTCTTTAATCCAAATAAAGATGGAAGCAGTTCACAGCATCAAGATGAAGGTATATTACTTCAAGATGAGGGTAGCTCACATCCACAAAAAAGCAGTTTGGAAACTCAAGATGATGGAAACTTACTTCTAGATGAAGGCAGCTCACAGCATCGGACTGATATGGAAGTGGAGAAAATTTATTCACCTTCAGAGACACATGCAGAAATTGAAGTAAATGAAGCAGAAGGAAGAAAGGATGAGGACGTTACAAACAAGTTACAGTATGGGGACCCAGCTTCATGGCCCAGATGTGATCACAGTGTGCGGCAAATTCTCTTGGAACATGGACCTGAACAAGTTCATGAATTTCCCTTCCCTAAGGCTGGAAATAAAAGAAAATTCTTTGCTCAGCATTACAAGAGGAAACTCCTTAATGGGGAATAAATTCATCAAAACTGGTTACAATATTCAGCTTTTGCTGCAAGTTGTTTAGAAATCAAGCAATTGGTACATCACTTACTGAAAATGGTTTGAAGGACTGGAAAAACATATTTTCAATTCTCTCTTCACATAAAAGAAGTATAGAACTTTTGGAATGTTTTCAAAATTGGAAAGAACTTGAATTACGATTGAAAAAAGGAAAAATTATTGATGAAGAAAATTCACGTGTGATCAAAGAAAAAGAAGAATATTGGCAACAAATATTAGAGCATCTAATTGCTTTAATGAGAGTTCTCGGTGTGCAAAATTTAGCATCCCGCAGCCTCAGTAGAAATGAAAAATTATACACTCTGGGTAATGGAAACTTTTTAAAATTTGTTGAATACCTAGCTTTGTTTGATCTAGTCATGAAGGAGCATCTACGTAAAATAACTGATCATGAAACACAGGTTTACTACTTAGGAAAAAAAATATGCAGCATGAACTGATTCAAATCCTAGCAAATGCCATTAAAAAGAAAATTGTGGAATATTGGACTGTATACCAGAACAAATGATGAAGATCATTCCTTTTGTGACTATGGAAAAGTCTGCATATGAAGATAATGTTGAGGTGCTCATAAAGGAACATTTTTTGGGTTTTGTACCACTGAAGGAGATGACTGGAGCATTTATGACTGAAACTATTCTACAAGAGCTTGAAACGATGTCATTATCTGTTGAAAACTTATGTGGCCAAGGCTATGATAATGGGAGTAACATGAAGGGTAAAGACAATGATGTGCAAAGGAGAATGATGGAAATCAATCCTAGGGCCTTTTTCGTTCCTTGTAGTGCGCATTCTTTGAATTTGGTTGTCAATGATGCTGCTAGATGCTGTTTGGAGTTCCAAATTCAAGCTCTCCAAGTTCAAATTTGTGACTTCACTCATTTTGTGGTATAATATCCTTTTCGAGATTAAACTCACTAGAAAGCAGCTTCAGGAAAAGAACTTGAACATACATTCTGCTATTCAAAAAATCCAGCAAACTAAAAATATTCTCAAAAATAACAGGAGTACTTGTGGCACCTTAGAGACTAACAAATTTATTAGTAAATTATTATTAAAAAATAAATTTGTTAGTCTCTAAGGTGCCACAAGTACTCCTGTTATTTTTGCGGATACAGACTAACACGGCTGCTACTCTGAAACCTAAAAATATTCTAGAGGAATTCAGAAGTGATGAAGGGTTTGAAAGAACACTGGTAGATTCTCTCGAGCTTGCTGAAGAAATAGACTTTCTGACAGAATTTGAAACAGAGCCAGTTTGCATTTGGCAAAAGAAAGAAAAGACATTGATGCTACAGATTTGTGTAGTGAGCTTCAGGCTTTTTCAAGACGACTTAAGAAACATTCCACTCCTGAAGAAGTACTGAAGTTTGTTTGTGAAAATAAACTCACAGAGAGTTTTCCAAACATTTTTATAGCTCTACACATTCTTTTAACTTTGCCAGTTTCTGTAGCTAGTGGGGAACGTAGCTTCTCAAAGTTAAAATGGATAAAAACATATCTGCGTTCAACCATGGTGCAAGAGAGACTTGTTGGACTTGCCACAATGTCAATAGAGAATTAAATAGCTGGAAAACTGGATCTAAAAGAACGAGTGACTGAATTTTCAAAACTTAAAGCAAGAAAAGTCATGTTTTAAGAGCATAGAGTGTTTTTTATTTGGAGAGTTTTGTAAATACAGGTTAAAGTTCATTGAAGAGTTTTCTTATTTCTTTCTATATTGGATGTGGTGGTAATGGCAGTTAAAGCAGGATAGCGGAATGGATGATTTTGGATTTGTAATAATAAAAATTATAATTAACATTTTAATGCATTGTTATTTGAAATCAAACTGAAATATCATCTAGCTGTTGTGTACAAATCTATTCTGAAAATTTCGTGTCTCTATTTTATCTGATCTCAGAAACATTGGTTGGACAAATGGACGGATGGACAAACCGAATAATTAAAAGGAAAAAAGGGGCAAAATTTTCCCCAGTTTATCAAAAACCTCAGCCTAGATCTGCCCTTGGGGTTTGGGGTGGGGGCACCGATTGCATGGTTTGCCTAGGGCACCAGTTGCTGGCAGCTAGTCTAGGGCCGCCCCTGCTTAGCTGCCAGACACTTTCAGCAGGGCAGGGGCCAGTACCAGCAGGAAAGGCTGTTTCCAGCCCCCACCGCCCAGCTGGAGCAGGGAGAGACTGAGAATTGGACTATCCTCTCTTCCAGTGACCACAGCGCAGCTAGGGCTGCGGAGAGGCAGCTGCTGGGGAGAGTCATATCTCTGACGCACATAGCTCAGCTGGGGCTGGGATGCCCCAAACTTAGTCTCCCCTCCCCGACCCCCAGCCATCAAAATGGATTCCTTGAGGACCTGCTCCATGCATTTTCTGGGGATAGAGGTGAGGCTGACCAGTCTGTAGTTCCCAGATTCTCCTTCCCTTTTTTGAAGATAGGCACTATATTTGCCTTTTTCCAATTTATCACTCTCCCAATTTTTGTGTCATTGGCAAACTTTATCTGGGATGATTTTATGTTTTTGACAGTTCATTTGGACTGGGATTTTCAAAGGAGCCAATGGAAGGTAGGTACCCAGCATCCAGGGACTTCAATGGGATAGGGGCAGCTTAAGTTGCTTTGAAACTCTGAGCCTAAGACTGGAAGTGCGTGTTCTGAGAGAGGGATTTATGCTGTGTTGGGCTCATTGAGAGCTTTACAACCTGGTTTGACAGCTAATTATAGATTCATAACGTTAAACATGCTGAGCCAAATTCTTCAAAAATTAATTATAAAAAGAACCGGTGAATAAAATTGATTATTTTTAAATTTCTCTGTCTCTGTTTGTAATTGACTATACATTCTAAGCCAAAGCTTCTCAGGACTTTGGTGGCCTCCCTTTGGTGGTGTTTGAACTAATGGTCACATTAAATACCTTTCAGAGTAGCTTCCTTATGACTCCAATTGAAGAATATCTCCAGCCCCGGTGCATTCTTCTGGGCACAGGCCTGCGGGTTTCAGCCACTTCACAGACATGGGCTTTATTCTCTTTCTGTTCCTCTAGCGCTTCCCCCCCTTTCTCTGTGTGTGACACAAACATTGGGTTATTTACACAGCACTGCCCTGGCCTAGAATCATAGAATCATAGAATATCAGGATTGGAAGGGACCTCAGGAGGTCATCTAGTCCAACCCCCTGCTCAAAGCAGGACCAATTCCCAACTAAATCAGCCCAGCCAGGGCTTTGTCAAGCCGGGCCTTAAAAACCTCCAAGGAAGGAGACTCCACCACCTCCCTAGGTAACGCATTCCAGTGCTTCACCACCCTCCTAGTGAAATAGTGTTTCCTAATATCCAACCTAGACCTCCCCCACTGCAACTTGAGACCATTGCTCCTTGTTCTGTCATCTGCCACCATTGAGAACAGACGAGTTCCATCCTCTTTGGAACCCTCCTTCAGGTAGTTGTAGGCTGCTATCAAATCCCCCCTCATTCTTCTCTTCTGGAGACTAAACAATCCCAGTTGCCTCAGCCTCTCCTCATAAGTCATGCACTCCAGACCCCTAATCATTTTTGTTGCCCTCCGCTGGACTCTTTCCAATTTTTCCACATCCTTCTTGTAGTGTGGGGCCCAAAACTGGACACAGTACTCCAGATGAGGCCTCACCAATGTCGAATAATGTCTCTCCACATTCCACTGCTGGCCTGAAACATTCTCCTGCCCCTCTGCCACCCTCACCCACGTGCTGAATGGTAACACCCTCCCAACAAGCTTCCAGCACCTGCCTCTGAGTAATAAAACTCCCCTCCTCCCAGTAACTCCCCAGTTACACTTTCAAATACTGAGGGCTCCTATAGGCCTGACGTGTTGGCTGCTAAGGGCAAGGAAAATCTGTACATAAAAAAGAAAAAAATTATAAAAAGGAAAAGCTGTTCTCAGAAGTAGGCAGAGACAAGAGAGCAGCTCTTCCCCTTCATGAAAAGAGCCCAGTGTGGGCCCAGGGAGAGCTGGGCTGACTCAGTTACACAGACAATGGCACCAAGTATACAGGCCTTGCTGAGTCCGGGCAGGAAATTCAATAAAAAGATACATTCTCACAGAGGCAGGCCCCTTTCTTTACCTTCATGCCCTCGTAGCTCAGTCTGTAGCTTCCCTCCAGGAGAGGCGCTGTCCTTCCTGCTCTCTCCACATTCCACTGCTGCCTTCAGAAAAGTCAGATCTTCAAACCTAAACACAATAACTACTGTCATCACTGTGACACTGAGCATCCCTGTATTCACACACTGCACACTATTGCAATAATCTTTGTACAAAATGTGCCTTATGAGGTATCATTTGAAAACGAACAACTCACTGATCATTAATACTCTTGCATAATGTATGTATGTGGTAAGAGTTAAGTGTCATGGATATATGCTGGAATTATAATTAAAGTGTGTTTAAACCAGGTATGTCAGGGAGAGTTGGAAACAGATCGGTCCTAAACAAAGGAATGTGGGTTTACCTCAGTTTACATATAAGCAGTGAACAGGACAACCAAGACAGCTGGGGGAGGAGATGGCAGGACACAGAACAATTTTCTTTTCAGCAAACACAATGGGGGAAGAAAGAGCATGGAGCATAGGTGCCGAGTTTCTAATCTGCCATGGGATGCTCCACCCAGGCCCTGCCCCCACTCCACCCCATCCCCCAATGCCCCATCCCCACCCTGCTTCTTCCCACCCCCGCTCTGCCCCTGTCCCGCCTCTTCGCTGCCTCTTCCTGCCCAGTTCTGCCTCCTCACCTGAGCATACTGCACCCTCGCTCCTCCCCTCTCTCCCCCAGTGATTCCTGATGCCGCAAAACAGCTGATCTACAGAAGGAGGGAGGGGCATTGACAGCGGGGCTGCTGGTGGGTTCTGAGCATGAACCATTTTTTCCTGTGGGTGCCCCAGAGCACCCATGGAGTCAGCACCTACGGCATGAAGCTTCCTTCACCACCAGAACCCATGTTGCCTTCCTCACAGCTTGAATAATCTTTACTTTGAGGCGTAACCCTCAGAAAAATCCATTGTAAAGGGTTATTGGTCTATAAGGCTGGAAGCTGAACCTCAAGTGATAAGCAATTGAATGAGCTGATTGGGTACAATATTACTGTATTATATAAGTGTATCAAATGATGCCTTTTTTGAAAGCTAATGACATCTGGTGATTAATATCATTGTGCAATGTCTAATGATATTAGGTTTTACATTCACGGCCAAACAGGGAGAATCAGGTTCCCTCCCAGGCAGGAGAGAAAGCAGCAATCTACCTGTCTCCTGTGTAACTTTAAGCCTGGTGGAATCAAAACAATGGAAGCTCCATTTGCGTAAAGGGTGATGGGAAGCCCACAGGAAGGGAAGAACAGCGTGATGTCAGCCTGCCGCTTGCAACAAGGTCATTGAACTTTCGAAGATACAAGGAAGGACAGAAGCCATCTCTGCCACCCATCACTGGACAGACACAAGGGAACACAGCCCCCATCCCACCCCCACCCCGCTGCCACAGGGCCGGGCTGAAGATTCTCAGGACTGAATATAGATGAGAAAAAACATCTTGAACAAACCCTGGACCTGGCTAGATTATGTTTTAGACTTTTAGATGCATGTTCTGTTCAGTTTTATTTGTAATTCTATCTTCATTCCTTATACTTGAAATCACTTAATCCTATGTATATTTCCAGAATAAATTAGCTTTATTTTTACCATAAACCAACTCAGTGCTGTGTTTAAAGGGAAGGGTGTATTCATCCCAGTGAAGTGAATAAACAGTGATGTGTTTTTGTGTCTACAGAGGAACAAATGAACTTTATTGTTTCTCTGAACTGCCCAGGAGAGGGCTGGACATTGCAGAACACATGGTTTGCAGAAAATTCGGGATTGGGAGTGTGTTGGGGTCACCCTACCTGCAGTAACCCAGGCTGGTGGAAGCCAGAATGGGGCTGTGGACAGGCTGCTGGGGTCAGAGCTGTTGGACCAGGGCTGTCTAGCACACAGACACTCAGGGTGTGACCTACATGCTGGTAGGGTGGTTGTGCGTGTCCCAGGCTGGGTGATACAGCAGAAAAGCATTGTGAGGCACTCCAGGTTGCAGGGCAAGTGGTGAAACAACCCCTCACTGATCTGGATTGCATCCCAAACTAAACACCATCACAATCACTCACCTTCTTCATTCAGGGACCCAAGTAGTTATCAGGGGGACTAGTGATTAAAAGGGACATAAGCGTTATCAGGGGAGACAACTTCACATGACACAGGAAATTTCGAACATGTCCATTTCATTTCCTTTCTCTCCATTCTTCACTTTTCCCAATGGATTGAAATGAAAGGGAACATCATTCTGGGATGTATTAGCAGGAGTGTTGTAAGCAAGACATGGGTAGTAATTCTTCCACTCTACTCCGTGCTGATTAGGCCTCAACTGGAGTATTTTGTCCAGTTCTGGGAGCCACATTTCAGGAAAGATTTGGACAAATTGGAGAAAGTCCAGAGAAGAGCAGCAAAAATGATTAAAGGTCTAGAAAACATGACCTATGAGGTTTGTTTAATCTGGAGAAGAGACAACTGAGAGGGGACATGATAACAGTTTTCAAATACATAAAAGGTTGTTACAAGGAAGAGGGAGAAGAATTGTTCTTCTTAACCTCTAAGGAGAAGCAATGGGCTTAAATTGCAGTAAGGGAGGTTTGAGTTGGACATTAGGAAAAACTTCCTAACTGTCAGGGTGGTTAAACACTGGAATAAATTGCCTAGGGAAGTTGTGGAATCTCCAACATTGGACATTTTAAAGAGCAGGTTAGACAAACACCTGTCAGGGATGATCTAGATGGTGCTTGGTCCTGCTGTGAGTGCAGGGGACTGGACTAGATGACCTCTTGAAGTCCCTACCAGTCCTATGATTCTATGACTCTTTGAAAAATCTAAATACCTCCAGTCTATGAGGAACTGGGTAGGATGGGAGCTAGTGTCTGGGACTTTCTCACATGGTCATTTACTCTACACTTTGTGGTGAGTGTAGGCCTTGCTGGTGCCCTAGGCATAACTAAAACTGTGAAACAGAGACTGCAAACCATAGTAGGCCTGGCCTTGGCAAACACTAGGATTAGCCAACACCAATTAAGCACATTCCAGACCTGAGAGGATGGTACAAAACACACAGATTGCTCGAGTAACGACGTAAACACATTCTTAAGAGATGGTACAAGAACACATTAACTCCTCGTAAGATCAGGATGGATTGACAGGATAATGGATAAGGATGTTTTGGTCAAACTAACAGGTACAAGGAGAAGGGCGGTAACTAGCAATGTCAGGAGTGTGATATCTAACTTGTTTGTATCAATGTATAGAAGGAGAAGTCATAGGTGGGGCACCTTTGGCCAGCTGAGGGGACAGCCCAGCACTGAATAAGCTGGTACCATTGTCGCAGGCATACATGTGTTAGTGCACCTGTAGCTCCTGGGGGCACTAGTACCATGCTTTGTTGACAATAAACCTGGCTGAGCGCCTTTGCCATTGAACTGAGCCTGTGGTCTTTCTTATGAATAACACTGAGGTCTGCTGAATCAGCAAGCTGAGTTCTCTGGTCATGCAGCTAAAACCAGAGGTCCAAGAACAGCAGCACTGAGCAGCTGTAACAACTTGGCAGCAGTAACAACATTCTTCAGCGCTTAAAAACAGGGAGCAACAGGGAGCTTTAATGGCGCTTCCCAGCACATCACAGTAAAATACACAAACCCACCTTTCCCTGCTGCCCTTTACATCCACCTAGGAGAAAGAGAAACAAAAGAAAAATCAGATTCTGTTCTGGATTGGGGAGTGTTTGACAAACAAAACAACAGAAATCACTTTCTGCTTTCATCCTTTGTCCTCTCTCACAAGTCATCCTTTATAATGTGTCTTGGAAATAATTCTAATTAAACAAACAGGCTACATATTAAATGGATTAAAAACTGGCAGTGATAGATCTCAAAATGTATTAGTTAATGGGGAATCATCACAGAATGGGTGTTTCTAGTGGGGTGTCACAGGGATCTGTCTTTGGACCAATACTATTGAGTATCTTTATCAATGGCCTGGAAGAAAACATAAAATCATTGATAATAATATCTGTAGATATCACAAAAACTGATGGAGAGGTAAATAACGATGCAGCCAAGTCATTTATACAGGCTTATCTAGATCACATGATAAGGTGGGCTCATATGAACAACATTTGTTTAACTGCAAGATCAAAAAACAAAGAATGCAAGTCACATTTACAGACTGTATCTTAGCCCTGGTCTACACTGGGGGGGCAGGGGATTGATCTAAGATATGCAACTTCAGCTACGAGAATAGCGTAGCTGAAGTCGACGTATCTTAGATCGACTTACCTCGCATCCTCACGGCGCGGGTCGACTGCCGCCGCTCCCCCATTGACTCTGCTTCCACCTCTCGGCAGTGGTGGAGTTCCAGAGTTGATGGCAGAGCGATCGGGGACCAATTTATCGTGTCTACACTAGACACGATAAATTGATCCCCGATAGATCAATCACTACCCGCCGATCCGGCGGGTAGTGAAGACCTGCCCTTAGAAAGCCATGACTCTGACAAACACTTGGGGCTGTGGTGAACACCCCAACAGAAAGTGAGCTCCTAGTGTGATGCTGTAGCTAAGGGGACCAGTTTGATCTTTGGATGTATGAGCAGGGGAATATCGAGTTGGAGCAGGGAGGTGGTTTTACCTCCATATGTGACATTGGTGAAACTCTCCAGGGATACTGTGTCCTGTTCTGCCAGCTGTGGAAAGGTGCATTTGTAACTTGAGCCCCCCTCCCCCATTTCTGTGTAGATGAATGTATAGGTTTGGAAGGGTGGGATTTTTACTGGTAAATGCCATTAAACATAGATTTCACTGTACACACTAACCAATGAAAAAATATTTCCATCAATGACAATAAAAATGTACAGCTAGACAAGTCAAGAAAAATGCTACTTGAGAACTTATTAGAGTACAATTTAAGGATATTTTCTTTGTATATTTTGATATAATCATTTTCTGACCCTTGTATTGTCTGAGCCCCCAACCCATAATTTCATGCAATTGTAAAAATTTAATAGATACAAGTTGAATAAAATGCTTTAAAAATTGAATTTGGCATGTCTACTTTTGTAAGTTGCAATTGTCTATTTTTGCCGTGAGGATCTGTAGCCGTGTGGTGGTCTACATGACAGTGTACTACAGGTTCTCCTATGGTACCTGTGAACTCTGACCCTGCTGTGCTCAGTATTACTTGGAGTGTTATGATGTTATTAATTAATTAATTAGGGCATTGCTCAAAGAGGGCAGAGTTAAGGCTGCTGGCTGTTAAAGGTTTAAGGGTAGATGCAGTAGACATTCTGGAAGGGCTCAAGGCAGCCCTGGACAACGTTAATTCTGTGTTAACAAACCTTTTGGCAATTTATCTCCCTTGTTTTTGAAGCAGTGCTGATAGTGAGATGGGCATCATGGGGGGATGGACCCAGATGGACCCAGGGGATTCCTGGGCACACCTCTCCACCACTCAGCTACAAGCTCCCACTACCCCCTTATCACTCTGTGACTCTAGTAAGCTGGGAGCAGCCATGGGAAGGTGGGAAGATGGTGGGGTTGTGAGGAGTGCCTGTACCAGCTGGATGCAGGAAGGGTGATCGAGATCAAGTGCCTATCCCAAATCTGAGCCTAGTGTATGCAGTGCTCAAAGAGGTGTGAACTGCTCCATTCATCTCAGTGGGTGTTCCCAGTCTTCTTCCTCCATTTCAGTGCTTGGGTGCCTGCGACGTGACATGCACTGAGTATGCCTGTTCCCAGGCACCAGAACTCCATTGAATAACTGCACTCCCATGAGGCAGACGCAGTTGCATGTTGAAATGACTTGTGCATAAATGTTTATATTTCAGAGGGGTAGCCGTGTTAGTCTGGATCTGTAAAAAGCAACAGAGAGTCCTCTGGCACCTTTAAGACTAACAGATGTATTGGAGCATAAGCTTTCGTGGGTGAATGCCCACTTCATCGGATGCATGGCATTCACCCACGAAAGCTTATGCTCCAATACATCTGTTAGTCTTAAAGGTGCCACAGGACTCTCTGTTGTTTATATTTCGACTTTTCGACCTGATTCAGATCAAATAAAATGTTGAATTATCAGAATATCCTGTGGGATGGAAATTCTGATTATTTCTCAGCTCTAGAAATGTCTCTCTGTTTTTCGCTCCTTCCCCCACACTGTCCACTGGGTAAGAAGGCTGTCTGAAGTTCCGAGATACAAATGTTAGCCTCTACCCAGTAAACTAAGCATCCTGGCCAGGGTAGGACCTTAGAGCCAACTGACTTCCTCATAGTAGTGTGAATATTTACAGTAAATAATTACTCTGTACCTTTTGGGTCTCAGCATTCTCTGCTGTGTTACTGTGAATTACAGGGTCCAGCGATGCTTGGTTTGTCCCTTCTTTGGGAGTTTGAGCTTCTTCACAGACATAATTTTCAACCTCCTCCTGGTTCTCAGACACTAGCTCACTGTTGTTTTCTCTCTCTGCAGGTGGATAAATTGTGGGTTATTTACACCATATTCCCTGGCTCTCAACAATTCCAGCCCCTGTCTGCCAACCCCCTTCCCAGCAGTCACTTGCCAAGAGCATCCCTCCTGGCTAGATTACACCACCTGCAACTCAGTTACACGTCTCCACACACAAAACCTCTGACACCGGGAGTCAGTGTTACCTCAAATTCTTTGTGGCTTCTATAGAACTAGTTTGTTGGCAATGGAGAGTGAATGAAATTCATAGAATCATAGAATCATAGAATATCAGGGTTGGAAGGGACCTCAAGAGGTCATCTAGTCCAACCCCCTGCTCAAAGCAGGACCAATTCCCAACTAAATCATCCCAGCCAGGGCTTTGTCAAGCCGGGCCTTAAAAACCTCCAATGAAGGAGACTCCACCACCTCCCTAGGTAACGCATTCCAGTGCTTCACCACCCTCCTAGTGAAATAGTGTTTCCTAATATCCAACCTGGACCTCCCCCACTGCAACTTGAGACCATTGCTCCTTGTTCTGTCATCTGCCACCACTGAGAACAGCCGAGCTCCATCCTCTTTGGAACCCCCCTTCAGGTAGTTGAAGGCTGCTATCAAATCCCCCCTCATTCTTCTCTTCTGGAGACTAAACAATCCCAGTTCCCTCAGCCTCTCCTCATAAGTCATGTGCTCCAGCCCCCTAATCATTTTTGTTGCCCTCCGCTGGACTCTTTCCAATTTTTCCACATCCTTCTTGTAGTGTGGGGCCCAAAACTGGACACAGTATTCCAGATGAGGCCTCACCAATGTCGAATAGAGGGGAATGATCACGTCCCTCGATCTGCTGGCAATTCCCCAGGTACACATCTCCATTCATTTTTATCAAAATCTTTGTTGATTTAAACTTGTATACAACTGTTACAAATTACTCTAGGAAGATTATCCATTTTAATTGTGGTGATTCAACCTTTGCATAAAATTATTCATTCTTGTTTTTATGTGCAAGAGGTTCTACATTTATTGTAACATATAGCAAAATATCACTTTAGTCGTGTAAGTTGTTTGTTATCTATGTTTTTTAAAAGGCCTTTTGAAGGTAAAGATTTAATCTTTTAAAGTTTTCCACAAACTCCTGCTCTGTTTTCTATATGCTTGTTGACAATATCTCTTATGTATCGCCATTGTTTTTTATGCAATTGTTTTCACCCTGATGATGAGGGAATTTAGATATTATAGGCTTTAGGACTGAGGTTCAGCTGAAGCAGTCTGCATGTTTAAAGGCTAATCTGATAGGAGTGCACACACGAGTGGTGTGGGTTTGGTTCGGGTGAGGTTCATGTTATGTTAGGCCCCGACATGCTGGCTTTAAATATTATGCATACTTCCCCTCCTAGTTCATTAGTCACTGGTGTATGGCAAACAGCCTGATGCTTTTCTCAGCCTTTTTGCACCAGCAGGGCAATTGTGGAGTCAGCGTGTTTTAGGAGCTGGAGTCTTTAATAGAGGACGTTTGCATATTTATTTTGTATTATTTGTGTACAGAATGGCAGGTTCATTTTTCCAAAAACAAAGGTGAGGGGTCCTCCTCTGGCAAGGGCCACATGTGTTTGCATTCATGAGGTAGGTACCTGGTGGGGTGGATCTGGGACAGTGTGAAGTGGTGTTGGATATTACTGGTTTAAGGCTAGGTGTTCTTCAAAGGGGGAACATGAGCATAGTAAAGATTTCATTAAGGGCTTGTTTACACGGCGAGTCACTGCACAGCAAGCCGGGTTGTGAATTTTCAATGCACAATCCAGCACATACTAATGGCCATATGGACACTGCTTCGGGCCACTAAAATCTCTATAGTGCACAGTAGCAATTTCCCCTCGGCCTGATGGAGAGAAAGAATCTGAGCGGGGGTCTCGCACCCCTCGCCAGGGAGTGCCCCAGCCACTGAGCTGTGGGATATGCTGATGGGTGTGTATCCCTCACGCTCTCCCATTGAAGCTGTTCCACTGTGTATAACTAAAGTCAGTGACGCAGGGGAACTGGACCCTGGGTCTCCCATGGGGGTGCCCTAACCCTAACCACTGGGCTATAGACTCATCCTCACGCTCTCTCAGACTCTTCAAATAGTTATACACATTGGACTAGCTTCAACAGTAGAGCTGGAGGGAGCTCTGTATAAGAAGATCCCATAGTCCAGTGGTGAGAGCACTTTCCTGAGAAATAGCAGACTTCTATTCAACTCCTTTTGACCCCTCTGGCAGACGGGGATTTGAACTGCAGTCTCCCGCTTGCCAGGCAGGTGCTTGAACCATTGTAATGAAAGTTAATACGTGGGCACCATCCGCACCAGCCCTCCAACTGGACTGTGAATGGGCCCCAAACCTGAAGGCACGGTCAGGGCTTCCAACTGGATCAGGCCCCACAAACTAGGGCCTCCTCTGCCTGTGTCCCCCCATTCATGGGTTGCACTGGGGGCTAGATGGGAGATAAACATCTGGATCCCTACAATGACACAGCCATGCACGAGCCCAGAGGCTAGGGTGACCAGATAGCAAGTTTGAAAAATTGGGACGGGGGGGGTAATAGGAGCCCATATTAAAAAAGCCCCAAATATTGTGACTGTCCCTATAAAAGCAGGACATCTGGTCATCCTACCAGAGGCAGAAACTTAGATGCGTAGGGAAATTTTACCCTGATAACTTGGCAGTGAATTACTTTAGGCACCTACAGGGTTCAGAGGCAGCTGAATGGAGGGTTAGTGGATTGCAGTGGAGCCTGAAACTGGGACTTAGTAACCTAAATCAAGCCTCAGAGAAAAGAAGCCTCAGCTCTGACCTCAGAAAAAGGGATAAACAGTGAGGTGGCAAAATTTGCAGATGATACAAAATTACTAAAGATAGTTAAGACCCAGGCAGACTGCAAACAGCTACAAAAGGATCTCTCAAAACTGGGTGACTGGGCAACAAAATGGCAGATTAAATTTAATGTTGATAAATGCAAAGTAATGCATATTGGAAAGCATAATCCCAAATATATATATAAAATGATGGGGTCTAAATTAGCTGTTACCACTCAAGAAAGAGATCTTGGAGTCATTGTGGATAGTTCTCTGAAAACATCCATTCAATGTGCAGCGGCAGTCAAAAAAGCAAACAGAATGCTGGGAATAATTAAGAAAGGGATAGATAATAGGACAGAAAATATCATCTTGCCTCTATATAAATCCATGGTACACCCACATCTTGAATACTGTGTGAAGATGTGGTTGCCCCATCAGAAAAAATATACATTGGAATTGGAAAAGGTTCAGAAAAGGGCAACAAAAATTATTAGGGGTATGGAATGGCTTCCGTATGAGGAGAGATTAACAAGACTGGGACTTTTCAAATTGGAAAAGAGATGGCTAAGGGGAGATATGATTGAGGTCTGTAAAATCATGACTGGTGTAGAGAAAGTAGATAAGGAAGTGTTGTTTACTACTTCTTATAATATAAGAACTAGGGGTCACCAAATGAAATTAATAGGCAGCAGGTTTTAAACAAATAAAAGGAAGTATTTCTTCACACAATGCACAGTAAACCTGTGGAACTCCTTGCCAGAGGATGTTGCGAAGGCCAAGACTATAACAGGGTTCAAAAAAGAACTAGATAAAGTCATGGAGGATGGGTCCATCAATGGCTATTAGCCAGGATGGGCAGGGATGGTGTCCCTAGCCTCTGTTTGCCAGAAGCTGGGAATGAGCGACAGGGGATGGATCACTTGATGATTACCTGTTCTGTTCATTCCCTCTGGGGCACCTGGCACTGGCCACTGTCAGAGCACAGGATACTGGACTAGATGCACCTTTGGTCTGACCCAGTATGGCCATTCTTGTGTTCTTATGGAGGGGTGGGGGGTTGTCCCAGGCCCCGCACCTCCTAGGGACGGCCCCGCTTGGCACAGCCCAGAGGGGGCCGGCAAGGGGATGGGGCTGGCTGCTGGAGCCGGAACACAGCACACAGCTGCATAGGGCACCAGGACCCCAAATTTCATGGTACCCTG
The DNA here is from genome assembly GCA_036785055.1 of Emydoidea blandingii. Lineage (NCBI taxonomy): Eukaryota > Metazoa > Chordata > Testudines > Emydidae > Emydoidea > Emydoidea blandingii. The sequence continues at coordinate 135,829,753 of JAXIVB010000006.1, forward strand.
CACAGCTGCGTATTTTGTGTATCAGTAGGGATGGCCCTGGGTAGGACATGGTGTCAAAGAAGACTTGTTAGCTCTGGCTGGGGTAGGTGGGTACATGCTGGGTTTGGGGACTGAGCCCCTCACCTTCTGACCCTGCCAATACCTCTGGTTGTTCTTGCTGCTGCTTCCACCACCTGCTCCTTTCAGCCACCCTTTCCCCAGCTGGATGCAGCAGGTGGAGCAGTCAGGGGGGAAGCAAAACTCAAGCTTAGGTCCAGTGTAGGAAACAGAAGCTACCTACACCAGGCCTGGACTCACACATGGAGTCTGCTCCACACAAACAACCCCCGACCTGCAAGATGTTACCACCCCTTTGCCCTTGCTCTGAGCAGTCCTTCTGTGCCATCACCTTCACGTATCCCACAGTAAGCCCTGGCACCAGACTTCAGACAGACAGAGCTCATGGCTGAAATGGGACATGACTGATCTCACACCAAGATACACATGCACCCCTTGTTGATCAGAGTGACAGCTCTGCCAACCTATGCCAACTAATAACTCCATCAGTCAATGCAGCTACAACTAAACCATTGAGTTCAGGTGCAGTGCATGCAGATAACTCTGGAATTCAAATATGTGGAACATAATACAACCAATAACACATTCTTACTCTTTCTTTATGTCTTTTTATTGTGGCATCATCTTCACTGAAACATTCCAGTCTCAACTGACCTCCAAAGAGCAGAGTTAATGTTGTGCTGGAGGAGTCAGGTGGACCTTAATTTGTATTTCCTGCTTTTTAAGGATTTAAATTTTTGTTATTTTGGTTTTCAGAGGTTTAAGTTTAGTCACTCTCCACATTCTAGAAGGGTACGACCTATCCCTGGGCAACCTTAACTATGTGTTAACTAGTTTTGGGGCAGTTAGTATAAGTACATATTTTGCTTTGTAAAAACATTCTCTTTTTTCTTAATGTAGTGAGTGGGGGGAGGGAAGAGTTTCAAACCCTCGTTGTTTCAACAATCTCATTCTAAACCTGTTTCAAACCAGGCCAGGCAGTCAGACAGAAACAATTGCTCCAAAGGACAAATGCTGGCTCCCAACCCCAACGGGGGTGTAAAAAGGCCCCAAAGGCAGTGGAGCTGCCATAGTGTGCCCAGTAGATCCATGACCATGTGACCTGAAATCCCTGCATAGGAAGCACACAGGTGTCTTAGCTGCTACTAAAGCCCATGGCCTGTAGTAGTATTACTGGAACAACTATAGAGCTGTTCTGTGTCACACCACTGGCCTGTGGGGTTGGAGGGTAAGAAGTCATTTCTCCCCACACCCTCCTATGTGCAAACCCCATTGACTTGTTCCTCAGGGAGGTGTGAATTTTCCTCGTGCATTTGATTGAGAGATTAATGCTGAAATATACCGATGACAATTAAAGTCACCAATAACTATTTCAGTGTTGATCATTTCAGTAAACACATCCAGCTACTCTGCTGTTATTGCTAAAGCTTGAGTAGAATACCAACCACTCCTATCTGCTTCCTTCTGCCCCTTCTTATCCCAGCTGCTGGGCAGTAGGAGTAATAAGAGCTTTAACCAGTTTTTTTAGAAATTGGGTTTAAGACAAGGAAGTGTATGAACATCTAGAAAGGGTTTGTGGTATATAGTAGGAAACAGTGTCACTGCTTTTAATATCCACACATGTATGCACAGACCAAAAAGCAATGACACAGGGATAGTAGGTGCCTACATGTGTGGATATTTAGCTGCACAGCAAAATGGTGAGTCAACTGAACTGCTCTAAACGTGCAAAGGCTTCAAGAATTAACTCCCACTGCAGAGCACATGGCCAAGGGAAAGATCACCCGGCTGGGAGTCAAAAGAGTCCTAAATAATAGCCCTCTCATTGACTGTCCTAACAACAGTTTATACTTGCAATGCACTGTGCAGACATTATTAGTTTAGCCTCACAACACACAGATGACAGAGGAAAATCTCCCTGCCTCCCAATTTATCAAGAGGGAAACACAAGGTCAGTGCTAGTGCCCCAACATCAAACAGCAAGTTGGTAGAAGAGTCAGGATAGAACACAGGAGCCCTCAATGAGTCTCACATGCAGAATCCCCTAGGTCACATTGCCTCTCGGGTAAATCACTCGCCTTTTCTGTGCATGAAGCTAAATCACCATTCGGGTATGTGAACCGTGGTAAATGCATATAAAAATGAGGACATGTGCTAGTACAGGCATTTGAGCATACCACCCCCACCACTCTCTGAAAATGTGGCCCTTTATATTAGAAGGAATAATACATTTTTTTTCCTGAAGTTTAATGAACAAAGATAAGTAATGTTCCCTACCCAGTACTCCTGGACAGCCTCCTTCATGGGAATCACAGTGTGACCATGGTGAGCCTGGGATCTCTCACACACCATGCACACAGGTGTCTGATCCTCTTTGCAGTAGAATTTCAAAGCGTCTCCATGTCTCTCACACATATTTTCTTCAATAGGTTTTCTCAGTCTTTCTGAACTTGATAGCTGGTTTATTGATTCCACGATATTCTTCAGCTCCCTGTTTGGCTCTTTCGGAACCTCTTTCTTCACTGCAGACAGACAATGTCGAACTCCTTTTCCTCACAGAGCTGAGTGATACATTCTGTGCAGAAGCTGTGTCCACACTCAGTACTCACCGGGTCTTTAAATAAATCCAAACAGATGGAACAAGTAACTTCATCATTAATGTTTTTTGCAGGATCTGCAGCTGCCATGCTTTTTTGTATGACAGAATGAACAAGTTCCCTGTCACCATCACATACTCCGCAATGTGTTCATCTTACAGCAGGAAGGTGCCTCACTCCTCAGAAATCATGTTAGTCCAAAGGTCCTGGCTGCAGTTTTATTGGTCAAGTACCATGTAGCTACTCCCTAGAGACTGAACAAACACCATTACTTCCTCAGGAACATAGATAAGCCTATCCACACATCACTGAGAGAACCTCCACCCAGGGAAAGTGGGAGGGACACAGTGGCCCCCTCTGTGCTAGGAAAAGTATCCCTTGTTTGACAATAGTTGTCAACAAATGATTCATCTCATCCTTGAACTGTTTTTGAAAACAGCATATCTGCCCATGTAAATGAGGAACACATCATTTCAGCCACACTTGAGACATTGTGATAGGGCCTGTCCACACTAGACAACGTCAATCAGCAGGCCCACACTGAAGGGACTAGTTAGTGTGAGCATTTGTCGTGTGTGCAGGGCTGTACCCAGGCCCCCAGATAACTAAGCTGAAGGGGAGAAGGTCTGTGAAGTTGGGCTGAGGCAAAAAACATGAACACTTCAATCCCAGTGTCCTAAATGCCCCAACAGAGGCACAAAGAGACACACAGAGTGGTCACCTACAAAAATCTGTGTTAAACTGGAGTTCAGGTAGCTGCTGCACAGCGAGGGCTTCAGCTTTGTGTGGCACGTGGGATTCAGTATCTCAGGCTACGTCTACACTAGAAACTTCAAAGTGCTGCCACAGGAGCGCTTCCATGGCAGCGCTTTGATGTGCGAGTGTGGTCGCGCGCACTCCACGAGGGGATTAGCTCCGAGCACTCGGAGGCTGTCCACACTAGCACTTTAAAGCACTCAAACTTGCTGCACTCAGGGGGGTGATTTTTCACAACCCTGAGCCAGCAAATTAGAGCACTATAAAATGTAAATGTAGACAAGCCCTCAGACACAACCATTGGAAATCAGGAAATGCTCAGTTCAAGGTGTCTCCACTTCACCCCAAAGTAAATGTCAGTGTGACGAGCAAAAACAAACCACAGACTTATGAACACCAGGAAACGCAGTTACAGGTGCTGCTTCACATCCAGCACCTGCACTTACCTACGCATAGCCCTTTTCTCCCCTCACTATACACAGTGTGCGCCCACCTCCATGATTTCATTCTTATCTGGACTCTCCTGAGTATTCTGGTGTCCACCCTAGCTACTTTGGACTCCTCCCTCACAGGAACCTTTTCTCTCTCTTACCAGATTTGCCCGTTATTTTGGGGTATGCTCAGGGTTAGTGTTAGGGTTAGGGTTACACTCACACCACACAATAAAAACACTAACCCAGGAACCTATCCTTGCAACAAAGCCCGATGCCAAGTCTGTCCACATATCTATTCAAGTGACACCATCACTGGACCTAATCACATCAGCCATGCCATCAGGGGCTCATTCACCTGCACATCTACCAATGTGATATATGCCATCATGTGCCAGCAATGCCCCTCTGCCATGGACATTGGCCAAACCGGACAGTCTCTACGCAAAAGAATAAACAGACACAAATCTGACATCAGGAATCATAATACTCAAAAACCAGTAGGAGAACACTTCAACCTTTCTGGCCACTCAGTAACAGACCTGAAGGTGGCAATTTTGCAACAGAAAGACTTCAAAAACAGACTCCAACGAGAAACTGCTGAGCTTGAATTGATTTGCAAATTACATACCATTAACTCTGGCTTGAATAGAGACTGGGAATGGCTGAGTCATTACACTACTTGAATCTATTTCCTTATGATAACTATCCTTAACCTCTTGTCAACTGTCTGTAATTGACCATCTTGATTATCACTACAAACGTTTTTTTCCTGCTGATAACAGGTCATCTTAATTAATTAGCCTCTTAGAGCTGGTATGGCATCTTCTCTGTATGTATATATATATACTCTTATTATACGTTCCATTCTATGCAACCGATGAAGTGGGCTGTAACCCATGAAAGCTTATGCTCAAATAAATTTGTTAGTTTCTAAGGTGCCACAAGTACTCCTGTTCTTTTTACGGATACAGACTAACACGGCTGCTACTCTGAGTCCTGGTTATGAAAGCAGAGTCCTGGTGCTTACAGTTTATGATGCCCATAACATTTAATTCATCTCCAAAGTACAAGGTTTAATAACTAAACAAACCGGTATTCAATATAGCTTTAAACTTTGCACTAAGCAAATGATCCAACATCCGGCAAAAAATGAAACTGATCTAATCTCAATGACCAAACTCCACAGGCTCACTGATAAATAAAGAGATGATAGAGCACCAGGAGCCTAAATTACAAGGCTGTGATATTTAATTGTTTCTTGGGCATGTTTTGTATTCATGTACCTGAATTCGTATAAGAGAGTGTAACAGAACACCTATCCAAACGATTCATTAGATGATCCAATGCAAAAATCATCCCAAAACAACAATCAAAATCTCCCCTTCCTTCGCATCTCCCCTTGCCTCCCACAAAATCTACCCCACCTTCCTCAGCTGTCTGGTGGTGTTTACAGCGTGCCCAAAAGGCCAAGAGATTCAGGCAATTTCAGACCAATGAGCACCCTGCCAGCAACCCCTCTTTTATACCAAGTGGGGAAGGGGGCTGTGGCTCGAGTGTCTCCACTCACCTCTAATGGAGCAGAGTCATGGCATGTGAGGTGAGGTGTCTCTCAGGTAGGAGGGTCTCAGAGCATTAAGAGTCCTTTATGGACAGGGACCTTGGGTTTGGATCTTTGAGTACAAAATCCCAACTTTAAGTAGCCTTAGGAATGAAAGAGCTTTCCTGAATCAGAGATACCACCACAGAGATCTCCACCACACAAAGAGAACTGAAGGAAGGGTGAGATCGACCCACTCTATTTAAACTGCACAGAGATTAAGAAATCAATATTTATCAGTAACAGTTTCCACAGAGAATGTCTGTGCTTTGGAGGAAGTCAAAATTTGGTCTTGGATAAAGCAAATATTGCTTTCCTAGAATACTGAACCAATTGGAGTTCATATTTTTGTTCCATAAATGCAGATATTTGCACGGGTAGAACTCATACCTTGGGGATAGCAGAATTGCTAAACTTTACTGCCCATAGATATTACTGAGATATCCTGATTTCCAATAGTATCAGGAAAGATACACTAAGAGCAAGAGAGGAAAGATAGAGCACTGAAGTAGCCTTAAGATTTTAAAATCTTTCTCCTAAAAACAAACATTGGATTAGGTTATTGGATTTAAATCTGACACACGGAGGCCTGGTCTACACTAGGCGTTTATGTCGAATTTAGCGCCGTTAAATCGAATTAACCCTGCACCCGTCCACACCACGAGGCTATTTAGTTCGACATAGAGCTCTCTTAAATTCGACTTCTGTACTCCTCCCCAATGAGAGGAGTAGCGCTAAATTCGAAATGGCCATATCGAATTAGGCTAGGTGTGGATGGAAATCGACGCTAATAGCTCCGGGAGCTATCCCACAGTGCACCACTCTGTTGACGCTCTGGACAGCAGTCCGAGCTCGGATGCTCTGACCAGCCACACAGGAAAAGCCCCGGGAAAATTTGAATTCCTTTTCCTGTCTGGGCAGTTTGAATCTCAGTTCCTGTTTGGACATCGTGGCGAGCTCAGCAGCAGTGGCAACGATGCAGAGCTCTCCAGCAGAGATGGCCGTGCAATCTAATAGAAAGAGGGCCCCAGCATGGACTGATCGGGAAGTCTTGGATCTCATCGCTGTGTGGGGCGATGAGTCCATGCTTTCAGAGCTGCGCTCCAAAAGAAGGAATGCTAAGATCTACGAGAAGATCTCTAAAGCCATGGCAGAGAGAGGATACAGCCGGGATGCAACGCAGTGCCGCGTGAAAATCAAGGAGCTGAGACAAGGCTACCAAAAAACCAAAGAGGCAAACGGACGATCCGGATCCCAGCCCCACACATCCCGTTTCTACGAGGCACTGCATTCCATCCTAGGTGCGGCTGCCACCACTACCCCACCACTGACCGTGGACTCTGAGGATGGGATATTGTCCGCGGCCGGTTCCTCGTCGGACATGTTAGCGGACGGGGAAGATGAAGAAGGAGATGAGGAGGACGATGCAGTCGACAGCGCTGGCACCGCTGATTTCCCCGACAGCCAGGAGCTCTTCATCACCCTTACCGAGATCCCCTACCAACCGTCCCCATCCCTTACCCCGGACACAGAATCAGGGGAAGGATCAAGCAGTAAGTGCTTTAAACATGTAAACATTTATTTTTAACAGAACTGAATTATTTACAATATTAACAATGGCTTATTTCCTAAACTGCTGTAAACATGTCAACATTTATCTGCAACAAAACTGGAATATTTACAATATCAACAAAGGGTTTCTCATGATTTCTGTGCCTTGGCCTCTTCACTATTTAGTCCCAAATATTTAAAAATTTTTTTACAATGTCCGGTTATTCATGATTATGCGGCCCAAGACGCTCCACTCTTTAGTCCCAGTGCACCTACACGAAAATCCGGTCAATATGGCCGGGGATAGACGCGAAATCCTCATAGGAGAACTCCTCGTACGTCTCATGGAGGTACAGTTCCAGCCTGTTCATCAGGTTCCTGGGTAGGGCGATCTTATTGGGCCCTCCGTGGTAGCACACGTTTCCCCGCCACGACACAATCAAGTATTCAGGGATCATCGCACGGCACAGCATAGCGGCAAACGGCCCTGGTTTTTGCATGCTTTCCCTCAGCGTGCGTTCCTTCTCGATGTCCGAGATCCTCATGAGGGTGATGTCGCTCATGATGCCCTGCTTTGAATTAGGGAGGGGAATGTTAGTATTGGGACTGCTTTACAGCCACGCGGTGGAGGGAGAGGGGCAGCATACAGGGATCTTTCCCTGGGACAGCCGCGAGGGGGTGGGACAGGGGCCGAGTTCATGCTTGCCTGATTGCTGGCATTGAGACTGGCATTGCTTTCAATGTGACAGGAGGCCAGTGCTCCTATTAAAGTTTTAAGCAGCCACAAGTCTAGGGCTTACCATGATTGCCTGCTACAGAAGTTCAGGTGTTCTGCCACGCTTCTCAGATAACCGCAAGACCACTGCAAAGACCACCGCAAGACCCCAGGCACTGAAGGCGAGGGCCGAAAATTCGACCTTGTCCGGAGTGCGCATGTGAGAGGTGGAGTGCATGGTCTTGTTCACAGAGAAAGACTAGGTTCTTTGTACACAACTTCATTTATCTGTCTCAGGAATTCACTCCCTTTTCCCCATTCCCACAGACACATCTGCGACTGTCTCCCAACCCAGCCTGTCAGCACACTCCCAGAGGCTAGCGCAGATTAGGCGGAGGAAGAAGAAGACGCGTGAAGACATGTTCTCAGAACTAATGGACTGCTCCCGAGCCCAGGCAGCCCAGCAGACACAGTGGAGGGAGAACTTGTCACAAATGCACCGAGCAGTCATGGAACGGGAGGAGAGGTGGCGTCAGGAGGACCAGCAGGCTACTGAAAAGCTGCTTGGACTAATGAGGGAGCAAACGGACACGCTCCGGCGCCTTGTGGATGTTCTGCAAGACCGGAGGCAGGAGGACAGAGCCCCGCTGCAGTCTATCTCTAACCGCCCTCCCCCGCCACCAAGTCCCACACCCCCCTCACCCAAAGTACAAAGAAGGAGGGGTGGCAAGGGCCGTTAAAACTTTCAGTCAACCCCTGCAGACTGCTCTAGCACTAGAAGGCTCTCATTCCCCAAAATTTGAAAAGTCCTTTCCTACCCACCTCACAGAAGCCCCCGTGCAAGTTTCACCCCCCACGTTTCATGTGTGGTTCATAATAAAATATTCGTTTCTGTTAATTACTGTTTCCATTACTTTCTTTTGGAGGAGAGTCTGTCTGAAGGGGGGGAAGGGGCTTGGTAATTGGACACGACAGTCACCTTTAGCAGGGTACAGAGGCGGGGTCAGGTCCAGCATCAGGACACATACACAGTGCAGTAACTAGTGACCCTGGTCAGTCTGGGAGGTGGTTTTCATGTTCGGGGGTGGGGTTGCTCTGTGACTTTGTGGCGGGGGAGGGCAGTTACAGATCTAATGCATCACAGAGCCGCGCAGCATGGGAGCTGTAAGCCTCCTCCCCCTGCCAGACAGTCACATAGCCGACACATACCCACTGTCCCGCCCAGGAGGGATGGCAGTCTCTGTTGAAACAACCAGTCCACCACTGCGGAGCCTGTCATTCCTGTAGTTTAGAACCATCATTTGCATCACAACACTAAACCCGCCCCCCGCCACTGTCTGCGTCCCAGGTTTAAAACATTCCCGCGAAAACATTAATAAAGACAACGGTGTTCATTGACAAAACAGAACAGATTTTATTTTTTGGGAAGGGGGTGAAGGGGGTATGTAACTGGAGAGGATAGTCAACGGTAACTGGGTAAAGAAACGGGGGCAAGTTCAGCTTCTGTGTCCATAAACTTAAAAGTCACTGGTGACCATGCTCAGTCTGGAAACTGGATTTCAAAGCCTCCCGGATGCACAGCGCGTCCCGCTGGGCTCTTCTAATCTCCCGGCTGTCTGGCTGGGAGTAATCAGCAGCCAGGCGATTTGCCTCAACCTCCCACCCCGCCATAAAGGTCTCCCCCTTGCTCTCACAGAGATTGTGGAGCACACAGCAAGCTGCTATAACAATGGGGATATTGGTTTCGCTGAGATCACAGCGAGTCAATAAGCTTCTCCATCTCCCCTTGAGACGGCCAAAAGCACACTCCACCACCATTCTGCACTTGCTCAGCCGGTAGTTGAACAGTTCTTTTTCTGTGTCCAGGGCGCCAGTATAGGGCTTCATGAGCCAGGGCATTAGCGGGTAGGCTGGGTCCCCGAGGATGACTATAGGCATTTCCACATCCCCAAGAGTTATTTTGTGGTCCGGGAAGTAAATACCTTCCTGCAGCCGTCTAAACAGACCAGAGTTCCTGAACACGCGAGCGTCATGAACCTTGCCCGGCCATCCAACGTTGATGTTAGTAAAACGTCCCTTATGGTCCACCAGTGCTTGCAGCACCATTGAAAAGTAGCCCTTTCGGTTGATGTACTGGCTGGCCTGGTGGTCCGGTCCCAGGATAGGGATGTGAGTCCCATCTATAGCCCCACCGCAGTTTGGGAATCCCATCGCGGCGAAGCCATCTATGATGGCCTGCGCGTTTCCTAGGGTCACTACCTTTGACAGCAGTACCTTCACGATTGCCTTGGCTACTTGCATGACAACAACCCCCACGGTAGATTTGCCAACGCCAAACTGGTTCGCGACTGACCGGTAGCTGTCCGGCGTTGCAAGCTTCCAGAGGGCTATGGCCACTCGCTTCTGGACAGTCAGGGCTGATCGCATCCGGGTGTCCTTGCGCTTCAGGGCAGGGGACAGCAACTCACAAAGTTCCATAAAAGTCCCCTTCCGCATGCGAAAGTTTCGCAGCCACTGGGATTCATCCCAGACCTGAAGCACTATGCGGTCCCACCAGTCCGTGCTTGTTTCCCGGGCCCAGAATCGCCGTTCAACAACATCCATATGCCCCATTGCCACCGTGATGTCCTCGGCACTGGGTGTCGTGGTTTCAGACAGGCGTGTGCTACTCTCGGAGTTTAGGTCCTCACCCCGCTGCCGTAGCCTCCTCGCCTCATTTCTCTCTATCTGCCTCAGTGAAAGGTCGATGATGAGCTGCGAAGCGTTGACAACGGCCACAACTGCAGCGATGGTCGCAGCGGGATCCATGCTCGCAGTGCTGTGGCGTCCGCGCTGTCACTGACCGACCAGAAAAGTGCGCGAACTGATTTCCCGCCGGCGCTTTCAGGGAGGGAGGGAGGGAGGGCGGTAGTGACGGACGGATGACGACAGTTACCCAAAAGCACCCTCGACAAACTTTTTTACCCAGAAGGCAATGGCGGCTCGACCCAGAATTCCAATGGGCAGCGGGGACTGCGGGAACTGTGGGATAGCTGCCCACAGTGCACCGCTTCCAATGTCGAAGCTTGCCCCGTTAGTGTGGACTGACAAAGTCGAATTACTGTCCTTAGTGTGGACACACACGTTCGACTTTGTAATATCGATTCCACATATTCGATTTAACTAAAATCGAACTACTCTCGTAGTGTAGACATACCCGGACTTTTTTTCTTTGAATTGAATTGAATTGCTTTGGTGCCTGATTTACTGGTCTCTTTTCATCTACAAACAGAGCACTGTCACTGTAAGAAAATATTGTGTGCATTTTATATGTTAAGATTATACCTATCTCATAGAACTGGAAGGGACCCTGAAAGGTCATTGAGTCCAGCCCCCTGCCTTCACTAGCAGGACCAAATACTGATTTTGACCCAGATACCTAAGTGGCCCCCTCAAAGATTGAACTCACAATCCTGGGTTTAACAGGCCAATGCTCAAACCACTGAGCTATCCCTCCCCTCCCTAGGTTGCAAAGGGGGGGGGAGGGATAGGGGGAGGGATAGTAACCTAGTTGATGGATTGATTTTGCCATCAACTAGGTTACTAAAGTAATCTTACCATTGCTTAAAAGATTGACATTCACTTCATCATTGCCTTGTGTTGTATGTACATACTTTATAAAACTGTATTTATTGTCATCACATCTGTGTGAGAATTTCTCATTTGATGGTTACTTTTTGTCCTTTTTACCTGCTAAAATTAATCTCTAAGTACTACTGAAAACTGATACTGTCTTGCATGACCTTTTCATAAACAAACTAGAGAAATATAGGCTAGATGAACCTACTGTAAGGTGGATGCATAACTATCTGGAAATATATATTCAGAGAGCAGTTATCAATGGCTCACAATTGAGCTGGAAGGGCATATCGGGTAGGATCCCACAGGGATTGCTGTGAATCCAGTTCAATTCAAAATCATCATAGCTGATGTGGATAATGGCACAGAGAGTATATTCATAAAGTTTGTGGATGATACAAAACTGGGAGGCATTGCAAGTGCTTTGAGGACAGGATAAGTATTCAAAATTATCTTGACAAACTGGAGAAATCGTCCAAAATAAATAGGATGAAATTTAATAAGGAAAAAAGCAAAGTACTCCACTTAGGAAGGAATAATCAATTACACAAATATAAAATGGGAAATGACTGCCTTGGAAAGAGTACTGCAGAAAAGGATTGGGGGGTATAGTGAATCACAGATTAAATTTGGGTCAACAATGGAATACTGTTGTAAAAAAAAGTGAACATCATTTGGGAATCTATTAGCAGGAATGCTGTAAGCAAGACACAAGAAGTAATTCTTCCACTCTACTACAAGTTGATAAGGCCTCAGCTAGAGTATTGTGTCCAGTTGTGGACAGCACACTTCAGGAAAGAAGTGGACAAACTGGAAAAGGTCCAAAGGAGACTGTGATAAGGCAGAATGGCCTCCCACGGAGCCAGAGAGGGAGGAACCAAACGCTAACCCAGGGTGGGCAGAGCCAGACCGGTCTCACCCTGCCCACTAGAAGTCAAAGGGAGGACAAGAAGTATAAAGGCTGAACCTGGTAGTTTGGTGGCAAGTGGCCGAAGGGGACAAATGCCTCCTGCTTGCTCCCGGACTTAGAGCCTGAGGAGAAACCTTGCCACGCTGAAGACTGACCAGAGTTGCTGCCGTCACTGATGGATCTGTGCATGGTGGAGTGGCTGGGGTGGGGCCGCTCTCGGATACCTACCCCAAGGAGTCAGGGGGCCCCCACAAAGCCAGGTACACCCCAAGGGAACAGTAGGAAGTGGCCCAGGCCCAGCTGACTCCAGTCTGGCTGCAGCGCTGCCTGAGACGAGGTCAGTATGTTGTGGTCAGGATCCCCGCTGACTCAGTGGCGGGACACCCTGGCACTGTTAGGGTCCTGGGCTGGGATGCAGTGGAATCGAGTGAGCCTGTGTCCCCCTTCCCCTGCCACCCCACCCCTGGGCTGGCAGATCTCCCCCTTAACTGTTGGTGCCCCACCCTGCCCAAGGGCCCAAAGGTTCCTAGACTGCTATTCCCCTAACTATTTGCTCTGCCCCACTGAAGGGCTAGCGCCCCAGACTGTCTATTCCACCACTAATTGAGGGTGGAGCCTCATGATGTAGTGAGGCAGGGGGGCCTCCCACTGAGCCAGAGGGGGAGGGACCAACCACTAAACCACTACAGATACTCCCAAAAATGATTAAAGGTCTAGAGAACATGACCTGCTATGTGGAAAGATTGAAAAAACTGGAATTGTTTAGTCTGGAGAAGAGAAGACTGAGGGAGGACAGATAACAGTCTTCAAGTACATAAAAGATTGTTATAAAGAGGAGGGTGATAAATTGTTCTCCTTAACCAGGAATTGAAGTAATGGTCTTAAATTGCAGCAAGGGAGATTTAATTGAGACATTAGGAAAACTGTCCTAATGGTAAGGGCAGTTAAGCACTGGAATAAATTGCCTAGGGAGGTGGTGGAATTTCCATCACTGACGGTTTTTAAGAACAGGTTAGACAAACATTCATCAGGGGTGGTGGTCTAGAGATGAAACTTAGTCCTGGCTCACTGCAAGGGACTGAACTAGATGCCCTATCAAAGCGCCTTCCAGTCCAACATTTCGATGATTCTGTGATTATCATCTTTAATTTTTTGTTAATTGAATCCTTTATCTATTACAGTCATCCCGTTTACTCTTATTAAAAACTGGCACATTAGCTTTCTTCTAGTCTTCTGGAACTTCTCCAGTGCTCCAAGACTTATTGACAATCAACTGTAATGATATAAGCGACAAAGAGTCCTGTGGCACCTTATAGACTAACAGACATATTAGAGCATAAGCTTTCGTGGGTGAATGCATTCGGCATTCATCTGATGAAGTGGGTATTCACCCACGAAAGCTTATGCTCTAATACGTCTGTTAGTCTATAAGGTGTCACAGAACTCTTTGTCACTTTTTACAGATCCAGACTAACACGGCTACCCCTCTGCTACTTGTAATGATCTAGTGAGCTCCTCAGACACCTCTGTAAAAACTCTGTCTACACTACAGAAGGCAAAGCGAGGGGAATAGCTTAGAGCACTGGGAGCCTGTCCACACTAGCGCTTTAAAGTGCTCAAACTTGCTGAGCTGGGGTGTGTGTGTGTGTGATTTTTCACACCCCTGAGCCAGCAAATTAGAACTCTTTAACTTGCCAGTGTAGACAAGGCCTCAGATGCAAGTTATCTGGAGCTCCTGATTTAAAAATATCCTGCAGTAGCTGCTGTTTAACATCCTCCAGAGAGTAGTGGAATGGCAAGAGTGTTGTCACCCCCATATGATGAAACTATATCTCTGATTTCTCCCCAAATACAGAAGAGAAATATTTATTGAACATGTCTGTCTTTTCTGCATTATCATTGACCATTCTACTACTGCCATCTAGTAATGGACAAATACCATTCTCAGAATTCTTTTTCTTCCTACGGCCATACTGGGTCAGACCAAAGGTCCATCTAGCCCAGTATCCTGTCTTCCATTGATGGCCAGTGCCAGGTACTTCAGAGAGAATGAGCAGAACAGGCAATCATCAAGTGATCCATCCCATGTCTCCCATTTCGACTTATGGCAAACAGAGGTTAGGGACATCCTCCCTACCCATCTGTGGCAGGGCAGGGGTGAAACCCCTTGAATGCCCTGCTAAAATGCTGGCTAAGCCTTCCTTTCGGGCAGAGAGGCCAGGGGCAGAGGCTCAAAGCAGCCAGCAGGGAGCCCAGCTGTGGGCCTTATCGAGGGCTGGCTCACTGCAATAGACTGAGCTATGCAGCCAGGGCCGGCTCTAGGTTTTTTGCTGCCCCAAGCAAAAAAATTTTGGGCTGCCCCCCACCCCAGCCCTGGGCTTTCCCCCTCCCCCCCCCCAACTGCACCCTCCTGCCGCCCCAGCCCTGGGTCACTGGTAACTCGCTCCCAGGGCGGGTCATTCAGCAGGAATTTTGGATGTGCACAGAACACAGACAGGATTGGTTCCCATATGGTTACAGAACTGCAGTAAAGTGGAACAATTTTCAGCTTGTGTGACTGGAGGATATCTGGATGCATATTATAAGACTGTCCTACATAAATGAGGAAAAGTTGAGGTGCCTTTATTATTCTTTTGTTCCATTCTTTGTTTCTATGGGGAATGCACTATCACGGTCTTCCTTTTAAACAAATAAAACTAAAACTTAAAAAAAAACAACAACAACAAGCAATGGCTGTTGAAAATAGTAATTCCAGTCCTAATAACCACTGGGAAGCATTTCTTTCTCAATTTTATCCTACCTTTTCTACAGCAAGTTACAGTGGATCAGTATATTTGATTTGGGGGAAATGAAGTAACAGCTGCCCAAATTGAGCTTGAGCACTCCTGAATTTTGAGGGTGTTCAAATCTGGAAGGCAGGTGCTAGATTCCCTTTCTGAATATTAGCTATATCTGGAAAGGAAAAGTCAATTTCTGCTTCCATGGCTCAGAAGTGGAAATCCTCCTAAGTGCCTGGTACTGTATCTAAAGCTGCCCAGGTCCAGAGCCTCCCCTCCCTTACTTTTCATTTTAAATTCTAGTGAGATCCACATACCTCCCTTGCTAGGCTTCAGATAGAGAGGTGCACCGTCCATTTAGTCCCCCCAATTCCTTCTTTGGGGGACAGCCCAGGGCTGGGGCGGCAGGGGGTGAGGGTGGGGGGAGAGCCCAGGGCTGGGGGAGCAGGGGAGTGCAGGTGGGGGCCAGAGCTGAGGCGGCAGGAGGTGCGGTTGGGGTGAGAGCCCAGAGCTGGGGCGGCAGGGGGTGCGGGTCGGGGGGGGAGAGCCCAAGGCTGGGACAGCAGGGGGGTGCGGGTGGGGGCCAGAGCTGAGGTGGCAGGGGGTGTGGGCGGGGGAGAGCCCAGGGCTGGGGCAGCAGGAGGGTGCAGGTGGGGGCCAGAGCTGAGGCGGCAGGAGGTGCGGTTGGGGTGAGAGCCCAGAGCTGGGGCGGCAGGGGGTGCGGGTCGGGGGGGAGAGCCCAAGGCTGGGGCAGCAGGGGGGTGCGGGTGGGGGCCAGAGCTGAGGTGGCAGGGGGTGTGGGCGGGGGAGAGCCCAGGGCTGGGGCAGCAGGAGGGTGCAGGTGGGGGCCAGAGCTGGGGCAGCAGGGGGTGCGGGGGGGGGGGGAAGAGCCCAGGGCTGGGACAGCAGGGGAGTGCAGGTGGGGGCCAGAGCTGGGGCAGCAGGGGGTGTGGGCGGGGGAGAGTCCAGGGCTGGGGCGGTGCAGGGGGGGGGCAGCAAAAAACCTAGAGCTAGCTCTGTTCCTACCATTCACAGCAAGCTGCAGATTTCAGTACCATATTCCTTCCCCCACCCTTTCCTGTTGCTAGTGGCCAAGGGAATGCTGGGAAATGTAGTTCTTTCCCTGCTCCAGGGCTGGCTCTATAGGCAGGGAGCTAACCAAGGAACTACAGCTCCGAGGGCCCCCTGTTGGTTCTCAGCTCCCATGCTGGATTCTTGTGCCCCTGCAAATTTGCCGCCCCAAGCAACTGCTTGCTTTGCTGGTGCCTAGAGCCGGCCCTGTATGCAGCGACAGCTGGGCTGAAGGCTGGGAGGGCTATAAAAGCCCTGAACAAAACTCAGTTAGGAGGCTAGCCTGGGAGGGGACAGGAGGTTACAGCTCTGTCTCTTCACTGCAGGAAGGGAGCCTCAAGGGCCAAGAGACCCTGGAACGGATTAGAAAGGGGATAACTGTTGGGGGATATAGGGGACTGCACGGTGGCACTGTAAAATAAAGCACAAGGGTGAAACACCAGAAGAAGGCGTGAGAACTCTTATTTTACCAGCCTAAGCACAGGGCGAGAAGGCAGAAACCTGTGCGGACCCTGTGACACTGGGGGCTTGTCCAGGATCCTCCTGGCCATTGCTGTTTGTGGCTGCCAGCATGGAGGAGACCCTAAAGTGGCTGGTGAGCACAGTGCAGGAAATGCAACAGTCCCAGCAGGCGGAGCGGCTGGCCCTGATAACATGGCAGGCAGACCAACAGAGGGCACTCCAGGAGTTCATCCGGGAGCAGTCGACGGCCCAGCAACAGATCCTCCAGAGAATGGTGAGTCCGCCAGCAGGGGACAGCACCAGGACGCCGGGGTGGGGGCTCTGCAAGATGGGCCCTGCAGATGACCCCGATGCGTTTCTAGGGACTTTTGAACGGGTGGCTACGGCGGCCGGCTGGGAGCGGGAGACCTGGGCCCTGCGGTTAGCCCCGTACCTGGGAGGAGAAGCCCAGGCCGCATTTATGGCTTTGGGCGACTCCCAGGCCAGGGACTACGATGCAGTAAAAGGCTGCGATACTGGACCACGTGGGACTCTCAACAGAGAGATATCGCCAGCGGTTCCGGGCGGCCCGCTGGATGGAGGGTCTGCGGCCCAGGGCATTCGCCCAGAAATTGATGGACTGGGCCAACCAGTGGCTGAGGCCTACTGCCCAGACGATGGAAGAGGTCATGGACCAGGTGGTCTTAGAACAGTTCCTCCTGGGGCTACCGGACCCAGTACGGGTATGGGTCCGAAGACATCAGCCGGCCCATGTGGCCGATGCGGTCCGGTTAACGGAGGAATATGTGGAAGCTGAGGGGTCCCAGCGGGTGGTGAAACCTGGCAAGGGAGTAGGACCGGGGAAAAGGCCGCCGGATGCTACACCCAAGAGGGGGCCAGACCCGGGGCCCACCCGCAACAGAGAACTGACATGTTGGCAGTGTGGACGCCCAGGCCATAAAAAGCAGGACTGCCCACAGATGGAATGTGGGCTGGCTGACTTTTGTGGGTGGACGGGGGGGCGGAGGAAGGCAGGGAAACACCCCCTGACTACGATACCTGTGTTGGTGGGGGGGAAGCCCCGGGAGGGGTGGTGGACTCCGCCTCCACCTGCTCGCTGATGCAGAAGGGTCTGGTGAGGCCCCACTGGGTGATTCCAGGGACAAAGGTGGCCCTATGGTGCGTCCATGGGGACAGCCAGGGCTACCCGTTGGCCCAGGTGCCTATGGAGCTGCAGGAGCGCTGTGACTGGGGACCCCTGTCGGGCGAAGCCCAGAGTCGGGGTGGGGAGCCTGAGGCAGGGGCCACAGAGCATCCAAGGGAAGGAGTAAAGCGGGGTAAGGGGATGCCCGAACCCCCAAAGGCGAAAGAACCCCCTCCCCCGGAGACAGGGGAACAAGGGGAGGCTAACAAGAAAACTCCTAGATGACAAGACCAGGAGCTTAAAGAGTGCTGGTTATGTGGCAACAAAGGCCCCTCAGGGGAGGGGTGCCAGGAGTGTAGCCCTCAGGGATCTGAGGAAGGCCAGGACCAAAGGGCCAGGGAACAGAGCCCAGAGGTAGGGTACCTAGGCCACCAGCTGCGGGTGGAAGAATGCGGACTCTGTCAGGCCAAGGGGCATAGGGGGGAGGCCTGTCCCTTCCATGGATGTGGGGGGAGGGCTGGTAACCCTGGAGAGGGTCCGCCAGGACCCACAGGGGGGGTGCAGGAGCTCCCGCCGGGGGGTGGATTTGTCCAGCTGAGGAGGGGGAGGGACAGGTGGAGCCTGGTGGCTTCTTGAAGGGGGGAGATGTGTGGCAGGGCAGGGGTGAAACCCCTTGAATGCCCTGCTAAAATGCTGGCTAAGCCCTGCTTTTGGGCAGAGAGGTCAGGGGCAGAGGCTCAAAGCAGCCAGCAGGGAGCTCAGCTGCGGGCCCTAACCAGGGCTGGCTCACTGCAATAGACTGAGCTAAGCAGCGACAGCTGGGCTGAAGGCTGGGAGGGCTATAAAAATCCCAAACAAAACTCAGTTGGGAGGCTAGCCTGGGAGGGGACAGGAGCCTACAGTTCTGTCTCTTCACCGCAGGAAGGGCGCCTCAAGGGCCAAGAGACCCTGGAACGGGTTAGAAAGGGGATAACTGTTGGGGGATAAAGGGGACTGCACGGTGGCACTGTAAAATAAAGCACAAGGGTGAAACACCAGAAGAAGGCGTGAGAACTCTTATTTTACCAGCCTAAGCACAGGGCGAGAAGGCAGAAACCTGTGCGGACCCTGTGACACCATCCATTAACTTATCTTGCTCTTTTTTGAACCCTGTTATAGCCTTGGTCTCTACAACATCCTCTGGCAAAGAGTTCCACAGACTGACTGTGTGTTGTGTGAAGAAATACTTCCTTTTGTTTGTTTTAAACCTGCTGCCTATTAATTTCATCTGGTGACCCCTAGTTCTTGTGTTATGCGAAGCAGTAAATAACAGTTCCTTATTTACTTTCTCCACACCAGTCATGATTTTATAGACCTCTATCATATCCCCCTTAGTCGTCTCTTTTCCGAGCTGAAAAGTCCCAATCTTATTAATCGCTCCTCATATGGAACTTCCCTTTCTTTCATTTTCTATATATTATTTTTATAGCTGTCTTCACTTCCCTCTAAACCAGGTAGGTTTATAACCAGCTCTGCCTTCTTCCCAGATTGTGGGATTGTGTATTTTGGGACATCTAGTAAGGTGGTGTTAAATTATTCCCAAATATCATTCACATTTTTCTGATTGAATTCTTCCTCCAAGTTCATTTGGCTCATAATTGTTTTCAGCTTCATGAAATTTGCCTTATTTTAGAGTATCAAGTGTGTGTGTGTGTGTGTGTGTGTGTGTGAGAGAGAGAGAGAGACTGTGGTGGAGAGGGTAAGAAGGGGTTGGGGAACCAAGTCGGAGGCGGTGGGTTGGGTAGTGGCAACAGCCAATCCATTCAGAGGGAGGATGCCTGGAGCACACACTTTGCAAAGCAGCCTGATGACATCATCAGTGTCTGAGCGCCCCTGCTGCGAAATTTGCTTCTGTGTCTGCTCTGCTGGCTGGAGAGTTTCTCTGGCACAGGTGACTGGTTCCTCTCTGGACTATTTCTCTTGCCTGGATGACTTAGGGAAGGGATGTGCTGCATGGGTCCCAATGCCCCAGGGGGACATAGGTGTCATCCCTACACAGTGCACTGGCTAGCAGGTTAAAGAATGGCTCCAGCTAAGCCCCATCTCCCAACGCGCCCCCCCCCCCACTTCCCTCCAGTACCTGCTGAGGCTGCTTCTGTGTCATTTCATCTTAACTATGATTATCCTGGGTTTAGAGCATTTGATATTGGGGATTATTGCAACAACCCTGTAATATTTTAACAGTTTTTTTCTGGGATTAGTACATGGGGGTGTGAACAATTCTATTCCCAGCTACAATATGTGAAAAAATCGTAACATGCTGTACACCCAGGCTGGTATGTTACAGGGGTTAAAACTGTGACCTTCAGGAAACTGATCCCTGGATTGAATATTAAATAGTTTGTGATGCTTCTGCTTTGAAATCATGCAGAAATTATCAACGTCTACGAGAATTTGCAGAACCAGATAAACTTCAGTAGGCAGCTTGCGTCTCAGACAAAGTGGCTTCGTTATTTAAAAAAAAGGGAAACGAAATTTTATTAATATAATGAGGTTAAACAATATATGGTTACAACATGGACACTAGTGTTAACTTTTTGACACCAACGTCACCCCTCTGCAGATTCCAGAGCTTTCCAGGTTGGCTTCTCATTGGAGGAGAAATCAGTGACATGGACAGGGTTGCCAACTGCTGAAAATGATTTTTATGGACAGTATAGAAAAAAATTACGGACAACCAAACTTTTTTACGGACACATTCTTACATAATATAAAGATGGCTCAAAAGGATAAAAGTGAACAATATTCAATGTTTTTATTCATACATTACAACAGCAATGTTATTATGCTAGTTTAACCTACTTACTAGCCACATCAGCATTCTCCAGTTTGTGTTCTCACACACACACACACACACACACACACACACACACTCACACTCTGTCAGGGTTCCCTCCCCACTCTGAACTCTAGGGTACAGATGTGGGGACCCACATGAAAGACCCCCTAAGCTTATTTCTACCAGCTTAGGTTAAAAACTCCCCAAGGCATAAATTCTCCCTTGTACCTTGGATTAGGTAACGCTGCCACCACCAAGTGATTAGACAAAACTCAGAGAAAGGACCACTTGGAGTTCCTACTCCCCCCTAATATTCCCCCCAAGCCCTACACCCCCTTTCCTGGGGAGGCTTGAGAATAAACAAGATGAGCACAGACCAACCTTGATTTTTTTTAGTATTCTAAAAAAAACAATCAGGTTCGTAAAAAAACAACTTTATTAGAAAGAAAAAAGGTAGAAGAAGCACCTCTGTAAAATTAGAATGGAAGATGATCTCACAGGGCATTCAGATTCAAAACACAGAGGATTTCCCTTTGGGCAAAACTTTAAAGTTACAAAAAGAAAACCAGGAATACACCTCCCTCTCAGCACAGAGAAAATTACAAGCCAAAATAAAAGTAAGTTAACGCATTCCCTTGCTAGTACTTACTAATTCTACTGGAGTTGGATTAGTTGCTTTCTTGATCTGTCTCCGGCAAGCACCCAGAACAGACAGACAAAGCCTTTCCCCCCCATTCCCCCGCAGATTTGAAAGTATCTTGTCCCCTGATTGGTCCTTTTGGTCAGGTGCCAGCCAGGTTACCTGAGCTTCTTAACCCTTTACAGGTAAACGGATTTTGTGCCTCTGGGCAGGAGGGATTTTATAGTACTGTATACAGGAAGGTTGTTACCCTTCCCTTTATAGTTATGACACACACACACACACACACACACACACACTCTTTCACGCGCTGGCTTCCCCTCCTGTTGGTTTTCAAAAACACCTGAGCCCATGAAACAGGATGATCGGTAGCATAGTCCCGGGGCGGGCGGGGAAACAGCCACGGCCCAAGCGCTGCTGGGGTAGGTGGGAGTGAGCTGACCAGGGGGCGGGGCGGGGCAGAACTAGCTACGGCAGCCTCTGCATGAATTAATCAGCAGCTCTCTTGCCTCTCAGCTGCAGGGCCGGCTTTAGGCTGATTCGCCTGATTCCCCCGAATCGGGCCCCGCACCTAAGAGGGCCCCGTGCTGGCGCCTTTTTAATTTTTACTCATCTGGCGGCGCTCCGGGTCTTCGGTGGCATTTTGGCGGCGGGTCCTCGAGTGCCACTGAAGACCCGGAGCGAGTGAAGGACCCGCCGCCGAAGTGCCGCCGAAGACCCAGAGCGCCGCTGGGTGAGTACGATTTGGGCCCCGCACTTGCTAAAGCTGGCCCTGCTCAGCTGAGCTGACAGTGACGCACCTGTGAACCCCCAGCCCCCAGCAAAGCGAGCCGGGCAGCAGGCAGGTGGCGGGGGAGCCCACAACACAGGCAGCTGGACCCGCAGCACGTTGGCCCGGCATGCAGACACAATCCTATTCCTATTCCAGCCCCCCTGGCCCAAGCCATCCCCCCTCCGGGCCCTCCTCCGACGCTTGAGGCCCAGGACCCACTCGCCCGGCTGGGACCGGGGGGCCACCATCAGTGACCGCCCCGCTGTGACTTACCGGCGGGAAGCGTGTGGGAGGCTGCTACACCCGGCCCGCTGTACCCTGTTCCCCACAGCCGCGGGGAGCCCGGCCGGGGTGTGCGCTGCCTGCCCGCCCAAAGTTGTTGCTGTGCTGACGCTAGTGATGCCAAGAAGAGTCAAAGCCGGAGGCTGAGAAGAGCTGCCCCCGCCAGCCAGCAGCAGGTCGGAGGGAGCCCCTGCCAGGAGAATTCCCCTCTCTGCCCCGGGAATTGGGGACTCCCTGGAGCTCACCCCAGGGCCAAGGGGAAGGACTCCTCAGCTCCACTGCAAAGCTCGGTGGTTTTTTACTGACATCTAAATGCTTTTACGGATTTTACGGACAGGTCCAATTTTAGCTCTTTTTTACGGACTCTCCATGAATTTACTAACGATGGGCAACCCTGGACATGGAGTCTATGAATTTTCTTAGTTTTACTTGTTTTATTTACACTACACACACCAGTCACTGAACAGGGATCACAACCTGCTCCCAGGAAAACTCCTCTGGCAGCAACCTCAGCCTGCCACAAAACTGATCAGAGGAGACAGGAAACCTTCTTGCTGTTTGTTACAGCTCCCCCACAAAGCAATGATACTGCATAACCAGCGCTTAATTTGTGCCAGGGCTTGTCAGAGCTGAGCCCCGGCACCTCGAGGCTGGGCAGTTCATAGTCCTGGAACTTCTGGGCTGGCTGCATCAGTTATGAATATAAAAAAATTGCTTGAGCCCCAGCACCTAATTGCTTGTGTAAGCAGAGTCAGGATGAGCTCTACCCTGACATCTGGTGGTGAATTATGGCGAGTGTGGAAAAGAACTCCAGGAGCTGATCTTGTTTGCATAGGCACACCCACTCGCCTGGCATGAAACAACAGCAACTGAAAGTGGTTACTTTGGCTGGTGTGGGATCCCCAGTTTCTCTGTTATTGGGGCAGGAAGAATAAAGTTTTGTTACCCTGATTCTGTGAATCAAGGCCCGTGGAACTGTTGTATGACAGAAGGACTGAGTGAGTCCTTCACCATTACCTAAGTAGCACTTGCTTGACAAGGGGCATGGGTTACAAAACCCAGTGAATTGAGAGAAGATGGGGACAAGTATTTGTACCCGATGGTATGGCCACACACTCTCTCTCTCTCTCTCTCTGATGGTGTTAAACACCAGTTGCACCATTTCCTCTCTCCACTGTTGAATGTCAGAGCTGACTTTGATTCCATTAGGAGTCTAGTTACAGACTGCTGAGCTGAATTCACTTTGGGTTAATGGTGCACCAGCACTGGGGCTCCCCTACTATGAGCTGAAATCACAAAAGAGCTAAAGTCATTAAGAGCTGAGATCACTGAGTGCTGTGTTAACTAGTGGGGGAGCCTGAAGCTATATTGCTAAGCAGCTGGCGGAACAATTTGTGGGGATGACTGGAGGCTCAGCGAGCGGCGCGGAGCCTTGCGGGGATGGTTGGAGCGGCCCAAGGAACGGCAAGCAGAGCTGTTTGCGGGGATGGCTGGAGCGGCTCACAGGTCAGTGAGCGGAGCGGAGCAGCTCGTAGAGCGGAGCAGTTTGTGGGATGGCAGGAAGTGGACTGGCTCGTGGTGAAGGCTGCAGCGGAACCCCACGGAGAGATGGCCGGCCGGCCTCGGATCACGTAAGGTGCCCCTTAACACCCTGCATGCCCCCCTTTTACTCTGGGGCTGCACTGACCAGGGACAGAGACTTTGGGGGTTGTTGGACTTTTGGGACTTTGGGTGGTTGCTGGACCCAAGAGACTTTGGGGGTGTTGGACGTTGGGGACTCTGGGTGATTTTTGGATTGCTGGATTCAAGAACCAAAGGGAAAGGACACAGCCCAATTTGCTGGGGTGGGTTTTTTGCTCATGGTTTGTGTTATGAATCCTGTTTGTGGTGTTTGTCCAATTTAATGCCGATGTTGTTTACCTCATGTTATTAAACATTTTCTACTACACTCAGACTCTGTGCTTGCGAGAGGGGAATTATTGCCTCTTAGAGGCACCCAGGGGGTGGTATGTAATTGTCCCAGGTGGGGTTTCGAGCCGGTTTTGCATTGTGTTATTGAAACGGAACCCCTAGATACAGAACCCGGCCCTTGTTGCTGCCAACTTAGGGTTACACTTGAGCCCTGGCACCTCTTTCATTACAAATTAAGCCCTGTGCATACCCAGTTACCATACAGCATTTCTTCAGGGATGGGGCATTTCCTGAAAATACAAAAGAAAAACGTAAAGCAGTGTATATAACAGCGTCTATTCTATTTATTACTGACCTCGGAACCGAATGTAGAAGTGGGCTGATAAAGTTTGCGAATGACACAAAGTTGGGAGGTATTGCCAATTCGAGAAGGATCGGGATATCCTGCAGGGAGACTTGGATGACCTTGTAAACTGGAGTAATAGTAATAGGATGAAATTTAATAGTGAGAAGTGTAAGGTGATGCATTTAGGGATGACTAACAAGAATTTTAGTTATAAGCTGGGGACGCATCGGTTGGAAGTGACGGAGGAGGAGAAGGACCTCGGAGTCCTGGTTGATCGCAGGATGACTGAGTCGGCAATGTGACGTGGCCGTGAAAAAAGCTAATGCGGTCTTGGGATGCATTAGGCGAGGTATTTCTAGTAGGGATAAGGAGGTGCTGCTTCCGTTATACAAGGCACTGGTGAGACCTCATTTGGAGTACTGTGTGCAGTTCTGGTCTCCCATGTTTAAAAAGGATGAACTCAAACTGGAACGGGTACAGAGAAGGGCCACTAGGATGATCAGAGGAATGGAAAACCTGTCGTATGAAAGGAGACTCGAGGAGCTCGGTTTGTTTACCCTAACCAAAAGGAGGCTGAGGGGGGATATGATTGCTCTCTTTAAATATATCAGAGGGATAAATACCAGGGAGGGAGAGGAATTATTTCAGCTTAGTACTAATGTGGACACGAGAACAAATGGATATAAACTGGCCGTCGGGAAGTTTAGGCTTGAAATTAGACGACGGTTTCTAACCGTCAGAGGGGTGAAGTTCTGGAATAGCCTTCCGAGGGAAACGGTGGGGGCAAAAGACCTCTCTGGCTTTAAGATTAAGCTTGATAAGTTTATGGAGGGGATGGTTTGATGGGATAACGTGATTTTAGTCAATAAGTCAATAACATGCCATCGCTGGTAATTAGTATCAATGGTCAATGTGGGTCTGGCTGGAGAATCTTGCCCGCATGCTCGGGGTTCTGCTGATCGCCATATTTGGGGTCGGGAAGGAATTTTCCTCCAGGGTAGATTGGCAGAGGCCCTGGAGGTTTTTCGCCTTCCTCCGCAGCATGGGGCAGGGGTCGCTTGCTGGAGGATTCTCAGCGACTTGAAGTCTTTAAATCATGATTTGGGGACTTCAACAGCTGAGTCAAGGGAGAGAATTATTCCAGGAGTGGGTGGGTCAGATTTTGTGGCCTGCATCATGCGGGAGGTCAGACTAGATGATCATAATGGTCCCTTCTGACCTTAAAGTCTATGAGTCTATGAGCCACCTGGTGACCCCCAACTTAACAATCCAAGAAAGGAAACAAATAACCAGTGTTTTAAACAAGCTATATCATAAGTCAGACTGGAGCCTCATGCCCAGCTCTCTAAATGCTGCAGGGTGGTGACAACAGCACTCAGGGAGCAGTGCGGGAGGCTGAGAGCATGTCACCAGGACAGGCACTACAACACCACAGCTACAGAACTGTACAGACAGAGTAGGTGTTCCCTACAGCGACAGAAGGGGTTTTTCTATCAATGTAGTTAATCCACCTCCTCCCTGAGCGACAGTAGTATCCAGGTCAATAGAGCATTCTATTGTCAACATTGCTGCATCAAGAGCAGGGGTTAGGTTGGCTTAACTACAGCACTCAGGGATGTGAATGTTTCACAGTCTGGAGCGCAGTAGCTATGTTGACCTAACATTTAAGTGTAGACCTGGCCTCCGCTGTGCTGACATTCAAGAAACAATAGTTTCATTTAGTATTTACATAAAGCTATAAATCATCTCTGCAAACACTAACTAATTCATTTGCACAGCCCCCCTCTGCCTGTGTGAAAAGTAAAATAGAAAGTTCCAGCTCAGATAACGACTGATGACTTACACCCTGGAATCAGAACTTGGTTTTTATGAATGATCAGTTGAAGTCAGTATTTCTGTTCTAAACTGCTCTATGGGTTCAGTGAAATATTCATCTCTGGCAGGGGGACAACTTGATATGGGATCCCACAGCCCAGAGGCGGAAGAAAGGGACAACCCTCCCAGTAAATGTGGCAGAGAGAGAGGAGATCAGAGCCATGTTCTCAGCATTGTAAAATCTCACTTCTCCGCTTTCATAGTTAAGATAAACTCCGATCTTCCTGGGTTGCCGAGGTATCTCAAAGGAGACAAGAGCCCAAATCCCAAAATGAGGTTTAAGGAAGATCTTTCCCTTCCTGCGCACAGAGTCTCTGGCAACTCCAATAGCCCAGTCTTTCCCAGGTCCCACCTCCACCTCCCAGTAATGACTCACTGAGGTGAAGCCCTCAGAACCTAGGACAGAAACAGAAGAGTCAAATCTCTCAGGATTGTTGGGCAGATTCTGCCATGTGTCTCCACGTCTCACCCTTTTCCGATCCGCAGACAGGACGAGTAGGGGATGGGCTGTGGCTGGATCCAGACTCACATCCACTGGGGTGAGAGAGAGAGAAAAAGTCGGTTTTTACAGTCAGAGCTGGGGAAAGGTTTGCTCATTTTCAGCAACAGGAAATGCCCCAGTTTGAGAGCTGATCCATGAATTTCTCTCACCCAGAATTCACCGGCGCACACTTGGGAAACATGAGTGTGGGATCTAATAAACAAGACTGGGAACTGTCCAATTTCTGATCTATGATTAAAGTGAATTCTAGCAATGCCATGTCAGTTAAACATTCCAGTAAAAAGCTCTAATAATATACTAAATACCCTGTCCCAAAGATCTTAATGGACCTCACCCCTGGTATTTACATGACATCTTAGTCCAAACCTCCTGTTTGAACATGGGGGCAGTGTTGTGTTCATTCCAATTAAGGAGACTATGAATCTCAAACACTATTAAATGACAATATTAACCCTATTCTTGCTGCTCTTTTGAACACGGGAGATGTCAGTTTAAATTCAGGAGATGATATGTCAAACTTTTCTCAGCCATCTGCCCCTTCTGACAAGTTGAATAGGACTCCACCCTCTTTCTACCCTCCTGGCCTTGGTGTGAGTGACACAAAATACCAATCCTGACCTAGGCTTTGGTGCTGTAAAGCAGTGGTACAGGAAAGTGGGACTGCAGGTAACCAGGAAGAGATATTATATTCCTTCCTGTTCAGGTCCTTACACTGTATCAATCTAGGGTGACCAGATGTCCCGATTTTATAGGGACAGTCCCGATATTTGGGGCTTTGTCTTATATAGGCACCTTTTACCCCACACCTTCTGTCCCGATTTTTCACACTTGCTATCTGGTCACCCTATGTCCATCCCTGGGATCTGATCACCTGGGGATCCCTGAGCCCCACCATCTCACCTGTGGGAACAGGTGACTGACAGGCTGCCTGCTGGAGAGACAAGGGCTCTCTCATATGTAGGGAACCTTCCTGCCTAACCCAGATGCAGTTACAGAGTTTCAGGGCCTGCTTAGAGTCTCTTCCTGGAGCAATGGGGAAGTCCTTGCTCTTTGACTTTAAGACTCTTGGAGTGGGAGGTACAGATGGCTCAATGGGGCACTAAGTGCAAAGACTAATTGGAGAGAAGAAACCTGAATTCTGATGGCTTCCCCCAAGGGTGAGCCTTCAGCTCGTGAGCAAACACAAAAGGGTAGCGCTTCCCCTCCACTACTGGAGACCAGCATGGGCAAAGGGAGAGCTGGGCTGGCTCGGTTACACAAACCCTGTTACCAAATGGTCAGGGCTTAAGGAATCTAGGGACTACGTTAATACATTCTCACAGGGGCAAGATCCCCATTCTTACCTTCACACCCCTGTAACTCAGTCCGCAGAGCCATATTTCCTCCAGGAGAGACGCTGTCCTTCCTTTTTTGTCCAAATTGTAGGCTTGGTCTCACAGATCTCAGATCATGAAAGCTGAATATGAAATTTGCTGTCATCACTCACGGCCTTTTTCATTCAGGGACACACAAAGTTCCCAGGACAGGGAAGGGGAGAAGGGACCTTTAAAACTACAGCCCCAGAGATTAAATGGGGACATAAGAGTTAGCAGGGAGACAAACCAACCTTTTGCTGCGGGACATTACATCCACCTAGAAGGAAACAGAAAGACAACAACATTTAGATGTCGCTGAGCAGTACAGTTCTGCCTGTTAATTTGGAGGATATTTTAGCATCTGAGCAGCAGAACGTTTTCATCCAGCTTTATTTATTTGCTGTAATTATTCTCAGGCTGTTCCCCGGGCCTGTCCCCCAGCTTCAGGTCAGACTCTCAGCCCGCTGTGCCCTGCAGGGACAGCACATGCCCTTTGCCTGCAGCCTGTGAATTCCCATCTCACAAGGGAATCCCACCGTTCCTCAGAGGGGAGCTGGCAGCAGGAGGTAGGAGCTGGGGGGTTTCTAGCCAAGCAGGGCTGGGTAAGGGGACAGAGCCCAGCTTCCCCCTCTGGCCAGCCCCAGACAAACTGCGGGGGCAGGGCAGGCCTGCCCAGCACCACCACTGAGCTCTGCTGGGGGGTCCCCTCTCACAGCACAAATCTCTGATCAGAGGTGAATCCCTGCGGTGCCACAAGATGGGGGATGGGCTGCTGGGGCCATGTGTTGGGTCTCGGTCAGCTTTCTATCCCCCCCTCACACACAGCTGCTCCGGAAGCTCCTTGTCATCCCAGTACAGTGCGGGCTGCTGCTGCTGCCTGGGAACAGTTAGTGATTGTGTCAGGCTGGAAACTTCCCTGGGGAACTCCAGGGAGAGACGGGACCTGGTGAGTTTAACACTTTCTGGCTTGGTCTATACTAGAGACTTACTACGGGATGGTGAACAATTTTAACTACTCGGGTAGACAGTGCTTCTCATGGAGGTGGATTAACTATGCCAATAGCATAGAAGCGTCTTCACTAAAGCACTACTGTGGTGCAATGCAGCATTATAAGTGTTGACCTTCATTCCGTCTCAGCCAGAACTGAATGAAAATATGTGAGACAAAGAACAGGCACTTCTCCAGCCTGAGGGGAATTCCCCTGCCCAAGATCAAAGGCCGGCTGCAAACAGTAGAGGTGAGAAGGCTTTTAAAATTAAAAAGTAAGTCACAGGACTCTTTTAGAATGGAAAGTATCAGGCAGTCTAACTGCTAAGGGCCTCTACTAGCTCTTCCTATAATATTTTCTGCCTTGGGCAAGGTGACCAGAAAAGAGCGATTTCCTGATGTAACTAACAAAAGGAGATTTCAGTTCTCTTTTAATGGAAATAATGTTCACTCCTGCCTTCTAAGAGATGTCATCTTTCTTGATTTCAAAGTATAGGATGGAAGTGCATTTATGTTTGGCATAGCATCATTTGGGAGAGGATCTTTGAACTCTGATCATCAAGACAAGCACAGGCAGACTCATTAAAATACACTGTATTTCTCTAGGGGACAGGGGCTAATCACATGTAGATGCATTATCTTTAAAAGTTTTGCAAAGGTTTTTGCCACTGGGGGGATATGGGCTCTGTGGCTATTGCAGAACCCATCCCTTGCCTCCCCGACCCAGCACCTGCTATAGGAGGCAGGTTGGAGCAATCCAGGGGAAGGACAGGGTATGGTCAGACTGCACTATTTTGTGGTTATACTGTGCTGGTGTAGTTGCCCTAAGTAGGTTTAACATCATTCTCATCACTGATTCCCAAGTTAGGAAATACCAGAATGAGCATTTCCTATGCAACATTAATTCTGCAATGAATGAGGCAGGGATCCTATAGGCAACAGACTCCTTCAATACACAGCCCCAGAGCAGAAAATCCTGTGCACTGAATAAGGAAGGGGTCCTGTGGGAAAAAAATAATATGGGATCATGTCATTAAAGTCTACATCATCACGCAAATGCACAAGAGGTCTGAATTAATGATGCCAAAGCAACATTTATTTGGACATTTGTTAACCTGGGAATGCTTAACTTTGTAAACTTTTAATCCTTTTTAAAACCTTGACTTTGTATTTCCTAATTATTTTATGGTTTAGTTTATTGATGAAAGCAAACTTAAGTAAAGTTAAACAAAGGGGTTTTTGTTTGTTAATTTCCTTACTTTTTAATAGAAAGAAAATATTTTATATATGTGCTATTTAAACAATGAAGCTCTTACTCATGTGTTGTTTTCAGTATATATTTTATTGCCATTGTTATCTTTGTGAAAATCCCTGTTTCACCACTCAATGCTGTGTTGATCAGAGTATTGAAAGCAATTAAATTAAACTGTATTAAAACAAAACTCATTTTATGCAACTTCAGTGTCAGTGAAAGTTCTCAGCTATAACCCTGAATGTGTAAGAACCAGATAAACAATATCCAAGAAAAAGAGCTGGAATTTTGCATCGTATTTTCACCTAGCCCTTAATAAGGAAAGTAGCAAACAACTGCCCTTTGAAAAGAAACACTGTACCCTATCACAGTACAAACCCAAATGAGCACAGCAGGATCCTGCTTATCCAAATCTGGCCTGTTTCATTACAAACTTCCTTTCTGTGATGATGTTCTGGTAATAAGGGGGCAATCAGTTGTCAAAGGTAGCTGTTGCTTTGGCAGCCAGGGTGCTAGTCATTCTCCCCAAGTATGAAAATGAACTGGAGGAAGGGAGTGCTGAGTGGTGGGTTATCTCTGATGTCACAATGCTACTGCTCAGGCAGCACCAGTGGGCAGCAAATGTGCAGTGTGTATGGGGGGGGGGGGGAAACAGGCTTTCCCAATGCTCCTGTTTCCTCAAATTTCCTAAAGAAGCCAACAACATAACTACACAGAATACACATTAATGATGATTCCACACACATGATAATTAGTAGCTGAAATTTGATTCAAATCCCACATGGCATGTTTAGAAACAAATGTTCCAAAAAAGGAGAGACCTTGTAAAACAGAAAATTTTGATGCTCTGGTGTATTTGTGGTTGTGTTAAAATGTAATACTGTGACTTTAAATTTTGGGCAGGGTTCCTTGACCTGCTTGCATGCTAGGGAGTTCAGTAGGGAAGCACACAATCGGGGCTTAGCAGCAGTCAGTCAACAGGTACCCAGTGAGTTGTGCCTCTCTCTTATAGGCAGTAGCCTACGTTCTCTCCCTCTGGTTTTTGGGTTGTTACGTGTTATTGTTCTGGCTCCTAAGAAAAAAATTAGTAAGACATTGTGAACTTCCAGCAAGAGTATTTTATGTTTTCTCTAACTTCTCTGCTTGTGTGCCACAAAACATAAAAGAAACAATCTCATAAAAAATGAAATAAAATTCTGAAGCCAAATGTCCTTTTGAAACCAAAAAAATGAACCATTTCATTCTGGTAAGGTTGATCTTATTGAAGCACTTCACTTTTCCTTTCCCTTGCACAGGGAGGAGCCTAAATTAGGTTTCCCTAAATCCATGATTGGAATAGTGAAGCAAAGCCTCACTAAAAGCCAAGCCGCTCAGAAAGACTGGTATGATCACAATACAGTAGAACCCTCTATTATCTGGTTCTCCATATTAACCCAACAACCAGAGCACACAGGTCCAGAAGTGGGCAATCTCTCCTATAGTCACTAGATGGTGCTGCAGCCTCGCACTTTCCCATTCATCTGATTATCCGAAGTTTTGGCTAACCAATCTGGCCCTGGTCCCAATTAGATGGGATAAACGGGGTTCTGCTGTCCTCGTGAGCAATCATTTGATGCAGGTGATCTGCTGCTGGTGTTACTCCTCATGGAAAAATACAAATTGCAAAACTGATGGGAGGGGCCTTCTGAGGTGGGAGAGATGGGTCATGCTGTTACCTGCAATGCACACAGGCCCCACAGCAGGGATGCACCTCGGACTGTGCATATAAACAGGTTAAAAGTGCATCACAACAGGGAAGCCGTTGTCAAGATGATATTCTGTGCAGAGGATTGTAAGACAGCTCCTGTTACGGATCTCATGCTTGAATGCCATAGGGATATCCCACCAGAGAACATTGAGGTGTGTGAAAATATTTATTCTTTTGCGACACAAATCTGACATCAGGAATCATAACACTCAAAAACCAGTAGGAGAACACTTCAACCTCTCTGGCCACTCAGTAACAGACCTGAAGGTGGCAATTTTGCAACAGAAAGACTTCAAAAACAGACTCCCAGGAGAAACTGCTGAGCTTGAATTGATTTGCAAATTAGATACCATTAACTCTGGCTTGAATAGAGACTGGGAATGGCTGAGTCATTACTTCAATCTATTTCCTTATGAAAACTACCCTTAACCTCTTGTCAACTGTCTGTAATTGACCATCTTGATTATCACTACAAAAGTTTTTTTCCTGCTGATAATAGGTCATCTTAATTAATTAGCCTCTTAGAGCTGGTATGGCATCTTCTCTGTATGTATATATATACTGTTATTATATGTTCCATTCTATGCATCCGATGAAGTGGGCTGTAGCCCACGAAAGCTTATGCTCAAATAAATTTGTTAGTCTCTAAGGTGCCACAAGTACTCCTGTTCTTTTTTCTAGAGATCACTGTGGAGGATTCGTGTATGTTAACAAACTTTTCTGCCATGGCCACACACATAGATAGACTCTGTTGTTAATTTCTGTCTCTTATCCCTTCTCTACCATATCACAAAGTACATAAGAACTCAGTTGCCTCTCACTATGGACTATCAAGGCAAAACAAACACTTACTGGAGCTTCCCTGTCCTGCATTCTGCGAACCAGAGCTGGAGTGCTGGGACTGACTAGACCCCTCGGGACTGGAAAAGAGGCCCTGACTCCCTGCAACATGGGAAGACCCTGCCGTGTGCTCCACATCATCCTCCAGTGTCACTTCTTTGTCCACCATTTTGTCAACGGGGTTGAGTCCGCTGGCTGCTGCCTCCATTCCCCCTGAGATATCCACGAGGCTCTCTGTGGTGGATGTGGGGTCACTGCCAAGGATGGTGTCCAGCTCCTTATAGAAGCAGCATGTCTTCAGTGCCACATCAGAGTGACGGTTGGCCTCCCTTGCTTTCTGGTATGCCTGCCTCAGCTCCTTGATCTTAGCATGGCACTGCTGCGTGTCCCTCTCGGGCCCCTTCTCCTGCATGCCGCTAATAATCAGTCTGTAGGTATCAAAGTTCCTATGGCTGGAGCGAAGCTGCGACAGCACAGCCTCCTTGCCTCATTTACTCAGCAGATCCAACTGCTCCAGTGTTCTACATGCGGGACAGCGTCTGCTGCAGAAAGCCGGCATGGTCAGCTGGGAAGATGCTGAGTGAACTGTGAACTCCGAGCAAACAGGAAGAGGAATTTCAAAAATTCCAAGGCCTTTAAATGGGGGAGGGGCACACACCTGTGTACCTTCAGGGCAGCAGAGTTCAAACTGCTGACCAGAGTAGTCATGATGGGCATTGTGGGATACCTCCTGGAGGCCATGGTGGTTTTATTTTGTCAGCCAAGCTGGGGAGTTAAATCGGTGGGAGGAGAATTTCAGTGTGTACACCTTCACTGTTTTGTCGACGAAAGCTGACTTATGTCGACAAAACTCTGTAGTGTAGACAAGGGCTTAGTTATCTGTTTTCACCTGGTGAGTACAGTAACTGTAAGAAAATACGGTGTGCATTTTGTATGTGAAGGCTATTTCACCATCACCTAGCTTACTGAAGTTATTGTGCTATTGCTTAAGAGAACTAACATTAAGTTCATTACTGTCTTGCTGTGTACGTACCTAAATTCTGCAATTGTACTAATGCGTCATCACATCTGTGTGAGAGTTTCTTGTTTGCTGGTTACATTTTGTTCTATTGACCTGCTAAAATTAACTTTTAAATTTAAGTACTGATACAGACTAACACGGCTGCTACTCTGAAACCTGTCAGAATACTTACCGTTAATATCTATCACCACTGGGCAGTTAATGACAATATTTCACTCACTCTCAACTCTTCCCCTGCAGCTGGGCTGCATATGCATGTTTGTGTGTGAGAGTGCTTGTGTAAGAGAGACACCTCAGATCTCCCTTCCCTCTGATAACAATACTCTGTGTGTATGAGTGAAAAGTTAGTTCCTCCTAGCATTACTTCAATCTTCATAAGTGTGTGCTGTAATTGCTATAATACTTTTCTACCCTGACTGATTGGGTTGGGAATATCTAACTACGGAAGTTATTCTGTGTAAATACCTCATGTATTTTTCATTTCCAGTTGTTACTGGTTTGCCTTTGTTTATCTGAAATACTAAGAGCCCGGAGTTTCGTATTTTCTTTTCTGTTTATTAACCTTGCCTTTGTTTACACTTTAAAGTTGTATGTGCTTTGCCTTTGACAATCTTTATATAAAAACTCTCTCTGCTACACAGATTAACTGAATGGCAAGAGCATCTCATTGCATCTAACTCTGATTGCAGTCAGCCTAACTTCAGCCTACCAGGAAAGATACTGGAACAAATTATTAACCAATCCATTTGTAAGCAGCTAGCGCACAACACGGTTATAAGGAATAGCCAGCATGAACTTTTCAAGAACAAATCATGCCAAACCAACCTAATTTGACAGGGTTACTGATCTAGCAGATAGAAGGGAAGCAGTAGATGTGATGTATCTTGATTTTAGAAAGACTTTGGACAGTCCCACATGACATTCTCATGAGCAAACGAGGGAAATATGGTCTAGATTAAATTGCTACAAAGTGGGAGCACATCTGGTTGAAAGACCGTACTCAAAGAGTAGTTATCAGTAGAATCATAGAATCATAGGCCTGGAAGGAAACTCGAGAGGTCATCTTAGTCCAATCCTCTGCACTCAGGGCAGGACTATTTTTTTATCTAGACCTGACAGGCAGGGCTGCTGAGGGAGGGGGAAGCCAGTACAAATTACCAGGGCCCGGTGGTCCGGAAGGGGGCCCGGGGCCCGGCTTCCCCCCCCCCTCGTCGGCCCTGTTTAGCCAGTCCACCCTTGCTAGGGGGCCCGGAAAAAAAATTTCACCGGGGTCCGAACCCGCTGTCAGCGGCCCTGCTGACAGGTGTTTGTCTAACCTGTTCTTTAAAATCTCCAATGATGGTGATTCCACAATCTCCCTAGGCAATTTATTCCAGTAGTTAACCACCTTGACAGTTAGGAAGCTTTTCCTAATGTCCAACCAAACCTCCCTTGATGTAACTTAAGCCCATTGCTTCTTGTCCTAGCCTCAGAGGTTAAGAAGAACAATTTTTCTCCCTCCTCCTTGTAATAACCTTTTACGTACTTGAAAATGGTTATCATGTTCCCTCTCAGTCTTCTCTTCTCCAGACTAAACAAACCCAATTTTTTCAATCTTCCCTCATAGGTCATGTTTTCCAGACCTTTAATCATTTTTGTTGCTCTTCTCTGGACTTTCTCCAATTTGTCCACATCTTTCCTGCAGTGTGGCGCCCAGAACTGGACACAATACTCCAGTTGAGGCCTAATCAGCGTGGAGTAGAGCGGAAGAATTACTTCTCGTGTCTTGCTTATAACACTCCTGCTTATACATCCCAGAATGATGTTTGCTTTTTTTTGCAACAGCGTTACACTGTTGACTCATATTTAGCTTGTCGTCCACTATAATCCCCAGATCCCTTTCCTCAGTACTCCTTCCTAGGGAGTCATTTCCCATTTTGTATGTGTGAAACTGATTGTTCCTTCCTAAGTGGAGAACTTTGCATTTGTCCTTATTGAATTTCATTCTATTTACCTCAGACCATATCTCCAGTTTGTCCAGATCATTTTGAATTTTCATCCTATCCTCCGAAGCACTTGCAACCCCTCCTAGCTTGGTATTGTCCGCAAACTTTATAAGTGTACTCTCTATGCCATTATCTAAATCATTGATGAAGATATTGAACAGAAGTGGACCCAGAACAGTAGTTCACTTTCAAATTGGGAGTGCATATTTGATAGGATCCCACAGGGGTCAGTACTGGGTTACCAATGGAGATTGTGGAATTCTTGCCATTGGAGGTTTTTAAGAAAAGGTTGAACAAATATTTGTCAGGGATGGTCCAGGGTTACTTGGTCCTGCCTCAGAGAGGGAGCTGGACCAGATGCCTCCTGAGGTCCCTTCCAGCCCTACATTTCTATGATTCTGTAACTCAGTGATTCTATGCTTCACTGTCTGATTTCAACTACCACCTTACACACTATTTGGTTGAATTGCTTTATCACCTTTCACCCCTTTAAACACTTTCTTGTTAACTTCACACCAAAGCAGAACTAAACCTATCCACTCAGAATTGTTACTGTAACAATCGTATTTCATGTGGCTATTGCAACCCCTGCTTCTTTAAAGTTATATTAACAATTTCAGTTTGGCTTGTGTATATAAACACTGTGTAACTCTGAGCTGCAAATGTCACATGACCTTGAACCTTATCACTTTGAATCCTAAGCTTAGGCCTAGAACTCCATTTTCTTAAAACACAATTAAGAGGCATCACAAGTTTGTTTTACTTGCCTTTGTTTCAATGTACACTGCTTTCAGGTGCATTATAGTATCTAGTTTTACCAGTTTTTATTTTGTTTTCTTGTCTTTAGTTAAGAGATCTTTGATATTAAGTTGACTTAGTGTTTGTAACCTAGTTTACTTTAATTGAATTTACCTTTGGTTCTATGTTACTATTTCTTTAAGTATGGTTACTGAACTATGTCAATGATGATTGACTATTAGCCTCCCTCAACTGAATAAGACTACTGTGACAAAGTAAGAAATTTTTGTAATACTTTTATTATTCCTATGCAGGGCTCAGTTTCCCACTGTACTTCACATTACTATACAGTGGTTGCAAAAAAGGGTTAAAAAGCTGCTTTTGGAGTTAACTGTCCGGGGTGGAATGACTGGGTAATGAAAGACTTGCTGAATCTAAACCCTATCCATG
Organism: Emydoidea blandingii; assembly: GCA_036785055.1. NCBI lineage: Eukaryota > Metazoa > Chordata > Testudines > Emydidae > Emydoidea > Emydoidea blandingii. The sequence continues at coordinate 135,866,943 of JAXIVB010000006.1, forward strand.
GAGGGTCCAGAAAGACAATCAGAGCCCCAAGGACTGAATATTTCACACCTAATCATGGGAAGTTCCTGCAGGCAGAGCATGTGAATTCAGCTGGGGTCTGCAGGAGTGGGATGAGGGTTGGCTTGTGGAGAGACACAGCAACTATCTCCTGGAACTGATGGAGAGAGAGAGACTGAAATGGATTCCACAGTAGCTTGGCTGGCTGATTGCACTAGCTTGGCCAGGATGGACCATGTTGTAATCTTTGCTGTCTCTGTTTTTGAGCAAATGTTCAGTCTTTGAAGACATGACATATTAGTAGTTTGTGATGTAGTTTCTTTGTGTGGAAGCTTTTCAAGCAGCAAGAAAAGTTACTCTTTGCTAGAATCAGTCTTGGTGCAGAGTTATAGTGGGAAGCTGAAATTTCTGAAAGAGCAGTTTTCTTTTGTGCAGTTTGTGACCATCTCTGTATAATGACTATTGTATACTGTGTAAATAAAGAAGTTAAATCAAGAAAATATACGACCTCATGTCACTGAATTCTCCTTCAATGGGAAGCCAACCTGCAAGACCCTGAAATCTGCCACTGCTTGGCAGAGGGGTGACATTGGTGTAAGAAATAGGATACTTAATCTGCCCTGCAGGTTAACAATGGGTGCACCCCAGTCCCTGGGCCCCATTGAAACATTTGTCTGCAATGTCCAGCCCTTTTTCCACAGCACTCTCAAATAAATCCCAGGTCTGCTGTCTCCAAAGGGACAGTGCACACACCAGCCTGTATGATTCAACTCAGAATCAGCACCTTGCTTAATATCACAGCACTGAGATATATTCATAGTGAAAACAAGAATGAATTTATTACCAAAGATTCAAGTGATCATGAATAATGATAATGGAAACAGAAGGTTGGGGATGAGATAGCTCAGTGGTTTGAGCATTGGCTTGCTAAACCCAGGGTTGTGAGTTCAATCCTTGAGGGGGCCACTTAGGGATCTGGGGAAAAATCAGTACTTGGTCCTGCTAGTGAAGGCAGGGGGCTGGACTCGATGACCTTTCAAGGTCCCTTCCAATTCTAGGAGATGGGGTGTCTCCATTAATTTAATTTAAAAAAAAAAACAAATTATAATATGCTTTCTAGAGGTGAAACTTATCAGGCTAGCCTTCTGTCTAACTCTAACCCTTCTGTCTAAAGAAGTTTATCTCACCCCAAATGTATTCTGCAGTGTCTTCAACCAAGGCTGTTTGAGACCCCATTTTCATGAATGTAAATGTGCTGCCCACTTACCTCCTAGACACAGGAAAAGGGAGCATTCTCTTTGCTTTCTCCTTATATCCCCAAAGTTCATTGTCTATACTCAGAGGCAGTATCACCTACCCCCAATTCTTGTTTTTTCCTGTGTGGTGTTTCCTGTTGACTTCACATCTCTGTTGAATTTGTATGCATCCATTGTGGTCACTTACAATGCTTATTTTACACCTCAACAGAGAGACGGGTGAATAAATATCTTGTGTGACAGAAAAACCTATTTGTCAACTCTGCCTTCATACAGACTTTAAAACACATTTTGAGTATACATACATCTCTCATAGAGTCACATAGTCAAAGGGCAGAAGGAACCACTGTGATCATCTAGTCTGACCTCCTGCATAGCACAGGCCAGAGACCTGCCCCACAATAATTCCTAGAGCAGATTTTTTAGAAAACATCCAAACTTGATTTTAAAATTTTCAGTGATGGAGAAAATCCATCACAAAGCTTGAGAAATTGTTTCAGTGGTCAATTATTCTCATTGTCCAAAGTTTACACCTTATTTCCAGTCTGAATTTGTCTAGTTTCAACTTGAGTACATTGGGTTATGTCTTACTTTTCTCTGATAGAGTGAAGAGACCATTATTAAATATTTGCTCCCCATATAGATACTTACAGACTATAATAAAGTCACCCTTAACCTTCTCTTTGTTAAGCTAAACATATTGAGCTCTTTGAGTCAATCACTGTAAGACATGTTTTCTAATCCTTTAATCATTCTTATGACTTTTCTCTGAACCCTCCTCCTTGAATCGGGGGCACCAGAATGAACACAGCATTCCAGCAGCAGTCTCACCAGTGCCAAATCGACAGGTAAAATAACCTCTCTACACCTAATCAAGACTCTTCTATTTATGCATCCCAGAATCACATTAGTTCTTTTGGCCACTATGTCACATTGGGAGCTCATGTTCAGCTGATTTGTTACTAGGACTCCCAAATCTTCTTCAGAGTCACTGCTTCCCAGGGTAGAATCCCCCATTCTGTAAGTATGAATCCAGATTCTTTGTTCCCCTATTTTTAAACAGATATTACTTGGGTCCAGCTTACCAAGTGATCCAGCTCACCCTGAATCAATGACCTGTCCTCTTTATTATTTACCACTCCACCAATTTCTGTGTCCAACTTAATCACTTTTTCACACCCTTTCCCTTTGTTTTGACCAGATGAACTGGATTTCACCCACTCCTTTCACAGTATCTGTATATACACTTCACAGCAATATTAATGACCAGTGTAACTCCAAATTTCATTTAAGGCATCACATGACATTCTTTGGTGAACCAGAATGTGCACACCAGAATTAGGATATCCTTGTAACCCCCTGCACTGAGGGGCTCTCGGGTCATAGCTCGATAGTGAAATTTTCATCTCTGGCAGGCTGACAGCTTGATATAGGAGCCTGTAGACCAGATGCAGAAGAAAGGGACAACTTTCCCAGTAAATGTGGCAGTAAGAGAGAAGATCAGAGTCATGTTTTCAGCATTATAAAAAGTCACATCTCTCCTTGCATAGTTCAGATAAACTCCGATCTTCCTGGGTGTCTTATGCAGAAACTGAAGTGTCTCAAAGGAGGTGAGAGCCCAAATCCCCTCCTCAGGCTGAAGAAGGATCCTTCCCTTCCTCCTCACAGAGTCTCTGGCAACCCCAACAGCCCAGTATCCCTCAGGCTCCACCTCCACCTCCCAGTAATGTCTCCCCAAGGTGAAGCCCTCAAATCCTAGGACAGCAGTAGAAACATCAAATCTCTCAGGATTGTCAGGCAGATCCTGCCGCATGTCTCCCTGTCTTAGACTTTTCCGATCCTCAGACAAGATGAGTAGGGGATGGGCTGTGGCTGGATCCAGAGTCACATCCACTGGGGTGAGAGAGAGAGAAAAAATCCATTTTGACAGTAAGAAATGGGAAAGGTTTGGTCATTTTAGCAATTTCAGCCAAACATTCCACTAAAAAGCTCTGATGAACTAATACATTCCTGCCCCAAAGATTTTAATGGATCCCAACCCATGGGGTTCTTATGACTTCTTAGTCCAAACTTCATGTTTGAACATAGCAGGCAGCATTGTGTTAACTCAAATTAAGAAGACTATGAATCCCATACATTAATACATGAAGATAATAATCCTATTCCTGCTGCTTTGAAATATCTCTTTAAATATAGGAGGTGATATTCCAAACTGTTCTCAGCCATCCCCCTCTTTTGACAAGATGAATTGGATTTCACCCCTTTCTACCCTCCTGGCCTTGATGTGAGTGATACAAAATACAAATCCGGATCTAGGCTGTTGTGCTTTGAGGTAGTGGTACAGGAAAGTGTGACTGCTGCTAACAAGGCAGAGATATGACATTCCTTCCTAGTCAGATCCTTATATTGTGTTCATCACTGGTATCTGAGCACCTGAGGATCACTGAGACCCACATTCCCACCGGTGGGAACAGGTGACTGACAGGCTGCCTGCTGGAGAGACAAGGACGCTCTCATACATAGGGAACCTTCCTACCTAACCCAGATGCCGTCTCTAAGCTTCAAGACCTACTTAAAGGCTCTTCCCATATTGATGGGTATGTTAGTGTCCTGCTGTCTGATCACTTTCCATATGGGGAGTCTGCCCTGAGCTTTCTCCACTCACAAATCTTTGCTTTTCTTTAAGACTTCTTGAGCAGGAGGTACAGACAATGGGGCACTCATTTAATCTTTTGGGGGATCCATCTGTTCAAATTATGAACGAAGCAAAGTACATTTATTTTAGGACAAAAGCATTACAGAAAGCATATAATAAAATGTCTAAATGCACACTATGTTTACTGGAAATCACCTATCTTTCACATGGGAGTTTGATGCATCAAAGTCCCTCAAATCCTTCAGTAGGGTTTGCCCTCTTGGTTAAAGGTTCATGTCCATTTGTTGGATCAAAATGAGGGCCGTCCATCAGTTCAGGCACACTCTTACATACAAAAAACCCCTTTATCTCAGGTGCTCTGGAACCTGGTCTGCACCATTACATGCTATTTACCCCAGGGGGTGATACTTCTCTGCAGCTGTTTACCTGCCCCAGAGTCTGCAGTAAATATGCCCCCACTGAAGTTGGTTCCTGGAGGGAGCAAGGTAACCCTCTCCCATGGCCAGAATACAATCCCTGGCTCACAGAGGCACAGATAACATTTATGAAGTTGACACAATAGTTTCAAAGGTATCACATGTGTCTGTAATATCTGCCACAGCCCCTGTGTACATGTGGAATACATCATGGGCTGGCAGGGTTGTGTCATGACTCTGCCAGACCAGGGACAATGTCAGAGTGAAGCACCTTGGGGACATTGGCCTAGCTGGAGCTGGGCACTGGGAGAGAGGAAAGTTACCAGCAGCAGAACAAAGACACCCACGGGGTGATGGGAGCCTTTCAAAAGGACTCTCAGGGGGAAGACCCATAGAAACACACAGCAAGGTTTGGGTAGGAGAGGGAAAGGGTTGAACATGCTTTTCTAGCAGGAGGACCCAGTTTAGTGGTGGGGTCAGCCAAGGTCAGAGAAGGCAAGCTGAGCTATAAGCCATGTGTTGAAGAAGGAACCTGGATCCCCCAGCCCCAGAGGACCTGTCCCCTGACCAAAGAGTGCTCCAGAGTGGTGAGGAAACTGAGGCTGGGAAATGTGTGCAGAGTTTACTTTTTTTTAGATCTGTGTGTTTGTCATGCTATTAAAGAGTGGGCTATAGTGCAGAATCCTGTGCAGGTGTCTGTGCCTTGCATGAGATACATCCACCCTGTGCACCTGAAGAGGTGAAGCATCAGGCTCACACCATGGGAGGAGCCTGAGGGTCAGCACTGGTCCCAGGGCCCAGGCAGTTGGGCTGAGGGCTCTAAGCTCTCAGGAGGGGGTGCTAGACAGAGGTGCTGCACCTCAAGAGTGTGCTCAGGAGCCACAAGACAGAAGCAGTGCTTGGACTCTGTTCAAACTCCAGAGGCTTAAGATACCCACGGATTCCTCACAACAATCTGGTGAGTGGTCAATGGGGGCATTTGACTGTAGCTGTAATAGCTCACCACTGCGTCTTTTTCTTTTTTCTTTTCACAAAAGGACCCTGAACTCCAGCCCCTCAGGAGGAAGATACAAAAGCAGTGGCATGGCCTTGGGCAAAAGCAAAGGAGGGGCACTTCCCCTCCACAAATGGGGACCAAGGTGGGCACAAGGACAGCTGGGCTGGCTCAGGCACACTCACACTGCTACTGAATGCTCAGTACTTAATGAGTCAATGCACTAAACGAAACACAAAGACACTCTCCCTGGGGCTGGACTTCATTTCCTCACCTGCACAGCCCTGTAACTCCATCTGCAGGGCCACATTCCTGCCAGGAGAGACGCTGTCTGCCATGCTTTCTCCAGCTTCCACAGCTGCTGTCACAACTGGAGACCTAAGCAAAATATTTGCGATCATCACTTGCTCCTTTCTGTACTTGCTCCTGCACTCAGATCTTCACTCAGTGACTAAAATAAAAGATTCCGGGAGAAGGAAAGGACCTGCAGACTACATTCCCAATGATTAAATGGGGACATGAGACATTGCAGGAGGGGCAACTCCAAAAGGCACAGGGAATTTCTAACATGTCTCTTATTTTCCTTCCTTTCCCTCCACTCTCCCCCGCCCAGTGGATTGAAATGACTTTAGCTGAACACCCCAAGATCAACAGAGAGTGGAAGAGGAATGGGAGTTAGTGCCTGGGACACTCCCACATTACCCAGGGCTCTGCAGGTTTCACTGTATATGAAGTAGGGCAATTTCCCAGAGCTTCCCAGCCCATCACAGTGCTCTTCACACACCCACCTTCTGCTGTGGGACTTTGGATCCACCTGGATGGGAAATAGAAAGACAACACTGAGATTCTGTTCTGCAGGACTGTTCTACCTGGCTGGCAGGGGGTTATTTCACTATCTGGGCTTGAAAAAATTACTCCAAGCTTTATTTATTTGCATTAATTACTCAGAGGCTATGTTCTGTGCTTGGCCTCCAGCCCTGAGCTCAGACGCATGTCTGCTGTGTCCTTGCTGCAGTAGCACATGCCTTGTCCAGCAGCCCACACTGTCATTCTCACATGGCATCCCCTGCTCCTGTGGGGGAGGAGCTGGCAGCAGGAAGTAAGGGCTGGATTTCCTGCCAGCTCTGTAGGGGTCTCTGAGGGTCGAGACACTAGCTCCTTCCACTGTGCCCATCCCCAGCCAGTGTGAACCCTAGGGTAGGTCCGGGCTTCACGTCACAGCACTGCTGTTGTCATGTGGAGTGGGGGCTCCCCAGTCCATCGGCCCCTCTCACAGCAAACCTCCCTCACCAGCAATGGCAGGGGTTAGGCCACTGCCCATCACGATGACCAATATTGTCTCATTATTTCCTTGTAGTTTCCCACCTTCCTTTATCCATCAGCTGACTCTTGTCTCATATGTAGCTGTTAAGCTCTTTTTGGCAGGGACCATCTTATTGTTATTAACATCAGTGCCACAGCGGACCAAGAAAAGTCACAGCTGTACAATAACATACCACAACAAGTCCTTAACACCAGTGATTGTGCCACAAGTGCCCAGCTGAAGTGGGAGCAATTGAAGAACACAATCTATGATGCAGCTCTATCAGTCTTTGGGAAGAAGGAAAACAAGACCAATGGCTGGTTTGACGCATATTCCAGTGGGTTGACTCCAGTCATAGAGGTCTGTAGCGGGGTGGTTACCCCGCTCCTGCCCTGAGGGGTTTAAAGACAGCCCTGAGGGTGGGCGGTTGGAAGGGAAAAGCTGCTAGGCTGATTGGGGAAGTAGCTGCAGTTGGGCCACGCCCAATCAGGCCCAGCTGGTCCCTATAAAAGGCTGTGAGCCAGAGGCCCAGAGGAATCTCTCTCTGCCTTCAGAGAGAGAAGGGCCTGGCTGCAGGAAGCTAGAGACAGGATACCTGAGTGGAGCAGGGCTGGGGAAAGGCAGAGGAGCTGGGAGCTCCAGCCTGGAAAGCCCCAGGCTGCGGCCTAGCAGAAGGACATGGGGTACTGGGGGTTGCAGAGGGCAGCCCAGAGGTAGGCCAATGCAGCAGGTCCAAACCCAACCTTGTGTGACAGACCCAGACCAGTGGGGTACAGGAGTCTGGTAGAGGGCAAATATACTGGTCACTGGATGAGTAGTTTTCTGTTCCCTGAGTGACCAGAGAAGGGGCTACACTAGAGTAATCAGGAACCTGCTAGAACCAGTTAAGGCAGGCAGGCTAATTAGGACACCTGGAGCCAATTAAGAAGAAGCTGCTAGAATCAATTAAGGCAGGCTAATCAGGGCACCTGGGTTTTAAAAGGAGCTCACTTCAGTTTGTGGTGTGAGTGTGAGGAGCTGGGAGCAAGAGGCGCAAGGAGCTGAGAGTGAGAGGGTGTGCTGCTGGAGGACTGAGGAGCACAAGTGTTATCAGACACCAGGAGGAAGGTCCTGTGGTGAGAATAAGGAAGGTGTTTGGAGGAGGCCATGGGGAAGTAGCCCAGGGAGTTGTAGCTGTCATGCAGCTGTTACAGGAGGCACTATAGACAGCTGCAGTCCACAGGGCCCTGGGCTGGAACCCGGAGTAGAGAGCGGGCCCGGGTTCCCCCCAAACCTCCTAATTGACCTGGACTGTGGGTTCTTCCAGAGGGGAAGGTCTCTGGGCTGTTCCCCAACCCACATGGTGAATCTCTGAGGCAAGAAAATCCGCCAATAAGCGCAGGACCCACCAAGATAGAGGAGGAACTTTGTCACACTTGCCAGTGATGAGTAGGCTGATACTGCAGTCTGCCCCAGGGTGTGGGGCTAGACAATGACTGGCAGTAGCCTTATCCTGAGGCGAGGTGGGAATAGTGGGTGGGGGTTCCCCGGGGAGGGGAGACCCTAAGACTGAGGGGTTACTGCTAGGGGGCAGCACCCCAGGTACAAGGGCACCGGGGTCCAGGGAGGGACACAGTGGCCAGAGGACAGGTGGATCACCGGCCTGCAGAGGGCGCTCTGGAGCTGAAATGAGCTAATTCCCAGAAGTCACCAGCAGGAGGCGCCGCAGGGGTGAGTCCGCTCCTCTACAAGGTCAAACACACAGCCCAAACCAACTACAAGAAGGACCCAAATGAAAAAACCTTACAAGCATTGAGAGTGGCAAGAACCATGGTACAACAAAATGCTCAATTCTGTGCCAATGACTACTGGCTGCATTTATGCGAAAGCATCCAAATAGCAGCTGATGAAGGCGAGATGAGGAACATGTATGACAGAATCAAGAAAGCTTTCGGTCCAACTTCAAAGAAGACAACCCCATTGAAATCAACAAGAGGGGAAATAATAAATGACCACACCAAGTGTATGCATCGCTGGGTAGAACACTATTCTGAGCTTTTACTCTCATGAAAATATTGTTACAGATGCAGCCATCAATGCCATTAAAAGCCTACCTGTTATGAACCAACTTGACAACGAATCAACTGTCCAGGGGTTTAGCCTTGCCATAGATAGCATCCCTAATGGAAAGGCCCCTGGAAAAGACTGCTTACATTCAGAGGTCATAAAATGAGGAAAACCTGGTCTACTGCAACGTCTTCACAAGTTGCTCTGCCTGTGCTGGAAAGAAGGCGAAGTATCAGAAGAAATGAGAGATGCCAACATCATCATGCTCTATAAAAAGAAGGGTGACAGGAGCAACTGTAACAACTACCGTGGCATTTCCCTTCTTAGTATTATGGGAAAAGCCTTTGCCCAAGTTGTCCTGAACAGACTTCAGACCCTTGCTGACAGAATCTATCCTGAATCACAGTGCAGCTTCAGAGCTGAAAGGTCTACTAGTGACATGACTTTCTCGCTGAGACAACTACAAGAGAAATGCAGAGAACAAGAAAAGCCTCTTTACATAGCCTTCATCCATTGCAGTCAACCTTTCACTTGAAACAGAACTCAACATCTGCATTGGAAAAGCCACCACAACAATGTCTAGACTGAACAAGAGGGTCTGGCAAAACAACAAACAAACAGAACATACAAAGATCTGTGTGTATTGTGCATGTGTTATCAGCACACTTTTGTACGGGAGCAAGACATGGGCCTTATATTATCATGAGGAGAAGAGGCTCAACAGCTTTCATATGCATTGCCTTGGTCGAATCTTTGGAATCTCCTGGAGGGACAGAGTCACCAACAGTGAGGTGCTCAAACGGGCCAGAATACCCAGCATGCGAACATTCCTCCAACAGAGATGCCTCCGCTGGCTTGGGCATGTGTGCTGAATGAATGATGGGTGCATTCCAAAGGACATCCTCCATGGTGAATTGGCATCTGGAAAGAGACCCAAAGGACGCCCAACATTGTGTTTCAAGGATGTGTGCAGGTGAGACCTCAAAGAAATGGACATATATGTGGACAACTGGGAAGATCACACTCAGGACCGCAGCCTTTGGAAACAAGAGCTTAACAAAGGTCTCCGGAGTTCCGAGAGGAAGCCACCCAGCTTAGCAGAGGAGAAAAGAGCTTGCAGAATGCAAAGCCCAAAGGGTCAAACCATCACCTTTAAATGTGACAGGTGTGGCAGAGATTGTCTTTCTTGGGTGCGTCTCTTCAGTCATCCTTGTGGCTGTCATAAGACCAACTGAATAAATTTTTTACCTCTCAGGGGCACATACCTATGGTCTCTCAAGACTGAAGGATGCCTACTACTATCTTACTGTACTGTTTGTACAGTGCCTAGTGCCATGGGTTGCTGGTCCATAACTCGGGCACCTACATGCTAATGTAATACAAATAATACATAGTAATGGTAAAGAGACAAGGCTCAAGCTGCCTCAGGGAGTCTGCTGTGTATAGAGCCCTTTTTGGAAATTTTCTTCCAGCTCTCTCTCTTTCTCCCACCCCGTCCATTGGTTGCTGGACTGGCTGCTAAAACTCCTAGAAGTAAATGTCAGCCTCTGTTCTATCAATCTATCCAGACACTCACAAGTGAAGAAGCAGCTCTGTGGAGTTCCAAAGCTTGTCTCTCTCACCAACAGATGTTGGTCAATAAAAGATATTCCCTCCCCCTCCTTTTCCCCAATGATCAGATTACATAGCTGCTTCTGCTCCCTGGGGCATGCAGAGAGAGATATTTGCTACTAACCAAATGTTTGGGGATCTCAGCTTCTTTATGGACATGAGTCGCAGCCTCTTTCTGTTTCTTAGACACTTCTGCTATTTTCTCTGTGTGAAACAGAAATGATTGGGTTATTCTCAATACACCAGATAGCTCTGGTCTGGGAACATTCTCCCCCTGAGCTGCCATCCCTGTTCCCAGGTGTCAAAGGGTAACAAACCCTCTGACAAGCTTCTGATAACTGACTCTGGATTACAAAAGTCTCCACCCCACAAAATTCTCCAATGACCATCAATTACACCTAGAAAAGTGGGGGGGGGGGAGGGGATATTGGGGGGGTGTTTCTATAGGCTGGAAATGCTGGTTGCTAAGGGAAAGGATAATATACACAAAATTAAATAAGTAGCACCCTTCTCAAAACTATTATTCTACAGTCATTAGGGAAACAATGTTTTGCGACTCCATGTCTGGAAGAGCAGCTAGAGACACCTGGGCTTGGTTTTTAGAAGTGGTGAGCTCTCATTGCTCCCTATAAGGATCTGAGATGGGAGAACCAGGCAGGGGTGTTGTCCTGATATTTTAAGTGCAGGTACTCTGTCCTCATTACCTCTGCCATGATGCCCTGGTGCATTTCAGTATAAAATGGCATCCTCCATGTAGCATGACCTCATATGTACAGTGCGTGTGAGGTCACAAGTGTGGGAACACTGTTCCTGCAGGTTTCTGCCCCTCTACCTTACTGAAATCAGGCTAGAAAAAAGCCAGATTGTGATTAACAAATCAGATATTTCCTGGGCTCATTAAGACCCACGTTCCCACAGGTGACTGACAGGCTGCCAGCTGGAGAGACAAGGACTCATATGTAGGCAACCTTCTAGATTAACCAGACGCTGTCACTGAGCTCCACTGCTTGGAGGCTCTTCCCAAATGATGGTTAGATTGGTGTCCTGCTGCTTCACACCTCTCCTGGGGATAGTCAGCTCTGAACTTTCTCTACACAGGAACGTGACTTTTCATTAGTTCGCACTGAGCGGGAGGTGCAGATTGCTCAGTGGGGTGATCACCACTGGAATTTCTTGCAGTAAATAAGGCTGAATTCTGACCTCCCACAGCAGAACGGGTCAGAGGTACTGGGGCCCCCTGTCTTCTGCTCCTTGGCAAAGGCAGGGAAGTAGCACTTCCCCTCTGTGAATGGAGACTATGGGGGCACAAGGAACGCTGGACCAGCTCAGTTACACGGACACTGCCACCAGATGGTCAGGCCATAATGAATCCAAGGACTAATAAATACAAATATACATTCTCAGAGGCACACCCTGTACCTTCATGCCCTTGTAATTCAGTCTGTGCAGGCACGTTCCTTCCAGGAGAGACACTGTCCTTTCTTCTCCCTCCAGATTCCTGCCTTGTTTTCGGAGACGTCAGCGATTCAAACCTAAACACAGTATTTACACTCGTCACTCACTAACGTCTTCAGATGGAACTGAAAAGTTAATAGGGACAAGGAAGTAACCTTTAAACCACTGTCCCAATGAGTAAATGGGGACATAAGAATTAGCAGGTCAAGCAACTCCAAATGGCACAGGGAATTTCTAACATGTCTCTTATTTTTTCCCCCTTCATTCTCCATCTTTCTATGTGAATTGAAAACACCCACAAGTTAATGTGGAACAGCAGGGGATAGGATCTAATGTCTGAGATTCTCGCACATTGTTCAAGGCTCTGGAACTTGTGCTGTTTGAGGAGCAGGAAGCTTTACCCCAGGGCTTCCCATTATCGCACTGTGCAATTAGCAAACCCACCTTGCCGTGAGAGTCTGCACATCTTCCTAGAAGGAAAGCAGAAAGAGAACAACATTTAGATACGGCTCTGCAGGATGGTTAATATATGGAGATATACCTATCTCATAGAACTGGAAGGGACCCCGAAAGGTCATCAAGTCCAGCCCCCTGCCTTCACTAGCAGGACCAAGTACTGATTTTGCCCCAGATCCCTAAGTGGCCCCCTCAACAATTGAACTCACAATCCTGGTTTAGTAGGTCAATGCTCAAATCACTGAGCTATCCCTCCCTCAGGTGCTACCTGATGATCTAGGAATTAGTTCACAAACTGAATTGCCAAAATTATTTTCTGATTTCATCCTTTGTCCCCTCTCACAGGGGTACTTCAGGAGGTGAGGGCCGCTTTGCTGCTCGCTGCTTGGGCCTACCTCGACCGGGTCCTGCACAAGGGCATGCCCCGCCCACCCTCCACCCCGGGCCCTCCGGACCTTTTCATCAGGCCCCTGCCCCGTGGACCCATCCATCCCCCCCGCCCTTTCACCACAAGCTGGCTTCATGACTTGCAGCCGGTTCGTCTATACACGCTCGTGCTCCACTCCCTTCACTTCCTCACCCTCGCGTCCTGCCCCGACACAAAGTGGTGGGACCTCCTGCCACCTCTAGAGGGTGAGAAGCCCCAATGGCCAGCCTGTACTCCACCCTGGTTCCGAGGCCCGCTGGGGATATCAGCTGGCGGCTCCTTCACGGGGCCGTGAGCACAGGCATGTATTTGGCGCAGTTTACCCCTGTCCCAGACACCTGCCCCTTCTGCGGCGTGAGGGAGACCCTGGCGCATGTTTACTTGAAGTGCGCCAGGTTGCAGCCCCTATTCCGGCTCCTCACAAATATTTTGTTGCGTTTCTGTCTGCACTTTTCCCCTCACCTTCTTATCTATGCACTCCCTATCCGTGGCCCCACGAAGCCACGGGACCTCCTGGTCAACCTCCTCCTGGCCCTGGCTAAAATGTCCATCTATAAAACCAGGGAGAGGAGGTTGGTCGACAGGGTCTCCTGTGACTGTGGGGCCTATTTCCAATCCTCCGTCCATTCACGCATCCGGGCAGAGTTCCTCTGGGTGGCGTCCACTGACTCCCTTGTCGCCTTCGAGGAGCAGTGGGTGCTGTCCGGGGTTCTCTGCTTGGTGTCCCAGTCAGGTTTCCCTTCATTTGACCCTTTGACCACACTCCTGTTCCTGTTATTTTATTAGTTGTCCCCCAAAATCACTTGGCTTCCAGGTTCTGTGGATCCTCCCCTTAGGCTGGGGGGAGGTCCTTTAGGAGTGGATGGGCTCCACCTGCCCACTTCCTGGATCCCAATAGGACCCTGAGAGCTTAAGGCTACGAGGTGCAAACCCATGCCTTGATCATCAGAGCCCTGGGCACTTGTGATCCCAACAATGAGCAAGTGTTGAGAGCATGTGGAGTCAGTCAATGCTATGCTCAGCTGATGCAGCAGCTCATGGTGTCGGATGCCATCAGGTGGTCGAGGGACATTTACACAGAACACATCACCGGACATCGGCAATACCAAGAGGGATGAGCAGGATCGCCGACGAGGAACGCTGCCAGGGAAGTAACCCAAAACATGAGGCAAAAGGACACTGGGGTGGGTGTTTTGCTCACCGTTTTATGAGTATGAATCCTGCTTGTGGCATTTTCCCTAATTAATGTCGGGTGACTTCCCTCCTTTCACTAAAAGTTTCTTTTCTACACTCAGACTTTGCACTTGCGAGGGGGAAGTATTGTCTCTTAGAGGTGCCTATAGAGGTTCTGTGTAATTTTCCCAGGTTACTGGGTGGGGGCTTGAGCTGGTTCTGTGTTGGATCGATGGAAAGGAAGCTCTAGATATTGAACATAGCCCTGGTTGCTGCTGGCACCATCTGGCAGAAGGATTACACATCCAATTAACAAAATGCTGCCCAGATGTGGCACAGTGCACACAGAAGCAGTCATTCCCCTCTCTTCATTACAGACTCATTATCACCAGGTTTTTAGTGTGCTCAGCACCTTATAAGATCCCATGGACAAGACTCCTCCCCAAGCTACTGCTAACATACCTGTGTATATGAACCTCCTGGCCCACAACCATGAAAAAGGGTCACACTAAATACCTGCTTGTACTCCACTGTTGGAGGCTGATGATGATCTCTTGGGCCCTGTCTTCCGACCACAGGTTTGGAGATTTCAGTCTCTCCAAAGAAATGGGTTGAAGACTGTTTCCATCCTTCAGACACTTCCCTTCTTTTCTCTGTTGAAATGAGTGACTGGGTTATTTATCCCCTATTGCTCTGGGTTGGAGCATTCTCCCTCCCCGTTGCCATCCCATTCCCAGGTGACAGAGTAACAACCCCCTGACAGGCTTCCGGCCCTGCCTCATGTTTACAAAACTCCCCAGCCCACAAAATCCCTCCAGCGAACAGTCAGTTATATTTTGAAATATTGGATGCTTCTACAGACCTGCAATGGGGCTGCTCAGAGCAGTGGAAAACCTGCACAAGGCAAATTGACACACTTCTCAAAATCATGATTCTGTGCTTGATAAGGCCAAAATTTGTGGTGGCTCTGTGTCTGGGAGCCCAGCCAGAGTCACCTGGGCCTGATTTTCAGACGTGCTGAGCACTCGCCATTATCCTCCTGAGGTCTGACATGTGAAACCTGGCTGGAAGAGAGTGGCAGAGCAGCCAATGAGGAAGATATTTTAGGGAACTCGTGGAGACCCACAATCCCACCTGTGGCAACGAGGTGACTGGCAGGCTGCCTGCCCAAGAGACAAGGGCTCTCTCATATGTAGGGAACCTGTCTAACCAAGATGCCATCACTAAGCTTCAGGGCCTGCTTAGAGACTTTCCCATAGTGATAGAAATCACAGAATCATAGAGGATTAGGGTAGGAAGAGACCTTAGGAGGTCATCGAGTCCAACCCCCTGCTCAAAGCAGGACCAATTCCCAACTAAATCATCCCAGCCAGGGCTTTGTCAAGCCGGGCCTTAAAACCTCTAAGGATGGAGATTCCACCACCTCCCTAGGTAACCCATTCAAGTGCTTCACCACCCTCCTAGTGAAATAGTGTTTCCTAATATCCAACCTGGACCTCCTCCACTGCAACTTGAGACCATTACTCCTTGTTCTGTCATCTGCCACCACTGAGAACAGCTGAGCTCCATCCTCTTTGGAACCCGGCTTCAGGTAGTTGAAGGCTGCTATCAAATCCCCTCCCCCCACCCACGCTTCTCTTCTGCGGACTAAATAAGTCCAGTTCCCTCAGCCTCTCCTCAGAAGTCATGTGTCCCAGCCGCCTAATCATTTTTGTTGCCCTTTTCTGGACTGTCTCCAATTTGTCCACATCCCTTCTGTAGTGGGGGGACCAAAACTGGATGCAATACTCCAGATGTGGCCTCACCAGTGCTGAATAGAGGGGAATAATTACTTCCCTCGATCTGCTGGCAATGTTCCTACTAATTCAGCCCAATATTCCATTAGACTTCTTGGCAACAAGGGCACACTGTTGACTCATACGCAGCTTCTCATCCACTGTAATCCCCAGGTCCTTTTCTGTAGAACTGCTGCTTAGCCAGTCAGTCCCCAGCCAGTAGCAGTGTATGGGATTCTTCCATCCTAAGTGCAGGACTCTGCACTTGCCCCTGTTGAACCTCATCAGATTTTTTCTGGCCCAATCCTCCAATTTGTCTAGGTCACTCTGGACCCTATCTCTACCCTCCAGCATATCTACCTCTCCCCCCAGCTGATGACAGAAAACAGGACATGGACTTTAACTGATGGGGAAGTCCATGTCCTGCTGTCTGACACCTTCCCTGTAGTGGGTCTGCTCTGAACTCTCTGCATTCAGAAAAGGTAGTTTTGAGTACAGCACTCTAAAGAGGAGGTGGAAAGGGCTCGATGGGGTGCTCACTGCTGGGGCTCCTTCAGAGAAGCAGGCTGAACTCCATCCCACCAGGAGGAAGGGTCAGGAGTCAGGACACAACCTTTAGCCTCAGGGACAAAGCAGAGCAGTGGCACTCCCACCCCCCCATGAATTGAGAGCCAGGTGGGCACAGGGAAAGCTGGACTGACTCAGTTACACCAACACTGCTACCAAATGGTCAGTCCTTAAAGAATCCACTCATTAAAATCAATTCAAAATACATTCCAAGAGGAGCCGGGTCCATTTTCTTTACCTTCACACCCCTGTAACTCAGTCTGTGCAGCCACATTTCCTCCAGCGGGGACCCTGTCCTTCCTTCTCCCTCCAGATTCTGCCATTAGTTTCAGCCTCATCAGACTTTGGAAGCTAAGGCAATATCTATTCTCATTACTTGCTCCACTCTTCCCACAGAGACCAAATAATTAGCAGGGGAAAGGACAGGCCATTTAAACTATCAGACTGATGATTAAATGGGGATATGAGAATTATCAGGGGAGCTGTCTCCAAATATCACAAAGAATTACTAACCTGTTTCTTATTTTAAAAATATAAAAAAAATATATGGAGATCTACCTATCGCATAGGACTGGAAGGGACCCTGAAAGGTCATGGAGTCTAGCCCCCTGCCTTCACTAGCAGGACCAAGTACTGATTTTTGCCCCAGATCCCTAAGTGGCCCCCTCAAGGATTGAGCTTACAACCCTGGGTTTAGCAGGCCAATGCGCAAACCACTGAGCTGTCCCTCTCTCCTTACATTAACTCTCCAGCATTCTCAAAGCATTGAAATGAATACTAAAAAGCTAAACAAACCCAGGTTAATGGGGAACAGAGTGGAATGGGATCAGGTGTCTGGGACTCCCCTACATTGTTCAGAACTCTTCACATTTTGGTGCATGGGGTGTAGGGAGCTTTCCCCAGAGCTTCCCAGCACATCATAATGCAATTCACAAACCCACCTTCTCCTGAAGGACTCTATATCCACCTAGAAGGGAAACAGAAAGAGAGTGACATGTAGATTCAATGCCACAGGAATATTCTGTGAGATGGTTTGATGGGTTGTCCCACCCAGGGTGCAGTCTGAGAGCTGTGGTAACCGCTGCACCCCTTTAACCTCCTAGCAGGGATGGCTTTTCCTACACTTCTCTGTTGGTGACTCACAGCCTCTTTAGGCCCTGTGGTTACCCAACATGACAGCAGGTGGAGCCACAATCCCAAACTGAGCTACCTGAGTGCCTTACTCAAAGACAAGCAGGAGACAATGGCCAATTTCCCAGCTCCTCCAACCTTCACCCTTGCTGCAGTATAAATCCAAAATTATACTGTCGTGCACGCATAGGGGTCTGTACAATGCAAGCTCATAAAGAGTTCACCCCTCCCTCAATGTGGAGAGAACAATCATAGAATCATAGAATATCAGGGTTGGAAGGGACCTCAGGAGGTCATCTAGTCCAACCCCCTGCTCAAAGCAGGACAAATCCCCAGACAGGAAAAGACACGTAAAAGCACTCTGTTTTAGATTAAAACATAAAACAAGTTTATTAACTATGGAAAGATAGATTTTAAGTGACTATAAGTGATAGCAAACAGATCAAAGCAGATTAGTAAATAAACAAAACCGCAAACTAAACCTAAGATACTAAGAAGATTGGATATGAATTAGCAACCTTTCACCCTGGCTGATGATACAAGTGGGCTTGCAGATTCTCAAGGCACAAGCTGCACTTGCTTTGGAACTTGGGCTCACCCTCCCCGTTGCAAGTCCTTTTCTTTCAGAGCTTCTCCTAGGTGTTGAGTTGTAGGGGAGTGAAGAACAACAGATGATGTCACTCCCCACCTTATATAGGTTTTCCATATGGCATGAGCCCTTTGTTTCAAATTTGGTTCCCAAATCAGTTTGTGGAAAAATACAGGTACCCAAAATGGAGATCAGTGTCATGTGGTCTGGTCACATGTCTCTGCATACCTTGCTGAGTCATAGCAGCCATTACTTATAGGCTGCCTGGAGTGGTCTCAGGACGGCTCACCAGGTGGGGGATAAGGTTGTCCTAAGGCCTATTGTACCCCCGATGACTCATTACCTTCCCAACCAGCTATCTAGACTGGAAGCATCTTGCCTAGTGGATGTCACCCAGCTGTAACCACATTTGAAATATGGATACATAGTCACTATTCATAACTTTAGATACAAAAGGATGCATGCACACAAATAAGATACTCATGTTCAGCAAATTTTTACTTTTCCAATAACACTTTTGTGACGGGTTAATCACAGAAACCCCCTTGGGAGCTGCCACCTGACGTACCAAGACTACCCCTGCTTCTGTTTTCCCTGCCAGCTCAGGACTCCAGCACCCTGTCTTACTGAGCCAGACACTCCCGTCTGCTCCAACACAGACCCAGGGTCTGAATAACTTGCCCCAAAGCTGCAAGTTTGCCTGAAAACAGCTCACAGAAGTGTGCTTGTCTTTAGTACTCAGATGCCCAACTCCCAATGGGGTCTAAACCCAGATAAATCCGTTTTACCCTGTGTGACGTTATTGACATAACTGGGACCATATAGATCATTGTTGCAACCAAGGTCCTGTAGTGGCACCCAAATCTTGTATAAAGGAGTCAAATGGGGTGTCTAAGACAAGGTTATGGTTTACTGGTTATGATTATGCTGTCTATATGTGTGTATCAGTTTTGTAGTTGAAGTTATGAATATTGGCTCTATACTGTCTGTATGGCAAACTTATGCTATGCTTCTGGGTGACATCCCAGACAAGCTGGGATTAGCTCTGCTTAGCCTGCTTGATGGCCCATTAAGGACCATCAGCTATACAATGGACCCATTGAGAGAAGGCCAATATGCCTTCAGACTCAGCAAAGTATGCAGGGACTGGCCCATGTGACTCCAGGCTCCATTTTGCTGTAATTTTCCACAGTGAGAACAAAGAGGTGTTCTTACACCTGGAAAAGACTATATAAGGCTGATGCCTCATCTCCATTTTGTCTTCAATCCTGCTTCTTACCTCTGGAGGAACTGTGCTACAAGCTGAAGCTTTGAACAAAGGACTGAGGACCCATCCCAGCGGGGGATGTATTCCAGAGACTTGATTTGAACCTGCAGTTTATTCTATCGCTGCTGCAAGCCTGAACCAAGAACTTTGCCATTACTGTATGAAATTGATTCCATTTAACCAATCCTAACTCTCATCTCTATCTTTTTCCTTTTATGAATAAACCTTTAGATTTTAGATTCTAAAGGATTGGCAACAGCGTGATTTGTGGGTAAGATCTGATTTGTATATTGACCTGGGACTGGGGCTTGGTCCTTTGGGATCAGGAGAACCTTTTTCTTTTACTGGGGTATTGGTTTTCATAATCATTTGTCCCCATAACGAGTGGCACTGGTGGTAATACTGGGAAACTGGAGTGTCTTAGGAGATTGCTTGTGAGACTTGCGGTTAGCCAGTGGGGTGAGACCGAAATCCTCCTAGTCTGGCTGGTTTGGTTTGCCTTAGAGGTGGAAAAAACCCCAGCCTTGGGCTGTAACTGCCCTGTTGGAGCAATTTGTCCTGAGTTGGCACTCTCAGTTGGGTTCCGCCAGAACCGCATCGTCACACCCTGTATAAAGCTTATGCAGAGTAAACTCATAAATTGTTCACCCTCTATAACACTGATAGAGAGATATGCACAGTTGTTAATACATACTCTGAGTTAATTAATAAGGAAAAAGTGTTTTTATTAAATACAGAAAGTAGGATTTAAGTGGTTCCAAGTAGTAACAGACAGAACAAAGTAAGTCACCAAACAAAATAAAATAAAATGCGCAAATCTATGTCTAATCAAACTGAATACAGATAATCTCACCCTCAGAGATGCTTCAGTAAGCTTTTTCTCAGACTGGACACCTTCCAGGCCTGGGCACAATTCTTTCCCCTGGTACAGCTCTTGTTGCATCTCAGGTGATAGCTAGGGGATTCTTCATGATGGCTCCTCCCCCCCCTGTTCTCTTCCACCCCTTTATATATCTTTTGCATAAGGCGGGAACCCTTTGTCCCTCTGGGTTTCCACCACCCCCCCCCCACTGGAAAAGCACCAGGTTAAAGATGGATTCCAGTTCAGGT
The DNA here is from genome assembly GCA_036785055.1 of Emydoidea blandingii. Lineage (NCBI taxonomy): Eukaryota > Metazoa > Chordata > Testudines > Emydidae > Emydoidea > Emydoidea blandingii. Next base: position 135,887,172 of record JAXIVB010000006.1, read on the forward strand.
GACATGATCACATGTCACTGCAAGACTTCATTGCCCACTTGCCAGCACACACGTATACAGGAAGACTCACAGGTAAACACAGCCATCTGCAGACAATGGGAGTCATCAAGATTCCAAACCACCATTAATGGCCCACACTTTGCATAATTACAATAGGCCTCAGAGTTATATTTCATATTTCTAGTTTCAGATACAAGAGTGATACATTTATACAAATAGGATGATCACACTCAGTAGATAATAAGCTTTGTAATGATACCTTACAAGAGACCTTTTACATGAAGCATATTCGAGTTACATTATATTCACTCATTATCAATTTTTTATAAAATCATATAGACTGCAACGTCACCCCCCACCCCTCCTTCTAAATGGAAAAGCACCAGGTTAAAGATGGATTCCAGTTCAGGTGACATGATCACATGTCACTGTAAGACCCCAAGCCTTCACTCCTCCCAGCCTAACTCACAGGAAGGCCTGCAAGCAAACAGAGCCATCCACAGTTAATTGTTCTGGTTGATGGGAGCCATCAAGATTCCAAACCACCATTAATGGCCCACACTTTGCATAATTACAATAGGCCTCAGAGTTATATTTCATATTTCTAGTTTTAGATACAAGAGTGATACATTTATACAAATAGGATGATCACACTCAGTAGATTATAAGCTTGTAATGATACCTTACAAGAGACCTTTTGCATGAAGCATATTCCAGTAACATTATATTCACTTATTATTGTGTTTTTATAAAACCATATAGACTGCTCAACGTCACAACTTTACATGACCCATTTAATACAACATAAATTATAATTATGTCATAATCATACAACTATGAAGAATATGGGGTGCAGTGTCAGAGATGACCTGTGGATTATTTCCACAATCTGAGCTTCAAAAATTTCTCTGGTTTCACCTACTGTACATTCTCACAGCAAGAATGTCTGGTCAGAATTGAAGAAGGGGGTGGTTGGCAATGGAACTGGAGCTAAGCTTATGAGCATTTGAAACCTGAAAATTGGTCTGGTGCACTAGTGTAATCACACGGGCTGGAATTGTTAAAGGAGCCTAAGGGAATTTCAGTGGGGGTTGGGCACCTAACTCCTTCAAGATGCCTTCAAACTCTCAACCTAAGTCTGTAAGGCCAGGGTTCACAAAGGGATTTGGCATTGTGGCATTCAGTGTTGCAATGCCTAACTTATAGGTACTTAGAAAAATCACAGGAACAGCGCTGTGATGCACAAAGGCGAGTTAGGTGCCCAGGCTCCCTGTACAATGAACGGGGAGAGACAGGCATCTTAGATTGCCATCCACAAAAGCCAGCATGCTAGGCAGGGAGTCACCTAAGCAGAGATGCTGACTAGAGAGGTGTCATAACTATAAAGGAAAGGGTAACAGCTCTCCTGTGTACAGTACTATAAAATCCCTCCTGGCCAGAGACTCCAAAATCCTTTTACCTGTAAAGGGTTAAGAAGCTCAGGTAACCTGGCTGACACCTGAGCCAAAGGACCAATAAGGGGACAAGATACTTTCAAATCTTGGGGGGGGGGGAAGGCTTTTGTTTGTGCTCTTTGTTTAAGGGGTTGTTCGCTCTTGGGACTGAGAGGGACCAGACATCAATCCAGGTTCTCCCCATCTTTCTAAACAAGTCTCTCATATTTCAAACTTGTAAGTAAAAAGCCAGGCAAGGCGTCTTAGTTTTACTTTGTTTTCTCAACTTGTAAATGTACCTTTTACTAGAGTGTTTATCTCTGTTTGCTGTACTTTGAACCTGAGGCTAGAGGGGGGTCCTCTGAGCTCTTTAAGTTTGATTACCCTGTAAAGTTATTTTCCATACTGATTTTACAGAGATGATTTTTACCTTTTTCTTTAATTAAAAGCCTTCTTTTAAGAACCTGATTGATTTTTCCTTGTTTTTAGATCCAAGGGAATTGGATCTGTATTCACCAGGAGTTGGTTAAAGGAAGGAGGGGGGAAGGGTCAATTTCTCCTTGTTTTAAGATCCAAGGGGGTTTGGATCTGTATTCACCAGGGAATTGGTGAAAGGTTTCTCAAAGCTTCCCAGGGAAGGGAATGGTGGCAGCGGACCAGAACTAAGCTGGTAGTTAAGCTTAGAAGTCCTCATGCAGGCCCCCACACTTGTACCCTAAAGTTCAAAGTGGGGATACAGCCTTGACAAGAGGTATGTCCTAACTTAGGTCCTAAGCCCCACCCCTCTTGGAGTTAGGTGCCTAAATCCTGGCTGCACAAAGTGCCTTATCTCTGCTTGTGACCCACAACTGGGAACCCCTCTCCTGGAGTCAGGCAGCTTAGGTACCTAAGTCATTTCTTGTGAGATGGAATTAAGTGTCTACTTAATGCTTAAAGAGTCACTGGGCCAGAACTACAACTACTGATGTCATCGAATCATAGGGTTAGAAGGGACTACAAGGGTAATCTAGTCCAACCTCCTGCAATGTTGCAGGATTTGTTGTCTCTAAACCATCCCGGACAGGCAGCTATTCGGCCTTCTTTTGAAAACCACAACCTCCCTAGGTGTCTGTTCCATTGTCCTACTGTTCTTACAGTGTGGAAGTTTTTCCTGAGATTTAATCTAAATCTGCCATTTAAGTTCCTCTTTTCCAAATTAAATATACCCAGTGTTACACTGCACTCCATATGTTTTATGGAAATATACTTATGAATGTGAATATGATGTAACTGGAATATGCTTTATGCAAAAGGTCTCTTGTAAGGTATCATATGTGGCAAATTGCCGGCACTACTATGATGGGTCTCGCGCTTTCTCTTCTTCGGGGGGGTTCAGGGCGCCGTTTCTTGCCCCTGAACTGGGATATTAACTGCCCCACTAGTGTCCTAGAGGAGGGGAGTGGAGAGGGAGGGACCCGGGCCCGCCCTCTACTCCGGGTCCCAGCCCAGGGGCCCTAGGGATAGTGGTAAACCACTTGAACTAGTGGTTCCTTCCCCTGGGCTACTTCCCTCTCCTGCCCTTCAGCTTGTGGGGGGGCTTCCTGCTCTCCCTCTGCACAAGCCAGGTGTCCCTTTACCTAGGGTCTTGTTCTTCTTAGCCCACCGCAGCACTTCTCCAAACTTTCCTCTGCTTCCCTCCAAACTGCTCTCTGCTCCAACACCAATCCTTTCTGCTCCAACTCCTTCAAACTGTTCTCTGCTCCAACACCAATCCTCTCTGCTCCAACTCCTTTCCCTGTCTGATTGAAGCAGGGGGTTTTTATCAAGTGACTGACTTCAGGTGCTCTAATTGGCTTCAGGTGCTCTAATTAATCTATAGCAAACTTTCTTCCCTCTACAGGGAATAAGGCTCCCTTCTAACCCTCTCCTGCTGCCCTCTGGCCATGCTGTATCACATATCCCCCTCCTCTGCTCAACACCATGGGGTTCGGCTACTTGGGACGAGAGGCAGTGCTGTCACGATAGGCCATCAGCATTGCCATGTTGGCTTCCGGCCCTATGCTGTACCCGGAAATGGAAGGGCTGCAGGGATAGGAACCACCTAGTCACTCTTGCGTTCCTCTCCTTGTTTTTGCTCATCCACTAGAGTGGGGCGTGGTCTGTCACGAGGGTAAACCGCCGCCCCAGTAGGTAGTAGCGGAGAGTCTCCATAGCCCATTTTACCGCTGGACACTCCTTTTCCATGATGGCGTACTTTTGTTCCCTGGGGAGGAGTTTCCGGCTGAGGTACAAGATTGGGTGTTCCTCCTCCCCTACCATCTGTGAAAGGACGGCTCCTAGCCCTACCTCCAAGGCATCTGTTTGTAGGATGAATTCCTTCTCGAAGTCTGGGGCTATGAGTACTGGATGGCAGCAGAGGGCTGTCCTTAAATCTGCAAATGCTTCTTCTGCCATATCAGTCCACTTTACTATCTCGGGGCCCCGAGCCTTTATCAGATCCGTCAATGGCCCTGCTCTTCTGGCGAAATGAGGGATGAATCTCTGATAGTATCCTACTATCCCTAGAAATGCTCTGACCTGCTTTTTGCGGACTGGTCGAGGCCAACCTTGTATTGCCTCCACTTTGTTTCATTGGGGTTTCACCAAACCTCTCCCTACTACATACCCGAGGTATCTGGCCTCAGCTAGTCCTATCACGCACTTGAGAGGGTTGGCAGTGAGGCCGGCCTTCCGCAGGGCGTCTAGCTCTGCTTCTACTTTTCCTAGGTGTGTTTCCCAGTCAGGGCTATGGATGACTATGTCATCTAGATAGGCGGCGGCATACTTGGCATGGGGTCGCAGCAATTTATCCATAAGTCGTTGGAATGTTGCAGGGGCCCCATGGAGTCTGAAAGGGAGAACAGTGTATTGGAACAGGCCATCGGGTGTAGAGAAGGCAGTCTTTTCCTTGACATTCTCAGCCGGGGGAATTTGCCAATATCCTTTGGTCAGATCCAGAGTAGTTAGGTATCGGGCCTTGCCTAACTGATCAACTAACTCGTCAATGCGTGGTATCGGATAGGTATCGAATTGGGAATTGGGATACTTCATTCAACTTCCGGAAGTCGTTGCAAAACCTCAGGGTGCCATCAGGCTTGGGGACTAGGATGATAGGGCTGGACCACTGACTTCGGGATTCTTCAATAACCCCGAATTCCAGCATCTTCTTCACTTCCGTCCTAATTTCTTCCCTTTTAGCTTCCGGTATTCTGTACGGTCTTATTGTCACCCTTACTCCGGGGCTGGTGACAATATGATGTTGTACCAGTGTCGTACGGCCCGGCTGTGTTGACCTCTGTTCGTTGTTCTGGGGTTAATTCAGGAGATATCTTCACCTGCCCCTGTGGGTCGTCTGTCTGGGGTGGAGCTCCCCGAATGACCAGGCACGTCTCTCGGTCACGCCAGGGCTTTAGTAAGTTGATGTGGTAGATTTGCTCTGGCTTTCGGCGGTCTGGTTGTCTGACCTTATAGTCCACCTCCCCAATGGCTTCCATTATCTCATATGGTCCATGCCAGCTGGCTAGGAGTTTGCTTTCTGCTGTCGGCACTAGCACCATCACCCATTTCCCCTGGCTGAAATCTCCGTACTTTCGCCCGACGGTTGTAATATGTCCGCTGGGTCTCTTGTGCTTTTTCCAAATGTTCTAGTACTATAGGGGTTACTCGAGTTATTTGCTCTCTCATCTGTGTCACGTGCTCAATGACATTCTTTCCTGGGTTGGGTTGTTCTTCCCAATCTTCCTTGGCGGTATCTAATATTCCGCATGGGTGGCGTCCATATAGTAGTTCAAAGGGAGAGAAACCAGTGGACGCCTGGGGGACTTCCCGTATAGCAAACATTAGATACGGTAGAAGGGTATCCCAGTCTTTTCCGTCCTGTGCTACCACCTTCCGGATCATGCTTTTAAGGGTACGGTTAAACCGCTCGACCAGTTCATCTGTTTGTGGATGATAGAATGAGGTCCGTATAACCTGGATGTGGAGTAGGGCACATAAGTCCTTCATTAATTTTGACATGAAAGGGGTTCCTTGGTCTGTCAGGATCTCCTTAGGGATGCCCACTCTGGCAAAAACCTGGAGTAGTTCTTTTGCTATTGCCTTGGATGTGGGGTTTCTTAAAGGAATGCTTCTGGATACCGCGTGGCGTAGTCAAAGATGACTAGTACGTTTCAGTGGCCCCGTGCCGATCTTTCCAGTGGGCCCACTATGTCCATGGCTATCCTCTCGAAAGGGACTTCAATAATAGGCAAAGGTACTAATGGGGCCCGCAAGTAAGGTCGGGGGCTATGCAACTGGCATTCAGGGCAGGAGGCACAATAGCGCTGGACCTCTGCGCATATTCCTGGCCAATAAAACCTTCTTAGGACTCTATCCAGTGTCTACTCCTAGATGTCCCCCAAATAGATGACCTTGAGCTAACTCTAGTACTGCCCTTGTGTGTTTCCATGGGACTAAGAGTTGCTCTACTTCTTCCCCTCATATATGCTCTATCCTGTACAACAGATCACGTTTGAGCACATAATATGGCCTTGGGCCTTTGATCTTTCCTTCCACGGGTACACCATTTATTTCCACTACCTCCTCCCTCACATTTGCATATAACGGGTCATTGGCTTGGTCCTGCCTGAAAACCTCACGTGCGGTACCGATCTGACCTAATTCTAGGGGGCCTATTTCTACTCCGCCCCTTGGGTTGCTCCTACTTGGGCTAGGAACCGCCTCCGAGTCCTCACTGGCCTGAATTATCTCTTGGCCTCCTGAATGGGTTCACCTACCCACAAGGGAGGTTTTTTGGTTCTCTGCTAGAATCCTGGTCCCTAATCTTTTATCTGCCCTCCTTTCCCGCCTAGACTTTCGGGGTTTCCCGGGGGATGAGAATAACTCTGGGGCAAATTCGGCAAACATTGGGGTGAGGCTATCTGTAGGTGCCTCCGTCTCAGCCCGGGGGTTGCTACCCTCCCCTGGCTCTATTGGGGGGAGTAAGCTCTCAAACCCAGGGAAGTCCCTACCAATTAAGACAGGGTAGGGGAGCTTGGGGACCACCCCTGCAGTCACCCTGGTAGTATTCCCCTTTATCTCAATCCGTACCGGGATTGTGGGGTAGAAATGTATGGTGCCATGAACGCACGTTACCCCTGTGGTTTTGGCCCGGGTTAGTTGGTCTTGCCCCACCAACTTCCCCGAGACCAGTGTGACAGCACTCCCGGAATCTATTAATGCTATGGTCTTAATACCATTCATTTTTACTGATCTTGTATACCCATGTGAGGTCATTCTGACCCCTACCAGGCCGATTAGGCCACATTGCTCCCTGTGATCCCCCAGATTACACTGCATAGGCTCTTCCCTGTTGGGGCATTGGGCTGCTATATGCCCCAATTCCCCACACTCGTAACACCGCCCCCTTATTCTGGTTGTCACCCTCTGCCTGGGGCTATTTGGCTGGCCCCCCCAGCCCTCTCTTCCCAAACCCCCAGGTCCCTTCTTGGCCTCGGGCCATTCCTCGGTGTCTTTCCTCCCCGTTACAGTTCTCCTGTAGTTCTCGACAGTCCGGGGCCTTGGGTTTGGGGTTGGCTTCCTGGATTGCTGTGTCTCCCTGCCTGGGGTCTGGAACAGTTCATGGGCTGCCAGCTGTCTTTCCACGAGGGAGACCAACTCATCATAGGTGGAGGGGTCATTCTGGCCAACCCAAGCCTGGAGGCCTGGTGGTAGCCCCCTCATATACCGGTCCAGTACCAGGAGCTCCATCATCTTCTCAGAGCTGAGGGCCTCAGGGCACAGCCATTTTCGGGTCAGGTGGATCAGGTCAACCAATTGTGATCGGGGTGTCTTGTCCTCTGTATACTGCCACTCATGGAACCTCTGGGCTCGCAACGCCGTCGTTACTCCAGATCTGGCCAGGATCTCTGCCTTCAGCTGATCTCGGGGCCTGGCCTCCCGCAGGGCTGCTCTTTCAAAAGCCAAGAGGAATGCCTCCACATCATCCTCCCGTGTCATTTTCTGTAGGCAATGGCTGGCCCGTATGATCCAGGTCCCTTCGCAGTTGCGGTTCAGTTCCATAAGAGCCTTCATCTGGTTCACCAGCTCTTTCAGCAGGGCTTGGTCCTGGGCAGCCTGACTCATCAAAAGATGTTTAGTCTCCTGCTGCATCCGAGTCGCCTCCTGTTGGGCAGTTGCTTGGACCCGGGTAGCCTCCTGCTGGGCCGCGGTGGCTTGTATTAGGGCCTTGACCACGTCGTCCATCTTAAGGACAGGAGGGTTTTGGCTAACCTTGGTTTAAGTCCCCAGTGCATAAATCCCACTCTTGACACCACATGTGGCAAATTGCCAGCACTACTATGATGGGTCTCGCGCTTTCTCTTCTTCGGGGGGGTTCAGGGCACCATTTCTTGCCCCTGAACTGGGATATTAACTGCCCCACTAGTGTCCTAGAGGAGGGGAGTGGAGAGGGAGGGACCCAGGCCCGCCCTCTACTCCGGGTCCCAGCCCAGGGGCTCTAGGGATAGTGGTAAACCACTTGAACTAGTGGTTCCTTCCCCTGGGCTTCTTCCCTCTCCTGCCCTTCATCTTGTGGGGGGGCTTCCTGCCCTCCCTCTGCACAAGCCAGGTGTCCTTTTATCTAGGGTCTTGGTCTTCTTAGCCCACCGCAGCACTTCTCCAAACTTTCCACTGCTTCCCTCCAAACTGCTCTCTGCTCCAACACCAATCCTTTCTGCTCCAACACCAATCCTCTCTGCTCCAACTCCTTTCCCTGTCTGATTGAAGCAGGGGGGTTTTATCAGGTAACTGACTTCAGGTGCTCTAATTGGCTTCAGGTGCTCTAATTGGCTTCGGGTGCTCTAATTAATCTATAGCAAACTTTCTTCCCTCTACAGGGAATGAGGCTCCCTTCTAACCCTCTCCTGCTGCCCTCTGGCCATGCTGTATCACACATAACAAAAGTTATAACCTACTAAATATATTCCTCCTATTTGGATGCATCTATCATTCTTGTATCTGAAGCTAGAAATATGAAGTATAACTCTGAGGTCCTATTGTAATTATGCAAAGTGTGGGCCATTAATGGTGGTTTAGAATCTTGATGGATCCCATTGACCCAGACAATTGGTTGTAATTGGTTTATTTACCTGCAAACCTTCCAGTGTACTTGTGGGCCAACCCAGGAAGAATGGAGACTAGGGGTCCTTACAGTGACACGTGACCATGTCACATGATACTGGAATCCACCTTAATCCTTGTACTTTTCCATTGATGAGGCAGGGGTGGGGACAAGCACAGACAAAAGATTCCCACCTTGTACCAAATCTATAAAAGGGGGTGGAGCAGGACAAAGAGGGCGGTCAGTCATGAGAAAACCCCTGCTTACCACCTGAGATGTCTGTTGGATCTAACAAAGACTGTACCAGGGGAAAGGATTGGGCCCTGACTAGGAAGAAGGCTGGTCTGTGAAAGAAACTTATTGGAACATCTTTGAGGGTAAAAATCAGTTTCTTAATGTATTAGGCTTAGACTTGCAAGTTTGTTTTATTTTGCTTTGTGACTTACTTTGTTCTGTCTGTTATTACTTGAAACCACTTAAATCCTACTTTTTATACTTAATAAAATCACTCTTGTTTATTAATAAACCCAGAGTAAGTGATTAATACCTGGGGAGCAAACAGCTGTGCATCTCTCTCTATCAGTGTTATAGAGGGTGGGCAATTTATGAATTTACCCTGTATAAGCTTTATACAGAGTAAAACAGATTTATTTGGGGTTTGGATCCCATTGGGTGCTGGGTTTCTGGGTGCTGGAGACAGGTAACTTGTTGAGCTGTTTTCAGTTAAGTCTGCAGCTTTGGGAGCGTGGCCCAGACCATGGGTCTGTGTTGCAGCAAGCTAGCATGTCTGGCTCAACCAGACAGGGTTCTGGAAATCCCAAGCTGGCAGGGAAAACTGGCTCAAAGGAAATTTCAGCACATCAGGTAACAGTCCCAAGGGGATCTCTGTGACCAAACCCGTCACACCTTTCAGTCTTTTCTCATATGATTTGCATTCCATCCCTTTGATCATCTTTGTTGCTCACCTCTAGATCCTTTCCAGTTTCTCTACATCCTTTCTCTACATTGGTGACCAAAATTGGACACAGTACTCCAGCTGAGACCTAACCAGTACCAAGTAGATCATTACCTCCCTTGATCTTCATGCTATGCTTCGGTTAATGCAACCTAAAATTGCATTTGCTTTTTTCCCAATAGCATCACATTGTTGACTCATGTTGAGGTTGTGATCCACCACAACTGCTATATCCTTCTCAGCAGTCTTGCTGCCAAGCCAGTTATCCCATAGGATGGATATTGCAATTTTTGCTCAGCTCTAGTAATTTCCTTCTATTTTTCTTTCGTTCCCCTGCCATCCAATGAGTACCAGGCTGGCTGAAATGCCTAGCAATAAACATCAGTCTCTTCTCAGTGAATCAAGCACCCTGGTCAGGCACAGGACTGTACACCAACTGACTTCTCCAGAGTTGTATAAATATTTACATTAATTTTTAGTCCATACCTTGTTTTGCTCAGTTCTTTTACGGATAGTGTGAACTATTGGGTCCAGCGATGCCTGGTCAAGTACACGTTTGTGAGCAGGAGTCTCCTCACAGATATGAATGACATGACTTGCAGTCTCCTCTTTCTCAGTCATTCGATCTCTGATGTTTTCTCTCACTGCAGGTGAATGAATTGTGGGTTATTTTCACCATATTCCCTGCTCTGAAGAAGTCCATCCCCTGTGGCCCATCCCTCTTCCCAACGGACAAGTGCTAGGAGCATCTCTGAGTAGATTCGATCATCTGCACCTCAGTTACTAAACATCACCCCACAAAATCACTCACTCCAGGCATCAGATTTACCTTGACTGCTTTGTAGCCTCTATAGAGCCAGTTTATTGGTGGTGGGAAGTGAGTGAATCCCACTCAAGGCACTAAAGTGTAGAGCTAGTTGGGAACTTTCCATCTCACTGATTTTCTGAAGAAAAACAGTTTCTGCAAAATCAGATTCTTCCATATGAAAATGTTGGTTTTGCTGAATTTTTCTGGATTTTCCATTAGGAAAATCAAAATGAAATATTTTGTTTCAGGTCAGTTGGACCCAAATCAGAATATTTCATTTTGTTGAACTGACCCAAAATGTTTCTAAATCAAATTTTTTCCTTGAAACATTCCAAAATTTCAAATTTTCATCCTGCTTTGAGATGAAAACAAACACTGAACTGTTGGAATATGTGGCATGATGGAAATTAGGAATTTCGCTCAACTCTGCTAAATAATGACTTCCTAGGCGCCTCATTTTGGCTGGGGTGATGCAAACCAAAGTGCTAATTTGAAAGCAGGAACATGAAAAACAAGCTAGAAGAGAAAGGGACCGTGTGTAATGCCATGTCTACACCAGCGAGCATGGAGCAGCACACAGTATAGATGCAGCTGCACTGCTGTAAGATTACTCATATAGCCACTTTATGCTGATAGGAGAGAGCTCTCCCATTGACATAATAAAACCACCTCAATGAGCTTTCCCACCAACATAGCACAGTACACGCTATCACTTATGCTAGCGAAAATTATGTCGCTCAGGGGGGTGTTTTTTCACACCCCCGAGTGATATAAGTTTTGCCGACATAAGTGGCAATGTAGACATGGCCTAAGAATGAACATATCCTGAGACTGGCTAAGACTCCCAACCCCAGCAGGGTAAGAGGAGACAGGCAGACCACTTGATGGAGAGAATAGGGAGCCTGAGTCAGGAATGAGAGGACTCTCTTCAGGAACTGGTAACAGGGAAGGCAGCAGCTGTGATAGACATGGGGCTGCTCTGTAATAACTGATGCATCCTCTATGTGAGACAGTTAGGGGACATTCAATTTTATTGGATTAGTTTAATGGCAGCCTGCTGGAAAAAAGAAGCAGGAAGCAAAATAGTAGATGGAGAGAAGGTTGGCTGGTGGGTCTTGCTGACATGCTCAGGGTCACCAGTTTTGGGGGAAGGAATTTCATCTATCTCAGATTGCCCAGGACCTTGTGTTTGTTTGCCTTTCTCTGTATCATGGTGCATGGATGGTCTGTCTGGGCATGTCTCACCCAATCCATTCCCTGCCACTGCAGGGACCTCAGGCAATGGTGGCACCTCGGTCTCTCCTGTTCTCTGCCTGTGGATCACAACAGTTTAGTTTTCTGAAGGCTGAAATGTAATCTAGTACAGGGGTGTGATGCTGTGTATAAGAAAGATGGCCATTTATATCACTGTTGTTACCGCTGTTACAGTTACCATACATCTTGGGCAAAGTGTATCATGTAAGGTATCAATGGAAAAGTCATGATTTGTGAAGTATGATTATCCTGTTTATATGCATATATCATCTTTGTATCAGAAGTTATGAATATTGGCTATGTATCTGTATGTCAGACATATGTTAATGTGTAATGTGTAACACCCCCCAGATAGATTTACATCAGGGCTAGACAGTTCTGTGTTGATGCCACATTAACTACACTCCTCTCTCACAATGGGCCATAGAAGAAACTTATCCCACCCAGACAGCTCTTCCTGAGAATGCCTCAGACAACAAGGAGCCAATGGCCACCCATGTGATTCAGCAAACCATGTAGGGGCATGCGATACACTCATGTGACCCTGGACTCCATCTTGGGCCAGTGATTTTTCATGCATGGGGGGCTGTGGGCTTTGTTTGGGAGGGTAAATTTCTATGCACATGACAAAGGATATAAAAGACACCTGAGACATCTCAATTTTGCCTCTTTCCTGTTGCAATTCTCTGGACTGTGGATTTACAACTAAAAGGAGTATCTTGAACTATGTACTGAGGACCTTACAATTTTGGGAAGTTACCAGAGAGATTTTTGTAAGCCAGCAGTCTATTCCATCACTGCTACAAACCTGATATAAGGACTTTGCAATCATTTGTTTGTATATGATCTATTAACCACTTTAACTCTATTCTTTTCTTTTATTACTAAATCTATAGTTAGTTTACCAAGGATTGGCTGAAATACATATTGACCTGGCAGTAAGTGTCTGATCCTTTGGGATCAGTAAGAACCTCACATATGGTGAACTGGGTTTTCAGTAACCTCTTGTATTAGACCCGTTTGTCTGGATGGGAGCCAAGGGCTGGAATGCCTAAAGGGGACTGTGTTTGGCTTCTGGTTAAACAGTGTGGTACTGAAGAAGGTCTTTTGTTACTGGCTTGATGAATCTAATTATAGAATAAACCACCCTCTTTGGGGATTGTCTGCCCTATTTCTTGCAGTCTGCCCCGAGTGTACCATTCTCAGTGTGATCCATCCCAGGCACCCAGTCACAAGGGGTGTCTGAGTGAAATTTAATTTAATGGTCGGTGATATACAGTAGGACAGACAAGAGGACCTGGAAGTCCTTTCTGGCCTTAAATGCCACAAAACTCTGAAACACCTCCTGGTAAACACTTCAGGATGGTGAAGAGACAAGGCCCGAACTACTAGCTATGAAGATTCTGCCTCTGGGCTCCAGCCAAGTGATAAAGCTTGTTTTGCCAATGCTGAGGGTGAGCAGATCAAAAGGACAATAAAGAGTTCAAAAGACATTCTCTGGACAGGGGAGCTGTTGCTGGGAAACTGTTCAGAATTGTATTGTTTATTCCTATTGTTACAGTTAAACACTACTGTGGTGTGAGCAGGCTGTGCAGTCACTCTGCTCACCACTGTTCACAGACTTCTGAGAAGAAGAACCGTAGGTACCGAACCCGGTTGAACCTGCTGGGTAAGCACGGGTGATACACTTGGTGCTGTAGCCCATGCCCAGTCTAAAGCTGAGACCACCATGGGCCAGTGTGGGGATGGGCTGAGCTGAGTGATCTGAGGTCTCTGGTTCAGTGACACAGAACCTGATCCACTGTTCCCAGGTGCTAAGTGTTCCTGGTAATTCCATATATACTAGAATCCATGTGTGTGGAGACCAGACCCATTGTGTTACCTTTATGTCCCTGTAACTCTGGCTCCACAGCAATTTTCCTTCTGGGGGAGAAGCTTTTCAATTCAGACTCAGCTGGCTGTGTCAGTGAAGCTTGATTTTTAAACCTAAATACAATAATTACTCTCATCATTTACCCTGCTCTTCATCTATTAACACAAGAAATTACCAGGGGGATAAAAAGCCTTTAACTGCTGCATGAATAATTAACAGAGTCATAGGATTTAGCAGAGGTGGGTGTTGCCAAATAAGAGAGCATTAAATCACTCTCATTTTCTTTTCCTTTTTTCCTCCCCATGAATGATCCCCCTTTCCTGCTAGAATTAAATTACTGTTGTAGAAGGCAAGGCACTTCCAGCCACCAGAGAAACAGAGAGTAATTGGGATTTTAGGTCTGGGACTGTCCCACATTATCAAGCTCTGTTTACTCTGTCCTAGGTAAGGATTAGGGACTTTATAACAGAACTTCCTCCAACATTGCAGTGAATGTCGCAAACTCACCTTTGCCTGGAGCACTTTATATCCAACTAGAAGGAAAGAGAAAAACAACATTCAGATTCCATTCTGCAGTATATTTATAAATGATACACGGGATGATAATCTGATCTGAAGACATTTGGCCTGGAATCCCCTCATCTCAGCAAAAATTCCTTTTTAGATTTTATTAGAAAGATTCATAGATTCATAGATTCTAGAACTGGAAGGGACCTCGAGAGGTCATCGAGTCCAGTCCCCTGCCCGCATGGCAGGACCAAATACTGTCTAGACCATCCCTGACAGTATTTGGACAAGTTACACTGAATGTTCTTTTTGTTATTGTCATTTAGAAATGTTGTCTCATCATTTCCCTTTTCCATTTACTCAGATATTTGTGTCTGGATCCTCATAATTTCATCTAGGCATACATTATGAGGAGAGGCTGAGGGAACTGGGATTGTTTAGTCTCCAGAAGAGAAGAATGAGGGGGGATTTGATAGCTGCTTTCAACTACCTGATGGCGGGTTCCAAAGAGGATGGAGCTCGGCTGTTCTCAGTGGTGGCAGATGACAGAACAAGGAGCAATGGTCTCAAGTTGCAGTGGGGGAGGTCTAGGTTGGATATTAGGAAACACTATTTCACTAGGAGGGTGGTGAAGCACTGGAATGCATTACCTAGGGAGGTGGTGGAGTCTCCTTCCTTGGAGATTTTTAAGGCCCGGCTTGACAAAGCCCTGGCTGGGATGATTTAGTTGGGAATTGGTCCTGCTTTGAGCAGGGGGTTGGATTAGATGACCTCCTGAGGTCCCTTCCAGCCCGGATATTCTATGATTCTATGATTCTATTTTTAACAGTGAGAGTAATTAACCATGGGGAAAATTTACCAAGAATCGTGGTGGATTCTCCATCACTGACTTTTTTAACAATTAAGACTGGATTTTTTTTCCAGAAAGATATGGGTTGGGAATAATTTTGGGGCAGGTCTCTGGCCTGTGTTATACAGCAGGTCAGACTAGATGACCAATATGGTCCCTTCTGGCTTTGGAATTTATGGATCTATGAATAGTTCATCTCAGAAATAATTTTTCAGAGACAGTTCTGGGGCACCTGGCATTGGCCACTGTCGGTAGACAGGATACTGGGCTAGATGGACCTTTGGTCTGACCCGGTACGGCCGTTCTTATGTTCTTATGTTATGTAGAATTATTCCCAAGCCAAAAAGTTTTGCTAAGTGAAATTCTAGTTGAGAGCACAGAGCAATAACTTCAAGATGAAAATCTTCTCAGGAACATAGGATTTACCAATAAAAAAATTCTTTAACAACCAGGAAATGCAGAGTTTAGAGTAAACTTTCAAGAAGCGCAAACTTTTGAAATTAAGGTAACTCACTGTTAAGAGTCTCAGAACAAGCAAAGAGGAATAGAACTGGGAACTGAGTTCTGGAGAATACAATCAGAGGATCACAAATGGTGGGAGAAGGCTCATTATTGGAGTGTCAATAGAGATGTTCATTGTACAGAGCAAACACCAGTTTTTACACAGTGTGCCTGCCCTCCTGCCAGCAATTACCAGTGTACAGGAGCTGCTGGCTCACTTTCCAACCCCTGCTCCACCCAGACACAAGCTTTCTGAGTTTGTAAGCGCTGCTGGAAGCAACATTCAGCTCCTCAGCACAGTCACCCAAACCATGGCTGCCTCCTGCCTGTATGTGGGGCGGGAAGGGCTCTCTGTGCCCTCTGCCCATGCTGTCATCTAGCCAGATTGTCCAAAGAGCTCAGCACCCAGCAGCTCTCATTCGCTCTCGGGGGACAGGGGGCATGTTCTCAATGGGAGCTGCTCAGCGTGAGCTCTTTTGGAAATCTCGCCCCATGGTGTATAAAGAACACCCCAAGGACTGCACTTCCAGCTGGGTGTCTCCTCTGTATGGCCCAGTCTGGTCTGTTTGCAAGTGTCATAAATGTGTGTGTGCCTGGCAAGCTATTCCAGAGGAGAAACACACAGTGTGCGCTCTCAGCTGGAGACTTTTTGTTCTTTCTTGCTTTGTTTTTCTTTCAATGGCAAAGTGCCATTCAGACTGAACTGGTGGGCTGCTGTTTGTATGGCAGAAGCAGAATCAGTGTCAGCTGCTCCCCACTGGGGTCACTCAAAAGCTTCCCCTTTAATAGCAGTTTTTCCACAGTGGAACTTACCTTTAAAAGTATCGCTACTTTTTCCATTACTCCCTTCAGTCTCTCATTCTCCTCTTCCGATAGGCTCTGAGGAAGGTGCTTCCAGTCCTTCTTCTCAAGCAGGTGCAGTTCTTCACAGGTGGACTCAATGATCTCCAAGTTTGTTGTTATTGTTTCCTTGAGTAACAAACATTAAAAAGGAAAAATATTATAAATAAAAAAATAAATTAATGGAGATATCCTATCTCCTAGAACTGGAAGGGACCTTGAAAGGTCATTGAGTCCAGCCCCCTGCCTTCACTAGCAGGACCAAGTACTGATTTTGCCCCAGATCCCTAAGTGGCCCCCTCAAGGATTGAACTCACAACCCTGGGTTTAACAGGCCAATGCTCAAACCACTGAGTGTGAGTGTTTTGTTTTTGTTTTTTATATTTCTTATTCCTGTTCGGAAGCAGAGAGTATGACAATTAGTCACCATGGGATCTTCCCTATTGACTTCAGTAGTAACAAGCTCTGAGCTTATAATAATCCTACACTGAAGACTTTTGTTAAAAAAAAACTGTTAAGGTTTCCTAAGGTCCAAACCTCCTCACCTAAATCCATAAAAGCAAGGAAATACCAAGTAAGGTCATGGTTACACTACAAACTTCGGTCAACCCAAGTTATGAAAGTGCAAAGCTACCACAGTAAGTATATAGCTCATGCATGTGCATACTTAGCTGCTTGCGCCAGTGCTTTTTGTACTCACCAGGAGTACTTACATTAATGCTCAGTTGATGCACCATGAATAGGTATTCCAGTGTGCCAGACACTACCCACTGTTGCAATGCCTTTTGGGGAATTTTCACCATACATTGTATACGTATGTGTCTGGGAGGTGGGGCAAAGAGAAAGGGATCAAGTTCCCATCATGCAAATTTATCCCATAATGTGATGTGATCCCTATCCCATAATTTTTATGTCTTTATTTAAAATCTCACAAGCCCATGTGGCTATTTTTGCTGTCCACCATCTCTGACAGAAGACGAAGCCTGCAGACAGAAGGTGGAGCCTGCCTATTGTCATGCAAACAGTATGCTTAATCCTCTGGTATTTGCAAAGCCACATTAAGTACCACAACAACAGGGGACAACATGATGATTTCTTTGAGGACAGACCATGGTAGTTGGTTGCATTCATGGAGAAACTGTAGACAGTGAAGCACAGCTTCTGGGGCTGACAAGTGAGCACTGAAAGGTAAGATCACATTATAATGCAGGTTTGGAATTACATGCTATAGTAGCAGAACATTCAGATATGAAAGTCCACATTCTTGGATCTGTGTACTGAGTTCACCTCAGCCCTCCAGCAGTAAGGGCTAAAATGAGAGCTGCACTGACAGTGGAGAAGAAAGTGGCAATTATGCTGTGGACACTTGCAATGCCAGATTACTACTGGTCAGTGGGAGATTATTTTGGTGTTGGAAAATCCATTGCGGGGGCCATTGTCTGTCATTCAATTGTGCAGGGCCATGAATCATCTCCTGCTATTCAGGACAATGACTCTGGGCAAAGTGCAGGACATAGAGGGATGGATTTGCAGCTATGGTGTTCCTGAACTGTGGTGGGGCAATAAATGGCATGCATATCCCTATTGTGGCACTAGCCCATCTTGACACAGAGTACATCAGCAGAAAGGGCTACTTGTCCATGGTTATGCAAGCACTGGTGAATCACCAGGGACACTTCACCAGTATCAGAATGGGTTGGTCAGGGAAGGTGCATGATGCTCACATCTTTAAGAACACAGGACTGTTCAAGAAGCTACATGCAGGGACATTTTTCTTGACTGGTGGATTACCATTGGCAATGTTGAAATGCCAATAGTGATCCTGGGGGACCCAGCCTAGCCCTTGCTCCCCTGGCTTTTGAAACCATAAACTGGCCACCTCGACAGCACCAAAGAAAGATTAAATTGCCATCTCAGCAGGTGCAGAATGGCAGTTGCATGGACTTTCAGGAGATTGAAGGGACACTGGCATTGTTTACTCATAGACTGGATCTCTGTGAGAAAAATATCCCAATGGTTATAGCTGCCTGTTGTGTCTTGCATATCTGTGCGGCAAAGGGGGGAAAGTTGACACTGGTGGGGAGGTGAAGCAGCTCTCTGCTGAGTCTGAACAACCTGACTCCAGGGCATTAGGAGAGCTGTACCAAGAGCTATGAGGCTGTGGGAGGCCTTGAAAGAGCACAGTGATGTGCTCTGCTGGACCGCCCTGTACCTGGCCATGACGTTTTGGGGGATGTTAGGAATTGTACAATGCTTGGTTTGCATTTATGAATATCACACTGTCTTTTAATGAACCTATGAATTATGTGGTGATTATTGTACATTTATATTCTGTGGTTCTTTCAATTATAGTTTCTGTGAGCTTTGAGTAGCACTAGGCATTCTGCTATATATGTCAACTCATGAAGCAATAAAGATAAATTTATTTCCAAAAAATAAATACACCGCTACCCCTATATAACACGACCCGATATAACACGAATTCGGATATAATGCGGTAAAGCAGTGCTCCGGGAGGGAGGGGGGGCTGCGCACTCTGGTGGATCAAAGCAAGTTCGATATAATGCGGTTTCACCTATAACGCGGTAAGATTTTTTGGCTCCCGAGGACAGCGTTATATCGAGGTAGAGGTGTATTGTTTGCATACCAAAATCAGTGTAAAATTAATGTGCAATAAGAAACCAATTCTGTGCAAAATTGTACAATAAATTAATGGAACACAACTTTACAATTACAATGGTAGAAATTCCTCTCCATTTCTTCCAGACACATCCCAGTCATTACTCTCACAGATCATGTGAAGCTCTGGTTTTCCTTACTGTTCCCCAGTGTGGAGTG
The DNA here is from genome assembly GCA_036785055.1 of Emydoidea blandingii. NCBI lineage: Eukaryota > Metazoa > Chordata > Testudines > Emydidae > Emydoidea > Emydoidea blandingii. The sequence continues at coordinate 135,906,148 of JAXIVB010000006.1, forward strand.
GTAGGAATAGGGATGTGGCCCATGATGCCAAGTGCAATGTTGGGCAGTAGGAAGATGCTTAAATGGAGTTCTCCATTGACTGCGAGCCTGTGATTGTTGAACCTGGAGGTCCACGAGAGTCTGCAGCACCTGTGTACATGGCCAAACCGGACAGTCTGTACGCAAAAGAATTAATGGACACAAATCTGACATCAGGAATCATAACATTCAGAAACCAGTAGGAGAACACTTTAACCTGTCTGGTCATTCAATGACAGACCTGTGGGTGGCAATTTTGCATCAGAAAAGCTTCAAAAACAGACTCCAATGAGAAACTGCTGAACTTGAATTGATATGCAAACTAGATACAATCAACTTAGGCTTGAATAGAGACTGGGAATGGCTGAGTCAATACAAACATTGAATCTATCTCCCCATGTAAGTATTCTCACACTTGCTTCTTATCAAACTGTCTGTACTGGGCTATCTTGATTATCACTTCAAAAGTTTTTTTTTCTCTTACTTAATTGGCCTCTCAGACTTGGTAAGACAACTCCCACCTGTTCATGCTCTCTGTATGTGATGTAACCCTTCTGCCCATCTGAGTTGGCAGCAACAAGGGCCAGGCTCAGTATCTAGGGGTTCCATTTCAATAACGCAATGCAAAACCGGCTCGAGCCCCCACCCAGTGACCTGGGACAATTACATACCACCCCCCTGGGCGCCTCTAAGAGGCAATACTTCCCCTCTAGCAAGCACGGAGTCTGAGTGTAGCAGAAAATGTTTAATAACATGAGGTAAATGACATCAGCATTAAATTGGGAAAACACCACAAACAGGATTCATAGCACAAACCACGAGCAAAAGACCCACCCCCAAAGTCCCAAAAGTCCAACACCCCAAAAGTCTCTTGAGTCCAGCAACCCAAAAATCACCCAAAAGGCCAACAACCCAAAAGTCTCTGTCCCTGGTCAGTGCAGCCCCAGAGTTCAAAAGTTTATCTACAGAGTCTTACCCCCCCCCGGTGAGAATGGGGGGGGAAGAAAGGGGCACACGGGGTATTAAGAGGCACCTTACGTGGTCTGAGGCCGACTGCCCCGCCTCTCCATGGGGTTCTGCTGCAGCCTTCACCACGAGCCACTTCACTCCACCAGTCGCTCCGCTCCTCCAGCCATCCCATGAGCCGCTCCAACCATCCCGCAAACTGCTCCGCTCTGCTCACCGTCCCGTGGGCCACACCAACTGTCCCACAAACTGCTCCACTCTGCGTCCTGTGGACCATGCCAACTGTCCCGCAAACTGCTCAGCTCCGCTAGCCGCTTAGCAATAAATCTTCAGGCTCCCCCACTAGTTAACACAGCACTAAGTGATCTCAGCTCTTAGTGATTTCAGCTTGTAGTAGGGGAGCCCCAGTGCTGGTGCACTACTGGCCCAAAGTGAACTCAGCATAGCAGCCTGTAATTAGACTCTTAATGGAATCAAAATTAGCTCTGCTATTCAACAGTGGAGAGAGGAGATAGTGCAATTGGCGTTGCGGACTCTCAAAAGGGGCCCATACCACCAGGTACAAATGCCTATCCCCAGCCTCTCTTTCAATTCACTTGGTTTTGTAACCCATGCCCCTTGTCTAGCGAGTGCTACTTAGTTAATGGTGAGTCCTTCTGTCATACAACATTTCCACTGGCCTTGATTCACAGAATCAGGGTAACAAAACTTTATTCTTCCTGCCCCAATAACAGAGAAACTGGGGATCCCACACCAGCCAAAGTAACCACTTTCAGTTGCTGTTGTCTCATGCCAGGCGGGTGGGTGTGCCTATGCAAACAAGATCAGCCCTGGAGTTCTTTTCCACACTCACCATAATTCACCACCAGATGTCAGAGTAGAGCTCATCCTGACTCTGCTTACATGTATATATATCTCCTCAATATATGTTCCATTCTATGCATCCGAAGAAGTGGGCTGTAGCCCATGAAAGCTTATGCTCAAATAAATTTGTTAGTCTCTAAGGTGCCACAAATACTCCTTTCTTTTTTCTGCAATGTTCATCCTCCAGGCACTCTGTTCATGGAGCACTGACTTGCAGAATCCTGGTGAATATGTCCTCCCTAGTTCACTTATATCTCCTCCTCATCAGGGTCAGATGTTCCATGGGTGTGGAGGGGACATCCCTGAAGGCCCAACAACAACATCAGCTACTGTTAAAACAGTCAGATGTATCACTGTGTTTACAGTCACAATGGAAAGGGAAGGAAAGTTGCCGAATTCCTTTTCGTTATTCCCCAAAGAGTTTTGAATAAGACATGGTGGCTGACACTTCAGCTTTCGAGCACCTCTGCACAGCACCACTCTGCAGCTGCAGCCAAAATCATGGTGAGTATGGTTGGCCAGAGTTGGGAGAGGGTGGGTGAAGAGGAGGGAATTCTTTGGTTGTGTAAAACAATAACATTTGGGTGTGAGTGCAGGGCAGTGGCTCTGAGCACTGGCACTATTTTCCAGGCAGTGATGATTTTAGGTGATATCTCACTCCTGAGGTAACAAAGGCACTGAGAGTACAGCTGCTGCTGGCATCCCCAAGCCACCCAGACCCTTATGCCACTAGCCTGCAATAGTTCCTGCCAAAGTCACTGTGGGGTGGCATGGGAAAGTGTCCTACTGCAGAGGAAGAAATTAGGCTGCCATCCTTGGAAACCTTTGGGAGAGGATTGCAGAGTGTCTCCATGGAAGTTTCATTGAGATCTCTCAGGAGGATTCAAGGGACATCCCTGTGTCCATTAGCAAATTGCTCCATATACACCCCCAACCCTACAGTGGAATGAAAATCAGATGACCACTCTACCTCAGTTTGTTACATCTAGCTCTTCTCACATGAGTAAAACAATGAAAAGTAGATACCTGTGTCCTGCTAACTTGGGGTTGTGCTGGGCACCATCTTCACATTTAAACACTGTAATAAAAAATGGGGGACATATTTACCCGAGGTTCCTTCCCCTGGACTGGGCTTGTCTGTGCTTGGCTGATAGGACTGTCTAGCCTGAAGTGGAGTCTCAAAAAGATCCTTGCTCATGACATGACTAAAGACCCCCAAAATGTGTCTCTCCTCCTCCTCTACCTTCTCCTCTTCCTCTGTTCACAGAAGAGGTCTCTGTCTCTGGCTTCACGAAAGTACCTTCAGTGGTCTGCAAGGTGCTGGCAGAGTCTTCACCAAGTATGGCATGCCGGTCATAAAAGTGGCAGGTCTGCGTCTCAGCACCAGATCATCTGTTGGCCTCCCTGACCTTGCAGTATTCTTGTCGCTGTTTCTTTGTTTTCATGCAGCACTCCTGCTAATCCCTATCATAATCCTTCACCTACATGCCCTGTGCAATCTGCTCATAGATGTCCACATTTCTATGACTGCTCCATAGCTGTGCCTGCACAGTATCTTCTCGCAGTCCCAGGAGATCCAATACAATATAGTAATTTCAGATCATGCTCCAGTTATACTTACCATAGATTCTGGTTACATATCATTAAAATCTTCAAGGTGGAAGCTGCACACTCTGCTAATAAAAGATGCTAAGTTTTGTTCCACAGTTGATTCAGTCATCTTTAACTTCATACAAGAAAATAAGCATTTGTTAGCTCAAATACCATGTTTTGGGAAGCTCTGAAGGCTACTGTAAGGGGTGAATGCATAAAGTATGCTTCCAAAAAGAAGAGAGAAAGACTCAAATTACTTGACTCTCTGGACAAAGGAAATACATGAGCTGCAGAAAAAGTGTGACTGACCCAAATAATGAAAACTTCCTACACTCTCTAGTCAATGCCAAATATAAATATAATGAATGCTTTTCCAGTCAAGTCAAATTTATACTCAAGAGGGTCAAAGATATTATGAATGGGGAGATAAAGCAGGTAAAATACTTGCCAGAAGAATTAAGTTGGAACTGAACAACAGCTATATTTCGTCCTTATTACAAGAAGACAGGAATGCCATCCTTGAGCAAATAGATATATATTACACTGGTCTACAATTTTTGAGAAGTTGTCTGCTTCAGAGATAAAATGTCCTATTTATTATGTATTTTGATGTGCTGAATTCAAATATGACAATTAAAACAACTGATTGGCTACTGTTTTTAAGATATTTAAGTTTTTACATTTTATGTCTATGTATATTGTGTAGATAGTAGAGTTTTAATCATAAATTGTAAACCTAGGTCTTTTCATGTGTTTATGGTTGCTTTACATGATAATATTTCACCTGTCCTGTTTATGTAACACTTTAAAAATCAGCAAAAGGGTTATATAAATAAAATTTATTATGAAACAAAAGGCAAAAAACTATTCTGTACATAGTTTAGTCCTATTCAGTGTCTACTCGGCGCTTCTTGGCTTGTCTCTTGTATTCATTAAATGGAGCATCTCTTGTCACTGTCCAGCAATAGTCTGCAAGCATTGATGGGCTCCATTTGCCCTGATAGCGTTTCTCCATTGTTGCAATGTCCTGGTGAAATCACTCGCCGTGCTCGTCGCTCACTGCTCCGCAGTTCGGTGGAAAAAAATCTAGATGAGAGTGCAAAAAATGTATCTTTAGTGACATGTTGCAACCAAGGCTTTTGTATGCCTTGAGGAGGTTTTCCACCAACAACCTGTAGTTGTCTGCCTTGTTGTTTCCGAGAAAATTTATTGCCACTAACTGGAAGGCTTTCCATGCCGTCTTTTCCTTGCCACGCAGTGCATGGTCAAATGCATCATCTCGAAGAGGTTCACGAATCTGAGGACCAACAAAGACACCTTCCTTTATCTTAGCTTCACTTAACCTTGGAAATTTTCCACAGAGGTACTTGAAAGCTGCTTGTGTTTTATCAATGGCCTTGACAAAGTTCTTCATCAGACCCAGCTTGATGTGTAAGGGTGGTAACAAAATCTTCCTTGATTCAACAAGTGGTGGATGCTGAACACTTTTCCTCCCAGGCTCCAATGACTGTCGGAGTGGCCAATCTTTCTTGATGTAGTGGGAATCTCTTGCACGACTATCCCATTCGCAGAGAAAACAGCAGTACTTTGTATATACAGTCTGCAGACCAAGCAAGAGAGCAACAACCTTCAAATCACCACAAAGCTGCTACTGATGTTGGTCATAGTTTATGCACCTCAAAAGTTGTTTCATGTTGTCATAGGTTTCCTTCATATGGACTGCATGACCAACTAGAATTGATGGCAAAACATTGCCATTATGCAGTAAAACAGCTTTAAGACTCGTCTTCGATGAATCAATGAACAGTCTCCACTCATCTGGATCGTGAACAATGTTGAGGGCTGCCATCACACCATCGATGTTGTTGCAGGCTACAAGATCACCTTCCATGAAGAAGAATGGGACAAGGTCCTTTTGATGGTCACAGAACATGGAAACCCTAACATCACCTGCCAGGAGATTCCACTGCTGTAGTCTGGAGCCCAACAGCTCTGCCTTACTCTTGGTTAGTTCCAAATCCCTGACAAGGTCATTCAGTTCACCTTGTGTTATGAGGTGTGGTTCAGAGGAGGAGGATGGGAGAAAATGTGGGTCCTGTGACATTGATGGTTCTTCCTCGTCTGACTCAAGTGAGAATGATTCTGGTGCATCAGGAACTGGCAGTCCTTCTCCGTGGGGTACTGGGCGTATAGCTGATGGAATGTTTGGATAATGCACAGTCCACTTTTTCTTCTTTGACACACCTTTCCCAACTGGAGGCACCATGCAGAAGTAACAATTGCTGGTATGATCTGTTGGCTCTCTCCAAATCATTGGCACTGCAAAAGGCATAGATTTCCTTTTCCTGTTCAACCACTGGCGAAGATTTGTTGCACAAGTGTTGCAGCATATGTGTGGGGCCCACCTCTTGTCCTGATCTCCAATTTTGCAGCCAAAATAAAGGTGATAGGCTTTCTTAACCATAGCGGTTATACTGCGCTTTTGTGATGCAAAAGTCACATCACCACAAACATAGCAGAAGTTAACTGCACTGTTCACACAAGTACGAGGCATCTCTGCTCACTTTGGCTAAACAGAAATGTGTCCCTTTGCAAAATCAAACACTGACAAATAAGAGAGCACGACACTGTATGATTTCTAGAGCTGATATAGGGCAATTTGTTCAGCAGAGTGATGTAAGCTTCGTTATGATTGCATCATCCATGACTTCTAGGAATAACATGATGCAATTCATCTCATGTATGACGCAATACCAGCTTCAGATTGCATCATTCATTGTTTTGCCTAAAAAGCAAGTACTGTCCAAACCCAGTCATAGATTTATTCATAGATCCAGTCAAAGATGTATTTTAGTCATTTCTGTTTTAAATTGAGATCCCTTCCCTTTATAACTCACTTATCCTCCGCCATTCCCAAGTCAAGGGTCGTATATACTGACCCAATAGCATATCTTGAAAACTAGAGCCAATCAACAATTTTTAAGCATCATTTTCGTTCTCAGTGACCCAGAATTAGTAAAGTTTGACTACATTTATTTCAGAAGCATTTTGGCTGTAGAGCAGTGTTATTAATTTAAGCAATTCTATCAAGCTTTATATAAATCAGACAACCAATTTGACTCTCATAAATTTGATCACTTAATTGAAGGCCTGCCTTTCAAAACTTTAACTTCAGAACAAGTGTTGTTTATGAACAAAGCTATCACAACACAAGAGATCGAACAAGCTATAAAAATATGAATTCTGGCAAGCCCCCTGGGATGAATGGCTTTCTGACAGATTTCTACAAAACATTTTGTTATCAGTTATCTTCTATTCTTTCAAAGGTCTTCACTGAAACATTCCAAAAATGAGCCTTGTCTCATGACATGAGAAGTGCTTTAATTTATTTAGTATTAAAGAAGAATAAACATGGTTGCAACTGTGGCGACTTCTGCCCCATATCAAAATCGAAAATAGACTGCAAAATAATTGCAAAATTTTAGGTACATGACTGAACACCATCATCCCATTCATTATACATACAGATCAAGTTGGTTTCATTAAAGGAAGATTGGCAGCTAATAATACAAGAAAAAACACACATTTTATGCTGCAAGCTCAGACGTCAGATGGTCCCTCCATAGCTTTATCTCTAGATGCAGAGAAAGCCTTTGATAGAGTTGAGTGGCCGTCTTATCTAATGGCTGTCCTAAAATATTTCAGATCTGGACCGATATTCCTGAATTGTGTCAGTGTATTATACAACTCTCCTCTTGCTTCAGTATCAATGAAAGGGATTATTTCTCCCACATTTCAATATTGGTCTTGAATCACTGGCAATGTACATACATCAGCACTCAGCCACTGAAGGACTGAGTATAAACAGGAAAGAATACAAAATCAGTTTACACGTAGATAACTTTTTTGTACTATTGAAGAATTCATCCTCATTAATCCCATCATTATTGAATATAGTTGATATTTTTTGGAAAGATCTCCATTTTTTTCATTAACTAGAATAAAACACAAGCAATGGATATATCCAAAAAATCAGATGCTTTTCAGTTTGAGCATTTTCCATTTTAAATATGTAAGGAAATAACTAATTTAGGTGTTAACATTTGTCCTTATTTTCCCCAAACTATTTCTATAACTATGGAATATATTTAAAAGACATTTCCAAGGCTGTAGAGAGGTGGCATCCTCTTCCTTTATCCGTACTGGGGAGAATAGAAATAGCCAGAATAAATATCTGCCCAAGGATGACTTATTATTCTACTGCCTTTCAAAGTCTCTCCCTTGCTCTTTGACTGAATAAATATGCTTATTATGCAATTTATATGGGATAAAAAACAGCCTAGAATTATAGAATCATAGAGGATCAGGGTTGGAAGGGACCTCAGGAGGTCATCTAGTCCAACCCCCTGCTCAAAGCAGGACCAACCGCAACTAAATCATCCCAGCCACATGCCAACCTTTCACACATCCTCTATACCTGTCGAAAATGCATGTGTTCTTTGGAACACCATATTCAGTGCACTCTCAAAAACTTCAGGTGTTGCTATCTTTCCTTCTGCAGGCTTGTGTATTCAGGGGTGCTGGATGAATTGGTATTACCGGTTAACATTAAGAATGGATTATTTAGTGGCCAAGCACATCATGCCCTGGGCAACTCGGCATTCTGGAGAAATTGGGGGGGAGGGGCAGTGGTACATGACCCCATGTGCCCCTCACAGGCCTCGTCTCTGTTTGGGGGACAATGCCCCCTTGGCCCGCCAAACTACACCCATACCTATTATGAGATAACAGTTCAACACAGTTATAGGACGTGGCCCATGAAATTAATAAAGGTGGGTGTACTTCTGTTGGTCAGAGGAGGAGGAGAAGGTGGTGCCAGAAGTGATGACCAAGAGAGGGAGAGGAAGCGTGCTTCTTTTGGGTGTTATAGAGCCATAAGGTTTAAGGTCAGAAGGGACCATTAGATCATCTAGTCCCTGTATATCATTGGCCACCAACACCACCCAGTACCTGCATGATTCAAGCAGCATCAATAAGTAACAGGATAAAGGTCAGGTATCACTTTCTTCCCCCCTAGATGACACTTGGCCAAGGGAATGATCTTGAAAGAGTCCTAAATCAGAACCCTGTCACTGACTGTCCTAACAATATTTTACACTGACAATGCACTTTATAGACATTATTTGTATAACCTCACAACAAACATATGACAAAGGTAAAACTCACTGCCTCCAATTTATAGACAGGGAAACAGAAGCTCAGTGCAAGTGGCCTATGGTCAAACAGCAAATCAGACAAAGAGCCAGCCTAGAACACAGGAGTCCTGAATCACACCCTCATTCTGAATCCACTAGGTCACATTGCCTCTCTGGTAAATCTCTTACCTTTTCTATGCATGCACAAATGGTATATTTGAACACTTAAACAATTAGAGAGCTAATCACCAACTGTGCACATGAAGGCTTACAGTGCATATGTATTCATGGTAAATACATATGAAAATTAAGGCATGCAGTACTGTGTGTTTGTGCACAGGGAACTCTGTCCTCCCTTTCTGGAAACATAATCCTTGTCCCTTTATAGTATTAGGGAAAACACGTTTTCTCCTGAAGTTTAATAAACAAAGAAAATAAATGTTCCCTACCATGCACTCCTGGACAGCTTCCTCCATGGGAACCACCGTGTGAGCTCGGTGAGCCAGGGACTGTGTGCAGATCACACAGAGGGGGGTTTGGTCATTTTTGCAGAAGAGTTTCAGAGGCTCCTGGTGTTTTTCACACTTGCTTCCTCCTCCAGGTTCTTCCTCTCTTTGTAATCCTAATGACTGGTTCATTGATTCCACAATATTCTTCAGCTCCCTGTTTGGCCTTAAATTTCTCTTTTGAAATGTCTTTTTGCACAAAGGACAGATAATGTTGAGCTCCTTTTCCTCGCAGAGCTGAGTGATACATTCTGTGCAGAAGCTGTGTCCACACTCAGTAGTCACAGGGTCTCGAAATAAATCCCAACAAATGGAACAAGTAGCTTCATCTTTAATGATTTTTACAAGATCTGCAGCTGCCATGTTTCTTCTTATGAGTGAATGAACAAGTTCCTTGTCACCATCACAAACACTGAGATGTGTTCCTCTCAAGGCAGAAAGGTGCCTCACTCCTCAGAAATCGTGTCAGTCCAAAGGTCCTTGCTTCATTTGTATTGGTCCAGTTCCAGGGAGCTACACCCTAGAGACTGAACAAATACCTTTGCTCTCTCAGCAACACTGGTAAGTTTATTCCAGAACGCACTTCCCTGCAGGGAAAATGGGAGGGACCCATCATGCAAGGAAAATGATCCATGTTATAAAACAGTTTTCAAAAAGAGATCCACCTCATCCCTGAGCTGGTGTTGAAAATGGCCTGGCTCCCCATGTAGACGAAGTACAAACCTTTTTCAACAATGTTCCAGAAAGTGTGATAAAGTCCATCTACACTAGACAAGGGCGTTCTTGCAAGGTCCGATGGGGCTGCCAAGCATTGCTAGAGTTGGGGCTGTCTCACTGCAATGCTTCAGCATGTTTACAATAAACAGCCTAGTTAAGGGGACTCTGCAGTGTGAGTAGTGCTGTACCAGGCCCGGCTCTAACTAAACTGAAGGGGAGAAGCTATGTGAAGCAATAACCAAAAACTCTGCAAATGCAGGGTCTGGAATGCCCTGTCAGAGGCACACAGAGACACACAGTATGTTCACCTACAGAAATCTTTGCTAAGTTTGACTTAAGGTAGCTTAGGGTTACCATATTTAAGCATTAAAAAAAGAGGACACTCCACGGGTCCTGGCCCTGCCCCTTCCCCCACCCCGGCTCCGCCCCTTCCCCACCCCGGCCCCGCCCCAACTCCGCCCCTTCCCCAAAGTCCCCGCCCCAACTCCGCCCCCTCCCCTGAGCGCCCCGCATTCCTCCTCCTCCCTCCCAGCCACGCGAAACAGCTGCCTGAGCGCTACCGGCTTCACGGTTGGCCGGGCAGCCCCAGACCCTGCACCCCCGGCCGGGCGCTTCCCCAGCGCAGCCGGAGCCCGGAGGATACTGCTTTCTCCTCTCCAGTCACACCCCTGCCCTCTCTCCAAACCTCCTGGTGGCCTCACCCAGTTAAGAGCAACGAGAGTGCAACGCAGGTGGCTGTTGGGGCTGGGGGAAGAAAACTTTTGCTGCAGCAGAAAGGCACTGGGAGCACTTTCGCCCGGCTGCAAACTGCCGAGTGACACCCAATGCGAAGGGCCAGAGACCAGCCAGATCCACCAGCCCAGCCCCGCTTTCTGAATGTTGTCCAAGACCCGGCGGTGCAGCGCCCCCCGGTCTGCATCCCGCCCCCCGCCGCGGTGCTGGGTCTACTCAGCTGCTGTTGTGGCCCGACCAGTGCACCATGGCTTGGTTGTACGCCGAGTCCCCGGTCAGCGCAAAAGTGCTGCTGCTCAGCTTCCGCTCCTCCAGCCTGAAGCGGGTGGCTTTGCCCTGCGGCTGCTCGGGGGATGCCCCTGCCGCCTCCCTGCCCTGCTGGTCCCGCTCCGCCGGGACCCCCCTGGCTCTCCTCTGCTCCACCTGGCTCCTTCTCAGCCGGCTGCCGCGGGGCACACGCTCAGCCGGGGTCCGCTCTTTGCCTCGTCGGCCCGGCAGGGCGGGCGCAGTCCCCCGGGGGGGGAGCTCGGGGCAGGCCGGGGCCAGCGGAGCATGCTGGGGATGAGCTGGGGTCGGGCTGGCTGGTCGGTTTCTCCTGGCTGGGAGCAGCCGGGGAGAGAACTTCCCCGCCAGGAACCACCTCGCCTCTTCCCCCGCGGCCCGGCCACCCGGGCATAATAATGCCCACTGCGGCTGAGGCGGCTTCCCCGGGGCCAGGCAGGCGCGGCACATTAGCTTGGCTCCGCTGGTGCCAAAGGTGCAGAGGAATTGGACAAGCCAGGTCCCGGCGAGCAGAGCATACACGATCTCTGCCTTTGCCCACGCCTGGCTTTCCCATGATCATATGCCACCTCCCCAGACCTGCGTCCTGTTGAAAGTTCCGATCCTCCCCGCAACTCCTCTGAAAATGCAGACACACAAACATGTCCCCTGGGGAATGAAGGAACAAACACTCCCCTCCCCAGCCGCTTCAGTAATGCCGGCATTTTCCCGGACATGTTCAGCTTTTTGGCAATTCCCCCCGGACGGGGGTTTGATTACCAAAAAGCTGGACATGTCCAGGAAAATCCGGACGTATGGTAACCCTAAGGTAGCTGCTACACAATAGGTGCTTCTGCTTCCTGTATCTGGGTGGAACGTGGGATTCAGCCAGGGCCGGTGCAACCACTAGGCAAACTAGGGAGCTGCCTAGGGTGCCAAGATTTGGGGGCGCCGCTGCCAATCAAGACTCTGGCTGCATAGAATCATAGAATCATAGAATATCAGGGTTGGAAGGGACCTCAGGAGGTCATCTAGTCCAACCCCCTGCTCAAAGCAGGACCAATTCCCAACTAAATCATCCCAGCCAGGGCTTTGTCAAGCCGGGCCTTAAAAACCTCCAAAGAAGGAGACTCCACCACCTCCCTAGGTAACACATTCCAGTGCTTCACCACCCTCCTAGTGAAAAAGTTTTTCCTAATATCCAACCTAGACCTCCCCCACTGCAACTTGAGACCATTGCTCCTTGTTCTGTCATCTGCCACCACTGAGAACAGCCGAGCTCCATCCTCTTTGGAACCCCCCCTCAGGTAGTTGAAAGCAGCTATCAAATCCCCCCTCATTCTTCTCTTCTGGAGACTAAACAATCCCAGTTCCCTCAGCCTCTCCTCATAAGTCATGTGCTCCAGACCCCTAATCATTTTTGTTGCCCTCTGCTGGACTCTTTCCAATTTTTCCACATCCTTCTTTTAGTGTAGGGCCCAAAACTGGACACAGTATTCCAGATGAGGCCTCACCAATGTCGAATAAAGGGGAACGACCACGTTCCTCGATCTGCTGGCAATGCCCCTACTTATACAGCCCAAAATGCCGTTAGCCTTCTTGGCAACAAGAGCACACTGTTGACTCATATCCAGCTTCTCGTCCACTGTGACCCCTAGGTCCTTTTCTGCAGAACTGCTACCCAGCCATTCGGTCCCTAGTCTGTAGCAGTGCATGGGATTCTTCCGTCCTAAGTGCAGGACTCTGCACTTGTCCTTGTTGAACCTCATCAGGTTTTTTTTGGCCCAATCCTCTAATTTGTCTAGGTCCCTCTGTATCCGATCCCTACCCTCTAGTGTATCTACCACGCCTCCCAGTTTAGTGTCATCTGCAAACTTGCTGAGAGTGCAGTCCACACCATCCTCCAGATCATTAATAAAGATATTAAACAAAACCGGCCCCAGGACCGACCCTTGGGGCACTCCGCTTGAAACCGGCTGCCAACTAGACATGGAGCCATTGATCACTACCCGTTGAGCCCGACGATCTAGCCAGCTTTCTATCCACCTTACAGTCCATTCATCCAGCCCATACTTCTTTAACTTGCTGGCAAGAATACTGTGGGAGACAGTATCAAAAGCTTTGCTAAAGTCAAGGAATAACACATCCACTGCTTTCCCCTCATCCGCAGAGCCAGTTATCTCATCATAGAAGGCAATTAGGTTAGTCAGGCACGACTTCCCCTTGGTGAATCCATGCTGACTGTTCCTGATCACTTTCCTCTCCTCTAAGTGTTTCATAATTGATTCCTTGAGGACCTGCACCATGATTTTTCCAGGGACTGAGGTGAAGCTGACTGGCCTGTAGTTCCCCGGATCCTCCTTCTTCCCTTTTTTAAAGATGGGCACTACATTAGCCTTTTTCCAGTCATCCGGGACCTCCGCCGATCGCCATGAGTTTTCAAAAATAATGGCTAATGGCTCTGCAATCTCATCCGCCAACTCCTTTAGCACCCTCGGATGCAGCGCATCCGGTCCCATGGACTTGTGCACATCCAGTTTTTCTAAATAGTCCCGAACCACTTCTTTCTCCACAGAGGGCTGGTCACCTTCTCCCCATACTGTGTTGCTCAGGGCAGTAGTCTGGGAGCTGACCTTGTTCGTGAAGACAGAGGCAAAAAAATCATTGAGTACATTAGCTTTTTCCACATCCTAGGTCACTAGGTTGCCTCCCTCATTCAGTAAGGGGCCCACACTTTCCTTGACTTTCTTCTTGTTGCTAACATACCTGAAGAAACCCTTCTTGTTACTCTTAACATCTCTTGCTAGCTGCAACTCCAAGTGTGATTTGGCCTTCCTGATTTCACTCCTGCATGCCTGAGCAATATTTTTATACTCCTCCCTGGTCATTTGTCCAATCTTCCACTTCTTGTAAGCTTCTTTTTTGCGTTTAAGATCAGCAAGGATTTCACTGTTTAGCCAAGCTGGTCGCCTGCCATATTTACTATTCTTTCTACACATCGGGATGGTTTGTTCCTGCAACCACAATAAGGATTCTTTAAAATACAGCCAGCTCTCATGGACCCCTTTGCCCTTCATGTTATTCTCCCAGGGGATCCTGCCCATCTGTTCCCTGAGGGAGTCAAAGTCTGCTTTTCTGAAGTCCAGGGTCCGTATTCTGCTGCTCTCCTTTCTTCCTTGTGTCAGGATCCTGAACTCGACCATCTCATGGTCACTGCCTCCCAGGTTCCCATCCACTTTTGCTTCCCCTACTAATTCTTCCCTGTTTGTGAGCAGCAGGTCAAGAAGAGCTCTGCCCCTAGTTGGTTCCTCCAGCACTTGCACCAGGAAATTGTCCCCTACACTTTCCAAAAACTTCCTGGATTGTCTGTGCACCGCTGTATTGCTCTCCCAGCAGATCTCAGGGTGATTAAAGTCTCCCATGAGAACCAGGGCCTGCGATCTAGCAACTTCTGCTAGTTGCCAGAAGAAAGCCTCGTCCACCTCATCCCCCTGGTCTGGTGGTCTATAGCAGACTCCGACCACGACATCACCCTTGTTGCTCACACTTCTCAACTTTATCCAGAGACTCTCGGGTTTTTCTGCAGTTTCATACCGGAGCTCTGAGCAGTCATACTCCTCTCTTACATACAACGCAACTCCCCCACCTTTTCTGCCCTGCCTGTCCTTCCTGAACAGTTTATATCCATCCATGACAGTACTCCAGTCATGTGAGTTATCCCACCAAGTCTCTGTTATTCCAATCGCATCATAGTTCCCTGACTGTGCCAGGACTTCCAGTTCTCCCTGCTTGTTTCCCAGGCTTCTTGCATTTGTGTATAGGCACTTAAGATAACTCATCGATCGTCCCTCTTTCTCAGTATGAAGCAGGAGTCCTCCCCTCTTGCTCTCTCCTGCTTGTGCTTCCTCCCAGGATCCCATTTCCCCACTTACCTCAGGGCTTTGGTCTCCTTCCCCTGGTGAACCTAGTTTAAAGCCCTCCTCACTAGGTTAGCCAGCCTGCTTGCGAAGATGCTCTTCCCTCTCTTCGTTAGGTGGAGCCCGTCTCTGCCTAGCACTCCTCCTCCTTGGAACACCATCCCATGGTCGAAGAATCCAAAGCCTTCTCTCCGACACCACCTGCGTAGCCATTCGTTGACTTCCACGATTCGACGGTCTCTACCCAGGCCTTTTCCTTGCACAGGGAGGATGGACGAGAACACCCCTTGCGCCTCAAACTCCTTTATCCTTCTTCCCAGAGCCACGTAGTCTGCAGTGATCCGCTCAAGGTCATTCTTGGCAGTATCATTGGTGCCCACGTGGAGAAGCAGGAAGGGGTAGCAATCCGAGGGCTTGATGAGTCTCGGCAGTCTCTCCGTCACATCGTGTATCCTAGCTCGTGGCAAGCAGCAGACCTCTCGGTTTTCCCGGTCGGGGCGGCAGATAGATGAATCAGTCCCCCTGAGGAGGGAGTCCCCGACCACCACCACCCTCCTCCTCCTCTTGGGAATGGTGGTCGTGGAACCCCCATCCCTAGGACAGTGCATCTTTTGCCTTCCAATCGGTGGAGTCTCCTTCTGCTCCCTTCCCTCAGATGGGTCATCTACTCCACTCTCCACATTAGTACCTGTAGAGAGAACATGGAAACGATTGCTCACCTGTATCTCCATTGCTGGTACATGGATGCTCCTCTTTCTCCTTCTGGAGGTCACATGCTGCCAAACTTCTTCACCAACCTTCTGTCCCTGCTGCGGCTGCTCTGAATCTTCAGAACATTGTGGCCGTAGAAGCATCTCCTGACGTCTGTCCAGGAAATCTTCATTTTCCCTTATGCAACGCAGAGTCGATACTCGTTTCTCCAGATCTCGAACCTTCTCTTCCAATATGGAGACCAGCTTGCACTTTGTACAGACAAAGTCGCTTCTGTCCTGTGGAAGAAAGACAAACATGGCACAACCTGTGCAGGTTACAACAGCTGATCGCTCACCTTCCATATCACCTTCCTCTTAAGAGCTTCCTCAGCTGGTGCAGGAACTACTCAGAGAAACCTGCAGATGAAAGCCTCAGTGAGCTCTCCCCGGGCGAACTCCCAGGCAAACTCCCTCTGTTAGCCTCTGCTGTTCGCAGACTGTAGGGAGGGTGGACATATATGATGAGAACAAGGCTCCCAATGAATTGCTCTCCTGTCATTTAGAAAGCCAGTGAAGTCCTTTGATTGTGATTTAAAAAAAAAAATTAATGGAGATATCCTATCTCCTAGAACTGGAAGGGACCTTGAAAGGTCATCGAGTCCAGCCCCCTGCCTTCACTAGCAGGACCAAGTACTGATTTTTGCCCCAGATCCCTAAGTGGCCCCCTCAAGGATTGAACTGACAACCCTGGGTTTAGCAGGCCAATGCTCAAACCACTGAGCTATCCCTTCCCCCCCATCTGATGGATACAGATAGGTACATTTACACAGTAATAGCTCCTTTGTCTTGTAGATTGCACAGCAGTCAGAAGGAGAGGGGAGCAGCTTGCGGGGGGGGGAGGGAAGTGTAAGACTCCTGCTTGGGCTGAGCTATGCTGTCAGTGCCGGAGGGTGCGGGGGGGCGGCTTGCATGGCATGCTCGGAGAGCGGGCTGCAGGATTTCTAGGCAGAGGCTCTGTTCCCTTGGGAGAGAAGGGAGGGAGGCCGCAGCTGGCAGCTCTGCCAGCTCTCTCGCGTGGACGGGCGGCTAAGCCGCTTTAACCCACCTCCCTGCACCCCAGCTTTCTACCCTCCCGACCCTGCTTTGCCTCACAGTCCTGCCTGTGTCATGCCCCCCTGCCGGAGCGAGAGCCCAGCACTCAACTCCCCAGCCCGGGTGCAGGACGGACTCGTGAAGGCAAAGCAGGCGACACGCTCCCATTGTCCTGTTGCAATTGCACTTGACCCGCTGCTGCTGCATGCCAGGGACTGGAGAGGAGAGCGCCCATTTCACTTTGTGGCTATCTTATTGAGGTCAGAACATGCAGGGAAAAAGTGAGAAAGGCCAAAAGCCATGTAGAGTTGGACCTTGCAAAGGGAATTAAAACCAATAGTAAAAGGTTCTATAGCCATATAAATAAGAAGAAAACAAAGAGAGAAGAAGTGGGACCACTAAACACTGAGGATGGAGTGGAGGTTAAGGATAATCTAGGCATGGCCCAATATCTAAACAAATACTTTGCCTCAGTCTTTAATGAGGCTAATGAGGAGCTTAGGGATAATGGTAGGATGACGAATGAGGAGATGGAGGTAGATATTACCGCATCCAAGGTAGAAGCCAAACTCAAATAGCTTAATGGGACTAAATCGGGGGGCCCAGATAATCTTCATCCAAGAATATTAAAGGAACTGGCACATGAAATTGCAAACCCATTAGCAAGAATTTTTAATGAATCAGTAAACTCAGGGGTTGTACCATACGACTGGAGAATTGCTAACATAGTTCCTATTTTTAAGAAGGGGAAAAAAAGTGATCCGAGTAACTATAGGCCTGTTAGTTTGACATCTGTAGTATGCAAGGTTTTGGAAAAAATTTTGAAGGAGAAAGTAGTTAAGGACATTCAGGTCAACGGTAATTGGGACAAAATACAACATGGTTTTACAAAAGGTAGATCGTGTCAAACCAACCTGATCTCCTTCTTTGAGAAGGTAACAGATTTTTCAGACAAAGGAAATGCAGTGGATCTAATTTGCCTTGATTTCAGTAAGGCATTTGATATGGTCAACATGGGGAATTATTAGTTAAATTGGAAAAGATGGGGATCAATATGAAAATTGAAAGGTGGATAAGGAACTGGTTAAAGGGGAGACTACAACGGGTCATACTGAAAGGTGAACTGTCAGGTTGGAAGGAGGTTACTAGTGGAGTTCCTCAGGGATCGGTTTTGGGACCAATCTTATTTAATCTTTTTATTACTGACCTTGGCACAAAAAGTGGGAATGTGCTAATAAAGTTTGCGGCTGACACAAAGCTGGGAGGTATTGCTAATACAGAGAAGGACCGGGATATCATACAGGAAGCTCTGGATGACCTTGTAAACTGGAGTAATAGTAATAGGATGAAATTTAATAGTGAAAAGTGCAAGGTCATGCATTTAGGGATTAATAACAAGAATTTTGGTTATAAATTGGACCTCGGAGTATTGGTTGATCACAGGATGACTATGAGCCGCCAATGTGATATGGCCGTTAAAAAAGCTAATGCTGTCTACGGATGCATCAGGTGAAGTATTTCCAGTAAAGATAAGGAAGTGTTAGTACCGTTATATAAGGCACTGGTGAGACCTCATCTGGGATATTGTGTGCAGTTCTGGTCTCCCATGTTTAAGAAGGATGAATTCAAACTGGAACAGGTACAGAGAAGTGCTACTAGGATGATCCGAGGAATGGAAAACCTGTCTTATGAAAGGAGACTCAAAGAGCTTGGCTTGTTTAGCCTAACCAAAAGAAGGCTGAGGGGAGATATGATTGCTCTTTATAAATATATCAGAGGGATAAATATCAGGGAGGGAGAGGAATTATTTAAGTTTAGTACCAATGTGGACACAAGAACAAATGGATATAAACTGGACATTGGGAAGTTTAGACTTGAAATTAGACGAAGGTTTCTAACCATTAGAGGAGTGAAGTTCTGGAACAGCCTTCCAAGGGGAGTAGTGGGGGCAAAAGACATATCTGGCTTCAAGACTAAGCTTGATAAGTTTATGGAGGGGATGGTATGATGGGATAGCCAATTTTGTCAATTAATTGTTCTTTGATCATTAGCAGGTAAATATGCCCAATGGTCTGTGATGGGATGTTAGATGGGGTGGGATCTGAGTTACTACAGATAATTCTTTCCTGGGTGCTGGCTGGTGAGTCTTGCCCACATGCTCAGGGTTTAACTGATCACCATATTTGGGGTCGGGAGGAATTTTCCTCCAGGGCAGATTGGCAGAGGCCCTGGAGGTTTTTCGCCTTCCTCTGCAGCGTGGGGCACGGGTCACTTGCTGGAGGATTCTCTGCACCTTAAGTTCTTTAAACCACGATTTGAGGACTTCAATAACTCAGGCATAGGTTAGGGGTTTGTTACAGCAGTGGGTGGGTGAGATTCTGTGGCCTGCGTTGTGCAGGAGGTCGGACTAGATGATCATAATGGTCCCTTCTGACCTTAAAGTCTATGAGTCTATGATACCCCACTGACTCCACCCGGTCTGCTTCCCTTCCCCTCCCCAGTCAAACCTGAACCCCGACTGACCAAACCCAGTCTGCTTCCCTTCCCTATCAAACCCAATTCCTTCTCTGACCGAACTCAGTCTGCTTCCCTTCCCCACCTAACCCGATACCCCACTGATCGAACCCGGTCTGCTTCCCTTCCTCTCCCCAGCCAAACCCGATCCTCCCAGTGACCGAACGTGGTCTACTCCCCTTGCATTCCCCAGCCAAACCTGAACCCCCACTGACTGAACCCAGTCTGCTTCCCTTCCGCACCAAACCCAATCCCCCAGTATGATGGAGTATCCGCCATTCCAATTTTAATAAAAACATCAAGGAGTCCGGTACCACCTTAAAGACTAACAGATTTATTTGGGCATAAGCTTTCGTGGGTAAAAAACACTTCTTCAGATGCATGGAGTGAAAGTTACAGATGTAGGCATTATATAATGACACATGAAGAGAAGGGAGTCACCTCACAAGTGGAGAACCAGTGTTGACAGGGCCAATTCAATCAGGGTGGATGTGATCCACTCCCAATAATAGATTAGGAGGTGTCAATTCCAGGAGAGTCAAAGCTGCTTCTGTAATGAGCCAGCCACTCCCAGTCCCTATTCAAGCCCAAATAAATGGTGTTAAATTTGCAAATGAATTTTAGTTCTGCTGTTTCTCTTTGAAGAGTGTTTCTGAAGTTTTGTTGTTCAAGAATAGTTACTTTTAAATCTGTTATTGAATGTCCAGGGAGATTGAAGTGTTCACCTACTGGCTATTGTATCAAGTATCAGGGGGTAGCCGCGTTAGTCTGTATCTACAAAAACAACAAGGAGTCTGGTGGCACCTTAAAGACTAACAGATTTATTTGGGCATAAGCTTTCGTGGGTAAAAACCTCACTTCTTCAGATGCACAGAGTGAAAATTACAGATGCAGGCATTATATACTGACACATGCAGATCAGGGAGTTACTTCGCAAGTGGAGAACCAGTGTTGACAGGGCCAATTCAATCAGGGTGGATGTGATCCACTCCCAATAATAGATGAGGAGGTGTCAATTCCAGGAGAGGAAAAGCTGCTTCTGTAATGAGCCAGCCACTCCCAGTCCCTATTCAAGCCCAGATTAATGGTGTTAAATTTGCAAATGAATTTTAGTTCTGCTGTTTCTCTTTGAAGTCTGTTTCTGAAGTTTTTTTGTTCAATGATAGTGACTTTTAAATCTGTAATAGAATGACCAGGGAGATTGAAGTGTTCACTTACTGGCTTATATATGTTACCATTCCTGATGTCCGATTTGTGTCCATTTATTCTTTTGCGGAGCGACTCTCCGGTTTGGCCAATGTACATGGCAGAGGGGCATTGCTGGCACATGATGGCATATATAACATTAGTGGATGTGCAGGTGAATGAGCCCTTGATGGTGTGGCTGATGTGGTTGGGTCCTCTGATGGTGTTGCCAGAGTAGATATGGGGACAGAGTAGGCAACGAGGTTTGCTACAGGGATTGGTTCCTGGGTTGGTGTTTCTGTGGTGTGGTGTGTAGTTGCTGGTGAGTATTTGCTTCAGGTTGGGGGGTTGTCTGTAAGCGAGGACTGGCCTGCCTCCCAAGGTCTGTGAGAGTGAGGGATCATTTTCCAGGATAGGTTGTAGATCGTGGATAATGCGCTGGAGAGGTTTTAGCTGGGGGCTGTATGTGATGGCCAGTGGTGTTCTGTTATTGTCCTTGTTGGGCCTGTCCTGTAGTAGGTGATTTCTGGGTACCTGTCTTGCTCTGTCAATCTGTTTCCTCACTTCCCCAGGTGGGTATTGTAGTTTTACGAATGCTTGATAAAGATCTTGTAGGTGTTTGTCTCTGTCTGAGGGGTTGGAGCAAATTCGGTTGTATCTTAGGGCTTGGCTGTAGACAATGGATCGTGTGATATGTCTTGGATGGAAGCTGGAGGCATGTAGGTACGTATAGCGGTCAGTAGGTTTCCGTTATAGGGTGGTGTTTATGTGACCATCACTTATTTGCACTGTAGTGTCCAGGAAGTGGATCTCTTGTGTGGACTGGTCCAGGCTGAGGTTGATGGTGGGGTGGAAATTGTTGAAGTCCAGGTGGAATTCTTCAAGGGCCTCCTTTCCATGGGTCCATATGATGAAGATGTCATCAATGTAGCACAAGTAGAGGAGTGGCACTAGGGGACGAGAGCAGAGGAAGCGTTGTTCTAAGTCAGCCATAAAAATGTTGGCATACTGTGAGGCCATGCGGGTACCCATAGCAGTGCCACTGACTTGAAGGTATAAGTTGTCCCCAAATCTGAAGTGGTTGTGGGTGAGGACAAAGTCACAAAGCTCAGCCACCAGGCGTGCTGTGGCCTCATCAGGGATACTGTTCCTGACAGCTTGTAGTCCATCCTCATGTGGAATATTGGTGTAAAGTGCTTCTACATCCATGGTGGCCAGGATGGTGTTTTCAGGAAGAACACCAATGCATTGTAGTTTCCTCAGGAAGTCGGTGGTGTCTCGAAGATAGCTGGGAGTGCTGGTAGCGTAGGGTCTGAGGAGAGAGTCCAAATAGCCAGATAATCCTGCTGTAAGAGTGCCAGTGCCTGAGATGATGGGGCGTCCAGCGTTTCCGGATTTATGGATCTTGGGTAGCAGATAGAATACCCCTGGTCGGGGTTCTGGGGGTGTGTCCATGTAGATTTGTTCCCGTACTGTAGCTGGGAATTTCTTGAGCAGATGGTGTAGTTTCTTTTGGTATTCCTCAGTGGGATCAGAGGATAGTGGCCTGTAGAATGTTGTCTTGGAGAGTTGCCTGGCAGCCTCCTGTTCATAATCCGACCTGTTCATTATGACTACAGCACCTCCTTTGTCAGCCCCTTTGATGATAATGTCAGAGTTGTTTCTGAGGCTGTGGATGGCATTGCGTTCTGTATGGCTGAGGTTCTGGGACAAGTGATGTTGCTCTCCATGTGTCAGTATATAATGCCTGCATCTGTAACTTTCACTCTGTGCATCTGAAGAAGTGAGGTTTTTACCCACGAAAGCTTATGCCCAAATAAATCTGTTAGTCTTTAAGGTGCCACCAGACTCCTTGTTGTTTTTGGCTATTGTATGTTACCATTCCTGATGTCCGATTTGTGTCCATTTATTCTTTTATGTAGAGACTGTCTGGTTTGGCCAATATACATGGCAGAGGGGCATTGCTGGCACATGATGGCATATATCACATTAGTGGACGTGCAGGTGAATGAGCCCTTGATGGTGTGGCTGTTGTGATTGGGTCCTCTGATGATGTCACTAGAGTAGATATGGGGACAGAGTAGGCAACGAGGTTTGCTACAGGGATTGGTTCCTGGGTTGGTGCTTCTGTGGTGTGGTGTGTAGTTACTGGCGAACTCCTTGTTGTTTTTGTCGATACAGACTAATACAGCTACCACCTGATACTTGACACCATGCAAGACTCTACTTTTATAAATTTTATTAATAACAATAATTGGATATTATAAAGGTAGAATAAAAGGTAGTAGATTTTGATATGAAAGAATGAAGGAAGGAAGGGACAGTGTATTGTGTATAATGGATGTGATTTATTTTAAGATCCATGCTATGCTGTGCAAAGTGAAAACAATAGCAATGTCAACACTGTCAGGTTATTCATTTATTTTTATTAAATATGTAGACTAAATAATGAAATTAATACATTTTCAAGCCAAACGTGTATTAATTCTAATGAACAATGCCATATTATGCAGTATTCATTTTTGAAAGTTTATAATAAGCGATGCTCTGGGGGGGAGAGGGGGGGCGCAAGGTGGAAGTTTCGCCTAGGGCGCAAAATATCCTTGCACCTGCCCTGGATTCAGCACCTGAAACACAACTGTTAGAAAGCAGGAAATGCTCAGCTAAAGGTCGCTGTGCAGCTCACCACAATGAATGTTAGAGGAACAAGAAAACACAAACCACAGACTCATGAAAACCTGGAAATGCCCAGTGACAGGTGCTTCTTCACACCCAGCACAACCACATAACGTTAGCTCTTCTCCCCCTTCACCCCCCCCCCAACTCACAGCTGTCTCTCTCTCCTTGGTATCTTTCTTATCTGGAGTCTCCCCAGCTGCTCCAGAGTCTCTTCTCAACCCTTTGATTTCCTCCCACAAAGAACCAGGTCAGTGTTTTCCCCAGGAGTTGAAATTTGGAGGGGTTTTAGAATTTACAGGTGGGGGGAGGGAGAGGGCCGATGAGGGTTGAGACCCCGAGGGTGAAGGGGGGCTGTATGGTACCATAGTAAAGAATGAATGGTCTTTCATGACCATTTTATTAGATTTAACTCATGTTTTAAAATCATCACACAAATTAAAGTTGGCTACTCAGGCCTTCTATTAACACTACATCTACATCCTTCTTGGTTGCTTGTTGTAATTGTACATGCCTCTGTTAATGAACTTCTCAAATGCAGTGCGTTCATGTTTGGTGGCCTCTCCAGTACCTCCATTCATTCAATTGATATGCTCATTAGTTCATTCATGTGATCAGGCAGAAGGCAACTTCTTTCAGAGTACAAAATTCTATTAAATGACAAAAAAGAACATACAACTGTTGCTGTTGTGACTGGGAGTAACAAGAGATGCATCCCAGGAAACATAGCACAAAGATCTGGTCGAGCTACTAGTGATGATAAAAAAGAAGTTGAAGTCAAATCTTCATTCATTCGTCATATGATATTCCACTCTGTTCAAATTCTCTCTTCTGTTCTAATCACATGGCAGCCCTGTTGCTGGTAGTGCCTCACTCCACTCATCTGTTGGTGTTTTATAAGAAGCGTCTGTAAAAGCTACTTAGAGGTTGAGTAGAATCCAGAAGTCACTGTTGTAAATTTGTAAGAATCCAAGTCTGTGTATTTTTTCAGCTGCCTTAACAAACACTTCTTGTACTCTTCACTTAAGGATTCAATGTAATTGCCTTCGTTAGTCAATTTCTGGACTGAAATCTTTGCTTCTTCCAGTATGTTTTTAATGGATATCGCTCTGATTGAGCCAAGTGTAGCTTCTATTGCTGGACAAAGATTTGCTACTGTTGTAGCAGATGCCTGGATGGCATTGTTTAATGACTCAAGTGGTTTCAACAATAGGCTTACAAGAGAAAGAATAGTGATTGTGTTCTCTGAAGTTAGTAGCAAAAGCAGTCCACCAGCCTCACAACTTAGATCTGTCCCATCTCGATAGATACTTTCCAAACCAGTAATAATAGTTGCAGTAGTTTTAAGACAACAGCAAAGGATTACTCAAGAGAAAGGCAGCAGGTTTTCTCAGGTTGAACTAATTTGAACTTCAGTCCCAGTGTATCGTATTTTTTCCAAGACATTCAGACTTTTTGGACTCTTGCTGAAAAAAGAGTATAACAACATAATTAAATGTATGGCTTTTTAAATGTCTTTTGAACATTCTGCAGGTTGTACTAGTGCTAGTTGGAGTAGATGGCCTCTGCAGTGTGTATAGGAGAGATTAGGGTTACACTTTTCTCTGAGCAAAGCTTGTACTCCACCATGTCTTCCAGAGACGTTTACAGCTGCATCAAATACACAAGCAACTATCTGTTTGGTGTCCAATTGACAAGCATTTAACTCTTCTAAGATGTGGGTTGTCACAGATACAGCTTCTATAACCCGAATATCTAGAAATTCATCTACTGATCTACGACTGATATCAAGATACTTAATACTTGACACCCATTTGCACTGGCAGGGCTGGCCCACATCATTTTGGCACCTGAGGCGGGGAGCTCAAATGATGCCCCCATGCCGCCTCGCTTGGGCCAAAACTTTGAAAGGTTTCAATTCTGCCTTCTTCCTGTTCTACTCCTCTCATGGTACCGCTCTGCTACCTACCCCAATAAAGGAGAACTAACAACTTAAAATGCCTTGTTCAAAAATTATAAGTAACACTTAACTTTCGAACGCCTGAACAGCAAATGTAACTTTTCTTGTCTGCATAGTAAACACTGGCATTTTTATCTGTTTGAATAATCAATGTGGTGCTTTCCGTGTCTTCTTGGTTGCAAAGATTTGAACTGCTTCCTGAAGGTCCACAGTCTGGGCCACCTCATGCTCTATTGAGATGGTTGCAAGGCTGACCAGCCTCTCCTGTGTCATTGTGGAGCGTAGATGTGTTTTTATTAACTTCAGCTTGGAGAAGCTGCGTTCTCCACTGGTAACTGTTACAGGAAGTGTTAGAAGTATGTGCAGAGCAACAAAAGCATTTGGAAAGAGGGTGGTCATCTTATTTGTGCACATATATTCCAGAACAGCCTTTGGAGTTGATCCTGCTGAAATGTATCTTGAAAGGGCTTTCAGTTCATCACCTAAATTACTCGCATTAATATCGCACATGTCATCATGTGTCAACACTGTCTCTAGTGCCCTGCATTGCTGGTGTAGGTCTTCTTCAGGTATAGAGAGGAGTTTTGGAATATCAAACAACATCCCAAATATACTGCTGTGTTCCTTGAGCTGCATGAAACGTTCTTCAACTGACTATATTGCACAATCTAGCAACTGGTTAAAGAATTCAACTTTGAATTGTTGTTTTGGGTCTCTTATGGGATTATCCCATGCCTCGTAATCAAAATGTCGTCTTCTTCGGTGACTCTTGTATTCTTGAATGGGTGGGGAAATAGCTTCAGTGTGAAGTTCCTCTGCCAACTTCTGTGCACTTTTCAGAACGTTTTGAAATCCCTCATCTGACCGGTAAGACTGTCGGTATGACTTTGCTTTGTCCAGTTGTTCCAGATATATCAAGGTCAAGATATACCTTGGAGTCTCTTGCTTACAACATTTATTTCAAACAGTATGTCATGCCATAACACTAAGCCACACAGAACTTTGAAGTTATGTATGTTTCTGGTGATTTCATTTCCCTCTGCCACTGTTCTCCCACGAACAGTTCCTGTCATAGCATTATCCTCCACAATGGCAACTATGACATCATCTACCTTCCTAATTTGGTGTTTGATAGGCTTTATCACCTCCACTCGACTTTCCCATTGTGTGGCACTAAGTGGTTTCAATGTCAGAGAGGATGTTCCCAGATGTTGCTTCAAAATTTGCCATTGATGAGTTGATGCAAAGAAAAATACATTGATGGTTTGAATTACATTAAAAAATTCAGCAGCCTCACTAGAAGCTGATGCTGCATCACTGACCACCAAGTTCAATGAATGAGACAAAAAAAGCTCGAGGGTTTAACTCTCGGATCCGTGTCTGCACTCCTCTGTTCTTTCCTCTCATGTTGGCATCATTATCGTAGCCCTGACCTCTCATGTCAGCTATCGCAATTCCCGCATCTTCTAGCTTTTTAAGAAGCACATTTGTCATACCAGCTCCTGTAGTATCATCAATGTCAATAAATTCAAGAAAATGCTCTCTGACAGTCACCATTGCAGGGACATTTTCACTAGGTTCTGTTGTTGTTACAAAACGCACCGTTAAAGTCATTTGTTCTGTATGGCTAATGTCAGGTGTGCAGTCCAGAATAACAGAGTAATATCTTGCTGACTTCAGATCTGACACAATCTTCTGTTTAACAGTAACTGTATGATCTCATTTTGAATTATTTTTCCAAGGTAGTGGTGTGTGTACATTTCTTGGGTGGTGACTCTTCTTAGATCCTCCTGGAGTACAGCATCAAACTCAGCCATTAGCTCCTCAATTTTAAGGAAGTTTCCATTGTTTGGCACATACAGCTGATCTGAAGTGCCACGCAGTGCTAGGTTTTGGGAAGCAAGCATTCTCACAATGGCAATGAGCCTTTTCAGAACGTTTTGCCAGTAAAGAGACTGTGATGCAATCTTCTCTTGATGCTGATCATCTATGGTGGCCTTTAACCTTAGTCTCATCTCAAGCTCTTTCCACCTATGGAATGCTCTCTGGTGATTTGCTGCCTTCTCATGGCATGCCAGATTTCTAGCCAGATTTTTCCAGTCCTTTGTTCCTGTAGAACCCAATGTGGCTGGAACATTAGACTGGAAGAGTTTGCAACAAAAACAGTATGCAGTATTCTGGGGTTTTGAGTACATAAGCCATGGCCTCTCCACTTTGTCACCATTGGGGATTTCACGCCAGTAATGTGTTGGATGGAAACTTCTATTTTTATTGTCTTTGTGGAACATGAAGTTTTTCACTTGCTGATGCCCATGCAGTACAAGGAAGTCCCTCAGGCTACTGCTCAAGTGGGTCCACACTCCTGGATCATCTAGACTTAAGGAACTAAACTCAGCAGCAGCTGTTTCTTGTGCCTCCACCACACTCTTCTCTGATCTACACTTTTCTTCAGGAATGTGTCTGGTTACATCCATTGGAGATGGAGATATGGATGCTGCAGTAGTAGGGTTACCATATTTGAACATTCAAAAAAAGGACACTATGGGAAGGGGGGGTGTGTTGGCCCCGCCCACAGTCCATCCCCACTCCTCCCACGTTCCGCCCCCACTCTGCCCTAGGTGCCACCCCCTCCCTGCTCGGCCCCGCCACCGCACCCCTCCACATCCCCTGGCCCGCTGCTGGCTTGCTGCGTCCCTCCTCAGTCCCCCACCCACCGCTCGCCTCCTCCCACCTGCCACTCACCTCCTCACTCCCCTGCCAGAAATCCCCATGCCTGCCCCGAGAACCCCCGCCTGCTGCTCGCTCATCACTTCTTGCCTCCTCACCCCCGCCCGCCCACCCACTGCTGGCTCCTTCGCCGGTCACCTTTTCAACCCCCGCTGCTCACCACTCGCCTCTTCACCCCGCCCCACTCACCTACTCACCCCTCCTGCTGCAGGTCCCTCTGGCTCCTAGGATCAGGGGCGTCCGAGGGGTCTCCACGTGCTGCGCCCGCCACAAGTGCGAGCTCCGTGTCTTCCATTGGCCGGGAAAAGCACCAATGGGAGCTGCTGGAGCTGCGGAGCAGGACTTGCAGGCGCCAGCAGCATGCAGAGAGCCCTCCGCCCCACCCCGCCCCGCCCCGCCCCACCCTTAAGATGCCAGAGGGACCTGCCGGGAGGCGAGGTGGGGAGTCCCGGCCGTGCTTACCTGGGGTGGCTCCCGGGAAGCATCCGGCAGGTCCCTCTGGCTCCTAGGGTCGGGTCAGGTTGGGAGGGACGGAAGGCTGTTCTGTGCCAGCTATAGTGGCTCTCAACACTCATTGAAGGGGACAAATAAGCAGGCTGGTAGCAGGGCTTGAGTGAGGGAAAATATCAGCATCTTAAGGGGCTAACTGGCTCCTACTACTTCAGTTGACTGCCTGTTCTCCTCAAGTGGGTTCAGCGAAGCATCAGGAAACAGGAAGCTCCCTGAGAAGCTGGTGTGAATCAGGCCAGGCTCCGGGGAAAGCTAGAGAGGTACATAAAAGGCTCCTCCTCCTCTCTCTCCCTGCAGCTCCTGCTGCTTTCTATTATTCCCTCTCACCTTTTCTCCTGCCTAAATGGCAATATACAAAAATCTGTTGGAGAACACTTCAATCTTCCTGGACACACAATAGCAGATTTAAAGGTAGCCATCCTGCGGCAAAAAAACTTCAGGACCAGACTTCAAAGAGAAGCTGCTGATCTTCAGTTCATTTGCAAATTTGACACCATCAGCTCAGGATTAAACAAAGACTGTGAATGGCTAGCCAACTACAAAAGCAGTTTCTCCTCCCTTGGTGTTCACCTCAACTGCTAGAAGAGGGCCTCATCCTCCCTGATTGAACTAACCTCATTATCTCTAGACTGATTCTTGCCTGCATATTTATACCTGCCTCTGGAAATTTCCACTACATGCATCTGACAAAGTGGGCATTCACCCACGAAAGCTTATGCTCCAATACGTCTGTTAGTCTATAAGGTGCCACAGGACTCTTTGTCACTTGGTTAAAAGATAGGAAACAAAGGGTAGGAATAAATGGTCAGTTTTCAGAATGGAGAGAGGTAAAAAGTGGTGTCCCCCAGGTGTCTGTTCTGGGACCAGTCCTATTCAACATATTCATAAATGATCAGGATAAAGGGTTAAACAGTGAGGTGGCAAAATTTGTGGACAACAGAAAATTACTCAAGATAGTTAAATCCAAAACAGACTGCTAAGAGTTACAAAGGGATCTCACAAAACTGGGTGACTGGGCAACAAAATGACAGATGAAATTCAGTGTTGATAAATGCAAAGTAATGCACATTGGAAAACATGATCCCAACTATACATATCAAATGATGGGGTCTAAATTAGCTGTTAGCACTCAAGAACAATATCTTGGAGTCATTGTGGATAATTCTCTCGAAACATCTGCTCAATGTGCAGCAACAGTCAAAAAAGCTATTTTTTCTGTCTTGTTATCTATTCCTTTCCTAATAGTTTGTCAGAGGATGTTGTGAAGGCCAAAACTATAACAGGGTTCAAAAAAGATAAGTACATGGAGGTTAGGTCCATCAATGGCTATTAGCCAGGATGGGCAGGGATGGTGTCCCTAGCCTCTGTTTGCCAAAAGCTGGGAATGGATCACTTGATGATTACCTGTTCTGTTCATTCCCTCTGGGGCACCTGACACTAGCCACTGTCAGAAGACAGGACACTGGGCTAGATGGACCATTGGCCATTCTTATGTTCTTATGTAAAAATTAAATATAAAAATAAAATGTTTAGTACAGAAACTCCCCAAGATAACAACCTCTCAAAATAATGACAATGTGAGATAATGACCATGGCAAATAATGCATTTTTAAAATCTTGGCCTACTAGAAATGTATATTTATAGAAGTTTCACAGTCCCAAATCTAGCATTCTGGAGCAAAGTCACTAAAACATAGCCCAACAAACAAATGTTCCTTTAACGTGCCTCTCCCTTCTTCCTCCACCGCACCCCACTCATAGTTGTTGTCCTTGGTCAGTGAAGTATTTGAGTTATTTTCCCGACTGCATTGCTCATCGGCACTCCAGCTCATCCCTCCTGGTGTTGCCGATGTCCCCGGTGATGTGTTCCCGGTAGATGTCCCTTGACCATCTGATGGCGTCCGACACCATGAGTTGCCGCACTTGATCTTAGACAAAAGGCCGAGAAACCAAAATTGATCACTTGTGCAGCACCCCTCTGTTGCTGGATACCTAGGCAGAGTAGGTGTGTTCATGTAAATACAGCCTGGTCCTGAAGCTTTCTCCCCTCACTCCCCTGCTCATCACTAGCTGTCAGGGGAGAGCTCATTCAGACCTTGCTTACAAATCATAATTTGAAATGATTACATCAGCCAACATTGCTGAAATAAATGTGCCGACATTGTCATAAAAAAACAACAGCTGTGTGAAGAAGCTGATCTTTGTTCATACTTTTCAAACCTATTATGCTTTTTCAGGTACAAGTATTTTATCATACATTGTATATGCTTTTAAAGTGTGTATTAATGTTTCAATTTCAATTCAAATTTCAAACCAAGGACAAATTGGCAATACTGCATGTAACTAGTTGACTGCTGGGGGCGGTGTTGGGGAAATTTGGGGAGGTGTAGGGAAATCTCTCCTCCATTGGTGTTTCTCTGCCCTGGGATCCTCACTACAACTGGTCATTCCCCCGCCCTCCTTTACAAAAAAAAATGTTGAAACAATGAAAACCAAAAATTTTAGGCCAAAACTTGCTGAATTTGTTGTTGTTTTTTAAAAAATCAGCGGGGAAATAAAAACCCACAACACCTCAGTTTTGGTCCATTCCCTCCCCCCATTTGGGGGGGATTTCAATTCAAATTAAAATAAATATTTTTAAGGAAAACACTTACTGCAAACATTTTTTGTTCATTAGAAACCCAATTTTCCTCTGCAAAAAACATTTGATGGAAAGTTTTTGACCAGTCCTACTTCTCACTTCCTTCCTCTGGTTCCCATCCCCCCACTTGAGACTTTCCCACCATTCCCTAGGCTCTGTCCCTCCCCCATTCACAGTCCTCTGCCCCTTGTGATCTCAACCTTTTCCTTCCTAGCCCCAGGACCCCCCTCCCCACATTGCTCTGCTTTCAGCCCTACAGCCCCCTCACTGTCCTTTTATTCTGGTGCTTCCTAGGCCCGTCTCTCTCAGCTCCATCCAACTCCTCAGCCTCCTGACAGGGGTGGTGCACCTGGAGGGTGGGAAGGTCTAGTCTAGTGCCTCTGCGGTGGAAATATTGTGGAGGGTCCAAACCTGTGTAAAATCATGCATGCCCGGGGTGTGTGTGAAGGTGAGAGCAGGATCTGGAGGGGCTAGAGCAACTGCCATGGAGCCCAGAATTGGGTCATGGGGAGCAGGGAATGGGACCTGGAAGGGGCCCAAAAGCAGGTAGGTGCTCCCAGGTCCCTTTATCCTCATCTGAAGCCAGCTCCCCCCATAATGTGTCTCAGTACCTCCCTTCACTCCCTTTACCCCCCCCCCCCCTTTTGCAGGGAGCTTCTGCCCCTCCTCCTCCTATTTTTTCCAGTTGGGTCCAAAAGGGATCAGTTCTTGGCCCTATGCCATTTAGCATTTTTAACAATGCCCTGGACAAAAACATAAAATCACTTGAGTTTGCAGATAACACAAAAATTGAGGCAATGTTAAATAATGAAGAGGACTGGTCATTCATGTAGAGTGATTTTAATTGCATTATCTTGCCTATCAATGTCAGCCTGACAGGCCTATAATTACTCTGGTCACCCCGTTTACCCTTTTTAAAAATTGGCACATTTGCTTTCTTCAAGTCTTCTGGAACTTCCACAGTGCTCCAAGACTTATTGAAAATCAACATGAACAATCCAGTGAGGTCCTCAACCAGCTCTGTTAAAACTCTTGGATGCAAATTACCTGGACCTGCTGCTTTAAAAATGTCTGACTTTAGTAGCTCCTGTTTAACATTCTCCAGAGCTACTAGGGGAATGGAAAGACCACTATTAGCAACATATAATGAGAGTACAATCATCTGCTTTTTTCCCAAGTAAAGATCAGAAATATTTGTTGTCTACATTTTCTGTATTAGTATTGATAATTCTACCATTTGCAGCTAGTAATGGACCAATACCATGGTCATGATTCTTTTTCTTCTTAACATGTTTTAAAAACGCCTCGTTGTCCTTAACTCTGCTGTTCTTCTGTCCCTTTGCTTCCCTTATCAATTTTCCACAATTCCTAATTCTGATTTTGATTCATAACTGTTCATTTTCTTTCATTTGTTATATATTATTTTTTATAGCTCCCTTCATTTTCCCTCTAAACCAGGTTAGTTTTTTAATCAACACAGCCTTCTTCTTCAATTGTGGCTTTATGGGCATCTAGAAAGTTGTCCTTAAATGAATACAAAATATCATTCACCTTTTCATGATTAAATTCTTCCTCCCATCTCATAATTGAACTCATTTGGCTCATAATTGTTTTCAGCTTTGTGAAATTGGCCATATTAAAGAGAGGGGTGTGTGTGTGTATTTATTAAAATACACCCCTTTCACCACCACAAGGGAGTGAGGCTAAGGGGTAGAGGCGGTGATGGAGAGGTCAGGCAGGGGTTGGGAATGATTTAGGAGGGGGCAGGTGGAGAAAACAGACAATCTTCACAGCAGCAGGATGGCTGGAGCACATGCTGTGCAAAGCAGCCTGATGACATCAGTGTCTGAGCCCCCCTGCTGCAAATCTTGCTTCTGCATCTTCTCTTCTGGCTGGAGAGTTTCTCTGGCCCAGTGGGTTGGTTCTTCCCTGGACTATTTCTCTTGTCTGGATGGCCTAGGAGGAGGGGTGTGTTGCATGGATCCAAGTGCCCCAGGGCACTGGCTTCCAGGATAAAAGACTGTCCCAGCTAGGCCCCATCTCCCAGCCCCCCTCCCTGTTCCAGTAGAATCATAGAATATCAGGGTTGGAAGAGACCTCAGGAGGTATCTAGTCCAACCCCCTACTCAAAGCAGGACCAACCCCAACTAAATCATCCCAGCCAGGACTTTGTCAAGCCTGACCTTAAAAACCTCTAAGGAAGGAGATTCCACCACCTCCCTAGGTAACCCATTCGAGTGCTTCACCACCCTCCTAGTGAAAAAGTTTTTCCTAATATCCAACCTAGACCTCCCCCACTGCAACTTGAGACCATTGCTCCTTGTTCTGTCATCTGCTACCACTGAGAACAGCCGAGCTCCATCCTCTTTGGAACCCCCTTTCAGGTAGTTGAAGGCAGCTATCAAATCCCCCCTCATTCTTCTCTTCTTCAGACTAAACAATCCCAGTTCCCTCAGCCTCTCCTCATAAGTCACGTGCTCCAGCCCCCTAATCATTTTTGTTACCCTCCACTGGACTCTCTCCAACTTGTCCACATCCCTTCTGTACTCCAGGTGAGGCCTCACCAGTGCCGAATAGAGGGGAATAATCACTTCCCTCGATCTGCTGGCAATGCTCCTACTA